>CM066923.1:20509738-21872985 GCA_033964015.1 Scolanthus callimorphus
CTGAAACTTTTTTTAGAGGTGGCGAATGGTTGTTGGGATTATGCAGAATCTCGCGAAATTCTTAGTAATAGGGAATCTCGAAGTCTCGGATTTTTAGAGAGCTGGATGTATTGTCTGGATGTATGGTCTGGTTTTCTTCTTTCTTTTTTTTTCTCTCAAGCCGAGTAAATATGCAGAATATGCTGATGCGTAAAACCATGCTGACCATGAAACCGACATAGGTGAGAATCAAACTGACTACGGTCCAAGTCGAATTTAGTACTGTAGCAAACACTAACGGGACAGATTCAGGGAGGCTTTTATTTTTCAATTATTGTCATAAAATATTAGTGCGCTACAGTCAGATTTTTGTCCAAAAATCACTCTCCTGGATGTGAAAATGTTGAATCACGCGATGACGATAATTTAACTTGCACGCTTCTCTTTTATTGACACAATGGGCGGCCTTTAAATTGGGGCGAAAAAAAATTGAAACTTGGCGCACGATTCATGCAAAATCGCTACTTTGTGCGTGTCCCTTGAGCTGGGGCGAGAGAAGCAAAATTATCATAGCTCTTTAATCTTAGCCAGTATCTCGTCTTGTGAATAGTTGTTACCTCCTACAAAATGCGCGCGCTCCAGAACAACACGAAGAATAGTCAACACGACGACGTCATAAACACAATCAAGAAAATGAGAACGCAACGTTTGTAAAACTTGTTGCAAAACGGTCTACTCGTTTGCAGGCGGAGAGGCAGCAGAAGACGGTGTTTCTTGCCCTAATCTACAATTTTGGAATACGGGACTCGAGATGGGTTTCTCAAGTGGAAGCAGTGTGCATTCGAGCGACGAAGGGCGACAAGGTATAAGTGGACACTGCAAACGTAAGTCGAAGTGAATGTTTCACATTATAATTCAAACACTAGGCTGGCGGCGAAGTGCATTGCAATTCAACTTGCCCAAATCTCAACACTTTCCGATGGATTCCGCACTGCTTGGTGGTAATTATACCTTTCCGGTCTATATTAAGATAAACGGGCGCAGATAAAAGGGCTAGTCGGTGTTTTTTTGGCATTTACTAGTGGGATGAAAGCATAAAACGTTGGTGAGTTGTCGCATGTTTATTTTATCTTTGCGAAATCCGCACAGAAAGTTGCCCAGTTAGCCACCAAAAAAGAAACGCCCGTGAAAAGCAAGGGCTTGAGGACTGCGATAAAGTTCAGAACTCTTAACTTATTTTTTCTCTGTTCTGATTTTTCTTGCCACTGGGTTAATTATTATATTATTTTTTTTTTTTTTGTTGTTGCTATTTCCTGCCTTTTTATCATAGACAAAAGGGGGCAAATATCGATATAAAATTAAAGTTAGTTCTTTTTTGTTGCTGTTTTTTAATTTACAAAAAGTTTCGTTCTCGATTCAGTCCATCATCTGACCTAGTAGTTTCAAATGGTGTCATACACTAGCTCAATCAAAAGTACTTTTGCAGGTGTTGATCAGACTGCCAAACCCTAGCTACTGTCCTGCATGTCTCACTTGAAATGAAGCACTTTGACATAATTCCAAGCTTCTTAGATGCAGTAATTTCTAATGTGCAACCCAGGTCTGAGACTTGATACCTATTTTTCATTTACTTAGATTCAGGTTTGGAAATCCTCTTTGCATTTTCAATTCTTGGTTTCATCCAGAAAAGCTTGTATTACATAAACAGTGGGAATGAAAAATTAAAAGGAATCAAAATATCTGCTGTCGAAAGACAAAATCTAAGTCATTGCTGAAAACAAAAATTAGGAATTTCAGATAATTTATTTTTATTGTACAATCTGGATGCTGAGACAATTATTATAACCCTTTCACTAACCACTAGGCTTTGGCGAGACAGGCCCCTGCTCATCTTTGAATTTAGTGTTAAGTTTCTGGGTTTTTCTCTGTGCCAATTCTAAAATGTTGTTTTGTTTCTTTTCTTGTGATGTCTATAACTTTTTAATTTGAATTCTTGGTTCTATCCCAAAAGCTTGAATCTGCACAACCAGTGTGTCTGCCCCTGAGACAATAATTTAAGGAATCAAAATTTTTGCTGTCAAAAAAAAAACAAATTCATTTTGGGTGTACCTGCATGGCAGCATTGCTCAACAACAGATTTCAGCTAATTTATTTTCCAGTTATAAGTTGTACAGGCTGCTGGATGCTTAGACCATTATTATAACCTTTAACTACCACTACAATGTTGCCCAGGCATGCCCCTACCCATTTTTTAATGCCAGGGTTAAAGTCTTTGGTCATCCTGTTTGCAACTTTTTTTTTTCTTTTCTTTCTAGTTTTTTGATATCTTTAATTTTAATCTTACTTCTTGTTTTATCTGAAGAGCTTGAATTGCAAAACCACTGGGTCTGAGACAATAATTTAAGCAATCAAAATCTTTGCTGTCAAAAACCAAACAAAACCAAAGTCATTTTGGGTGTACCTACCATGTCAGCATTGCTCGATAACTGAAATAAGAAGAACTGAAGATAATCTAGGTTTCTACCTACAGTATTAGTTGTACAGGGTGGATGCTGAAGCCATTATTACATCCTTTTACTACCACCACATTTGCCTAATATCGCTCATTTACTAATAGAGCAACCTAGACACACCCCTGTCCAGTTTTTGCTTGCCACGGTTAAGTGTCTGGGCTTCGTGTTTCCTTAAGACAACTGGAGGCTGGTACTACTTGTAGGATTACGCTGACTCCTGAGCTGCTTTCCAGTGACTGGAAGTATCGCAAAGGTTAGACATATGATCAAGTTTGTTGAAAACATTTCGAGCCAAATTCCACTTAGAAGAGGCCATAGGACATCATAAAGTCTATTGTGGAGGATGCATTTGTGCTGTGCTTCAGAAAAGAAGGCGGTCAAGGGGTTCTTCACTTTTTCCATTGTTCTTTGAGAGCTCTGGAAGAATTGGGCTGAACGAAACTTTCGAGCTCCTCTCTA
This sequence comes from Scolanthus callimorphus, assembly GCA_033964015.1. Lineage (NCBI taxonomy): Eukaryota > Metazoa > Cnidaria > Anthozoa > Actiniaria > Edwardsiidae > Scolanthus > Scolanthus callimorphus. The sequence goes on from CM066923.1 coordinate 20,512,690, forward strand.
GTGGAATCTTTTTGGCCAGCACAGGTATCGACTATGAATCTGTGTTTTAGACATAAAATCCAGCACATGAGCGTGTTTTCCGTTTGCAATGTCTAGGGCAAAAAGAGTTAGTATAAATCTTTTGTCTAACCTGTCCGGATGTAGGGGGAAGCCGCTGTCGAGTTTTCATTAATTACCACAGGTATCCTGAGCTAATAGAGCAGGGGTTTTGCGTAGCGTTTGTTGTGCAATCGATTTGAAGTTCACTGAAAGCGGCCGGCGCCCAGTTTTCCTTGCATGAATGTACTCTTTGGCTACCGGGGGACACTTGGAGATGAGAGGCTTCCATGTCAGAGCTGTGGAATGAAAGGTACCTCGAAATAATCCCTGGCAGCTTTTGTTGTTGATAATGTTTGTGCAGTTAAGAAATCGCAAAAAATGCATCCGTTCCGTATACTCTAGTGAGAATTTGTTTTGTCTCGTGAAAACTCGGTCGCGAGTACGAGGTGGAAACGTAATCCGTAGTTAAGTTGTTTTCAATTTCTCAGTGACGGAAAGCCTTTCAAGGCAAAGAAAACGCAAAATTTTCCTCGTGAAAATCTCTCACTGCGATCCAAGGAAAACTGAAGGCGAAATTTCCAAAGACTATGTGCACGTTGTTGTAAAATAGAGGAACATTAGTCTCCTTTTCGGCGAGCTTCATGAAATCACTTTTATTCGCAGGTTTACATAAAATATGGATTTAAGCTTACTTACACTCAGTGGGACGTAGAAAAAAAAAAAACTGCCGCCTTTGAACTTCGATCTAGCCTTTAAAGTGAAAGACATTAATCTCGGCCTTAGTAACATAAATTCTGAAACTTTTTTTTAGAGGTGGCGAATGGTGTTGGGATTATGCAGAAATCTCGCGAAATTCTTAGTAATAGGGAATCTCGAAGTCTCGGATTTTTAGAGAGCTGGATGTATTGTCTGGATGTATGGTCCTGGTTTTTTCTTTCTTTTTTTTTCTCTCAAGCCGAGTAAATATGCAGATATGCTGATGCGTAAAACCATGCTGACCATGAACCGACATAGGTGGAGAATCAAACTGACTACGGTCCAAGGTCGAATTTAGTACTGTAGCAAACACTAACGGACAGATTTCAGGGAGGGTTTTATTTTTCAATATTGTCATAAAAATATTAGTGCGATACAGTCAGATTTTTGTCCAAAAATCCACTCTCCTGGATGTGAAAATGTTGAATCACGCGATGACGATAATTTAACTTGCACGCTTTCTCTTTTATTGACACAATGGCGGCCTTTAATTAGGGCGAAAAAAACATCGCGAATTGAAACTTGGCGCACGATTGATGCAAAATCGCTACTTTTGTGAGTGTCCCTTGAAGCTGGGGGAGAGAAGCAAAATTATCGTAGCTCTTTAATTCTTAGCCAGTATCTCGTCTTGTGAATAGTTGTTATACCTCCTACAAAATGCGCGCGCTCCAGAACAACACGAAGAATAGTCAACACGACGACGTCATAAAACACAATCAAGAAATGAGAAACGCAACGTTTGTAAAACTTGTTGCAAACGGTCTACTCGTTGCAGGGGCGGAGAAGGCAGCAGAAAGACGGCGTTTTCTTGCCCTAATCTACAATTTGGAATACGGGACTCGAGACTGGGATTCTCAAGTGGAAGCAGTGTGCATTCGAGCGACGAAGGGCGACAAGAGTATAAGTGGACTGCAAACGTAAGTCGAAGTGAATGTTTCACATTATAATTCAAACACTAGGCCGGCGGCGAAGTGCATTGCAATTCAACTTGCCCAAATTTCAACACTTTCCGACCGATTCCGCACTGCTGGCTGGCGAATTATACCTTTTCCGGGTCTATATTAAGATAAACGGGCGCAGATAAAAGGGCGAGTCGGGTTTTTTGGCATTTACTAGTGGGATGAAAGCATAAAACGTTGGTGAGTTGTCGCATGTTTATTTTATCTTTGCGAAATCCGCACAGAAAGTTGCCCAGTTAGCCACCAAAAAAGAAAACGCCCCGTGAAAAGCAAGGCTTGAGGACTGCGATAAAGTTCAGAACTCTTAACTTATTTTTTCTCTGTCTGATTTTTCTTGCCACTGGGTATTATTATTATTATTTTTTTTTTTGTTGTTGTTGCTATTTCCTGCCTTTTTATCATAGACAAAAGGGGGCAAATACGATATAAATTAAAGTTAGTTCTTTTTGTTGCTGTTTTTTAATTTACAAAAATGTTCGTTCTCGATTCAGTCCATCATCTGACCTAGTAGTTTCAAATTGGTGTTCATACACTAGCTCAATCAAAATTACTTTGCAGGTGTTGATCAGACTGCCAAACCTAGCTACTATCCTGCATGCTCTCACTTGGAAATGAAGCACTTTGACATAATTCCAAGCTTCTTAGATGCAGTAATTTCTAATGTTGCAACCCAGGTCTGAGACTTGATACCTATTTTCATTTACTTAGATTCAGTTTTGGAAATCCTCTTTGCATTTTCAATTCTTGGTTTCATCCAGAAAGCTTGTATTACATAAAAGTGGGAATGAAAAATTAAAAGGAATCAAAATATCTGCTGTCGAAAGACAAAATCTAAGTCATTGCTTGAAACAAAAATTAGAATTTCAGATAATTTAGTTTTATTGTACAATCTGGATGCTGAGACAATTATTATAACCCTTTCACTAACCACTAGGCTTGGCGAGACAGGCCCCTGCTCATCTTTGAATTTTAGTGTTAAGTTTCTGGGTTTTTCTCTGTGCCAATTCTAAAATGTTTGTTTTGTTTCTTTTCTTTGTGATGTCTAAATTTTTTAATTTGAATTCTTGGTTCTATCCCAAAAGCTTGAATCTGCACAACCAGTGTGTCTGCCCCTGAGACAATAATTTAAGGAATCAAAATTTTTGCTGTCAAAAACAAAACCAAAGTCATTTTGGGTGTACCTGCATGGCAGCATTGCTCAACAACAGATTTCAGCTAATTTATTTTCCAGTTATAAGTTGTACAGGCTGCTGGATGCTTAGACCATTATTATAACCCTTTAACTACCACTACAATGTTTGCCCAGGCATGCCCTACCCATTTTTTAATGCCAGGGTTAAAGTCTTTGGGTCATCCTGTTTGCAAACTTTTTTTTCTTTTCTTTCTAGTTTTTGATATCTTTAATTTAATCTACTTCTTGGTTTTATCTGAAGAGCTTGAATTGCACAAACCACTGGGTCTGAGACATAAATTTAAGCAATCAAATCTTTGCTGTCAAAAACCAAACAAAACCAAGTCATTTTGGGTGTACCTACCATGTCAGCATTGCTCGATCACTGAAAATAAGAAGAACTGAAGATAATCTAGGTTTCTACCTACAGTATTAGTTGTACAGGGTGGATGCTGAAGCCATTATTACATCCTTTTACTACCACCACATTTTGCCTAATATCGCTCATTTTACTAATAGAGCAACTAGACACACCCCTGTCCAGTTTGCTTGCCACGGTTAAGTGTCTGGGCTTCCTGTGTTCCTTAAGACAACTGGAGGCTGGTACTACTTGTAGGATTACCGCTGACTCCTGAGCTGCTTTCAGTGACTGGAAGTATCGCACAGGTTAGACATCTGATCAAGTTTGTTGAAAACATTTCGAGCAAAATTCCACTTAGAAGAGGCCATAGGACATCATAAAGTCTATTGTGGAGGATGCATTTGTGCTGTGCTTCAAGAAAGAAGTGCGGTCAAGGGGTTTCTTTCACTTTTTCCATTGTTCTTTGAGAGCTCTGGAGAATTGGGCTGAACGAAACTTTCGAGCTCCTCTCTAGTGGAATCTTTTGGCCAGCACAGGTATCGACTATGAATCTGGTTTTAGACATAAAACTCCAGCACATGAGCGTGTTTTCCGTTTGCAATGTCTATGGGCAAAAAGAGTTAGTATAAATCTTTTGTCTAACCTGTCGGATGTAGCGGGAAGCGCTGTCGAGTTTTCATTGAATTACCACAGGTATCCTGAGCTATAGAGCAGGGGTTTTGCGTAGCTGTTTTGTTGTGCAATCGATTTGAAGTTCACTGAAGCGGCCGGCGCCATGTTTTCCTTGCATGAATGTACTCTTTGGCTACCGGGACACTTGGAGAGGAGAGCTTCCATGTCAGAGCTGTGGAATGAAAGGTACCTCGAAATAATCCCTGGCAGCTTTTGTTGTTGATAGTTTGTGCAGTTAAGAAATCGCAAAAATTGCATCCGTTCCGTAGTACTCTAGTTGAGAATTGTGTTTGTCTCGTGAAAACTCGGTCGCGAGTACGAGGTGGAAACGTAATCCGTAGTTAAGTTGTTTTCAATTTCTCAGTGACGGAAAGTGCCTTTCAGGCAAGAAAACGCAAAATTTCCTCGTGAAAATCTCTCACTGCGATCCAAGGAAAACTGAAGGCGAAATTTCCAAAAGACTATGTGCACGTTGTTGTAAAATAGAGGAACATTAGTCTCCTTTCGGCGAGCTTCATGAAATCACTTTTATTCGCAGGTTTACATAAAATATGGATTTAAGCTTACTTACACTCAGTGGGACGTAGAAAAAAAAAACTGCCGCCTTTTGAACTTCGATCTAGCCTTTAAGTGAAAGACATTAATCTCGGCCTTAGTAACATAAATTCTGAAACTTTTTTTAGAGGTGGCGAATGGTGTTGGGATTATGCAGAATCTCGCGAAATTCTTAGTAATAGGGAATCTCGAAGTCCGGATTTTTAGAGAGCGGATGTATTGTCTGGATGTATGGTCCTGGTTTTTTCTTTCTTTTTTTTCTCTCAAGCCGAGTAAATATGCAGAATATGCTGATGCGTAAAACCATGCTGACCATGAACCGACATAGGTGGAGAATCAAACTGACTACGGTCCAAGGTCGAATTTAGTACTGTAGCAAAACTAACGGACAGATTTCAGGGAGGGTTTTATTTTTCAATTATTGTCATAAAAATATAGTGCGCTACAGTCAGATTTTTGTCCAAAAAATCCACTCTCCTGGATGTGAAAAATGTTGAATCACGCGATGACGATATTTTAACTTGCACGCTTTCTCTTTTATTGACACAATGGGCGGCTTTAAATTAGGGCGAAAAAACATCGCGAATTGAAACTTGGCGCACGATTGATGCAAAATCGCTACTTTGTGCGTGTCCCTTGAAGCTGGGGGAGAGAAGCAAAATTATCGTAGCTCTTTAATTCTTAGCCAGTATCTCGTCTTGTGAATAGTTGTTATACCTCCTACAAAATGCGCGCGCTCCAGAACAACACGAAGAATAGTCAACACGACGACGTCATAAACACAATCAAGAAAATGAGAACGCAACGTTGTAAAACTTGTTGCAAACGGTCTACTCGTTGCAGGGGCGGAGAAGGCAGCAGAAAGACGGCGTTTTCTTGCCCTAATCTACAATTTTGGAATACGGGACTCGAGACTGGGATTCTCAAGTGGAAGCAGTGTGCATTCGAGCGACGAAGGGCGACAAGAGTATAAGTGGACTGCAAACGTAAGTCGAAGTGAATGTTTCACATTATAATTCAAACACTAGGCCGGCGGCGAAGTGCATTGCAATTCACTTGCCCAAATTTCAACACTTTCCGACCGATTCCGCATGCTTGGCTGGCGAATTATACCTTTTCCGGGTCTATATTAAGATAAACGGGCGCAGATAAAAGGGCTAGTCGGTGTTTTTGGCATTTACTAGTGGGATGAAAGCATAAAACGTTGGTGAGTTGTCGCATGTTTATTTTATCTTTGCGAAATCCGCACAGAAAGTTGCCCAGTTAGCCACAAAAAAGAAAACGCCCCGTGAAAAGCAAGGGCTTGAGGACTGCGATAAAGTTCAGAACTCTAAAACTTATTTTTTCTCTGTTCTGATTTTCTTGCCACTGGGTTATTATTATTATTATTTTTTTTTTGTTGTTGTTGCTATTTTCCTGCCTTTTTATCATAGACAAAAGGGGGCAAATATCGATATAAAATTAAAGTTAGTTCTTTTTTGTTTGCTGTTTTTTTAATTTACAAAAATGTTCGTTCTCGATTCAGTCCATCATCTGACCTAGTAGTTTCAAATTGGTGTTCATACACTAGCTCAATCAAAAGTACTTTTGCAGGTGTTGATCAGACTGCCAAACCCTAGCTACTATCCTGCATGCTCTCACTTGGAAATGAAGCACTTTGACATAATTCCAAGCTTCTTAGATGCAGTAATTTCTAATGTGCAACCCAGGTCTGAGACTTGATACCTATTTTCATTTTACTTAGATTCAGTTTTGGAAATCCTCTTTGCATTTTCAATTCTTGGTTTCATCCAGAAAGCTTGTATTACATAAGCAGTGGGAATGAAAAATTAAAAGGAATCAAAATATCTGCTGTCGAAAGACAAAATCTAAGTCATTGCTTGAAAACCAAAAATTAGAATTTCAGATAATTTAGTTTTATTGTACAATCTGGATGCTGAGACAATTATTATAACCCTTTCACTAACCACTAGGCTTTGGCGAGACAGGCCCCTGCTCATCTTTGAATTTTAGTGTTAAGTTCTGGGTTTTCTCTGTGCCAATTCTAAAATGTTGTTTTGTTTCTTTTCTTGTGATGTCTATAACTTTTTTAATTTGAATTCTTGGTTCTATCCCAAAAGCTTGAATCTGCACAACCAGTGTGTCTGCCCCTGAGACAATAATTTAAGGAATCAAAATTTTTGCTGTCAAAAAACAAAACCAAAGTCATTTTGGGTGTACCTGCATGGCAGCATTGCTCAACAACAGATTTCAGCTAATTTATTTTCCAGTTATAAGTTGTACAGGCTGCTGGATGCTTAGACCATTATTATAACCCTTTAACTACCACTACAATGTTTGCCCAGGCATGCCCTACCCATTTTTTAATGCCAGGGTAAAGTCTTTGGGTCATCCTGTTTGCAACTTTTTTTTCTTTTCTTTCTAGTTTTTGATATCTTTAATTTTAATCTTACTTCTTGGTTTTATCTGAAGAGCTTGAATTGCACAACCACTGGGTCTGAGACAATAATTTAAGCAATCAAAATCTTTGCTGTCAAAAACCAAACAAAACCAAAGTCATTTTGGGTGTACCTACCATGTCAGCATTGCTCGATCACTGAAAATAAGAAGAACTGAAGATAATCTAGGTTTCTACCTACAGTATTAGTTGTACAGGGTGGATGCTGAAGCCATTATTACATCCTTTTACTACCACCACATTTTGCCTAATATCGCTCATTTTACTAATAGAGCAACTAGACACACCCCTGTCCAGTTTTTGCTTGCCACGGTTAAGTGTCTGGGCTTCCTGTGTTCCTTAAGACAACTGGAGGCTGGTACTACTTGTAGGATTACCGCTGACTCCTGAGCTGCTTTCCAGTGACTGGAAGTATCGCACAGGTTAGACATCTGATCAAGTTTGTTGAAAACATTTCGAGCAAAATTCCACTTAGAAGAGGCCATAGGACATCATAAAGTCTATTGTGGAGGATGCATTTGTGCTGTGCTTCAAGAAAGAAGTGCGGTCAAGGGGTTTCTTTCACTTTTTCCATTGTTCTTTTGAGAGCTCTGGAAGAATTGGGCTGAACGAAACTTTCGAGCTCCTCTCTAGTGGAATCTTTTTGGCCAGCACAGGTATCGACTATGAATCTGTGTTTTAGACATAAAACTCCAGCACATGAGCGTGTTTTCCGTTTGCAATGTCTATGGGCAAAAAGAGTTAGTATAAATCTTTTGTCTAACCTGTCGGATGTAGGGGGAAGCGCTGTCGAGTTTTCCTTGAATTACCACAGGTATCCTGAGCTATAGAGCAGGGGTTTTGCGTAGCTGTTTTGTTGTGCAATCGATTTGAAGTTCACTGAAAGCGGCCGGCGCCATGTTTTCCTTGCATGAATGTACTCTTTGGCTACCGGGGACACTTGGAGAGGAGAGGCTTCCATGTCAGAGCTGTGGAATGAAAGGTACCTCGAAATAATCCCTGGCAGCTTTTGTTGTTGATAATGTTTGTGCAGTTAAGAAATCGCAAAAATTGCATCCGTTCCGTAGTACTCTAGTTGAGATTTGTTTTGTCTCGTGAAAACTCGGTCGCGAGTACGAGGTGGAAACGTAATCCGTAGTTAAGTTGTTTTCAATTTCTCAGTGACGGAAAGCCTTTCAAGGCAAAGAAAACGCAAAATTTTCCTCGTGAAAATCTCTCACTGCGATCCAAGGAAAACTGAAGGCGAAATTTCCAAAGACTATGTGCACGTTGTTGTAAAATAGAGGAACATTAGTCTCCTTTTCGGCGAGCTTCATGAAATCACTTTTATTCGCAGGTTTACATAAAATATGGATTTAAGCTTACTTACACTCAGTGGGACGTAGAAAAAAAAAACTGCCGCCTTTTGAACTTCGATCTAGCCTTTAAAGTGAAAGACATTAATCTCGGCCTTAGTAACATAAATTCTGAAACTTTTTTTAGAGGTGGCGAATGGTTGTTGGGATTATGCAGAATCTCGCGAAATTCTTAGTAATAGGGAATCTCGAAGTCTCGGATTTTTAGAGAGCTGGATGTATTGTCTGGATGTATGGTCCTGTTTTTTTTCTTTCTTTTTTTTTCTCTCAAGCCGAGTAAATATGCAGAATATGCTGATGCGTAAAACCATGCTGACCATGAACCGACATAGGTGGAGAATCAAACTGACTACGGTCCAAGGTCGAATTTAGTACTGTAGCAAACACTAACGGACAGATTTCAGGGAGGGTTTTATTTTTCAATTATTGTCATAAAATATTAGTGCGCTACAGTCAGATTTTTGTCCAAAAATCCACTCTCCTGGATGTGAAAATGTTGAATCACGCGATGACGATAATTTAACTTGCACGCTTTCTCTTTTATTGACACAATGGGCGGCCTTTAAATTAGGGCGAAAAAACATCGCGAATTGAAACTTGGCGCACGATTGATGCAAAATCGCTACTTTGTGCGTGTCCCTTGAAGCTGGGGGAGAGAAGCAAAATTATCGTAGCTCTTTAATTCTTAGCCAGTATCTCGTCTTGTGAATAGTTGTTATACCTCCTACAAAATGCGCGCGCTCCAGAACAACACGAAGAATAGTCAACACGACGACGTCATAAACACAATCAAGAAAATGAGAACGCAACGTTTGTAAAACTTGTTGCAAACGGTCTACTCGTTGCAGGGGCGGAGAAGGCAGCAGAAAGACGGCGTTTTCTTGCCCTAATCTACAATTTTGGAATACGGGACTCGAGACTGGGATTCTCAAGTGGAAGCAGTGTGCATTCGAGCGACGAAGGGCGACAAGAGTATAAGTGGACTGCAAACGTAAGTCGAAGTGAATGTTTCACATTATAATTCAAACACTAGGCCGGCGGCGAAGTGCATTGCAATTCAACTTGCCCAAATTTCAACACTTTCCGACCGATTCCGCACTGCTTGGCTGGGTAATTATACCTTTTCCGGGTCTATATTAAGATAAACGGGCGCAGATAAAAGGGCTAGTCGGTGTTTTTTGGCATTTACTAGTGGGATGAAAGCATAAAACGTTGGTGAGTTGTCGCATGTTTATTTTATCTTTGCGAAATCCGCACAGAAAGTTGCCCAGTTAGCCACCAAAAAAGAAAACGCCCCGTGAAAAGCAAGGGCTTGAGGACTGCGATAAAGTTCAGAACTCTTAACTTATTTTTTCTCTGTTCTGATTTTTCTTGCCACTGGGTTATTATTATTATTATTTTTTTTTTTTGTTGTTGCTATTTTCCTGCCTTTTTATCATAGACAAAAGGGGCAAATATCGATATAAAATTAAAGTTAGGTTTTTTTGTTGCTGTTTTTAATTTACAAAAATGTTCGTTCTCGATTCAGTCCATCATCTGACCTAGTAGTTTCAAATTGGTGTTCATACACTAGCTCAATCAAAAGTACTTTTGCAGGTGTTGATCAGACTGCCAAACCCTAGCTACTATCCTGCATGCTCTCACTTGGAAATGAAGCACTTTGACATAATTCCAAGCTTCTTAGATGCAGTAATTTCTAATGTGCAACCCAGGTCTGAGACTTGATACCTATTTTTCATTTTACTTAGATTCAGTTTTGGAAATCCTCTTTGCATTTTCAATTCTTGGTTTCATCCAGAAAGCTTGTATTACATAAGCAGTGGGAATGAAAAATTAAAAGGAATCAAAATATCTGCTGTCGAAAGACAAAATCTAAGTCATTGCTTGAAAACCAAAAATTAGAATTTCAGATAATTTAGTTTTATTGTACAATCTGGATGCTGAGACAATTATTATAACCCTTTCACTAACCACTAGGCTTTGGCGAGACAGGCCCCTGCTCATCTTTGAATTTTAGTGTTAAGTTTCTGGGTTTTCTCTGTGCCAATTCTAAAATGTTTGTTTTGTTTCTTTTCTTGTGATGTCTATAACTTTTTTAATTTGAATTCTGGTTCTACCTACAGTATTAGTTGTACAGGGTGGATGCTGAAGCCATTATTACATCCTTTTACTACCACCACATTTTGCCTAATATCGCTCATTTTACTAATAGAGCAACTAGACACACCCCTGTCCAGTTTTTGCTTGCCACGGTTAAGTGTCTGGGCTTCCTGTGTTCCTTAAGACAACTGGAGGCTGGTACTACTTGTAGGATTACCGCTGACTCCTGAGCTGCTTTCCAGTGACTGGAAGTATCGCACAGGTTAGACATCTGATCAAGTTTGTTGAAAACATTTCGAGCAAAATTCCACTTAGAAGAGGCCATAGGACATCATAAAGTCTATTGTGGAGAATGCATTTGTGCTGTGCTTCAAGAAAGAAGTGCGGTCAAGGGGTTTCTTTCACTTTTTCCATTGTTCTTTTGAGAGCTCTGGAAGAATTGGGCTGAACGAAACTTTCGAGCTCTCTCTCTAGTGGAATCTTTTTGGCCAGCACAGGTATCGACTATGAATCTGTGTTTTAGACATAAAACTCCAGCACATGAGCGTGTTTTCCGTTTGCAATGTCTATGGGCAAAAAGAGTTAGTATAAATCTTTTGTCTAACCTGTCGGATGTAGGGGGAAGCGCTGTCGAGTTTTCATTGAATTACCACAGGTATCCTGAGCTATAGAGCAGGGGTTTTGCGTAGCTGTTTTGTTGTGCAATCGATTTGAAGTTCACTGAAAGCGGCCGGCGCCATGTTTTCCTTGCATGAATGTACTCTTTGGCTACCGGGGACACTTGGAGAGGAGAGGCTTCCATGTCAGAGCTGTGGAATGAAAGGTACCTCGAAATAATCCCTGGCAGCTTTTGTTGTTGATAATGTTTGTGCAGTTAAGAAATCGCAAAAATTGCATCCGTTCCGTAGTACTCTAGTTGAGAATTTGTTTTGTCTCGTGAAAACTCGGTCGCGAGTACGAGGTGGAAACGTAATCCGTAGTTAAGTTGTTTTCAATTTCTCAGTGACGGAAAGCCTTTCAAGGCAAAGAAAACGCAAAATTTTCCTCGTGAAAATCTCTCACTGCGATCCAAGGAAAACTGAAGGCGAAATTTCCAAAGACTATGTGCACGTTGTTGTAAAATAGAGGAACATTAGTCTCCTTTTCGGCGAGCTTCATGAAATCACTTTTATTCGCAGGTTTACATAAAATATGGATTTAAGCTTACTTACACTCAGTGGGACGTAGAAAAAAAAAAACTGCCGCCTTTGAACTTCGATCTAGCCTTTAAAGTGAAAGACATTAATCTCGGCCTTAGTAACATAAATTCTGAAACTTTTTTTAGAGGTGGCGAATGGTTGTTGGGATTATGCAGAATCTCGCGAAATTCTTAGTAATAGGGAATCTCGAAGTCTCGGATTTTTAGAGAGCTGGATGTATTGTCTGGATGTATGGTCCTGGTTTTTTTCTTTCTTTTTTTTTCTCTCAAGCCGAGTAAATATGCAGAATATGCTGATGCGTAAAACCATGCTGACCATGAACCGACATAGGTGGAGAATCAAACTGACTACGGTCCAAGGTCGAATTTAGTACTGTAGCAAACACTAACGGACAGATTTCAGGGAGGGTTTTATTTTTCAATTATTGTCATAAAATATTAGTGCGCTACAGTCAGATTTTTGTCCAAAAATCCACTCTCCTGGATGTGAAAATGTTGAATCACGCGATGACGATAATTTAACTTGCACGCTTTCTCTTTTATTGACACAATGGGCGGCCTTTAAATTAGGGCGAAAAAACATCGCGAATTGAAACTTGGCGCACGATTGATGCAAAATCGCTACTTTGTGCGTGTCCCTTGAAGCTGGGGGAGAGAAGCAAAATTATCGTAGCTCTTTAATTCTTAGCCAGTATCTCGTCTTGTGAATAGTTGTTATACCTCCTACAAAATGCGCGCGCTCCAGAACAACACGAAGAATAGTCAACACGACGACGTCATAAACACAATCAAGAAAATGAGAACGCAACGTTTGTAAAACTTGTTGCAAACGGTCTACTCGTTGCAGGGGCGGAGAAGGCAGCAGAAAGACGGCGTTTTCTTGCCCTAATCTACAATTTTGGAATACGGGACTCGAGACTGGGATTCTCAAGTGGAAGCAGTGTGCATTCGAGCGACGAAGGGCGACAAGAGTATAAGTGGACTGCAAACGTAAGTCGAAGTGAATGTTTCACATTATAATTCAAACACTAGGCCGGCGGCGAAGTGCATTGCAATTCAACTTGCCCAAATTTCAACACTTTCCGACCGATTCCGCACTGCTTGGCTGGCGAATTATACCTTTTCCGGGTCTATATTAAGATAAACGGGCGCAGATAAAAGGGCTAGTCGGTGTTTTTTGGCATTTACTAGTGGGATGAAAGCATAAAACGTTGGTGAGTTGTCGCATGTTTATTTTATCTTTGCGAAATCCGCACAGAAAGTTGCCCAGTTAGCCACCAAAAAAGAAAACGCCCCGTGAAAAGCAAGGGCTTGAGGACTGCGATAAAGTTCAGAACTCTTAACTTATTTTTTCTCTGTTCTGATTTTTCTTGCCACTGGGTTATTATTATTATTATTATTTTTTTTTTTGTTGTTGCTATTTTCCTGCCTTTTTATCATAGACAAAAGGGGGCAAATATCGATATAAAATTAAAGTTAGTTCTTTTTTGTTGCTGTTTTTTAATTTACAAAAATGTTCGTTCTCGATTCAGTCCATCATCTGACCTAGTAGTTTCAAATTGGTGTTCATACACTAGCTCAATCAAAAGTACTTTTGCAGGTGTTGATCAGACTGCCAAACCCTAGCTACTATCCTGCATGCTCTCACTTGGAAATGAAGCACTTTGACATAATTCCAAGCTTCTTAGATGCAGTAATTTCTAATGTGCAACCCAGGTCTGAGACTTGATACCTATTTTTCATTTTACTTAGATTCAGTTTTGGAAATCCTCTTTGCATTTTCAATTCTTGGTTTCATCCAGAAAGCTTGTATTACATAAGCAGTGGGAATGAAAAATTAAAAGGAATCAAAATATCTGCTGTCGAAAGACAAAATCTAAGTCATTGCTTGAAAACCAAAAATTAGAATTTCAGATAATTTAGTTTTATTGTACAATCTGGATGCTGAGACAATTATTATAACCCTTTCACTAACCACTAGGCTTTGGCGAGACAGGCCCCTGCTCATCTTTGAATTTTAGTGTTAAGTTTCTGGGTTTTTCTCTGTGCCAATTCTAAAATGTTTGTTTTGTTTCTTTTCTTGTGATGTCTATAACTTTTTTAATTTGAATTCTTGGTTCTACCTACAGTATTAGTTGTACAGGGTGGATGCTGAAGCCATTATTACATCCTTTTACTACCACCACATTTTGCCTAATATCGCTCATTTTACTAATAGAGCAACTAGACACACCCCTGTCCAGTTTTTGCTTGCCACGGTTAAGTGTCTGGGCTTCCTGTGTTCCTTAAGACAACTGGAGGCTGGTACTACTTGTAGGATTACCGCTGACTCCTGAGCTGCTTTCCAGTGACTGGAAGTATCGCACAGGTTAGACATCTGATCAAGTTTGTTGAAAACATTTCGAGCAAAATTCCACTTAGAAGAGGCCATAGGACATCATAAAGTCTATTGTGGAGAATGCATTTGTGCTGTGCTTCAAGAAAGAAGTGCGGTCAAGGGGTTTCTTTCCCTTTTTCCATTGTTCTTTTGAGAGCTCTGGAAGAATTCGGCTGAACGAAACTTTCGAGCTCCTCTCTAGTGGAATCTTTTTGGCCAGCACAGGTATCGACTATGAATCTGTGTTTTAGACATAAAACTCCAGCACATGAGCGTGTTTTCCGTTTGCAATGTCTATGGGCAAAAAGAGTTAGTATAAATCTTTTGTCTAACCTGTCGGATGTAGGGGAAGCGCTGTCGAGTTTTCCTTGAATTACCACAGGTATCCTGAGCTATAGAGCAGGGTTTTGCGTAGCTGTTTTGTTGTGCAATCGATTTGAAGTTCACTGAAAGCGGCCGGCGCCATGTTTTCCTTGCATGACTGTACACTTTGGCCGGGGACACTTGGAGAGGAGAGGCTTCCATGTCGGAGCAGTGTGGAATGAAAGGTACCTCGAAATAATTCCTGGCAGCTTTTGTTGTTGACAATGTTTGTGCAGTTAAGAAATCGCTAAAACTGCATCCGTAGTACTCTAGTTGAGAATTTGTTTTGTGTCGTGAAAACTCAGTCCCGTGTACGAGGTGGAAACGTAATCTGTAGTTAAGTTGTTTTCAATTTCTCAGTAACGGAAAAGCCTTTCAAGGCAAAGAAAACGCAAAATTTTCCTCGTGAAAATCTGTCACTGCGATCCAAGGAAAACTGAAGGCAAAATTTCCAAAGACTATGTGCACGTTGTTTGTATAAAATAGAGGAACAGTAGTCTCCTTTTCGGCGAGCTTCATGAAATCACTTTTATTCGCAGGTTAATTACATAAAATATGGATTTAAGCTAACTTACACTCAGTGGGACGTAGAAAAAAACTACCGCCTTTTGAACTTCGATCTAGCATTTAAGTTAAGTGAAGGCCATTAATCTCGGCCTTAGTAACATAAATTCTGAAACTTTTTTTAGAGGTGGCGAATGGTTGTGGGATTATGCAGAATCTCGCGAAGTTCTTAGTAATAGTAGAAGTCTCGGATTTTTAGAGAGCTGCCTCGCAATCTCGTTTTCTGACGCGAATTCCAGATCGTGTCGATATCGAATTTTTTCAAATTATCTCGCGCTGTCTCGGAAAGTCTCGCATTACATTCGCCACCCCTTCTTTTTAAAATCTATGATGCAAAAATTATATGGTTATCCTAGTACATACGGCAATACGTCATGGTTACCAAGATGATTTTACCCAAACACCAATGGCAGCAATGGCAATGGAAATAAAGTTCAATAAAGTGAAGAGAATGTAAAGAAATCTCAGGGGATCAATAATCGTCTGTTCAAAGGAAAATCAAAATCAAACGAAATGACGTGTAAGCGCATGCGCAAACGAAAAAAGAAACGAAAACTCCTCTAGTACTCGTGTCCATATAATGCGTACTATTGGATTACGATTAATAAAACAGGTGAAACGGCAACTGTGACAAAGATTTCTTCATTGCGCGTTATAGATGTAGAATCAACAACCTGTAGGTCCCACATGCATCTCTTGCACACTCATCAGACCTATAAATACCATGGTGATGCATAACTTAATGTAGGTTGTTCACTAACGGTACAAGGGGCGTCCTTATATGGTCTGGTGGCCGGGCGTACTCTCACCCATTTGGTATTTAGCTACTGAGCAACTCAACACCCAGGATAGCGACTGTCAGGGCCGAAATCTCTGGCGTGGGCGTAAGAACCGTACGGTTGCCATACGACGCTTCAGCTCTTTGTCTGGATGTATGGTCCTGTTTTTTTTTTCTATTGTTTTTTTTTTTCCTCTCAAGCCGAGTAAATATGCAGAATATGCTGATGCGTAAAACCATGCTGACCATGAACCGACATAGGTGGAGAAGCAAACTGACTACGGTCCAAGGTCGAATTTAGTACTGTAGCAAACACTACGTACGGACAGATTTCAGGGAGGGTTTTATTTTTCAATTATTGTCATAAAATATTAGTGCGCTACAGTCAGATTTTTGTCCAAAATCCACTCTCCTGGATGTGAAAATGTTGAATCACGCGATGACGATAATTTAACTTGCACGCTTTCTCTTTTATTGACACAATGGGCGGCCTTTAAATTGGGGCGAAAAAACAACGTGAATTGAAACTTGGCGCACGATTCATGCAAAATCGCTACTTTGTGCGTGTCCCTTGGTGCTGGGGGAGAGAAGCAACATTATCATAGCTCTTTAATTCTTAGCCAGTATCTCGTCTTGTGAATAGTTGTCGCCTCCCACAAAATGCGCGCGCTCCAGAACAACACGAAGAATAGTCAACACCGGAGACGTCATAAACACAATCAAGAAAATGAGAACGTAACGTTTGTAAAACTTGTTGCAAACGGTCTCCTCGTTGCAGGGGCGGGCGGAGAAGGCAGCAGAAAGACGGCGTTTTCTTGCCCTAATCTACAATTTGGAATACGGGACTCGAAACTGGGATTCTCAAGTGGAAGCAGTGTGCATTCGAGCGACGAAGGGCGACAAGAGTAGTGGGCTGCAAACGTAAGTCGAAGTGAATGTTTCACATCATAATTCAAACACTAGGTCGGCGGCGAAGTGCTTTGCAATTCAACTTGCCCAAATCTCAACACTTTCCGATCGATTCCGCACTGCTTGGCTGGGGAATTATACCTTTTCCGGGTCTATATTACGATAAACGGGCGCAGATAAAAGAGCTAGTCGGTGTTTTTTGTCATTTACTAGTGGGGTGAAAGCATAAAACGTTGGTGAGTTGTCGCATGTTTGTTTTATCTTTGCGAAATCCGCACAGAAAATTGTCCAGTTAGCCACCGAAAAAGAAAACGCCCCGTGAAAAGCAAGGGCTTGAGGACTGCGATAAAGTTCAGAACTCTTAACATGTTTTTTCTCTGTTCTGATTTTTCTTGCCACTGGGTTATTTATATTTTTTTTTTTTGAATTTTGCTGTTTTCCTGCCTTTTTATCATAGACAAAAGGGGGAAAATATCAATATAAAATTAAAGTTAGTTCTTTTTTGTTGCTGTTGTTTAATTTACAAAAATTTTCAGTCTCGATTCAGTCCATCATCTGACCTAGTAGTTTCAAATTGGTGTTCATACACTAGCTCAATCAAAAGTACTTTTGCAGGTGTTGATCAGACTGCCAAACCCTAGCTACTGTCCTGCATGCCCTCACTTGGAAATGAAGCACTTTGACATAATTCCAAGCTTCTTAGATGCAGTAATTTCTAATGTGCAACCCAGGTCTGAGACTTGATACCTATTTTTCATTTTACTTAGATTCAGTTTTGGAAATCCTCTTTGCATTTTCAATTCTTGGTTTCATCCAGATAGCTTGTATTGCATAAACAGTGGGAATGAAACATTAAAAGGAATCAAAATATCTGCTGTCGAAAGACAAAATCTAAGTCATTGCTTGAAAACCAAAAATTAGAATTTAAGATAATTTAGTTTTATTGTACAATCTGGATGCTGAGACAATTATTATAACCCTTTCACTAACCACTAGGCTTTGGCGAGACAGGCCCCTGCTCATCTTTGAATGTCAGTGTTAAGTTTCTGGGTTTTCTGTGTTCCAATTCTAAAATGTTTCTTTTGTTTCTTTTCTTGTGATGTCTATAATTTTTAATTTTAATTCTTGGTTCTATCCCAAAAGCTTGAATCTGCACAACCAGTGTGTCTGCCCCTGAGACAATAATTAAGGAATCAAAATTTTTGCTGTCAAAAAACAAAACCAAAGTCATTTTGGGTGTACCTGCATGGCAGCATTGCTCAACAACAGAATTTGGAACTTCAGCTAATTTATTTTCCAGTTATAAGTTGTACAGGCTGCTGGATGCTTAGACCATTATTATGTACCACTACAATGTTTGCCCAGGCATTGCCCCTACCCATTTTTTAATGCCAGGGTTAAAGTCTTTGGGTCATCCTGTTTGCAACTGTTTTTTCCTTTTCTTTCTAGTTTTTGATATCTTTAATTTTAATGTTACTTCTTGGTTTTATCTGAAGAGCTTGAATTCCACAACCACTGGGTCTGAGACAATAATTTAAGGAATCAAAATCTTTGCTGTCAAAAACCAAACAAACCAAAGTCATTTTGGGTGTACCTGCATGTCAGCATTGCTCGATAACTGAAAATAAGAAGAACTGAAGATAATCTAGGTTTCTACCTACAGTATTAGTTGTACAGGGTGGATGCTGAAACCATTATTACATCCTTTTACTACCACCACATTTTGCCCTAATTCATATCGCTTATTTTATTAATAGAGCAACTAGACACACCCCTGTCCAGTTTTTGCTTGCCATGGTTAAGTGTCTGGGTTTCCTGTGTTCTTTAAGACAACTGGAGGCTGGTACTACTTGTAGGATTACCGCTGACTCCTGAGCTGCTTTCCAGTGACTGGAAGTATCGCACAGGTTAGACATCTGATCAAGTTTCTTGAAAACATTTCGAGCAAAATTCCACTTAGAAGAGGCCATAGGACATCATAAAGTCTATTGTGGAGGATGCATTTGTGCTGTGCTTCAAGAAAGAAGTGCGGTCAAGGGGTTTCTTTCCCTTTTTCCATTGTTCTTTTGAGAGCTCTGGAAGAATTCGGCTGAACGAAACTTTCGAGCTCCTCTCTAGTGGAATCTTTTTGGCCAGCACAGGTATCGACTATGAATCTGTGTTTTAGACATAAAACTCCAGCACATGAGCGTGTTTTCCGTTTGCAATGTCTATGGGCAAAAAGAGTTAGTATAAATCTTTTGTCTAACCTGTCGGATGTAGGGGGAAGCGCTGTCGAGTTTTCCTTGAATTACCACAGGTATCCTGAGCTATAGAGCAGGGGTTTTGCGTAGCTGTTTTGTTGTGCAATCGATTTGAAGTTCACTGAAAGCGGCCGGCGCCATGTTTTCCTTGCATGACTGTACACTTTGGCCGGGGACACTTGGAGAGGAGAGGCTTCCATGTCGGAGCAGTGTGGAATGAAAGGTACCTCGAAATAATTCCTGGCAGCTTTTGTTGTTGACAATGTTTGTGCAGTTAAGAAATCGCTAAAACTGCATCCGTAGTACTCTAGTTGAGAATTTGTTTTGTGTCGTGAAAACTCAGTCCCGTGTACGAGGTGGAAACGTAATCTGTAGTTAAGTTGTTTTCAATTTCTCAGTAACGGAAAAGCCTTTCAAGGCAAAGAAAACGCAAAATTTTCCTCGTGAAAATCTGTCACTGCGATCCAAGGAAAACTGAAGGCAAAATTTCCAAAGACTATGTGCACGTTGTTTGTATAAAATAGAGGAACAGTAGTCTCCTTTTCGGCGAGCTTCATGAAATCACTTTTATTCGCAGGTTAATTACATAAAATATGGATTTAAGCTAACTTACACTCAGTGGGACGTAGAAAAAAACTACCGCCTTTTGAACTTCGATCTAGCATTTAAGTTAAGTGAAGGCCATTAATCTCGGCCTTAGTAACATAAATTCTGAAACTTTTTTTAGAGGTGGCGAATGGTTGTTGGGATTATGCAGAATCTCGCGAAGTTCTTAGTAATAGTAGAAGTCTCGGATTTTTAGAGAGCTGCCTCGCAATCTCGTTTTCTGACGCGAATTCCAGATCGTGTCGATATCGAATTTTTTCAAATTATCTCGCGCTGTCTCGGAAAGTCTCGCATTACATTCGCCACCCCTTCTTTTTAAAATCTATGATGCAAAAATTATATGGTTATCCTAGTACATACGGCAATACGTCATGGTTACCAAGATGATTTTACCCAAACACCAATGGCAGCAATGGCAATGGAAATAAAGTTCAATAAAGTGAAGAGAATGTAAAGAAATCTCAGGGGATCAATAATCGTCTGTTCAAAGGAAAATCAAAATCAAACGAAATGACGTGTAAGCGCATGCGCAAACGAAAAAAGAAACGAAAACTCCTCTAGTACTCGTGTCCATATAATGCGTACTATTGGATTACGATTAATAAAACAGGTGAAACGGCAACTGTGACAAAGATTTCTTCATTGCGCGTTATAGATGTAGAATCAACAACCTGTAGGTCCCACATGCATCTCTTGCACACTCATCAGACCTATAAATACCATGGTGATGCATAACTTAATGTAGGTTGTTCACTAACGGTACAAGGGGCGTCCTTATATGGTCTGGTGGCCGGGCGTACTCTCACCCATTTGGTATTTAGCTACTGAGCAACTCAACACCCAGGATAGCGACTGTCAGGGCCGAAATCTCTGGCGTGGGCGTAAGAACCGTACGGTTGCCATACGACGCTTCAGCTCTTTGTCTGGATGTATGGTCCTGTTTTTTTTTTCTATTGTTTTTTTTTTTCCTCTCAAGCCGAGTAAATATGCAGAATATGCTGATGCGTAAAACCATGCTGACCATGAACCGACATAGGTGGAGAAGCAAACTGACTACGGTCCAAGGTCGAATTTAGTACTGTAGCAAACACTACGTACGGACAGATTTCAGGGAGGGTTTTATTTTTCAATTATTGTCATAAAATATTAGTGCGCTACAGTCAGATTTTTGTCCAAAAATCCACTCTCCTGGATGTGAAAATGTTGAATCACGCGATGACGATAATTTAACTTGCACGCTTTCTCTTTTATTGACACAATGGGCGGCCTTTAAATTGGGGCGAAAAAACAACGTGAATTGAAACTTGGCGCACGATTCATGCAAAATCGCTACTTTGTGCGTGTCCCTTGGTGCTGGGGGAGAGAAGCAACATTATCATAGCTCTTTAATTCTTAGCCAGTATCTCGTCTTGTGAATAGTTGTCGCCTCCCACAAAATGCGCGCGCTCCAGAACAACACGAAGAATAGTCAACACCGGAGACGTCATAAACACAATCAAGAAAATGAGAACGTAACGTTTGTAAAACTTGTTGCAAACGGTCTCCTCGTTGCAGGGGCGGGCGGAGAAGGCAGCAGAAAGACGGCGTTTTCTTGCCCTAATCTACAATTTTGGAATACGGGACTCGAAACTGGGATTCTCAAGTGGAAGCAGTGTGCATTCGAGCGACGAAGGGCGACAAGAGTAGTGGGCTGCAAACGTAAGTCGAAGTGAATGTTTCACATCATAATTCAAACACTAGGTCGGCGGCGAAGTGCTTTGCAATTCAACTTGCCCAAATCTCAACACTTTCCGATCGATTCCGCACTGCTTGGCTGGGGAATTATACCTTTTCCGGGTCTATATTACGATAAACGGGCGCAGATAAAAGAGCTAGTCGGGTTTTTTGTCATTTACTAGTGGGGTGAAAGCATAAAACGTTGGTGAGTTGTCGCATGTTTGTTTTATCTTTGCGAAATCCGCACAGAAAATTGTCCAGTTAGCCACCGAAAAAGAAAACGCCCCGTGAAAAGCAAGGGCTTGAGGACTGCGATAAAGTTCAGAACTCTTAACATGTTTTTTCTCTGTTCTGATTTTTCTTGCCACTGGGTTATATATTATTTTTTTTTTTTGAATTTTGCTGTTTTCCTGCCTTTTTATCATAGACAAAAGGGGGAAAATATCAATATAAAATTAAAGTTAGTTCTTTTTTGTTGCTGTTGTTTAATTTACAAAAATTTTCAGTCTCGATTCAGTCCATCATCTGACCTAGTAGTTTCAAATTGGTGTTCATACACTAGCTCAATCAAAAGTACTTTTGCAGGTGTTGATCAGACTGCCAAACCCTAGCTACTGTCCTGCATGCCCTCACTTGGAAATGAAGCACTTTGACATAATTCCAAGCTTCTTAGATGCAGTAATTTCTAATGTGCAACCCAGGTCTGAGACTTGATACCTATTTTTCATTTTACTTAGATTCAGTTTTGGAAATCCTCTTTGCATTTTCAATTCTTGGTTTCATCCAGATAGCTTGTATTGCATAAACAGTGGGAATGAAACATTAAAAGGAATCAAAATATCTGCTGTCGAAAGACAAAATCTAAGTCATTGCTTGAAAACCAAAAATTAGAATTTAAGATAATTTAGTTTTATTGTACAATCTGGATGCTGAGACAATTATTATAACCCTTTCACTAACCACTAGGCTTTGGCGAGACAGGCCCCTGCTCATCTTTGAATGTCAGTGTTAAGTTTCTGGGTTTTCTGTGTTCCAATTCTAAAATGTTTCTTTTGTTTCTTTTCTTGTGATGTCTATAATTTTTAATTTTAATTCTTGGTTCTATCCCAAAAGCTTGAATCTGCACAACCAGTGTGTCTGCCCCTGAGACAATAATTTAAGGAATCAAAATTTTTGCTGTCAAAAAACAAAACCAAAGTCATTTGGGTGTACCTGCATGGCAGCATTGCTCAACAACAGAAATTTGGAACTTCAGCTAATTTATTTTCCAGTTATAAGTTGTACAGGCTGCTGGATGCTTAGACCATTATTATGTACCACTACAATGTTTGCCCAGGCATTGCCCCTACCCATTTTTTAATGCCAGGGTTAAAGTCTTTGGGTCATCCTGTTTGCAACTGTTTTTTCCTTTTCTTTCTAGTTTTTGATATCTTTAATTTTAATGTTACTTCTTGGTTTTATCTGAAGAGCTTGAATTCCACAACCACTGGGTCTGAGACAATAATTTAAGGAATCAAAATCTTTGCTGTCAAAAACCAAACAAAACCAAAGTCATTTTGGGTGTACCTGCATGTCAGCATTGCTCGATAACTGAAAATAAGAAGAACTGAAGATAATCTAGGTTTCTACCTACAGTATTAGTTGTACAGGGTGGATGCTGAAACCATTATTACATCCTTTTACTACCACCACATTTTGCCCTAATTCATATCGCTTATTTTATTAATAGAGCAACTAGACACACCCCTGTCCAGTTTTTGCTTGCCATGGTTAAGTGTCTGGGTTTCCTGTGTTCTTTAAGACAACTGGAGGCTGGTACTACTTGTAGGATTACCGCTGACTCCTGAGCTGCTTTCCAGTGACTGGAAGTATCGCACAGGTTAGACATCTGATCAAGTTTCTTGAAAACATTTCGAGCAAAATTCCACTTAGAAGAGGCCATAGGACATCATAAAGTCTATTGTGGAGGATGCATTTGTGCTGTGCTTCAAGAAAGAAGTGCGGTCAAGGGGTTTCTTTCCCTTTTTCCATTGTTCTTTTGAGAGCTCTGGAAGAATTCGGCTGAACGAAACTTTCGAGCTCCTCTCTAGTGGAATCTTTTTGGCCAGCACAGGTATCGACTATGAATCTGTGTTTTAGACATAAAACTCCAGCACATGAGCGTGTTTTCCGTTTGCAATGTCTATGGGCAAAAAGAGTTAGTATAAATCTTTTGTCTAACCTGTCGGATGTAGGGGGAAGCGCTGTCGAGTTTTCCTTGAATTACCACAGGTATCCTGAGCTATAGAGCAGGGGTTTTGCGTAGCTGTTTTGTTGTGCAATCGATTTCAAGTTCACTGAAAGCGGCCGGCGCCATGTTTTCCTTGCATGACTGTACACTTTGGCTACCGGGGACACTTGGAGAGGAGAGGCTTCCATGTCAGAGCTGTGGAATGAAAGATACCTCGAAATAATTCCTGGCAGCTTTTGTTGTTGATAATGTTTGTGCAGTTAAGAAATCGCAAAAATTGCATCCGTACCGTAGTACTCTAGTTGAGAATTTGTTTTGTCTCGTGAAAACTCGGTCGCGAGTACGAGGTGGAAACGTAATCCGTAGTTAAGTTGTTTTCAATTTCTCATTGACGGAAAGCCTTTCAAGGCAAAGAAAACGCAAAATTTTCCTCGTGAAAATCTCTCACTGCGATCCAAGGAAAACTGAAGGCAAAATTTCCAAAAGACTATGTGCACGTTGTTGTAAAATAGAGGAACATTAGTCTCCTTTTCGGCGAGCTTCATGAAATCACTTTTATTCGCAGGTTGACATAAAATATGGATTTAAGTGGGACGTAGAAAAAAAAACTGCCGCCTTTTCAACTTCGATCTAGCCTTTAAGTGAAAGCCATTAATCTCGGCCTTAGTAACATAAATTCTGAAACTTTTTTTTAGAGGTGGCGAATGGTTGTTGGGATTATGCAGAATCTCGCGAAATTCTTAGTAATAATAGGGAATCTCGAAGTCTCGGATTTTTAGAGAGCTGCCTCGCAATCTCGTTTTCTGACGCGAATTCCAGCGAATGTATGAGGAGCAAGCAGTCTTTGATCGTGTCGATATCGAATCTTTTCAAATTATCTCGCGCTGTCTCGGAAAATCTCGCATTACATTCGCCACCCCTTCTTTTTAAAATCTATGATGCAAAAATTATATGGTTATCCGTAGTACATAACGGCATGGTTACCAAGATGATTTTACCCAAACACCAATGGCAATGGAAATAAAGTTCAATAAAGTGAAGAGAATGTAAAGAAATCTCAGGGGATCAATACTCGTCTGTTCAAAGGAAAATCAAAATCAAACGAAATGACGTGTAAGCGCATGCGCAAACGAAAAAAGTAACGAAAGCTCATACTCGTGGCCATATAATGCGTACTTTTGGATTACGATTAATAAAACAGGTGAAACGGCAACTGTGACTAATATTTCTTCATTGCGCGTTATAGATATAGAATCAACAACCTGTAGTCCCACATGCATCTCTTGCACGCTCATCAGACCTATAAATACCATGGTGATGCATAACTTAATGTAGGTTGTTCACTAACGGTACAAGGGGCGTCCTTATATGGTCTGGTGGCCGGGCGTACTCTCACCCATTTGGTATTTAGCTACTGAGCAACTCAACACCCAGGATAGCGACTGTCAGGGCCGAAATCTCTGGCGTGGGCGTAAGAACCGCACGGTTGCCATACGACGATTCAGCTCTTTGTCTGGATGTATGGTCCTGGTTTTTATTTTTATTTTTTCTCAAGCCGAGTGAATATGCAGAATATGCTGATGCGTAAAACCATGCTGACCATGAACCGACATAGGTGGAGAAGCAAACTGACTACGGTCCAAGGTCGAATTTAGTACTGTAGCAAACACTACGGACAGATTTCAGGGAGGGTTTTATTTTTCAATTATTGTCATAAAATATTAGTGCGCTACAGTCAGATTTTTGTCCAAAAATCCACTCTCCTGGATGTGAAAATGTTGAATCACGCGATGACGATAATTTAACTTGCACGCTTTCTCTTTTATTGACACAATGGGCGGCCTTTAAATTGGGGCGAAAAAAATTGAAACTTGGCGCACGATTCATGCAAAATCGCTACTTTGTGCGTGTCCCTTGAAGCTGGGGGAGAGAAGCAAAATTATCATAGCTCTTTAATTCTTAGCCAGTATCTCGTCTTGTGAATAGTTGTTACCTCCCACAAAATGGGCGCGCTCCAGAACAACACGAAGAATAGTCAACACGACGACGTCATAAACACAATCAAGAAAATGAGAACGCAACGTTTGTAAAACTTGTTGCAAACGGTCTACTCGTTGCAGGGGCGGAGAAGGCAGCAGAAAGACGGCGTTTTCTTGCCCTAATCTACAATTTTGGAATACGGGACTCGAGACTGGGATTCTCAAGTGGAAGCAGTGTGCATTCGAGCGACGAAGGGCGACAAGAGTATAAGTGGACAGCAAACGTAAGTCGAAGTGAATGTTTCACATTATAATTCAAACACTAGGCCGGCGGCGAAGTGCATTGCAATTCAACTTGCCCAAATCTCAACACTTTCCGACCGATTCCGCACTGCTTGGCTGGCGAATTATACCTTTTCCGGGTCTATATTAAGATAAACGGGCGCAGAT
Organism: Scolanthus callimorphus; assembly: GCA_033964015.1. Taxonomy (NCBI): domain Eukaryota; kingdom Metazoa; phylum Cnidaria; class Anthozoa; order Actiniaria; family Edwardsiidae; genus Scolanthus; species Scolanthus callimorphus. The sequence continues at coordinate 20,538,529 of CM066923.1, forward strand.
AAAAGGGCTAGTCGGTGTTTTTTGGCATTTACTAGTGGGATGAAAGCATAAAACGTTGGTGAGTTGTCGCATGTTTATTTTATCTTTGCGAAATCCGCACAGAAAGTTGCCCAGTTAGCCACCAAAAAAGAAAACGCCCCGTGAAAAGCAAGGGCTTGAGGACTGCGATTAAGTTCAGAACTCTTAACATATTTTTTCTCTGTTCTGATTTTTCTCGCCACTGGGTTATTATTATTATTATATATTTTTTTTTTTTTGCCATTTTCCTGCCTTTTTATCATAGAGAAAAGGGGGCAAATATCAATATAAAATTAAAGTTAGTTCTTTTTTGTTGCTGTTGTTTACTTTACAAAAATGTTCAGTCTCGATACAGTCCATCATCTGACCTAGTATAGTTTCAGATTGGTGTTCATACACTAGGTCAATCAAAAGTACTTTTGCAGGTGTTGATCAGACTGCCAAACCCTAGCTACTGTCCTGCATGCCCTCACTTGGAAATGACGCACTTTGACATAATTCCAAGCTTCTTAGATGCAGTAATTTCTAATGTGCAACCCAGGTCTGAGACTTGATACCTATTTTTCATTTTACTTAGATTCAGTTTTGGAAATCCTCTTTGCATTTTCAGTTCTTGGTTTCATCCAGATAGCTTGTATTACATAAACAGTGGGAATGAAACATTAAAAGGAATCAAAATGTCTGCTGTCGAAAGACAAAATCTAAGTCATTGCTTGAAAACCAAAAGTTAGAATTTCAGATAATTTAGTTTTATTGTACAATCTGGATGCTGAGACAATTATTATAACCCTTTCACTAACCACTAGGCTTTGGCGAGACAGGCCCCTGCTCATCTTTGAATGTCAGTGTTAAGTTTCTGGGTTTTCTCTGTGCCAATTCTAAAATGTTTCTTTTCTTGTGATGTCTATAATTTTTAATTTTAATTCTTGGTTCTATCCAAAAGCTTGAATCTGCACAACCAGTGTGTCTGCCCCTGAGACAAGAATTTAAGGAATCAAAATTTTTGCTGTCAAAAAACAGAACCAAAGTCATTTTGGGTGTACCTGCATGGCAGCATTGCTCAACAACAGAAATTTGGAATTTCAGCTAATTTATTTTCCAGTTATAAGTTGTACAGGCTGCTGGATGCTTAGACCATTATTATAACCCTTTAACTACCACTACAATGTTTGCCCAGGCATGCCCTTACCCATTTTTTAATGCCAGGGTTAAAGTCTTTGGGTCATCCTGTTTGCAACTGTTTTTTTCTTTTCTTTCTAGTTTTTGATATCTTTAATTTTAATCTTACTTCTTGGTTTTATCTGAAGAGCTTGAATTGCACAACCACTGGGTCTGAGACAATAATTTAAGCAATCAAAATCTTTGCTGTCAAAAACCAAACAAAACCAAAGTCATTTTGGGTGTACCTACTATGTCAGCATTGCTCGATAACTGAAAATAAGAAGAACTGAAGATAATCTAGGTTTCTACCTACAGTATTAGTTGTACAGGGTGGATGCTGAAGCCATTATTACATCCTTTTACTACCACCACATTTTGCCTAATATCGCTCATTTTACTAATAGAGCAACTAGACACACCCCTGTCCAGTTTTTGCTTGCCACGGTTAAGTGTCTGGGTTTCCTGTGTTCTTTAAGGCAACTGGAGGCTGGTACTACTTGTAGGATTACCGCTGACTCCTTAGCTGCTTTCCAGTGACTGGAAGTATCGCACAGGTTAGACATCTGATCAAGTTTCTTGAAAACATTTCGAGCAAAATTCCACTTAGAAGAGGCCATAGGACATCATAAAGTCTATTGTGGAGGAAGCATTTTGTGCTGTGCTTCAAGAAAGAAGTGCGGTCAAGGGGTTTCTTTCACTTTTTCTATTGTTCTTTTGAGAGCTCTGGAAGAATTCGGCTGAACGAAACTTTCGAGCTCCTCTCTAGTGGAATCTTTTTGGCCAGCACAGGTATCGACTATGAATCTGTGTTTTAGACATTAAACTCCAGCACATGAGCGTGTTTTCCGTTTGCAATGTCTATGGGCAAAAAGAGTTAGTATAAATCTTTTGTCTAACCTGTCGGATGTAGGGGAAGCGCTGTCGAGTTTTCCTTGAATTACCACAGGTATCCTGAGCTATAGATCAGGGGTTTTGCGTAGCTGTTTTGTTGTGCAATCGATTTCAAGTTCACTGAAAGCGGCCGGCGCCATGTTTTCCTTGCATGACTGTACACTTTGGCTACCGGGGACACTTGGAGAGGAGAGGCTTCCATGTCAGAGCTGTGGAATGAAAGGTACCTCGAAATAATTCCTGGCAGCTTTTGTTGTTGATAATGTTTGTGCAGTTAAGAAATCGCAAAAATTGCATCCGTACCGTAGTACTCTAGTTGAGAATTTGTTTTGTCTCGTGAAAACTCGGTCGCGAGTACGAGGTGGAAACGTAATCCGTAGTTAAGTTGTTTTCAATTTCTCATTGACGGAAAGCCTTTCAAGGCAAAGAAAACGCAAAATTTTCCTCGTGAAAATCTCTCACTGCGATCCAAGGAAAACTGAAGGCAAAATTTCCAAAAGACTATGTGCACGTTGTTGTAAAATAGAGGAACATTAGTCTCCTTTTCGGCGAGCTTCATGAAATCACTTTTATTCGCAGGTTGACATAAAATATGGATTTAAGTGGGACGTAGAAAAAAAAACTGCCGCCTTTTCAACTTCGATCTAGCCTTTAAGTGAAAGCCATTAATCTCGGCCTTAGTAACATAAATTCTGAAACTTTTTTAGAGGTGGCGAATGGTTGTTGGGATTATGCAGAATCTCGCGAAATTCTTAGTAATAATAGGGAATCTCGAAGTCTCGGATTTTTAGAGAGCTGCCTCGCAATCTCGTTTTCTGACGCGAATTCCAGCGAATGTATGAGGAGCAAGCAGTCTTTGATCGTGTCGATATCGAATCTTTTCAAATTATCTCGCGCTGTCTCGGAAAATCTCGCATTACATTCGCCACCCTTCTTTTTAAAATCTATGATGCAAAAATTATATGGTTATCCGTAGTACATAACGGCATGGTTACCAAGATGATTTTACCCAAACACCAATGGCAATGGAAATAAAGTTCAATAAAGTGAAGAGAATGTAAAGAAATCTCAGGGGATCAATACTCGTCTGTTCAAAGGAAAATCAAAATCAAACGAAATGACGTGTAAGCGCATGCGCAAACGAAAAAAGTAACGAAAGCTCATACTCGTGGCCATATAATGCGTACTTTTGGATTACGATTAATAAAACAGGTGAAACGGCAACTGTGACTAATATTTCTTCATTGCGCGTTATAGATATAGAATCAACAACCTGTAGTCCCACATGCATCTCTTGCACGCTCATCAGACCTATAAATACCATGGTGATGCATAACTTAATGTAGGTTGTTCACTAACGGTACAAGGGGCGTCCTTATATGGTCTGGTGGCCGGGCGTACTCTCACCCATTTGGTATTTAGCTACTGAGCAACTCAACACCCAGGATAGCGACTGTCAGGGCCGAAATCTCTGGCGTGGGCGTAAGAACCGCACGGTTGCCATACGACGATTCAGCTCTTTGTCTGGATGTATGGTCCTGGTTTTTATTTTTTATTTTTTTCTCAAGCCGAGTGAATATGCAGAATATGCTGATGCGTAAAACCATGCTGACCATGAACCGACATAGGTGGAGAAGCAAACTGACTACGGTCCAAGGTCGAATTTAGTACTGTAGCAAACACTACGGACAGATTTCAGGGAGGGTTTTATTTTTCAATTATTGTCATAAAATATTAGTGCGCTACAGTCAGATTTTTGTCCAAAAATCCACTCTCCTGGATGTGAAAATGTTGAATCACGCGATGACGATAATTTAACTTGCACGCTTTCTCTTTTATTGACACAATGGGCGGCCTTTAAATTGGGGCGAAAAAAATTGAAACTTGGCGCACGATTCATGCAAAATCGCTACTTTGTGCGTGTCCCTTGAAGCTGGGGGAGAGAAGCAAAATTATCATAGCTCTTTAATTCTTAGCCAGTATCTCGTCTTGTGAATAGTTGTTACCTCCCACAAAATGGGCGCGCTCCAGAACAACACGAAGAATAGTCAACACGACGACGTCATAAACACAATCAAGAAAATGAGAACGCAACGTTTGTAAAACTTGTTGCAAACGGTCTACTCGTTGCAGGGGCGGAGAAGGCAGCAGAAAGACGGCGTTTTCTTGCCCTAATCTACAATTTTGGAATACGGGACTCGAGACTGGGATTCTCAAGTGGAAGCAGTGTGCATTCGAGCGACGAAGGGCGACAAGAGTATAAGTGGACAGCAAACGTAAGTCGAAGTGAATGTTTCACATTATAATTCAAACACTAGGCCGGCGGCGAAGTGCATTGCAATTCAACTTGCCCAAATCTCAACACTTTCCGACCGATTCCGCACTGCTTGGCTGGCGAATTATACCTTTTCCGGGTCTATATTAAGATAAACGGGCGCAGATAAAAGGGCTAGTCGGTGTTTTTTGGCATTTACTAGTGGGATGAAAGCATAAAACGTTGGTGAGTTGTCGCATGTTTATTTTATCTTTGCGAAATCCGCACAGAAAGTTGCCCAGTTAGCCACCAAAAAAGAAAACGCCCCGTGAAAAGCAGGGCTTGAGGACTGCGATTAAGTTCAGAACTCTTAACATATTTTTTCTCTGTTCTGATTTTTCTCGCCACTGGGTTATTATTATTATTATATTTTTTTTTTTTTTGCCATTTTCCTGCCTTTTTATCATAGAGAAAAGGGGGCAAATATCAATATAAAATTAAAGTTAGTTCTTTTTTGTTGCTGTTGTTTACTTTACAAAAATGTTCAGTCTCGATACAGTCCATCATCTGACCTAGTATAGTTTCAGATTGGTGTTCATACACTAGGTCAATCAAAAGTACTTTTGCAGGTGTTGATCAGACTGCCAAACCCTAGCTACTGTCCTGCATGCCCTCACTTGGAAATGACGCACTTTGACATAATTCCAAGCTTCTTAGATGCAGTAATTTCTAATGTGCAACCCAGGTCTGAGACTTGATACCTATTTTTCATTTTACTTAGATTCAGTTTTGGAAATCCTCTTTGCATTTTCAGTTCTTGGTTTCATCCAGATAGCTTGTATTACATAAACAGTGGGAATGAAACATTAAAAGGAATCAAAATGTCTGCTGTCGAAAGACAAAATCTAAGTCATTGCTTGAAAACCAAAAGTTAGAATTTCAGATAATTTAGTTTTATTGTACAATCTGGATGCTGAGACAATTATTATAACCCTTTCACTAACCACTAGGCTTTGGCGAGACAGGCCCTGCTCATCTTTGAATGTCAGTGTTAAGTTTCTGGGTTTTCTCTGTGCCAATTCTAAAATGTTTCTTTTCTTGTGATGTCTATAATTTTTAATTTTAATTCTTGGTTCTATCCCAAAAGCTTGAATCTGCACAACCAGTGTGTCTGCCCCTGAGACAAGAATTTAAGGAATCAAAATTTTTGCTGTCAAAAAACAGAACCAAAGTCATTTTGGGTGTACCTGCATGGCAGCATTGCTCAACAACAGAAATTTGGAATTTCAGCTAATTTATTTTCCAGTTATAAGTTGTACAGGCTGCTGGATGCTTAGACCATTATTATAACCCTTTAACTACCACTACAATGTTTGCCCAGGCATGCCCTTACCCATTTTTTAATGCCAGGGTTAAAGTCTTTGGGTCATCCTGTTTGCAACTGTTTTTTCTTTTCTTTCTAGTTTTTGATATCTTTAATTTTAATCTTACTTCTTGGTTTTATCTGAAGAGCTTGAATTGCACAACCACTGGGTCTGAGACAATAATTTAAGCAATCAAAATCTTTGCTGTCAAAAACCAAACAAAACCAAAGTCATTTTGGGTGTACCTACTATGTCAGCATTGCTCGATAACTGAAAATAAGAAGAACTGAAGATAATCTAGGTTTCTACCTACAGTATTAGTTGTACAGGGTGGATGCTGAAGCCATTATTACATCCTTTTACTACCACCACATTTTGCCTAATATCGCTCATTTTACTAATAGAGCAACTAGACACACCCCTGTCCAGTTTTTGCTTGCCACGGTTAAGTGTCTGGGTTTCCTGTGTTCTTTAAGGCAACTGGAGGCTGGTACTACTTGTAGGATTACCGCTGACTCCTTAGCTGCTTTCCAGTGACTGGAAGTATCGCACAGGTTAGACATCTGATCAAGTTTCTTGAAAACATTTCGAGCAAAATTCCACTTAGAAGAGGCCATAGGACATCATAAAGTCTATTGTGGAGGAAGCATTTTGTGCTGTGCTTCAAGAAAGAAGTGCGGTCAAGGGGTTTCTTTCACTTTTTCTATTGTTCTTTTGAGAGCTCTGGAAGAATTCGGCTGAACGAAACTTTCGAGCTCCTCTCTAGTGGAATCTTTTTGGCCAGCACAGGTATCGACTATGAATCTGTGTTTTAGACATTAAACTCCAGCACATGAGCGTGTTTTCCGTTTGCAATGTCTATGGGCAAAAAGAGTTAGTATAAATCTTTTGTCTAACCTGTCGGATGTAGGGGGAAGCGCTGTCGAGTTTTCCTTGAATTACCACAGGTATCCTGAGCTATAGATCAGGGGTTTTGCGTAGCTGTTTTGTTGTGCAATCGATTTCAAGTTCACTGAAAGCGGCCGGCGCCATGTTTTCCTTGCATGACTGTACACTTTGGCTACCGGGGACACTTGGAGAGGAGAGGCTTCCATGTCAGAGCTGTGGAATGAAAGGTACCTCGAAATAATTCCTGGCAGCTTTTGTTGTTGATAATGTTTGTGCAGTTAAGAAATCGCAAAAATTGCATCCGTACCGTAGTACTCTAGTTGAGAATTTGTTTTGTCTCGTGAAAACTCGGTCGCGAGTACGAGGTGGAAACGTAATCCGTAGTTAAGTTGTTTTCAATTTCTCATTGACGGAAAGCCTTTCAAGGCAAAGAAAACGCAAAATTTTCCTCGTGAAAATCTCTCACTGCGATCCAAGGAAAACTGAAGGCAAAATTTCCAAAAGACTATGTGCACGTTGTTGTAAAATAGAGGAACATTAGTCTCCTTTTCGGCGAGCTTCATGAAATCACTTTTATTCGCAGGTTGACATAAAATATGGATTTAAGTGGGACGTAGAAAAAAAAACTGCCGCCTTTTCAACTTCGATCTAGCCTTTAAGTGAAAGCCATTAATCTCGGCCTTAGTAACATAAATTCTGAAACTTTTTTTAGAGGTGGCGAATGGTTGTTGGGATTATGCAGAATCTCGCGAAATTCTTAGTAATAATAGGGAATCTCGAAGTCTCGGATTTTTAGAGAGCTGCCTCGCAATCTCGTTTTCTGACGCGAATTCCAGCGAATGTATGAGGAGCAAGCAGTCTTTGATCGTGTCGATATCGAATCTTTTCAAATTATCTCGCGCTGTCTCGGAAAATCTCGCATTACATTCGCCACCCCTTCTTTTTAAAATCTATGATGCAAAAATTATATGGTTATCCGTAGTACATAACGGCATGGTTACCAAGATGATTTTACCCAAACACCAATGGCAATGGAAATAAAGTTCAATAAAGTGAAGAGAATGTAAAGAAATCTCAGGGGATCAATACTCGTCTGTTCAAAGGAAAATCAAAATCAAACGAAATGACGTGTAAGCGCATGCGCAAACGAAAAAAGTAACGAAAGCTCATACTCGTGGCCATATAATGCGTACTTTTGGATTACGATTAATAAAACAGGTGAAACGGCAACTGTGACTAATATTTCTTCATTGCGCGTTATAGATATAGAATCAACAACCTGTAGTCCCACATGCATCTCTTGCACGCTCATCAGACCTATAAATACCATGGTGATGCATAACTTAATGTAGGTTGTTCACTAACGGTACAAGGGGCGTCCTTATATGGTCTGGTGGCCGGGCGTACTCTCACCCATTTGGTATTTAGCTACTGAGCAACTCAACACCCAGGATAGCGACTGTCAGGGCCGAAATCTCTGGCGTGGGCGTAAGAACCGCACGGTTGCCATACGACGATTCAGCTCTTTGTCTGGATGTATGGTCCTGGTTTTTATTTTTTATTTTTTTCTCAAGCCGAGTGAATATGCAGAATATGCTGATGCGTAAAACCATGCTGACCATGAACCGACATAGGTGGAGAAGCAAACTGACTACGGTCCAAGGTCGAATTTAGTACTGTAGCAAACACTACGGACAGATTTCAGGGAGGGTTTTATTTTTCAATTATTGTCATAAAATATTAGTGCGCTACAGTCAGATTTTTGTCCAAAAATCCACTCTCCTGGATGTGAAAATGTTGAATCACGCGATGACGATAATTTAACTTGCACGCTTTCTCTTTTATTGACACAATGGGCGGCCTTTAAATTGGGGCGAAAAAAATTGAAACTTGGCGCACGATTCATGCAAAATCGCTACTTTGTGCGTGTCCCTTGAAGCTGGGGGAGAGAAGCAAAATTATCATAGCTCTTTAATTCTTAGCCAGTATCTCGTCTTGTGAATAGTTGTTACCTCCCACAAAATGGGCGCGCTCCAGAACAACACGAAGAATAGTCAACACGACGACGTCATAAACACAATCAAGAAAATGAGAACGCAACGTTTGTAAAACTTGTTGCAAACGGTCTACTCGTTGCAGGGGCGGAGAAGGCAGCAGAAAGACGGCGTTTTCTTGCCCTAATCTACAATTTTGGAATACGGGACTCGAGACTGGGATTCTCAAGTGGAAGCAGTGTGCATTCGAGCGACGAAGGGCGACAAGAGTATAAGTGGACACTGCAAACGTAAGTCGAAGTGAATGTTTCACATTATAATTCAAACACTAGGCCGGCGGCGAAGTGCATTGCAATTCAACTTGCCCAAATCTCAACACTTTCCGACCGATTCCGCACTGCTTGGCTGGCGAATTATACCTTTTCCGGGTCTATATTAAGATAAACGGGCGCAGATAAAAGGGCTAGTCGGTGTTTTTTGGCATTTACTAGTGGGATGAAAGCATAAAACGTTGGTGAGTTGTCGCATGTTTATTTTATCTTTGCGAAATCCGCACAGAAAGTTTAGCCACCAAAAAAGAAAACGCCCCGTGAAAAGCAAGGGCTTGAGGACTGCGATAAAGTTCAGAACTCTTAACTTATTTTTTCTCTGTTCTGATTTTTCTTGCCACTGGGTTATTATTATTATTATTATTTTTTTTTTTTGCTATTTTCCTGCCTTTTTATCATAGACAAAAGGGGGCAAATATCAATATAAAATTAAAGTTAGTTCTTTTTTGTTGCTGTTGTTTAATTTACAAAAATGTTCAGTCTCGATACAGTCCATCATCTGACCTAGTAGTTTCAGATTGGTGTTCATACACTAGGTCAATCAAAAGTACTTTTGCAGGTGTTGATCAGACTGCCAAACCCTAGCTACTGTCCTGCATGCCCTCACTTGGAAATGACGCACTTTGACATAATTCCAAGCTTCTTAGATGCAGTAATTTCTAATGTGCAACCCAGGTCTGAGACTTGATACCTATTTTTCATTTTAACTTAGATTCAGTTTTGGAAATCCTCTTTGCATTTTCAATTCTTGGTTTCATCCAGATAGCTTGTATTGCATAAACAGTGGGAATGAAACATTAAAAGGAATCAAATATCTGCTGTCGAAAGACAAAATCTAAGTCATTGCTTGAAAACCAAAAATTAGAATTTCAGATAATTTAGTTTTATTGTACAATCTGGATGCTGAGACAATTATTATAACCCTTTCACTAACCACTAGGCTTTGGCGAGACAGGCCCCTGCTCATCTTTGAATGTCAGGTGTTAAGTTTCTGGGTTTTCTCTGTACCAATTCTAAAATGTTTCTTTTGTTTCTTTTCTTGTGATGTCTATAATTTTTAAATTTAATTCTTGGTAATCTATCCCAAAAGCTTGAATCTGCACAACCAGTGTGTCTGCCCCTGAGACAAGAATTTAAGGAATCCAAATTTTTGCTGTCAAAAAACAGAACCAAAGTCATTTTGGGTGTACCTGCATGGCAGCATTGCTCAACAACAGAAATTTGGAATTTCAGCTAATTTATTTTCCAGTTATAAGTTGTACAGGCTGCTGGATGCTTAGACCATTATTATAACCCTTTCACTGGAAAAATCGGTCCTTCTTGTAACTATGTAAATAGTTTGTAAATAAACCGTAAATCCGATTTACAGACTAAATGTACATTTCCATAGTATGTAGATTCTCAGGTTAGTCTGTAAATAGTTGGTAAATAATCTGTAAACTTTGAGCAATATGTTGTGCATTATGAACGGATTCTGTAAAGAATCCGTAAATAATTTGTAAATAGTCTGTAGAATCAACCGAGAGGACTGTGGAAATAGCCTGTAGATAATCTGTAAATTGTTCTAGAAAACATTCTCAGTACTTTGTAAAGAGCGTGTAAATAGTCTGTAAAATCAACCGAGAGGACTGTGGAAATAGCCTGTAGATAATCTGTAAATTGTTCCAGAAAATATTCTCAGTACTCTGTAAAGAGCGTGTAAATAGTCTGCAGAATGAACGGAGGGGACTTTGGGAATAGCCTGTAGATAATCTGTAAATTGTTTCAGAAAATAACCTCAGTACTCTGTAAAGAGCGTGTAAATAGTCTGTAGAATCAACGGAGAGGACTGTGGAAATAGCTTGTAGATAATCTGTAAATTGTTCAGAAAATAATCTCAATGAACGGAGGGGACTTTGGGAATAGCCTGTAGATAATCTGTAAATTGTTTCAGAAAATAACCTCAGTACTCTGTAAAGAGCGTGTAAATAGTCTGTAGAATCAACGGAGAGGACTGTGGAAATAGCTTGTAGATAATCTGTAAATTGTTCAGAAAATAATCTCAGTACTCTGTAAAGAGCGTGTAAATAGTCTGTAGAATCAACGGAGAGGACTGTGGAAATAGCCTGTAGATAATCTGTAAATTGTTCCAGAAAATAATCTCAGTACTCTGTAAAGAGCGTGTACATCATGTAAATAGTCTGTAGAATCAACAGAGAATACTGTGGAAATAGCCTGTAAATACTCTGAAAATAATTTGTAAATAGATTGTAAATCTACTGAAAACTCTAACAGCTCACAGATAGTGTGTAAATAGCTGTAAAAGTAAATACCCTGGAAATAGTCTGTGAAAAATCTGTAAATCACCGGAGAATCCAAGCAGATAAAAGTGAGTTCAAACCAATAACCAACAATTCCCCCTGAAACAGCCAGCATGTTAAAAATCTATAAAAAAAATATATTTCTTCTAAATCTCATCGTACCTAGATAAAATCAGTAGCAAACATTCTAAGTTACAAACTATAAATATAATTAAAATAAGTTACAACACATTATTTTAGCTTTTTGGGTATATTTTTGAACTGACAAGGAGCAAAATTACAAGTATTGTGAGCCCTTCATTTCTAGTTTAAAACTGTACTTCTACCCACATATCAAGACAACACTTCCAATTCAGACATCACACTTCTTCCAATATATCTATCCAACAGTTATTAATAATTTGACAACAGTGACACAATACAGTATTTCCAAATGTATAGAGGTACTCTGATCTGATAAATTATTTGATATATCACTTCTTTTGCAAAATAAAATACTTTTATTATATAAACATCTGCAAAATACCAAAAGTGTTTCTAGGATAATGTGACAAATATTGTTTTATTTTGAGGGTCTATTCACACGATGAAGATGTGGGACCATGGGTAGTGGGGTTACCTTGTGTTTAATGCCAATAAAGGGCCCCAGCTTGGGAAACTTAAAAAAATATAATAATTCACATGACCCAAAGGTGCTGTGATCAGTTAGCGAAAACTAAAATGGTGGCTAGAGACATAAATTAACAGTTGTTGCCAAAATCATCTTGCTGTGAACTCAAAACTTTTTACTCGAGTAAATTATCATTCAAAGCAATTATTATTTGAAGCAATCGAGAAACAGACGTTAGCGCAACCTCAGCCCAGGGTTGATTGTTCACACGAAAAAACTAACCTGTAAATCTCCCATGTGAACAAGACAATAAGGGAGATTATATGGAAACTAACCCCACAGAACCAGGCTACCCCATCTACCCAGGGTCCCCCACCATCATATGAACATGACCTAAGTTACATAGACTTTCATGCCCACCTAACAAAATGTTGCAACTAGCACTCTCATTGAAGAGCAGAATTACCATAGGATGGCCGATTGCATTTTTAAACTGCACAGGGGTGTCGAGGACCTCCCTTAAAAAGACCCCCTTCCCTGGAATTTCCATTTTTTCTGCCAAAAAAAATCTATTTTTGGATAAGATATCCCTGGAAAGTCACCTTTTTTACCCCTCCCCCTTGAATTTCCAGTCTCCAGACACCCCTCCTGTGGAATTTCCAAAGTCCAATACAACCCCCCTGGAAAATGTTCCATATAGGTCCTCAATCCCCCCTGGTGCAGATTAAAAATGCAATCTGTCAATACATGGTATCACACTATATCTACATCTAATTTCGCCGAGGGATATCTCTGGCACAATATGATACTTTTAGGTATTTGAGTCCTTTTTCTGTGGGTGTCATTATCTTTCCACAACCTAAAAAACATGATATGAATTGTATTAGTAGTCTTCCTTCATTATTGTAAACGTCATTTGCATAAATGCTGCTTGTTAATACTTGAACAGACTTTATATCAAAATGAAATCAATATCTGATAACCCTTAGCAGCTTGCATAAGGTTTTGAGTATTTCTGTTAGCCAGATGGCAAAAGCTGGTAGCACAATATGATACAGGAAAGCTCGATCTGAGCCAACTGAATAAATAATTTATCCAGCATGAACTTGAGGGTAAAATATGTCAACAGTAAATAACAGCCTATTTCAGGGTCAGGGTCGGGAGGCTTCCATACTATATTTAAGTATTTAAGGTTCTTATAAACTGTATATAGTACCTAAAAAGTACAATTCAGTCTTGAGGTTTTTTTATCCATTTGTTCTTTATACAGTATGTGAGATGTTTACTGTGTTGTAAAATATTTTAATAAGTTTCAAAGTAGGAGGTTTAGTTCTGGATGTAGGTTGCTGGGTGTGGGTGTTCGGGGGCATATTAAACAAATTTCTAGAGGTTTTGAGTTTGTGGACTCTTATTTACCATGCTTCATGCCATCATCATGGTCAAAATGTTGTGGATTCACAAGCCACATGCAAGTGAGTTGACAACAAATTTTGACCATGATGATGGTGTAAAAAGTGGTAAATAGTAGTCTACAACACTCAAAACCTCTGGAAATTTACTTTTTTCTATGACAACCTGATGCAAGCAGAGTGGTATGGACTCTTATTTCCCACAGAAAATCAGCCAATCATTTTGCAAGAAAGCTAACTGTTATGCTATAATAGTTACAAATATCCCCCCCAAAGGGGAGGTGAATAGTGGTGGATATATACCGAGACGTGAAGCATCAAGGTTTATATCCACTGCTAGGCACCGATCCTGAGGGGATAGTTGTACTTAGTATATGCCAAATCAGTAGAATAAAATATGATGGATTAGGGTTCAGAACACGTATTGCGCGCGAAACGAGCCGCACATTTTGAGAGTTTTCTCAAAATAGTAAATAGTGCTGGATATCTACTATTTCAGAAACCAATCAGAGCACGCGAAAATGACCATTCACTGATTTGGTATACACTAAAAAAAACTATCAATAATAACAAGCAATTATTATTATTTTTTTAAAGATAATCTACCAGTAAAATAGCTAAAAGGGTGCATATGACAACCATGTCACCCAAATAATTATTATCATGAATTATTATTATGAATTATTATCATGAATTTGACTCTCAAGATTTGAGCTGTTTTATTAGCCAGAATTTTCAGCTGTCCCTTCACTCCTACCTCACTTTGTGAAATGAGATGTCTGATTTTTTTCATAATGTGGTCACCGCCAAACAAAAACTGTTATTTTTTACAATTGTTTCCAAATGTTATTATTTTTCATTTTAACATATTCTGACAAAGAGTTTGCCTCAAGAGCGACTGAGCTCATCAAGGAGGCTTACTACCAAAACCGGTAGACAGTTTTTTCAGCTCGAGAAAAAGCACTCTTCTCCAGACAAAAACATTCATGATGTGTTTAATTTCCTGTACTGAGGTCAGCAATATGTGCAACTCAAATATGTTATTTTGCAAATTCAGAAACATCCAGAAAAGCTGTGTGCTTGTGTTTTCCAATAATTCTATGAGGTAAAGAAATACAAATCAGTGATTATTTACCAAAACATTAAGTTTTTGTTTGCCAGCTGTAGTAACGTGCCTTTAGATGCAGGAGAATACACGGATGACCGTAGTAACAACAACTAGTTTTACTTTCAAGATGGCGACTCTCCACAACACGTGCCCCAACATGCATTGCGGGCAACACACAGGGTGACCGTATACTACACCAGCAACACAACGCATGAATGATTTTGCGTGAAGGAGTGGCATCAGACTCGTTAACGTTTTGTAATGAGATGATTGCTTTTTGTTGAGCCCAATAAACAGTCTATCGATTTCAGTAGTACTCTGAATAAGGTACAAGAAAAAGTTTACGGTGTGGATACACTCAAATAGTAAAAGTAAAGAACTATTGTATATTTAACTAGACGCATAACTGCGTGGCACAGTAATGGTTAATGGTGATTTATCTAGGCCGCCTTTGTTTGTCATGCATTCCTTGGAGGGTTCAATACCAGGTGTGAATCCAGCATGTATCTGTGTCCTACATGCAAAGTACTAAAGCCAGCTTTTCAATAGCGAAATTAGTGAAGACAGAGAAAGAGACAGACATAAGAGCTTGTGTTTGTGTGAAAAACATAGTGTCAGTAGTGATGCAAGCATAAGCAGGGAGTAAGAAAGTGGAAACCTTCCATTCTGCTTTCCTTCATGCTTACGTCACCTAATATGTTCTTTGAATTTCACACGAAAGGTGGCATCCTTATGTCTTAGTCTCTGTCTTTCGTTACTTCCCTAGTGAAAAGCCTGCTTAACAGTGGAGAAGCACAAAATGTAAATACTCGAAAAACTTTGTTACATACATACATTCTTGAATAAACAAATCTCAACAAAATTTAATTTCACATAAGAAAATGTCAACAGCTTGTAATCTGTATGGCTTTTCCTTTGACTTTTTTCCTTGACTTTTGAGTTCTTTTCAAAATTTTCTGACTGTTTTGAACATTCCCTGACAAGTCCCTGAACTTGAAAACATATCAGATTTCTCTGACTTTTCAAGGAAGGTAAGAACATTTGTATTTGCATAAAGAAGGTTGTGATAACGAACATAAACTGTTTCAAAGAGATATTGTTGAGATATTTGAAAGTACAGAATATTTAGATTAGCCCAGATTACTGTTGTGTTTTACTTTGTAACGGGTCTAAAAAAACCTCTTTGGGCAAATAATGTTTGAAAAATTCACGAAATGAAGTAACTTCATTCGAATGTGATAACATAACTACGCTGGAAGTCAAATTATTCTGTGTTGTGTCACTACACAGAATAATTTGACTCAGTGTCCCTGTCCAAACTCGAATGTATTCCTTTAATTGTTGTATCTAAACAACAAGGATTAACTACCTGTAAATTTGCAAATTATGATATTAATTACCTTTTAGCAATGATACTTGCTCTTGCTGTCGGAGCCGACCGCCATTTCAAGATACTTTCCTTTCCATAGCCATCGTTGATTTCAGCGCAGAACACCAACCGCCAACCGCCATTTTCAAAATGGCCGAGGACCCTGAAGAGCCGCCGGTAAAGCCAGTCAGCGTTGCATTAACCACAGGAGTCCCAAACAATGGTCTCAGTGACAACGACGTGCTTACGGAGAAAACATATCGTCGCGTCGCAATTTACGCTATGATAATCCGCTATACATTGTTTAAAAGCTAAAGGATAGTTCTATCTCATGAAGTTGTTCATTTTAGCGAAGTTTAAATTTTTCTTGTATTTTAACGGCCCAAAACTTAAAAACTAACTAATAATTACTTGAAACGGATCGAGACGGCACATTTCACACTTTTTCGGAATTTACTCACGGAGAAATGACCTGCAAAACCGTGTGAGCGATTTTTATATGTATTTTGCATATTTACGAAAATATAAGGTCGCTTATTATACAATTAAAAAATTCCCTAACACGGCTTTTTTTAGGTGTCATCATTTTCTAACGACACAGAAAATTTGATCGCCGATTAAATCGCGCTAGGTCCCGATCAGAAGCTACGCGAAAGTGAAAATTTGACATAAAATCTAAGTCTAGATTAAAGCGTGTATAAAGGGAGGTAAATTACAGAAAATGAGTGGCGGGCAATACATGAAAAGAATGGGCCTCGGAAAACAGTTGACACGTCCCATCTGATGTTCTAGATATACTTTTAAGGAATTTATCAAAATGAATTTCGGGAAAATGTTATGTTTAGATTTTAACCATTACCGAGAACTTGACAAGACACCATTCGGCCTTCACTTTCACAGTCTATTCAGAGTAATAGGTATACTATTGACAGACTATTTACATAGTGTTCAGGGCCCCCTTTCTGTACTTTTACATACTATTTACAAAGTTTATAACGGAGCTACAACATAATTTACAGGCTGTTTACAAACTATTGACATAATATTTACAAAGACTTATGTGGGCCCCTTTCTGCACTTTTACAGACTATTTACGGAGTACGATTTTTACAGACTAATTACAGACTATTGACACACTATTTGCATAGTGTTCAGGGCCCCCTTTCTGTACTTTTACATACTATTTACAAAGTTTCTAACAGAGCTAAAACATCATTTACAGGCTGTTTACATACTATTTACAGAATATTTACAAAGACTATTGTGGGCCCCTTTCTGCCCTTTTACAGACTATTTACGGAGTACGATTTTTACAGACTAATTACAGACTATTTACACAGTATTCAGGGCCCCCTTTCTGCACTTTTACATAAAATTTACAAAGTTTATAACGGAGCTATAACATCATTTACAGGCTGTTTACAGACTATTGACAGAATATTTACAAAGACTTATGTGGGCCCCTTTCTGCACTTTACAGACTATTTATGGAGTATGATTTTAACAGGATATTTACACACTGTTTACATAGTATGCAGGGCCCCCTTTCTGTACCTTTACATACTATTTACAAAGTTTATAACAGCGGCTAAAACATCATTTACAGGCTGTTTACAGAATATTTACAGAATATTTACAAAGACTATTGTGGGCCCCTTTCTGCACTTTTACAGACTATTTACAGAATATTATTTTACCGTCAATGTTATATTTATGGCCGATACTGTAAGGGTGTCCATCAAGTAACTGGCAACATAACTTCATTTCTGAAATAACACAGTAACGAACTATGTGCATATATAATGTAACCAAAATTATTTCAACTCCACTCACAAAACCCGCGAGACCGTAAAACGTAGCCAGTTATTGGAGGTTCGGAAAAGGCAATTAAGCTCGCGACACGTACGAAAAGGGAAATGGCGGTCGCGGCCACTGGCCACTTGATGGAGGGGTCTACTGAATAAAGATAAGTACAGTTAATTGCCTTGGAAAGTGACCGCTGAATAGGAGATGTCCGCTTAACAGAGGTACCAATAAACTCTGTAAATATGGCTATGTGAGATGAAGTTTTCTACATAGAGTGTATATCTATATTTACAGACTCTTTCAGTGCATAGAAATAGCGTAGTTGGTGAACATTTTACAGCAGTGTGTAAATTAAAATTTACAAACTATTCACACACAATGTGAAAGGAAATTTAATTTACATACGATGTAAATAGTCTGTAAATAAATTTACATACTGTGTAAATCGGATTTTACGAACTGTTTACATAGTTACAAGAAGGACCGATTTTTCCAGTGTTAACTACCACTACAATGTTTGCCCAGGCATGCCCCTACCCATTTTTTAATGCCAGGGTTGGAGTCTTTGGGTCATCCTGTTTGCAACTGTTTTTTTTTTTCTTTCTAGTTTTTGATATCTTTAATTTTAATCTTACTTCTTGGTTTTATCTGAAGAGCTTGAATTGCACAACCACTGGGTCTGAGACAATAATTTAAGCAATCAAAATCTTTGCTGTCAAAAACCAAACAAAACCAAAGTCATTTTGGGTGTACCTACTATGTCAGCATTGCTCGATAACTGAAAATAAGAAGAACTGAAGATAATCTAGGTTTCTACCTACAGTATTAGTTGTACAGGGTGGATGCTGAAGCCATTATTACATCCTTTTACTACCACCACATTTTGCCTAATATCGCTCATTTTACTAATAGAGCAACTAGACACACCCCTGTCCAGTTTTTGCTTGCCACGGTTAAGTGTCTGGGTTTCCGGTGTTCTTTAAGACAACTGGAGGCTGGTACTACTTGTAGGATTACCGCTGACTCCTGAGCTGCTTTCCAGTGACTGGAAGTATCGCACAGGTTAGACATCTGATCAAGTTTCTTGAAAACATTTCGAGCAACATTCCACTTAGAAGAGGCCATAGGACATCATAAAGTCTATTGTGGAGGATGCATTTGTGCTGTGCTTCAAGAAAGAAGTGCGGTCAAGGGGTTTCTTTCACTTTTTCCATTGTTCTTTTGAGAGCTCTGGAAGAATTCGGCTGAACGAAACTTTCGAGCTCCTCTCTAGTGGAATCTTTTTGGCCAGCACAGGTATCGACTATGAATCTGTGTTTTAGACATAAAACTCCAGCACATGAGCGTGTTTTCCGTTTGCAATGTCTATGGGCAAAAAGAGTTAGTATAAATCTTTTGTCTAACCTGTCGGATGTAGGGGGAAGCGCTGTCGAGTTTTCCTTGAATTACCACAGGTATCCTGAGCTATAGAGCAGGGGTTTTGCGTAGCTGTTTTGTTGTGCAATCGATTTCAAGTTCACTGAAAGCGGCCGGCGCCATGTTTTCCTTGCATGACTGTACACTTTGGCTACCGGGGACACTTGGAGAGGAGAGGCTTCCATGTCAGAGCTGTGGAATGAAAGGTACCTCGAAATAATCCCTGGCAGCTTTTGTTGTTGATAATGTTTGTGCAGCTAAGAAATCGCAAAAATTGCATCCGTACCGTAGTACTCTAGTTGAGAATTTGTTTTGTCTCGTGAAAACTCGGTCGCGAGTACGAGGTGGAAACGTAATCCGTAGTTAAGTTGTTTTCAATTTCTCAGTGACGGAAAGCCTTTCAAGGCAAAGAAAACGCAAAATTTTCCTCGTGAAAATCTCTCACTGCGATCCAAGGAAAACTGAAGGCAAAATTTCCAAAGACTATGTGCACGTTGTTGTAAAATAGAGGAACATTAGTCTCCTTTTCGGCGAGCTTCATGAAATCACTTTTATTCGCAGGTTTACATAAAATATGGATTTAAGCTTACTTACACTCAGTGGGACGTAGAAAAAAAAAACTGCCGCCTTTTGAACTTCGATCTAGCCTTTAAGTGAAAGACATTAATCTCGGCCTTAGTAAAATAAATTCTGAAACTTTTTTAGAGGTGGCGAATGGTTGTTGGGATTATGCAGAATCTCGCGAAATTCTTAGTAATAGGGAATCTCGAAGTCTCGGATTTTTAGAGAGCTGGATGTATTGTCTGGATGTATGGTCCTGGTTTTTTTCTTTCTTTTTTTTTTCTCTCAAGCCGAGTAAATATGCAGAATATGCTGATGCGTAAAACCATGCTGACCATGAACCGACATAGGTGGAGAATCAAACTGACTACGGTCCAAGGTCGAATTTAGTACTGTAGCAAACACTAACGGGACAGATTTCAGGGAGGGTTTTATTTTTCAATTAATTTCATAAAATATTAGTGCGCTACAGTCAGATTTTTGTCCAAAAATCCACTCTCCTGGATGTGAAAATGTTGAATCACGCGATGACGATAATTTAACTTGCACGCTTTCTCTTTTATTGACACAATGGGCGGCCTTTAAATTAGGGCGAAAAAACATCGTGAATTGAAACTTGGCGCACGATTGATGCAAAATCGCTACTTTGTGCGTGCCCCTTGAAGCTGGGGGAGAGAAGCAAAATTATCATAGCTCTTTAATTCTTAGCCAGTATCTCGTCTTGTGAATAGTTGTTACCTCCCACAAAATGCGCGCGCTCCAGAACAACACGAAGAATAGTCAACACGACGACGTCATAAACACAATCAAGAAAATGAGAACGCAACGTTTGTAAAACTTGTTGCAAACGGTCTACTCGTTGCAGGGGCGGAGAAGGCAGCAGAAAGACGGCGTTTTCTTGCCCTAATCTACAATTTTGGAATACGGGACTCGAGACTGGGATTCTCAAGTGGAAGCAGTGTGCATTCGAGCGACGAAGGGCGACAAGAGTATAAGTGGACTGCAAACGTAAGTCGAAGTGAATGTTTCACATTATAATTCAAACACTAGGCCGGCGGCGAAGTGCATTGCAATTCAACTTGCCCAAATCTCAACACTTTCCGACCGATTCCGCACTGCTTGGCTGGCGAATTATACCTTTTCCGGGTCTATATTAAGATAAACGGGCGCAGATAAAAGGGCTAGTCGGTGTTTTTTGGCATTTACTAGTGGGATGAAAGCATAAAACGTTGGTGAGTTGTCGCATGTTTATTTTATCTTTGCGAAATCCGCACAGAAAGTTGCCCAGTTAGCCACCAAAAAAGAAAACGCCCCGTGAAAAGCAAGGGCTTGAGGACTGCGATAAAGTTCAGAACTCTTAACTTATTTTTTCTCTGTTCTGATTTTTCTTGCCACTGGGTTATTATTATTATTATTATTATTTTTTTTTTGCTATTTTCCTGCCTTTTTATCATAGACAAAAGGGGGCAAATATCAATATAAAATTAAAGTTAGTTCTTTTTTGTTGCTGTTGTTTAATTTACAAAAATGTTCAGTCTCGATCAGTCCATCATCTGACCTAGTAGTTTCAGATTGGTGTTCATACACTAGGTCAATCAAAAGTACTTTTGCAGGTGTTGATCAGACTGCCAAACCCTAGCTACTGTCCTGCATGCCCTCACTTGGAAATTAAGCACTTTGACATAATTCCAAGCTTCTTAGATGCAGTAATTTCTAATGTGCAACCCAGGTCTGAGACTTGATACCTATTTTTCATTTTACTTAGATTCAGTTTTGGAAATCCTCTTTGCATTTTCAATTCTTGGTTTCATCCAGATAGCTTGTATTACATAAACAGTGGGAATGAAACATTAAAAGGAATCAAATGTCTGCTGTCGAAAGACAAAATCTAAGTCATTGCTTGAAAACCAAAAATTAGAATTTCAGATAATTTAGTTTTATTGTACAATCTGGATGCTGAGACAATTATTATAACCCTTTCACTAACCACTAGGCTTTGGCGAGACAGGCCCCTGCTCATCTTTGAATGTCAGTGTTAAGTTTCTGGGTTTTCTCTGTGCCAATTCTAAAATGTTTCTTTTGTTTCTTTTCTTGTGATGTCTATAATTTTTAATTTTAATTCTTGGTTCTATCCCAAAAGCTTGAATCTGCACAACCAGTGTGTCTGCCCCTGAGACAAGAATTTAAGGAATCCAAATTTTTGCTGTCAAAAAACAGAACCAAAGTCATTTTGGGTGTACCTGCATGGCAGCATTGCTCAACAACAGAAATTTGGAATTTCAGCTAATTTATTTTCCAGTTATAAGTTGTACAGGCTGCTGGATGCTTAGACCATTATTATAACCCTTTAACTACCACTACAATGTTTGCCCAGGCATGCCCTTACCCATTTTTTAATGCCAGGGTTAAAGTCTTTGGGTCATCCTGTTTGCAACTGTTTTTTTTTCTTTTCTTTCTAGTTTTTGATATCTTTAATTTTAATCTTACTTCTTGGTTTTATCTGAAGAGCTTGAATTGCACAACCACTGGGTCTGAGACAATAATTTAAGCAATCAAAATCTTTGCTGTCAAAAACCAAACAAAACCAAAGTCATTTTGGGTGTACCTACTATGTCAGCATTGCTCGATAACTGAAAATAAGAAGAACTGAAGATAATCTAGGTTTCTACCTACAGTATTAGTTGTACAGGGTGGATGCTGAAGCCATTATTACATCCTTTTACTACCACCACATTTTGCCTAATATCGCTCATTTTACTAATAGAGCAACTAGACACACCCCTGTCCAGTTTTTGCTTGCCACGGTTAAGTGTCTGGGTTTCCTGTGTTCTTTAAGACAACTGGAGGCTGGTACTACTTGTAGGATTACCGCTGACTCCTGAGCTGCTTTCCAGTGACTGGAAGTATCGCACAGGTTAGACATCTGATCAAGTTTCTTGAAAACATTTCGAGCAAAATTCCACTTAGAAGAGGCCATAGGACATCATAAAGTCTATTGTGGAGGATGCATTTGTGCTGTGCTTCAAGAAAGAAGTGCGGTCAAGGGGTTTCTTTCACTTTTTCCATTGTTCTTTTGAGAGCTCTGGAAGAATTCGGCTGAACGAAACTTTCGAGCTCCTCTCTAGTGGAATCTTTTTGGCCAGCACAGGTATCGACTATGAATCTGTGTTTTAGACATAAAACTCCAGCACATGAGCGTGTTTTCCGTTTGCAATGTCTATGGGCAAAAAGAGTTAGTATAAATCTTTTGTCTAACCTGTCGGATGTAGGGGGAAGCGCTGTCGAGTTTTCATTGAATTACCACAGGTATCCTGAGCTATAGAGCAGGGGTTTTGCGTAGCTGTTTTGTTGTGCAATCGATTTGAAGTTCACTGAAAGCGGCCGGCGCCATGTTTTCCTTGCATGAATGTACACTTTGGCTACCGGGGACACTTGGAGAGGAGAGGCTTCCATGTCAGAGCTGTGGAATGAAAGGTACCTCGAAATAATCCCTGGCAGCTTTTGTTGTTGATAATGTTTGTGCAGTTAAGAAATCGCAAAAATTGCATCCGTACCGTACTACTCTAGTTGAGAATTTTTTTGTCTCGTGAAAACTCGGTCGCGAGTACGAGGTGGAAACGTAATCCGTAGTTAAGTTGTTTTCAATTTCTCAGTGACGGAAAGCCTTTCAAGGCAAAGAAAACGCAAAATTTCCTCGTGAAAATCTCTCACTGCGATCCAAGGAAAACTGAAGGCAAAATTTCCAAAGACTATGTGCACGTTGTTGTAAAATAGAGGAACATTAGTCTCCTTTTCGGCGAGCTTCATGAAATCACTTTTATTCGCAGGTTTACATAAAATATGGATTTAAGCTTACTTACACTCAGTGGGACGTAGAAAAAAAAAACTGCCGCCTTTTGAACTTCGATCTAGCCTTTAAGTGAAAGACATTAATCTCGGCCTTAGTAACATAAATTCTGAAACTTTTTTAGAGGTGGCGAATGGTTGTTGGGATTATGCAGAATCTCGCGAAATTCTTAGTAATAGGGAATCTCGAAGTCTCGGATTTTTAGAGAGCTGGATGTATGGTCCTGGTTTTTTTCTTTCTTTTTTTTTTCTCTCAAGCCGAGTAAATATGCAGAATATGCTGATGCGTAAAACCATGCTGACCATGAACCGACATAGGTGGAGAATCAAACTGACTACGGTCCAAGGTCGAATTTAGTACTGTAGCAAACACTAACGGACAGATTTCAGGGAGGGTTTTATTTTTCAATTATTGTCATAAAATATTAGTGCGCTACAGTCAGATTTTTGTCCAAAAATCCACTCTCCTGGATGTGAAAATGTTGAATCACGCGATGACGATAATTTAACTTGCACGCTTTCTCTTTTATTGACACAATGGGCGGCCTTTAAATTAGGGCGAAAAAACATCGTGAATTGAAACTTGGCGCACGATTGATGCAAAATCGCTACTTTGTGCGTGTCCCTTGAAGCTGGGGGAGAGAAGCAAAATTATCATAATTAGCCAGTATCTCGTCTTGTGAATAGTTGTTATACCTCCCACAAAATGCGCGCGCCCCAGAACAACACGAAGAATAGTCAACACGACGACGTCATAAACACAATCAAGAAAATGAGAACGCAACGTTTGTAAAACTTGTTGCAAACGGTCTACTCGTTGCAGGGGCGGAGAAGGCAGCAGAAAGACGGCGTTTTCTTGTCCTAATCTACAATTTTGGAATACGGGACTCGAGACTGGGATTCTCAAGTGGAAGCAGTGTGCATTCGAGCGACGAAGGGCGACAAGAGTACAAGTGGACTGCAAACGTAAGTCGAAGTGAATGTTTCACATTATAATTCAAACACTAGGCCGGCGGCGAAGTGCATTGACATTCAACTTGCCCAAATCTCAACACTTTCCGATGGATTCCGCACTGTTTGGCTGGGTAATTATACCTTTTCCGGGTCTATATTAAGATAAACGGGCGCAGATAAAAGAGCTAGTCGGTGTTTTTTGGCATTTACTAGTGGGGTGAAAGCATAAAACGTTGGTGAGTTGTCGCATGTTTATTTTATCTTTGCGAAATCCGCACAGAAAGTTGCCCAGTTAGCCACCAAAAAGAAAACGCCCGTGAAAAGCAAGGGCTTGAGGACTGCGATAAAGTTCAGAACTCTAACTTATTTTTTCTCTGTTCTGATTTTTCTTGCCACTGGGTTATTATTATTATTTTTTATTATTTTTTTGCTATTTTCCTGCCTTTTTATCATAGACAAAAGGGGGCAAATATCAATATAAAATTAAAGTTAGTTCTTTTTGTTGCTGTTGTTTAATTTACAAAAATGTTCAGTCTCGATACAGTCCATCATCTGACCTAGTAGTTTCAGATTGGTGTTCATACACTAGCTCAATCAAAAGTACTTTTGCAGGTGTTGATCAGACTGCCAAACCCTAGCTACTGTCCTGCATGCCCTCACTTGGAAATGAAGCACTTTGACATAATTCCAAGCTTCTTAGATGCAGTAATTTCTAATGTGCAACCCAGGTCTGAGACTTGATATCTATTTTTCATTTTACTTAGATTCAGTTTTGGAAATCCTCTTTGCATTTTCAATTCTTGGTTTCATCCAGATAGCTTGTATTACATAAACAGTGGGAATGAAACATTAAAAGGAATCAAAATGTCTGCTGTCGAAAGACAAAATCTAAGTCATTGCTTGAAAACCAAAAATTAGAATTTCAGATAATTTAGTTTTATTGTACAATCTGGATGCTGAGACAATTATTATAACCCTTTCACTAACCACTAGGCTTTGGCGAGACAGGCCCCTGCTCATCTTTGAATGTCAGTGTTAAGTTTCTGGGTTTTCTCTGTTGGCAATTCTAAAATGTTTCTTTTCTTGTGATGTCTATAATTTTTAATTTTAATTCTTGGTTCTATCCCAAAAGCTTGAATCTGCACAACCAGTGTGTCTGCCCCTGAGACAAGAATTTAAGGAATCCAAATTTTTGCTGTCAAAAAACAGAACCAAAGTCATTTTGGGTGTACCTGCATGGCAGCATTGCTCAACAACAGAAATTTGGAATTTCAGCTAATTTATTTTCCAGTTATAAGTTGTACAGGCTGCTGGATGCTTAGACCATTATTATAACCCTTTAACTACCACTACAATGTTTGCCCAGGCATGCCCCTACCCATTTTTTAATGCCTGAGGGTTAAAGTCTTTGGGTCATCCTGTTTGCAACTGTTTTTTTTCGTTTCTTTCTAGTTTTTGATATCTTTAATTTTAATCTTACTTCTTGGTTTTATCTGAAGAGCTTGAATTGCACAACCACTGGGTCTGAGACAATAATTTAAGCAATCAAAATCTTTGCTGTCAAAAACCAAACAAAACCAAAGTCATTTTGGGTGTACCTACTATGTCAGCATTGCTCGATAACTGAAAATAAAGAAGAACTGAAGATAATCTAGGTTTCTACCTACAGTATTAGTTGTACAGGGTGGATGCTGAAGCCATTATTACATCCTTTTACTACCACCACATTTTGCCTAATATCGCTCATTTTACTAATAGAGCAACTAGACACACCCCTGTCCAGTTTTTGCTTGCCACGGTTAAGTGTCTGGGTTTCCTGTGTTCTTTAAGACAACTGGAGGCTGGTACTACTTGTAGGATTACCTCTGACTCCTGAGCTGCTTTCCAGTGACTGGAAGCATCGCACAGGTTAGACATCTGATCAAGTTTCTTGAAAACATTTCGAGCAAAATTCCACTTAGAAGAGGCCATAGGACATCATAAAGTCTATTGTGGAGGAAGCATTTTGTGCTGTGCTTCAAGAAAGAAGTGCGGTCAAGGGGTTTCTTTCCCTTTTTCCATTGTTCTTTTGAGAGCTCTGGAAGAATTCGGCTGAACGAAACTTTCGAGCTCCTCTCTAGTGGAATCTTTTTGGCCAGCACAGGTATCGACTATGAATCTGTGTTTTAGACATAAAACTCCAGCACATGAGCGTGTTTTCCGTTTGCAATGTCTATGGGCAAAAAGAGTTAGTATAAATCTTTTGTCTAACCTGTCGGATGTAGGGGGAAGCGCTGTCGAGTTTTCATTGAATTACCACAGGTATCCTGAGCTATAGAGCAGGGGTTTTGCGTAGCTGTTTCGTTGTGCAATCGATTTCAAGTTCACTGAAAGCGGCCGGCGCCATGTTTTCCTTGCATGACTGTACACTTTGGCTACCGGGGACACTTGGAGAGGAGAGGCTTCCATGTCAGAGCTGTGGAATGAAAGGTACCTCGAAATAATCCCTGGCAGCTTTTGTTGTTGATAATGTTTGTGCAGTTAAGAAATCGCAAAAATTGCATCCGTACCGTAGTACTCTAGTTGAGAATTTGTTTTGTCTCGTGAAAACTCGGTCGCGAGTACGAGGTGGAAACGTAATCCGTAGTTAAGTTGTTTTCAATTTCTCAGTGACGGAAAGCCTTTCAAGGCAAAGAAAACGCAAAATTTTCCTCGTGAAAATCTCTCACTGCGATCCAAGGAAAACTGAAGGCAAAATTTCCAAAGACTATGTGCACGTTGTTGTAAAATAGAGGAACATTAGTCTCCTTTTCGGCGAGCTTCATGAAATCACTTTTATTCGCAGGTTTACATAAAATATGGATTTAAGCTTACTTACACTCAGTGGGACGTAGGAAAAAAAACTGCCGCCTTTTGAACTTCGATCTAGCCTTTAAGTGAAAGACATTAATCTCGGCCTTAGTAACATAAATTCTGAAACTTTTTTTAGAGGTGGCGAATGGTTGTTGGGATTATGCAGAATCTCGCGAAATTCTTAGTAATAGGGAATCTCGAAGTCTCGGATTTTTAGAGAGCTGGATGTATTGTCTGGATGTATGGTCCTGGTTTTTTCTTTCTTTTTTTTTTCTCTCAAGCCGAGTAAATATGCAGAATATGCTGATGCGTAAAACCATGCTGACCATGAACCGACATAGGTGGAGAATCAAACTGACTACGGTCCAAGGTCGAATTTAGTACTGTAGCAAACACTAACGGACAGATTTCAGGGAGGGTTTTATTTTTCAATTATTGTCATAAAATATTAGTGCGCTACAGTCAGATTTTTGTCCAAAAATCCACTCTCCTGGATGTGAAAATGTTGAATCACGCGATGACGATAATTTAACTTGCACGCTTTCTCTTTTATTGACACAATGGGCGGCCTTTAAATTAGGGCGAAAAAACATCGTGAATTGAAACTTGGCGCACGATTGATGCAAAATCGCTACTTTGTGCGTGTCCCTTGAAGCTGGGGGAGAGAAGCAAAATTATCGTAGCTCTTTAATTCTTAGCCAGTATCTCGTCTTGTGAATAGTTGTTACCTCCCACAAAATGCGCGCGCTCCAGAACAACACGAAGAATAGTCAACACGACGACGTCATAAACACAATCAAGAAAATGAGAACGCAACGTTTGTAAAACTTGTTGCAAACGGTCTACTCGTTGCAGGGGCGGAGAAGGCAGCAGAAAGACGGCGTTTTCTTGCCCTAATCTACAATTTTGGAATACGGGACTCGAGACTGGGATTCTCAAGTGGAAGCAGTGTGCATTCGAGCGACGAAGGGCGACAAGAGTATAAGTGGACTGCAAACGTAAGTCGAAGTGAATGTTTCACATTATAATTCAAACACTAGGCCGGCGGCGAAGTGCATTGCAATTCAACTTGCCCAAATCTCAACACTTTCCGATGGATTCCGCACTG
The DNA here is from genome assembly GCA_033964015.1 of Scolanthus callimorphus. Taxonomy (NCBI): domain Eukaryota; kingdom Metazoa; phylum Cnidaria; class Anthozoa; order Actiniaria; family Edwardsiidae; genus Scolanthus; species Scolanthus callimorphus. Next base: position 20,566,747 of record CM066923.1, read on the forward strand.
CTTGGCTGGGGAATTATACCTTTTCCGGGTCTATATTAAGATAAACGGGCGCAGATAAAAGAGCTAGTCGGTGTTTCTTGGCATTTACTAGTGGGGTGAAAGCATAAAACGTTGGTGAGTTGTCGCATGTTTATTTTATCTTTGCGAAATCCGCACAGAAAGTTGCCCAGTTAGCCACCAAAAAAGAAAACGCCCCGTGAAAAGCAAGGGCTTGAGGACTGCGATAAAGTTCAGAACTCTTAACATATTTTTTCTCTGTTCTGATTTTTCTTGCCACTGGGTTATTATTTTTTTTTTAATTTTGCTATTTTCCTGCCTTTTTATCATAGACAAAAGGGGGTAAATATCAATATAAAATTAGAGTTAGTTTTTTTTGTTGCTGTTGTCTAATTTACAAAAATGTTCAGTCTCGATTCAGTCCATCATCTGACCTAGTAGTTTCAAATTGGTGTTCATACACTAGCTCAATCAAAAGTACTTTTGCAGGTGTTGATCAGACTGCCAAACCCTAGCTACTGTCCTGCATGCCCTCACTTGGAAATGAAGCACTTTGACATAATTCCAAGCTTCTTAGATGCAGTAATTTCTAATGTGCAACCCAGGTCTGAGACTTGATACCTATTTTTCATTTTACTTAGATTCAGTTTTGGAAATCCTCTTTGCATTTTCAATTCTTGGTTTCATCCAGATAGCTTGTATTACATAAACAGTGGGAATGAAACATTAAAGGAATCACAATATCTGCTGTCGAAAGACAAAATCTAAGTCATTGCTTGAAAACCAAAAATTAGAATTTCAGATAAATTAGTTTTATTGTACAATCTGGATGCTGAGACAATTATTATAACCCTTTCACTAACCACTAGGCTTTGGCGAGACAGGCCCCTGCTCATCTTTGAATGTCAGTGTTAAGTTTCTGGGTTTTCTCTGTACCAATTCTAAAATGTTTCTTTTCTTGTGATGTCTATAATTTTTAATTTTAATTCTTGGTAATCTATCCCAAAAGCTTGAATCTGCACAACCAGCGTGTCTGCCCCTGAGACAAGAATTTAAGGAATCAAAATTTTTGCTGTCAATAAACAGAACCAAAGTCATTTTGGGTGTACCTGCATGGCAGCATTGCTCAACAACAGAAATTTGGAATTTCAGCTAATTTATTTTCCAGTTATAAGTTGTACAGGCTGCTGGATGCTTAGACCATTATTATAACCCTTTAACTACCACTACAATGTTTGCCCAGGCATGCCCCTACCCATTTTTTAATGCCTGAGGGTTAAAGTCTTTGGGTCATCCTGTTTGCAACTGTTTTTTTCGTTTCTTTCTAGTTTTTGATATCTTTAATTTTAATCTTACTTCTTGGTTTTATCTGAAGAGCTTGAATTGCACAACCACTGGGTCTGAGACAATAATTTAAGCAATCAAAATCTTTGCTGTCAAAAACCAAACAAAACCAAAGTCATTTTGGGTGTACCTACTATGTCAGCATTGCTCGATAACTGAAAATAAAGAAGAACTGAAGATAATCTAGGTTTCTACCTACAGTATTAGTTGTACAGGGTGGATGCTGAAGCCATTATTACATCCTTTTACTACCACCACATTTTGCCTAATATCGCTCATTTTACTAATAGAGCAACTAGACACACCCCTGTCCAGTTTTTGCTTGCCACGGTTAAGTGTCTGGGTTTCCTGTGTTCTTTAAGACAACTGGAGGCTGGTACTACTTGTAGGATTACCGCTGACTCCTGAGCTGCTTTCCAGTGACTGGAAGCATCGCACAGGTTAGACATCTGATCAAGTTTCTTGAAAACATTTCGAGCAAAATTCCACTTAGAAGAGGCCATAGGACATCATAAAGTCTATTGTGGAGGAAGCATTTTGTGCTGTGCTTCAAGAAAGAAGTGCGGTCAAGGGGTTTCTTTCCCTTTTTCCATTGTTCTTTTGAGAGCTCTGGAAGAATTCGGCTGAACGAAACTTTCGAGCTCCTCTCTAGTGGAATCTTTTTGGCCAGCACAGGTATCGACTATGAATCTGTGTTTTAGACATAAAACTCCAGCACATGAGCGTGTTTTCCGTTTGCAATGTCTATGGGCAAAAAGAGTTAGTATAAATCTTTTGTCTAACCTGTCGGATGTAGGGGGAAGCGCTGTCGAGTTTTCCTTGAATTACCACAGGTATCCTGAGCTATAGAGCAGGGGTTTTGCGTAGCTGTTTCGTTGTGCAATCGATTTCAAGTTCACTGAAAGCGGCCGGCGCCATGTTTTCCTTGCATGACTGTACACTTTGGCTACCGGGGACACTTGGAGAGGAGAGGCTTCCATGTCAGAGCTGTGGAATGAAAGGTACCTCGAAATAATCCCTGGCAGCTTTTGTTGTTGATAATGTTTGTGCAGTTAAGAAATCGCAAAAATTGCATCCGTACCGTAGTACTCTAGTTGAGAATTTGTTTTGTCTCGTGAAAACTCGGTCGCGAGTACGAGGTGGAAACGTAATCCGTAGTTAAGTTGTTTTCAATTTCTCAGTGACGGAAAGCCTTTCAAGGCAAAGAAAACGCAAAATTTTCCTCGTGAAAATCTCTCACTGCGATCCAAGGAAAACTGAAGGCAAAATTTCCAAAGACTATGTGCACGTTGTTGTAAAATAGAGGAACATTAGTCTCCTTTTCGGCGAGCTTCATGAAATCACTTTTATTCGCAGGTTTACATAAAATATGGATTTAAGCTTACTTACACTCAGTGGGACGTAGGAAAAAAAACTGCCGCCTTTTGAACTTCGATCTAGCCTTTAAGTGAAAGACATTAATCTCGGCCTTAGTAACATAAATTCTGAAACTTTTTTTAGAGGTGGCGAATGGTTGTTGGGATTATGCAGAATCTCGCGAAATTCTTAGTAATAGGGAATCTCGAAGTCTCGGATTTTTAGAGAGCTGGATGTATTGTCTGGATGTATGGTCCTGGTTTTTTTCTTTCTTTTTTTTTTCTCTCAAGCCGAGTAAATATGCAGAATATGCTGATGCGTAAAACCATGCTGACCATGAACCGACATAGGTGGAGAATCAAACTGACTACGGTCCAAGGTCGAATTTAGTACTGTAGCAAACACTAACGGACAGATTTCAGGGAGGGTTTTATTTTTCAATTATTGTCATAAAATATTAGTGCGCTACAGTCAGATTTTTGTCCAAAAATCCACTCTCCTGGATGTGAAAATGTTGAATCACGCGATGACGATAATTTAACTTGCACGCTTTCTCTTTTATTGACACAATGGGCGGCCTTTAAATTAGGGCGAAAAACATCGTGAATTGAAACTTGGCGCACGATTGATGCAAAATCGCTACTTTGTGCGTGTCCCTTGAAGCTGGGGGAGAGAAGCAAAATTATCGTAGCTCTTTAATTCTTAGCCAGTATCTCGTCTTGTGAATAGTTGTTACCTCCCACAAAATGCGCGCGCTCCAGAACAACACGAAGAATAGTCAACACGACGACGTCATAAACACAATCAAGAAAATGAGAACGCAACGTTTGTAAAACTTGTTGCAAACGGTCTACTCGTTGCAGGGGCGGAGAAGGCAGCAGAAAGACGGCGTTTTCTTGCCCTAATCTACAATTTTGGAATACGGGACTCGAGACTGGGATTCTCAAGTGGAAGCAGTGTGCATTCGAGCGACGAAGGGCGACAAGAGTATAAGTGGACTGCAAACGTAAGTCGAAGTGAATGTTTCACATTATAATTCAAACACTAGGCCGGCGGCGAAGTGCATTGCAATTCAACTTGCCCAAATCTCAACACTTTCCGATGGATTCCGCACTGCTTGGCTGGGGAATTATACCTTTTCCGGGTCTATATTAAGATAAACGGGCGCAGATAAAAGAGCTAGTCGGTGTTTCTTGGCATTTACTAGTGGGGTGAAAGCATAAAACGTTGGTGAGTTGTCGCATGTTTATTTTATCTTTGCGAAATCCGCACAGAAAGTTGCCCAGTTAGTCACCAAAAAAGAAAACGCCCCGTGAAAAGCAAGGGCTTGAGGACAGCGATAAAGTTCAGAACTCTTAACATATTTTTTCTCTGTTCTGATTTTTCTTGCCACTGGGTTATTATTTTTTTTTTAATTTTGCTATTTTCCTGCCTTTTATCATAGACAAAAGGGGGAAATATCAATATAAAATTAGAGTTAGTTTTTTTTGTTGCTGTTGTCTAATTTACAAAAATGTTCAGTCTCGATTCAGTCCATCATCTGACCTAGTAGTTTCAAATTGGTGTTCATACACTAGCTCAATCAAAAGTACTTTTGCAGGTGTTGATCAGACTGCCAAACCCTAGCTACTGTCCTGCATGCCCTCACTTGGAAATGAAGCACTTTGACATAATTCCAAGCTTCTTAGATGCAGTAATTTCTAATGTGCAACCCAGGTCTGAGACTTGATACCTATTTTTCATTTTACTTAGATTCAGTTTTGGAAATCCTCTTTGCATTTTCAATTCTTGGTTTCATCCAGATAGCTTGTATTACATAAACAGTGGGAATGAAACATTAAAAGGAATCACAATATCTGCTGTCGAAAGACAAAATCTAAGTCATTGCTTGAAAACCAAAAATTAGAATTTCAGATAAATTAGTTTTATTGTACAATCTGGATGCTGAGACAATTATTATAACCCTTTCACTAACCACTAGGCTTTGGCGAGACAGGCCCCTGCTCATCTTTGAATGTCAGTGTTAAGTTTCTGGGTTTTCTCTGTACCAATTCTAAAATGTTTCTTTTCTTGTGATGTCTATAATTTTAATTTTAATTCTTGGTAATCTATCCCAAAAGCTTGAATCTGCACAACCAGCGTGTCTGCCCCTGAGACAAGAATTTAAGGAATCAAAATTTTTGCTGTCAATAAACAGAACCAAAGTCATTTTGGGTGTACCTGCATGGCAGCATTGCTCAACAACAGAAATTTGGAATTTCAGCTAATTTATTTTCCAGTTATAAGTTGTACAGGCTGCTGGATGCTTAGACCATTATTATAACCCTTTAACTACCACTACAATGTTTGCCCAGGCATGCCCTACCCATTTTTTAATGCCTGAGGGTTAAAGTCTTTGGGTCATCCTGTTTGCAACTGTTTTTTTCGTTTCTTTCTAGTTTTTGATATCTTTAATTTTAATCTTACTTCTTGGTTTTATCTGAAGAGCTTGAATTGCACAACCACTGGTCTGAGACAATAATTTAAGCAATCAAAATCTTTGCTGTCAAAAACCAAACAAAACCAAAGTCATTTTGGGTGTACCTACTATGTCAGCATTGCTCGATAACTGAAAATAAAGAAGAACTGAAGATAATCTAGGTTTCTACCTACAGTATTAGTTGTACAGGGTGGATGCTGAAGCCATTATTACATCCTTTTACTACCACCACATTTTGCCTAATATCGCTCATTTTACTAATAGAGCAACTAGACACACCCCTGTCCAGTTTTTGCTTGCCACGGTTAAGTGTCTGGGTTTCCTGTGTTCTTTAAGACAACTGGAGGCTGGTACTACTTGTAGGATTACCGCTGACTCCTGAGCTGCTTTCCAGTGACTGGAAGCATCGCACAGGTTAGACATCTGATCAAGTTTCTTGAAACATTTCGAGCAAAATTCCACTTAGAAGAGGCCATAGGACATCATAAAGTCTATTGTGGAGGATGCATTTGTGCTGTGCTTCAAGAAAGAAGTGCGGTCAAGGGGTTTCTTTCACTTTTTCCATTGTTCTTTTGAGAGCTCTGGAAGAATTCGGCTGAACGAAACTTTCGAGTTCCTCTCTAGTGGAATCTTTTTGGCCAGCACAGGTATCGACTATGAATCTGTGTTTTAGACATAAAAGTCCAGCACACGAGCGTGTTTTCCGTTTGCAATGTCTATGGGCAAAAAGAGTTAGTATAAATCTTTTGTCTAACCTGTCGGATGTAGGGGGAAGCGCTGTCGAGTTTTCATTGAATTGCCACAGGTATCCTGAGCTATAGAGCAGGGTTTTGCGTAGCTGTTTTGTTGTGCAATCGATTTCAAGTTCACTGAAAAAGGCAGGCGCCATGTTTTCCTTGCATGAATGTACACTTTGGCTACCGGGGACACTTGGAGAGGAGAGGCTTCCATGTCAGAGCTGTGGAATGAAAGGTACTTCGAAATAATTCCTGGCAGCTTTTGTTGTTGATAATGTTTGTGCAGTTAAGAAATCGCAAAAATTGCATCCGTACCGTAGTACTCTAGTTGAGAATTTGTTTTGTCTCGTGAAAACTCGGTCGCGTGCACGAGGTGGAAACGTAATCCGTAGTTAAGTTGTTTTCAATTTCTCAGTGACGGAAAGCCTTTCAAGGCAAAGAAAACGCAAAATTTTCCTCGTGAAAATCTCTCACTGCGATCCAAGGAAAACTGAAGGCAAAATTTCCAAAGACTATGTGCACGTTGTTGTAAAAATAGAGGAACATTAGTCTCCTTTTCGGCGAGCTTCATGAAATCACTTTTATTCGCAGGTTTACATAAAATATGGATTTAAGCTTACTTACACTCAGTGGGACGTAGGAAAAAAAAACTGCCGCCTTTTGAACTTCGATCTAGCCTTTAAGTGAAAGACATTAATCTCGGCCTTAGTAACATAAATTCTGAAACTTTTTTTAGAGGTGGCGAATGGTTGTTGGGATTATGCAGAATCTCGCGAAATTCTTAGTAATAGGGAATCTCGAAGTCTCGGATTTTTAGAGAGCTGGATGTATTGTCTGGATGTATGGTCCTGGTTTTTTTCTTTCTTTTTTTTTTCTCTCAAGCCGAGTAAATATGCAGAATATGCTGATGCGTAAAACCATGCTGACCATGAACCGACATAGGTGGAGAATCAAACTGACTACGGTCCAAGGTCGAATTTAGTACTGTAGCAAACACTAACGGACAGATTTCAGGGAGGGTTTTATTTTTCAATTATTGTCATAAAATATTAGTGCGCTACAGTCAGATTTTTGTCCAAAAATCCACTCTCCTGGATGTGAAAATGTTGAATCACGCGATGACGATAATTTAACTTGCACGCTTTCTCTTTTATTGACACAATGGGCGGCCTTTAAATTAGGGCGAAAAAACATCGTGAATTGAAACTTGGCGCACGATTGATGCAAAATCGCTACTTTGTGCGTGTCCCTTGAAGCTGGGGGAGAGAAGCAAAATTATCGTAGCTCTTTAATTCTTAGCCAGTATCTCGTCTTGTGAATAGTTGTTACCTCCCACAAAATGCGCGCGCTCCAGAACAACACGAAGAATAGTCAACACGACGACGTCATAAACACAATCAAGAAAATGAGAACGCAACGTTTGTAAAACTTGTTGCAAACGGTCTACTCGTTGCAGGGGCGGAGAAGGCAGCAGAAAGACGGCGTTTTCTTGCCCTAATCTACAATTTTGGAATACGGGACTCGAGACTGGGATTCTCAAGTGGAAGCAGTGTGCATTCGAGCGACGAAGGGCGACAAGAGTATAAGTGGACTGCAAACGTAAGTCGAAGTGAATGTTTCACATTATAATTCAAACACTAGGCCGGCGGCGAAGTGCATTGCAATTCAACTTGCCCAAATCTCAACACTTTCCGATGGATTCCGCACTGCTTGGCTGGGGAATTATACCTTTTCCGGGTCTATATTAAGATAAACGGGCGCAGATAAAAGAGCTAGTCGGTGTTTCTTGGCATTTACTAGTGGGGTGAAAGCATAAAACGTTGGTGAGTTGTCGCATGTTTATTTTCACTCACTCACTCACTATCCGTTTAACGTCATCTTCCACCGCCGGGCAGGTTAGACGTTGCATGGCTCTTCACAGCCCTCTTCCAACCCTTGCGATCGGTTGCTAGGGCAGGTGCTATTCCCGACACAGCAGATCATTTGAGGTGACCTCGGTCCAAGTTTTTCTTGGTCGGCCCCTTCGTCTGCGCCCCACAACTTCAAAGTTCCTGATCGTTGAGATGGGGCTTGAACTCTGAGCTCTCTCGACATGGCCAAACCATCGCAGACGAGCACTGCGAAGTGCCGTCTCAATACTGGTAATACCAAGCCTGTCTCGGATAGTGATAAGGTTTGTATCATCGTCAGGCTTCAGGTTGCACATCCACCTCAACATGGCCCTCTCATTCCTTTCAAGTTTTGCCAGATCCGACATCCTTGGGCCCAGCACTCGCCACCGTAAAGCATGGCACCCCTGACACAGCTTGCATACACCTTCCCACGCGTTCTCAGTGACAAACTCTTGCAGGAAAGTACCGGCAACAGCTCCCTGAATTTTCCCCAGGCCGTTCTCACTCTTGTTATTATGGCAGCCTCGCAGCCACCACCAGCACAGATGGTATCACCGAGATAACAAAAGGAGTCTGTTACTTCTAGGCGCTGATCGTCCACCATTACATGGTCACTTGGCCTACCGTCATTGGGCGAGAAGTACCTTGGCACCTGCTGCAGCGGAACAATGGATCGGAGGTCAACCTGCCAGGAATGTTGCTGCACTTCTTGTGAACCCAGTGGAACACCCATTGCAAAAGATGGAGTTACTTCCGACTCCCTTCCTGCATACAGCACATGGGAACTTTCCTGAGTCTTTCAGGGAGTTCAGGTTTGGGCCAGACATCAGGATCTTAGTCTTGCTCATGTTGACACGAAGGCCCTTTGACTCTAACCCTGCTTCCATAGACGCAGCTTTTCCAGGAGTTCATCCAGCGAATCTGAGGATATGACCAGGTCATCGGCGTAAAGCAGCTCCCAAGGACAGCCACGGCGGAATTCTCGTGATATAGCTTCAAGCACTATGATGAAGAGGAAGGGGCTCAACACAGAGCCCTGGTGCACACCCACTTGTACCATGAAACTGTCACTTAGGGTGTTGTTGACAAAAACCCTACTTGATGCGTTGGCGTACATTGCCTGCACTGTGCTCACATACCATTCAGGCATTCCGAGGCGTCGCATTGCCCACCATAAGATGACCCGGGGGACACGATCAAAGGCCTTTTCTAGATCTACAAAGGCAAAGTAGATATTATTTTCCTTGGCAAGGTGTTTTTCTTGGAGCTGCCGCACAATAAAGATTGCGTCGGTTGTGCCCTTGCCAGGAACGAAACCAACTGCATCTCATCAATGGAAACAAGATCACGGCCACCTTTTCCATCACTCTCTCAACAACTTTCAGACAATGCTCCGTTAGTTTAAGGCCCCTGTAGTTTCCTCTTTCCAGAGAGTCGCCTTTCCCTTTATAGAGATTTATGATGTAACTTGAATCCCAATCTACTGGAATCTTCTTCTCTGCAATAATAGCATTTGATAGCTTAGCCAGGGTGGGGATGCTAACCTCATCAGAGGCCTTAACCATTTCTGCCACGACACCAGAGGGGCCAGCAGCCTTGCACTGTTTCATTTACACACTGCCTTTGCCACCATATCGGATGTTATCAAAGTTGGAGGACCTTCAACAGGGTCAGCAGGAGGTAGGTCTTCACGGGACCAAGGAAACTCAACATTTAACAAGGCGGTTGTAGTGCTCTCTCCACGCCTTCTTCTTAGCATCATCAGTGAGTGAGATGTGCCCTTGGTCATCCTTCACGCAACATTCACCCACAACATCCCTGCATTCCTTCTTCATTTGCTTAGCAATGCGCGAAAATGTCCTTGTTATCCTTCTCAACGTGTGCAAATTTACTAGCCTCCGCCCTCTTCTTAGCAGCATGAAACTGTGCACTTTGCAGTGCGTTTAGCAGCCAGATAGTCTTGCTTACTACCGCCCTTTTTCCAGGCTTTCCATAGACGCCTTTTCTCACCAATGGCAGCACTGACCGAGTCGTCCCACCACCAAGTCTGGTTTCTCCAATTACCTTTTTTTGTGTATCCACAGATCTTTTCACTTGTTCTCAATAGTTATCTTTTAAGGAATGCCATGTGTCATCAACTGAGGCAGCAGTGCAAGCACCATCAGGAATTACCCCAGATTTAACTTCATTTAAGAACTCAGCCTTTACACAAGGATCTCTCAATTTCCAGACCCTGAGCTTGGGCGTAAAGGCTTGCTTACGTTTCTTAGTAAATTTCAGGAAAGTGTCACAAATCAGCAGCATGTGTTGTGAGGCACATTCTTCATTTGGAACAACTTTAGTATTGGTGATACATTTAAAGTTGTGTCTTCTGGTCAGAATGTAATCTACCTGCGTAGATGCACCTCCAGACTGATATGTAACAAGATGACTTGTCCTCTTTTGAAACATGGAGTTGCTGATGACGAGATCATTAGCAACTGCAAATCGAGCAGTCGCTCACCCTCTGGATTGCGTTCGCCATAGCCGAATCCACCATGAACTCCTTCATAGCCATCAGACTTGCAGCCAATGTGACCATTGAAATCCCCACACAAAAACAAAGTCTCTGATTCCGCAGTCTTTGAGACTGCACAGAACAACTCGTCGTAGAAGGAGTCTTTAACTTCGTCATCTAGCCCCACTTGAGGAGCATAGACAGAGAAGATGGTCAGAATGGTAAAACCAATGTTGATCTTAATCGCACAGATTCGGTCTGAGATCCGCTTGACCTCCAGGACATGTTCCACCCACTTCTCTGCAAGCAGGATACCTACACCACTAGTACCTCTATCATTACCCGACCAGAAGAACTTATATCTGGTGTCTTTACCGGTAATCATCGGGCTGAACTACCCCTCCATCTTGTCTCTTGCAAACAACAGATGTCATTTTATCTTTGCGAAATCCGCACAGAAAGTTGCCCAGTTAGTCACCAAAAAAGAAAACGCCCCGTGAAAAGCAAGGGCTTGAGGACAGCGATAAAGTTCAGAACTCTTAACATATTTTTTCTCTGTTCTGATTTTTCTTGCCACTGGGTTATTATTTTTTTTTTAATTTTGCTATTTTCCTGCCTTTTTATCATAGACAAAAGGGGGAAAATATCAATATAAAATTAGAGTTAGTTTTTTTTGTTGCTGTTGTCTAATTTACAAAAATGTTCAGTCTCGATTCAGTCCATCATCTGACCTAGTAGTTTCAAATTGGTGTTCATACACTAGCTCAATCAAAAGTACTTTTGCAGGTGTTGATCAGACTGCCAAACCCTAGCTACTGTCCTGCATGCCCTCACTTGGAAATGAAGCACTTTGACATAATTCCAAGCTTCTTAGATGCAGTAATTTCTAATGTGCAACCCAGGTCTGAGACTTGATACCTATTTTTCATTTTACTTAGATTCAGTTTTGGAAATCCTCTTTGCATTTTCAATTCTTGGTTTCATCCAGATAGCTTGTATTACATAAACAGTGGGAATGAAACATTAAAAGGAATCACAATATCTGCTGTCGAAAGACAAAATCTAAGTCATTGCTTGAAAACCAAAAATTAGAATTTCAGATAATTAGTTTTATTGTACAATCTGGATGCTGAGACAATTATTATAACCCTTTCACTAACCACTAGGCTTTGGCGAGACAGGCCCCTGCTCATCTTTGAATGTCAGTGTTAAGTTTCTGGGTTTTCTCTGTACCAATTCTAAAATGTTTCTTTTCTTGTGATGTCTATAATTTTTATTTTAATTCTTGGTAATCTATCCCAAAAGCTTGAATCTGCACAACCAGCGTGTCTGCCCCTGAGACAAGAATTTAAGGAATCAAATTTTTGCTGTCAATAAACAGAACCAAAGTCATTTTGGGTGTACCTGCATGGCAGCATTGCTCAACAACAGAAATTTGGAATTTCAGCTAATTTATTTTCCAGTTATAAGTTGTACAGGCTGCTGGATGCTTAGACCATTATTATAACCCTTTAACTACCACTACAATGTTTGCCCAGGCATGCCCCTACCCATTTTTTAATGCCTGAGGTTAAAGTCTTTGGGTCATCCTGTTTGCAACTGTTTTTTCGTTTCTTTCTAGTTTTTGATATCTTTAATTTTAATCTTACTTCTTGGTTTTATCTGAAGAGCTTGAATTGCACAACCACTGGGTCTGAGACAATAATTTAAGCAATCAAAATCTTTGCTGTCAAAAACCAAACAAAACCAAAGTCATTTGGGTGTACCTACTATGTCAGCATTGCTCGATAACTGAAAATAAAGAAGAACTGAAGATAATCTAGGTTTCTACCTACAGTATTAGTTGTACAGGGTGGATGCTGAAGCCATTATTACATCCTTTTACTACCACCACATTTTGCCTAATATCGCTCATTTTACTAATAGAGCAACTAGACACACCCCTGTCCAGTTTTGCTTGCCACGGTTAAGTGTCTGGGTTTCCTGTGTTCTTTAAGACAACTGGAGGCTGGTACTACTTGTAGGATTACCGCTGACTCCTGAGCTGCTTTCCAGTGACTGGAAGCATCGCACAGGTTAGACATCTGATCAAGTTTCTTGAAAACATTTCGAGCAAAATTCCACTTAGAAGAGGCCATAGGACATCATAAAGTCTATTGTGGAGGATGCATTTGTGCTGTGCTTCAAGAAAGAAGTGCGGTCAAGGGGTTTCTTTCACTTTTTCCATTGTTCTTTTGAGAGCTCTGGAAGAATTCGGCTGAACGAAACTTTCGAGTTCCTCTCTAGTGGAATCTTTTTGGCCAGCACAGGTATCGACTATGAATCTGTGTTTTAGACATAAAAGTCCAGCACACGAGCGTGTTTTCCGTTTGCAATGTCTATGGGCAAAAAGAGTTAGTATAAATCTTTTGTCTAACCTGTCGGATGTAGGGGGAAGCGCTGTCGAGTTTTCATTGAATTGCCACAGGTATCCTGAGCTATAGAGCAGGGGTTTTGCGTAGCTGTTTTTGTTGTGCAATCGATTTCAAGTTCACTGAAAAAGGCAGGCGCCATGTTTCCTTGCATGAATGTACACTTTGGCTACGGGGACACTTGGAGAGGAGAGGCTTCCATGTCAGAGCTGTGGAATGAAAGGTACTTCGAAATAATTCCTGGCAGCTTTTGTTGTTGATAATGTTTGTGCAGTTAAGAAATCGCAAAAATTGCATCCGTACCGTAGTACTCTAGTTGAGAATTTGTTTTGTCTCGTGAAAACTCGGTCGCGTGCACGAGGTGGAAACGTAATCCGTAGTTAAGTTGTTTTCAATTTCTCAGTGACGGAAAGCCTTTCAAGGCAAAGAAAACGCAAAATTTTCCTCGTGAAAATCTCTCACTGCGATCCAAGGAAAACTGAAGGCGAAATTTCCAAAGACTATGTGCACGTTGTTGTAAAATAGAGGAACATTAGTCTCCTTTTCGGCGAGCTTCATGAAATCACTTTTATTCGCAGGTTTACATAAAATATGGATTTAAGCTTACTTACACTCAGTGGGACGTAGAAAAAAAAACTGCCGCCTTTTGAACTTCGATCTAGCCTTTTAAGTGAAAGACATTAATCGGCCTTAGTAACATAAATTCTGAAACTTTTTTAGGGACCGATCGTTTATAACGTCTACGGGGGGGCGGTGGAATTTGGGTGGGGGTAAAAATTTAGAAGACATAGATTTTAGGGGGGTAATTTTTTTACACCCTCTCTCAAAAGAGGGGGTAATTTTTTCAGAGACACTGTGGTTCAAACTAGATAATAATATGTACAAGCCGCGTCGTGGCATACAGCGCTACGCCATATAGCAAGTACGCCAATCTCGGCGCGCTTCGCGCGCAACGGAATGTACAAATATTTTTTGAGTGCGTGCGCAATGGAATGGCTACGAATGTCATTACAAGAAAATATATCTTAGCCAGGAGAAGAAACTAACTCTCCCCAACGCTCTGCAGTAATAAGCATCGGAGCTGTCTCAGTTCGAAAAAAGAAGGCCTAAAGTATTAGGCAAGCGTGAGTTCCACTTTACGAGGATAGAGATTCGTCATTTTGACCCTGCTTTACGCACGTCATTTGCGATCTTTGTTTACTACACACAGCAAATGGAATGTTCATCTACATTTTCTTTGAGGTTTGGTGAAATGCGTTCATATCATGCATAAAAATTAGGGCGCGCTTCGCGCGCAACAAAAAGAGAAATTTCTGTAAATGTCTTCCATTAGTTCAAACGGGGATCTGGTTACAGGGTGGGGGGTAAGATTTTTAGAACATCGATTTTTTGGGGGGTTATTTTTGTATCGCCTTTTTAATGAGGGGGGTGCGAATTTCAACATTCAATAAATTTAGAAAACCACCGCCCCCCCCGTGGACGTAATAAACGATCGTCCCTTAGAGGTGGCGAATGGTTGTTGGGATTATGCAGAATCTCGCGAAATTCTTAGTTATAGGGAATCTCGAAGTCTCGGATTTTTAGAGAGCTGGATGTATTGTCTGGATGTATGGTCCTGGTTTTTTCTCTTTTTTTTTTTCTCTCAAGCCGAGTAAATATGCAGAATATGCTGATGCGTAAAACCATGCTGACCATGAACCGACATAGGTGGAGAATCAAACTGACTACGGTCCAAGGTCGAATTTAGTACTGTAGCAAACACTAACGGACAGATTTCAGGGAGGGTTTTATTTTTCAATTATTGTCATAAAATATTAGTGCGCTACAGTCAGATTTTTGTCCAAAAATCCACTCTCCTGGATGTGAAAATGTTGAATCACGCGATGACGATAATTTAACTTGCACGCTTTCTCTTTTATTGACACAATGGGCGGCCTTTAAATTAGGGCGAAAAACATCGTGAATTGAAACTTGGCGCACGATTGATGCAAAATCGCTACTTTGTGCGTGTCCCTTGAAGCTGGGGGAGAGAAGCAAAATTATCATAACTCTTTAATTCTTAGCCAGTATCTCGTCTTGTGAATAGTTGTTACCTCCTACAAAATGCGCGCGCTCCAGAACAACACGAAGAATAGTCAACACGACGACGTCATAACACAAAAGAAAATGAGAACGCAACGTTTGTAAAACTTGTTGCAAACGGTCTACTCGTTGCAGGGGCGGAGAAGGCAGCAGAAAGACGGCGTTTTCTTGCCCTAATCTACAATTTTGGAATACGGGACTCGAGACTGGGATTCTCAAGTGGAAGCAGTGTGCATTCGAGCGACGAATGGCGACAAGAGTATAAGTGGACTGCAAACGTAAGTCGAAGTGAATGTTTCACATTATAATTGGCTTGAAATAGTTTTGAAAACACTAACAGCGATGGATCTGGATCCAAATTGGATGCAATGTCCCAATAAAATCGAATATAAATAGAGAGAAAGGACAAAACAGATAAGATTTGTGCCGACGTTTCGGACTCTTTACTTTCACACCGCCCTGATGAAGGACTGAAAGTAAAGAGTCCGAAAACGTCGGCACAAATCTTATCTGTTTTGTCCTTTCTCTCTGTTTATTTTCACATTATAATTCAAACACTAGGCCGGCGGCGAAGTGCATTGCAATTCAACTTGCCCAAATCTCAACACTTTCCGACCGATTCCGCACTACTTGGCAGGCGAATTATACCTTTTCCGGGTCTATATTAAGATAAACGGGCGCAGATAAAAGGGCTAGTCGGTGTTTTTTGGCATTTACTAGTGGGATGAAAGCATAAAACGTTGGTGAGTTGTCGCATGTTTATTTTATCTTTGCGAAATCCGCACAGAAAGTTGCCCAGTTAGCCACCAAAAAAGAAAACGCCCCGTGAAAAGCAAGGGCTTGAGGACTGCGATAAAGTTCAGAACTCTTAACATATTTTTCTCTGTTCTGATTTTTCTTGCCACTGGGTTATTATTATTATTATTATTTTTTTTTTTTTTTGCTATTTTCCTGCCTTTTATCATAGACAAAGGGGGCAAATATCAATATAAAATTAAAGTTAGTTCTTTTTTGTTGCTGTTGTTTACTTTACAAAAATGTTCAGTCTCGATACAGTCCATCATCTGACCTAGTAGTTTCAGATTGGTGTTCATACACTAGCTCAATCAAAAGTACTTTTGCAGGTGTTGATCAGACTGCCAAACCCTAGCTACTGTCCTGCATGCCCTCACTTGGAAATGAAGCACTTTGACATAATTCCAAGCTTCTTAGATGCAGTAATTTCTAATGTGCAACCCAGGTCTGAGACTTGATACCTATTTTTCATTTTACTTAGATTCAGTTTTGGAAATCCTCTTTGCATTTTCAATTCTTGGTTTCATCCAGATAGCTTGTATTACATAAACAGTGGGAATGAAACATTAAAAGGAATCAAAATGTCTGCTGTCGAAAGACAAAATCTAAGTCATTGCTTGAAAACCAAAAATTAGAATTTCAGATAATTTAGTTTTATTGTACAATCTGGATGCTGAGACAATTATTATAACCCTTTCACTAACCACTAGGCTTTGGCGAGACAGGCCCCTGCTCATCTTTGAATGTCAGTGTTAAGTTTCTGGGTTTTCTCTGTACCAATTCTAAAATGTTTCTTTTGTTTCTTTTCTTGTGATGTCTATATTTTCCAGTTATAAGTTGTACAGGCTGCTGGATGCTTAGACCATTATTATAACCCTTTAACTACCACTACAATGTTTGCCCAGGCATGCCCCTACCCATTTTTTAATGCCAGGGTTAAAGTCTTTGGGTCATCCTGTTTGCAACTGTTTTTTTTTCTTTTCTTTCTAGTTTTGATATCTTTAATTTTAATCTTACTTCTTGGTTTTATCTGAAGAGCTTGAATTGCTCAACCACTGGGTCTGAGACAATAACACGGCGATTTCGTGACATAAGAGGTTGAGTGAAAACTGATACACTTCTCCCAAACGGGATCCCCGAAATAGCCCGTAAAATTACGTATTCAGTGGTTTCTTTTGTAAAGTACATGCGCGCAATGCAAATTAGCTAATTAAAAATGGCATAACAGGAAACTCTGGATTGTAGGCTTTCTTTTGACAAAAAAAACTCGATTAATTTCACAAAATTGTCTCTTAAATATTCGAAATTTAGCCAAGGGGATCCGGTACTGGGATAGCGTGGGATTCACGGGATCTGTCTCTGTTACTGTTAAAAAAAGAGCTATTTCTGTTGAATTGGAACGGCAACTTCTCTGAAAGTCAACCGAATCTCACGTACGAAGCAAACAGAAGGAACTGACCAGAGGATGAAGTGATTTTTACTCAATGAAAAGCCCTAATGTGGCCGTACGGTGGACTCGCTTAGTATACATGTTTAGTATCGCTTGGTGAAGTCCCATCTGATCTTAAAACACTCAAGAAAAGTCCTTGGGTTTGCGTAAGAGATGGCTAAACATATCTAAATTCGACGGGTTATAAATCCGAGAGAGGGATCAGCGTACCAGGTACTGAAGTTGTAAATTTATTTTGCGGTATTTTGCGAAGTTATTAGTCCACAGAGAAACTTGAGCCTGTCATACCGTGAGAGCTTATGACATGCGCTCGCAAAGGTCGATGGCCTAGCAGATGGGGTCTAGAATCGCTGTGTAATGTAAGCAATCAAAGTCTTTGATGTCAAAAACCAAACAAAACCAAAGTCATTTTGGGTGTACCTACTATGTCAGCATTGCTCGATAACTGAAAATGAGAAGAACTGAAGATAATCTAGGTTTCTACCTACAGTATTAGTTGTACAGGGTGGATGCTGAAGCCATTATTACATCCTTTTACTACCACCACATTTTGCCTAATATCGCTTATTCTACTAATAGAGCAACTAGACACACCCCTGTCGAGTTTTTGCTTGCCACGGTTAAGTGTCTGGGTTTCCTGTGTTCTTTAAGACAACTGGAGGCTGGTACTACTTGTAGGATTACCGCTGATTCCTGAGCTGCTTTCCAGTGACTGGAAGTATCGCACAGGTTAGACATCTGATCAAGTTTCTTGAAAACATTTGGAGCAAAATTCCACTTAGAAGAGGCCATAGGACATCATAAAGTCTATTGTGGAGGATGCATTTGTGCTGTGCTTCAAGAAAGAAGTGCGGTCAAGGGGTTTCTTTCACTTTTTCCATTGTTCTTTTGAGAGCTCTGGAAGAATTGGGCTGAAGGAAACTTTCGAGCTCCTCTCTAGTGGAATCTTTTTGGCCAGCACAGGTATCGACTATGAATCTGTGTTTTAGACATAAAACTCCAGCACATGAGCGTGTTTTCCGTTTGCAATGTCTATGGGCAAAAAGAGTTAGTATAAATCTTTTGTCTAACCTGTCGGATGTAGGGGGAAGCGCTGTCGAGTTTTCCTTGAATTACCACAGGTATCCTGAGCTATAGAGCAGGGGTTTTGCGTAGCTGTTTTGTTGTGCAATCGATTTCAAGTTCACTGAAAGCGGCCGGCGCCATGTTTTCCTTGCATGAATGTACACTTTTGCTACCGGGGACACTGGAGAGGAGAGGCTTCCATGTCAGAGCTGTGAAATGACAGGTACCTCGAAATAATTCCTGGCAGCTTTTGTTGTTGATAATGTTTGTGCAGTTAAGAAATCGCAAAAATTGCATCCGTACCGTAGTACTCTAGTTGAGAATTTGTTTTGTCTCGTGAAAACTCGGTCGCGAGTACGAGGTGGAAACGTAATCCGTAGTTAAGTTGTTTTCAATTTCTCAGTGACGGAAAGCCTTTCAAGGCAAAGAAAACGCAAAATTTTCCTCGTGAAAATCTGTCACTGCGATCCAAGGAAAACTGAAGGCAAAATTTCCAAAGACTATGTGCACGTTGTTTTAAAATAGAGGAACATTAGTCTCCTTTTCGGCGAGCTTCATGAAATCACTTTTATTCGCAGGTTTACATAAAATATGGATTTAAGTGGGACGTAGAAAAAAAAACTGCCGCCTTTTGAACTTCGATCTAGCCTTTAAGTGAAAGCCATTAATCTCGGCCTTAGTAACATAAATTCTGAAAATTTTTTAGAGGTGGCGAATGGTTGTTGGGATTATGCAGAATCTCGCGAAATTCTTAGTAATAGGGAATCTCGAAGTCTCGGATTTTTAGAGAGCTGCCTCGCAATCTCGTTTTCTGACGCGAATTCCAGCGAATGTATGAGGAGCAAGCAGTCTTTGATCGTGTCGATATCGAATCTTTTCAAATTATCTCGCGCTGTCTCGGAAAATCTCGCATTACATTCGCCACCCCTTCTTTTTAAAATCTATGATGCAAAAATTATATGGTTATCCGTAGTACATAACGGCAGTACGCCATGGTTACCAAGATGATTTTACCCAAACACCAATGGCAGCAATGGCAATGGAAATAAAGTTCAATAAAGTGAAGAGAATGTAAAGAAATCTCAGGGGATCAATACTCGTCTGTTCAAAGGAAAATCAAAATCAAACGAAATGACGTGTAAGCGCATGCGCAAACGAAAAAAGAAACGAAAACTCATACTCGTGCCCATATAATGCGTACTATTGGATTACGATTAATAAAACAGGTGAAACGGCAACTGTGACAAATATTTCTTCATTGCGCGTTATAGATATAGAATCAACAACCTGTAGTCCCACATGCATCTGTTGCACACTCATCAGACCTATAAATACCATGGTGATGCATAACTTAATGTAGGTTGTTCACTAACGGTACAAGGGGCGTCCTTATATGGTCTGGTGGCCGGGCGTACTCTCACCCATTTGGTATTTAGCTACTGAGCAACTCAACACCAAGGATAGCGACTGTCAGGGCCGAAATCTCTGGCGTGGGCGTAAGAACCGCACGGTTGCCA
Source organism: Scolanthus callimorphus (assembly GCA_033964015.1). Classification (NCBI taxonomy): domain Eukaryota; kingdom Metazoa; phylum Cnidaria; class Anthozoa; order Actiniaria; family Edwardsiidae; genus Scolanthus; species Scolanthus callimorphus. The sequence goes on from CM066923.1 coordinate 20,586,369, forward strand.
TACGACGATTCAGCTCTTTGTCTGGATGTATGGTCCTGGTTTTTATTTTCGTTTTTTTTTTTTCTCAAGCCGAGTGAATATGCAGAATATGCTGATGCGTAAAACCATGCTGACCATGAACCGACATAGGTGGAGAAGCAAACTGACTACGGTCCAAAGGGCGAATTTAGTACTGTAGCAAACACTACGGACAGATTTCAGGGAGGGTTTTATTTTTCAATTATTGTCATAAAATATTAGTGCGCTACAGTCAGATTTTTGTCCCAAAATCCACTCCCCTGGATGTGAAAATGTTGAATCACGCGATGACGATAATTTAACTTGCACGCTTTCTCTTTTATAGACACAATGGGCGGCCTTTAAATTGGGGCGACAAAAATTGAAACTTGGCGCACGATTCATGCAAAAACGCTACTTTGTGCGTGTCCCTTGAAGCTGGGGGAGAGAAGCAAAATTATCATAGCTCTTTAATTCTTAGCCAGTATCTCGTCTTGTGAATAGTTGTTACCTCCTACAAAATGCGCGCGCTCCAGAACAACACGAAGAATAGTCAACACGACGACGTCATAAACACAATCAAGAAAATGAGAACGCAACGTTTGTAAAACTTGTTGCAAACGGTCTACTCGTTGCAGGGGCGGAGAAGGCAGCAGAAAGACGGCGTTTTCTTGCCCTAATCTTCAATTTTGGAATACGGGACTCGAGACTGGGATTCTCAAGTGGAAGCAGTGTGCATTCGAGCGACGAAGGGCGACAAGAGTATAAGTGGACACTGCAAACGTAAGTCGAAGTGAATGTTTCACATTATAATTCAAACACTAGGCCGGCGGCGAAGTGCATTGCAATTCAACTTGCCCAAATCTCAACACTTTCCGATGGATTCCGCACTGCTTGGCGCTGGGGAATTATACCTTTTCCGGGTCTATATTAAGATAAACGGGCGCAGATAAAAGAGCTAGTCGGTGTTTTTTGGCATTTACTAGTGGGGTGAAAGCATAAAACGTTGGTGAGTTGTCGCATGTTTATTTTATCTTTGCGAAATCCGCACAGAAAGTTGCCCAGTTAGCCACCAAAAAAGAAAACGCCCCGTGAAAAGCAAGGGCTTGAGGACTGCGATAAGTTCAGAACTCTTAACATATTTTTTCTCTGTTCTGATTTTTCTTGCCACTGGGTTATTTTTTTTTAATTTTGCTAATCAATATAAAATTAAAGTTAGTTTTTTTTTGTTGCTGTTGTTTAATTTACAAAAATGTTCAGTCTTGATTCAGTCCATCATCTGACCTAGCAGTTTCAAATTGGTGTTCATATCCACACCATCATCATATACATCATCATTAAAAGGGGTTCTCGCACGCTAAAATAAGTAAAAATTGTAACCGTAAAAACACAGCACATTTGCCCGTAATAATCAAAATAATCCTCCAGGTTGATAGAAAAACCTATTAAGTGTTAGACAAATGCAATTCTAGGTTGTTTTGACCTGTTATCATCACCTATTGACACAATCAACAGCTATCCACACACCATCATCACCTACCCACACCATCAACAGCTATCCACACCATCATCCGCTATACACACCATCATCTGCTATCCACACCAATCAACAACTATCCACACACCATCATCACCTACCCACACCATCAACAGCTATCCACACCATCATCCGCTATACACACCATCATCTGCTATCCACACCATCATCACCTATCCACACCATCGTCACCAATCCACACTATCATTGTCACCTTTCCGCACCATCACCAGCTATCATCACCTATCCACAATATCAACAGCTATCCACACTATCATCACCTATCCACACCATCATCCGCTATCCATACTATCATCACCTATCCACACCATCATCACCTATCCATACTGTCATCACCTATCCACACCATCATCACCTATCCACACTATCACCAACTATCCACACCATCATCAGCTATCCCCACTATCGTCACCTATCCATGATAGTGATGATAGTGCATGTTGATAGGTGACTATGGCTTGGATAGCTGTTGATAGTGTGGATAGCTGATGATAGCTGATGATAGCTGGTGATAGCGTGGATAGCTGTTGGTGTGGACACAGGCAGCCCAAGTATAATGGTCATTAAAAAATATTCTGGCTTGGCGATATTTATAGTGGCCCGGTGGAACCCTCGGAAACACTCTTAAACGCCTCTAGACGAGGAAAGGACAACAGGACAACTTAATGTAAGTCTTCTACTTTTATTTGTCATCATTTACCAGAACTCAGTGACGATTTTATAGCAATTTAGCGAGTTTTTCGATTACTCTTACACAAAGCCACATAAACACTATAAATATCGCCAAGCCAGAATATTTTTTAACGACCATTATACTTGGGCTGCCTGTGGTGTGGATAGCTGGTGATGGTGTGGATAGGTGATGATAGTGTGGATAGCTGGTGATGGTGCGGATAGCTGGTGATGGTGCGGATAGCTGGTGATGGTGCGGGGTCGGGGTTACTTTGACTGGTGCATAACATGATACACTTCAGTTCAGGATCCGTACTTGAAGTACCAACATCTAAATTTCAAGATGGCGGCCAAAATCGCTGAACTTTAAGACCTTTAATACTTGAACATCGATGAGCATTCACGCTTGAAATGAATAAAGGTACGTACATGGAAATGATCATGGGCACTTTTTAGGGGTACTCCATTTTAGGTACTCCAAAAGGGTACTCCATGGAGTAGTACTCCATGTTTTGTCCTCTCCCCAACCAGAGTGTCTGCCCCTGAGACAATAATTTAAGGAATCAAAATTTTTGCTTTCAAAAAACAAAACCAAGTCATTTTGGGTGTACCTGCATGTCAGCATTGCTCAACAATAGAAATTTGGAATTTCAGCTAATTTATTTTCCAGTTATAAGTTGTACAGGCTGCTGGATGCTTAGACCATTATTATAACCCTTTAACTGCCACTACAATGTTTGCCCAGGCATGCCCCTAACCCATTTTTTTAATGCCAGGGTTAAGTCTTTGGGTCATCTCTGTTTGTAATTCTTTTTTTCTTTTCTTTCTAGTTTTTGATATCTTTAATTTTAATTTTACTTCTTGGTTTTATCCGAAGAGCTTGAATTGCACAACCACTGGGTCTGAGACAATAATTTAAAGGGAATCCCGGCTAATTTCCACTTAGTACCTGACAAGAAACTTACAACATTAATCAATCATCCGGAGTGATTTCTGAGACGAAAACGACTTTTGCGCTCTAGCTGTAGCGCATGTTTCTGAAGCTACTTTTCAGTTCGAATTTCGCGGGCGCCGCCATTTTGTTTAAGCGCGGAGCATGTCGGGATGTGTGACGTAATTGTTGCGCTGCGCCGGGGTGTCATCCCGTCGAATTTGCACCGTTTTTTTGCGAGAATCAAAATGGTCTACTGTGTTGGGTGTAATAATCAATCAAAAAAGAACACAAAGAAAAAAGAAAATGTTAGCTATTTTAAACTTCCATCTAACAGAGCAACAAGACGACTATGGCGCTGCAGAAAATCGGACGGCCCGACCAAAACCTCCCCGAAAACGTGTGTTTGTTCAAAGCATTTCTCAGAAGACTGATTCGATGAATCAGTTGAACTACAGAACAGCTTTCCAGGGGCCCCAAAACGAAGAAAAATGCTTAAGGAGGATGCTGTACCGAATCGGCTCGCCTCATAAGGAGGAGAAAGCATCATGCAAAGTACAAGAAGGAAGTGAAATGAGGGCCGAAGAAAGACAATATCAAGAGGTAAGATTTCGCTTACATAAAAATTCGTCCCAAACTGATTTTGCTTAATCTTATGCCTTTTACATTTTTATTTGCAGACAATTTTTCAAGCAGCACTTAAGTCTGTGACTGTGGGAGTCGAAGAAAACATGGCTGCTGCAGCTGTCGCCAGACCCAACAAAATCAAGCTGGACCAAGACCGCCTGCTGATTTAATGGAGAATGAAAACATGGTAACCGGGTCATACTGTGGTTGTCAGATTTCAAGGGATCGAATTATCTGAAAATGAACTTAGCCGTTATATTTCTGAGGCTAACACATTTTTGAGAAAAACAATGCAATAATAACCTACATTGAATTTGATTGAAGCAAAATATTCATGTTTGAGTCAGATGCACAATATGGTTTATTGACTCATTAGCAGTAAGACACTATTTTCACATGTTTTAACTCTATTCATAGGTGATTGAAGCACTCGCTAGTCCCAGTGTCAACTTACCAGCTGAAGTTCCTGCAAATTTACCAAGCACCACAGATGCCTCCATGCAATTTCCACTAGATGTTTCCAGCCACATCATAACAGAACATGCTTACTTTAGTCAAAGAATATGTGAAACTGAAAGCGAACCCTCCTCAGAGTCAGAGTCATCAGACTCTAAAGTCGAGGAATCTGATGATGAGGAATCTGATTGCCAGACAGAGCCCAATTGTACTCTTTATTGCAAGGGGATGAGCATCTACAGTCTATTGATTGCAAGGAACCGAGTCAAATCCGAGTCCGAGTCAAATCCGAGCCCGAGTCAAATTTACGAGTCAATGATAAAAACTGCAATTATGTATATATAACTGTTACGTCACAGGATTTGGCAATTTTGAATATTCAATATAGCGGATTTATTATTTGGTTTTGTTTTATAATTAAGAAATGTGTGGCATTCGCTTTATATGAGCGCACTTAAGATTAGTCAAAACATAGGAAATGAAAAATGATCATTACGAAATTTAGGTGCTAGATTCGGTTTGTGAACGACCCTCCGCCTCGCAACCTTTTGTACCCCAAAACTCAAGAGGTGGGTAATTCCGATTACGCAGCACAAATGGGTATGTTCGGCAAGCTCGTACGTTTTTATCTTTGAAGTAAAGTTGATTTTCTCTACACGAACTTGTGGAACATCTAAGCATCTTGCTTTTGGGAAAACGTATTTTTACAATTTAATGAAGAAGTGAAAATTCTTGTAGTAACGCACTCTTCAGAGTTTGCGCAGTTTCTTTGTAGTAGCGCAATGTTCTAGGCATGCGTTGTAATGATTACTTAATTAAGAATCTTCGTGTGAAGTCGCTGGAACAGGTAACAACCCAAGGTTTGAGAACTGTCACAAAGTTTCGGCTCATTGGCTAACACTTTTAAATAGTTTTAAATTCCTCCCCGTTTTCTATTCACATGATGGACAAGTTCTCCCGGATCTGTTTTACCCCATGGGTTTTTGTCTGGTCCCAGCGCATATAAGGACGGCGATGATCCGCATGATCGTGGGAATATTTAGAGAACTATTCAGAGAAGAAATAAAGACTCAAAAACGCAACTGGTTAATCAAAAACCCCCGAAAGATCCCGGTAACATAACAGATTTAGAATTTAAGTCTAGGGCTCCAGGTATTTACACTTTGTTTATTTTGGAACAGAATGCATACAACGATACCGTATAACACGTCGACTGTCGCCCGTCGTTTGTCCTCTTATAAACCTGAGCTTATCTGCATTACAAGTGTTTTAAAAATACCAACTAGCATTTTGCAAGTCAGCTGAAGTCTGACCTTTCATTCTCATTAAGGAGCCAGTGTCAGCCATTCCTTTGTTATTGTTTTCGTTCGACATTAGAAGACGAATTACGTGTAGAAACCTTTAAATTTACATCTAAAAACAAAGTTTCAGATTACCCTGCGAGCAGTGATTTCCTCCTCTCTAAAGGCTGATTTACATATAATCGCGCCGATCTCTTCAGTCTCGCCAGTCGCATGAAATAGTGTAGACGCGATCCATGCGATTATATGGAAACACTTCTCTCGCGATCGGAAGAGACTGAAACGATCGGGGCGATCGCGATCGCGCGTATAGAACACTGTTCTATCCAGCCTGAGATTGAATGAGATTATAAATATGGAGACATTCAAAAGCGTTCGAAAGCGACTGATGCGATCGGAATGTATCCCACAATTCATTGTTTCGAGACCAGCAGTCATCTCGGTCGAGTGCACTTTCAAAATGGCGCACAAAACATTCATAGCGGAGCTCCTGCGCGGGCCGAAGGCCCGCGCAAGCGGAGCACCATACCTAAGGGAAAAACGTATAGTATACTATCGAGTTGATTTTTGAACGTCACGGGCATTTTGGATCATTTTCATGACGTCATTGATGACGTAAGGGCACGTGACTTTAGTGTAGGGCTCCTCTTATGGTCTTTGAAACTTTGTCCAAGTTTGGCTTCTATAGAAGCTTCCCTTCGGGAGATATGATTTTTTCTTTATTGTTCTGGTATTAAACCTATAGTGTACGCCGTCCGTCCGTCCGTCCGTCGTCCGTCCGTCCGTCCGTCCGTCCGTGTACACATGGGAACCCTGTGGTATGCAAAGAAAAGGGAACATGCTAAGGGAACATGCTAAGACAACCATACTTGGGATATTTTGTCTATGCCACAAGGGGGGTGCTGTAACACGGACACGTGATGTGACGTCATCGATGACGTCATCTATGCTTGAAAAATCAATATCTCGTGAAGGGAAGACTCTAAAACAACCAAACTTGGGTAGTGTAGTCTAGGCCACAAGATGACCGAAATGAGGTGGTCACGTGATATGACGTCATCGATGACGTCATCTATGCTTGAAAAATCAATATCTCGTGAAGGGAAGACTCTAAGACAACAAAACTTGGGTAGTGTAGTCTAGGCCACCAGATGAGCGAAATGAGATGGTCACGTGATATGACGTCATCGATGACGTCATCTACGCTTGAAAAATGAATATCTCGTGAAGGGAAGACTCTAAAACAACCAAACTTTGGTAGTGTAGTCTAGGTCACTAGATGAGCGAAATGAAGTGGTCACGTGGTGTGACGTCATCGATGACGTCATCTATGCTTGAAAAATCAATATCTCGTGAAGGGAAGACTCTAAAACAACCAAACTTTGGTAGTGTAGTCTAGGTAACTAGATGAGCGAAATGAAGTGGTCACGTGATATGACGTCATCGATGACGTCATCTATGCTTGAAAAATTAATCTCGTGAAGGGAAGACTCTAAAGCAACCAAACTTTGGTAGTGTAGTCTAGGTAACTAGATGAGCGAAATGAAGTGGTCACGTGATATGACGTCATCGATGACGTCATCTATGCTTGAAAAATTAATCTCGTGAAGGGAAGACTCTAAAGCAACCATGTAAACCATGTACACATGGGAATCCCTTTCATTCACAGAAAATTTTATAACCAGGAGCTCCGCTTTTAGGCAGTGGCTAAATCTATATATTATTCTATGCGATCGGTGAGATTATATGGAAACATACGCATCGCTTCGAATCGCATGAATCTCATGGATCGCGTGTGTACTATTTCATGCGATTGGCAAGACTGATGAGACCGAAGAGATTATATATGGAAACCAGCCTTTAGGCCGGCGGCCAGCGAGGAGAGAAACCCCGGGGGGGGGGGGGGGGGACTCCCTATATTCGAATGCTAGGGGTGACCGTCGTATTTTTTAGGGTTGAAATCGGCGATCTGGTATTTTTTAGGGGTTCGAAAATAAAAAACGGTATAGTAAGAAAAATAGGTATTTTTGGGGGGTTCTCACGCAAATAAGGTAGTGTTTTTGAAAGTCGAGAGGATACATTTTGATGTATATATTAAGTAACGGCCAGAATAAAATTTGATCTGTCAAAATGGTTGGTATTTTTTAGGGTATTTTCAGACTGAGGGGTATTTTTTAGGGTGGAAATTTTTTCCGACCAGGTATTTTTTAGGGTCAAAATTCGAGTTTCCCGACGGTCACCCCTAGCATTTTAACCTTAGAGTCCCCCCCCCCCCCCCCCCCCCGGGGAGAAACCACGCTGCGAGCGACCGTTTGGTTTTCCATCGAGTAACGCAAGTCACATCTGGCGTCACATCTGGCGCTATAGTCCAGTAATATTGCATTTTGACCCGGAACAAATTGCAGCAGTAGCTTTCTCTTCAAACCCCTTTTAGATTTGATGTACTAATGAACATACTTAAAGTCGTCCAAAATCCGAGCGCGGCAACATCCTGAAAATTAGGAAAACTTGATAGGATAATTTTCTTTTGTTCGCGGCCATCTTGCCCTTTGTTATTAATGAGTGGCCCCCGGGGGGGGGGGGGGGGGGGGACTCCCTATATTCGAATGCTAGGGGTGACCGTCGTATTTTTAGGGGTTGAAATCGGCGATCTGGTATTTTTTAGGGGTTCGAAAATAAAAACGGTATAGTAAGAAAAATAGGTATTTTTAGGGGGTTCTCACGCAAATAAGGTAGTGTTTTTGAAAGTCGAGAGGATACATTTGATGTATATTAAATAAACGGCCAGAATAAATTTAATCTGTCAAAATTGTTGGTATTTTTTAGGGTATTTTCAGACTGATGGGTATTTTTTAGGGTGGAAATTTTTTCCCATCAGGTATTTTTTAGGGTCAAAATTCGAGTTTTCCGACGGTCACCCCTAGCATTTTAACCTTAGAGTCCCCCCCCCCCCCCGGCCGCACTTAGTTTTGCGAAGCTTTTGATATTCGCTATACTGTACAGTATTCCCAGCTAAGTGTTTAAATTTTTAGTGGTTTAAAATGGAATAATTCGTGTTAACCACTGCCTTCCCTGTGGTGGGGAATTTTGAAAATTTTGCTGGCCCCAGGGTCGGGAATTGTTTTTCCCCGGGGGAGGGGGGTGGGGAATTTTGGTTTTCTCATCTCAAGCGCGTCGGGTTTTGCGAACTACAACACAAGTTACAATAACTATCGTTTGACAATTACAAAGTCCCCGTTACAGAAAGTAACGCCACATAAAATATAATGCAGAGCATGGCCCGTATACCACGTTTGGGGAAGACACATTTGCACATTTCGCAGTTAACGTCTTCTATAGAGAAGAAACAGATTCGCAATTTCTTCTCAGTGGAAAAACAAAAATGAATTGACACTATAAAAGAGTTCCAATTTCGCAAAAAGTCAAGTAACAACTCAATAATTCTTAATAATGGATTCGGTTGGCAAACATCAATAGACTCTAAATAAGGGGTAAGTGTGTACAGTCGCAATTTGTAATAACTGTCGCAATTTGTAATACCTGTCGCAATTTGTAATAAAGTTGTCGCGATTTGTAATACCTGTCGCAATTTGTAATAAAGTCGTCGCAATTTGTAATAAAAAAGCTGTCGCAATTTGTAATACACCTCCCTCGCAATTTGTAATAAACAAAGCTGTCGCAATTTGTAATACCCCTCCGTCGCAATTTGTAATAAACAGCTATCAAGAATTATAATTGCTGCCACAGCCCTCGTTTAAAAGAAAGGATGACAGGTCTAACAGTTTCATAACATTCTGGCCGGATATGCTTCGCATTTAGATACGCAAGTTGCTCTACAGCCAAAGTTGTAGGTCAACAAGGTGCAACGGAGCTATGAATTACTTTCGATGGCACAAGTCTCGGTATAGTCCACAAAACAGGCCAGTGCTAATATCGCCCAAACTATCCATTCAACATTCGTTTTAATTGGGCAATTTTATTGGAAAATGCGGATTTTCCAAAACTTGAGATATCAGGGAAGCGGTGATACATTGTATAGAATTTTACTCTGAGTCACGTTGGAAAAATACGCTACTGGGCTCCGAAACCAAGTGGTTCTCGTGCAAATCTCTCGCATATGTGCAGGTAAAAGCTCCGAGGAAAGAGTAACGGAGAATCGAAATGGAGAACTGGAGAAGTTACCATTCCAGCATTACGCGACATTTCTTTTACATTTTCCACGAATGAAACCTTGCAGAAATACCAAAATCAATTTAGTTCAATGGCAGTGGCCATATTCAGTTGAACTGCTTTGCAATTTCATTTGTTGCTCAAAAATAATTGCTTATTACATAGTATATTTTAAATGCAGAAATTCCCCATTTTGCAACAAAAATATAGCTAACTCGGACTTTTGACTCGGGCTCGGATTTGACTCGGACTCGGATTTGACTCGGGAAACCAGTGAACTCCAATGCTGCCCTAATTTCCTTTGGCCGACTATTTTATATTCATTGATCCGCAAAGCGTTAGCATCACGCGGACTATAAAGTGACTATAGGTCACTTTAGGGACAAATATCTTCCTCTAAATTTCATACTTGTAAAGGTTTCATTTCCATGAGCATATGAACAAGCTAAATCACTGTGATAGCAATGATTGTGTAATAATATTAACAGCGCGAGAAATATATACAAACACAGCATCCGATCGCGCGGCGTTGGCTACACGGGTGCACTTCAGAAGTGGACCACGGGTCAAATAGTAGATTTCTCTTCTGATACTGATAGTGCTCATGTATTTGGTTACCACTTGAAAATCGTGGCACTTTGATTGGCTAGTGGTTACACCACTCTGAACTCGAGAATTTTTCTCCTCGCACGGCTCTATAATGCTGCCGCCTCGCAGCCTCGCCTCTTGGCTCGTTGGCAATAAGTATTTATCGTTTGTTATAAGACCAGGTAAGTAATAATAATAATAATAATAACTCCAATTTGGAGTTCCGAGGAATCATCCATTTTTTTCTTAATTGGACAAGCATGGAGTCCTGTTATTTATTAATTATATAACATCCATGTTCAAACCCAAACTGTCCAATTATAGCGCGAACTGTCCAATTAGAGCGCGCGCGATCCAATTAAAAAATAATTGGACGATTCAAGAAAAATCGTAATAATAATAACGGATTCGCACATTGGGCACATCCACGAGGTGGCTCTTCGTCCCGTGCGTCGCTGTGTGAAGTGCTTTTGTTTTTCAGTCGGACATTTGATACCTTTTGTACCAGACAATTGACAGCCCCGCTGTCTCACCTCCATAATATGAACAGCCCCTTACTTCACAAAAGACACGACACAAAAACAGATTTTTGTTACTTGAATAACACATATTAAATTTTAATCTGCACTAGCGAAAGTACATGCAAGTAGAAAAATATGGTTTTATTGCGCTTTGCGATCGGCTGCGGCTGCATTGAAAACTGGGCACCATTGACTGCGACTCTATTCAGTGAGTAAAAATCCTTTGTGTTATCTTTCTAAATTCATTGGGCAAGGAGCACATTCACTCTTATTATTACCCCGGGGACGGTGCATGCGCATACATGCGCATGTATGTATGTGGGATAGGGTTAGGGTTTTGATGTAAAAAAAATTTGTATGACTTAAGGTGGCACACCCCTACCCTTAAATATAACGAGTGCCGCCATCCTCCCTCCCTCCACCCTCCCTCCCGTGGCCAGTTAAGATAATCAGTTCATCTGGAAATTTTAGTTTACATGGTGGGTGGATTGTTTGGATACATATCAAGCTCGACCACTTTTGTTGTACATTGTTTGTCAGTGTATTGGACAACCCTCATCAGGGGCGGATCCAGGAATTTCAGGAAGGGGGGGGGGGGGGGGGGCTGACAGTATAGGGACAAAAATTTGCAAATTTCCTTCAGCAATTACATCCTCCCCCACTAAATCCACTTGCAGCTTCTTGAAAATCACACTTTGAGGACATCATGCTTTAATTGTGTGCCTTAATTGTGTGCCTCAATTAAGGTTATACAAATATGATATGTATATTTGTATGATATGTGTGCAGTTATTAAAGAGTTTATATGACTACTTTTTTGCAAGGCATATATGAAGAATGTTACCCTGCTGGAATAAGATAAGGCCTCCACATAGGCCAGACACTGCCTGGTCTTGGCTGGTATGCATATCTGGGACTGTATCTACAACCGTTATGTTAGGACATCGCAGTTCTTTTGCTGTAGTGATGCCAGTATTACTTGAAGAATTAAAAGCACAAGGCAATCAGTAGGTAAGAATGCTAAGAATTCTGTCATTTCCAGAATATTAATGCATCCCTCTGTATATATGGAAGGATGGAGTATGTTCAGATTTCCCAAAATGCTTCCCACCAAAAACCCTTACCAACAAAACCCCACCAACAACTCCAATATCCCCACCAAATAACACTACCGACCGCAATCACTACCATCACTAACCACACTCAGGTGTGTTAAGGCCTGACTTGGGGCTTATACGCGGGCAGAAAAGAATTTTGCCAATATCTCTAATACGAAAATAGCTACAGCAATGAAACTTTACATCAGTGTGTAATTCTAGTACCAACAAAATTTGACAGTTGATGTTTCCATGACAACCAAATTAAAGTGGCGTGTACCATATTTATCCATTTTGGGGACAAAACTTAAAATGGGGAACAGAAAACCTCATCCTATTCTGAAAATACGATGGAATTTTCCTTTACTGCATTGATTCCTTCAATAGAGCGTCTTTTAAGGCTCACCACCTTGAAAATTAGCGGAGATAGGAGAGAAACTTGGTTGCTAGGGCAACATTTCTCACGATCACGTGACCCTGGACACGATTAAAAAAACGCTATGAAATGCAGAAGTCCATGAAGATTACGAATTTAGGGTCAAAAAGTAGGAAAATTGGCAGTAAGTTTTCCCCGTTTTTGATTGAAAGTAAATTTTAAACGGTACTTACAGATACTATAAAATTGTGTCTCCATAGCAACTAAATGCATGGAACAGTTAAGGTCCGGGGACGTGTTACTCATACCAAGTTCCATTTCGGTAGCTATTTTGCTAATGTAGTTATTTGCAAAAACAGCTTTTTGCCTTAAGAATCCGCGTATAAGCCCCACCTCCCTTCAAGTCAGGCCTTAACATGCCTGAGCAGTCACAATACTACAAAATAATAATTATTATAATAGTCATTATTATTTATTGATTTAATTCCAGCCTGGGTAGGATCATTGGCAACGAGCCTGACCTTCCTTGCTGCGCCAGTGACTGGCATGTTCATTTCATGGCTGGGGTTCCGAATCACAGCAGCATTTGGCACAATAGCATGTGCGGCAGCCCTTATTGGAATGTCCTTCACAAAATCAATCCTTCAGATGTACTTTGTGTATGGTTTGTTGTTTGGATTTGGTTGCTCCTTCTCCTTCATCTCCAGCGTTCTTGCTGTTACAAAATACTTTAAAAAACAGCAAGCTTTGGCTTTAGGAATTGTCACTTCTGGTGTAAACATTGGAGTTTTAACACAGGGCCCATTACAGCAAGTTTAATTGACAAATTTGGCTGGCGAGGGATGTATAGGATTTTAGCTGGTATCGTTATTAGTACTTTGGTACTTGTCATGTCCTTTGATCCTAATGTATCGGACGAGATATCTGTATCAAATAGACAAGAAGTAGTGGTCAAAGAAGACACAATCAGCCTGCAAGAGTTCCTGGATAATTCACAAACTGTTCACCCTCCTGCACAGTCAAAATGCTCTATGATTGGAGAGACTCTCAAAACTCCTATGTTCACAATTGCAGTGGTGACTTTGTTTCTGGAGGTGTTAATTATGTTCATCTGGTAAGTCAACATTAGATTTTGTAGCTAAACTTGGAGGGGGAAGCAAGAGCACCTTGTATATATGTTAATGCCTTCCTGGCAGGAGCAGGGGCATAGCTAGGGGGAGGTCCTAGGAGGCATGTGACGTGATGGGACGAGGGGGCAAAAAATATAGTGAACATACGAAAATATGAACAAAAATGATCAGAGTCCTCATATATTTTCAGTAGCTCTGATCCTCTTTCACAAAATGCTAGCCACTCCCAAAGGAGGCACAGTGTTACGACTTGAAATGTACAGATTGCTCCTTTATTTCTCGCTTCCCAATTTCACATGCAACGAGATTCTTAAAGGGGCCAACTCCCATTTCTTTTCCATTTTTTTAGGCTGCCAAAACATCGGATAAATATAATTTCCCTAGTTTTTACTTGTTTATGTGTTTGGAACCATTACTTATTTAGTATTTCTTTTCCAGGTTGAATATTGTAAAGAACTGGGAATACCAGTCCAGGATGGCTCTAAACTGTTCATATATTTGGGCATCAGCTCCTTAATATCATCTATTGTGAGTGGGCGCATCTTAGACATACCAGCTGTCAATCCTTTTCACCTCAATCAAGCTGCAGCCATCATCATGGCAACCAGCATGCTTGTCCTCCAGTTGGCTACAGAGTATAAGCACTTTGTGATCTTCTCGGTGTTTATGGGGATTGGCCTTGGTTGTTGTTTTACAACTATTATATTGTTGCTAATAGTTACTGTGCGACCCCACCTTAATATTGTGTCATATCCACTTGGTGAGATGATGATTTCAGTGGGGGGTCTGGCAGGACCTCCAACCATTGGTAGGTTGGTTTAAATTATTATATTTACTTTTAAACGAACTATAAACACTGTTATATGAATATGAATGCACCATTTATTCGGATATATATATATACATTTTTTGGGCACGCGGGACTTTCTTAGTGTTTGATATCCACTATTTCAGGAACCAATCAGAGCGCGCGAAAATGAATTAAAAAATCGTGTCCATTGAACCTAAAGCACAGGAAGCCCAACCCCTTCATTTCCTTGGAAGCCCACCCTGCATTGCTTTAGCCGTCACAGAGTTGCCAGCGGAGGAGGCTATGTGGATTCCACATTAAATGTCACTTGAAAAAACGATATCGCAAACGTGGAATATCACTGCATGGGTTTAGCGCACTATTCCTAAGCTGACCAAATTAGAAACCCAATGTCTTGGTTGTTCTTTCCTCAGGTCTCATAGCAGATATCTACAGCACCTATAGACCCGCCTACTATACTGCAGGGGGGGTCATGCTGTTGGCCATGTTCATACCATTTCTCCAGTACTGCTTTAAGCCTTGGAGACAAAGTCGCAGTATGTCAAAGGATCAGAGTGAACTTATGGTTGTGAGTGAACAATCACAGGAGCGACAAGCGAGGCGGCTCGCAAATCACACTATTTAATTAATTTATGATAGGCAGGGAGTGAGACGAGTGCTGATATCAGAGGACGCTTACATAAGAGCCGTGAGAATTTCTTACCCCCTGAGTCTCCAGCTTCACTTGTTTGATTGTGCGTGCGAGCTGAGAAGAAGACGATTAGTAACTAATGACAAAATTTGATTACAAAAAAAAAATGGACCGATTCCAGCTATATAAGCGGGGAGTCTCTTTTCTTCAGGTCCTTCAGAAATGCCTTTGGAATGTAACACAAGTACCAGGATGGAACGCATTCATATACCAAAGGTCTCGTCTTTTAAACTCGCAATTTGAACATGTCATCTAAAATATCAAAAATTACTTCTGCATCACGTTTTTATGACACAAAGATATGCCTTTTGCAACAGATGGTCACGTGACCGGGTCAACTTTAAAATGAGCAGATTGACCCAAATGATACTCAGAAATGAAAAGAGCATACGGATTTTAGTTAAAAGCCCAAATTTCAGCCCGCTACAATGCAAACTCAAAGAATGGGAGCAAAAATAACACTTGCTTTTTTATTTTTTAGTAGGGTTTGTATGATTGGATTGCATGCAAGGCGATTCCGGGCTTACCACACGATGTCACAGAGGAATCCACTTCACCTTTCGTATAGCCTGGATGGGGGCGCTAGTAGTTTGCTGCTGAACTGGATGCTTGGAGAAAAAGTCTGTCGCGGGCGAACCGGAAATCCGCAGTCCTACATTATTGTCGCCTTAGACGCAAGCTCAACTCGAAACTGGTTTCCTAGAGTGCGCGCTTCGCGCACCCTACTGTAACAGCATGGTAGGAAAACGTAGCAAATGCCACTGCTTTTGTTTTTAAATTTGGGGGTCTGGAACCCCCCTTTCCTGGATCCGCCACTGAAAACCCTTTCTCTCAAGCAAACCACTGGCGCCTGCAAGCAGGCTACAACCCCGCACAGTTTTGACTCAGTCACTTGTTTTTGTCTTGCCTATGCACTATACTACTGATATGATAGGCAATACAAAGTCGCCGATAGATGTGACGTCACCATATGACCATGCCTTTGGGTTCTCTCTAAAAAGCTGTAAAGATGCAACAAATGCCTCAATAAAAAAGAGCAGGGGGATGACACCCTGAACCTGGGCAAGGTCGTAGCCAGGATCTGAAAAAGGGGAAGAGGGGGGGGGGGGGGGGGGGGGGGGGGGGGTCACATCTGTACAAACGTATAGTAGCCTTTTCCAGCTTACCGATATTTTTCTTAATGTTTACTGTATTTTTTTTCTAAAAAGGGGTGTCACATGCACCCCAGGACCTCCCCCTCGCTACGCCCCTGCAAACTAACGTCTAGGGAACAGGGGGTCGTTTCTCGAAACGCCCGAAAACTTAACGCCCGATAAATTACCCGAAAAGCGTGCCGATGACGAACTTTGCGTTTCTCGAAACTCCCGAGTTTTTCGCCTAAACTTTTCCCCTAAACTTTTTCGGGTTTCCAAAAATCCTCAGAATAGGGAAGAAAAATAACAAAATTAACTAAGATTTTTCACTCCTTTGCTACTTTATTTATACATGCGAAGTTGAATTTCCCCGAAAGTGCATGTTTCTTCTCGTAAAACAGACATTTATAAAGGTGTCTTGCTTTCTTTCCCAAATTTTCTTTCTTTCTCGCGAAATGGTTTCCCGGTAACTCTCCCGGGTTGCTTTTACCACCATCCCGATAAGATACACCAATCAGGTGCAAGCATCTCGCTTATTGACCAATCAAATTAATTCTCTTCACAGCTCGCCTGTCAAATTTGACGAGGGGCTGTTAACCCTTTTTTTGACATGTTGTAAACAAAGTACGAATGCAACTACAAGAATTCGATGCAAAATGCTTGCTTTTTCGCACATTTTATCTAATTTCTTGCCATTTATCGATGGAAATACCAACATCGCGATACACTTTGTCCCCTGACAGCGACGAATCGATAAGTTTCCTATGTTTTCATTGTTTATTTATACAAAGTATTCGCAAAGTTTATCTGCATTACAAGTGTTTTAAAAATACCAACTAGCATTTTGCAAGTCAGCTGAAGTCAGACCTTTCATTCTCATTAAAGCGCTTTTTGACACTTAGAAAAGTAGAAACAAAAGAAACCGCAACGTAAAGCGAAGCTTCGAGAGCGAACAAATAAGCTTTGGAGACCTGCTTGAATTATCTAAAACACCGCGTGCTTACCGCTATCAAAATTGTCGATTCTTTTTATATTATGGCCCACTAAAACTCGTATACAGTTGTTTTGCTATCTGATGATAATGTTTTTTTAGCGATCCATGGCAATAGACCGACTTCTGTCCAAAAATAACACCATCGGCGGCGATATGTTGTTGCCGAACATCAAAACTTGAAAAAAAAACACGTAAGCATGAAAGAAGTCCAATTTGTATTTTCTTTGTTAAGCGTATATTGTGCTATCAAGCCAGGGAAAGGCCATAGTATATTTTAAATGCAGAAATTCCCCATTTTGCAACAAAAATATAGCTGACTCGGACTTTTGACTCGGGCTCGGATTTGACTCGGACTCGGATTTGACTCGGGAAACCGGTGTGTTGAGGCCACATTTGTAATAACCTGCCACATCTGTAATAACTGCCACATTTGTAATAACATTGTGCCACATTTGTAATAACTGCCAC
Source organism: Scolanthus callimorphus (assembly GCA_033964015.1). Taxonomy (NCBI): domain Eukaryota; kingdom Metazoa; phylum Cnidaria; class Anthozoa; order Actiniaria; family Edwardsiidae; genus Scolanthus; species Scolanthus callimorphus. The sequence goes on from CM066923.1 coordinate 20,603,890, forward strand.
ATTTGTAATACTACTGTGCCACATTTGTAATAGCGGAGCTCCTGCGGGTGCCAAAGGCGCCCGCTAGCGGAGCCCCATAGCTACATGCAGGCAGAAAGGAAAAAAGAAAAAACACAAAAGTGTATATGAATCGACTTCCGGTTTGTGCGTTCGTTCGTTCGTTCGTCCGGCATGACATCATCAAACTAGAAAAGTATATCTCAACATCGCTAGGTGACCAAACGTGGGCATGTCAAGTTTTGGTTGACCATTTCGCCTTATCTACTAGTTATCTTATAAGGCGCAATTCCCCTTAAAAGACACTTGAGCCCTGCCGTGGATGACAAGCTCAAGTGGTTCCATCCAGTGTTTGGCTCTAATAGATATGATACGACTTTCGAAGCAAAAGGTCGATTTTCACTTTGCGTGTAGTATTTTTCCCTCGATGTCAAATATCTAAAGTATTACTTGTATACCGCCTGTTTTCCTAGTTTTCCTAGCTTATTTCGTACCCTAAATTGCCAAAAAGTTCAACAAAACTTGCAGATTTTGGAGAGAAACGCTGTCCGAGTAGGCCGCCATATTTATTGGTCCCCAGGAGCCCGGAAATAGCTACACAGATAGCCCGCGTCACGCACGGGTAAGCATTGACAAAAACGACACATTTATCTTGATATGAGAATTGGCTTTTGCTGGAGATACATATAATAATACGATACACACACTTGACCTTGAGGGGGTGCACCCCCAAGGTCACGTGGCATGACGTCATCTATGACGTCATGAAAACTAGAAAACTCAATATCTCGAGAAAGCAACTTTGCTAGGCGACCAAACTTGAGTTAATCAGTTTTTTTGGAGGCAAGGGGGTGCACCACCAAGGTCACGTGGCATTACGTCATCGATGACGTCATCAAAACTGGAAAAGTCGATACCTCGATGACAGTAATATATTGATTCGAGCTCTGCTTTTAGGCAGGGCCTAAATCTATATATTATAATAATAATAATATATCTTTGTGACAACGAAAAACACTCTACCATATTCTACACAGATAATTCATTTAGTGTTGTCTGTTAGTGTTCTCACCAAACAGGCGCACCACGTGGGACTGTGCCTGGTCCGGTTCCGGTTTTTAAAAAATAATAGCTGTTTTCATCTTGGTTCGATTGAAACTTTTTTGGTGAGTTCGATTACCGAAACCAATCAAACTCAATCGAACGAACGTGTTCGATTGAGAGTTCCATTACCGAACGGTCGGCTAGATACGTCAGGTTTGTAAAAATGCGTCATTTTGACTTAGCGCACGCCTCGCGAAGCAATGGAGTACGTTTGTTTTGGAATTGTTGTGGAATTGAATAAAAACGTTTCTCAGCTCAAGACTATCGATTAGAAATATCCTCACACAGACCTGATGCCGGACGAACAAACGAACGAACGCACAAACCGGAAGTCGATTCATATACACTTTTATGTTGTTTCCTTTCTGCCTGCATGTAGCTATGGGGCTCCGCTGGGAGCTCCGCTATTACAAATGTGGCACAGTGGTATTACAAATGTGGCAGTTATTACAAATGTGGCACAATGTTATTACAAATGTGGCTGTTATTACAAATGTGGCACAATGTTATTACAAATGTGGCAGGTTATTACAAATGTGGCCTCAACAGACCCCCTCTTTGTAACTTTATCGTGTATCCTATTGCCCGTGGACGCAGGACACAGTAATTTCCCACTCATTGCAAAATACTCGTTTCTATGCTTCTCATATCCTCTCGTGAAAAACGACAATTTTTGTCTCCGATAAGGTCAGGTTCCGGTGGGGCCTAAATCATATGTGACGTCACTACCGAAAAAGCTACGCAGCGAAAGGGTGCGTTGTCCTGGCAACCTAATTCCTTTACTGCGCCATAGCTAATTACCGAATAATTGCATTAAAACAACGTACGTCATACTAGAGTCCTTACATAATAAAATCACAGGGCGATTATTGCGATAAAATTGTTACATAATATCGCCAAAGCAAGATCAATTTCACATTTACCCAAATCCATATGTTCGTTTCTGGTAGCGATTCAGAAAGGTATTTGAGAGAATTGAATGGTCGCTGGTAAAGCGTTCGTACATGGTCCTTATATTTGTAATAAGTCCTCGTTCTGTTTTTCTGAGAATTGCACGTGCAAGCTCACGTTCCCTAGATCATATCCTGTTTCGACCTTCCCTTATAACATCAAGGCTAAGTCGATTGTTAATTACAAAATAAATATATTAATTACAATTTCATTGTTTGACGTAATGAATAAAGTAATAAAATATGGATGAAATATAAAATACTGTCCTAAAAAATCTAGTTTATTTTCACTTAACTCATCGTTGCAGTAAGGTATTTTGAAAGAATGGAGTGGTTAGCTATCCGATTATCAAAACTGTTTAAACGTACTCCGTCGAAAAAACGATGCTTGTTAGAGCAACCAGGCGTAGATGAGTTAGATGAAATGCCAAGTGTTCCTGCGATGAAAAATGTGCACTTGAACATTGGAAAGGACGGCGACCGACCTCGGACTCCATTCGTCGGAGATTTAAGTCCAGTCGATAGGCCCTTGGGCCACACAGGACAAAGGGTTGGCAAAAACCGACGACGCAGAAAGAAAAGCACGTTTTTCTTTGACATTCCATATACCATTACTCTTACCACCATATACGAAGAGGACGAAGAAAACGAGAACAGCGAGATGGCTAAGGTGGTACAAGAAGCGAAACGCGTCCAGCTAGAATGTCCATGGTTAAAGCCAATGAACGAATCGCAATTACACCAGAGGCGAGCACAGAAGGGCGCGAGTGGTCTTAACATGACCAAACTGGCGACAAATTTGCCAGCGAGAGTAGAGAGGCAGTCAAGAAGCATTTCGAAATCCGGTGAGGGAAGTGCTCGGATGGACGGCGGGGTAGAGCAACGACGACGAAGAAATGGCGTGTGTCAGAGATACCCAACTCAAAGCCATCGCTCCGTGACCGCCATAAAAGCATCTCCAAGATGTAACGCTCGAGGTGAACAACGGATGAAAAGCGCTTTCTCCTTTGACAGGAAAGACATCGAGAAGATCCAATCAAGCACCATAACAGTAGATTTGAAAAGAATGGAGCTAAGCGTCCAGGGGTTGCAGGTTAGCGCTGCCATTTCCAGTCCATGGCCCGACACGCCTTACAACACACAAGCGAGAGACAAACACAACCTGTCTTTCCCTACAGAGTCACGACATACTAATGGTGCGCGAAACAAGCCTACACAAGTTGTTCAATTGCCTGAACGTCAGATTCCTAAACCTAGAAAGCATTCCAAGGAAGAAATCCGAGGGTTTGTACGAAAGAGAAATGAAGTGCGACGAGAAATGCGGCGACGAAGACGAAAGATTAGCAAAGACGAGGAGAAGAGGCAAGCGAAGGGAGAGCCAAACTGGAGCGACCTCCTGGGCCCATCATACACGGCCATGAAAATCCTTCACAATTACGAAACAATAGCTCTTGGTAAATAGATCTGATGAACAGGACTCATTTATTTATTTATTATGTACGTATGCATGTATGTATGTTTCATTACGCCCTTTTCACAGTCGTACTGTATTATAAGGTGTGTCAGCATAATTTACACGCATTTTATGGTAACAAAACCAGAAAATCTCTTCGTTCTTCGTTATTTTCTGCGATTTTTTTTTTTTCAATTATATGTCATAAATATTAGTGCGCTACAGTCAGATTTTTGTCCGAAATCCACTCTCCTGGATGTGAAAATATTGAATCACGCGATGACGATAATTTAACTTGCACGCTTTCTCTTTTATTGACACAATGGGCGGCCTTGAAATTGGGCGAAAAAACATCGTGATTTGAAACTTGTCACGCAATTTATGCAAAATCGCTACTTTATGCATGTCCCTGGAAGCTGGGAGAGAGAAGCAAAATTATCATAGCTCTTTAATTCTTAGCCAGTATCTCGTCTTGTAAATACGTGTTGCCTCCTACAAAATGCGCGCAATCCAGAACAACACGAAGAATATAACACGATGACGTCATAAACATAATCAAGACGATTTTAAAATTAGGTTTAGAGCAAAGAATGGAATGAAATTCCATGAGATATATACGGATTGAGTTCACTCTTTTTACCGTTACCTCATTTCGTAGCATAGACTGGGGTTAAAAATCTGTATGCCAAGCCATCAGACGCAGCGGCGCCAAGCTTTGGATCGACCTGTCCCAAAGCATCAGGTCTGTCGACTCGGTCGGCTGTTTTTACAACAGGAATTGGAGCGGGTGTTTGTATGACCTGCTTCCCACACGACAATCATGGAAAACAGTTAGGTTTATTATTTAAGATTTTACTTATGTAACAATACCTATGTAACGGAATATTTTACCGTGTTGTAAATAAACCACATGTACTCTATGTCTGTAGTAATTTCTCGGATAGCCAAAGATTCATAAGAGTATTTCTGAATTCAAAATTCCGAAATTCAATCCCTGGCTGATGAAATTACCTGGCCTTGATTTTCTTCAATATTTCCTTGGCAGGCGAAAGCCTAAAATAGCCTGCGTAGCGGCTCTTAAGGGAGGCCGCGCTTCTTCCGGTTTTCGCTCTCCCCGAGTTCCCTTTAGAGCCGCTACACAGGCTAACCTAAAATCAACATTTGCGTTAAAGTGACTCAAAATAGACGCGCCTTATTTTTCGCTTCTTACTGATCTAATCAGATGGAATATGCGTGTTTTAAACATTCTCGTACCCAGAGCTCTCCGGCTCGTCACATGAGGCTGCTGGTGACACCCACTGACGCATGCGCGAGATTTTATAGAGCCCGACATTCTCGTACACAGAGCTCCCCGGCTCGTAACCTCGCGGGGGAGGCTCTGGGGACATCCATTTAAGGGCCTTCACTGATTGGCTGATTTTGAACGTTGGAGCATGCGCAGAACGTTGTTTCTTTCAACGGCTCTGTATCAAATCTCGCGCATGCGTAACCAGCCGGGTAGCTCTTGGTTCGAGAATGGAGCCTCGAGAGAAGAAACTTTCTGCGCATGCCCAAAATCAGCCAATCAACAAAGGCCATCAAATGGATGTTACCAGAGAACTCTCCCTGCCGGAGCCTAGCCCGCGAGGTAACTGACCGGATTGCTCGGGGTACGACAACGAGTTTTTCAACCTTGCGTGGCGCCTGGGTTTGTGTTTGAAATCAAAGGCACCGAGTGAATACCTCGGTGAAATCGTGGATACCGTTTATCCACGTTTGGTCGTCTGGTGGTGGTGGTGATGGCGTCATCAATGACGCTATACCACGTGACCTTGGTGTTGCACCTCCCATGCTCGAAGATAAGTTTGGCCGCTTAGCGATGCTCCGTTCTTGGATGTCAATGTCTTCTAGTTTTAATGACGTCAACTATGACATGTCATGTCATGTGACTTTCGTGCTGAACCCTCCTTGTCACGAAGATAACTTTATCCAATTGTGGTCACCTAGCGATGTTCCCTTCTCACAATATAATTTTTTCTAGTTTTGATGACGTCATCGATGACGTAATGTCATGTGACTTTGGTGCTTGACACCCGTTGTCACGAAGATAACTTTATCCAAGTTTGGTCACCTAGCGAAGTTCCGTTCTCGAGATATTAATTTTTCTAGTTCTGATGACCTCATCGATGACGTAGTGTCATGTGACTTTATTGCTGGACGCCCTTTGTCACGGAGATAACTTTAGCCAAGTCTGGTCACCTAGCGATGTTTTGATCTCGAGATATTAATTTTTCTAGTTTTGATGACGTCATCGATGACGTAGTGTCATGTGACTTTGTTGCTGGACCCCCCTTGTCACTCAGATAACTTTGTCCAAGTTTGGTCACCTAGCGATGTACCGTTCTCGAGATATTAATTTGTTTAGTTTAGATGACGTCATGAGCTAACACGTGAGTTATGAGCGAGCGAACGAGTGACATCTGGCCCACCACAATAACCCGTGAATATGCTACGCGTATCCACGATTTAAAAAAGACCATCGTCACCTCGCAGGAGAAACACCAAAGTGTGTGGGTCTTTCTTGGTGTTGCAAGATGTATTGTATTTTTGATTGGAGCTATTGTATTCCATCTTATAGTTTCGTGCAACGTTCTTTTGTCTTCTATTGTCTTTATGCCTCTGGTGCCTTGCAACACCAAGAAAGAGCCAAGTTTGTTTGCTGCCGGTCGCTTTCGACATCTTCCCCCATACTCGTGCCCAGAGCTCCCCGAAACAGAAAGTTGTTTCTCTCAACGGCTCTGTATCAAACCTATTAGTGGAAATTCTGTACCATTCATACTCCGACCACTAAACGAGAGATGTTTTTGCTGAACAAATAGTGTAAAGAACGCGCAAGCTACGAGACCACTTTTGTAACGCAATTCAGGTACTTGGATTAGCGGAATCAATTTCGACATTTGCTTTATTTATTAATTTACATGGCATTGTACATATATATTCACCTATATATTCGTATTTTATACAAAAAATATTCTCACTCGATAGCCCAAATTTCCTAACTGAGCCTGCTGACACAAGTAGTCAGCATCCGCCCCATGTAAGGCGCTGCACGTGGTCTGTCTTCCTCTTGGTCGGTTTGATAAAACCAATAAACTGGAGCTCGGAAACAGCGCGAATAAATCGAGCTCTGAGATGATGTCAAGGGTAAATGGTACACAACTAAAACGGGGACACAACACTGTGAAAAGAGGCGCCACGTGCAAAAAAAAAGTATAATGTACTAGAGCAGATTTCTGATGACTATCGAAAACTAAACGCAAACACAACCCACTAGCCAATCAGGAGTGGAAGCCATTCGAAAACAAACCAATCAGGAGTGCAAGCCATTCAACAACAAACCAATCAGGAGTGGAAGCCATTTAACAACAAACCAATCAGGAGTGGAAGCCATTCCACAACAAACCAATCAGAAGTGGAAGCCATTCAACAACAAACCAATCAGGAGGTGAAGTCAGACTTTGACATGAACAATGGCGCGTTTTGATTTAGTTCGCAATTTGATTGGCTGAAAGACGAAAAACTTTGCTCTTGACCAATAGAAACGCTGAAAGCGCAAGCCTAGCTTACTTTCGGCGGTCATCTGAAATAATCTAAGTAATACTAGTTATTAGTCCAGCACAAAGTTAGTTACTATGTTAGTCGAGAAATCAGGAAGTGTGGGGGGAGTCAGTGTGGTAAGAGTCACAAACTTTTGCTTCTGGTGGGTTAAAAGGGGAACCTTGTCGACGCTCCAGCGTAGCCTGAATTTTCAGTCGCATTTTCTCTCACTCCAGCGACCAGTCATCCTAAGCTTTGCGACAAATACAGAAACAAACAAACGTTTGGGACACTGTACCTGTGGCTTTCTCGCATTGTAAAGTACGCTGAAATAAAGAATGCCAACAAGAAATTCTATTCAAAGGATACTGTAATTCTTCGTCGGATTTCTTCTTTTTCTTTGACGGGGTTTCTTTGGTGTTTTTCTTTGGATTTGGGTCTAGCACAACTTTGAAAGCCTGCAAAATAGTCAAAACAATATTTATCATAATCAAAGGGGGGACGTTAAAAAAACACTGGGGTCGTACTAAACCCTCTGGCAGTGACCACCCTCAGTGTCTGTGCTTATGACCGCTTGGCTGCCAGTGGCGCCGTTGAGACCCAGCGCAATTCAGCTTTCGAGCTCTGGGGAGTCGGTCTCACACATTTACATTTTTACATTTACAAAGCTACTTTCTGTAGTCCAACGCGCGAGTGTCAGGCGAGAACGAAAAAGGCTCCTCGCATCCCTCGCACTCAAACGTGAGCACCATATGTGCGGAGCGCCGTGATTGGCTCATTAACGTGAGCACCATATGTGCGGAGCGCCGTGATTGGCTCATTTCGGAAACCATTTCGTTGCAAGTTGCAGAAACAAAATTACATGCCACACGCAGCGGCTTGTCTCGCATAGTTGCGAAAAGGAGAGATCCGATCTACTTTTTCTGAAACATCCAATGCAATATTTGTTGCGTTGCTGGGATGCCTCACGTGCTCCATTTTCGGGTCATCTCCAGTGTAAGAACGATTCCCCGAGGACACCTTTGTGTTTAGTTACTATTAAATCGTGATTGGTTAACCTTCGTTCTACCAAACAAACAAACAAAGCTTTGTGACGCAGCTGGTGAGTTCTTACACTGGAGATGAGCCCAATTTTCGCTGCAACTGGCCTTTAAGGTCAGTCATGCACCTATTTCGTGGTATCTGGTAAATCTTGTTTTACCTGTAACCAGTCGTACAGGTTGATCATCTTGCCGCATTCCAAGTGGAGCTTGTAGGCGACTGAAATGTCAGGTAAGGAGTCTTGGATAGCCCCGTCCTCTATCTGGCAGCACTCGCACTAAAACACGATAAAGAACATATAAATAAAGCTTCGCCTAACGGGGAAGGGGTTCTGAAATAATGCAATCTTTCCACTAGATCAGCGGCTGCTGTGTTATAAGGCTATGATAAAGAACGCACGACGATCAACTTGGAACGCGAGTCCAGTCAACTCTAATGTTATCCTCCTTTTTATACCACGCCATATACAGCCAATCAGAATGCAGGAATGGCGTTGTATATTCGGCGGTATTCCACTCAACCTTCCTGTCATGCACTGTTATAAAATGAAATCTCGTCTGAAGGCTCGTGTGTATACCAGAAAATACAAGTGACGCGTGGGATATTCTGCAGTATGCCACTCGAAAGCATTGTATAACTAGTATGTATCTTACATCTAAGTATAAATAACTAAAAAGAAGACTTAGCTTTAGCTACCACTACTTTTCACACTTCTTCTTTTTATGATTACCCCCTGACGCCTACACGGCGCGATTTCAGCTGCGATTTGAGGCGCGGTTTTTGCGGCGATCGTCGACGTCATATCGCGGTGGTGTGAACGGCCGGCGATTTGGCCCTGCGATATTTGCCAGTTCATTGGCGATCTCAAGAAATCGCATCCGCATCGCCGTGGAATTTGAACATGTTCAAAACGCCAGCGACGTCGCGGCGACATCGCCATAAGATCGCCGGTCGCTCACACCGCGCGATATGACATCGCCATGGGATCGCAACAGAAATCGCGCCCTTGTGAACGGGCCTTAACTCCTGTATAAGGAGTGCTAGAATCGATGCTAGAAGCCCTCGATTGACTTCCATAGATTTCCCAAGACTTGCAGGCGTTGAGTTTTCGGGTTTTTCGCGATAAAAACAAAGCCTGCGAGCAGGCTAGTCTTCAGTTTGTGCGTATCGTGTTTCGTACGCGTATTTGTGAGAACACCCGTGATACATAGGAACTTATGACAGAGCGAATGTCGAACGCTAAACGCAAATACAAAACCACTAGCCAATCAGGAGCGGAAGCCACTCAACAGCAAATACAAAATCACTAGCCAATCATGAGTGGAAGCCACTCAACAGCAGACCAATCAGGAGGCGAAGTAAGTCAGACTTGCGTTTAGTCATGGCGTGAGCATTGGCGCGTTTTGATTTGGATCGGAGGAATTTGATTGGCAGAAAGAGAAACGCTGGCTGAACGCAAGTCTGGTTTACTTTCGGCGGTCATCTGAAATACGCTCTATCTCACCTTTAGGTAATGGTTAGGGTTGCTAAGCGCGGTTTGGATGGCAACTCGTGGCATCCCTATCAAATGCTGAAATGAAAGAGAGACGGTTTTTTTGTAGTACAGGAAACACAAGGATGATGCTGAAGATGGTGGCGTTATCATGAGACGGGGTTTACGGCTTGCGTGTGGTTCACACCGCGGCACCGCGGTCAGCCTCGCAAGTAAAACTTATAGACATCGCTTCGACATCGACTTGTTTTGCAGAGAAAGTCAAGCAAGGAAAGAATGGGACACTCCAGTTACAATTGCGCGATTCACCTGTGTAAAAGCCAAATGGCCAACCTCGTACACCGAACCCGCGTATCTTTTAGACCAGCGACAACGATGTACGGGTTCTGGGTACGAGATTGTCAAATGGTTTAACCAGCTTTCAGCGCGCGCATTTTCAGTAAAGATCTCAATAAAGCGCGCGTGCAGGTAAATATTGGAAATTGTCCATTTAGGTTACAAAATATCGCCCGCCTTCAAAAATCGTTGTCGGAAGCCGTACGCGCCCAGATCGCAAAGTTGTCTGGGTTGGAAGTCTTGTATCGGCTCACTGTTTGAGTACCACGAGTCACTAGTAAACTACTGGATGTCAATAGCTTTAAACAAAGCTCTGTTTTGTAGAATTTGACAGCCAGACCAGCGAGGTATCATCAAAATGGTATATTTGGTTTCTACCCATACTGCCCTTGGTCTGGGCGCGTAGGCTTGAACGCTAAGAAGGCCGACAACCTTATTGAATGAGCTGTATATGCCAATAAAGGTCTACCGCTCATATTTTAACTATCACGTACAAAGCAGTACAGAACCTTAAGGTATTGCAGGAAGATGATGGCAACGATAGCAGTACCCTGCGAGCATGGTTTCCTCCTCTATGTGATGGACATTCCAGAGAGCATTCCAGGGATTTTTTTTTGCATGACAGATTTTAGCAGGTTGCAGCGTAGCCTGGGAAAGCCGACACCTCTTTTAGCACTCTTTTGGCGAGGGCTAAGTGATATCGGCTTTCGCGGGCCGGCTAGTTGCAACGAAGCTTTTTACCTCTTTCACTTTCTGCAAGCCATCAAAGTACATGACCTCATGAAGAGGCATTGTTTGCGGGCAGTGAAGATACTTTCTGGAACAGAATCGAGAAATTAGTATAAGATTAAATAGCAAATAATGAGTTTTCTGGAACAGAATCGAGAAATTAGTATAAGATTAAATAGCAAATAATAAGTTTTCTGGAACAGAATCGAGAAATTAGTATAAGATTAAATAGCAAATAATGCGTTTTCCTGGTCTCACTTGTGTTACCTGAATATTTGGTCTAGATAGTCAACCGTGTTATGCCTCAACTGGTCGAATGGCGTGTCTTTACGCTTTTGTTTCGCTGCTGCCTTGAGTTTCTGGAGAAATAAAATTGTTGTTCCAATTTGACATTCAAACAAAGAAAGGAGAAATAAAGAGGTCTTCTCCTCATCGTGAAGGAACTCCGGGCAGTGCAACATACAAGACCGCTAGACAAGGATTTGGGCCCTTAAATAGCCTGTGTCAGCCACTCCTTTGTTATTGTTTTCGTTCGATATTAGAAGACGAATTACATGTAGAAATCTCTAAATCAACATCTAAAAACAAAGTTTTATATTTGATTTACCAAATTCAATAGATAAAATTGCTCTATGTTATCTAAATCAACCGATGGAAATGAATTTTTCTTCCGGCTCTTTAAAGGGGCTATTGTCACGGTTGTTTCAACAAAATGGTGTAAATAAGACCAGACGATCTCTACGAGAGCCAGGCCATTGGACCGGGAGATATCCCCTTCTCCACAAAGCGCAGTTTTAGTTCCACTTACCTCCACTTCGTTTCCCTTCCCTACGTTTCCTTTTCTTTCGTTTCTCTCATTTTATTATGGGAGGAGGGTTAAAAGAGAAGTACTGTATTTATGTACTGCTACAACCAAAGGCTCTAAGCGGTTTACATTAGGATATTACCCTCCCTTTAGAGGGGCGGCCTGGTTTGCTACTGCCTCGTACACAGGCGTCTCAGGCGCGTCAAAAAAGGGCAAAAACCCGCGGCGATCCGCAAAAGGTAAAATCTCGAGGCGTACAATGCATCATGGGAAGGTTCGGGCGCTTTCGCAAAGGACCACGGGAACGCTCAACCGAAGAAACGAGACGCGATTTTCCGCTCGCCCTTCCCATGATGCCTTGCACGCTAGCTAGCTCGCTCCCAGTCGCTCTCGAAAATTTCTAGTCGCGCTTGGGTACGAGGCAGGTATTGCTGCGTGTCATAGACGATTACATATGAAAACCGTTTACCTCTTGCAGTTCAAATCTGTTAACAATTTTCGGAGTAGCGGGTTTGGCTTGCAAAGTAGGGGTTTGCGCTTGGTCTGTATCTTGACGTTCTGAATAGAATATTGAAAGCAATACTCGTATCGCGTATAATCAGAAACATATAACTTAGTTGAAACATGTAACGGCGAACCAAGCTGTGGATTATTCGTGGCCAGTTTATGACCATATTTGGCCAATAATGAACTCTCGCCTGCTTACCAAGCAGGTTTTCTTTTCATATTTCATTTTTCGCTCAAATAAGTAGAGCAACAGTGGTAAGTGATAATATGCTAACATTTAACAACTTGAAGTCTTGCAACAACAATATTTTCAAAATCTGTTCAATTGTTTTTTCTGCGAATATTCCGCAGCTTGGCACTAAAGCAATGTATGTTTGTTACACGTTTCAACTCACTCATATGTTTCTGGTATAATATATTTACCGGTTGGGAGGTTCGTATAGGGAAAAACTATAGGGCAGGAGGCCGAAAGAAACGAACGACGTACATGGCAATCATGTCACTTATTTAAGGTGTGTCCAAGGGGCACTGGACTAGCCGTCACGCCTCGATGATAAATAAGCCCATGTACGCGAACAAAGCTCATTGAAAGAAACAACATTTACATTCTAATTCACTTCGTTCAAACAAATGTAAAACATGTACCTCTAACATTATTGGAATAAAACACAGGAGACCAACTAAGGTTGGTTACACGCTCGAACCATCATGAAGTAAATGTAGTAATACCAACGGGCGCATAATATGTAAAGGTATGCAGCTGAACATGCAGAATTGTGAACCATCATAACATAGGTAAATACATTGTTAGAAATCCCAGACCTACCACTTAGTTTGTCGAACTGTTCCACGAATGTGACGAGCTGGTTCTTGTGGCCGACCAAGTCCTGACAGTGTCTAAATATCAAATCACAATCTCTGTAAGAACCAAGTAGTGTGTTACCAGACAGGCGAGTAGCCAGGCACTTTCACGAGGTACGCCACTCCACTGCATTCTTTTCATGGCTCAAGAAACTAACACAAACTTCATTTGGGCTACGGTATTAGTTTTTCCAAATACCACAGGCATTGCGAGCTGCACAGCATGGAGCAACTTTTCTTGCCATAGGTGTATCGTAATTGCATTAACTTTTTCATGCCTTACTGCGCTTTTCATAATCCTGCTATCTCTGCACCGACTTATTAATTGTGTTTTCATAGTGTTTCCTGAAACAAACGCCCTAAGCAACCCGGTAACTTTCGCAAGATCTCTGAGTGCTGTTTGTTTGGGATGAGTGTTAGTTATACGATCCAAAGAAGCTGCGAAAACACGGTTTGACTGTTGTTTCAGAGCTCAGAGAATTATACAAACCGCAGTAAATAACGGCGCTTATTCGAAGGCGGCGCTGCGTTTTTCCTTCTATAGTAAGAATATACATGAGCAAGAGTGGATTAACAAGAGTTAGAATCTTTCCCTACTGTATTTGTCCACATCACAGTCAGAAAAGTGTCTTTTTTTAGATTTGAGTTTCGCGCGCGAAAGTATTCGAATGCTCAGGCTCGAATGCTCGTATCCTACCTTATCATTGTGATTTTAACGGTTTTTCCATTGATCTGCGATTTAATTTTAGGCTAGATCTCACAACTGTTCCCGTGGCGAGAAGTGGGAACCCTGTGGATGACGAATTTTCGCGGGCATCCTAGTTCTAAAAATAGACACTTTTCTGACTGTGATTCGGGCGTACATAGTAAATTTGGAAACTCTTGGTAATCCACTCTTGACATGAGCTGCCAGCTGATATAAGGTTGTCGGAGCAAACGCGACCACACTGCAGGGAAAACGGTTTTACAAATGCGAGAGAATAAGAAAAAGAATCGAGAATAGGTACTAAACATGTGCAGTGAGATATCTTCAAACATTTGTATTGCTTCGTTAGCTCTTTATCCATATTCCCTAGCGGTATGGGCGTGACACTTGAGCGCTTTACCGACAACGTTTCTTTAAATAGCTGTATAGCGGGGGGACTGGCGTTTTTCCCTATTCACGGGGTGTCCGCAATAGTAGGATTGTGGTAAAGAAAGGGCGAGCGAATATCCGCTCCTTTCAAGATGAACACTTAACCATCAGATCTGTTTACAGTAAAAACCGCATAAAAGAACCTGGATTTTAAGAACCTGTTAGACTAAGGCCTACGGCAAACGCCGAACTTCAGCCGCTCTTCTTCTGTCGAACCTTTCCTTTTTCAAAGGATGCCGCTTCATTATACTTTATAATCAATAAATTTCTATTGTTTTGTATTGGAACGGCGCGACTATGGCACGGCGTTTGCCGTAGGCCTAAGATTGTCTTTACCAACCCCATGTTTCATTGCATCTTAAAATCTAAACTAAACTTCTTTTAGGCTTGAATTCTAGTTTCTCATACGTTGGTTTTACTGTACCTACTATGTTCGATGTCCCCTGAGTACAGTCGAGATAAGTCACCAATGTTTATGCATGTATCAATGTAAAGACGGAGGGGGGGGGGGGGGGTTAAGGTGGGGCATTTGACTTTTTTTCCCCAATTTTTTGATCAAATTCCCGTCTCTCGGGTCGGGAAAGCAGTTCAAATGACATGAAAATTCCTTACCTGGGGATACATCCTGCAGTACATCCTTTGTGCGAATTTTCTTGGGATTTGGTGAGCTTTCATGATCGCTAAAACACTCGATTATTCGATCGGACTTCTCTGGCCCATGGGAGAGAAGTCCAATCGAACGATCAAGCTTTTAGCCACCAAAGAAAGCTCCCAAATCTCAAGAAAATTATTATGTTTTATTTCTCGTTTAATAGCAAAATATTTCCTACAAATAATGACGACTTTATACAGGTTTTCGCTATCCTGCGAGTTAAAGAGAGGATCGATAAAATCATGGCACGAACACGGCTACTTGAAGTACGAAATGGGTTTTAGAATCATTCAAAATGAGTGAAAATACTCTTCAAAGAACAGATACATACAATGGCTACAGCGGTATTGAGGTAAAAATAGAATAAAATTGCATACGATAACCTGAAATCTTGACTTCACGTCCTTGAACATGAGTTAGAGCCAAGGGTCCGCGCGAGATCCGCGCGACAAAATTCAAATGGCCCCAGGCCCCTGCACAGGCAAAACTCGTAGTCAAATTCCCCAGAGTGGGGATAGTGGAGGTGCTCAAATGCCCCACCTTAGCCCGACCTCCCCCCCCCCCCCCCGTCCGTCTTTACATTGATACATGCATTACTCACTTGCTATAGGTTTTATCGTCCAAATACGAGTTAAGAACCTCCACACACTTGCCTATGAGCTCGGTCAGCTCATCCTTGGCGTACACCCTGAAACGGTTCAAGAAAATAAAATTATAGAGAAATTCGTTACGAAACCTCACCGCAGATACATAAAGGATATTACACGGTGACGCGAAGATATGAATTTTATTTTTGAGTGGCAAAAGCAATATTTTACGAACGAGCGCAGCGAGTGAGTAAAATATTGCTTTTGACACGAGAAAACAAAATTCATATCGTCAAGCCACCGTGTAACTCTCTTTTTATTATATAGACAAACCAGAAAAAATTATCCAAATTGATTTCCAAGCACTTTCGTTTTGACCGATATCCTCACTAGTGAGGATATGGAAAATATGTCACTCAGGCTGCGTACACACTTGGTGCCCGGGCACAGTACCCGAGTACGGGCACTAATGTGAACACTCCAGTTTTTCGAGTGCCCAAGCCAAAATCCCGGCACAGCACTGGTGCCCGAGTACAAGGTCCGGACCTTGTGATCGGGCACTGCTAGTGCCCGGGCACCAAGTGTGTACGCAGCCTCAGACGAGATCTACGCCATGTTTTAAGGTGACTCATTCGAAATTCAAAATGCACCCAACTGTGTCTAGAGCGCAATCTGCGTCGCCAAACTCAAGGCTATAACTTTTGTGTCTTTTCCTCTATTGTTATAATTCTTTTTTCAAATCCTACCTTAATGATGTATAAATCAGTTATTAATAACCGATCTTCTTGGAAACATTTTTAGAAGTCACAATCAAAATTTTTGTGAGGCCCTAATTTCATATTCAGGTAGTACTAGAAAAAAAAAATTGCCGGTTTTTTTGGCTCAAACTCCAGGAATCGATTCCAGTTGAAGTAATCTCAAATCGAGCTAAGTTACAGAAAATTCGTCGGAACAGAAACGCGGTAACAAAAATGCCGTCAACTTTGGCCAAATTAGAAGGCTGATTCAGCTTTTCAGCTTGGCTTGAATATAATTTTAATAGTGCTCCGAAAACTCATTATTTGGGGCTCTTCCTTCGGCACTATATTGTATAGTAACGTATTAAACTTTACCGAAGGTCAGATTGTAGACACCATGAACTACTAAAATGTTGGAAAATTATCTACCGAGGAAAGAAATCGTGAAAGCGCAATGAATTTATTTCAAGAATGTCGCGTTAAAATGTGTCGTATTACGTATAATTTCTTGCTAAGATTTAAATAGACGAAAAGCTTGTGGCATTGGTAAATCTTAGTAACCAAATTTGACCATTATATGTGCTTGTTTGGTGTAGAAGTAAATTACAAAGTTACGACATTCACCCTCTAGTCTTGAACGCAGATTTGAAGCTCTCTTGTTTATGAATGGTAATGAAATCTGACGTTTCGCCAGGGGGAGCACATTTAGGCCTACTCTAATCAGCGAACAAAGAAAGCTTTTATCATAGCAAGTTCTTATGTTCCATAGGGACTTAATCAGACAATTGCTATTTCGGAGCGTGACTGCTATGATTAGATTTGGCCTAATGAGCTCCCCCTGGAAAAACGTGAGATTTCATTATCATTCATAAACAAGAGAGCTTCAAATCTGCGTGCAAAGTAGAGGGTGAATGTCGTAACTTTGTAATTTTCTTCTATACCAAATAAGCACACATAATGGTCAAATTTGGTTATTAAGATTTACCAATGCCACAAGCTTTTCGTCTATATAAATCTTAGCAAGAAATTATACGTAACAATGACACCTTAACGCGACATTCTTGTAATAAATTCATTGCGCTTTCACGATTTCTTTCCTCGGTAGATAATTTTCCAACATTTTAGTAGTTCATGGTGTTTACAATCTGACCTTCGGTAAAGTTTAATACGTTACTATACAATATAGTGCCGAAGGAAGAGCCCCAAATAATGAGTTTTCGGAGCACTATTAAAATTCAATTCAAGCCAAGCTGAATCAGCCTTCTAATTTGGCCAAAGTTGACGGCATTTTTATTACCGCGTTTCTGTTTCGACGAATTTTCTGTAACTTAGCTCGATTTGAGATTACTTCAACTGGAATCGATTCCTGGAGTTTGAGCCAAAAAAACCGGCAATTTTTTTTTCTAGTACGACCTGAATATGAAATTAGGGCCACACAAAAATTTTGATTGTGACTTCTAAAAATGTTTCCAAGAAGATCGGTTATTAATAACTGATTTATACATCATTAAGGTAGGATTTGAAAAAAGAATTATAACAATAGAGGAAAAGACACAAAAGTTATAGCCTTGAGTTTGGCGACGCAGATTTGCGCTCTAGACACAGTTGGGTGCATTTTGAATTTCGAATGAGTCACCTTAAGTGTACATAGCTCGCATATCCCTATACTGCGGAAATATTTTTCAGGAGAAATTTACTCTAGGTCTCCATCACCGCATCGTAAGAGCCACAACTACCACAGGGAATTTCTGCAGAAACCAATCCATGGGAAAAGCTGAATTACCCAAGGCGCACGCATAGGAAGTGTTCGGAATTCACATGGATACACTCTTTTTTTTTATAAGAACCTTTTTTATAAGAACGTTCAGCCTGAAATTTACCCAAATTTTAAGAACATGCTAAGAACATGCCTGAGCCTCAGATAGGAGCAAAATAGATTTATTTTCAGTGATGCGTTCTAAAATCCAGAATCAAATGTGTTAATAATAACGACCTTCAATATTGTAATTTATAAACTCTCTTAAATACTTCATTGGTATGTATCCTTCTATAAGATCTAAGCATATTTCAGGTTCCGATGTCACTGAAATGTAAGAACATCCGTAAGAACATTTCCAGCCTCAAACTGCTCCAAAAATAAGAACGGCCCAGCCTCAACTGAAAATTAGACGTTCTTATAAAAAAAAAAAGAGTGTAGCCATGGGAAATTCAAACACTTCCCATTCTTCTACAATGGGAAATTCAGCTTTTCCCATGGGTGGGAGATTTTCTTCCTCACCTTAGTAGAGATATGGCCTCGGCGTATTCCTCCTTGTCGTATATATTCGTGGATAAACTGAACTCGTATACATCTCGCACCTACAACAAGATAGATTTTCAAAACAATACTTGACTGCGCATGTTCCACATTAGACTTTCACAAATTCCTTTGAAACTTTGTTTTGCCGGGCTTTGGACACAAAATCTCGCTTCTTGACCCATCTCGGCTCTTCTTAGTATCATTTAGAAAGGTCGACTTATGACAAGTCGAATTCCACAGGAAACCTGCGCATCAAAATAAAAGAGTACCAGCCGCAGGGCTTGAAATAGCGACCAGCTGGTCTAGGCGACCATGCTATAAACTGAAATTAATACATCGCGGAAACAATAGTCTTCCTACGATATGTGAAAATGAGAAAAAGCCATTCAAACACGCGAAAATGTGGATACAAATAACACCACCACAGGCAACCCAAATGACCAAAAAGTGACAGAAATAGTATCACAACAGGCAACCCGAACTGACAAAAATTACCTCGCGACTTAAATGTTTTTCAGGCGACCAAAAACGATTAGTGCTAAGGCGACCAAATGGGGCGACTGCCTAGAAAAGTTAATTTGAAGCCCTGCAGCAGTTTCACACGTACGTTCATAGCCATATCGTTGTTGTTGTTGTTGTTGCATTACTGCTGGGGGGCCCTGTGTTATTGGAGTTTTGATTGTTGTTGTTGTTGAGGTCGTTGTTATTGTTGTTGTTGTTTATTGCTTACCCTCCGTCCTAGTGGATGTTTCGGTAGGCTGACCGTTAACGCGTGCAGACATTCCAGGGCAGGAAAAAAGTACCAGTGGTATGTGTCCAGGTCACTAAGAAGTCTGGAAATTGCTTCCTGGCAAAAGGAAAAAACGTCCAACTCGTCTTGACTCAACAAGGCGACCAACTCGTCTCCAATGGCGACTATATTTTGATCTTTGGCGACCAGAAATTACAACATAGTCATGAATCTCGCCCCAACATGGCGACCAGCTAGACTCCAATGGCGATTATAGAGTCAGACTAGAGTTTGATATTGGCGCGCAGAAAATCAACAACATAGTCTCCATGCAAATGGAAACCTTTGCGCAAAAAAGAAAGGCAACCAAAGTCATAGCTGCTTAGTTAATTTTGGTTCTGAAGTTATGACAGACTTATTGTGACAATTTTGACAGTCAATGATTGTAAAACGTAACACAACAACATACTAAGAGATGCTACCTTTGGTTGAAAACCTGCGAACATTGAAGGAAAGCTTTCTTACCTTCGTGAAATCGCCCTCTAAAAGAAGTTTTTGTTGATCTTCCTTGCTTGCTCGTTCCACGAATCTATTAATAATATGTATCCATGAGGATTTATCTGTCAAACAGACCCGTAGGCGTGATTTTGGATGGGGGGATCAGGTACTAAAATAACTTGTGACCGGAGGGGGATCCGCATCTTACGCTTGGCACACAATAGGTTTCGACTAGACCAGTTGCACGAAACTGCTTCAGGGAATTCCAGTCGCGGGTGGAAGGTTTTATTTCCTTACAAATATGAGAAGCGTCGGCACAACATCAAAACATTAAACTTATTCAAAGCTTTCGTCTTTGTTCTAACCATGGGGTTCTAACCATGGGGTTATTATGTGGGAGGAACGGCTGACACTCGAACCATCAGCACAAAAACAATCAATCAAAAACATGCATGTCCAGTTATGATATACATCTGAATGGGGAAGTGGGCGGATCATATTGTCTCAAACAAATGGACGATTCGAGCTATAAGCGCGTGAGCTCTTCTTTTATTCAGAAATGCCCAAGCCGTGTCCCACAACTACCAGAACGCAACGGCGCGCCTTTTTAACAGTTTGTTCGACAAATGTCCCACAATTTACCGACATGCAGTGCGCGCGTGCGTTATAGCTGGAATCGTCCATTGCAGACGTCATAGACTTTAAAATACTGAGCAATAAAGCACAGAAAGTCAAGCCACTTTGCAAGTAAACATGTATTGGATTCTTCTTTGTGTTGACAAATGTTTTGTTTACATTGATGCTTCCATGGCAACAAAATGGCGACCTTCCAAAATTTTTAAGTTACAGAATTCACCAATAGTCCGGCGGATTAGAGCAAATTTCGAGAAAATTGCGAATTTTAGGCTAAAGCTCCAATTTTTTGCCGGGTGATAGTTTTCAATGTATTTCTAAATCGTAGATATGGGGGCACGCTAGAATTCTTTCGTAGCGACGTTGTCTGGTTTTTGTTCAGAGGGAAGCCAGTTGACTGCACTAGCCGAAACAGGTCTGACAAGAGTCTCAGATAGTTTGATTTGCGGAACAGCAAAGTCAATATCGAAAACATAATTTGAAAAACGTGGGTCGCGATGCAACAGTTTAAGTGTAAGCACAGGAAACCGATCACGATTAAACTGTATGAAAAACTGCTAACTCCTTTTTATTATTGAACTCTGGCTTACTTCTAAATGAGTTGTTGCTGCGCATGATATCCAGTTCGTCATCTATCAAATCCTTGACAAGTTCGTCCCTCTTTTCACCTGAGCAGCAGCACAGCACGCTTGCAGGGTTGGTGTAAAAATGCTCCATGATACAAAACTAAACAAAATGACAACAATAAAGACAAATATAAAACAAGCCACAACGGGCACCGCGGAAATACGTTTTTGTGCGCCCGGTCACACTTTTTAGCTGGTCAGCAGCAACGCCCCAAAAATCACAAAAGGCCGGCAACTTTGAATTGTTTTCCCCGATACGCCAGCCAGGTCAACAAAAGTCCAAAACTTAGTGTGGAAACGTAAAACTTAGTTTTAATATCCTGGCGAAAGTTGTAGCACTAAATTTACAACACATATATTGTGCACAGCTTAAACAAAGTTTGCACACGGGGCGAACTTTAGGAGACAAACTCGGAAGTCGGACTTTCCCGCACGGTATTCGTGATTTTGTTGAAGCAGAAACATCTGGTTGAAGCTCATTGCAGAAGATTTCATGCAGCACGTTGGGAGGACGCAAAAGTACATAATTCGAGTAAAATATTTGATACAGTAATGTGATAATCAATTAGTAATGTGATAACCACTTAGTAATGTGATAATGACCACATAAACATGTTTATTATATAAACACCAATAAAATACCAGGCGATCTCCCGCGCGAAAACTTGATATCTTCACACGTGAAAATATCATGTTATTTTTACATGTGAAAATATCACACTTGCCTTTGCTGAATGCTCGATTTTTAAGCTTAACTCAAATAAATTTGAATTGGTATTTCATTGCTGTTTATATAATAAACAGAACATTACATGACCGCTTAGAGATACGAATTTTATCTTCTCGTGTTAAAAATTTATCTCACTCGTTCGCTGCGCTCACTCGTGAGATAAATTTTCAACACTCGAAGATAAAATTCGTATCTCCGCGCGGCCATGTAATATCCTCTATTTTTGTTTATTCCCCTTGAAATATCAATCACGTGCTCTCTCATTGCAACTCAAATGTTCTTGCATTCCAATTTGCTCCCTGTATTTGGTATTTATTTGCTTTTGTTTTGGCTCACAAAACCCAAGGGTCAGATACCCAGATTTAGTTCTTTAATACGTTGTATTTGGTCACACAAAATGACTTGCTAGAAAACATCTCCGCGCGGCCATGTAATATCCTCTATTTTTGTTTATTCCCCTTGAAATATCAATCACGTGCTCTCTCATTGCAACTCAAATGTTCTTGCATTCCAATTTGCTCCCTGTATTGGTATTTATTTGCTTTTGTTTTGGCTCACAAAACCCCAAGGGTCAGATACCCAGATTTAGTTCTTTAATACGTTGTATTTGGTCACACAAAATGACTTGCTAGAAAACAAAAATAAATATAAAAGCTTGCACTGATTAGTATTCAAATGAAGCATGGTTGAACAATCTTCAAATTATTAAATTATGCCATTTTCATGATTGCAAGATTTTCTCACTTGTGTGATGGATTGTTGGTGAGGAAAATGGTCAAAGGCACCGAGTGCCTCGGTGAAATCGTGGATACTGTTTATCCAAGTTTTTGACTTTTGGTCCTGTTCCTGTTCCCAATATATCAATTTTCTAGTTGTGATGATGTCATCGATGACGTTATACCACATGACCTTGGTACTGGACGGCCGTTGTCACTCAGATAACTTTGTCCAAGTTTGGCCATTTAGCGATGTTCCATTCTCGAGATATTAATTTTTCTAGTTTTGATGACGTCATTGGTGACGTAATGTCATGGACCCCCTTTGTCACTCAGATAACTTTGTCCAAGTTTGGTCACCTAGCGATGTTTTGTTCTCGAGATATTATTTTTTTCTGGTTTTGATGACGTCATCGATGACGTAATGTCATGTGACTTTGTTGCTGGACCCCCTCTGTCACTCAGATAACTTTTTCCAAGTTTGTTCTCGAGATATTAATTTGTTTAGTTTAGATGACGTCATGAGCTAACACTTGAGTTTATGAGCGAGCGAGTGACATCTGGCCCACTACAATAATTTAAAAAGGGCTTACTCTTTTTTTCTTGGGAACAGGAAGCTTTTTTTTTTCGCCCATGCATATAGAATTCCATCAAGGTTCAACTAGCTTCCTGTCCCCCCCCCCCCCCCCCCATGCAAGCAGAATCAGAATTTCCAAATGCTGCCCATCCCAGGGGTACATAAATGTCCTGGAATTGCCCATTAGGTGGGTGTCACAAGCCTCTCACGTGCATAATGATTGCAAAAATGTTCATACATTTCACCTGCATAGACATAAACATATTTTATTGGCACTGTGTAGCCCAAGTGGTTATATGGACTTGTTTGCCAATAAGAATAGCATTGTGCGGAAGGGCATTGGAAATTCCGTAGGGGTGGGGGGGGGGGGGGGGGGGGGTTCAATTTACCTTATCATTTCCATACAAATACTGCATTTTTCCTTGGAAATTCCATAGGGGGTGGGTGGGTCCCGTTTCAACACCCTTCCAGGGGGTATGGATGTTTTCTGGAACCACACATTGTCACTCTCAGGATTTTTTCATACATTTTTTGTATTTACCTGCCACACACAAGTATCTCAAAATGTTTGCCGTTGCTGGGTAGGCCCTTTCTAGTCTCAGTGGACTTTAATGTTCTCAACCTTAAAATGTATTGAATGAGTCAGTAAAATTCATGCAAGGAATTCCAGGGATAATTTCTGGTTTCACAATTTGACTCTGCATATTTTTTGTTTTCTGCTCCCTCTCCAAAGCAGTAGAGAACTAAAGATGATGATTCCAATAGGCATATGTCAAAAAGGTTGATATCTATTGCCTTTACTTTGGTGTGATTTTGAATAGGTTCTCATGAAAGAAAGTGGCAGTGGTGAAGTTCGACCAAAAAAAGCAGTGGTAGTCATGTAAAAAATATCACTGAGACCAGAGATAATGAATGTCAAAGCTTTCTGAAATAATACAGGAAAGTACATAGGATTACCATTGGACCATCACAGCTAATCACTTTTATTATTCAGCACATCGATATGCACTGCCCAAATATGGTCATTGCAACCCCAATAGCTGTTTTCTGTACATGACAGATATCCTGCGATATCCGTCTCTGAGGGAAATGTAATGTGTTGAGCTCGTAAATAATACACAAAAGTAATGTTTTTCAGGGGGGTTTTGTGCTATCGATGTGCTGAATAATAAAACCATTATCCTGCTTGATTTTGCAGAATATCGTCTGATTTAGCCAACTCAGGACTGCGTCCCTCGTCGGCTAAGTATCAGACAATATTCTGCGCAATCTTGTAGGATAATGGTTAAAATATTCATTATAGTCCATTATACGAATTACACCCTCAGGGGTGGGAATCAAAGCCAGTCTTTGCAATTTGATGATGCACAAGTCAATTGAAACTCCCACCTCCCCATGGTCACAGGAAGGAGATTATTTAGGAAAGTAATGTTAGCACGTTTGAATGACAATATGTCTGTATTTGAAAAGTACCTGTTAAACCCTCTAGAAAATCAGGCAAAGTTACCCTGATCCAGGCCCCTAAGTACATAATTTTAAAGAATGAAAATCCCCTTTTATATTGGCAAAGCAATTCACTCCCTTGTCAACATTCTTCTCTATTCTTTGCAATCTCAGAAATAATTTGCAACCTTGGCTGTTCTTCAATGGTTCAAGTCTGTAGCATGATTATTGCAAATCCTTTCTTGTAAATAATGACACTTGTCCTGCAAAGGAAACGATAATGGATCCATTGTATGACTTTTGTACTCCATGGGAAAAAAATACCATTCATGCGCTAATCCAGGCACAAGTCACTATAAAATATGCGTGGGTTTGGGGGATTTTTTCTGTAAAAATGAGCTGCCATTTCTTCCAATAATGCATGACGATGTTTGATACAAGTCTCTTTATAAAAACACAACAAACAGTATTCTGGATAGGAACTGTAAACTGGGACGAAAACTATTCTCCAAAAGGCAAAGGACAAAGGGAAAAACTCACCTTGGATCGCATGCTATGATTGATTACTAAAGTCGCCAAGTCAATCCTCTAATCAACAGAGCAATAGATAAGCCATGAAACTGTTGCCTTGCATGTTTGGAAGAAATATAAAGTGAAAAAAGTTGCTTCGAAGTCTTGAGATAGGTGGCCACCTCGCCTGTTGGGCGCCCGAAAATTCCACGAATTCAAACCACTCACTTACTAAACGTTCCTCTTTAGTATGATTTTCTGCTAAAGCAACTCCTTCGAGTGAAGAAAAACCGTAAATAGAAACAAAATCCTTTATATTGGCGAAATATTCGAGCTACACATTCGTCTCCCTTCTTTTCATTTCTTTGCAACCTGAGAACGGAAAAAGCCTAATGGGTTTAGCCGCTGGCCACGGGATGTGACGTCACAAAATCGTATTTCCGCGGTGCCGCCACAACGCTATTGTAATCTTATTTATTATATGGATGCCAGTGTTTTACCGGAAACTAAAACACTCGTATTTTCCATATCTTCACTAGTGAAAATATGAAAAAGTTATGTACCGAATGTCCCGGATGTGCACGTTTGCAGTGTTGTTTTCCTGACTTCGTCTGCAGTGAAATCTCGCTCGCTCGGTCATACGAGTTTTAAGCCACAAAACTAAGTTTTGTTCTAGTTCTAAAGAGAAAAAACTCATTTCAACTATGGCAGAGAAAGCTACAACACCTCCAAAAGGGAAATTAGTTCTTAACGACACTGGGAATCAGAAAGATTGAGGGAGCATTTCACAAATAAACTTTCGACTTTACCAAGTGAGTTGTTCAATTTGTAATATTTTGCCGCTATGTCAATTCTAATCCTTATAATAAAAAGAACATTACACGGTGGCTTGAAGATATGGATTTCATTTTCTCGTGTCAAAAACAATATTTTACTCACTCGCTGCGCTCGTTCGTAAAATATTGTTCTTGCCACTCGAAAATAAAATCCATATCTTCGCGCCACCGTGTAATATCCTCTATATATAATACGTTCTTTATATAATACGTGATGTGGGCGGGTCAAGGTCAAACTGTTGGCCCAGTAGCCTGGAAAAACGGCTCCACCACGGAACTGCAAAACCGCCCCATTTTCTTGCATACTTGGGGAACTGTGTTATAGGATACATTTTATTGGAAAATGATGAAGTGGACGGAAGATCTAATTCAAGCGTTTTCGTAAGCGAGAGAACGAGTTCGCAAAGGCGCCATTTTTAGTCTTCCACAGAAACCAAAAAATAAACAATTTCTCGCAGCCGAAAGAAACAAAGACGTAGAAACCTACGCGATTCTCACACAAATCACACAGTAATCTTCAGGCAAAAGTCGTTTCTTCAAAAAGACCAGAGTGGACAGATATCCCATTCAAAGGTTTTGGCGCGTTGCAAGAAGCCGCGCGCCATTCTTATAAATAAACACTCGGTTCACAAACAACAGTCGTTTGACAGCCTTTTGGAGCCCGGTATAAAACTTTCGAAATCAAAACTAAACACAGAGATGTTGGAGCCGAAAAAACGAAGTTCAAACCTGAACAGAAGGAGAAAGTCTCACCAGTGTGCATGTTTTTGTTGGAAAGGTCGCCTTGAGCTAAGTTCTAATTCAAGCGATTTCTTAAGCGAGGCACAAAGCCTCCATGTTTCATGATGTTTGAGTTTCTAAAAACGTACACCACTACCTTGCACCAGAAGAAAATCATGTTCTATGTCTTTTGAGAGTTTTTTTCTTTTTTTCCATTTGTTTTAAGAGAATAATACGGTATAAGTAAGATAAATTCCCCCTTGCACTCCGTGAATTTTTCACGGGCATCATCTAGTTTCATAATTCTGCGAACTCTACGCCAGCTAACAAACCACGGTTTGGCTTCCGTCAATCAAACTCTCTGGGTGATTTCACGCACACTTTTTTTTACCAATAGGGACTTCCTAGCCGTTAAAACCAAATTGTTCACCATAAAATGCAAACGAAACGAAAAAGTCCATGCTCCTGCCTTAAAATGTTTGATTGACGGAAGCGAAAACGCAGTTTGGCGTTCGGAAATGTCAAGTGGGAGTTCGCAGAGTTATGAAAATTGCAGTAAGCTAATAACTAATTCTTAGACTAAGTTTTTAGTTAGGACTTCTTACAGAAGGAATGGAGAGTCTCTAAACGTATCTATCCACTTGGATACACGAGCTCGTGCTCTCAGTTGACCAAAAGAGCCACGAAATTGTTCCAGCTATTATTTAAGAAGCAAGCCGATATTTTTATATAGAGGATATTACAAGGCCACGTGGAGATACGAATTTTATCTCAGAGTGAGCGCAGCGATTAACACCTTGTTTCTTATATAAAAGCAATGATACCAAATTCTAATTTTATTTGAGTAAAACCTTGAAATCGAGCATGGAGCCAAGCAAGTGTGTTATTTTCGCGCGTTATTTTCATGAAGATATCAAGTTTTTGCGCGGGAGATCACCCGTCATTCATTAGTGTTTATGTAATAAAATTTATTCCCTCTTTTAAAAGAGAAAACGATCAACTTTAGTGCGTGCTTAATGTTCGAAAGTAGGTTGATCATGTATGATAGCGCGCGAAAAGGAGTAAAACACTCAACTTGCATCAAAACTTGCGTCTCGTTTGGCCACCTCGACACAAGCGTACGCAAGTCTGTGCAAGTCACAGCTTGCTTCGATTTGCGTAACTTGCTCTTCCAGCTACGTTACGCAGTGTGCTCAGTGAGCTACAGAAAACGTTTATCATAAAAAGGATAGAGTAGATTGAACGTCGTGAACTATACCTGAAGTCCGGTGCTGAAATTCTGAAGCGAGAAGTCGTGGAAGAGGAAGTTTTCATAGAGAAAGCGGAAGACTCTTGAACCGAGTTTGAATGGAAACTTGGGTGTCATTAGAACCTGCAATCAGGGAGAATCATATCAGTGATAAACTACAGAGGTACTTTTTTGTTAGCCTTCTCGATGGGGCGCTGTGCAGGGGAGGATCCTGGTTTTTGGAGGGGGGAAGGGGTCCATAAATTTCAAACCAGACAAATGTGACGACAGGGCAAAAACCATGATCTGCTCGGGGTTTGATGGCAGGACAACAAACATGCAATGAAATTCCTGATGTTTTGAAAACAGGTGGCAATGCAGCGGTTTTGCTTGTAATTTTTCTAAATAGCAGCACACCTTCAGGGCTTGAAATTGCGATCGCCTGGGCGACTACAAATAAGGACAAGGCGACTAAACATTTGAGCTTAGATGCCAGCTGGTGACCAAATATTTTGGTACCCTTTCCAAGTTTCATTGCCACCTGGTGACCCACCTGGCGACCAAAAGTTATGTTCAGGCGACAAGTTTTTTGCAGCGACTAAGAAAACAGCTAATTTCTAGCCCTGACCTTGGAGATGATTTCCAAAAGACATGTGAGTGAAGGCTGTGATTGGAACCTCTCGATAGACAGGAGAGTAGAACAGAGTGGGGTAGGACTTGATGGACAGCTGACACGGATGTTGCCACACCGAACACTAACACCAAAGGGAGTTGGTCAGCATACTGGCTACAAAATGAAGGAAATATGACAATTTCAATATACATACAAATCGTAAGTGGGCAAACATAGGTGGCATTTGATCCCAATTTTAATACAACTTGAGGAGGCACGAAATAGATTTTCAGTACACTCTTGGTTAACAGCAGTTTGTTGTTGTAGCTAAGTGGTTGTATCTCTCAACGTGGTCCTCATAATTTATGTATAATATAACACTGATTAATTAGGATAGCATTTGTGTGTGTGATCATTTGTGCGCGTGATCAACACTATTTCGAGCCTCCTACTAGCATCAGACACAACCTACCCTAGGCAGCGTAGTCAGGGCCTAAAATTGTCACCAAGCAGGAGACTCGCGATTTCAAGCCTTTAGGTTAAAATCAATGTTTCTTTCTCATACATTCACTGTATTTCTGCATAACATCCCTGGGTCATCCTTGTTGCCCTTTAAATTCTATGACTTTGTTGTTGCATTTTTATAAAATCTCAAGATTTCTGCTTTCTGGGGTTTGACAGGTACAGACAAATGAAGTCACGAAAGAAGAGAAAAATTATGTACAAGTCACAAATTTTGAGATTTACTAAAGAGACAAGCTTGGTAGGGTAAACATATTTGTCATCCATACCAGCTGCAGTGATTAATTGTCTTCAATTGGACCTATTGACTGATCACATTTTTTTTCAAACCCAGGGGTTGAGGAGCCTACCAAGATCCCCTCCCCTGGAATTTCCAGAGGTCGTCAACACCCCCTCCCCTGGAATTTGAACACCCCTTCCCTTGGAATTACCAGGTTGCCCTACTTTCCTCTTTCCACAGCTTCTAAAGACAAGCCCTTTCCCCTGGATTGTCCAAGATTTCCAGGGGTTCCATAGTTCAACTAGACCCACTCCCCTTGGAATTTCCATGGTTAGAATCCCCCCCCCCCCCCCCCATTAGAATTTTCCAGGGTCCTTGACCTAAATGTGTGGAAAGAAAATGCAATCAGCATTTTATGAAAATTATTCGCCACACAACTGGATAAAAAGTTAGCTTTGGTCCTGGTATACCTGCGAGCAGTGATTTCCTCCTCTCTTAGGCCGGCGGCTAGCGAGGGAGAGAAACCACTGCGAGTGACCGTTTAGCGCCGTCCTCAAACTTGGATGAATAAATTAACTCAAAAGCAGTAAAACCGGTTTTAATCCAGTTTGACACTGGTAGGTGATGACATATTTAATCAACAGTTGAAACCGCCATGAATCCAAAGAAGTCACGAAAAAGCAAACTCACGAAGAAATAAAGCTCCAAACACGGCATAATACATTTCTGCAAGCAATAGTAAGCTTAACTGTATGTTTTGGAGGAAATTCTAACACTTCGGAGATGGAAAACTACGGAAAACTGGCTGAAAATCTAGCTGGAAGTTGTCACGCGAAAGGTCAAGTCCCATGTGTTAAGTCCATTAGCGCCAGATGTGACGCCAGATGTGACTTGCGTTACTCGATGGAAAACCAAACGGTCGCTCGCAGTGGTTTCTCTCCCTCGCTAGCCGCCGGCCTAAGAGAGGAGGAACTCACTGCTCGCAGGGTAGTCCTGGTAATGTTCCTTACCTACAAACAGAAATAAAATCCTGAACCACTGCAGGTGAAAAACCCTCAAAATCTTCAAATATCACTACCATAGGAGGACACGCTGCTGAATGGAATTAGATAATTGCATTTTGTAAGTTCAGTAATATCATCATTGTGAAAATTCAGAAATTATCCATACCCCTAAGATAAGACCCTCCCCCCTGGAATTTCCAGTGAATTATATGGAAAATTAAAGGATATTTGACCCCTCGACCCCTCTGGAATTTCCAAATCCCTTCCGTAGGGGAGGTACAGTGTATGGATATTTACTTGGGTCACTCATCATTTTGAGAGTGCAATTTAAATGCAAAACCCTGTTGGCTAGTTGGGACAAAATAATTATATTCCATGTGGCAATAGTTTCTTCCCATGTTGTTATATTTTCTGTATTACCATCTCAAAATCCCTGTTGATTTTTGCATCATAAGTCTTTAAATTTTCAAAAGAAATCCCTATGAAACATCACTCATTTGGTTATTTATAAAAAACTCAATTATCCTTACAACTGCACACTGCCACACAATCACAGTGACTTTCAGTGCTTGCTCAAGTACTTTCTCTTCAATTTTTTTTGCTCTGGGGAATATTACTAAAAAGGTAGCCTAATACTTTTCTATCTACAGACAATGAAATGAAAGGAGAAAAAATAATTTTGGGCAAAGGAGGCTCTTTTCAAGCCATCAGTACCACAACATATGGTCAGGTCAAAACAAAACAAAATGGCAGGGTGAATGACAATAATCCCGTATTATTTGACTGGAATTTCTAACATTGTAGTGGATACCGTATTTTACAAGGAACCAGTAATTTACCCTGTGGAGTAGTTGAAGGCAGTGGTCTTTTTCTTGGACTCTATAGGACAAAGAGCAACCTGTTGTTAATATTGGACTCAGAGGGTTGGTTACAGGTTAAATGTCCCAGCTCAGATGGATCATCTGTTTGCAGATTAACAATTTGTATTTGAATCAAATAAAATCTCAAAGGTATTTTCAGCAGTAAAAAAAAATATGTATATGATTGGTTTGTTGTGTTTACGTTATGGTGAGAAACTTTCAAAATAACACCATTAGTTTGTTGATCTTTGTCAACATATCACTAAAACCAGTGTTGTAGATAACAGGATGGATCAAAATTCTATGAGATTTAAATGGATTGATTTCACAACTTTACTGTTATCTCATTCGAATAGACTTTTATAGGCTACAAGGAACTCATTCCTGATTGGCTCATGACCATGTTATAAATTTATCAAATCTGATTGGCTGGAAAATCTTGCTCTCACACACTCAGCCTGCTACAAAGGAGGAAGGCTAGTAGCGGATGTACACAGGGCTTCGCTTATTATGTAAATTTATTTTCATTGCGTGACCTGAACATGATTAGTAACATGATTTCACAGATGCTACTAATCCTGTTGGAGGTTAGTAGCAGATTTACACAGGCTAAAATCAGATACATGGTCTTTAAACATCACATCCGGCATACCTGGCATCTCTGCTTGTACCAGTTACACAGTAGGGGCATGGTGTAGGAACTTAGTTTTTTTGGGTGTGACCTTGTCGGGCTAACCTCCTCCTCGTCCTCGTCCTGTATAATTTTATGCACTGTTAACTTGTTGCCTACTCAGTTGTAGAGCAAAGAATTAGAAACTAGACTAGTAATATAAAATATAGAATAATAAATTTGCAAATATATGTTGCACCAATTCCTACCTCCTGCTCACAATTCATTAGTTTCATCATCATGTTTTTCATAGTTGGTTTCATGGCTACAATGTATAATATAAGGTAATGACAATGGTTAGTCAGAGTTCTAATAGTTCATTGTTTATGATAGCAATCAAAAAAAGTTGATATCTTAGCTATCTTCCTGATCTCTCCCTTCTTTCCCCAAGGCTCGAACTTAATTTTCTTCAGAAGCTACAGTAGCTATTTGGGTCACTTTAAATTGACACATGAATTTTGGAAATAAAGATGGATGAAATGTGATGCAACCCCCCCCCC
Organism: Scolanthus callimorphus; assembly: GCA_033964015.1. NCBI lineage: Eukaryota > Metazoa > Cnidaria > Anthozoa > Actiniaria > Edwardsiidae > Scolanthus > Scolanthus callimorphus. The sequence continues at coordinate 20,635,787 of CM066923.1, forward strand.
TCCTGTGCCATAGACTTGAAAATTGGATTTCTCCACTAACAGTCAGTGCATGGATTTTGGGGATGGTTTTACATGCCAACCACAGACTGAATAGATTGCTTTGTTTTGTGAACAATCAGTCTCTAATTGGCAATAGCAATACATGGATAACATCACATAAATAATCACTTTAAATAACTCAAGCTGCAGCAGGGGTGGATCCAGGGACCGAAAATATTGCAAATTTCCTCCAGTAAGGGACCGTTCATTTTTTATCAGGGAGGGGGGGCTGGTGGAAATGAGGGGGGGGGGGGGTCACCCAAAAAATACGGCCTCAAAGGGGGGGGTCACCCAAAAAATACGCCACTAAAGGGGGGGGGTCACCCAAAAAAATACAAGCACATAACAGGGAGGAAACGAAAAGTTTGTATTTTTTACAGCATGCAATATGTTTGTTACATGTTTCAACTCGCTTATATGTTTCTAATTTCACTCAATACTTAATAAAAATTTCGGCGCGCTTCGCGCGCTTGCAGAATTTTTAAATGTTAAAACATATAATATGCACTGATAGGCCTGCCGGGCTGTCTCTATGTTTGAAAGAACACACCTTAGGTAAGCGTGAGTTTGACGTTTAGTCATTTGGGCCGCACTTGAAGCACATGAATAATTTCTTCATTTGCGGAGCGCATGAAAAATATTACCTAAGGCTCAGGAGCCCTTCACTAGGAGCTTTCATCTAACCTATATAATTAGCGTATTTCCTGGGCTCCTGGCAGGCTTTGTTTACTATACACAAAAAACCATCTACCCATTTTCTGAGGCTTGATGAAATGCGGTTATCAAAAGTTGGGCGCGCTTCGCGCGCAAAGAAAGAATTATGTGACCCCTTCTTTATGTAAAATGTCTTCTACTAGGTCAAATAGTGAACCTGAGGCGGGTGTCACGAAAATGTTTAATAGTTCTGAGGGGGATCGGTTCCTTAGCTTTGACAGAAGTAAGAAAAACGTTAAGAAGAATGAGACTACATCACTTAGGCAAGAGTCTATCTTACAGGGCAAGCATTTATAAGAGGGGGGGGGGGGGGGGGGGGGGGGGGGGGCACAAGAAAAAATACATTGGATTTTGGGGGGCCACCTAAAAAAATACGGACATGAAAGGGGGGGCCACCCAAAAAAATACAGGGTCTCCCCTCATTTCCACCAGCCCCCCCTCCCTGATAAAAACTGAATGGTCCCTAAATACAGTAGAATGTATGGGAAAATATCCCTGAAAGGGGGGGGGGCAGCTGCCCCCTCCCCCTAAATCTGCCCTGTACTGTACCCTTCGAAATGATCTTTCTCTGAAAATTAATGGAGAATTAGAAGTTATAAAGCCCTTATAAATCCCAAAAAAAACACAAGAAAGAAATTGCTAAATATGTATTTGATTGCTTTCAAATTAGAAAAGCTTTAAATGTATAGTTTTAGGGAAGAATTACTCATGTATGCTGACTAAAGCTACTTCGGTACCCTAATAAATTATGTCTATGTCTATGTACCTGCACAATCCTTGGAGTGCAAGAGAGCAATAAAGGGCGTGACAGCAGCAAGGTCTGTCTCTAGTTGAGAGAAGATGATATCATGATCCGGCATGTTGACACCTGAAAAAAAGATGGAGAAGAAAAATGTCACCTAAACTTGTCAAAGAAAAACAAGATTAAAATAAAATATCACAGAGACTGGGAAATAAATGTACATGCTTGTTATGAATCTGTTTGAAAGCACATTATTAACAGCCAAATGGGTTTTGCAAATTGTGCACTGTGAACATTGGGGCCTGATGGAGAGACTCTCCCTAAATTTGAGTGGTGGGATGATCATCATTTTAGGGGTGGTAATCAGCGATTCAGCAATTTTAGGTTCTACGTGAGCAAAAATCAGGTATAAACAAAAACAATTGTATCCTTTATTTAGGTTGCTATTATGTGGTTCCAGAAAAATATCTCCCCCCCCCCCCCCACGGAAGTGACTGTTTTCATTCATGACAGAGAAAAATAGCCAAACACAAATTACAGGATTCTAGAGTTAGGGTGATACAAAGAATTCATATTCTTATCAACCTGTTATGAGTACAGCTGTTGGGATCTCCCTGATCACCCTGTGTGTGGTTTTCTCTGTTGTTGAGTCATGGGCATTTTTAATGTACTCCACCATTTGAGAGAAGACTTTACTGTTTGTTTGCAGAGACTGAAATACAAAACATGCAAAACAACCATTAAAAAGTCTAACATGGTCTTAATCTGCTAGTGTAATTAAGGATTGGTCCATGCTTAGCATGTGTAAATCTATTTATGGATGCACACAGATTTTGAGAGAGCACAATGGTAGTATATTAATGCTCTAGGCAAAGCTGTGATGACATAGTTTCCTTGAACCATTTCTACGAGCCATCCAAACTTTTTTTCACCTAGAGGGTGCTCAGGGAAAACATGAGGACGGAGGGCGACTTCCGACGGAGCATTGTTTTGCCAACCCCAAACATCCACAAGCCTCGGGGCTTACCATTTGTCAATAAATCTCAAGTTTTGCAACCAAAACTCATGAAAAAGTCACAAAATTGTGACCTTTTATTCTGTTAATTCTGAGCCCTGATTAGTTATCTACCTCTGTGTAAATAAGGCCAAGTAAAAAATAAACATGTTTATCGTCCGGAGCTTTCCAAAAAGCATCCATGCGGCCGGCGTATGCGCCAGCGTGATGTCCTTAAAATAAAGGCAATTCAATCAAAATGCCCTTATGATTGGAAATTATTCAAACAAGCCTGTAATTCTGTGAATAATGCAATAAGAAATGCCAAAGAGACCTATTATAATACTACTCTACAGAGAACGCTAATGATCTGAAAAAGACTTGGAGAATTATCAATGAAATGACTTCAAGAAAACAAGCGAGCCTCCGATAAAGAAATATCTTGTAATGATTTAACTATAACTGATTCACAAGAAATAAGCGAAGCTTTCAATCACCATTTCGCAACTATTGGTCCAAAGCTAGCTCAACAAATTCCTAATAATGTTAACAAACGTTCCCCCCTTAAATATTTAACAGCTCAAACCTGCACGCAGAATAATTTCGAGCTGAAACAAACTAACAATTCAACAGTGTTTTCTATCTTGTCAAAATTGTGCAAATCAAAGGCAACTGGTTTAGACAAGATATCTGCTCGGCTTTTACGCATTTGCCCAGATCTAATTGCGGAATCTATTTGTGTTATTTTTAATCAATCAATCGTCACTGGTATTTTTCCCAGTGATGGAAATGCGCAAAGGTTATCCCTTTATTCAAGAAGGGGGAACGCGCAGCTCTTGATAACTATAGGCCAATCTCAATTATTCCTGTCATTGCAAAGGTGTTTGAGAAAATCGTTTTTCAACAAGTCTATTCATTCCTTGATGACAATAAACTCCTTTCCAATTGTCAGTCAGGATTTCGTGGTCTCCATTCAACAGTCACAGCTCTCCTCGAAGCTTCTAATAGTTGGGCTTACAATATTGATCGTGGAAATGTGAACTCTGTTGTTTTTCTAGACTTGAAAAAAGCTTTTGACACGGTTGACCACGAAATCCTACTCTCAAAGCTGAGTGCATACGGGATAGGGGGTGCCTCAGGTGTTTGGTTTAAGTCTTATCTAAGCAATCGCATCAAAAATGCAGCGTTAATAGTCGACTTTCTAATAGTCGCTCGCTGCTTTGTGGTATTCCTCAGGGGACCATACTAGGACCTCTACTGTTTTTGGTCTATATCAACGACTTACCAAATTGCCTGTCGCACGCCACACCCCGTATGTATGCAGACGACACACATTTGACATTTCCGAGTAATAATATCGAGGATAGAGCGGATTTCACATGACTGTCGTGAAAACAATTGCAATTGAGCAATCACTAGCCAATCAGAATCGAGAGAAATCACCACTTGCTCCTAAATGGCTTTTCTCTCAGCCAATCACAAGCCGAACCAATTAGTAGAAGTAATTATGCAATGTATTTACTAAAGAATTTGATTGGCTGAGAAAAACGAGTAGCCAATGAGAACGCAAAGCAATCGCAATTACATAACAAGTGTTGACAGTCATGTGAAATCCGCTCTATCGAACTATATCTAAATGAAGACCTCGCTAATGTCAATGAGTGGCTGATGGCAAACAAGCTGACTCTAAATCAGTCCAAAACCGAGTATATGTTGATAGGGTCTAGACAAAGGTTGAGCACGTTTGATAAATCACCCGCCCTCACGATTAACGGAAGCCTCATCAAACATGTATCAGAAGCTAAATCGTTGGGTGTGGACATTGATCAAAATCTATCTTGGAATGTACACATTAACGCGATTTCAAAAAAGATTGCTTCTGGCATTGGTGCTATTAAACGTGTTCGCCCTCTTGTTCCCTCAGCAACCTTAGGAATGATTTTCAATGCACTAGTGCTTCCCCATTTCAATTATTGTTCTGAAGTTGGGATACATGTGGCAATACTTTAGCCACCAAATTGCAGAAACTTCAAAATAGGGCCGCTAGAGTTTTAACTAATTCGGTTTATGACGCTAATGCCGACCCTCTAATTGATAGTCTGGGGTGGAAAATATTCGTTCACTCCAGAACTATCATAAAGCTGTAATGGTGTTTAAATCACTCAATGGACTTGCTCCCGATTACCTTAAGTCCATGCTCACTAGCGGGACACCGTAGCGGCTTATTCCCTGAGAGACACTGAGGGCAAGCTAGCTATTCCAAAGCCCCGCACAAACTATTTGAAAAACAGCTTCAGCTATAGTGGTGCGGTGCTTTGGAATAGCCTACCCTCAGAGTTACGGCACGCAGACTCCCTAAATGCATTTAAAGCGGGCTGCAGGGACTTCCTATGATTTCTCAAAATCGTAATATTGTTTTTATTATTATTTCTTCCAACACGGCTCTCATGGAAAACAGGTTTAGGTAGTTTTAGGTAGTTTTAGGGATAGTATATATATATATAATTATAATAATATTTTTCTTACATATATTTTTATAAAATACGTACTTGATAGGGATAACCGTGTATAAATAAAGTATATTCATTCATTCATTCATTCATTCCTTTTTATTTTGTATTTATTATTTCTTTTTGCTCCTTGTTTTATTGGTTTATGCCATATTTTGTGTACAAAATGACTACGACTGTTTCATAACTATTCTTAAGGGCAATCCATGTTCATAACAAAGCATTTCCATGCTCATTAAAGCCACATTTCAAAGCAGTTTATAACCGCTTGTGATGTTTGACTTCGTTTTGGAGACAATTTGTGAATATAAAAAATAAATAAAAAAAGATGCGGCTCCAAAAAACGATGCGGGCAGGGACGATAAACATGTATTTTTTTTACTTGGCCTAACCCTTAAATAAAAAGAAATGTAAATATTGATTCTAATAAAATGATAGGTGGTTTTCTCACTTCAATCTGTTGCTTCATTGTTCCCAAACAGTACTCATGTTATCATATCTTTGCTCAACGTTCTCTTTGCTCTCACCTCTTGCTGCACCCATCAACTCTGAAACATCATCACAACAAAATTCAAACTACTGGTTAGAGTGAGGGGTATGCAGGTGGCAGATCCAGGTTTCAATATGGGCTGCGTTTTTTTAAGTTTTGCAAAGCTTGGTCAATTTCCAAGCAAGATATCCTGTATTGCTACCCTGAATATGTCTGAAGTTTTAACATTTTGAAAAAAAAACACAGCAATGTCATAAACTGGACAAAAATGGGATACCTGAAAATTGATCCGCTTGGACCTCGCTTCAGTGCGCAACTCGCTTTGATTCACGGGGATTCGCTTGCAGTGATCTGATCTCTGGAAAGCTTTCAAGTATTGTTTAAATTGATCCTATTCTTAAGTATCCACAAGAAGCAATAAGGGTAGATGGAGCAGAAGAAGCCGCCAAAAAGACACTGCAGGTGGGTGATTCACTGAATTCAAGCGAGAATTGCTCAAGAAATGTGATCGTCTACTGTCAGACATAGCTAAACAAACTTACCAACTGCGTTCGTATATCGCCTTTTTCTTGGCGAACCAGTTGTTTCTTTCTTAAACAGAAAGCACCCCTGTAGAAAACAATAACCCCGTTAAAAATATATATAGCAAAAATGCCAAATATCCATCGAGAAATGGAATAAATCGTACTTTTGAAACCGAAGATGTGGAAGTTGTCTCGTCCGCCATCTTGTCATTTTACCACGTGATTTGCGAACTTCGCGCGCTGGTTCCAGTGTTTCTCGAATTAGCATATCACAGGGATCCCGCTATGCCGACGCTGCCGACGCGCGTCATATGTAAAAGCCGCACCGCCAGCGGTTAGTGTTCAGTTGCCAGAGTTGCTGGATGTTGTGTGGAATGCTACTAGCTCTGTATAGACTGAACAGTACCAGAAACCAACCGAGAAAGAAAGCTGAAAAGATGGCTGGAACTCTTCTGCATCCCAAGTAAGTTATTCCCTTCTTTCTGTTCAGCGAGGGTTATTATTGGGGGCGCATTTTTTTAAAGACAAAGCTGCAACACATATTAGTGACGTAGACAAATGTCATTCGCGTAATTTCGCGTCTTCCTTTTATGACGTATAAATTTTGAGCCATTATTCCATGTTTATTTACAAAAATGTCACTGCAAGTTTCTTTCTTCTTAATATTCCAGAGCTGTTGCGTTTTGAGGGCATTTTTGCCTAGCGCGTTCCTCGTTAATTAGTGAGTCACTTGGTAACCCAAGTTTTCAGAGTTTTATTTCTGGCCTGAGATTTTTAACTAGCAAGTTTGCGCCACGCATCTGGTTCTTTATAGCAAAGTCTGTAAATAGTTTGTTTCTTGATGCAGCTAGAGGGAAAGCGAGCTGTTTTTCTTTTCAGAAGTCAAATTCGAGTCCGTTGTTAAAGAAAAAAGTAAGCGTCAATGTAAGCGAAAAAAACACAAGCTAATTAAAGCTGGAGTGCCGTCACGATTTAGGGTTAATTTAGGTAGCTTGAATTCGGTCAAATTTACAAGAAATGAGTAAAATAATCGTCTAGGTTTGTTACATAAACTTTCGGTTGCTAGATAAGTAAAACTTTGCTGTATTTTCGTGTGTTATCGAGCGGATGAAGAGTTGCTTTCAAATCTTCCATGGGAATACGTAAATTGCAAATTTATTAAGTTTATACTTTTTCTTCCTAAGACTAAGTTGTAGCATAGTATAAGATTCTGAGTTGTTTATGTAGACCACGGGCCTTATTTCTAACATTTTGTTTATACAATCGTGGCATAGCCCCCGCTTGCATTCAATAGTGTGGCATGCTGAGAAATGTTGTATACTTTCTTTGTTTGTACTTGCACATTTAAGTTAGGAAAGCAGCACATTAACGAAGCTTGTGTTTTAGTCATTCAAATGACAGACAGCGCGTTCGCTCTGTGTTCGTCGTTGCAGTGATCAAATGCTTGAATAACATACACCTGTTTCAATTAATGTTGCTCGAAAAACCATGTATCATGAACCATGGATCATAGTTCGAAATGATAATCTTATGCTAGTAGATTAATTTATCACATGAGAAGTGAATTCCACGGTAAATTTCACGCGAAAAACGATATCGCACTAGTCACTTCAGTGAAATTCAGTAACGTGGAATTCACAAGTCGAGTGTTGAATTTTTCTTGAATCCCATAGCAAAGATTTGATATTATTTTAGTGAAATTATTCGAGCTTTGAACTTGCTTTACGCGCAGTTAAGGTGACTCATGCGAAAGTCAGAGCGCATTTCGCGAAAATATATCGTAAAGTTCGTATTTTAGAGTTTTAGTCGTGTTTTTGGCCTATTTTTCTAAAATAGGCAGTTTGCTTCCAAAGAATTTCCTGAAACTTCGTTAACACTTAGTCCATCTGACTTTAATATGATTAACGGAGTTTCGTTCAAAAATACCAGCAACTTTTTTTTGCGCGGGGTTGATTTCTCAAGGAAGAGGTCCATTTAAGCTCAGATATTATTAAAAGTATTAACGCTAATGGAGATCTGATAATGCATACATATTGCCAAAAGATACCTGCTTATATTCTCTAAGATTGAAGTTCATAGCGTGTATATTTTTAAAGTTGTAGACGAAAATATATTTTCGCGAACTGCGCTCTGACTTTCGCATGAGTCACCTTAACCTGTGTTTTTGTCGAATATTGCATTCCACGTTAAATCTCACTCGTGCCAATCAACGCGCGCAAAAGGATTCATATCTAAATCGCAGCAGTTCATGTGTCAAATAAAATTATGTCTCGAAGGAGGTAAGCAAAATACCATTGAGTGTTTGAAGTGTAGTTTGGTCTGACAAATTCGTAGAAAATACGAGAAAAAGTATCTAGTCATTATTACGCCTGATCTATGGTTTTGTGTTACGGAGCAACGGTAATTGAAATAGTGTAGAACGCGGCGCCTTTAAAACTGTGCGCAAAATTTGCATTTGCGAGATTTGCAAATGATTTGCGTGCATAATAACTCTGATTTATCTGTCCATATCGCCACAAGTCGACCTTTCTTCTCAAGGAAAAGCGGAAAAAAGGATATCGAGCCGAAATGAGGCCTAGTACATACGCCGCTCTTATCATGAGCCGATCCTAATGCAAAATCTCAATAAAACAATATTTTTTGTTCATCTCTCGTCTGCTTGTAGCCTAAACTATTCTAAATCAAACCGGGAATGTAGAATCGGTTTTAACGCCGCGAGTTTTGAGTATTTCATGGTAACAGTTTGGTACGGCTCATAATAAGAGCGGCTTATGTACTAGGCCTAAGATGCCGGAAAAATCGAGCATGCGTTTTCGAAAGCCTACCGCGTTTTAGACTTTGACAATACAAAATATCCACACCCACAAAAATATCCAACTAAGTCAGACACGTGTATAATGTCAATGAACTAAACTCTAGGACGCGAGAGATATAGCAAAAACCAAAACAGTTCGTAGAGTTACTGCAATTTTCAAAATTCTGCGAACTCTACGCCAACTTACAAACCGCGGTTTGGCTTCCGTCAATCAATCGAGTGAACAGCTCTTGTTGTTTCAAGGGGACTTTGAGCGGTTTTCTGAAACTAGCTATTGTAGGCTTAAAAACACAATCTTCCAACATAAAATGCAAAAAAAATCCCTGCGCCTATCTTAAAAGGTTTAATGGACAGGAGCCAAAAAGAAGTTTGGTGTTCGGAAATGTAAAATGGGGGCTCTCAGAGTTATGAAAATCGCAGTAAGCACAAGATTAAGAATACCTAAGTTAGTAAGCCTGTCCGACGAGTTTCCGACGAAAACTAGCTGATGAATTTATGAACTCTACACAGCACAAAAGTGCTCGCTACAAGGGGAGCAAACCATTTCCATCGGCTTTCCATTGTTCAAATATGGCATTTCAGCGGGGAACTGCGATTTTATTGAATTATTTTTATTGCAACTAAGAAAACAACAAGTTTAGTGATGAATATCTTAGTTCAAGTAATGTTGGAATTCGTCAAATTTACGCTCTCTGGTCGTAGAAAGTTCTCACAAAAGTTCCTGAAAAATGACCTGTACTGTGAAAAGGTATGGAATTTGGCTAAAGATCACGCAAAATTGTTAATTCAATTTATAATATTTGCGTGGTCTATTTACTCGTTTATGAAGAACTTGTTTTCACACTAATAAAGTAAAATTTGCATGTTACTTTTACGAAAGATAAAACTATTTCGGGTCTTTCCATGAATTTGCAAAACTTTGCAAGGTTTTCGTTGCTTGGAAACAGCTTCTCGGTGTTACCGAAAAGAGTAAGAACTCTCTTTAATTTTAGGAATCCAGCTTTGACGCATAATTTGGAAAACGAAAAATTACAAATAAGAAATGTGACAGCTGTTTCAATAATTGTTTTTCTGGGTGTTGTTACGTTTCATCGTTGAAAAAGTTGATAGACTTTGCTCTGATTTGCTAAACGTGAAATCAAGCCACTGAAGCAATTAGCGAAAACAAAACATCGTTCCTTAGGGGTTTTTGAAAGCAGACCGAAATAATAATTTCAAGCAATTGTTGGGTTCTTTTGTTGAAAGATTATGAGATCGAAGGCTGTACAAAAGCTGGAATACCTTTGTGTTCAATCACTTTGGTAATCATATTCAAATTGTGACGGATTGCAAAATATCCAAACTTATGGTGTTAGGCGAGAAACTTGATAGAAACCGTAACTTTATACATTCCGTACATTCCTATATCTCTTTTTCCACAAAGATCTGAATACTTGCATGATGTTTCGCAATGTTTACGTTTACTTGTGTAACTTCTTCTAGTTTTGGGTTGCATCTTAATCTATTTTTCATGAAGTGAGACTAGATTTATTGTGTCTCACGAAGTCCGGTGTCGACCGAAGCTCACTGCATCTTTCGCCGTACTTGCTATAATCCTGCGATGTCATTGGCTAAGAGCCCTAAACAAAGGCCCCAGCTACTTCGCGGTTAACCCCTAGAGACTTGACGCGTTTTGGGATCCAGCGAGCTCTATCACACACCCTGTAGTTGCTTGAAGTTAAATACTTTAAAAAACGGATCAAACTTAACAAGATTTACAACGTTTGATTCAAAAGGGATCACGCTTTGAGCCGGTTGGAAGCCCGGGAATGGATTCGCAGATTGTCCCGCTGGCGGACTCGCGTTCTTCGTCTGCAAATGGGTTCCCAAGTGCAAATACTTCCACGGAAGATGTTTCTATACAACAAATTGCAAATGCGAGGGAAACGTTTGATGACCTCGAAGGAGCTTACAGGAAATTCAAGTACGATTTGGAATCTGTCAAAGACGAGCATCGCACTGAGGTATGAGTTGTGTCTCTGTTTTTTTTAACTTTAGTTTTCGCGCAAGATAACTTGTTTTGATAATTAAGGAACATGATTTGCATAAGGACGCTTTGCCCCGTTTCTGGGAGAATTAGAAAAGTTTGACAAGAAGTACTTTTAACGCGAGATTTTTATTATCAAATGCCAAAGTTGAAGTTCTTTTTAGAAAATGCGCGAAATGTCAAAATCAAAACTGTTAAGTGTAAAACCAATTCCTGATAATTTTATTGGTACCTTAATCTCACGGGTACTTCAGTTTATAAACTTAATTACACGAAAAATATATATCTCGTTCAACAGTTTGCCTATATAATTTCCATGTGTGTGTTGTTTAGTATTAGCTGAATTTTACAGATTATAGAATATTTGCTTAATCGTTCCATATATTTGTTTATGTTGGAAAGAGTTTTAATTTCATCAAAACTGAGCAAATATCCCATCTATGTGAACAAAGTTTTCAACGAGGTGCTTGCATTTAATTAGGCGACTATTGAGTTTGATGTTTTATACCTGCAGTAAAATGTAAACAATCGTGAAAATAGCTCGATTTAGTGGGTAATGTATAATGTTTTCGATCATAATGGAATTTTTAGGTCGATCGTCTTAAATCTCAAGTTGAGACGCTCCTTCGACAAAAAGCTCAGCTGCATTCACAACTAAAAGGCTCTCGAAATGACGCGAAAGAATTCAAGAAGATTATTCAAGACTGCAGAGAAAGCTGTCAGAAAAAGAATGGGAGATAGAAGCGTTAGAAAAAGAGCTAAACTCAAGAACGGACATGGTTAGGAAACTGAAAGATGAAAAGACAGCTTTAGAGAAGCTCAATGAAGGCTTGACGAGAGAGCTAGAAACCAATAAGAGGTTTGTGTCGACCGCATTAGACAAAAGTAGCGACAACGTGGTGTTAACCAGCTTCCAGGAGCAAATCGTCGAATGGGAGTCTAGCTATCACACTGTGCTAAAAGAAAAGGAAGACCTCCAAGATGAAATGCTGACCATTCAAGCTAAGTTTAATGACTTGCAAGGAGAGCTGGATAAGTCACAGAGAGAGTTACAAAAAGAGTCGAAAGGAAGCTCCCTGAAGGTCTCGAAATTTGAAGCCCAGATAAGCAACTTGACAAAGCAAAGGAACGGCCTAAAGCAGCAAGTTGACAACCTAAGGGACGACTTGAAGAAAAGCAAAGAAGCACAGAACTTACTGCAAAGAGAGTCGCTAGAAAACGGGAAAGAGATTGATTTGCTTCGTGAAGAAGTTTATGCGAACAATCATCAACTCGAGAAGCTGGAAAATGTAAATAAAGCGTTGGAAAACAGAGTGGACGCACTCAAGCAAGAATATTCCAAAACACAGGTTTCCACCGAAGTGAGCACGAAGCAGAAAGATGCATTGGAAAGAGAGCTGTCTGATGCTGAAGCTAAAATACGAGAGCTAGACGAGGCCTGCGATCATCTTGCGTCGATTAAAGAAGACCTGGAAAAAGAACTCGCAAACGCAAAAATTCGCATTACATCCCTGGAGACGAGCCTTGACAAAGCCAATGAAAAGACCGGTGAAGTGGAGCATAACAATGGTCGGCTAAGGAAGACAATTGCTGAGCTAGAAAACAACTTGTACACGCTTCGTAACAAGCACACACAAATACAGAATCAGTTTAATCACACGTTTGACGAGGCAAGCGATCTGCACAATCAACTGGACAACACGGTGGCTGATTGTATGAAGTATGAGCAGGAACTGGATCTGCTTTTGCAAGAAAAAGAAGATGTAAGAAGCCAGCTTATACACGCAGAGAAGCGAATTGCAGATTTGAAGATGAGCGTGCAGAGAGGGGAGAGGGATTCCGACGATCTTGAAGCAAAACTTGCGGCATCTAACGCCCGCAACGTCAAATTCGAAACACAGTTGAACAACTCAGGCAAGCAGAAGAGTATTCTGAAGGCGGAACTCGAGGAAGAAAAAGCTAAGGCAGCGAAGCTTAAAAAAGATTTACTTGATGCCCAAGGAGAAATGACGGATTTTAAACGTGCTGTGGAAAGATTCAAGAAAGAGTCAATCTCCAAGGAGAAAACTATCGTCGACCTGCGGTCAAACATTGACAACATGGAGAGAAAGTTTGATCTGTTCTGTGATGAAATAAACAAGTTGCAAGCGCGAGTTGATATATTGGAAGATGAAAAGCAAGGTCTTCAGGAAGAGACATTACAAGCTCAGCAAAACCTAATGGAACTGGAGTCTGATTCTAAAGTCGCGATTGAAGAGAGAGATCAGGCAAATACAGACGTCCAGTTATACCACAGGAAGATCTCCGAGCTTCAAGCATCGCATTCCATGTGTGATAAAATCAAGGCCGATTATCAACAGCAAGTGATGGCGCTTCAGCAGAAACTAGATAGGCAAGACACCGAGCTGAAAAATACAATGACGGAAAAGGCGATCTTAGAAGCGAAGTATGGGGATTACGAAGACGGGTCGCGCAAGAGTATTGGAGAGGCAGAGATAGTGAAGACGCAGTTGGTTGAGACGCAAATGATGATGGATGACTTTAGACGCAGCACTACAGAAAAAGATGCAGCGATTGAGCACCTCAGAGATGACGTCATGGTCCTTTCGAAAGAGCTTGATGACGCTAAGGCGCAGTTGGTCCAAAATAAAGGCATCGTGGAACAATACGAGACTGATAAAAAGAGACTGCAAGAAGAAATGGCGAACCAAGGAGAAGAAATGACGAGACTCGGACACCTTTATGAGACAACTAAAAACAAGTGCGATCAACTTGAAGTCAATCACAGTATCGCGGTTAAGAAGGCTAATGCGGTAGAGACGGCAGTTAAGAGAGAGACGGACTTAGTTATGCGACGAGAGTTAGAGCAAGAGCGCGTCAAGGCAACTGAGCTGGAAAAAGATGTGACTGGCTATAGAAGGAGGGTTGCTGAGTTAGAGGCGCTCCAACAAGTGGCTTTGAAAGAGAAAGAAGAACTTGATGCAGACCTGGATAGTTTAGAGAGCAAGATGTCTGCGCTTAGCATGGATATTGAGAGACTGAACAATGAGAATGCTGAGAAAACTCAGAGGATTTTCCTTCTCGAGGCGAAACTTGCAGATAACGAAGGGGAGATGGATACGGCTGTCCGACTAAAGGACAATTTTGAAGACGACTTGTATGGAATGCGTGGACGTATAGCAAAGCTGGAGTCCCAGATTGAGACAGTGCAGAGACACAAACTGCAAGTATCCTCTCAGCTTGATGAGGCTAACAAGAAAATCATAGACTCGCGTGAAAAAAGCATGATGCTTGAAAGTCAAGTGCTCGAAGGAAGAAAGATCAACGAGACCATGAACAAAGCCATGGCCAAGAAAGAAAAGATCATTGACGACCTGAACCACCACATCAAGATGCTTAATAAGGACTGCGACGCGATCAACCACGAGCTTATTTCGTACAAAGTGAGAACGGAAGGTCTGGATGCAGAGAAAAGGGAATTAGAGAAAAGGTTCATGGCTACACAGAACAAGTTAGAAGATGGGGACAAGGAAGTGAGGAAAATGCGCGACGGGAGAGGAGTCATGGAACATGAGATGAGCACCTTGGCTTATAAAGTGAACTCCATCGAAGCGCAGCTCGTAAACGCGTCTAAAGATAGGGACCACTACAAGAACGAGTTCACCCTCTTGCAAGCGGAGAAGAGGAAGACGAAGGAGAGTGTTCTGAATATGCAGAATGACATCAGGGAGAGAGACAGAAGGTGTGAGATGTATCTCAAAGATTTGCGTGAACGTGAGACGGCGATTGAGTGGCTGAAGAACAGCAAAGCGTCACTGGAGCAAGAGGCGCTTGAGATCAAGAAGGAACTTGAAGCGGAAAAGTGGAGGAATGAATCACTCGAGGAGAAAGCGCGCGAGCTGTCTTCTCAAGTTGAGGATCATACATCCGTTGTTGCGAAGATGGAAACTGCAATTTCTGCGTTGGAGAAGGATAAACTTGAAGCCGGAAAAGTCCCCGAGGAAAGCATGAAGAAGCACTATGAGATTGAGACGCTTTATCAGCAGAGCAAAGGGCGCGAAGAGCGGCTAAAACAGGAACTGCAAGCAAGCAAGAGCAAGTTAATCAAGGTCGAAGATGACAATAAGAAGATACAACAACAAAACATCGAGCGCGATCACGAATGTAAAATGCTGAGCAAGCGCGTTGGAGATCTCATGGCTACAAAAGAAAGATTTGAACTCGAGAAGAAGGATTTAAAACAGCAGTTGTTACAAGCACAAGGCCGTGAGTCTGACCTTGAGGTGCGGCATGAATACGAATGCAAAGAGAAGGTCGCACTACAACAACAGTTGGAAGATAGCAACGGGCGCTTCACTGCGAACAGAGATCAATTCCTGAAGCTTGAGCAACAGTTAATTGAAGAACGACTAGCAATGGATCTCGTGAAGAAAGAGTTGGCGGAGAAAGAGGACGCCGTAGCGCAGCTCCATGCCGGGAAAGCCTACACCGAAGAGCAGCTCCAGTCGTTGAAGGTCAGCTTAGTACTATGTCGTGATGACTCTGAGAAATTAAAGCAGGACCAAGCGAGGCACCAGAATGAGATTCTAAGCTTAAAGGAGGCGCTTTCGGATGCGGAGACGCGCACACAGAGGACGAGTTACGAGAGAGATCGCGCACAGGAAGAGATCCGCGCGAAATTGGCGAACATCAACATTCTTGAGCAGCGCTTAGCTGACTTCGAACGCGGGAAGAATTCGCTGCATGTCAAACTCGAAGACGTGAATGACAATAATGAGCGACTCAAGAGCGAACTCACGGTGTTAGAGAAAGAGAGTGGAGAATTGAAAGCAATGCTTGACATCGCCAAGAGGGATGCTGACAGAAAAGCGTTCGAGATTGAGGAACTGAAGAAAGCCAATGCGGCCGTACAAGGGGAGCTGGAAGGAACTAAGCGGAACTTAAAGAGAAAGCAGGCGGACTATCAGAACCTAGTCGCCAAGAAGAAAGACGGGCAGGAGAATTTCAAGGTGATCCCTGATCACGTGACCATGCTAGAAAGTAGCGGGGGTACTCTGGACAGCAATGAAAGTTTGTATTTCTTAGAGGAAGACTTAGCAATAATGAAACGAAAGCTTCAAGAGAAAGAAACAGCACTTCGGATCACTGAAGATCGCGAGAAAGAGATGCACGATAAATTAGTAGAAGTTTACGTTAGTTTATCCAAGCTCGAGTCCAATCAAGTGACATTGGAAGAGAAGAAAGTTGAATTAGAAAAGGAGCTGTACTCAGCGCAGAGAGAGATTCAACCCCTGAAGGAGGGTTATGAATCAGCGGTAAGTGAGAACGAGGGTCTGAATAAGGAACTTAGCGAAGCACACAACAAGGTCACAAGGCTTGAGTTAATGCTGGAAAAAATGCAAAAGTCCAAAGCGCAAGGAGAATACCAAGTTGAGGAAGCTCTAGGAAAATATTCACGCTGCGAGGAAGAATTATTGCAAACACGGCGCAAACTACAAGAGTATCAGACCCTTTGGGAGCAACACACCAGAGATGCTGGCGGAAAAGATGGAGTTATCGAGGGGATGAGGACAGAGAAGAAGGCTTTAGAGAGAGAAATTCAGACGCTTCGCGAGGAGCTGGTGGGAACGCAGTCGACTATTAACAGCGCGTTGAGGAAAAGAGACGACAGTGATAATGAGGTCTTCGAAATGAAGCGTAGGAATGCAGACTATGAGCTTGCACTGCAGACATCTAAACTTGAATGTGAAGAAATGCAAAAGGACTTAGTCGAGCAGCAGATGAAGATAACAGATATGGAGGAGGGGTTACAGAGAATGATGCGTGAACAGGGGAATCTCAGAGCGGAAAATGAAGAGAAAAAGAATGCAGTTGCCAGAGCTAAAGAAGAATTAGTTCGTGTTCAGAAGGCGAATATTGACTTGAATGGAACTAACGAAGTCCTGCGGAAGAGCCTTGTGAATAAAGAGAACGAGCTTGAGTGGTTGAAGAATCAAAATTCTACTCTAGTAGACGAGATCAAGACACTAAAGGCGAAAATTCTGATCTGCAAAGATGACTTGGAAAGAGACGAGCAGACCATCGCGGGGTTACAGAATGCTCTTGATGATCGAGACAAAACAATAAATGAGTTAGAATTCATGCTGAAGAGTTCAAGGCGTGATTATGATAGACTTCAAGGCGAGATGACTGTCATGAATGCGTCTAGTACTGATTTCAAGGACATACAAGAAGGCGCGAAGAAAAATCTCGACAAGTTGCAAATGGATGTCATCAGCGCCACTCGCAAAGCGGCTCATCTTGAGACGCGCAACGAGGCAATCACGCAGGAGCGAGATAATCTTAAAAACGAGCTGGCGAACTTGAAAAAGCTTAACGGCGAGTTTAAAGCGAGGGCGGACGCCTTGGATAGGGAGAAAAAGAAACTCCAAAATGAAGTGACCACTACTCAGGCAAAGAAAGCCGAGATTCAGAACACCTACGCTATGGAAATCGAGAAGTCGCGTATCAAGCAAGATGGCGCATCGCAGAAGAAACTCCACGAGCTTGAGGTCAGCTTGCAGAAAGCCACTCAAGATAAAGAAAGCGCGGAGAACGAGTTAGGCTTGGTGCGCAGTAGGCTATCCAAGTTAGAGCAGGAATTCACTGAGTGTAACCGAATAAAAGAATCCTTAGAATACGACGTCGGCTTGAAGAGCAACAGAGTCTCTGAGTTAGAAGACTTGATCAACAGCCTCGAAGCCAAGGATAAATTTGATAAGGACGAGCTCATGAATTGGCACAAGAAGGTCACATCGTTGGAGCAGAACTTGCAGTCGAGTAAGAACAAGACGTCACGAGCAGAGGCGTTCAATGCGGCCTACCAGAAGAAGATCCGTAACCTTAACGATGAGTTATATGAGGCGCAACAGAAAGTTGAACAGCTGGAAGGGAATTTAGCAGAACTGGAACCCAAGAATGATGTACAACAGAAAGAACTTATGGAAGCGCTTAGGAAGATCACAGCCCTTGAATCAGGCACCCAAGTTGCTATTCAAGATAAATCTGAGGCTGTGCGCGACTTAAGTGCTGCTAAGAATAAAATCTCCGAGCTAGAGGAGGAGTTGCAATCGGAGCTCAAGCAGGAGGCGCAACTACGCGGGGTGATTGAGGAAATGAAGGCGAGAAATGAGGGTTTGAAGGAAGACATCGCTAAGCTACAGAACCGACTTCTTAGCCAACAACAGTCAGTGGATATGAACTTTAAGGAGGCCAACCAGAAGAGGTACGCACTGGATCAGCTGGAGAGAGATCGCAATAACTTGATGGTAGAAAACGAGAATATGAAGGCAGATCTTCTGGACACTAAAGGTGACCTAGAAAGAACGATGGCAGAAAAGCGTGATGTGGAAAACGAACTGCTGAAGACGCAGATGCAGAACAAAGAACTGGACACCAGTGTGAGTTTGATGCAAGAGGAGGTTGATCGACTCCGACCGGAGCTAAAGATTGCCCAGGAGCAGCTGGCAGAGCAACAAGTACTGAATTCGTCCGCTATGGAGAGCAATGCGATCGTTCCAGTTATTGCGGACCAAGTCGATGCCGCGCCACAAGACTTTGAGCTCGATGCGGTAAAAGAAGAAAAGGAACGTTTAGCGGTGGATATCTCGGCACTTAATCGCAAGCTCATCACACAGAAGGCCACCATTGAAGCTCTACAACAGGAAAAGTCCACCATGGGCGATAGGATTGTAGGACTGCGGAAGGCGAACGGTACTTTAGAAGCAAACAACAAAGAGCTAATCACAGATCGCCACAAGCTGAAGACAGAGGTAGAGCTGCTTAACAGGAAGAAAGTGGAGCTTGAAGCGATGCTAGACAACGCCCTCAAAGAAAAGCAGAAGCTTCAAAAGGATTCGGAAATGACGGAAAAGAAGCTCATGGAACTAGAAGCGGAGAGCGAACTCTGCAAGGAGCAGAGCACAGGAAAACGTTGGCTTGCTGACAACAATGGACAGAAAATTGCGGCCCTCGAGCAAGCTTTGAAGAAGAGCAAAGAGTGCGAGAACCAGAATCAACAAGAACTACTCGACGCGCATAAGAAATTGTCCGGACTTGAGAATGAGTTGATTTCTAGCAGGGAAAAGCATGACGCCCTACAAACTGCTTACCAAGGAGCGGAAGAGAAGATTCTAAAGTTGAAGGAAGAGAATTTAATTTTGCAGAAGCGGCTGTCAGAGCTTGAAGCTAGCTACGACAGTAGTCGTGTGAAGAATGAGGAATTTGAGACGGAGGTAGCTGCATTGACAGACAAACTCGATGGCATGAGAGACACCAATATGGATAGCGAACAGGGAATCGAAGAGATGCAAAACGAGATTGAATTTCTGAAAATTCAGGCTTCAAGGCTCGAGGACCAACGAAAGGCTGCGGTTATAGAGGCAGAGGGACTCAAGAAGATGATGTCAGAAGATCGGGATAAGAGAGAGGTAGAGTCGAAAGACTTTAGTCGGCACTTTATGGATATGCAAAATCGTGGCGAGGGATTTAGACGAGAGATAATCGAAAAACAAGCTCAGATTGATCAACTGCGCTCCAAGGTTAACATGCTGGAGACGGAAGCCGTAAGCCTGAGAAAGCGACTAGAGGAAAAGGAGCTCGAGGTAAAAAACATGAGCTCGGAGAATGATAAACACAAGACTGAGAACCACAAACTAAAGACTGCGAAGTTCTCGAACGAGGACAATCTTCGAGATGAAGTCGTGTCACTGAAGGTGAAAAGCGAAACTCTTGATAAAGAAAAGGATAAGCTGGAGACAGAAAAGAACGAGCTGCAAAAAGAGTTGAGGTTTGTGAAGGAGAGGCTACTGGATGTCGAGAATGTCCACAAGCAAAGTTCAAGCGCGTTAGAGAACGCAACAGGGGATATGCAAATCGCTCGAGACAGAATTTCCTTGTTGCAGCTGGATCTTCAGAAGGCTAACAAACAGAAGCAAACAGTAGCGGAGCAGCTAGATAAGGCGAACAAGGAAATGCTGAACAAACAGGAGAAGATTATAAGGTTGGAGAAGGAACTCAGGAGCCACGCCACAGAGTTGGAATTCAAAAACAAGGCGTTTGGTGAGAAGGACCAGCACATCACAAACCATCGCCTCAAAAACGCCGAGCTTGAAAAGGAAATCGAAAACTTGAAGAAGGAGCTGTACGTCACGCAAGAGGCGAAGCAGAAAAACGATGTGAGGATTAAAGAGCTTGAGAATATCATCAAAGAAGGCAAGGAGCTACCGAGGCGGGGCGTCTACGAAGGAAATGTCGAAGTTCGCCGTCGTCAACCGGCTGACTGGAGGAATTCAAGTATGGAGATGTCATCAAACGGAAGACTCGACCCTATGCGCTCGGCGCCCGAACGGTCTAGTACTCCAGGCCTGTCACGATCCGCTTCCATGAGAGCCAACAGGTAAGACACCGTCTAAAAGCGGAGCTCCCAATACCTAATCTTACTTATGTCTGGTTCACACTTACGGCATAAGGGCATTATTTGAACGGCAGACGTGTTGGGAAATAACAGAAATGCTCAGTATTCTTAACGGAGCATGTTAACAATGCTTCATTTTTCGAGTTAGAATTTTGTTCACGTGACGCCGTGCTTATGTTGCTATGTCGCTAGTATGAATCAGGCTTTAGTTGCCATTTCGTCCAAATACACGTCCGCACTTGTATGCAGAGTAAATTATACAGCAGTTGTAGTGTTGTTATTCAGTGAGGTACGGAAAGGAAAGGACGCCCGCAGAGGATTCCGGGAATGGAAATATAAGTGCAGGCACTCTCTTACTATTATTAAAAAAAAACTTGGCACAAGTATAGTCTTCAGGTAGATCGACTCAGTAATTTTGCACACTTACCAATTAGCTACGGGATGTCTTGAAGTTGGTTCGTATTTGAGGTTGGTCGAAAGTTTGTTAAAACTATTTACTTATACATCTTGTTTCAATACGTCACAGGAGTTCTTGGAGATTGCAAACACAAAAGCGCGGCCATTTGGTTGAACTTTCTCTGTCTAAAATGTTCCACCAACATGGCCGCTGCGCTATTTTATTCCTATCCCATAGATTGATTAAAAACCAAGAATTGTGTTTTATAAATATGACGTTACCTGAGCTTGGCTGACAGAGTATCCGTGACAAACAACTCCTGGATACTAAAGATGTCCCCTAAATAACTGAAAAGAAGGGGCCTTCCTATCTGGAAATATATAAGTGGCCAAATCTAAGCGTTTAGAATAGCTGACCTATCATATTACTTAATCGTGTTTCCATGTTACGAATCTTATGTATTCCTCGTTCTCTTTCCCACAGGCCTATGACACGGTCTCCCTCTTCTCAGCCAAGGAACCAAACATTGTCACCTAGGTAAGATACTTGAATGTTGATACCTGAGCCTAGCACCCATAAGTAGGAGCTTTCCTTTCTCATATACTAGGATTTATACCACGCCACAGAAAATACAGCCAATCACAATGCAGGAATGGCGTTGTATATTCGGCGGTATTCCTCTCAACCTTCCCGTCGTGCACTGCACTAACGTAAAACGTAGCTTGGTATAAAATAGTTATACAATAAATTCTCGTAAAGTCGTGTGTATACCAGAAAATACAAGTGACGCGTGGGATATTCTGCGTTATTATATAGCTCGTGTTTATTCGATCAAAACGCGCGCTCTTATTTGTTCTATCATTGTCACGTGGTAAGGTACAAACTCAATGTAGCCCGCGCGGGCTACAATTCAAAAATTGTTGCCCGCGCGGGCTACATCGCCAGAGCGGGAAAATAAAAATAAAAACATGGACTATTTTGACCGTGTATTTTCTATTTGCTATATAATAAAACACTTAATCACTTCGTCTCGGGAAACATCGAGATTCTCGGAAAAACAAAACTCGCTGTTTCCCTCGAGAGCAGTCATTGAGTGTATAGTATGCCACTCGAAAGCATTCTATAACTATTTTTAGAAACAATGCGTTCTTTGTTCTTCATAACCATAATTGCCTCTATAGCTTACGACAATTCTCATAATGGCTTTTTTCGTAAAGGATTTGTTTTTCATCTGTTACAACTTTGATGCTATTTCATTTCTTATATTTGTTATTTGGGCAAATATCCCTTCCTGTCACAATTATACTAACGTACCTAAAAATATGGGAAAATTTTTCTAAAAATAGCTCGGGTCTGTCAAAATGCCAATCATGAATATAGCTCAGAGGAGAGCTCTTCCTTCTGGGCTCCTGTATAATTATATGATAGCACTCATAGCACCTTGATGCACTTTCACTTTTAAATATCACTCATCGTAAACATTCGCACTGACGTCATTCAACTACAAAATGCAAAATGCGCGCACACTTTCGCCCCACTAAGTCACGTGATGCAAGCTATGGACTCACTAACAGGGTAGTATCTAGAGATCTTAACTAGCGTTGTTAAGAAAACTAGAGCAGTTTACGAGCGAATTTAAGAGCGAGTTTCTGAACAGGAGAAAGCACTTCTTACAAGAAACAGGTATTTTTGTTTTGTTTTCTTGTGGGGTTGCTTGTGTGGCTCTAAAAGAAACCCATCCTCGCGCGCTAGGGTCCTCCCCTCACCACCCAGCATGGGAAAGAGGCTAGGTTCCTCCACTCGCCTCCCCCAGGGGAATGGAGGACCCTGGCGCGCGAGGATGAAAAAAAAAACATGAAGCGAAGTTGAAGCGAAATGAAGTTGAAATTCCGTGACCATATACATTTTGCTCACATAACTCCACACTTGCACTGTTAAAACTAACTCATCATTATCACTTCCACCTCCAGCATTCTCAGATATATCTAGTGCACATGTAGCACGCACGTCAACCAACGCACCTTACCCCCGAGAGTAGCGTAAAATTAAAACGCTCCCTCTCCCCGACAGGCAAAAAAATTCTAGCCTGGATCAGATTGATGCTCCGGCGGAAAAGCCAACGATCTTCAGCGAGAGTCACTTCGTACGCCGGCAAGACAACCAGGGACCTCGAGATGTTGAAGTGAAAGCGCATAGCGTGGAGGAAAGCCCGCCTAAAACAAGCAGACAGAACAGCAAAGATATTCCCCAGAAAGTAGAAGGTTACACGGGCTACAGTAAAACGTCATTGCTGTAGAACATTAATGGACAATAAGAAATATTCAACATTTAACTATGCAATACAAAATTACAAATTGACATCCATACAGCAAGTAGTTTCAAACTTAAATTGAGTAGATATAGTATTGAAACATCAGTGAGTCATCGTGCATGATAGTTTTGATAGGTTATATATTTTCATTAACCTAAATGTATCGCCTGCTTTCGACTGCTTCCCACGCAACAGAAGCCATCAGTTAGCACCAAATAGAACTGATAAAATCGTTAAATTTAATATTCGCTTTAATATGCACAAATTTTTAAAACGGGGTTTGCTTTTACTTTTCTCTACCATCTAAGCCAATCAGGTCCTTGCCCTGTTTCGCCTTGTGCAGTCGACTGGCTTTTCGTCGCGACAGAAAGCCAGTCGACTGTAGTCACAGAAACGACTGATGAAACAGAAAATCCCAAACTCAAAGCGTCGTTTTAAAAATGCGCAGCACAGATTTAGCTCAGAGTAAGCATTACGAGTGCAGTGTTAAATTAATAAATTAGTTGCAAGTAAGATTGAATATAATATTTATGTATTTTAAATGCATATTATTCTGTAAATAGATATGTAACGTATTTTTGTCGGAGGCCCATTCATACTGTCATTTGATGAAACCTCATCCATGAAGTAGAGTGCTGCGCAAAGCCTTTTGTTGAAGCGCAACAAATTTTGTACCAAAATATGGATGTGAACAAGTCTCTTAGCATGCGTGCTTTTGTAAAGCTTTTAGTGAAGTCAAATAAAAAGTTCATATTGAAAAAGAATGCGATTTTTGTATACACCTATTTCAAAAATTGCTGGAAATGGAGGCTATACCCGGTCTACGAAACGTGGAACGCATGATTCCATGATACAGCCGAATTATGATACAGCATGATAGAAGAATCTCGCGTTCTCAGGAACCTCATGTGCCAGAACACACGGGGCTCCTAAAAATGACGGGGAAAGATATTGTAAAAATCCAAATGCGCGGGAAAAGATATTGTAAAAATCCAAAATTCATTTATTTCTTTTATGACCCCCTTACCTCGTAATAGCATGTGAGTAGGTTTCTACTAAAAGACATTAGTATAAACCAACTAATGGTCTATTACAAATCCTGCATTCTGATTGGCTGAGCTACTAATGGTCTATTAGTGATAGACCGTGCCTGGCAAAACCACCACCTTTCTTTGCAAGAAAACATGATTTTTTCAACATAAAATAATGCAATTCATTGCCAAAACCGACCAACTAGTTGATTTATACTAAAACAATTAGACCTCTCGTCCTCATGTGCTATGATATCAATAGACCGTTCGGCCTCATGGTCTATTCATCATAGCACATTCGGCCTTGAGGTCTAATTGTTAAATATTCCGTGCGGATGGTTATATCCTCCCCTCCCTAGACAAGTTCATTTTGTTCCTTCTCTTCTTTTATCACGTCTTCCATTATGACGCACGGGTTAGCATTCGCCCCAGTCTCCTCGCACTCAGCCTCTCCGAGGGCGTGTAACTTGATGGCCACATTTGGCTCCGTGATTGGCGACTTGTTGTTAACGCCGCTACTTGACGTCACTTCCTGTCTAAAACTATCAACTCTATTGCCTGGATAATGCCGACAGAAGCAGCAACACATACTGCACATCTTTCCCAATTTTTTCAATAGAGGAATCAACTCGTACAAATCTCCTCTGAATTTCCTATTCATACTGACATAAATTATGGGGTTACAGAAAGAGTGCATTGCCGCGAAAAGTGTGACAAATGTGACGACGTTTGCTGGGAGGGTGATGTCCGGTGTCGCTTCCAGTAGATGAACAATCACGAATGGCGTCCATGCGGCGGCAAACACGAACAGCACTGTAAAGACAATTTTGGCGGTGCGTGTCTCGGAACGCAAATGCCGCACTTCCTTGCTTAACCTTTTTTCCACGCTCGCGCACCGCCAGCGCGCAACCATCCTGCGATGGCTGCGCACTTTGAGAAAGATCTTCAAATAGCAATAGAACATAACGACGAAGGAAAGCGCAAAGCAAGTGATTGCGGCGAAGAGGATGTAGCCGGGATCTTTATCGAATGACATCTTGCAAACGGAGCCGTACGCGAAGACGTATTGGTTCCATCCGAGTATTGGAAGAATTCCAATCACACTTCCCCATACCCAGATGACGGATAGAAGAACAAGGGCGTGGTTCATCTGGAGCTTGCGACCCGGACCGGACACGATGGCGCGATATCTGGACAAATAAACAAACATTGAAGGTGTGTCTCAAGGCATTCTCGTACATAGTCACATCAGGAGCCCATAAGTAGGAGCTTTCATCTAACCTATATAGTTGAAGTAGCGCACTTCCTGACCTAGTTATTTTTAGATGCAAATTTGCATTTTAAATTTGTTGCTGGTTCCCAAGAGGTCCGCACAGTGCCGAAACACAAGATTGCGGCGGAGGCCAAAACGCGATTTTTCGAGGTATTTTGAGGTTAGAACTTCTGCTATATTTGTTATCACAGATACCCAACTGAGTAATAAACTACTATAGACATTTACATGAGGAATTTCACTCGTAGTCAGTCTTCGCTTCTTTCCGCCATGTTTATTGATGGAGATAATTTATACAATATTGAGACTTGGAAGCTGACTGGACGTTGATTGGACAATTTCTGCAACGTTTCGCGCCAAATTTGTTCTAAAAATAGATAGGTCAGGAAAAACGCTGCCTCACGTACCCAGTACCAAAGATGAAAGCTCCTACTTATGGGCTCCTGGTCACATCTATCGTCGTTCACGTGGTCCTCCGCTCCATATTCCATGTACGATTACAGCTATAAGCGCGCGCTCTCTTCTTTATTTAGAAATGCCCTAGCCGTCCCTAGCCGTGTCTCACAACTACTTGCATGCAGCGCGTGCTCTTTTTTCCCCACATCTACCGACATGCAGCGCGCGTGCGTTATAGCTCTAAACGCCTCGAGCAAGTCCCACGACAATATAATGCATCGTGCGGAAATGTGGAAATGATATTCGTGTGTTCAAATTTTGATATCTCAAATATCAACATTCGCATTCAGGTCAATCAATACTACTTTTGTGAAGTAGTTGTACCGTTGCTCTACAAAATAATGTATATTTTAATTCTTAAAAATGATCTAGCTATTGCGCAATCTCTAGTGACGTCACAAAACATCATAGCGACGTCAAAAGTAATCGAAAATATTCGTCGTGATTACATTATATTTACAAATTTGATGGAAAATCATTGTAGAGTCAAAGTTAAATGACGCTGATTTTTTTTTTTTTGGGGGGGGAGGGTGGTTGGCCCAGCGTGGTTCATATATTTGTTTTTTTGGGCCCGTTTTAATAGCGCTGCGCACAGATTAAAACAGATTAAACACACTAATTAAAAACAGCAAGTCATACTTTTCTCCCAATTTCACTCAGGTCTTTTTTTCTCTCAAGAACGATACAAAATGAATTGGTAAACTGGTAGTTTACCAATTGTAGCAGAGCCTGTATGCACTCCTACCATATTTCGAGCGTGATCCTTCACTGAATGGGAATTCAGAGGGATTGTTTGTCTGAGTCTCGTGTTCTGTATGTTAGTAGAATTGTTGGCTGCACACTCCTGTGAGGAGAAGTTCCGGCTTTTCATTAACACCATGAAGGACGCAATTGACAGATTTCTCTCCTTGAAGAGGTCACTCCGAACCGGGACTTTGTCACGCACAAATATGCTGTGTCATGGACATTTAGTGTGAACTTTATTATTTCGTATTTATTCGTGCTTTATTATCAAAGTATTATGTATCAGTCAATTCCAGCGCTGACCATGCCCCCCCCCCCCCCCCCCCCCCCCCCCCCCCCGGCAACCCCCGGGATTTTGGTCATTTTCAAAAATAAAACTGAAAATTCCCCGTCCGAGCATTTATAATTCGTTTTTAAATGTACTTTAGTTTTCTCGTCTTTGAACGAGTTCTCATTTCACTGAAAGTGAGACAAAATACAAATAAAGAAGTAAAACAAACCTATAAAAATGCAGTGGCGCAAAAAGTCTTCTACTAAGGTATTAGTACAATGTCGTTAGACATACCTAGGCCATTCGCTATGATTGGTCCCCGGAATCTCTCCATGCGAAATTTACTTTCATTCTATTTGCAGAGCAACTATTTCGTAGTTATGTTACTTGATTTTTTGCGAACTTGGACTCTGTTTATAGTGTCAATTCATGTTTATGTTTTTCCACTGATATGAGACGAAATTGCGAAATCTGAAGTTAACGGCGAAATTTGCAAATATATCTTCCCTTATATTTTATGTTGCGTTATTTTCTGTATTAACTGGGACATTGTAACTGCCAATCGATAATTATAGCGGAACTCCTGTGGAGCCCCATAGGCTAATGCGTGGGGAAAAAATCAATTTAAAAATTTAAAAAAAATCAATTAAAAAATGTATAAAATTAAGAGTAACCCACCTAGTCGAAAATTTTTGGTTAATGGGGATCTCCGCTTCCTTTAAGTAGCGCCGGCTCTTTTCTGCCCTGCCCCTAGACCCCAGTGCCTCATAGTCCAGTCCCTGAACTCTCCTTCGCGGCTCCGAGCCGCGAAGGAGAGTTCAGGAACTGGACTAATAGGTGCCTCACGGTAAGAAAATTCAGGCCAGCGAAAGGCGAACGGACGCCTTTTTTTTCGGACGCCTGGCTGTTTTTCGAGTTTTTCTTCTGCTGCTTTAATGGTAGTTTCTTGCAGCCCACCGTATATACTAGGCACACAACTGTAGTGTAGACGAACTCTCAGAAAAGATAACCTTTGGGTTATCTGTCTATGGCTGTTCGCAAACTGGACTTGGATTAGTGATCGATAAAGTTGTCTTGCCCGGATCTGACAAAACGGAAAGAAGTCAACCAGTCGAGAGGTTTATTCTTGCTATGAAAAGCTTTTGAGTAACAACACAAGGGAAAGAATCTCCAGCTTTGTTTTAGCTAAAGCACGGAAAGAATTAAATTGTGAAAAAGGAGCATTTCTCGTGGAATTTTAGCCACGGTTGTATCATCGACGCTCGTGAATTACAAGTCACTCAAGCTCTAAATACGAGAAAGAACAATGTACTGCGACTCGTTTTCTCGACAAAGAAATACCGAAGGTGCTGTTGCTTTGGCAGCAATATTCAGGTAAGCTTTAAAGTTAAGCTTATTTCGAGCTTTTTGGTTTTGTGTGACTGACCAATTTCTCACTGAAGAAAAAAAATGTTCCTCTTTGCTGCATGGCTGCAGATGTGAGATCAGTTATTCTAATTAAATGCAATCAAGAGAGTAAATTAATGCTATATTTTATGGCAGTAGCAAAGGATTATTTTTAAGTTTTGACTTTCTGAATAAAACCCCAAAAAACTTAAGTTATGTTTTGCCTGTGTGCTTCAGCTTGCTCTGATTCACACACATCAACTCATACACACACAAAAAAGAATAAAATGAATATTCAAAGCTGAGTTTAGTGGATGGAAAATTGCTGTGTTTTTGCCGAACAACAATGTTCACTGCTGAAAAGTCCCAGGAGGTGCAGCATGGCTGTCAGGTCTCAACATTTCTCACCAATGAGCCTTGCACCTTGCATCTTGTGCTAAGTTCAATAGGATTGTAAAAGTGATTACATGAGACCAGTATTTACTGAGATCACTCCTGAGTTGATATTGGTCTCATGTAATCATCACCTTTTGTGATTGTGTTTATGTGAGACCAGTATGGACTTGAAAGTTGTTCGTGTCTGGTCAGCAACCAAAATGAACGTGTGCAAGCCTCTGGACTTTTTTCCAGACTGACTTCATGTATATGCATGTAAATAAATTTATGAGAGCCAATACCGCTACAAACTTAGAGTGGATCACAGATCACTCTGAGTTTGTACCAGTATCATGTAATCACTGCCTTAGATATCCTAACAAGATTCCGAAGTACAATGTAAGGGGGAGGCATGCTCATGCACATTTTGAAAATATTTCTGATTTACTTTTATTTGTAATAGGCTAGGGTTATAGATTTGCAAATCGAGTAGATTTGCAAATCGCTTAAATTATTTTATCAAATGTCATTATTTTTAATCAAATTTCACTTTGTCACAAGCAAGTTTCAGGTTTTTATACACCAACATTAAACTGTATTTGCTATGTTTTCACTTTTGTTTCCTTTATGTTGGCTAAAGTATCTAATGAATAATGAATTCATTAACAATGAATGATCAGTAATGCAGACTTTGAAATCCTGGTGCGGGTTGTTCAAAGGTGGATTAAATTTAAACCAGGTTTAGTTCTGAACAAAGCCATCGAGTCACCATGGTAATTAATCCTGGATTAGTGCTAAACCACTTTCGAGCAACTGGACCCTGATCAAGTCCGAATAAGGGGCATTTAAATATTACCTCAAGACCTCAGTCATGGTGTTTCACAATCCAGACCTCTTCTAAGCCTTACTAATCTAACAATTCAGGCTGTCATGTACTAGATATCCTAGTTTGATTTTGATTCTTTGTTTTTATAGTTCATGGTGCTGATATTCTGTGGTACATTAGGGCTGGTTAAATGAAAACACATGCAAGACAATAGCAAGGCTTTCCAGTGCCTGAGGTACTAGTAACCCCTGGAACCCACTGGTATTCTGAGGTCTGTACGTTACCAGTTACTGTACGTTACCAGTTACTTTAGAGCTAGCAAGTTTTGCATTCTACAACAAGTATATATTCCCGCTCTGGAATTTCCAAATCTGTTCCATTGGGGAGGTAAAGGTATTTTCTGGAATCACATTATTGTTTTATTGTGCCCTGTGGTAGGGCCATTCCATTTTTTATCCGCACCCCCCCTACGGAAGAGGTTTTCCGAGGGGAGCACGGTCCAGAGTCGTTTTCCGAGGGGGGTGCAAGCCCGAACCAAACCACGGAAGACTTTTTCCGAGAGGGTACGATGCATCGCGGGGTACGATACACTGGGAGCGAAAACCACGGAAGATGTTTTCCGAGGGGGTGCGCATGTACAGTTTTTCCGAGGGGGTACAGTGTCGAAGACCCATGGAAGAGATTTTCCGAAGGGGTACAGTGCCAAAACCTACGGAAGAGTTTTTCTCAAGGGGCACAGTGCCGAAAACCCATGGAAGAGTTTTTCCGAAGGGGGCACAGTCCAAAGAACCCACGGAAGAGTTTTTTCGACGGGGTTTTGTGGAGAGGAGGGGAAAGCGCGGTGGGTATACATTTATTAATAGATGAATGATTTAAATAGGAGTTAATGAATGAATTGAATGGCTTTAAAAATCCTATTTGTATAGTCGTATTCAAAGGTGCTTCGTAAATGATTCTCTCTCGGGTACTAAATTTCTCTCCTGCCCCGCATCTCCCAGACGACCATTTCATGTCCATTACTCGTGTACTATTTACAATATGAGTGGCTATGTTATATCGGCAGATACAAACACGAGCGCGTAGCGCGATACAGAATACTAATTAGATCAATTAGTATTCTGTATCAGACACCTAGCCATGTGGTATCGGGGATTACAAGTAGTGTCACCTGATCCGAATCCAGTGCAGAGATTGGATGAGCATCCTATGAATAATGGATGAATATTATATACTTTACTGTTTGGCTAGGATAGTACGCGAGCTCTGATTGGCTCATTTCCTTTCCAGTATTTTCTCATCTCAGACCGTTACCATGACAATTGGTCCGGATTGCGTATTAGATTTGCGATTTGGTGGTGCTTCTAAAAACCGTGTAAGAAAGAGAGATTACTCGATGAGAAGACGATAAATTAGAAACAAACCGGAAATTTCTTGATGGATATCTTTTACCTGTTACCTGTCTCCTTCGCGCCTACTTTCCACATAAGGCCTCATCTTTTAAATTATTTGAGCAACGCTATGGCCCGCCATGTTTGGTTCTTTAGGGGTGACACTGAAAATTTCCGACGATCATCCCCGATCAAAACATAAGGGAGTCCCCCCCTGACAAGACAAAGCCGCTTGTGGATTTTTTTCCGGCGAAATTGTTTTGAGTATAAAATGAGATATTTCAAGAAACCCAGAAAGAGAGAGAGAAAAGTATTGATCATGATTTATAAAGCATCGCACTCGTTGAGTGAATTTTATCAAACAAGAGTCTCGTAAACTTGGTAAATTCAAAAACAACAATAATATGATTTGTTTCGGAAATCTTAACCAAAACTGAGAATAATATAACTAAACCATACAATCAGAACTGAAATTGCTAAATTGCTAAATGCGGGTGGTTTAAAACGTGCCTTTTGTGGAAGATTTTCTGACAGAGTCAACTATAGTCAATCGAAGAGTTTGGTCATCTTAATCTTGTTCCATTGTAAACCATAGAATTTTGTATTTGCCAGCTTGCTCAATCAAACGTAAATCTACAAAAGCTAATTTACTGAGCATGCGTTTTATAAACGAGTGAAGCTTGGAGACCCTTGAACCGCGAGGGTAACCTTGAAGCCACCCTTAGCCAATATCCACGCAAACTTCACAACTGACACAACTAAAGGGAATTTCACTCTTTCCTTTATTTTGATAAAGCCATAATATCGAATCCAATTTAAATCAAGACCTCGCCAGCGTTAGTGATTTGCTTAATAATAATAATAATAATAATAAGTTAATTTTATAGCGCTTTTCTCTTACGGATCCAAAGCGCTTTACAATAGTTTTATATATAAAAAGAACATGTATAGTATCTAAATAGTATAAATGTATAGTTTCTAAATAGTTTTAAAAGATGAAATATATAAGAGTATACAATAAGTGTACCTATTAAAACGATAAAAACATATATAAAATATTTAAAAGTATTTAAAATAGCTGCTGGTCGGACACCACATCTAGACGTCCTCAAAAATGTTAAGGCCGCCAGGACGCCTTAGCCGTCTCCATTGTTACGGCCAATTTGATTTCTTTTAAAACATCCAGCATTTTGCGGAAGTCTTACGTATTTTTTGCCATACTAGTCCGCATTTCTTTTTGTGATTCACGCATTTTACAGTTCTTTGGAGGAACAGAGGAACTAAGTGTTTGAAGTCCCTTTAGGTTTGGGAGCCAATAGCCAAACCATGGGCGGATTTAGTCATAGAGGGGAACAATGTTTCATCTACATCTACTTTATTGACTGATAAAACCATCCGGTATCACATCAGTATAAATAAAAAATATACAAATCTATCAAGATAATATATAATACATGGAATAAATCTATAAATAATAATTTAAAATACATTCTCTAAAACCAGTGGCCATTGTCAATTAAATATTTTCGGAGCTCTCCTTTAAATCGGCCCTTATCCTCTATATCAGTAATCGAGCCTGGCAGTGTGTTCCAAAACCTAGTACACCATGGAAAAAAACTATTCGCATGTTGATTGCATTTTGAATGTGCTCTATGGAAGCGCTTGGAGTTGCCATTCCTTGAAGGTCGGTCCATTGGAACCAAGAAGGGCTCTCTCTCAATGTCCACAGTTCCATAAACAACCTGGTGGAACATGGACAATCGAGAGAGTCCGTCTGCCCTCAAGGGATGGCCACTCCAGCTCCCTCAACATGTTTGTTACAACCCCTGGTTCCCTCAAATAATTATTATAGCAAACTCTGGCTGCACTCCGCTGCACCATATCAAGGTGGTGTTTATCCTTTTGGAGATGCGGGTACCAGGCAGAGTTTGCATATTCCAGCTTCGGTCTAACTAGACTGCAATAAAGTTTGGACTTGCAGTCTACCGAGGCTGTTCTGAAATTTCGTCTAATAACCCAAGGGTCTGCTTTGCACTAGATGTAATTTGTGCAATATGCTTATCCCATTTTAGATCCCCTGAGAGTAGAACTCCTAGATAGGAGTGATGGTGAACCCTCTCCAAAATCTTGTTATTCAGTGTATAGGGAAAGCCTGGAATGTTTGCTCTGCTTGTGGAAAAGCACATAGTGTGACATTTGTCCACATTGAAGGCCATTTGCCAATCCCTCTCCCATCTACTTAAAGCATCTAAATCACTTTGTAAAGTCATTTGGGCATTCAATGGTGCGGTATAAAAGGCAGTCATCTGCAAAAAGCCTAATAGTTGACGAGATATTTAGAGGGAGATCATTTACAAAAAGCAGGAACAGAAGCGGTCCTAAAACTGTTCCTTGAGGTACACCAGAGGTGACAGAGCATTGACCGGATGTTGCACCCTCAAGTGTGACACACTGAGATCGCTGAGTGAGAAAATCTTCCATCCAGGCCAACAAGCAACCCCTGATACCATAATAGCTTAATTTGTAAAGTAACCGTCTATGAGGTACTCGGTCAAAGGCTTTTGAGAAATCTAAGATAAAGGCATCGACCCGTTTCCCTTGATTTACAGCACTTACTAAGTCATGGCATGTTATGATCAATTGTGTCTCACAGTTCCTCCTTTTGCGGAAACCGTGTTGGAAATCACTTAGTATACCGTGTTTCTCCAAATGTTGCCAAACATAGTGGCATATAACATGCTCCAGAATTTTGCATGTTACCGATGTGAGGGAAACAGGTCGATAGTTGTTAGGTGATGACCTTTTACCTTTTTTAAAAATGGGCACTACATTGGCAATTTTCCAGTCCGTGGGTAATTTTCCCTGATCTAAGGACTGTTGGAAAAATTTTGTATATAGGGGTGCCAGCTCATGGGATAATTCCTTTAAAATACGAGTTGGCAATTTATCAGGCCCCCCAGCCTTATTTGGATCAAGTGAATCTAAGAGCTTCTGAACTCCATTCGAGGTGACTATGATCTTACCCATCACTGGGCTTGATGATTTGGGATCTAAGCTTGGTGTTATACTAGAGTCCTCTTTTGTAAAGATGGAGAAAAATAATCATTTAGAACATTTGCTTTGTCTAGGCTACTCGAAACAGCGATGTTGTGCTGGTTATGAAGCAGGTTAATACCCATATTATCTTGCCTTTTTGATTTTACAAATCTCCAAAATTTCTTTGGTTGTTCTCTTTGAGGGGACGCTAGCAAGTTGTTTATGTATTCTGAATAAGATTGATTTAGTTTATATCTATAGGCCTTTCGAGTTTGTTTATATTTCCTTTTGTCACATTCTAATCCTGTATGTCTCTGGACGTTATATAATCTCTGGACTTTCCTATTGAGTTTTTTAAGATTGTGGGTAAACCAAGGGAGATTGTACCTACTTGAAGTCATTTTAGCAGGGATATACTCCTCCATAAGAGAAGAAAGCTTCCCTTTTAACATGTCCCAGTCATCCTGCAATGATCGACCAGTGA
The DNA here is from genome assembly GCA_033964015.1 of Scolanthus callimorphus. Taxonomy (NCBI): domain Eukaryota; kingdom Metazoa; phylum Cnidaria; class Anthozoa; order Actiniaria; family Edwardsiidae; genus Scolanthus; species Scolanthus callimorphus. Next base: position 20,670,073 of record CM066923.1, read on the forward strand.
AGTTTGTGAGATAGACAGAGCCAAACTCCCGTAGGTCCCTTTTCATATCCTCAAAGTTTCCTTTTGAATATAGAAAGATCTTTCTTCTGATGGGACGTGCTATCTTTGGTGAAACTAACGTTTGTATCTCAACACATCCATGGTCTCCCATTGCATGTTTAACTTGTACTGAGGGTGCTGTTTGTTGTAAAGAGCAGGTCAAGGATCTTATCACCACGGGTAGGCTTATCTACCACTTGCTCCAAACTATAAGTACAACACATCTCCAGTAGCTTCTCACATGCTGTAACGTGACGGCTGCCTCTTACAATAGGCCTGTTATTGGACCAAAACTCGCCTATTCCCGCAGCGGGAACAGGCGAGAATAGGCGAGAATAGAGAATTTTGGTAAAAATTGGCCAGCAAGAATAGGCGAGAATAGGCGGGAATAGGCGAGAATAGGCGAGAACAGAAAATTTTGGCCTAAAATGCTTGGCGGTAATAGGCAAGAACAGGCGAGAATAGGCGAGAATAGGTGAAAGTAGAAAAATGTATAAGGAACTCCACAGTCCAAATACATCCCCCCAAATTATTATTTGAAATCATAACAGCATTATTGATTTTATTACTCAATCCAAAAATGCAATATTGAACACAATATTGAACATTATTCTTGTCATTTAAATAATTACTCTTGGTAACAAAATTGCATATTTGGAATAAAATTTATTAAAAAAAAGCATTTTTGGGTTGAGCAATGTCATCAATAATGGAATAATGAATAAATCTTTTAACTGTAAGAGAGAAAAAAATATTCACAATGTATCAAGATACCATGTCCCTTTTAATTATAGCTTACAGTTTATAGCTACAAAGTTAGACATTTAGGGATGTGTAGCATGAGAAAAGTTGTGGTGAGAGGAAAAGTATTTGTATGAGGAAGATATTTTTTTAAATATTCTAAAAGGTAGAAAATATTGTGAAATACAAATTCATTGGGAAATTTCCCAATAATTCAGAGACTCCTCCCTTATCACTTTTCTTATGGGGTGTCCGTGCTATAACATAGCTTATAAGTAGGCTTAGAAAACATTTAAATGCAATTTACAACTTTAAATAAAGTCTTATTCAGCCAATCATAATATGAAAAAACTAGTTAACATGATTTTTTTAGCTTATAATATTGAAAGAGCTGATTTCAATTATTTAGTAACAACAGGTCTTAGCCAATTATGTTGACAATTTAAAACTCATCTATATTCACACGAATTACACTCATTTAACTCAAGAAGGGTGATCAATCTTGATCTGGAACAATGGAACAGACAATAGTGATTTTGCTAAATGTCGCTGTAAGCTCATCTATTCTAAACGATTCAGGGCCATTCCATTTTATATCCACACCCCCCGGGTTGATGACATCGTCAAGAATTAACCCCTAAGAAATAAATTCTGCCGGAGGACCCCCAGAATTTTGCCTTTTTCAATTAACCCCTAAGAAAAAATGGCATATGCCCCTAAAATTTACCGGTTGATGACAAATTTCCGTATTTTTGACCCTCAGAAAACACATTTTTCGGGGAAACCCCTCAGAAAATGGTAAAACAACCCCTCAGAATTTTTTTCTGCGACCACCCCTCAGAAAATGTCATCAACCGGGGGTGTGTGGACAAAAAATGGAATGGCCCTCAATACTAACATTGAGCTTGCCATATACCTCTTCCATTGAGCTCACCTCGGGAATATTCTTACTCGGGATCCAGCCGATTTGTTGTTTGCCCAATTCAGGAAACACAAAAAAATACCAAAACCTGTTATACCATGCCTTACTTCCACGCGTTCCATAACTGCCTGTAATGAAGTTGAACCATGCATAAAGCCCTGACCCTGTAGTTTCGAAGCATGACTGAACTTGCTTGTTCCGCTCAGTGTCAGACGCAAATCTGCATACAAATACAATAAAAATATAGTCTCAGTTTAAAACTAGATACGAAAAATGGTCAATAAACGTTGCGTGGTAGCTTGTTTTCACTCGAACTTACACTTTGGCGTAATTTTCAACCTTTTTGCATCTGATTGTTCGCCTTCTATTCCATGTTTTGAAGATGAACAGCTGTGCGACCTCGCAACCTAAAGAAGAGTGAGACTGGTGAATAAAGGCACAGGAGTCCCACCGAATCTCACCAAAAACGCGCGAAAGCAGAGTTACTTACTTATAAGGACGCATTTTTATACATCATTGACTGACAAAAACTAGTAAAACTAAATACAAAGTAAACGCACCAATTCTGAATAAAATTTATGTGAATAAACGCAAATCAGTTTCGACAGTCATTGAAATCTGTTCGATTACTTTGTAATAATAATCTTTATTTCAACAAGATGAATAAACTAAAGCGGTGCCGCTTGTGGGGTCGTTTATAAAATAAAAATTTATAGTAAAACTAGTATAGTAAAACTTATGTAAAAAGAAGGTAACTCACCTGATATTGTAAAGTTTCCAGGACTTTCCTCTGAGCTATGCAGGCGCATATCCAGTCAACGGTCACAGGAACAATAGACTCTGAGAGGTTGTCTAATTTCAGAGCCCCTATTCCGGATGAGAAGGACACATCCCTTGGAAAGACTAAATGGGTAGTCGACTCCTTTACATTCTGTGCTACCACTCCACCAAACTGTATGATTTTCTCTGTGACAATTTTATGTTGTAGCTTTATAAGCTTTCTAGGTACGAATACAAATTCAAGCCCTTCAAGAAAACTGCTTGCTGCCATTTTGCTCCAGAAATGTTATACTACGAAAAAAGTTATTTTAGTCTTCCTTTTAATAAAACACCAGAAGCATAAATTAAAGTCTCAACCAATCACAATCTGGCAAACAACTTTCGCTGACATATATTTCCTGTTTATTGTTGAATCAGTGCACCGCCCTTCCTGACCTTTTTTGAACCACCAACCACTTACAATGGTAACCTCGCTTTCTATTGAAAAGCCAATCACTGTCAATTAAAGGCTTCAGCTTTCCGATTAGGGAGCGGCCGTGTTTTATGGGTATGCGAGCACGTGAAGTCAAGTTGCGGCATTGTCCAGATAACCACTATGTTGTAGAGCTCTTTTTTATAGTCCGCACCGTGTTTTGTCTGGCCATGCCGAGAAGATCTTACAGCCGTTCAAGGTCGCGCTCTCTGTCAAGCGAGAGGACCCGCCGACGACGCCACAACACAAGGTCCCGCAGTAGGTCACTGTCGCGAAGATCGCCACGATATTCGAATAATCACAGAGCCAACACTCGTTCTAACAGCAATAGCCGTTCAAGATCGCGCTCTATGTCGAGCGAGAGGCCACGTGGATCGCGCCACCACACAAGGTCCCGCAGTAGGTCACGGTCGCGACGACATTCGAATAATCGCAGAGCAACCCCTCGTTCTAACAGTAATAGCCGTTCAAGATCGCGCTCTGTGTCGAGCGAGAGGCCACATGGATCGCGTCACCACACAAGGTCCCGCAGTAGGTCACGGTCGCGAAGACCGCGACGACATTCTCGTTCTAACAGTAATAGATCGCGCGATCACGGCAAGAAAGATCACGGCAAGAAAGATTTCGCCAAGGAAGATCTCGCCCACGATCAAACTCCCTGTCGTCAGGACCCCGAACTAACAGTAGAGGTGAGTAAAAAAAAAAAAAAAACGCCTATTGTATCTCATGCGCAATCTGCGCTTTGGATTTAAGCCCCCTCCCCCACAAGTAAACTGCTTCATACTAGATGCAAATATTGAAAACCGAAGAATACCCCTGTGCGTAGCATACAACTAGCATAGTATAAACAAATATAAAATATATAAACAAATAGAAATAATTAAAGGGCACTCGCACGCTTGACTGACAAGCAAATCATTCAAATAGCAATCCAATTCCATCCTCTTGATAATAAATAAAAACACTATAGATTTGTATTGATTTAGCAGTTAAAAAGTCATTTAACAAACCTGGACTGTTATTTTGGTTATTCCAGGTAAACTTGAATGTATTTTTGGTGATTGGAATCAGCTTATTTTTTGATAGGTTGTAAAAAATTACGCGTGCGAGTGCCCCTTTAACAATAAATCAGAGAGCTCATTTGCCTTTTCTTCTTATGAATTATAAAGTGCTGTCAGATAATGCAATTTTATTTGCTTTTTCCAAATTAAACAAAATCAACGCAATGCATTATGGGCTGGTTGAGCTGGCCGTGGGTGGGTCACCTAAATAGGGCGTGAGAGTTAGACTTTCTTGAACGAATGGACCTCATTTTGTTGAGTATTGGAAGATTGGCCATTAATATATGATACCTATTTCTTGTCAACAGAGAGAGGTCAGAGTTCACAAGACACAAATGCTACCATTCAACCTGAAAATCATAAAGGTATTTCCTCATTGTGTGCCAGCTGCACTATGTTCCTCGGAGGACTCCTAGTGAATACGGAATATGTAATTTAAAACCCTACCCTGATCAGTGGATCATCCCTGTTTATAGGGAGTACCCCCACCCCACTTCCCCAACTGCCAGCAAAGGTCTTTCAGTTTCAAATTGGCTGGAGTTAATAATAATGCATAATGCAATGCATAATGTCCCTTGATATGGTTTTGTGAAATTTGCATAAATTGAGATAAATGTTTGATAGACAACATGCTGTTTGAAGTATTTCACTGATACACTATTAATTTATTAATAGCATAACAAGAAAACATTATGTTCTCTCCGCTTTGCTTTTGCAATGAGATAATGATATGGAGGTCAGCAAAGTGTTAAAATAACTTTTAATTTCAAAATAATATACTTAACAATTAGACCTCAAGGCCGAATGTGCTATGATGAATAGACCATGAGGCCGAAGGCCGAATGGTCTATTGATATCATAGCACATGAGGACGAGAGGTCTAATTGTTTTAGTATAAACCAACTAGTTGGTCGGTTTTGGCAATGAATTCCATTATTTTATGTTGAAAAAATCAAATTTTCTTGCAAAGAAAGGTGGTGGTTTTGCCAGGCACGGTCTATCACTAATAGACCATTAGTAGCTCAGCCAATCAGAATGCAGGATTTGTAATAGACCATTAGTTGGTTTATACTAAACTTACATAGTCATTACATTGCCAGTTTAATATCCATAACATTCTCTGTGTAACATTCTTGATCTCAATTCTCTACTTCTGAAAGAAAAAGAAAAACATGGCTATAATGAAATACATTTATTAAAATACCAAATTACACTGTAAAATTTGAATTAGAAAAAGGGTTTTTAATCATTGTAATATCAACTGTTTGTAAAATGTAAAATTCTAGAGGGCATTTGTCTGTATAATGCTATACTTTTACAGGAACATGGTTTTCTTACAGGGCTTTTTTTTCTTTTATTTCAGAAGTGACACAGGCGACATGGTTTGTGAAAGCCAGCAACTCCCAGAACTACAAACTCCTGGCAGTATCAAGCAAATTTACAACCAATGAATTTCTTGAAAAGGTGGGGAGAATGTTCAACCTTTCAGTGGGCCATTTCCTGGTGACATACAAATTGAATGGTGAGGATGCAGATGTCACTATTGAAATTGATGATGAAGACACAAGCAGCTTCAATAATGCATTTCAGTTGTTATGTGAAGCTAAAAGCACCCCCAGGCTATTTGTGCAAGTGAAGCTGAATCCAACAGTTAATATAAGGAAAGAAAGATCAGGAAGAACGAAGGAAACTGTTGCAGAAGCAATAAAACGGGAGATGGGTCTTCATAATGATGAAGGAAAGAGAAAAAAGGGGCCATAGGGGCAAAGTGGACAGGAAAATGTGACGAACTGATGGAAAAGGATCCACGTTTCCTGCTAGAATTTGACAAGTTGAGAGCTTCAATGAAAGTGGTCTTGGGCCATGAGAATTATGTCCTCAACCCATTCCAGGTGCTATGCCCAATATGTGGGAATATCAAAGTTCTAGGCAACATGAACCAAATAAGGGATCTGCTTGTACACCTCAAAATTGTGCATGGGGAGACCGAGTGTGCCATAGCACTAGCTAACAGGATACGAGAATGGCAGAAGAACCAGTTTATATCCGAACATGACTTAAACAGAGCAAGCCCCTGCTGGACTCAAGGATACTGACACACTTCTTAATGTTCCACGGACCAGAGATGCACTTCTGGTCCGTGATATTGTATAGGGGGTTCTTACAATTTATGTTAGCTGTTACTAGACATTAACATGCCAAGTTGATAGTGATGTTTCAGAAGTATTAGAAGTATCATTACCCAAATAAATAATATCAAATTTATTTTGTCAATAATTTAAGTCGTCATTATGTCATTATGTGAATCCCTACAGCTTGTTTATAGTAACACATGAAATTTCAACAATAGTGTAACAGCATTATTATTGTAAGAGCCCCCTATACATAAAGCTTTATTAAGTGTGACCAGTATTTAGCCTCTTGGCTTTGGCGACTAGTTGAGACTGGACTTCTACCACCATCTCATCTGTTATATCAGAACATTGATGCCTTCATAACACAACAACTAAGCCAACCATTTTCTGTTGCTGACTGGCAAAGATGGCCAACTTTGTACAGCTTCTGTGAATCTCTAAAGGAGATATCATCTCGTGCAGGATATCAGTTCTACCTTGGTTCCAGGCGCTATGGTATGAAAGGGAGCAATGATCTCAGTCCAGTGGAGAATTTCTGCAACCCAGGACCATCAATTGGAACGCTCGATGCTAAAAAACCTAAACCTGCTTATGATGATGGTCCAAATTTTGCAAACATTTTGCTTTTTCTTACAATTGCAAATTCACTTCAGGACGCGCCAAAGTTCTCATCACCTAATTGCATAAAGTATCCTGTATGTACTTTCTATGATGGAATGCCACTGAACATTGGGACTTTTCCAAGGCAGCTCAACAATAGTTCCTTTTTTGATGGTGTAGTTCCAGCCATTGCTCTTGATAAGATGCTACAACTTCATAGGACTGGACACTCTGCAGTTGCAGAATATATTTCAAAAAATTGTCAATGGTTAACAGAAGTACGAGAGTTTATGGTAACTGACACTACTTCAACAATACAGTTGAATTTTTATACTGATTACAGACCAGCTGGTGGTGATGCAGAAGAGGTGAAAGAAAAGTTGAGGGAAGTGCATCTTATGTTGGAAGCTTGTTCCACTTGTATCATGGCTGGTGCTTCACAACATTGCAAGTACAACTCCCTGAATGAGGCCTGTGATCCGTGCAAGCAAATTATATCTGGGCAACCAAACCATAAATGCATAAGCATGAAGTGTCTGCATACAGCCTCTGACCAGGCCCCATCTCAACAGGCTGCACACACTGAACTTAACGAGGAGTTGCCAAGGGATATTACTGATGCAGATTATAGAAGGCATGGATTCGGTCTTCTGCATTTTGCGAAATGCACAGTTAGTTCTGCTAGAAATTATCGCCTGACTGATATGTGTGATACGTTTTATACTGGTCTTCTAACTGCTGTATATGCATCAAAAACAGTTGAAGGAGAAAACCTGGCAAAGTGTGCATCTGCAGATGTATTCAACTGCAGAGACAGGCACAGTGATGATATTTGCTATCAAACAGTCAGCAAAAGCATGGAGGATGCACTAAGAGGCATTGATGGAATATCTGCAACCATAATTCCTGAGCAGTACATCACCTGGACCCAGGAGTCCAAATCACACAGCATACTCGGAAGGCCACTGTATCTAACCACAAACGGGAATGGAGACATCTTATGGACAGGTAATTTAGAGTATATTCCCCTAAACTATCAACTGAAGTGCAATCCAGGAAACGTCTGTGCCTACTGTTAGTAACATTGTTTTATACAAAGCTTAATACTAAAAATCAGGAAAGAGGACTATTGTACAAGAGTACTTTTTATATAAAATTTGTACTAGTCATAAATGTTGGGAATTGAATTAAACTCCTGAATGGCACAGCCAAGCAACTTGGTTACTTGGCCAAGATCCAAAAGGCCAGTACATAAGCTACAGTATCATAAAAAAATCTTGTAAAACATAGGCTCTAATATCTTTTATATTTTATTTAGATGCGGAGTATGAATTCGTTGGTATGGCAAATCGACATGTTCCAGCAAAATGTATTGCTATTGGCAAATGGGATGAGCCAGGTAAAACTTATTATTATTCTTCCAGTAGTTTACCCACCGCTATTAGGTGCGCAAAAACTATATTCAAACTTTGCATATGTTATACGTTTTTCCAAAGAGGGTCACATATTATCTCTAACAAAGGACAGAACCATAACAAAATGTTTGGTTTACTGCACTTGTATTACAATGGAAAACTGTACGGTTGTAAAAAGGAATTGAGAATGTTTGCATATTTCTGTATTATTTGTGCTAACTACTAAGAACGATATAGGGAAAAAAACTATTTCATACAAATGCCACGTCCAGCTCAGCTGGATGGATAACATTCACTCTTATGTATGAAAGCAATCAAAAATAAAAATGTTTCTTTTTTCTTTTTTTTTAGGAAAGCAAACAACACTACAGTTCCTGCACAAAAGGCCAACTTCAGCCATCCAGCTGGCATAGATGTGCTTATTATTGAGTGTGCCAAAAAAGAGGTGTGCTTTGTATGTGACAAGGGAAATTCAGCAGTAAGATTTATAGAGGGAATTCAATCATTCAACAGTCCAAAATTTGTTGGAACAGTTAGAATACAGAACATTCCAGATAACTGGAAGCCAGAGGGAATTACTGTTAAAGATCACAACATGCTCATAATATCAGAGGCAAATAATATATGTCTACTTAAAATGGCCCCTACATATCATCATGGTCAGCTTGTGCAGTTGATATCTGGATTAGTATCGCCAACTGGTCTCCAATATTCCCATGATGAGGCACTTGTGTACATTGCTGATGGAACATCTGTCAAGACCATCCACCTCATGACAAAAGAGGTGAATATTGTTACTGAAGGCTTCAAAAAAGCCTTTGATGTGACACTGTCAGACAATGGAGTGCTTGCTGTCTCTGATGTCCATCAACACACAATCACTCTGTTCAAAAAGACTGCTGCAGGGTACACAGCTGCTACCACACTAGGATCTCCATCTCAACCTGGATTTGAAGATGGTCCATATGCAACGGCTAGGTTAAATGAACCTACAGGACTGCGATACGATCTTGGGACGTTACTGTCATGTTCATTTGGGGGCGAAAGCCATGGATGTCTTAAATTGAGTACTGGGACTGCTTTTGCTGTAGAGTACATTTCTAAAGTGCGACTGATATATGAGGCAATTGGGTTCCTTCCTAAAAAAGAGCAATTCCGATCACGAAGTCAGAAGACAAAAGAAAAGGTTGAATTCAAACCTGCTCTAGCAAAGTTGAACATTTCTATGGAATACTTCGAAACAATTGTTTCAGCTAGGAAAGAATTATTGAACTGCTCAACAAGAGGTCCCGAAGGAACAATTTACCATGTTACACTACAAGGTCTGAAATCTACAGTTCACAGTTTGGAATGTCTTCAGCAGGAACTCACAAAAATTGGCCTCCCAAATTTGATAGAAGAGTTTGACATGTATGCTTTTGCCAACGAGTCGCCCATGGAAAGGTGCTTTGCGAAACCAAAGCAAAAGGGACAGTACAGGCATCCTACAAAAGAACAGTATGCTAAGGCGAAGGGACTGAGTGAGGTTGAGTTGGTAAAGAAGCTGTGTACATGTCCTCATTCCTACTTTACAAATACCTTTGCAGCCTATCAAGCTCCACATGTTTCTCCATTGAGTTCAAATGAAGTCCTCCAAGTTTATCGCAAGTTCCAGGCCCAATTCCAGCCTCAACCTGAAGTTCTTACAGAAGAAATGAAAAGAAAGCAAAGGCTGACCTTGGTACAGCAAGAGCCTTAAATGCTTTGACTAAAGCTCGTCCAACCCAAAATCGCAGAGATATCTACAGAGGCAAATGTGGCTTTGCACCATCTATCATCTTCCAAAGGGATGTTACTCTGGATGCAGGGAGAGGAGGGTATTTTGCCTCATTTGCATCTAAAATGGCAGACTTGCAAGCTAGAAGAAGTGACTTGAATCAAAGGATAAGGTCAGAAGAGTGCATATTCATTCCTGGTGACATTATTCTTGTCAATCCGGGGACTGTTGACAGCATACCATCATCTGACAGGTGGTGGCTTCTACAAGTTAACAAGCACCACCCAGGGAGAAGACAGGGAATGCATGTCAAGTGTTCGGTTTCTGGCTGGATGAGGTCCAAAGTGAACAGGGTAAATCTCTGAGGTTATGTGGAGATTCGGTGAGAGTGTTGTATGGATCAATTATCAAGAAAGATAAACAACCTGTCATCATACCATCATCAGATCTTAGTGAAGGTTGGGAGAACAATGAAGTAACATACAGTTTTACGGATGATGCCTGCACTAGGTTTAATAAACTGGCAGATGAATTTCGAAATGAAGTGTTTGGGACTGCAAGGCAGGAGGACAGCTCCGATGACAGTGAGTCTGAATCAGATTCAGAAAATGATGACCATGAAGTACTGCGAACATTAGAACAAGAGAGGATTGAAAGTGTTGGACATGTTAGAAGAAGGCGAATCATAGGTTCAAATCGTCAAGAAATTTCATCATATGCTGAGCTTGATGGGAGGAGAACACAGAGAAGAAGTAATCCTCGGATCCAAATTTTTCTAGATGAATTTATAGGCACAGAAAGAAATAGCACAGAATTTTAAAGGCCCATCACCAACCGAGAGCCTTTGCGGACTCTTACAATCAGAACACCCGAAAAACAATGGATCAATTTGAAAACAAAAGAAAACGGGGCGCAAAGGCTCCCGGTTGGTGATGGGCCTTTAAATGTGTTGGTGGGTACAAATTGAACACCTAAAGGCTGATTTAGATGGTACGATTTTTCGCCTAAGACTGTCACATGTGATAATATGCTCGCACCAGCTTACAACTGGGCTACAAATTGTGTTGTAGGATTTTGAAACATGTTGACTGAGTTATAACCTGACACGAGCATAACACATGCAACAGTCATAGGTGAAATTTGTACCGTCTAAATCAGCCCTAAAGAAACACTTAATAGGGTCTATATGAGATGCAATGCAATTGTAGAAACTGGGTAGTCATGTTTCCCTTTAAGTAGCCCATGGCTATTATGACAAAAATTGTTTCAGAATTTCTAGCAATTTCATCATTATAATGCAATGTGTAATCGAGTAATTCCAGAAAAGATCCTACCCCCACAATGGAGGGAATTGGAAATTCCAGAGGGGTTGGGATCAATATTCCTCTTATTTCCCATACAATCACTGTATTTTTCAATGGAATCTCAGAGGGGTGGGATGGTCATATGTAAATTCCCTCCACTCTGGAATTTCCAGTGAACAAATACAGTGATTGTATGGGAAATAAGAGGTATATTGACCCCCAATCCTCTGGAATTTCCAATTCCCTCCATGGTGGGGGTAGGATCTTTTCTGAAATTACAATCAAAAATTTTGTTCATAGAGAGTAACTTACTGGGATCATTTGGTATTTTCCAAAAGGTCTAGATGTAATGAATTATGCTGCTGTGATTTTGCCAAGAAACGTTCAAGTTGAGCAATGAAAATTGAATTAAGCTTAATTGATATAAGTTATAAAGTTCATAAGAATGGTTTTAAAATTACAATTACAGCTTACACGGAAGCATAATATAAGAAACTTACTTAAGCCTAAACATGCACATAAGCAAAGCTTAATAATGCTGCAATTTACTTACTCGGGCCAGCTCATAGATAGAACGAGCCATAATACAAGGATTTGTATGGATATGCAAATAAGTGGCCCCGAGTAAGTAAACCAAGCCGGAGGCATGTTCATTGGCATTAAGTTAAGGATTTGTTCTTGTAGTTGCTCAACAAATCTCTAAAATTGTGATTATGAATGTGTATTATTCATTTTGATAAGCTCTAAATAAAACCATAAAGTAAATCGCACAAAAACGTTCTTACCTTTCTTTACCGTAAGATAAGCACAAGCAGTTTTGCTTTTGCTCGCAAATTCACCTTCGCCACAGCGCCATCTTGAAAATTACCCAGACGACCCATCGGGCTCTTGGCCACTAGCAAGGCAACGCGTTTCGGGCGGCCTGTGGATAAACCTTACTGGGAACGACCTTGGAAACGAGGTCAGTCAAACAAACAAAATGGCCGCAAGTTACGTTTTTATGGATGGAATTTTAAGCCTAAAGAGGCCTTAAGAAATTTATTTGGAAGTTCATTGCTGTGTCAGGCGAAGGATTATGGCCCAAACAGAACTAAACAGGATTCAAAGAGCAAAATGGGGAGGGGCGGAAACTGGGATACCCAATCAATGTACTAAAAGGTTAGTGAACAAATAAAACTGAAATAAATCTGGTGCCAGAATTATGAAGCATAGAATACACTTTTTCATTTTTGAGAAGTTTGTTGTAATGTTGTTAGTAAGCATCTCCAATGACATGCATTTAAAAGAATGAGTGTATTTTTTAAACGATGAAAATTTGAGTCAATTTGAGACCTATAGACATTTCTTTACTTTTAATTTTATGTCATTGGTGTCAGCTAAAATGAAATTTTCAATAAGTTGATCTGATGAAGTTTCTAAAACTAATACATAAAACATTGAAATCAGAGAATTTATAGGTTTTGGCACTAGAGCTTAATGTAACTTTTGGATCCTTTTTGTAAGCTTCACAAACAATTGGTTATACAAATATAAATGCAGCCATTCTGCACCAATGAATTAATTTTCATTATGCCCTAATGAAATTTCTAACATGACTGCAGATAAAAGATAGCAATGGCTACATCCGGGATGTTCCTGAAATACCAATTTTTCACCTTACTGTCTGACTTATAATTTAACTGCAGTAATCAAGCTTGTTGATTACAGTCTATGCAAGGAATCTTGATTGACAGTTTAAAGTAACTAGAGATTGGGTTATCGGGGGGCAAAAAAGGGGCAGAAAGTGGTAAAGTTGAATGCAGTTAAAAGCTTACAAGCTTTCACAGTCTAGTGAATATAGACTGTGAAATGCTATTTACAGAAGAGCAGGCAAATAAAAAATATGAAACAGTGTTAGTGGGAAGAGGTAGGAATTACCGAAAATGGGATACAGTAATGAGCGAGAAGAGGCCGGAATGTGCGGGAATAGGCGAGAACAGGCGAGAACAGAAAATTTTGGCCTAACATGCTTGGCGGTAATAGGCAAGAACAGGCGAGAATAGGCGAGAATAGGCGAGAATAGGCGAGTTTTGGTCCAATAACAGGCCTTACAATGGTGTTCGTTTCCCAGCTTATGTCTCCTCCAAGGTTGAAGTCACCATACATTACCCCTGTAAAATATTGCTTTGCGTGCACAATCTTTTCTCAGACTTCCTTCGCATGTGGCATGTTAATAGACCTTTTTCCAAAATGGCCAAATTCACATTCTTACACCTATTTTCAAATGGATGCGGAATTTGCTTCAGCGCCACGCCGAGTGTCGCGTTCGACACTCGACATCTCGACATCCGCCATAAACTCCTGATTGCCTTTATTTTCTTAAATCCACTTCCTATCAATAGTGAATAGATATGTACGCATTGATTAATTTGTAAAATAGAATTTTGTCATTTGTAAATGATGAGTAGGGGTGTGTCGAAAACGCAACGATATGGTTTCCTGAATTCTCGCTTTAATCACCGAATGTTAACTCACTCACAGAACAAAATTCTCACAGCTTAGTTCGTTTCTTCGCCATGAAAACAGAGCACATTGGGCAGTCGCAAAAAAAAATCCGCACCCCCCTGTTGAGGACCCGAGTCACAGCTACCCACCCTGGATTTTTTAAATTTGAACCACCCACCCCGGAATTCCAGTGATTTTCTCATGACCACCCTGGAAATTGCGCTTACCCACCCTAGAATTTCGTATTTTAAGGGTGCCCACCCTGGAATTCCAAGCTCTACTTTGACCACCCACCCTGGAATTCCGAGCTCCATTTTGACCACCCACCCCGGAAATCCAGAGGTCCTCAACAGGGGGGTGCGAATTTTTTTTGCGACTGCCCATTTCACACGACTGAGTGCTGAGTCACTGTCGTTTCGTTCACTGAGACTCCCGAGACTAGGCACGTCCTAGCATGTCTACTTATAAATAGCTAATGACAATCACAATCACGGTCACCAGAAATCTAAGGGGGTGGGTGGGCACATTTTCCACAGGTGATGTCGACGTTCTTGCAGTGAACTAGTTTATGTCCTGACTATGTAACAAATCATCTCACAAAAGTCATCACCCCTACTTTATCGTCATTTGCAAATGTCACAATGTAAAATTCTATTTTACAAATTAATAAATACGTAAATAACTATCAACTTTTTATAGGAAGTGGGTATAAGAAAAATATAAAGCAATCAGTCGAATGTGGAACGACACTCGACGTCATTCGCTGAAGCAGTAATTCCGCACAATCAAATACTGGCATACCCCCAGTCATACAGACATCAGTAAATTTTCAAATTTTTAACTTTCGTTTTCTCGGAAGACATTGGATATAATGCAGCGAAAGGTTATCTTCGTTTTCTCGGAAGATATTGGATATAATGCAGCGAAATTTTGTAGTTTTACTAAAGTAATGATGTGTGCTGGTGTTCATTTTTAACAAAAATCGATGTGCATTTTCGGCGGCCATTTTGGAAAAAGGTCAATAGTTCTGACGGCGGATCGTTTCCTTAGCTTTGACAGAAATAAGAACAAAGTTTTTTCTGTTATCAAGAAGAACGAAAGAGACTATGGTCAAGAGTCTGTCTGACAGAGGATACCTAAACCCCGAGTTAGGATTTCGAGTTGGATTTCGAGTTGCATTTTCGAGTTGCATTTTCGAGTTGCATTTTCGAGTTGCTTCGAGTTGGATTTCAGTTCGAGTTGGATTTGGATTTTTTGTAAAGAAAATCCATTCGTGTAAGCCGCAACAATTACGTCACGTCACATAGGTAATTAATTTTATTGTTCGATTTCTATCTGGTTTGATCCCCAGATTTTTGAGTGAGTACGATCCGGTTCGATCTCCAAAGGGCTCGAACCAGATCGGACCACAGGTGACCCAGGACAATTGTTTGTGTACTACAACATCGAAGTATTGACAGTAATATAGTGTTTATATGGGGATTGTGGTAAGGGATGTTTGGACCTGGAAATTTTTAGGAAATTATCAATAAATGTTACTGAAACTTACCATGTTGTTACTACCGAAACAGGTAGACCGCTTATTCCAGCGCGCGGTAAGCAGTTGTTTTGACCAATGAAGTGGGACAGTTTTGATCACGTGAGTGCGCGTTCTCGGCTCAAATCATAAACTCACGTGGCCACATTCCTTTGAAAACGATAGAAGTTTCTTCACCCGAAAAATAGAAAATATGTCAAAAGTGAGTAAAAAAGGTAGGACCTACAGTCCTGGAAAGGCCATAGGAGAATCTTTACGATCAAATATAATCGACACTATACTGAGGGACGGCGGAGATCCAACAAGTGGATATTTTGGCGGCCAGTTCAAAGCGATAGCAGACCGTTACGCTGTTTCCTCGACATTCGTTTGTAAGTTGTGGAAATCTTTTTACACAAGAGGCGATCATATGCCCGCAAAAAGCAATCTGGAAATCCTTCGCACCTTAAACCTGAAGACGTTGAACTAGTTGAGTTCCTCAAAAAAGAAAACCTTCCACGACATTGTCTTCAGTCAAAGAACAAGTACTAAGATTCTGCAATTTATACGGAGGTACGTCTCTCTCTGCTATAGGAAATGTGGTTAGAACTGGATTGTCAGAAGGGCCATACACAAGAAAACGCCTCACAAAACCATCATCGGAAAAGTTTACTCCAGAAAATATTGCGTACTGCCAAGAGTTTATCGAAGTCATCAGCGCACTGCCGCCTGAAAAACTGAAGTTTTTTGACGAAGCGGGAGTTCATTCTGGCACTGGTAATCCAGTATACGGGAGTTCCCTGAAAGGAATGAAAGCTATAGAAGTACCTGCGATTCCACGAGGAATAAATGTGACTCTTAACTTATTGGTAGGACTCGAGGGCGTTCTTTATGCGAATACTTTAAATGGGGCGTCCGATCGATTCAAGTTTCTGGATTTTTTCGGCGAAGCAGGACGGGCAACTACCGCATTGGGCAACCCGGCTATTGAACACGGTGACTATATAATAATGGACAATTGCGCTATCCATCGTTACGAAGCAGGAGAAGAGCTACAAAGATGGCTTATGGACATGGGAGCCAATCTCATTTACACGCCCTCCCTTTCTCCAGAATTTAACGCAGTGGAACTGGCTTTTAATAAAATAAAATGTATCCTCAAACGAGATGAATTCACAGCCTTGCTAAGAGAGAATGTGCATGTTGCAATTTACGAAGCTCTGTTTTATATCAATACGAAAGATATGTTTGGTTTTTATAGTTTTATCTTGTAATGAAATCAACTACAGTGAGTTTATTTGCTTATCAATCTAGATTGAAAGAGTTTGCGTGTTCGTTTTTACAAGTGTTTTATACGAGTGTAATCATGACAATCTCCAAGTGTATAAATAAACCCAATCAACAAACGTGACAAGATCGTTTGCGAATTTAAAGAACAGCAAAGATCAACACAAAGACTTCGTATGTGTAAAAATATACAGGGATAAAGGCGTTTCATACGCAATAATATTACCTCCAAGTTCTGTTTTAGTCAGAGTGTAATAGTTTATACTGGAGTACCGCAATAAATTAGATGTAGAGCAACTCAACCGTAGTAGTGAGTAATGTTCCTTGTTTTCGCTCCTACTAATCGCTGCCAGGCCATTTGATTCCCTTAAGTTCCCACAAGGTCCGAACAGGATTCCCAGCCGCACCAGCGGTTCTCACGCTTCCCGCCGCCAAACGTTTCTCGTATTCTTCCAGAGCCTCCATTAAATTTGTCGCAAGAGGAGGTATTTTTCCTTTGAAGTGAGCTTCTAGCTTCTTTACATCCATATTTACTTGACGCCAATTCTCGAATCCTTGTGAGTTAATGTATTTTTCTTTGCAATCGTGTATGAGTCTTGGGCGAACAACGCTAGAAAATGATTGAATGGTTTGGGCTTTCAGTTCCTTTTTACAAGACAAATCAACCTCTTGCTTGCCAAGACTTTTCTTAGCAGCTTGCAGATTATTCCGCGCTATAGTCACTATATCCTTTTCATCCTTATGTTTATTCAAATCACCACAGAATTTCGCAGACTTACAAGGAAATCCTTTGTAAGGGCAATTTACTCTGTTGTGCCCCTCTCTTCGGTGACAACAAGTGCACGCAGGTTTAGAATAATCAACATCTGGATGTTTTGCGAACTTCAAAGCTACAGTTTCATATTCGGTTTCCAAATCATTTATTTTTGTTCTTTCATCATTGATTTCTCTTTCTTTATCTTCAATCAGAAGATCCAAGGGCGATTTATAGCTCTTTGGAGAACTGCGTTCATTTGAACTAGTACAAGATGTAGTTGTCGCGGAGACGGCCGGGCGACTTTGTTTACGTTTCGGTTCAAATCCTGGGAATTCTAGATAATTCGGCATCGGCGCATCTACGCTTTTCGAATCGCAAGCTAGGTTACCAATAGTAGGGTACTGAAGTCGCTTTTTTGAAGTCAAAGCAGTATTTACCTCGTCCGTTTGACTCTCAACATGTATGTCAGAATTCCGAGTCAAGTCTCCGCTGCCATTGTCTTTCTGCTTTAGGCATTCCCGCCTTTTCTTGAAAACCATCTCAGGCGTAGATTTTGGTTGCCAGTTAATCTTAATTTTAAGCCTTGCAAATGTCGACACCGGCTTTGCGCACCGTAAAGCTTCTGCGAATGAATCCTTGTGCAGATTGACAAATGTCTCTTCGTCGTCTTGAAACTGAATGCGTAACTCTTCGTTTGGAATAAAGGCCAAGCTCTCGATTTTCTCTCGTATTATTTTCAACAAATCTTCAAAATCTACTAACCGGTCCTCATCGACCATTATCACCTCGCATCTATCTGCTTCAAAAGACAGATTGTAAAATACTTTTAACTGCAGCATTTCGCTTTCTACTACGCCGAGAACAAGTGAAAGACCGAGGAATGTGACCACGTGAGTTTACGTATTGAGCCGAGGACTCGCACTCACGTGATCAAAACTGTCTCACTTCATTGGTCAAAACAACTGCTTACCGCGCGCTGGAATAAGCGGTCTACCTGTTTCGGTAGTAGTTGTGGTTGTCCTTGATGCTCATGTGAAGTTTCACGGATTTATCTGCAATTCGCCCCCCATACAGAGAGAAAGACAAGGTGGGAGGCTGAAGCCAAAAATCGGCTCGATCGACCGATCGGCAGAACGCACTTCGAGACGGATTTTTCACAAAATTCGAATTCCACAACCAAACAAACACACCACGATCGTAGATATACATGTTACTGACGCAGCAAAATCAATAAATATCCTGCAGTTAGATACGCGAAGGTAGCAGACCCCGTTAAACTCGCACGACCCCCTTTTCAACGGTCGTTAAAAATCCGCCGGACCCACAGCTTGGACAACCAAAATGGCGGCCGTTAAAACAAAATGGCGGCCGTTACCAAAAACTCCCCAAGGGGGAGGGGGACCTAGCGCAAACTAGCCGAGCGGCTGCTCCTTAGGCCAAAATTGCTACAAATCCATTCTTCTCCAGTAAAAAATAAATCCCTTTGTTCGGGAGGTAATGGATTTATTTTAGAGTCGCACAATTTGATTTGCATGAGTTTGCGCTAGGTCCCCCTCCCCCTTGGGAGTTTTTGGTAACGGCCGCCATTTTGTTTTTAACGGCCGCCATTTTGGTTGTCCAAGCTGTGGGTCCGGCGGATTTTTAACGACCGTTGAAAAGGGGGTCGTGCGAGTTTAACGGGGTCTGCTACCTTCGCGTATCTAACTGCAGGATATTTATTGATTTTGCTGCGTCAGTAACATGTATATCTACGATCGTGGTGTGTTTGTTTGGTTGTGGAATTCGAATTTTGTGAAAAAATCCGTCTCGAAGTGCGTTCTGCCGATCGGTCGATCGAGCCGATTTTTGGCTTCAGCCTCCCACCTTGTCTTTCTCTCTGTATGGGGGGCGAATTGCAGATAAATCCGTGAAACTTCACATGAGCATCAAGGACAACCACAACTAACAACATGGTAAGTTTCAGTAACATTTATCGATAATTTCCTAAAAATTTCCAGGTCCAAACATCCCTTACCACAATCCCCATATAAACACTATATTACTGTCAATACTTCGATGTTGTAGTACACAAACAATTGTCCTGGGTCACCTGTGATCGGACGATCCGAGGTTCGATTCGGTTCGATCTCCGAATGTTCGAGACGACACGCCGGGCAAATAATCGTTCGGTTTCCCTCGACAAACTGATTTAGGTTTTGAGCCAATACTCCCTTTTGAGCACCGAACACAAAAATCTTTTCCCCAACTATATACTAATATTCTGAGCTCTCACGAGTAGAAATCTCTCTCGGATTTTCTTGGTTTATTTGGCAAACATTTTGATTTGAGAGTGCAGAAACGTTTTCTAGTCAAATATCTACTATTTAGCCAGATAGTTTTACAGCCAACATTTTAGAGCGGGTTCAAAATATTTTCTCAAGCAGATACATGGCTTCCGAGTTATATATGGAATATCATTAAAAACTCCAACCCTAACCTAAGCCTCAGCCTTACAATGTAGCCCTAACCGAACCCTAAAATTCGCTGAGATTCTCAGTCACACGTGCAGGTCAGCGACAAAACTTTACAAAGTCAAAACTTCCAAGTTTTAAATAAACATGCATATTCGCTGAGAAGCTAGAACAGCGAAAGTATTTAATGAGATGATCGTAGTTTGTCAGCCAACATTACTTTTGAGTGATTTGGCGAGCACAAATAATCGTCAAACTGATTAGGGTTTTGCGGAGTCCGCGGAGTCAATACATTTTGAGTTCCCTGCTAGCAGAGGCCTATTTTCTCTGCATTTCGCTGCAGAGAAAAGAGGCCGGCTAGCAGGGAATATTTTGAGCTGCATCGAGAACAAAAATCTTTTCTCCAACTGCTTATTTTAGTCCGTAAATATTTTGAGCTCTCACGAGTAGAAATCTCTCTCGGATTTTCTTGGTTTATTTACTCAAATATTTTGATTTGAGAGTGCACAGACGTTTTTTAGATAGTTTTACAGCTAACATTTTAGAGCGAGTTCAAAATATTTTCTCAAGCCATACATGGCTTCCGAGTTATATCTGAAATCTATTCTCATTAAAAACTCTAACCCTAACCTAACCCTAAGCCTAACAATGTAGCCCTAACCGAACCCTAAATATTCGCTGAGATTCTCAGTCACATGTGCAGGTCAGCGGCAAAACGTTCAAAGACAAAACTTCCGAGTTTTAAATAAACATGAATATTCGCTGAGAAGCTAGAACAGCATCGTAGTTTGTCAGCCAACATTACTTTTGAGTGATTTGGCGAGCACAAATAATCGTCAAACTGATGAGGGTTTTGCGGAGTCAATACATTTTGAGTTCCCTGCTAGCAGAGGCCTGTTTTCTCTGCATTTCGCTGCAGAGAAAAGTCAGGCCTGCTAGAAGGGAATATTTTGAGCTGCATCAAGGACAAAAATATTTTCTCCAACTGCTTATTTTAGTCCGTAAATATTTTGAGCTCTCACGAGTAGAAATCTCTCGGATTTTCTTGGTTTATTTACTCAAATATTTTGATTTGAGAGTGCACAGACGTTTTCTAGATAGTTTTACAGCCAACATTTTACAGCGAGTTCAAAATATTTTCTCAAGCCATACATGGCTTCCGAGTTATATCTGAAATCTATTCTCATTAAAAACTCTAACCCTAACCTAACCCTAAGCCTAACAATAGTTGCGGTTACACTAGCGCCTTTTCCCGTGTGGAAAGGGCATTTCGACCGCGTTGAGAAAACTATTTAGTGTAACCGCTGTTCCCAGACCGAAATCGCCTAGTTGAGGTTTCCAAGGATACGTCAAAAAGAACAAAAGAATTTCACGCGACAGTTCCAGACCTAAAGAGCTCAGGAAATACAGTCCCGAGACGCCTAGGCCAATCACGTTGCAAGAAAAGAAAAGATCACCGAGGGCATGTCTGTACAGTGTGACCGCTTTACCATAGGCAATTTCAAACCCGAGACGAACCCAGCCCCACACCCGTAGCCTTGGGTAGACCCAAAACCCAAGGTGTGTGTAACCGCAACTAATGTAGCCCTAACCGAACCCTAAATATTCGCTGAGATTCTCAGTCACACGTGCAGGTCAGCGACAAAACGTTACAAAGACAAAACTTCCGAGTTTTAAATAAACATGAATATTCGCTGAGAAGCTAGAACAGCGTAAGTATTTAATGTGATGATCGTAGTTTGTCAGCCAACATTACTTTTGAGATGTGATGATCGTAGTTTGTCAGCCAACATTACTTTTGAGTGATTTGGCGAGCACAAAATCGTCAAACTGATTAGGCCGATTAGGGGTTTGCGGAGTCAATACATTTTGAGTTCCCTGCTAGCAGAGGCCTGTTTTCTCTGCATTTCGCTGCAGAGATAAGTGCCGGCTAGCAGGGAATATTTTGAGCTGCATCGAGGACAAAAATCTTTTCTCCGACTGCTTATTTTAGTCCGTAAATATTTTGAGCTCTCACGAGTAGAAATCTCTCGGATTTTCTTGGTTTATTTACTCAAATATTTTGATTTGAGAGTGCACAAACGTTTTGTAGACAGTTTTAGAGCCAACATTTTAGAGCGAGTTCAAAAATATTTTCTCAAGACAGTTATATCTGAAATCTATTCTCATGAAAAACTCTAACGGCCTCGCGCACGATATTGCGCACGGCAACATTCACTACAAAATCACTACTATTTTTGTTTTAGAATTGCTCTAATTTAAGAAAACAGCAATGTTGTCTATTTTAAAATAGCTTGAAATACTGTCAAAACATCGTATTTTGGAAATATATTACGCTGGGTGTGTGAAACGAACTGGGAAGTTTGTGTAATTTGTGTTTTTGTAACGCACCTATCTAAAAATTTGGAAAATGAAGCGTAACATTTGATCCTCGAATTGTGTTCTCTTGATTTTTTGCCTATTTTGCCTTATTTTTTGCCTTTTTTTGCGTGATATTTGTTGCCTTTTTTTGCCTTTTCACGCATCGTTCGAAATCATTTTTGCCTAATCGCGCATTTTTTGCCTTGTTACTTTTTTGCCTTTTTTGCCTCGTTTTTGCCCTTTTTTTGCCGAGAGTCGAACTGTCGTCGAGAAGAAACTTAAGTAGAAAGAACGACTTCACCGTCTGATCTCAAGAAGCTTATTTCAGGTAGGTCATAATGTCAATGTCTTATCAAATCGATTCACCCTGTTTACTGTTGTACAATTGTTTCAGTGAAAAATAACTTTTCCAGGGCGCGTTTTTTGCTCATTCTATTATTAAATGCAGTCCCCGAGCTCTTACTTTCCTCTTAGTGTTTTTTAGCCTGTTGTCTTTGTTGTAGTTCTTCCTTTTCTTGTGCTTGGATATAAGCCTTTCCTTTCAAATTAGTTTTTTTATACTACTACATAAACAAACCATCAAATTATCTTGTAGTTGGGCAAAAAAGGCAAAAAAGGATAAAACCAGACGGCGAGGCACAAGTGTTATCTGTAATTTGGAGTTATGATCAGACAAGGAAGGACATTTCCAACCATAACAAAACAAAAATACCCTGATCTGGGGCAAGTGACGAAAAAAACAGTCAAGTGCGTCGTTACAGCCGAATTCGATGTATCGCGATGCTCGAATTCCAATAATCGTTTTTTTTTTGTTTTTGTTTGGGCAATTCTGCGCTGTCACTCAAAAATGGGGGTGGAGCTATGCAAATCACAAGTGGGTTCCGTTGAGGCCCGTTGAGTTCATGTTAATTTGCATAGCCCCGCCCCCATTTTTGAGTGACAGCGCAGAATTGCCCAAAGAAAAAAACGATTCTTGGAATTGGAGCATCGCGATACATCGAATTCCGCTGTAATTCGAGAATTTACGATATTTCAATCGTTTTAGGCAAAAAAAGGCAAAATTGGGCGTAAATGGGCAAAATTGCGCGAAAATGGGCAAAAATGTCGTGCACACACGGATTGCAATACGCAGTTTTGTAAATCGACGAGGTGACCTTGATGAAGAAAATCGGCAATGATCGTTTAAATTATGTAGAGCTTCTCCGTAAAACCGAGAATTCCATTTTAGAAGCAGTTTTAACCTTAAAAAAAGGTTTAAGAAGCTCGAAGAAAACGTAGCAAGAATACTTGGTAAGGTGGACTGCATGGAGAGGACGTTGGACAATGATTAGATGATGACGCATAACATTAATGAGAACATAAATGATCAATCGCTTCAGATCCTTTTCTCAGTGTCGAGGCCTTCGATTTAGTTCTTTCGATAGCCCGTCGTCTGTTCGACACGATAAAAAAATCCTTCAGGGAAAACAATTGGCAAAAGGGCGTACATGGGCAAAATTGGGCAAAAACTCGCAGGGCAAAAATAGGCAAAAGAAAAAAAGGCAAAAAAGAACAGGGCAAAAAAGGGCAAAAAATTGGCGTGTTTTGGTGGGCAACAAAACGCGCGAATTAGCAACAAAAGGCAAAAATATGCGCGAAAAAGCGTAAAAAAATTGGCCTGTTTTAATGTTTTTTCGTGGCGAAATAATTCTAACGCTACTCTTGAATTATTTTCTTTCTCACCATTTATCGGTTCTCAATTAAATCTGCACACGTTGAAAGTAAATTTCAAGTGCATTTCACTTTTGCAATTGCTTCCAGTCAAAGAACAACGCATTTTTCAAAAATCGAATATTTAAAAAAGTGCTTGTAGAAAATTAGGTCGAAAAATACAGCCTTTTTCAGAACACATTTTATGAATTGGCCTAAAATGATACTTCATCATAATTCGTTGAGCTCATATATTTTTTGGAATACACATTAGTTGAATATTATTTCTGGAAATTTATACAAGAAAACGCTAGTGGTTGCAGAGATTTAGTACCAAACCTAGCGTTAGAATTTTTGTTACGCTCGCGTGCGCAGCACCGTGCGCGAGGCCTAACCCTAACCCAAGCCTAACAATATAGCCCTAACCGAACCCTAAATATTCGCTGAGATTCTCAGTCACACGTGCAGGTCAGCGACAAAACGTTACAAAGACAAAACTTCCGAGTTTTAAATAAACATGAATATTCGCTGAGAAGCTAGAACAGCGTAAGTATTTAATCTTTAATGTGATGATCGTAGTTTGTCAGCCAACATTACTTTTGAGTGATTTGGCGAGCACAATTTGCGGAGTCAATACATTTTGAGTTCCCTGCTAGCAGAGGCCTGTTTTCTCTGCATTTCGCTGCAGAGAAAAGTGCCGGCTAGCAGGGAATATTTTGAGCTGCATCGAGGAGAAAAATCTTTTCTCCAACTGCTTGTTTTAGTCCGTAAATATTTTGAGCTCTCACGAGTAGAAATCTCTCTCGGATTTTCTTGGTTTATGTACTCAAATATTTTGATTTGAGAGTGCACAAACGTTTTCTAGATAGTTTTACAGCCAACATTTTAGGGCGAGTTCAAAAATATTTTCTCAAGCCAGTTATATCTGAAATCTATTCTCATTAAAAACTCTAACCCTAACCTAAGCCTAACAATATAGCCCTAACCGAACCCTAAATATTTGCTGAGATTCTCAGTCACACGTGCAGGTCAGCGACAAAACGTTACAAAGACAAAACTTCCGAGTTTTAAATAAACATGAATATTCGCTGAGAAGCGAGAACAGCGTAAGTATTTAATGAGATGATCGTAGTTTGTCAGCCAACATTACTTTTTAGTGATTTGGCGAGCACAAAGAATCTTTCGGTTTCCGTCGACAAACTTATTTCTGTTTAATTATAATTAGTCAATATTTTGAGTTCCCTGCTAGCAGAGGCCTGTTTTCTCTGCATTTCGCTGCAGATAAATGTCTGCTAGCAGGGAATATTTTTAGCTGCATCGAGGACAAAATCTTTTCTCCAAATGCTTATTTTAGTCCGTAAATATATTTTCTTGGTTTATGTACTCAAATATTTTGATTTGAGAGTGCACAAACGTTTTCTAGATAGTTTTACAGCCAACATTTTAGGGCGAGTTCAAAAATATTTTCTCAAGCCAGTTATATCTGAAATCTATTCTCATTAAAACTCTAACCCTAGCCTAAGCGTAGCCCTAACCGAACCCTAAATATTCGCTGAGATTCTCAGTCACACGTGCAGGTCAGCGACAAAACGTTACAAAGACAAAACTTCCGAGTTTTAAATAAACATTAAAACTCGTCTACAGACAAATCGTCTGTAGACGAACAAATCGTCTGATGTGAAAACGGGACGAACAAATTTTCAGACGAACAAATCGTCTGAATTTGTTCGTCTGTTTGGCCGTCTAGGAAGACGATTTTTCATAGACAACTTGTTCGTATAGACGAACAAACCGACTAAAGTCCGACCTGACTTCACACTAGACGTACAAAGACGAATAAATCGTCAGACGATTTGTCCGTCTAGACGATTTGTTCGTCTTCTAGTGCGAAGGAATGCATCGCCAACGTGTTTGTCTGGAGACGAGCGTTTTTTGTCGAGCCCGATAAACATCCTACTAACTCTAACCCTAGCCTAACCCTGTTTCAAAAAATATATTCTCATTAAAAACTCTAACCCTAGCCTAACCCTAAGCCTAACATGTAGCCCTAACCGAACCCTAAATATTCGCTGAGATCATTTAGTCACGTGCAGGTTTTAGTCAGGTTAGTGACAAAACTTTACAAAGACAAAACTTCCGAGTTTTAAATAAACATGAATATTCGCTGAGAAGCTAGAACAGCGAAAGTATTTGAGATGATCGTAGTTTGTCAGCCAATATTACTTTTTAGTGATTTGGCGAGCACAAAGAATCGTTCGGTTTCCGTCGACAAACTGATTAGGGTTTTGCGGAGTCAATACATTTTGAGTTCCCTGCTAGCAGAGGCCTGTTTTCTCTGCATTTCGCTGCAGAGAAAGTCAGGCCTGCTAGAAGGGAATATTTTGAGCTGCATCGAGGGCAAAAATCTTTTCTTCAACTGCTTATTTTAGTCCGTAAATATTTTGACTTCTCACGAGTAGAAATCTAACTCGGATTTTCTTGGTTTATTTAGCAAACATTTGATTTGAGAGTGCACAAACGTTTTCTAGATAGTTTTACAGCCAACATTTTAGAGCGAGTTCAAAAATATTTTCTCAAGCCATACATGGCTTCCGAGTTATAATCTATTCTCATTAAAAACTCTAACCTTAGCTTAGGGAGAGTTCCCACGAAGTTTAATGAGAATACATATTACTCACTTGGCTAAAGAAACCTCGGAAGTCTTGGTTATGGTTTGAGTAAAGATTGAGCTACTATACCTCTAAATGTTGCTTGTCAACGATCTTGAAAATTGGAAGAAAACTGCGAATTTCAACTTTCAAGTGAAATACTTAACCTAAATACGACTTCAAACTTGGTTCGAAAACACGGAAACTTCACCTGGCACTAGGGTACTCACGGGTTTTCAGAGACCTTAATCAGTTTGTCGAAGGAAACCGGATTCGCGAATAAACCTCGGAAGTTTTGTCTTTGAAGTTTTGTCGCTAACCTGCACGTGACTGAGTGAATCTCAGCGAATATTTAGGGTTAGGTTAGGGTTAGGGTTAGGGTTAGGGTTAGGGTTAGGGTTTAGGTTAGGGTTAGGTTTAGGGTTAGGGCTACATGTTAGGCTTAGGGCTACATGGCTACGTTGGCTACAAGAAGAAACTCTTCCTTGGTTATTTCCGGGGGTATGTGCTTTTCGTTAGTATTTCTAAGGGGTTTTGCTATCAGGAGCAACTCTTCCGTGGGTATTTCCGAGGGGGTTTGGCATGAGAAACACCTCTTCCGTGGTTATTTCCGGGGGGTATCTGATTTTTGTAGTATTTCCGAGGGGGGTTGCTATCAAGAGCAATTCTTCCGTGGGTATTTCCGGGAGGATATCTGAATTTTTTTTAGTATTTCCGAGGGGGTTTGTTCTTAATAGCAACTCTTCCGTGGTTATTTCCGGGGGGTATGTGCTTTTCGATAGTATTTCTGAGGGGGTTTGCTCTTAAAAGCAACTCTTCCGTGGTTATTTCCGGGGGGTATATGCTTTTCAAGAGTATTTCCGAGGGGGCTTGCTATCAGGAGCAACTCTTCCGTGGGTATTTCCGAGGGGGCAGTGTCTTTCTCTTTCCGAGGGGGTAAAGGTAATAACACACTCTTCCGTGGGTACTTTCCGAGGGGGTTAGAAAAAAAAATACTCTTCAATAGGTATTTCCGAGGGGCACGAGCGAAAATTTCCGAGGGGGTCAGAAGCCAAAACGGCCTCTTCCGTAGGGGGGTGCGGATATTAAATGGAATGGCCCGTAATATCCAGTTGTGTTAAAGATGCAAAAGATTCTCTGGACTATAGGTTTGCTCATTCCTGATTGGTTTAATTACCAAAGCATGTGGTTTCTCATATCATCACTGTATTTTTCACAGGAAATTCCAGAGAGGTGGGGGCTCACATCTCAAACCAGTTCCGTGGGAGGGGTATGGATAATTTCTGGAATCACACAATAAAACTTATGTTGCAATTTCTTTAGGGTTGAGGCACAGTTCCCAGAGGGGACTCCCCTATTTTTTGGGCGGGGGTGCTCGTCGTACCTTTTAGGGTTTAAATCAGGCCTCTGGTACCTTTTAGGGGTACAATTTGAAAATTGCAATATTTTCCGGAAAGGTACCTGTTAGGGGTCCATTCTAGCAAATAAATCAACAATGGTTTTATCAATATCATACTTGTTAGTAGCCTTAATTTCAGACATATTTTCCCTTGTAAAAATACGAGAAAATTACATAAGGTAAAATATGTCTGAAATTCAAGCTAGCTTGTTGGTTCCTTTTAGGGGTCAAAATCAACTAAGCCACACCCTTTTTGGTACCCTTTGGGGTAAATCAAAAGTTCCAGATGAGCACCCCGCCCCAAAATATGGGAGTCCCCCCTCCCAAGGAAATTGGCATCTTCCAGCAAATGCTACACCTTTAGAGAATTGTTCAAGCCACATATTATTAATTTCTGGCACAATTTGCCATATTTTTCTATGCACAATCAATTTTTCTATGCCCTGCATAATCCCAAGTGAAAACAATAATTTTTTTCAGATAGGTACCTGTTAGGGGACCGTTATAGCAAATAAATCAACAATGGTTTTGGGAGCCTGAATTTCAGATGTATTTTCCCTCGTAAGAAAATACAAAAGAAAATTGCAAGGGAAAATACGTCTGAATTTCAGGCTATTACTTGTTGGTACCTTTTAGGGGTCAATTGAAAGTTCCTGACAAGCACCACCACCCCAAAAATAGGGGAGTCCCCCCACCCCGGGCACAGTTTTCCGTGGATATTAGGTTACTACACTGTATCTGTGAAATGCATGTAAAATACTGATGCGAATAATTAGCTATTTAAGTACATGTGCAACCTTTTTTATTTATTTATAAAGTAGGTTTATAAAAAGTGTAAAATAACATCTTAATAATGAGGGATTTGTAGTTCAATAAATATGTGGCCTGGTTGTCAGTGAAGTAGTGCTTAATTGTTGTTATTTTCGAGTTCCGCTTTTAGGCAGTGCCTAAATCTATATATTAACTTGTGTTGTAGTTCCGCAAAACTCGACGCGCTTTGCAAGACGAGAGAGCCAATATTCCCTCCCCCCCTCCCCCAGGGAAAAACAACTCCCGACCCCGGGGCAAGCAAAATTTTCAAAATTCCCCACCGCAGGGAAGGCAGTGGTGTGCAAATGTCCCACGGTGTCCCGGGGGGGGGGGGGGGGGGGGGGGATGGTCACCGCTGGAATTGACTGATACATTACTATTGTATTTGCAGACCACCGCCTGCAATTCAGTGCTTGCACTGCAAGAGGCGTAAATAAACTTATCTATCTATCTGTGCACAGCGCTAATAAATGCAATGGCGCCATTTGCCTTGTTGAAGAGGCTTTTATGGAGTATTATATTTGCTAAGTTGAAACTTTGGTAGTCAGCAAAAGAAAGTACGATGTGATGCCGAGATGGGAACAACAAGGCCTTGATCCGCCCCTGACCTGTTCTTTTCATTTTAGAAACGTACTCCCAGTGTCTTTTGTTTGTTTGAAAGCTCTGTACCCGAATCCATAATTTTATCTTCACTGATTTAAGAACTCGTCAAACACAAGAATATATTGATTTGCCAATGGCATTTCTTATTTATTGCATCCCACACAGAAAGTGGCACCGGATTTTTATTATATTTTTTTCTGCGATCAGATTTGTGAAATGTGGCAGATTTAAATTAAGTATTTTTTTCTGCGATTACATCTGTGAAATGTGTGGGTCATTTTTGTAAAGAAAGACTTTCTAGTAGATTAGATTGGGCTTGTTTGGAAACCTACTCATATTATTAAAGTTTCCCTTTTGAAACATAAATTGTTCTCATCTAGAATTGTGGTAATATTTTAAAGGGACGGAAATTAGAAAATTTCATGACGAAATTCATCGCTCAAACGTCGTCAGTTTTGCATAACGTCAGGGCAAACATGCCAACCAATGTTGACAAATGTAAGATATATTGTATGACCTGTGAAAAATTGCATGGGATTAAATTAAACGAATATGAACGCTGTTTAGTATTGTCTGCATTGTGCAAAACCGACAATTAGAGATTCTTTTTTGGTAACTTTATAAAGATAACATTTATATAAATAACGCCGGATTTCTTCCCCAAAGTTGTGAGAGAAAATAAAAGTGCAAAATAAAGAATAAAAAGTCTAAAGAACGGTTCATAATTGAACATTTGTATCGCTGTGATTTGTTCTATAAGGAGGAAATTACGGGAAAAGCTTCGTGGTTCGGGGACTTGCTCTCGGGAGGTCAAATTACACGCTTGGAGCATGCCTAGAATGCAACGAGGGTCCCATAGTTCAATAAATAACTGTATGGACTGAATAAATCAATAAAGAACTAACCTGTCTATACTTATGACCGCCATAGTCAGAATTGAACAAGCTCCCCCAGTCATGTTCGTAAAACCATTCATTTGACAAACTGCGTCTCCAAATAACCACGCGCCCTCCAAAACCGTCGCGATTGAAAATGGGAACATCAAGACTCCAATCCACAGGTCGACCACAGCTAAATTAGCCAGGAAAACATTTGTCACTCGCCGATTTGGCTGTTTTCGCTGTCGATACAATACAAGAAGTACTAAAATATTCCCCGCGATTATCAAAACCATGATGGTTATTAGAACAGAAGCGTAGAGCCCGCGTGATAAAGAGCTTGCTTTGGTGTGGCTTTCTGCAGTTGTTTCATTCCCAAATAATTGATTATCACTTGAGTTTTTCTCCATTCTAGTTTCCGTAGCGTGTAATTAGCGCAAGCTCTCTTCTTCCTTGCGAAATCTGTGTGCAAAGCTATTGAATTTAGACAACTTTTCAGTTCAATGATAGTCGATGTAATCTGCTACAGCCATGTTAAACTTTCTTCTTTTTTCTTTTTCTTCTTGATTCATTCGTATTCAATTCAACAACCCACTTTCATTTTGTTAGAGTTAATCACTTGCTTCCGGTAGAGACTTTTCAAAAATAAAAATGCTTAAACCATTATTGCCACTTTGTTTTTGTTAGGAGCTTTATAGGTTCCAAAAATATTTAGGATAACCACCTTTTCAATTGCGTTCAATTTCTTGTCCCTGCCTGTTCCAGAACAACCAAGTCTTCATGATATTCGATTTTCTGATTCGACTCAATTAAATGTTATCAAATGACTTTCTCAGCGAGGATTAAAGTGACTGAGACATTGTTTAAAGTTTCAATATTGTTTAAATTTTATAATTTTTCTTTTACCCGCAATTTTCGCCGCCGGCCGCCCAATGCAGGACATATATACCCTTTGTGAGAGAGTGTTTGTGCGGGATGTTTTTGCCACTCGTCTGTGGTGATTTAGCTATGCTAAAGTATTTGTTTTCGGATTGAAAATGCTTTGTTTGCTCTGACACAGGAAAATCGTTCCGAAGGACTTTTGATGTTGTCAGGTTGATTTGAAACTGTATAGTGAGGAAAGAGGTTTTATGAATGGAAGAAAAATGAAAAGCCGGAAAAACGGCACAAAATTCATCTCGCTGTATTTGCGCGAGTTTTTGTGTTTCAACTTTCATTCTAAGTGTTTTATTCAGGAGGGCTCAACGAACATTTTCTCTTATTTAATCAAAACATAGCAAAACATCTTTAAGAGTACTTGCAACCATTAATAAGCTAATGATTAATCTTCGTGGGAAAAATAATGCCGTTCCTCAAAGCCAGCCAGGGAGTGTGCCCTTTATACTTTATTCCTAGCCAGCACTCACCTAGAGTAACAAGCGTTGCCAGCCACCATGTGCCTGATGTACTGTTATTTGCCAGCCAGCACCAAAAATGATTAAATGTACTTTTTGCCAGCAGCCAGCAAAAATAAAATGTTGCATTGGGATTTGCGAATCGAAACTATAGAACTACTACAATGCGATGCTCGATTTCCAATTCTCAAATAAGCAACCTGTATTGAGCTCGGTATAATATATGAAGATGGGGGAAAACACTACTACTTCCATACACCTGTTGGAAGAATTTGCTAAATTGAACGAATACAATACCACTCGTGAGAACAAACTACTAACCACATTAATCAATAGAAAATGACATGAAATCACAAGAGGCCTCTGCTAGCAGGGAAGACGTGTTTTAATGAGTAGTTCGCACAAACTTGACCAACGCCGAACCCAGGATTTTTCAAAGCTATGTTTATCGATATCACTTCATTTATTACGAATTTAAGTGAAATAGACACGTGACTAGACTACTTATTAAATGCACATTTTACAAAATCAAAATGTCTTGCACTTGAGTGGCGTGAAGTGCAAGTATAGTGTTACTCGCATAAAGTTCGCAAACCTAAAACAACGTTGAAGGTTCGTAAACATTTTTGCTGTAACACTAAAATGCACATATTTTACCCAAAAAGTAAAAAAAAAATCAAAAAAATCGTGCACTTGAGTGGCATGAAATGCAAGTATAGTGTTACTCGCATAAAGTTCGCAAACCTAAAACAACGTTGAAGGTTCGTAAACATTTTTGCTGTAACACTAAAATGCACATATTTTACCCAAAAAGTAAAAAAAAAAAAAATCAAAAAAATCGTGCACTTGAGTGGCATGAAATGCAAGTATAGTGTTACTCGCATAAAGTTCGCAAACCTAAAACAACGTTGAAGGTTCGTAAACATTTTTGCTGTAACACTAAAATGCACATATTTTACCCAAAAAGCCTAAAATAAAAAAATCGTGCACTCTTGAGTGGCATGAAATGCAAGTATAGTGTTACTCGCATAAAGTTCGCAAACCTAAAACAATGTTGAAGGTTCGTAACATTTTTGCTGTAACACTAAAATGCACATTATTTTACCCAAAAAGCCTAAAACAAAATTTAAAAAAATCGTGCACTTGACTGGCATGAAATGCAAGTATAGTGTTACTCGCATAAAGTTCGCAAACCTAAAACAATGTTGAAGGTTCGTAAACATTTTTGCTGTAACACTAAATGTACATATTTTACCCAAAAAGCCTAAAACAAAAATAAAAAAAATCGTGCACTAGTGACAAGAAATGCAAGTATAGTGTTACTCGCATAAAGTTTGCAAACCTAAAACAATGTTGAAGGTTCGTAAACATTTTGCTGTAACACTAAAATGCCCATATTTTACCCAAAACGCCTAAAATAAAAAAATCGTGCACTTGAGTGGCATGAAATGCAAGTATAGTGTTACTCGCATAAAGTTCGCAAACCTAAAACAATGTTGAAGGTTCGTAAACATTTTTGCTGTAACACTAAAATGCACATATTTTACCCAAAAAGCCTAAAATAAAATAAAATCGTGCACTTGAGTGGCATGAACCGCTTATTATCATTTTGTGCTTTGTTATCTAAGGGTTGAGTAGCGAATTGCTTGACTTCCCTTGCGGTGTGCTAGAAACATCTCAAGCATCCCGGAGACTTCTGTTACTAATAAGGAAAGAAACTTTCGGCAGACTGGCAATACTCCTCTGCCAACGTAAAATATAAATATTTATTCACTTAGCCACTAACAACGCTAAATGTTGACCAGAAAGGTAATCCACGTCGTAGAAGTTCGTAGAAAGAAGAACGAAGTTTTTATACATCGAAATACTGCGTGCTCCATTTGATTGACAAGTTTATTATCTACCGAAAAAATGTCCCTTATCAAAAGATGCCGTTGTGTAAGCTACATCACACAAAGCAATTAGTTAGCACTGCTTCCTTAGATCAATGAATACCCATCTGTTTTCCACTGCGGTGTGATTGCTGAAAAAACTAGGGGTCACTGCGCGGAAACATCGCAAGCAAGCAAAAAGCTATTGCTACTATAGATTCAGTTGCCTGACAAACATTTCTGTAGGATCTACTTGCAGTTGCTCAATTAACATCATACCAGAATAATGAACGAGGAGCAGATGAAAAGTATCTGGCATATATCGAACCGTGAATTGAATATTAACTTTAGATTTTCTTAAAACAACAAAAAGCTTGACAAGTGGGATATGTCGTGAAGTAAGAATCGACTAAACATCAAATGACCTTCGTTGAAGAGAGAATGCTACAGTATATGCATTATGTACTTCCTAGTCGCGTCAGAGAAGTTCTTACCTTAGAGACGTCCTGGCTCACTGCGCGCCCCTACCTCTATAAGAAACCGCGTAACTTTACCCAAGTTTACCCACCACTCTGCGGCACCCCGGCTTCACTAACTTTGATCAGGAGCCCAACCTTGATACCTCAATAATTCGACTCTGCGAAATTGCACAGTGACTATCATCACAAGACTGAAATTTGTGCATACGATCTTGAAAAAGGCAATTACAATCTTACCTTTACGTAAATGCTGTAAATGCATAGGGTGAAACAAAGGCTGTACTCTGTACAGCCTTTGTACTCGATACTCTGCTCGCTATCCTTAGCCTGCGTAGCAAGCACAAAGGGAAAGGGGACCACGAGCGAGCGGCCGCCATATCCTGAACTTGGCCCAACCGCCTTTCAGACCCTTATTCAAACTGTCATTGTGACAGCCAAAACTGCAGTCATTGTCATTGACACCTGATTGTGTTTCGTTAATAATTTACTTTCGCTAGATCGGCCGGCGGAAGTGAAGTACTTGCCAGCTAAATAATGAAGTCAACATCACGCAACAACAGCCAACAGCGAGCAGCCAGCATGCGGTTAAGAAATCCAGCCAAGACGTGTAACATTTGGTTAAATTTCCTAGCCGGAACCAGTATGTTAAAAATCTCAGCCAGGAAGGTCTCTAGATTCGTAATTTCCAGCCAGCAGATTTTCTTTATGGGGAACGGTTTTTTTTGAGGAACGGCTCCGGTAAACCCTCCTGTTTATTTTATTTTAACTGTATTTTCTCGACATATTTCGAGGTCAATTCTATCACAAACAATTATCGACATTAAAGAGTGACTTGAAAAATTACCCAGTATATTATCAAGCGTAACATAGGCACCTTTGCCTCTAGAGATATTAAAATTTCACATACCTCAATCATATAAAAAAATAGTAACTCTGTTGACTCTTTTAAATCAAGACTGAAAACGTTTTTATTCATTTCTGCCTATAAGCTAGAAGGACGGTATTGACTATAGTATTCGCTATTTTAATTTTACGATTTTTAAGATCACCCTATAAATATATATGAATATAGTATTGTTGTAATTTTTAAATCATTCAATCCTAGGTAATATCATTATGATTATAATTATTTATTTTTATCTATTCTTATTTATATATATTGTAAAGCGCTTTAGAATATTTTTTATAATTAAGCGCTATAGAAATTCTATTATTATTATTATTATTTATTATTATCCATATTGGGTAAGGCTAGCTAATAAAGTTGATTGACCTTGATTACATAACGCCTATTACAAGCTTCAACTTCACTTGTTTGATGTTAGAATAGCTCTATCAGTCTTATAGCGAATTTCGACATATGACTGTAGTTAAACCAATCACAAAGAGATTACACAAATTATGAATAAACCTAGTGGTAATACATACCTGCCATTTCTCCCGGTTTACGCGGGAGACTCCCGGTTTCGAGTCAAATCTCCCGGTCCCCCGGTTTTCACCGTAAATCTCCCGGGAAATCAACTCGCTCAGTCAAATTCTGCATTAAAACCTCAAGATTTTAAGCGAGCAGCGTTTTTGTGGCGGGATGGGGGGGGGGGGGGGGGGGGGGGGGGGGGGGTGAGACGAGTTATGACAACACTTTCCCCTATCTCCCCGTTTTCACTTGTCCAAGGTTGGCAGGTATGGTGTTATTAATCAAGTCAACAGCGTAGGCGTCTTTCAGGCGTTACTTTTCAACCCAACTGCAAGTTTTCTCCCCCGGGGGGACTCCCATATGTTTGGGGCGGGGTTGCTCGTCGTACCTTTATAAATCAGGCCTCTGGTACCTTTTAGGGGTAAAATTCGAAAACGTGTATTTTTTGCCAGATAGGTGCCTGTTAGAAGTCCGTTTCTAGGAAATCAAGCATATCAAGAAAGTTCTCCTTGAAATGTGTCGTTTTCTAAAATTGCTTTATATGGAAGTTTCTACTTGTTGGTAGCCTGAATTTCAGACGTACTTTCCCTCGTAAAAAATCGAGAGAAAATTACAGGGAAAATACGTCTTGTTGGTACCTTTTAGGGGTAAAATCGAAAGTTCCGACCAGCACCCCGCCCCAAAAATATGGGAGTCACCCCCCCCCCCCCCTCCCCCCACGGATTTTCTCTCCATATTAAGGAGAAACTATGTGAGGCTAGTAAATGCATTTACATTATCCGCAGTTTAAGAGGGTTATAATATGTAATGAGATAGACCGTTTAATTAGGGCACTGGTCATATCTAAAGTTACATACGCGCTATTAGTCTGACAGTGCCAGCCGGCGTACTGACCTTAATGTAGTACAGGCATTTTGAGACAGATGTTATAAGCGCAAGAACATAGCTGTCTTATACAGGTATGAACGTAAAAATACAAGAGACAAATTGTATGAAAATAGCGCCAGAAGCCAGTATCAACTTGAAATTGATAGTGTCTTGAAAAGGGAGTGGATTCCAGCTTCCCTACGATTCTGAATTATTTCTGCCATCTTTTCCAGATTACCCATGATGCAACTGAGGGTGTGAACTCCTCCATTGGAAAGAACTCACCCTGAAATATGCTCTAAAGTATACAATAATGAAAATAAAATGTTTGTGTTTTATTTTCATCTTTATACCACGCCACAGAAAATACAGCCAATAAGAATGCAGGAATTGCATTGTATATTCTGCAGTATTCCACTCAACCTTCCCATCATGCACTGCGTTTACATAAAATGTTGCTTTAATTTTCTGTACCATGGTATAAAATAGTTATACAATGATTTCTCATGGCATACTGAAGAATAACCCACTTGTCACTTGTATTTTTTATGCATACAGGCTCGTGTGTATACCAAAAAATGCAAGGTGATGTGTGGGACATTCTGCAGTATGCCACTCGAAAGCATTGTATAACTAGTATTTAGTATAAATGACAAGTAATGACCTGATCCACATCAGTGAAATGGACTAAATAAAACTGTCAAGCAGTCTTACCTAATCATTGTCCCTATTGTCATGGTAACTTAAATGTTGCTGGTTGATAGGAATGATGGGAAGGTGTCACGTGATACTGCAGGGTTTATACACTCAAGTGTTAGTTCTCATCCAACAATCAGCACTTTATTGGTAGAGAAACATGAAACTAGGATACGACCATCAGGCAGTACTGCTGTGTATAAAGGCCCATCAATGTCATCAGATGTTTTACTGACCAGCTTACCATTCAGTGTGAACTTTTGTATGCGGTTATTACCGTGGTCACACACCAACAGATTACCATCACCGTCTACTGCCAGACCACAAGGATTCTTCAGCTCACCATCAGCACTACCAGGCCTGCCTACAACACAGCGCCTGGAAACTGTTAATGATAAGCTGTGTTGCTTTTCTAAAACGTCCACAACATGGTTGATATGGTCAGACATGATTAACAGGTCACCATTTGATGTTACACACCATGGAGTGAAACCCTCATGCAATTCATCTATCTGGAACAGAAACTCTCCATGACCAGTGAATACTTGGACACGACAGTTACCCATGTCACACACTACGATGCGTCCTCGCTTATCAACATTGTGAACACGAGGACCGTCAAACTCACCAGGACTGTTACCATGACTACCAAAACACTTAGGAACTCTTCCAGTGCTTGTGTTGAATAGTACTATTCTATTGTTACCATAATCAGATACAACAATATGGTCATCAGTTAAAAATGCAACACCATTAGGGTTCTTCAGTTGTGTTTGACCTTTTCCTGTGATACGAAGTGTCTTGAGTAGTACACCATCCACATTGAACAGACAGACACAATTAGACCCCCTGTCTACAATAGCGATCTTTGAATCTTGTATTGCAATACCACGTGGCTCCTTAAGCGATTTAGTCATTCCTGTCATAGTTGTTGTGACAAACTCTCCTATGACCTTCAGTTCCTGTGGTTTGACATCCAAACCCATCGGGCTGTTCGGTACGTGCTGCCCAGTCACCATCACACTGATACTGAAATGTCCAGGAACTTTGGGTGTGAACATAACATGACATTTCCCTCCGATGTTCTCTGATACTTGTAGATCTTTGATATCCTCTTTGGGATCGATAGCGACATCCAGGTTGTTTTCGGGAATGTTGTACAATGTTCTCCAAAAGAATCTTGGAGCAGCACATGAAGGTAAATTTGATAAAGCGCTTGTAATTTGTTGACGTCAGATTCTAATCGAATAGAACATTTTGTCGGTTCTACTGCCGTTATTTTTCGCACTGATCCGAGCCCAGACTCTTGTATCTTGTAAAGCTCTCCGTTCGGTATAAATTCAATATGCTGACAAGTTCCTTGTCGAGTTCTATTTGTATGTGTACAAGATCGCGAAGATACTCATCCAACAGTTCTGATGACTTAGTCACGTGACAAACTGTGGAATATTCTGACATGTGAGTCACGTGATCAGTAGCTACGTTGATCTTCTTCGTCAATCTCTCTTGTTTCCCCTTCTACACCCATCACATTTCTAACCTGTTGATCGACGTAACTGATCAAGTTTCTCCTATGCTCTTCAACAAAATTAACCATCTCGTCGGCGACCTTGTGCACTTGTGTTTTTATTTCTTCTGACTTCCTTCTGAACTCGGCTGTTTTATTCTTGATCAAGTTAATTTCTCTCGCTCTGCGGCAGCTTTGGCGTTCAGTTCTGCTAGTTTTTCTCGTAAAGCAGCTTGTTTTCTTGTAGCTGTTGAATCCAGATCCGATGTATCATGTCCAGCTTCATGTTCTTGTAGGCATTTTTCACATAAACAAGACTTGCAACTATTGCAAAAGTACTTTAGGATTTCATTCATGTGCCTCTGATTGCTACAGAACTTTGGCCGGCGAAATAACAGGTCCATGTCTTGATGTTGTATCTCTCTTAGATTCAAGACCTTGTGCCCTTGCAGTAATACCTTGTGTGTATTGAAGCATTCACCGCAGAAATAGCGAGGACAATCACAGCAATACGAAGTTGATGGGTTTCCTTTCTGACAAAGAGAACACGTCGGTAGTTCACAATCTCTCGCAGTATTCACTTGTATAAGACGCAAAACTTGCCTCATATTCTCATGTACTTCGCTTGTGGGGATGGAGGACAAATCACCGCTTCTAGAAAGATGGGTATACGTATTGCAAAGCGGACAAGACAGTTGAGCTCCACCATGATCGAGTATTTCGCCTCTTGTCAAACAACTCTCACAGAAGACGTGAAAACACTTGAGTATTCTCAAGTCTTGTGGTACTTCGGTGCAGATTGAACATTTTAGAGCATTATGTAGACTTTCGCGTAGTCTTTGCATCATGAGATAATTTTACAGCCGAGCGTTTCTTGTGATTGAGCGAGACGAATGAATTTATTCTAAAAGGAGTGCCTTTGTCATGTGATTCGCGTAAGATGACCCTTGGCGCCCTGCCAGCGAGGCCCGCAGGCCGAGCAGTGACACTAATCTTTACCCATTTTGCCATGCGCATTTTTTACCTGTGATCTGCGCGTTTTCCCTCTGTGATCTGCGCGGGATTTTTCTATCCGTGACCTCCACTTTCAGCTTGGCGTCTGTCTGGCAAACCCTGAGCCTCGATTTCAATCTTAACTGTTCGATGAAATAAACTGATTGATTGATTGATGTTTTATGCGGGATCTCAAAATATTTAATTGCCGTCGGGCGCCTTTTGTGTTTGAAATAGAACGGTTTGAGTGACAGTTTGAAGAGTTGTGTTTATAAGTTTCGTGTATCAGAGTTAATTTCTTGCCTTTATTAACATTCACTTTAGTTTTCATCTATCGGCCACGGGTGATCACTTATTTATTCGATTTTTATTACCCACCCCACACCGCAGCGCACTGAGATCTTATATCTCTCTCGAGGGTGAATCTCTCCTTCGCTCGTACAATTGTTGTATTGGAAACAACATCTCACGGTTTTGCGGTTAGCATAAAAAAATCGTGGGATCCCCCAAAAGCAACGCGTGAAACGCGGAAATCGAAGAGGTCAAATAGGCGGGTAGGGCTCGTTTGCGATCCCCCCGCACTGTTAAATTCTCCATCATATGATAAGAGGATAAGAATCTAATGAGTCTCATTAAGCCTTATGTATTTTTTTTTCTTTTGTACCTATATATTTGTTAGTGTATCCTAAATACCGTGTAATTGGTATTTTATGGAATAAAGAATTATGATATTTTCCCGCTATATAAATTATGATTATTTAGAATTATTTAGAATTATTATAATTATTATTTAGAATTATTAGAATTATGATATTTTCCCGCTATATATCAAATACTTCAAATCAGATGATTGATTGTTTCGATTTCAGACATGTTGCAAGCGTTAATAAATATCCTCGCAGCACTCCATAATTTGCGGTATACAAGTGCCTACATTACATTTTTTTTACATTTTTGCTTTCTTTCAGAAACTTCTAGTCTAGTCAATCACCTTATTCGCGAATTTCGTGATTTTGAAAAAGTTCGCGAACTTTAAAGATCTCGCGAAATGTACCGAGAAAAATTTCGCGAAGTTTAAGTCCCGCGAAAATTAAGGAGAACTAGACGCATAACTGCGTGAACTCGGGCTTCTGTCTATATCTATACTATTAATCGGGTTGTCTGCGCAAACGTTTCTGATTGGCTAAATCGTCCGCACTCACTCCGCTTAGGCCTGAAGCTGCGTCGCCAAAAGAAGTTCACAAATCTGAAGTGAAGGTGGAAATCTCGACAGTGGGCGTGGTTTGGTTGGAAAGGATTCACCCTGGGCTAAGTTCTAATTCAAGCGATTTCTTAAGCGAGGGACAAAGCTGCCATCGCCGCCATTTTGAAATCTCCCACAGAAACTTAAAAATAACTCAATTCGCACAGCCGAAAGCACCATAGTCATTCAGACCTAATTGGTTCTGTCACAAATTACTTGCAGGAATGTGCCGGGATAATTCATTCAGCTTCAACAAACGTACACCAGTGCCTTGCTTTCCTGTGACAAATTTACACAAAGCAAAGCCATGAATAATATTCTCAAAGTGTAAATCCTTACGCTGTATCGCAAAACGAAGGACACACACCCGAAGAGAAGAAGAAATCTCTCAAGTGGGCATGTTTTGTTGGAAAAGATTCACCTTTGGCTAAGTTCTAATTCAAGCGATTTTTTCAGCGAGGGACAAAGCTGTCATCGCGGCCATGTTGAAATCTCCCACATAAACTAAAAAGAACTCATTTCCCTCAGCCGAAATCACCATAGACATTCAAAACTAAATGGTTCTATTACAGATTACTTACTATTATGTGCAGAGATAACTTTAATTCGAAAGATTTGAGCTGAGAAAACTTTTCATTCAAGTTTGAGCAACTTACACCACTGCCACTGCCTACAGAGCTCACGCTAAGCCATTAATGAAATTCTCTAAAATAAATGATAAACTAAAAATTTCTTAGAACAATTTTACTTTACCTGTTTCTTCTCTTCCCTTACTGAGATATAACAAGCATACAAACATTCCGAAGTCAAATGGTTTTTCTGTGTAATAGCTTGCGTTTTCAATTTTAGCGGGTTCTTCGGACTTAGACAGATTTGAGAGCCGTACTGACTCCCACGACACACGTGCGTCATTTTCTCCGCCAAAATCAGGGAGACCAGTGCAAAAGATACAAAAAAGGGAGTGGGGCTCACTTCATTTATTTCAGCATGCGACAAGGGGTCTTTCTTGAAGGAAGGTAATTAGTAATGTAAATCAGCAGTTTATGGAAGGGGAAACTGAGGTTGAGTCTTCTAGCGTCTTCTAGCGTCACGAAGTGACGGG
Organism: Scolanthus callimorphus; assembly: GCA_033964015.1. NCBI lineage: Eukaryota > Metazoa > Cnidaria > Anthozoa > Actiniaria > Edwardsiidae > Scolanthus > Scolanthus callimorphus. Next base: position 20,711,746 of record CM066923.1, read on the forward strand.
CTGTTTTCTTGTCTATACTATTATAATCGGGTTGTCTGCGCAAACGTTTCTGATTGGCTAAATCGTCCGCACTCACTCCGCTTGGCCCTGAAGCTGTGTCGCCAAACGAAGTTCACAAACCTGAAGAGAAAGTGGATATCTCTACAGTGGGCGTGTTTTGGTTGGAAAAGATTCACCCTGGGCTAAGTTCTAATTCAAGCGATTTCTTAAGCGAGTGACAAAGCTGCCATCGCCGCCATTTTGAAATCTCCCACAGAAACTAAAAAGAACTCAGTTCGCACAGCCGAAATCACCATAGTCGTCTAAACCTAAATGGTTCTGTCACAGATTACTTGCAGGAATGTGTAGGGATAATTATTATTCGAAAGCTTTAAGCTGAGAAAATTTTCATTCAAGTTTGAACAAACGTACACGAGTGCCTTGCTTTCCTGTTATGAGTGACAAATTTACACAAAACAAAGCCATGAATAATATTTTCAAACTTTAAATCCTTACGCTGAATCGCAAAACGAAGGACACACACCCGAAGAGAAGAAGGAAATCTCTCAAGCGGGCGTATTTTTGTTGGAAAAGATTCACCTTTGGCTAAGTTCTAATTCAAGCGATTTTTTTCAGCGAGGGACAAAGCCGCCATCGCGGCCATATTGAAATCTCCCACATTAACTAAAAAATAACTCATTTCACTCAGCCGAAAGCACCATAGGCATTCAAAACTAAATGGTTCTATTACAGATTACTTACTATTATGTGCAGGGATAATTTTAATTCGAAGATTTGAGCTGAGAAAAAATTTCATTCAAGTTTCAACAAACGTACACACTACCTTGCTTCCTTACACCACTGCCACTGCCATGAATGAAATTCTCTAAAAAAACTATGATACACTAAAAATTTCTTAGAACAATTTTACTTTACCTGTTTCTTTTCCTCCCTTACTGAGATATATAAGCATACAAACAATTCCGAAGTCAAATGGTTTTTCTGTGTAATAGGCTTGCGTTTTAAATTTTAGCGGGTTCTTCGGACGTAGACAGATTTGAAGAGCCGTACTGACTCACACGAAACACGTGCGTCATTTTCTCCACCAAAATCAGGGAGACCAGTGCAAACATACAAAAAAAAAGGCTCTGGGGCTCACTTCATTTTTCGATATGCGGCAGGGGGTCTTTCTTGAAGGGAGGTCATTAGTAATGTAAATCAGCAGTTTCTGGAAGGGGAACTCAGGTTGAGTCTTCTAGCGTCACGAAGTGACGGGCTGTTTTCTTGTTTATGATTATATAGGATCGAAATGTTAAATCTTGAGAAAGCTTAGATTAAATTTAAATGCTTGTTCGATTGTAGCTGTCATTAGTACGTTTAAAAAACATTATTTGCTTCTTTTTCCTGGCGAAAATACTTGTTGTTTTATTAATTCTAAGAAAAACTGATTTGTAAGCAAGAATTCGCAAACTTGTAAATCGCTCCGAGGTCATTGAGAAATATTCTAAAGATATTCTAAAAGGAGAAACGGACTTTGAGGTTGAAAATGGACTGGCGAGAATTTCCTAGATATTTTTAGATATACATATATTATTATTATCATTTGTAAATACAATTTTTTTAAATCATATTATTGCCAACGAGCAGCCGAGCCAAGAGGCGAGGCTGCGAGGCGGCAGCATTATAGAACCGTGCGAGGAGAAAAATTCTCGAGTTCAGAGTGGTGTAACCACTAGCCAATCAACGTGTCAGGATTTCGAAAGAGCATTACTATTCAAGTGGTAACTAAATGCTTACAGTTGCTTTGAACAACTCATTTCAGTTTTAAAATAAAATGCAGCGTATTCAAGGAATACTAGTTTGTAGTTGTGTATCTGTGGAAAAACCAATAGCAATACAGATTTCTTAGCGCTCGGATTAGCCGGCGTGTGCAAGCACTCTATTAGAATCAAATTAACCTCGAATATAAACAATATTTTAAATAATATTTATTATTTATAAACAATATTTCGTTATTGCATCATATAAATCGACAAGAGGACTCAGAGATAGTAATATTTTCGCTTTTCCCTTCTTTGTAAACTACTAGAAGCCCAAATACACATTCACTAATATCTACTTTTCTTAATGAAAATGTTAGGAGACCTGGTAAAGATTTTCGGCGAGTATTTTTGGTAAACACACTTTCTTAACATTCCAGGGCTACATTCGATTATTTAGATGGATTTTTCACGAAAACAAAGCCCAGTTTGGTCCATTATGTTTATTGATACTGTTGTACTACGATGAACCATACCGGTTGATGTAATATCTGATACACCCTTTTTTTTTATAAGAACCTTTTTTATAAGAACGTTCAGCCTGAAATTTACCCAAATTCTAAGAACATGCTAAGAACATGCCTGAGCCTCAGATAGGAGCAAATAGATTTATTTTCAGTGATGCGTTCTAAAATCCAGAATGAAATGTGTTAATAATAACGACCTTCAATATTGTAATTGATAAACTCTCCTAAATACTTCATTGGTATGATCTATTCCGACGTCACTGGAATGTAAGAACATCCGTAAGAACATTTCCAGCCTCAAACTGCTCCAAAAATAAGAACGGCCCAGCCTCAACTGAAAATTACACGTTCTTATAAAAAGATAGGTACGCAATGCGTACGGGAAGCTATTTGCAAGGGTCTTGTTCGTCCAAGGTGTACAGATACATGGGCGTTGGCGGAAATGGAACGTACGGAAGGGCTGAGACACGAATTTAAAGAGCACAGGGAAAACTTTTCGCTGTCGATGTTGCATCATGCTGTTGTTGTTGACATTACAACTAAATGTTTGTTATTACTATCATGCTGATCCTCAAGAAATATGGAGCCCAAGCTTTTGAAGAGCATATGACCCCAATCCAGTTTTAATACTTGAAAAAGTCCATGGGAAAATACAAATAATATCAGAACATAATAATGAGGTTTTCCTGATTCGGAATGAAGATGTCATCATGTTATGAAATACCTAATATCTAATATTTTGTATTTCAGCCCCTAGTTAAGTCAACATGATGATGCCATCACTCAGAATCAGGAACACCTCAATATCTTGGGAACCAAAAAAGATATCAAGGAGCTGTAAATGGCATTCTTCATATTTCGAAAGGGCTTTCGCTAGGTATTATAACTGGTCATATGCTCTTTTAGTTGTAAAGAATAAAATCTTAAATTTTTTAAGGTTTATGTGGCTGAAGTGATTGAATAAACATAGTTTTTATCATTTTGGTACTTACCTCTTATACATATTTCTTTTAATGCATTATTGTAAAGCGCTTAGAACGCTGATATAAGCGCTATAAAAATGTCTATTATTATTATTATTATTGAAAAATTGCTGGGTTTTTTGTACTTGAGAATCAAGTCACGTTTTATCTAATATTTTTATTTCTGCTAGCCTGAGTTAACCGACTCGCCTTCTCTCCAGTCGAAAAGTTCCATCTGCAAAAGAGAGGTGTGAGCAACATATTATGGAAGTTTGTTAGCGATTTTCATTTTGATTTTCACTTCAGTGTTCTCTTGAATTAACTGAGTCGATGTACCAATGTAAAGAGGGCACGAGTGTGCCCCCGGCGTGGGTCTTGATCAGTTTTTCTTTGCAGCCTGCTAATCTTTTTGAGCAGCCGCCTACTACAAAACATTATCGGGATATGAAAATCTATCGGGGATGTAAAAATCTATCGGGCCTTATCGGGCCAGTGACTATATTTGCATTTTCTGGTCTGCATTTTCCGGTCTGCATTTTCTGGTATGCATTTAATTTGACCTGCCGGTTTATTTATCGAGTAAGCTAAAGGCTAAGCATAAAACCCACCATTTTTACGTGCTCCTCGGAACGAACGAACTTGGATATCCATGTCAGAATCTTCACACAACTCTACTTCGTCTATCTGTCAGAAATCCTGCTTTGAAGAGTGAGTTTAAAGCTAAGATATAGGCTATTTTGCTTCACATTTTGTAAATTCAAGATGGCGTCTCTGGATACGTCTAAACCATAGCTGAGTTGGACAAAATTGCCCCTCCCTCCCCCTGTTGCAGAAACAAGACCCCGCTTGTGCAGAGTCAACATGGAGAGGTCCCAATACAAGTTGCATTGTAAATGGGTTGCGAAATCGAGTAATATGAAGTACCGTCCGCCAAAAAAGAAAGTCCATTGTTCGCCATGAAACACCGCAGATAGGCAGATAGAAACACATTCACAGTAGCGCCAACTAAGGAAGCATATTTAAGAGTGTATACGTTTTTCAAAATTAGGGCGCGCTTTGTTGCGCGCAACAAAGAAAAATGTGATCCTCTCTTTCTGGAAAATGTCCACCACTATTTCAAGTAAGACATGAATGTCAAATGGTGAAAAAAAAAATCGTGCAAGCAAACGATGTCCGAAAAATTCGTGCAGCGTCTTGAGTAGGAAAAAATATATATATATATTATCGAGAAAAACTGCCCCCCCTCCCCCTCCCCACCCTCCTCATATCTAATGGTCCGTCAACACGCTGTTGGTATAGCTCGGGAAAAATGAATATAAGCAGCTTTTTGCCGTGTCGACAGACTCCTAGTATATAAGATAATTGTTTTGCGAAGGACGAGTCTGGTGTCTCGTCTTGTCTGTGTCACTTATTTTATGACATCACTCGGGCGCTCAACGGAACTGATGTAAAAGATCTTTCCAAGCGGTGTTATCTGTGATTCCATGCTATCTCAAGTGTTTAGTTACTTGTATCTCTTGCCAATATCCGGCCAGCTCCTCTCAAATTACCATTGATTCTATAATTCAAATGTTCACTTGACTTTTATCCCATAACTACGTCGTAACACGCAACGAAGCGTCAGAAAGCTGTAGTTTGCGTAAATGCGTATCATCATGAATACCAGTGCGCGCCCCAGGTCAGAAAAGCCCATTCTCGTACCCAATCTCCCCGGCTCGTCACCTCCTCACGGTGACAGGCTCTTGATGGCAACCGTTTGAGGGCCTGCGCTGATTGGCTGATTTTGAACGTTGGGGCATGCGCAGAAAGTTATTTCCCTCAACGGGCTCTGTATCCAATCTCGCGCATGCGTCCAGTAGCTGTCACCAGAGCCTCCCCCGTGAGGAGACGAGCCGGGGAGCTCTGGGTACGAGAATATGGTCAGAAGCTCATCAACACACAGGAGGAGTTGCCTCCATCATCTAGTGTTTGGGGTCTGAAGCACAGAGGATTGGATGAGTAGATCAATCTATTTTTAGAATATAGATTTTGAATCCCGCGAGAATTAGTCAGCATCATGGTTACAAATTTTGCCCACACCCTACCCGCCCCCTCTCTCCAAAGAAATGGTTGAAATTAGGGCCGGCATGACGTCATCGCACTGCACGCGTCGAACCCAACATTCACACTCTCCAGGTACCAATTTCTCTGTTAATTCAAAATACACATTCCAAAAATAGACGTACTCTTCTATTCCTGTGCATATGACTAGACCTAGCGGAGTAGATGTGAGGCTTCAGTCGACTGGACTGCTGTCCAAGTCGACCTTAAGGTTTCCAGCAGAAATTGTAATTAAATTTGATCCAACTATTTAAGTATAATGTGCAAAAAAGTGACTAGCAAAGTTTGCGTAAAGTGCAGGAAATTTCTGCAGAAACCCATATTGGAAAAGCTGAATTTCCCAAGGCACACACGCATGGGAAGTGTTCGGAATTCACATGGATAGCCATGGGAAATCCGAATACTTCTCATTCTTCTACCATGGGAAATTAAGCTTTTCCCTCGGATGGGTTTTGCAGAAATTCCCTATGAAGGACCGTCCACACTTGCAATTTTTGCTGTTTTTTTTGTCGCGTGAGTCGTTGCGATTTTTTCTCGCACAAAATCACTTATGTAAAAACTCGCCATGATTTTGTCGCGTGGTGTCGCGGAGACTTCAAACATGTTCGAAACTCTTTGCAACTTGATGCAACTTGAAGAAAAAGAGCACAGAATCGCACCGGATTTGCACCTCGCTAGAACAAGAGAGTTGAACATTGAAATTGCAACTCGCGTGAGAAAAAAATCGCCGCAAGAAATGCAACAAAAATCGCAAGTGTAAACCGGCCTTGAATGACTTAGCTCGAGGCAACCCTGAAACAAAAACTAGCCTTTAGTCACAGACTGAAATTCTTAGTTTATGATACGCTTTGCCATATCACAGATATCACTAAATTCCAACCTGTCCCCAAAGAAGGCAACACTGTCGGGATTTTATATCGTCCAGTGTCTTATTATCAACATCACAATTTCAAACTTGGGAAAGTTTATCGGGCGTAGTCTTTCTAGAATACTCAATATCCACGAGTTACCAATAGGTTGTCTTTGATTTCATGACACGGGTGCCTGCGTAAGCAAACGTCTCTTCGTGATCTTATCTATACGGCTGATGACGTCAAACCTGACCGTGTCAATGACGAGGGATAACAAGAGCCAGACGATGCAGTTTATCTGTTTATCATGGCATATGATTTATCACCTCTCTCTCCGTCTTTCTGTATCACATAACGTCTGAAACTGAATTGGCTTTGCGAAATTACGTGCTGTATAAGTAAGTAAGCGAATTTATGCATGTTTCTAAAATATACCACCATTTTTTGGCAATTATAAGCATCAAAGTTCTTATTCTTGAGATAAGCCCCAAAAGACAGCCAAGAACTCAGAGAATTGAGACGTAGAACTTTGTGCAAGATGTGGAAGATCTCGAAAGCGAGACATTTTGCCTTTAAACCGAAAATCGTTGTACAAAATGTTCTTGGTTTCAGAAGCCTGAACTACGTTCCTATGTTCTTATTAATTAAATTGTTGCCAACTCTCCGTTTCAGAGTTCATAAACGTGATTATAAAATATTGTGTAATCTGTATCGTGAGAGCCAACACGCTTTTGGCGGAGTGCCAGTCCACCAGGCAGTCCACTATCGTTTATGGAGTGTCCGACCGACCAAGGAATAAATGATTCTGCACAAATACGTACTATAAACTAATTGAGATTTTGCTGAGACGGCGAGCCAATACCACGGCAAATATTGATGGCTATTTGGGAGAAAATATTTTCGCTATTGGGCGGAGTCGCGCAGCAACGGAGCCCAATATATTAAACTATTTTTCCGACGCAGTCAATATTTCTTCAGCGGCGGAAATTAAGGGTTGTATTAGCCAGATCCCCCCAACCCCCCTAAAAAAATCTGGATCTGCCGCCACTGTATTTTGAAGTATTTTGTGGATTGTTATCTCGCATCCATCGCGATTCTGTTTAATACGTCACTATGAAATATTGCACGTGCGAAATCACAACGGCTTTCAGCACGTGCTCAAGTACTTTTCGGCTTAACTTGCAAATAATTTTAATTTCCTTTCCCAAGAAATATTACTAAAGAGGTAGCTAAATGATATTTCATTTCTAGCTATAGGCGACGAGGCGGAGGACAAATTGGCGAAAAACGTTGGCCGAATTTCGCTAGCTCGTTTCAAGCCGTAAATATGGAACACCACAAAATATTGACTACTCAAAACAAAACAAAGTGCAGTTTTAATCACGATAATCTTTTTTAAATTCGCAGTATTTTGATTTTCAGAAACTGAAACTAACCATAGTCAACGAAATTAATACTAATATTCCTGCATAAATAATCATGGCGCTCCCTCCAGTTTTTGTTTTTATTTCTTCTTTAAGTTTATTGTTTTCAGTTCATGTCCGTTCCGTTTTGTTTGCTGGGAGACGAAAATGTTGCTACAGCTAGAGCAATAAACTAGAATTTAACTGTGCATTTCTCTGTAAAAATCCCATGTAAATAATTAATTTTTAAATTTGTGTAAAAGCTGGTAAAAGGCTATAAATAAGTTTATCGGAAGTGGCTTTCGGCCGCCAGTTGGCCGATGATATGATAGGGGATTTTTATAAAGTATTTCTTTACTGTAGCTGTCTTTGATGGATTTTAGCAAGTGAATGATATTGCTGTGGAATAATAGGAAAATTGCTCATTGAGATCAACACTGATTTTGGACAATTTTTTTTTCAAACCAATAATAGGTAATTTGAATAATAAGTAATTTGACAAGCCCTTTCCGATAAAATAGGCGCGTCTCAGGCCTGAAACACTAAAACCTGACCCCACGTGTGATTTCGTGGAAAACTGCAAGATATCTAATTATATATTCAGTTCTCAACGATTTGATTGGTTGCTACCCTCCACGCCTTGCCTCGATGGTATTTTTAGGACGAAAGTAGGAAATGACGTCCATAAAATCAAAACCATTACATCATTATCAGCCAATGAGAGCGCGCGTTCACGACATAAATTAGGCCCTTAGCCCCTTCCTGCTCCAGATACGACATAAACATTGAGTACGAGGAGTCTAAGACAGTTAAGAGAGCGAAAAAGTGAAAAGTTTATTCGATTAACTGCTTCGTCGTTGAAGAAAACGCATCCAAAATGTCTTTAGAACAACAAAAACAGGTAATTAAGGTCAATTTTGACCGAATTAATACATTCTTAGCACGTAAAGCGGGTTTCAACTCGAGCGCTCTACAGAAGTTAAAAATCTTACCACAGAAGTGGGTTGCAGTTTTTCCTTGTCGGGTTTCGTCGTTCATACTAAATGTTGTTTCGCTTTTATTCCATCAGAGCCCATTTGCGAGCGCTCAAGCCGTTGCTTCAGTCCTTGGACAACAACTTATGGTAAGATTTTTGCTGCTAACTGTTAAAAACCTCATCGAAGTCTACATCTCTCTCTGTTTCTCGTTCGGCTTCTGCGACTTGCGTAGGCGTTTGTACCGTACAAAATCGCTCCAGTGCGAAAAAACAATAAGCCATCATAGTAAATCTTAGTATTTCAATACTTTTAAGTACCATAATTTCTTTATTAACACTTTCCTATTGATTACTGTTATTCTTTATACTAAAATATTTGAGTTTGCACACATTTTCGGCATGACAACGCATAACTTTTGGCATCGTGAAGGCTTCGGTGAAGGGAACGCGAAATTTCTCGTTTCAGAACTTCTATCTCGGTTATTATCATTCTTAATTTCTTATTTTGTCCATTTGTTTTATTTTCTAGGCGTTAAAACAGTTGTCATCTGAAGATATCAGCATGTTAGCGCCTCTCATATTCGCAAATCAGCCGAATATTCCAACTGGTCTACCAGCTTTCCAAGCGAAGCGAGTTGAACCTGAGCAAAGACTTTCTCAAGATTCGGGCATAGATAGCCTTCTGCTAGAGAACAGCCTTTCCGATTGTGGCTCAGATGTTTCTGAAGTCTTCGAAGGCGAAAAAAACTTCAAGTCAGATGTCTTTGATCAAGGTAGGAGTCGAAAGCGGAAAAAACACTGCCTTAGCTAGGAATCGAAAGCGGAAAAGTTTCCCCCGCGCACATAGTCTGATTGGTCAGTTGTATAACATGCCAGACTACTACGTAAGCAAGCATAAGTGCTTGGTTTCGAAAGTGGATTATATCACGAAAATAAATACCAGCCAATAGGGAGCAGTCACCTATACATTATAATCCCTCACCCCTGACAAAGAGGCAATCTGTTTGATAGACAGCAACTTCCCTTCTAGGAATATGAATTTTCTTGTCTCCACTTGTCTAGCACATTGGCCTCAAGTCATCGGGTATTAATATTTTCTCTCTTTTTTTTTTATAACAGAACAAGTATTGGTTGACGACTTTGATTGGGGCATTGGACCAGAGGAAATAAACCAGTATTTCAAGAGCCTTAATGGTAGGTTTTTGATTTTGTTTCAAAAAAAGAGCAAAATAATAGAAAATTGTTTTTGGCCTCCCACTGCCACAGGACAAAGGCACGCCATAGCAAAACTATTTCTTATTCACTATTTGTGGCAATTAGTGAGTCAATGTTTTTCAGTCACAGTCAATGAATCTTGAAATGTTAATGCATTACTTATGGTATTTTTGTTCTTTATTTGCAGCAATTGAAATAAGCAAGCCACCAAACCCTGATGTTTTCTCAGAATTCAGCATGCTGGAACTTCTAGAAGTGATCTTACAAAGCAGTCCTGGGCAACTGAGCCACAAGCTCCAGTTGACTACTACCAGCCTCCACTAACACCCCAGTCAAGCATGGCATCACCCTACCAAAGCCCCGCCCACTCTGTTGGCAGTCCATATCAGAGTACTGATGAGAGTGGCTTTGAAAGTGACTTTGATGCTACAAGTTTAGCTAGTGGGTCTCCAATTCCTGACCCAGTACCAGATGATTCATGTGTACCAATGCCGGTTGAATCAGTCTCACCTCAAATTGTTCCTGACCAGCCTCCTGCCATTCCCCCTGCTCCACGCCGCCGCCGCCGAGGCCCTAAAAAGCCAGCCAAGTACAATGGAACTGGCCCCATCCAACTCTGGCAGTTTCTGCTTGAGCTTTTACTGAGTCCTCAGTATTCAAAGCTCATTCAATGGACTTATGATGAGAAGTTTGAGTTCAAGCTTCTGAACCCACCCCAAATTGCTACCATGTGGGGAAAGAGAAAAAATAAGCCCAACATGAACTATGAGAAGCTGAGCCGAGGCCTCCGGTATTACTATGGCAAGCACATTGTAGACAAAGTCCACGGCAAGAGGTATGTCTACCAGTTTGTCTGTGACATCACCAAAATCCTTGGCTACAACCCAACTGAAGAGAAGCCTGACGGCATGGTTGAGGATGCTGTCTGTGGTGAGCTGGAAGCAGTTCCCCAGACCAAACTCGATGCCAGTGCTTCTAGTGATGATGAGGGTGATCTTCCCCAGTGGGATTTCTCGTCTCTCTTTAGCACTGATTAGTGTTATTTTTTTTGTCGATAACCCCCTCAGTAAGGTTACTCTCAGGAGCAGTAGAACGGCCACTAACTAGTTTTTCTATTTACTATTATGCCTAAAAACTCTTTAAAACCTTTATTTTCACTTCCCATTTGGACTTTGTTATTTTAGTGTTGTAGAGTGTGGCCTTTCTCCTGCTTTTTGAGTGTGACAAACCAGTAGCTTGTATCAAGCGTTTTCTGTGGTCTTACATGTCCACATATTTCATTCTCAGGATTTGAAAGAAGCTCATTACAAAAACTTTTATTCAATCAAAAACTTTTATTCAATCAAACATTTGAAATTACTATTTTGTTCACAACTAAACCTTTTCTCTGTTCCCATTTTGGCATGCAAGTACAATTTCTTTCATTTGTAGGTCAAGAGTTTCTTTGACTTCCTGAAAATGAGTTCCAGAATTTGACATACCATGTATGTTACTTTCTGGAAATCTACTTTCTTATAATTCTACACTTTAGCAAAAAAACACATAAGCAAAACAACACCTTCAAGTTGTTTGAACTTTGCTTGTAAACATGTTCTTTGTAGTTTGTAGTCAGCATTAATAGTGTATACTGTTATGCTGAAAGTTATTGCATTTGTAGTTCAGTACTCTGCATACTGAAAGGTAGTTTTAGTTTCATGGGAAGTTCCTGTGCAAGTTTAAATTTTGATCATATTGATCACATTTTCTGCCCAGTATCTGGGCTCGTCCTGGCATGTGTTAGGACTGTTTATCCAGAATGTCAGTGAACAATTTCTTAGCTTGGTAAAGAAGCTATGATAGAAATTGCCTATTGGAGTTGAATGAGTAGATTCAAATGTAATGAATTTCAAAGTTGGTAAAATGTGGTATGTAACTTTGTTGATAAAAAAAATAAGTAGTAGTCACTGAAATTAATGTGCTTCATGTAATTTTAGATGTGTGATTAAAAATCATTAATGGCAGTTCACTATTGTTTTGTTCTTCGAAATATTTACACCTGAAGAATGGGATAAATAAAGAAAATTACCCATGTAAAAACTATAGCCCCATTTCTGCTTAAAATGACCTCTTGGTAGCATTTTGTTTTCTTTAAAAAAATTGACGTTGCTATAGCCCCCTGGGATTCAAAAACCTAAAAGCCATCCTGGAAGTAATAAGTGGAATGAATTCACTGATCCCACGTTCATTGTTCTACCTCCCTAGTTACTGTTGCTATGTCAGACAAGCCAAAATAAGCTGTTACGCGCATCTCAAACAATGAAGTACATTCTCGTACCCAGAGCTCCCTGGCTCGTCTGCTCGCAAGGGGAGGCTCTGGCGACATCCATTTGAGGGCCGTCACTGATTGGCTGATTTTGAGGTCTTTCTCTCAGCGGCTCTGTATTAAATCTCGCGCATGCGTCAGTGGCTGTCACCAGAGCCCCCCCCCCCCCCCCCCCCCCCCCCCCCCCCCCCCTCCCTGGAGCTCTGGGTTCGAGAATGAATGAAGCATCGTCCCGTTACGATGGCTTTAAACGATGGCCAGCTTACCTAATCTCGTACCCAGAGCCCGTCATCTTTTGGCCAGCGGCAAGATTCAGGGCTCTGGGGAATCGATTTTTTTTAAAACCCAGATTCTGGGTTTCCGGTTTGATTGTTGTATGAAAGTTCGTTACGTTTTTGACCTACCACGCATGCTCACAAATCGGATTCCCCCTGGGCCCTGAATCTTGCCGCTGGCCAAAAGATGACGGGCTCTGGGTACGAGGTTGCAGCTTACCTTGCAGCGCCAGCTAGTGGTGATCAAGCGAGCACTTAGTGGGCGTTTACTTTTCCGATGTACTGAAGATTACAACGGTAGCATTGTACCATATAAATCACGATTATAGTGACGCGTGTCACCGGTGGAGTGTATTTTAAGAGGTTACCGCCTAAGTGTAGCCGCAAGTAATCCAAGTAAAGTTACTTCCACAGCGATTACAGGCGCGTAGCGACTGCGAGGCAGTTTCTAAGGCGGTTGCATTGGATTGGGTCCACATAAAGTTACTTTTTACATCCCGGTCTAGTCAATCGTTAAAATCGATACCGATAAAAATCACCGACACAGTTTTCCTGCCCCCGAGGCATATCGTAAAATCGGGGTTCCATTGTTGAATTGTAATAAATCGATAAAAATCGATAACTTTTCTTAAAGTGCGATCGATTTTTAACGATTTTTAAAACCAATCGATAAAAATCAATCAGACAATAACGATTGGTAACGATTTATTGATTGGTAAATCGGTATCGATTTTTAACGATTGACTAGACCGGGTTTACATCGGGGTAAATTTTTGGGTAATGTCCGCCCCTTGATTAGGAGCCTGGGGCCGAATAATATTCCCTTTTCAAATAATTACCGTTCTCGAAAGTGAATTTTCTACACGTTTCTATTCCTTCCGTCCTGCTTTAATAGCTCAGAGATTAAAAGCCCACTGTCTGAATTATTTTCCTCACGTACCTTGCGCATTCTGCAAACCACAGGGCACCCACGGCTTAAACTATGTAACCTAGCCTGACTCGTAATCGAGGCTAATGATGCTGCGAAGAATTTCAAGGTGAGTGATTCGAACGAAACGGCGGGAAAATAACAACAAGGAACCGAAATATAGGCTTTGATCACATTTAGTTTGCTTTATTTATGTCAGCTAGCTAACAAGCTTTCAATTTAAGAGTATTTGTATTAGTAATTTGAGGTATTTTCTGCGTACAAATGATGCCTTCTTGTAACAGAGGGGCTTTGATATGTTTCGAGGGATGCGATCGCTCGGGCAAGTCGACCCAAAGTAGGCTGCTTGTTGAGTACCTGAGGTCTATCGGCAAGAAAGTGGAGCACATGAGATTTCCAGGTGAGTTTATGGGGATATTATTCTTTAATGTTTTTCATCATAATCAAGAATCAACCATCTTCCGTCCACTGCAAAAAAAATGAGCCATAAATTTAATTGAAACAAACTTTAAGATTCATCCTACATAAGATTGTACAACTTACAATGTAGAGCTAATGCTGTTTTTCATTTGTTGGGGATGGCTTATTTCCCAACAAGGGGGAGGGCCCACAGACCTGCCAGCCCCTCAGAAGTCAAAACCTGGAGACTGGCCAACAAAAAATTGGGGTCAAAACCTGGAGATCAGCCAAATGGCTGTACAAACCAATAAAACAATTTCTGAATATTAAAAAGAAATGTCAAATAACCAAAAAAAGGACTTACAATTTATTTTTGTTGCTTATTCTGTTTTGTTGCCTTCTTTGCTCTTATAATCCCGGGGGGGGGGGGGTTCTCCCAAGTAAGAGTAATAGGGGTGCTTGTCAGGATATCGGAAAATAATATACCCTAAAAATACCAGGACATAAAAAATCCACCCCCTAAAAATACCTTATAAAACAAAATGACCCCTAAAAAATACCAACAATAAACCTTTTTGTTATTGTTTATTGTTTCTCATCTCAAAACGTGCTTGTTTTATAGAGCTATAATGAAACAAGAAAGCCAGAAAACATTTTGCTTTTTCTGACCCTTTCATTCATTTGCGTACCCCTAAAAAATACCATTAATTAGTGAAAGCCACAATGTTTCTCCCCCCCCCCCAGCTAGTTGCAGCTAGTTTTAATTTGGATTGCACAAATCATTTATTTTTCTCTAATGAAAGAATATTTTCACAAACCATGAGATTTTCAAGACAAACCGTGAGATCATGCCTCAACCATGAGTCTCATGGTGAAACCGTGAGAGTTGGCAGGTATGGGTCCAGGCAGAGCTGTCAGAATGTTTTGAAGTAGGTGGCTTCTAAAAAAGTAGCCGGCTGCAAAAGAAAAACAGTTTCCTTGCCAAGCCAATTCTGACACAGCCACAGAGCTGGGAGATTTTTAAGAAGAACTACAATTTAAGGATTCCATTTGTTATTTTATTTTCACGAACAATGAGGTGAGCCTCAGGCTGCATTTAACAAAGTTCTGTTGTTCAAACTTTTTTGTGTCCCACATTTGGCAAAAAGTAGCCGGCGATAAAACGTGAAGTAGCCGTCTGAGCTCCAGTAGTTGCTGGCTTGTTCCGACAGCTCTGCACAGGAGGCACAGGCCCCCCTTTTAGCAACCCAAAATTTTGTATGGGACATTATTTAAAATAGAAGAGAAAATGCCTTATGAAGGGCCCCTTGGCCCCCCTCCTATTGAAAATTCTGGCTATGCCCCTTCAATCCTAGTCAGTTCCATCTGGGATGACACCTGGAATGCAAGAGAAAAAAGGGAAACCCACTCTCTGTTTTCCCAGTTGCATCCAATCAAATCTCCGCTGTCACTGACATTCCCTGATAATGTGTGTTTTCATTAGCCTGGGATTGACAGTATGGTCAGGAAAGCATAGATCCTGATGGTTCCCAACATAGCCTGCTAGCAGATGTTGGTTGGCTTTTTTTAGGTTGTTTTATGGCGAGAAACGAGTGAGAATCCCGATGCGGGCGCCATCTTGGATGGGTCAAAATTCTGTCAGGTTTTGTCCCTCGTCCCAGACCGCATTTTGACCCGTTCAAGATGGCTCCCGTATCAGGATTGTCGCTCGTTTCTCGCCGTAAAACGACCGAGTTTGGTCGCCATAATAGAAATTTTCTCCAAAGTAATGCTACTGACAGGTAAGGATTAACTAGATTGACATTTTTCCTCACCAAACCCTGATTCTATTCACCATTGGCATCCATAAGATTGCAGTGTCAGGCTGTGACACAATATTGTCTCTAATGAGCTCCCTAGCTTCAAAATCTGTTCTGCTGTCCATGTTTATAGTAGTTATTTTTCTCTTTCCAGACAGATCTACGGCTATTGGACAAAGCATTAATTCTTATCTCCAAGGAAAATCAGAACTTGAAGATCATGCCATTCATCTCCTGTTCTCAGCAAACAGATGGGAATCTGTGTAAGAAAATAAGATTATGACATCCCATCTTATTATTACTACATAGTTTTTGCTCTGCTTTCAGTCCAGAGAGGAACAGAAAAAAAAGAAAAGAAAATGGAAGAAACCAAAGCATTTCCCAAAGTTGACAAGCATGTTGCTGATGGGTTGTTCTGGGAAATTTTCTAGCATCCATCCTCCTGACCATGGGAAATTAAACTTACTTGTCCCAGGTTTTGGAACTGCTGAACTTTCCAACCAGTGTCGAAACTCAAGAATGCATTTAAGTCTCCTGCTCGGCTTGGGCGTAATGTTTTCCCATTTCAGATCATGTGCCATTTATTTGAATATCTTTCTTTGTTTGGAATGCTTCCATATTCATATATCCTTTGGTGCGTAGCAGAAAAAGAAAGAAGTAATACTCATGGGAATGCCACGTGATCTGAAATGGGAAAACATTATGCCCAAGCTGAGGAGGTCTATTTTACCCATTAGTACAAATCTCCCACATGTTTGTAGAACCACTAAAGTTTTGCAAAGCTATTTCACAGTGCAAGTTTTTGCATTCGAGCTCACATTCAAGCTGAAAATACCCTTTTCAGCTGAACAGCAATTGTTATTTTGATATGAGCCTATGATGAATAAAACCTCTGGATTCCCATGGGTAAATCAACTGAGCATGACTGGGATGCAAACAAACCCTTTAGTTGACTTGTTTACAAAATTGCAAAGAAATTTGACTGGAAACATGGCACAGTATAATATTCCACCCTGGGTATTGTTATTCATGATATGTAAATAAGGTATGGGAAATCGCTCTGGCTTGGGACAAGCCCAAACCAAAACGAGTATGAAGTGTGCATTACTGCACTCCAAAACCTGGCTTCCTCAGTGTTCGGGTGGGCAGTCCGCTAGACCATACAGGTAACAACGACCAAGAGTGGCATGACAATGGGTGGATCCCGCGTGACCCTTTTGTATTCATGATTTGTATATTCCAGGGCATTCATTATTATTATGCAAATGACTTTGCATAGTGATAGGGGGAGGAAACAGGGCATGCAAAAGAGACATGGAAGTGGTCAATTTTAAATCAAGTGACATTGTGTTTTAGGCAGTCAAATGTGACTGAGGGTTAGGGATTTTATTTGTTTCATAGAAGCTTTAGCAATATGGGTGCTCAAAAATGCAAATAGTTTAGCATGAGCATTTGGGAAGTGAAAGCTGACCTTGGGAAGCCTGTGTCCAAGATAAAACTGGCTGGGTTGTAGCTTGCTCTGAAATATTTCCTTCCGAGTGACAGAAAATGAAGTTAAATAATATTAACAAAATGTTACTGTTTTGTCACCAGACCAAAACTTAAACAGCTTTTGAACAATGGAACGATGGTGGTGGTGGATAGATATGCCTTCTCAGGTGTTGCATTTACATCAGCTAAAGCGGTAAGAAACAGACTGGCTCTGGTACTCTTTTAAGTGCTACTGAACCAAAATGAAAGGGGTGAAAAATTCATTTCAGCAGCATTTTAAGCACCCCCACTGGACAGCGATGCTTTAGGATTTCAGCCAACCACTAAAAGTCTTGGTACTGGCAATTTGTTTTCAGCACCAGCTGGCAAAGAACATAATTTCCAGGAATATATAAATCATTAAAAAAAAAACACAGGTTTCATTTATTACCTGTATAAATTGTAGGCTTGGGAGAGGAGATGGGTTGCTGAGTTGACTAATTACAGGTTGATCAGGTACTTATAGACCCTGCAAGTATGCTGCTTGTTCCTAAAATATTGGATATTCTCATTATTTTTTGTATTATAAACATTTCCCCTTGCATCTTACTGACAAACAAGAAAAAAAGGCAGCCAACTTTCTTTGTTTGAGAGGTATCCGGTCATTTTGCACACATTCGCACACAAACTGTATAGGAGGTTTCGCACACTTGAGATGTTTTGCGCATGGCCTAGGACTTTGGTTGTGTAATATGTTGATTGAATAATTTACAAAAATCTCATTCCCTGATTAGCTGAAGTAATAGCTCAACTTGATTAATTATTTTGCTGTAGGGCTTTGATTTGGAGTGGTGCAAGAACCCAGATAAAGGCCTTCCCTCCCCTGATGTGGTAATATACCTAGATATATCCATAGAGAAGGCTGCAGGAAGGTCTGAATATGGTGGTGAGAGATACGAAAATAATGAATTCCAACACAGAGTTGCTAAACGATATAAAGAGTTGCAAGAAGACTCTTGGAAGGTTAGTACACATCGTTGGTAATGGAGTTACCACAGGAAAAAAACGACTTGTTTGTACTCTGACCTGTGTTTGCTGCCAACTTTTAAAAATATTTAGGTGAGGTACTTTTGATTCTGGTGATAAACTTGCAACAGAAGCATACAGAACAATAGAAAATGACCCTTATTAAAATTTTCCTTGCCTTACCCTGTTTTTTTTTTAGGCGAGAAAATCCAGAATTTTGAATTTTAGACTGCTAGCACTCACCAAAGTAATGACTGCTAGCAGTCTATCTGCATTTTCTGAACATATCAATTTGACAGGCTTCCAGATTACCAGAAATTTACTGGTCAGTAAAACGCCTGGAAAAGCTTGCTGTAGATGAAGACATTTTGCTATGTCTATATTACATTGGGAGCCCTGTCAACAACAAAAACATCAACACCCCCTGGTTCCATCACCATACCTGCCAACTCCAAAACTGGGAGATTGTGTTTCAAATACAACAACTGCATGAGAAAATCGCAAGAAGTTTACCCGAGAGATATACAGTAAATATATGGAAAGTTTCAAATTTTTCCCAGACAAAACTGGGTAAAAACTGGGAGTCTCCCCTGTAAACTGGGAGTGTTGGCAGGTATGCAACACCCTTGTGGGTTTAGTATGGGGGATAAGGGATGGGGTACTACTAGGATATCTGGATGCGCTAGATTTTCATCCCCCTCCTCATTCCCTTTCCCCGCCAAGCCTACATCATGGGCACGAACATCAAAAAGTAGTTCAAAATTGTGAGAGTGAGTTCTACTCACTCCTCTGTTTTGTGTGTTAACTCGCTCTCTTAGACTCATACCAATTCACTTTTAGTAAGTTAGGGACCTGGGGATGGGGGATCCCATTATTGGTTGGGTGGGGTGCTCCTCATATCTTTTAGGGGTTAAATATTGTGGCCTGCTCTATCTTTTAGGGGGTAAACATATAAAAGCCAGGAAATTTTAGGTTCCTTAACGTCCTTAGTAACAACAAATCACAACATAACATTGCGGTGTTCGGGTCCTCGCTTAACATCCAATACTTTATTACTCTGATACAAAATTCTACATGGCATATGTATCATGGCATAATGTGTTATGAAATAACACTGTTAATCTGTCAGCATTAATGTCAACACTTGACTGTTGGAATTAATTTAAGATTAAACTATATTTTTTCAGCGGTCCGGTATCCATCAAATCGTGCGCTCTGATTGGCTCGCGAGCGGGCCGGAATCCTACGATCCGGACCCGGGTCCGGATGAATCGCGCGCGCTAATTTCTGTGAAGTTTTATGCTGTTTCAGTGAAAGCAAAAAAATAAATATATTATTTACCGGCTTGGGGTCGGTCCAGATCGTGAAATACCGTGACCTCGGCCTTGAAAATACTGACCTCGACCTCCGGTCTCGGTCAGTATTTTCAAGACCTCGGTCACGGTATTTCACGATCCGGACCTCCCAGCCGGTAAATAATATTTATGTATGTATACAAAGCATACATACACATACATACATACATATAACTTTATTTTACAACGCTAGCCATTACAATCATGCATCATGCACCGACTGGTTTCAAAATGGGGCGTTACAAATTACGAACATGCAGGTTACATGGGATGAAAACAATACATAGATAAAATTATACAAATACCCCCGGGGGGGACTCCCATATTTTTGGTCGGGGATGATCGTCGTATCTTTTAGGGGTTAAAATCACGTTGGTTTGGTCTCTTTTAGGGGTGATCTTGATCTTCAATAAATTTTAGGCAGATTGGTATGTTTTAGGGCCGAAACTGTGTCCAAATTGCTTTTTCTCATGATGGTGCTTCTAAAAACCGTGTAAGAAAGAGAGATTATTCGACGAGAAGACGATGAATTAGAAACAAACACGGAAATGTCTTCATGGGTATTTTTCCCCTGTTACCTGTGTCCTTCGCGCCTACTTGGCACATAAGACCTCATCTTTTAGAGTATCTTTTAGGGTAATAATTTTTTGAGCCACGCTATGGCCCGCCATGTTTGGTATCTTTTTAATGCACCAGTCAATTGTAACCACCACCACCCCAACCTCGGGGGAGGGTGGGGGCAACGTGGGGTATTTATACGTATCGGTCAGGTTTTGGTCCCGACTACATGGGGGATATTTTTGTCATGGACCCCCCACCCCTGAGTGTGGGGGATTAGTTGGGGGATAGAACCTATTCCCAATACTCTCTTCGCCTTGGAAATACATCCACCTCAGGAGCGCCCGAATTTTGATAACGCATTTCATCAAGCCTCAGGCCCTGTCCACACTAACGCGTTTTCCAAAGTATTCGTTTTCAAACTTATACGGGTTCGATGAAAATGATCAGCGTGTGGACGGAAGGCCTAAACGTATCAAAACGTATACGGATTCAAACGAAATCGCGTTAGAAAATCGCGTGTGGACGGGGTCTCAGAGAAAGTGTAGATGAACGTTCCGTTTTTTATGTATAGTAAACAAATCCTGTAGGTTTTATTTTTCATGCGCGCAATTGAGCGCCGAAATGACGAACTTATTATTATTCATTTGCGTGAAGCGCAGCCCAAATGACGAATTTCTGTAACGTCGAACTCACGCTTACTCTTCTTTCGAACATAGTGACTGCCCGCCAGGCCTATCACTGCAGAGCATTTTTGGTTGGAGTTAGTTTTTCCTCGCCAAGATACACTTGTTCTTGTGAACGGTGCGAAGGTAGTGTCTTCGTTGCACGAGTTGCCAAAGACTATATTAGATGATATTTTTATTACGTATTGAGTGAAGTGAAGTAGAAAAATGCAAATGATAGAGAATTTGTTGGAATAACTACTTAGAAAATTTCTTATTCAGGTGAAAGGACTCAATATATATTGGCATGGTAGCATCGAATCACTTCAATCCTTGCCCCGCAGGGTGGGGGAATTTCCAACACATTTCGCCTCAGGGGTGGGGACAAAAATGTAGTATGGCGCAGCTGAAAATCCATGTCCCCACCCTTCCCCGAGGTTGGGGGGGGGGGGTTGTGGTTACAATTGACTGGTGCATTAGGGGTGAGACTGAAAATTTCCGACGATCATCCCCGACCAAAAAATATGGGAGTCCCCCCCCCCCCCCCCTGGGACAAATACAGTCAATAAAACCGAGAGCACAGAGAGCACAGACACCATCGAGAGCATCCTGTTTTAGGAAACGCTTGAAAGAGGCCAATGTATTGGCCTGCTTAGTCTCTTTACGAAGACTATTCCACAGCATTGCTCCACTATAGCTAAAACTGCGTTTTAGAAAGTTGGTTTTAGGTTTGGAAGTGCTAGCAAGAACCCACAATGGCGGGAAACTGAACAACAGCCATTAACAACAGCCATTAACAACAGCCATTAGCATCAGAAGCTCATAAGTACTACATGAGCTTCTGTTAGCATATATTACCATATCAATACACTAAGGTCCAGGCCCTTTCGTCCATAAAGAAAACCATTTCTTTTTTCGTTACCTATTCATTGCATTCATAGTTCACTACAAGAGAAATTCAATTATCTTTTAGGGTGCCTCATCAAGCATCTTTTTGCCTTTTTATTTTTGCCTTTTTATCTAAATAATTATTATAACCATCACTCAAGGCCTCATAGACAGAGCCTGGCATTGCAGCCGTATTGTCGCCAAAGGTGAAAAGATTAAGCGTTTGGCTACCAAAAAGTCAAACTTTGTCGCCAAATGGGCAATTCCAGAAAATAAAGGTACCCCCCAACGGGCGGCACTAGTTTTTGACCCCCCATGCAACCAGAATTTCCAAAATAGTTTACCCCCCCGTGCATATAGAATTCCGGGTACTGGTTAAACCCCCCTCCCCTTCAGAAATTTCAACTTTTACCCCCCTCCCCTCCGGAATCCAAATAATCACCACCTTGTTTATTATTGCGAGAAAAAGTAAAAATTTGCGAGAGGGAAACGTTGCGGAGAAAAAGGCAAAAGTTGCGGGGGTTGTTGAGGGAATTTATTAAATTTGCAAAGTAAAGAAAACACAAAAAGCGCATAATCTTGTTTCAGAATATTAATACAGAGCATGATAGTTTGATTTTGAAGAAAAAAATACCACCGGCATTCACAACATCCACTGAATATGAGCTCTAAATTTTTAGCGTGTTTAACTAGTAGCTAACTGGCTATTTTGTAAGATTTGAATTGTAGGGGCAAAGAATCGGATGATATTATCACGGAAAAAGTTGAGACTTTCGCCATTCGATCGTGAAATGGGGGAATAGACATTTCAAATGAAGTGTGGAAGCTATTTACTTGCAACACACATTTTCAAATCGCTTTCTAAAACAATATAACCAATAGGAAAACACATTAGAATGAGCTAGACCAAGCTTGGAAAGCCTAGTTGTTACTTTTTGCGGATCTTCGAATATTTGAGGCTTAGGAAAAACCCATATAGAAACTCTAAAAAGGAGTAAAAGAAAAACATGTTATTCAACATGCATATTACATGTACCATTTTTGAGAAACGTTTATTAAACTATACCGTGTTGTTCCGGGATTTCATTAGATATGTTAGGGAAAGTTGCGGCGGGTTTTGGTGAAAGTTGCGCGTCCATGCAAGCTCAACTTATCCCGTATCGCCAACATCCTTTATATTAATTTCAATGTGTGATTGTACAAAGTTGAACCTGCTGCGTGATTGAACTAACAGTCGAAATCAGTACAAAATTATGGAGATTTTGTCTTAGAGGGGACAAGTATGAATTGGCAAGCATTCTCTATCTATCGAATGGCGGCGAAGACTGTTTTTCCGCGCGTGAAATGACGTTATTTTCTTTCTGAAAAACGCTATTTTAGCTAAAAAACACGCGAACTCCTTCAGAAGTTGGGCATCTTCAGACCCACCCTTGTGACAAGAAATCCAGCTCCGAACCCCCCCCCCCCCCCCCCCCTTGCAATCAGAATTCCGAGCTCTTAAACCCCCCCATGCCTTCGGAATTTCCAAATGCCGCCCGTGGGGGGGGGGGGGGGGTACCTTTATTTTCTGGAATTGCCCAATGGGGACTTACCTTTCCAGTCTGTAGGGTTTTTGAAAAAAAATTCTAGATTTATTTTATCAGAGCTGGAAATAATTTTTCTTACTTGTTGGG
Source organism: Scolanthus callimorphus (assembly GCA_033964015.1). Classification (NCBI taxonomy): domain Eukaryota; kingdom Metazoa; phylum Cnidaria; class Anthozoa; order Actiniaria; family Edwardsiidae; genus Scolanthus; species Scolanthus callimorphus. The sequence goes on from CM066923.1 coordinate 20,734,857, forward strand.
ACATATGTCCATTAAAACTTTTTCTTTGGTTGTCTTTACTGGAAAATCGTGGCCGAATCTATCTGAAAATCGCGATTTTGATCGGACAATGTCCGATGAGCGGCAGTTATTTACAGCTCTGACTTCACTAATCAGGTCTTCTGGAATTACGCGCTTGTGCGGAAACGCGAAATTTGCCTTTTTCCGCTTATCCGCGTAATACACTAATTTGGAAATCGATCTCGAGAGTTCGCTGAATACTCAAAACAGCTGTAACTCTCCGTTAGTAGAGAGTTAACTGCAGTCGGGACTGCAGTATCAGGCCCCCGCAGTTCTTAGGCGCCTAGCCAAGCATGTTTACGAGGTACGCCACTGAATTGTTTTCATAGCTCAACTCCCATTTTGTGCTGTATTATATATTGATCGTATTTCGGCTTCGGCTTCGCGAAGTACGCAAATGTGTATTGGCGTACAGGTAGCTTCACTCCTAGTTCTGACATTCTTTGCCCGGGGGGGGGGGGGGGGGGGGGTACTCGGATATAAAAATTACGGGGGGATCCGACGTGTTTTTGGGGGGTTATCAGATTTTGGGAGCAGGTATTTTTTTGGGTATAAAATTTAGGGCTCAGGTATTATTTGGAGCTCCGTCATTTTTATATCCGATTACCCCTCCTGGGATTCTTTGCTTCTTCCAAAGACTCTAAACGACGTAAAATAAGATTTGAGGGGTTCAGAAATGGGTTATTTTATGAAAGAGTCAGCAGAAGTGTTTGCAGACGTCACTTAGTTCCCGTTAAAGATCGTGTGCGCTAATTTGAAGTTAACATTTTGTTTGATATATTTTCATTGTCACAGCGGTACGGAGAAGTATTTTATCTTCTAAACAATACGAACATAGCTAAATTGCTCCAAAAATATTGTGCAATTGTACCCTCACAAAAGCGAACGGGCAGAGTTTCAGCCTCTGGTCCCCAGGGTAGAGTAATTGACTATTTTCCGCGTAATTTTGCACATCTACCAAAAAATTATTACGCAATTCCGCGTAATTTCTCGCGTAATTGACGATTTTGCGCGTATTTTGCCCTAAAATCTCGCGTAATGTCGGTATTTTTCCGCGTTTTACCAGAAGCCCTGACTAATTGGCAAAAATAATTATTTATTTAGGCGCCAATGGCACGAATGGACGATTCAAGCTATATGGACGCGCGCTCTTCTTTATTCAGAAATGCCCTAGCCGTGTCCCACAACTACCAGAATGCAGCGCGCTCTTACTAACAGTTTGTTCGACAAATATCCCACATCTACCGACATGCAGCGCGCGCGTGCGTTATAGCTAGAATCGTCCATTGAAAAAAAAGTTTTCTTTCTGCAGGTGCTCGATGCAACAAAAACAATTGAAGACCTTCATGAGGACATTAAAAGGCTTGTAGATGGAATTTCTGAATCGGTAGGATCTTGTCCATTATCACCGTTGTGGACAACAGATAAACCTTGATAAGCTCCTGCGAGCCGGCTCGCAGGCGAGGACTTTAAATGGTGTAGGGGGTAGTATTATATGCCCAGAAAAGCGTCATCGCGAAACAGACCCAAAATATATTCTGATATGAAATCTCATTCTAGTGCTTGTTTTGTTTGTCCCTACCACTTTATTACCCTCAATCAGAAACATATAAGTGAGTCACTTATATGTTTCTGCCTCAATATCAAGAAAGTGCTGTCGTTTTTATGGCAAATCCGCGCGGGTTGCCTGTGGTGTTTAAAACGTGTCAGGCCCCTCTGCGGGGGGTAAAAACAAAATGGCGACCAAGAGAATGATGTTTCTCGAGTATCTGCAAGTTTTGGTAAATTTTCCTGCTTTTTTCGCTAAGATATGAGGAAAAGTACTTACAGACCTTCCAAATAAGGTAAGGGGGAATTTCCTTATAAGGAAGTTTTGCAACGTCGGCAAAACGACAGTTTATGGCGAAATTTTCTTGATATCTGGTTTCCTCCTAACAGTAACAGAGGAGGAAATCACGGCTCGCAGACGCAGGGTACATTTTTATTTGACTTGAGACTCCTTTTACAGCTTCACATGGCGATAGGACCCCAAAATGGTTTCGAGATTCTCTGTTTTTATAGATGTAAGGTGTTTGTTTTGCATGCACACTCTTCTGGTGACCAATACAGTAAAAACCGCATATAAGAACCTGGATTTTAAGAACCTGTTAGGCTAGAACTATCCATGTGAACCCCTTGTTTCTTTGTATTTTCAAATAAAATCATAACCTGTTTTAGGCAAAAAGTCTAGGTTCTTATACGCATGTTTTTACTGTATCGAAATTTTGACCAAAATTGAAAGATATGTTTTTGAGACGTGATTGACTTTGATCGGCAAAAAATCAAGTGTTTCCGAACAACTTTACGAAACGTAAATGTTACTCGTTCAAACTTACATATTTTATTCAAGCAACAGAAAGAGAAATTATAGAACAGAACGCTAAAAAAAGAGAGGAAACTTATAGTGACAATACAGTTCCCCAATAGGAGTCTTCACACCAAATTAAATCGGATTCTTGCTTTAGGCATTGATTTCTCGCCATATTTCTGGTAATTCTCCCGTTTGGAGCATTCGAAGCCAACATGCTAAATAAGTGCAACCTAAATCACATTTTGGACAAGACTAGCTCATATTGTGGGCTGGCGGCACATTCCGAGGGACTCCAACATGGTGGCGCCATTTACTGTAAACAGTTTTCACATTCGTTCGCTTATATCTCGCTTGCAATATAAGATACCAGCCTATATTTGCCAAAGCAATTGAAGATAAAGTTCTCATTCAGAATATATACCGTTTCCGGGATACGTTGTCACCCAAAAAACCTATAAGCTTGGTGCGCTACGGAGTATGGGTAAAGATTTATTTAAATTTCTGTAAAATATTAGAAACAAACATGCTTGGAAATGTGCTGAAATTTAATCATTTCACCTGTGGTTGCGATAACTGTCTGAATTCAGATCAAACAGTAGCAGTTTAAATGACCCCATCATCCTTTGCGCTTCAAGCTTATAGGCTTTTTGGGTGACAACGTTTCCCGGAAACGGTATATGCTTTTTGTTCGAAATAACTCGTTAAAGATCCAATGTCTCCGGCCGAAGGTGAACACCAAGAATTGTCGAAAAATGCGCTTACTGATTTTACGAATGTTTAGTCCCAATTCCCTGCTAGCAGAGCGAAATGCAGAGAAAAGAGGCCTATGCCAGCAGGGAACCCCAAGTAGAGACTGGCTCGAACCTATAAGTGGTGATAACATTGAAAGCACGAGTTTTTTTCGATCACGAAATTCTCTAAGAATCTTATTCCCTGAACAAAACATTTCTTGGCATATCTCAGTGCCTGTCCAGCCATCATGTAACTAACCACTCGGTTGGTGCTCTATCAGGAGGTCCCAATTGAAGCTCTCAATCATAGAAAATTCAACAAACGCGTTAGATAAATGACGTTGTCGGTTATTCTTCAAATTCTTTTGCATGTTTTGGAGACACGAGAAGGGCCTCTAGTGTGTCCTTGGCCGGTTGGCCAAAAACAGCCGAAACCAAATCTGTTTCCCTACTATAAATACATCTTTGTCACTATTCTGTATCTCAAAGAGTTTGTCAAGGGTCAAGAAAATTCCCGGCATAAGCTCCAAAACGGGCGGAGGGACGGACAAAGCAGGCACCGCGAGAGAAATGATCAGTTGAAGGCCTGTACTGGCTGAAAAAAAAAATTCAAAACTTCATTACTGTGCGACTACGTCAACCGGGCCATTTTGTAAGAAGTTAGCCAATCAGAAAGCGAGTACAGAACAAAGGATCTTGACTTTCTTGAGATCTCAGACCCCGGAATATTCGCTTTTTTCTACAAATTGTGAAAATTATAATAAGCAGAAATAGCTTTAAAGCACTAAATTACTCATCGTCAGACGTATTGCAGTTATTAAATTTCTTTAAAATGGTTTGAATCTCTAAATGACAAACTTTTTACGGAATGGCCCGGTTGACATAGTCGTACAGTAATCTGGCTTACGTTTTACAAAAAAATGTATGGGCAAGTACGTCAAGTCGAAGCTGGGAGGGCATCAGAAAACAAAAGTTTGGAAATTCGTATCTCAGTCAATATTCAAGTAGTCCTTCTGAAAGGCTTTGCAGCCTTACTAATACTGATGTGTAGAATTGAATACCTTGTTTCATTTCCTGATAACTGTTAGATTCTGTTATTTTGCAGTTTGCAGTTCTTCTTTTTAGTATAGTTAACAACTATCCCCAAAGGGGAGGTGGATATATCCACCGCTAGGCACCGACCCTGAGGGGGATAGTTGTTTTAGTATATACCGTTTCCGGGAAACGTTGTCACCCCAAAAGCCTACAAGCTTGAAGCGCAAAGGATAATGGGGGCATCTAAACTGCTACTGTTTGATCTGAATTCAGACAGTTATCGCAACCACAGGTAACATCATTAAATTTCAAGACATTTCTAAGCATGTTTGTTTCTAATATTGTAAAGAAATTCAAATATATATTTACCCATACTCCCTAGCGCACCAAGCTTAGTTGCTTTTTCCAGTGACAACGTATCCCGGAAACGGTATATACCAAATCCGTAGAATAAAATACGGTAAATTAAGGTTCAAAACGTAATATCGCGCACGAAACGAGCCGCCATTTTGAGAGTTTAAAACAGTATATAGTGTTTGATAACTACTATTTCAGGAACCAATCAGAGCGCGCGAAAATGACTATTCACTGATTTGGTATATACACCGGATATATACTATTTTCAGTAACCAATCAAAACGTACGAAAATGACTTCATTGATTTGGTATATACTAAAAGGTTTTATTGCCAGCCACCAGAAAAATATCTTATGATAAACGGTTGAAGACTTCGTTTGTAAAATGGTCAACATTTTCCCAGCAAAGCGGGAAAACCACAAAAAGTTCTCAAATAGGACGCGTTTCTCACAATTTTCTCAGCAAAATATTGTTTGAAAAGTGTCTAAGGCCCGGTTCATACGTTGTGTACCTGGAAAACAAATTCCACAGTTTCTCTTCCCGTGAAACACAAAATAGGGCGGACACAAAATTGGCCACATGTTATTTCCCTTCGTCAAGTAATCGAAAAAGAACGTTCCCCCGACAGAAATAATCCTCCAAAACGGCATAATCAAAAATTGATCCCTCAAAACAAATATTTTCTTTGCTCTTTGCGAGAGCAAACTAAAAGGATACTGGATGTAAAAATAGTATTTAAATGGAGCCCTGTCTAAACCTGACATCCTCGTGATTTGACAATTATTCAAACACATTTTCAAATTCAACAGAGCAACCATTTCCTGTAAAACCCGAACCCCTATGGAGTCACGTCTTCTGAGTGAAGAGCAGTGAACAGGCCCCAACTGGTGTTTGGGTTCAAGCCTTTCGTCTCGTCTTATCACTAGGGGGTAATTTCTACAAATCTTTAAAGAGTTTTTAGGTCAGAAGGGCATTGCTTTGGTTAATTCTGGAGTGCCACAGAAAAAAAAGGTTATTTTTAATGTCCCCCGGTGGTCTTTATGAGTACGAATCGAGTTCGAAAATCTACAAAGTTTTCATTCGACTTTTTGTTTTAAATTGAACTTTGGTCGAACGTTTCATAAAGACGGCATCATGTTACGTAAGAATTACCAACTCAATTGGATCAAGCAAGAAGCACTGATGGAAAATAAACAGAAAGCTAATAGAAAAACACTCATTTCGATAGTCAAGTAAACAACAAAATCCAAAAACCAATAGCGGAGTTTTTTGAGCAATGCTTTTCGGTAGCGTTTTCGGAAGTCATTAAGTTTGGCGAAGTTTGGATAAGAATTTACGGATGCTTGTGAGTCGTTGAATTTCGCCAAATCGAGTGTCATTCTGCTTTGCATTTCTCTCCCTCAAGTCATCATCGTTTAGTAAATTGTTTTTATAAGGAACAAACGCCGGAAATGGTTTAAACTTTAATATGGAAGGATATTACACCTTCTTTACGTGGATAATTTCGCACTGAAACGGAAACTTCCTACAAGAGAACTAAACAAATTCTCCGCGTTCAGAAACATTCACTGCGTTCGCCAAGCGCCCCATAAAGATTGAAGTGCGGGAAACAATTTATTTCTCTTTTTTATCAAATATCAAAACTTCCTTGAAAAATATGATCTACATTTGCTAGTGTTTCTAGAACTACAATTTGTAGCTTTTAGTGATACATGCTGTTAGGCGTAGCGCAACTATTGTCTCGGATTACACAAAAACATCATCCCTCAAATATAGACAACACTCATCAATAGGCTCCCGCTGTTTCGTGTATCAACATTCTGTCGACATTGTCCAAACAGTGATTGACTACTGAAGGAGGTGTTCCGAGATTGGCTTTTGTTTATTTTTAGATAAGAGTAGCATTTTGGTGGTAAAATATCGCTCTTTGGGTCAGAAATATTGCTTGAGATTCCGGTTTGCTGCAAGCGCATAGCTAAAGGAAGCGCGAATGTTAAATCAATTAGGAAAGCTCAGCCCCTTAAGCCCTTTCCCCCTGATGTCATACGTGATCGTTGACAAAAAACATTGTGTATTTTGATGCTGTGTGATTGGTGGAAACAATTGCTAGGAGGCCATTTGAGTGCTTAAGCTGTCAATCAAATGGGTCTCAACCAATGACAGTGCTCCGTCATTTTATCCGCACGCGCTTACGACAAGTTCAGATAACAAGGACAGGAGTCAAGTTCTCGGACGATAAAAGCTCGATGATATCTCAGTTCTAACAGCGAAAGAACCCTGCCGATGTAATGGAAGGTGCCACTGCGCTAGTCCGCAAAGGTATGGCTAGCATGTACGATTGCTTCCCGCCGCATAGCGGTGGCTACCCGCAGTTTTCACTCGCCAGGCCGCCGCAGTTTATTCCTAGTTCCGATACCACCGACTGGCCACAAGACGCAATTTATTCCTCAATTCAGTACTCCGAAGTACCAACAGCTCATATTCCAGGTCTTCGACCTGGCCAACCAGGAATCATTGAACAATACTCCAACATTGGTCCGCAAGGAGTATTCAATATAGGGCCTAGTTATTCTACTGGCCATGCTGGAAATGCATTGTTCGCCGCTCGAGACTTCCTGCTTCGACGAGAACCTCGTGGAGTTAACTCAGCCACGCCGCCTGCACCAAGTAGCCAGCTCTCGGACAACGTAACATCAGCTTTGCAGTTCTCCCCACAACCGACCTCAAGCTTCCAAACCACCGCCAGTTCTCTGCACTCCGTGGCTATCCCGGCTCCACGCACGCGGTGCTCGGTAAATAATTCTAATTCCAATGCTACGGGTTGTTTTCCAATGGTATATCGACAAACGATCGAGTATCAGCATCATCGATCGGCAATACAGAAACCAGCGTGGGTCCTCAAGAGGGCATTCTTCACTCGCCACTCACACTACGCTCTGCCTTGACCGGCCCTAGGGAATTAGTGGTCCAGAGAAGGCAGAATACTTCTCCTAGCAGCACGCCGCCGCCTCAGCTATCTCCAGATCCCAAGCACTTGCCTAATTCGCCCCATCTCTCCGGGCCACAACAAACAGTGGAGCTGTCGCCGAATGGAGCTTTCTTTCCCTTCATGAGAACCCCGGTAAAACAAGAATACCCCTGCAAATGGATAGATCATAATGATAAATGCCACTTGCTGTGCGATAAGGTGTTCTCGGCGTTGGATAGCTTGGTATCGCACATTTCGCTTGACCATGTAAACGGACACGAATGCGGGTCGCACATTTGTCGCTGGGACGGCTGTGATAGAGGAGGGAAGCCATTCAAAGCTAAGTACAAACTTGTAAACCACATACGAGTCCATACCGGAGAAAAACCCTTCAATTGTCCATTCTCCGGCTGCGGTAAGCTCTTCGCGAGGTCGGAAAACCTGAAAATCCACAAAAGGACGCACACAGGCGAAAAGCCTTTCGTTTGCGAATTCGAAGGTTGTAATAGGAGATTTGCCAATTCAAGCGACCGCAAGAAACATTCACACGTCCATACTTCGGATAAGCCCTACATGTGCCGGATGAACGGTTGTGAGAAAAGCTACACTCATCCTAGCTCGCTGAGAAAGCATCTCAAAGCTCATTTCAAGTCCGCAGGCAGTCCCGTTACTTTCGATGACAACAATAATAATTTAACAAGCCAACATCGCCCCCATGAGGTCGCCAGCGAAAAATCACGTTTCACTAACTGGCTGGCTCTCTCAAAACACACTGCCATGGCCCCGAAATCACCGGAGCTCACCCATTCACTGAAGGAGGAAACTTCTAGCCCTTGAGAAGTCAGAACGAACTCTGAACACTTGAATTGAAGGGAATCATTTAATGGGACAATAGTTTAATACTTATGGTAAATAGAGATGCGAGTTTACAAGTTCTGAGCAAAGAAATTATTTGCAGTATGGTATTTTATTGTTTTATATTTTGCGGTATTTTAATACAAACCATTCGTACATGTTTTAGAGTAGCTTAATTATTGTGACCGAAGGCCAGAGAGTATTTTACTCTGCGGTTTGCACAGAAAACTATTTAAATTAAATTCCCATGGTGTTTTTATAATCAATTAGCTAATCAAATACAGATACAAAGCGAAAATCATTTAACAAGCAAAAGTTAACAGTTTATAGTTTTAAAGATAGATCACTTAGGATGTTGATGAATTTGTGAGATTTTTAAGGGTTTGAGTCTGTATTAGACTGCACATTTGTACTGTACTAGTATAAACTGGGATAGCTTGCCCGAGGGCGGAATTAAGGAGGTTTCTTTCCCCACTCCTTTCTGATATTCAGATATTCAGCAGAATTAATACAGATATTTTTTGTAGAGAAATATTTTTATTTGCCTCAACCTTTGAAATATTTCTCGGATTTACTCAAATGTTTTACAAGGCATAGTTTATTTTCTGAGGTTTTCATAGCCGATCAAATTATTGGGCATTATGATTATATCCGAGACAAGTTTACTTTGCTGTGCTCGACTTGCGAGGAGTGAAGCAACTTATTCCATTTGACAATGTAGATTTTATTCTGTAAAACGGCAGCTTTTTAGCGCAGATAAAGAGGTAGAAATTGATAGTCAATATTTTTCAATCGCAGCCTGAAATCGTAGAATTTTTATAGCTGTAAAATGCATACCACATGATCTTCAGATTCGTGTATATCCTTTAATTAATTTATTTAACAAATGTCAATTATCTAGGAGAAATTATTTCATGAAATAAAACGTTAATAAATTACCTAGTCCCATGTAATCTGAAAGGGCATAAAGATTTAATTAACTTTCCTTGTGGGAAATTAAAATAGTTTTTGACTTTTTTCTACGAGGGTCAAATGTTTAAGGTTATCTCTTAGAACAAGAAAGCATACTTGGAGATTTTAACTTCATTGCAAAAATATCTGAAAAGCAAGATAAAGGTGGTCCGAGGAATTGCTTTTTAAGATGATTTTAAATTGCATCACTTCTATGCCGCACACCTTTTAAACCAAAACATGGAACGACGCACCGCTGTTGCCAGGATTCTAGAATCCGTTATGATTTTTTGCATTCGCTTCGAGGATACAGAATTTTTACCCGGTTTGGTAAAAGTGAATAGAAAATTCGTTGGTTTGTCTTTTGATTACTGAAAAGAGAAGCGCGCCTTTTTAGAAACTAATTTAAAAATAACAGTTAGCGCATTGTTTAATGAAATTATCTAGCACAAGGTTTAGTAAGGCCTACGGCATACTTCGCGCTAGAGTCGCGGCGTTCCAATCCAAAACAATAGAAAGTTTTCTATTATAAAGTCTAATAGAGCTGCATCCTTCGAAAAAGGAAAGGTTCGACGGAAGAAGTTCGACGTTTGAAGTTCGTTTTGTATCGCCATCTTTTTTTTTTCTAGTTCTGCAAACCCCACACAGCTAAGAACTCCTAAGAGGTTTACTCACTGACGTGTAAACTGCTCAAAATCGTTTCCGCCTTGCATGGGGCAAGGACAGTTTTGTTGTGATGTGCGTTAATTTGTTTTGACGGCGGAAATTGCGTATTGTCGGCATTAAGTCATTCCCAGATATAAGTGCCGTAAAGAGTCTGAAAGACGACATATTGTTTCGACTTCTCCGGGGGCCTTTGAAGGATTTGCGCAGACTTGGAATTGCGTCTACTAATTAGTAACAACGCGATTATCCGATACGCACAACGTCAGTTGTCGTATCTCGGCAAGAGTGGATTACCAAGAGTTTCCATATTTACTATGTACGCCCGAATAACAGTCAGAAAAGTGTCTATTTTTAGAAGTAGGATGCCCGCGAAAATTCGTCATCCACAGGGCTCCCACTTTCTCGCCACGCGAACAGTTGTGAGATCCAGCCTAAAATTAAATCGCAGATCAATGGAAAAACTGTTAAAATCGCAAAGATAAGGTAGGATATTCTCTATTTTGTTGTGTATTGGGTATATGAGCATTCGAGCCTGAGCATTCGAATACTTTCGCGCGCGAAACTCAAATCTAAAAATAGACACTTTTCTGACTGATGTGTGTGGACAAATACAGTAGGGAAAGATTCTAACTCTTGTTAATCCACTCTTGATCTCGGTCAATTTCGATATATTAAAATTCTTACTTGAATCCGAGGCTCAGGGAAATAACACAAAAGAAATATCATCGACATCGAAAAATAGATAATTAATTTATTTTGTTTATTCCCCTTAGCCTCGTATCCAAGTTTGAATTTTAAAATGTGGAAATTGGTCTATTTACGTAACGATGACAATTCTGCGAACTCCCACTTCACATTCCCGAACGCGATATGCGTTTTGGCTTCCGTCAATCAAACCTTTTAAAGAGCCTGTGTCAGCCACCATTTTGACAGCATAGCAACATACAAAGTCCGAGAAAACATCCATTTCCATCGGCTGATTTAGAGAATATAGAGCAATGTTCTCAATTGAATTTGGAAAATCAAATCTGAAACTTTGTTTTTAGGTGTTTATTAAGAGGTTTCTACATGTAATTCATCTTCTAATATCGAACGAAAACAATAACAAAGGAGTGGCTGACACAGGCTCTTTAAGGCAGGCACATGGATTTTCGTTTGCATTTTATGGTGGACGATTTGGTTGTGAAGCCTCGCTAGTCCTTATTAGTTCAAAACCCTCTCAAAGCCGCGTGAAATCACCCAGAGCTGTTCACTCGGGTTTGATTGACGGAAGCCAAATCGCAGTTTGTTAGTTTGGCGTGGAGTTCGCAGAATTATGAAAATCGCAGTAGCTTCAAGATCAGAACTCTAGCCAGTCTCTGCATAGAATAGGTTTTGCGCGTCTAATGAAAAAAAAAAACGGACTTTGAAAAGTCTACTAACGGTAGAAAATTACTGAGGTTTCCATAAATTATAAAACTTGGCCCCGTTTTTATACATTCTCTTTTATACATTCTCGTATCTAGAGCTCCCTTGGTTCGTCACCTCACTTGGGAGGTGACGGCCACTGTTTGGCACACGCGCGAGATTTGATACAGAGCATTCTCGTACCCAGAGCTCCCCTGCTCGTCACTTCGCAGGGAGGCTCTGGTGGCGGCCATTTGAGGGCCTTCGCTGATTGGCTGATTTTGAACGTTGGAGCATGCGCTGAAAGGTCTTTCTCTCTGCAGCTCTGTATTAATTCTTGCGCATGCGTCAGTGGCTGTCACCAGAGCCTGGGGAGCTCTGGGTTCGAGAATGGATACAGAGTCGTCGAGAGAAAGAACTTTCTGCGCATGCCTAGTAGTGCATAACAGCGCGTGCCCCAACGTTCAAAATTAACGTTCAAAATCAGCGAAGGCCCTAAGTAACTGATACCAGCGAGTCCTGTATACGAGAATTAACATTTTGATGCTAAAACAAATCCCATAAAACCACAACTTGACTGGATCTGATGGCGAGAATTATCACCTGTTTAAAATTAATTCCACCGCTAAAATACCTCGCATTTTAACTCCGCGTGCCTCCCGCATGAAGCTTTGACGGATCTCCTTCCTTTCCATAGAATAGACCGATCCCTATTTTGACGATAGCTCCGCCCACTCATAGCAAACAATAGGAAGTTTTCCCTACGGAATTCAAAATGTCCGAGCAACAAACTTGAATATCGAAGATTTTTCAATAATTATTCAGCTTTTCAAGATAAAAATATAAAATCCAAATTGCATGCAACACCTCCCTGCAATCGGTGTCTTTTCCGCGCTCTATGCCAAAGATAAAATTTGGCTTGTCCGACGTAGCAACAGTAACTAGGGGTATAACAATGAATGCGGGATCGGTGAATTAGTTTTCTAATCGTAATGATTTACTGTGGTAAGAAACCCGCGCGCGCGTTTGTTCTGAGTTACTCACGCACACCTCAAGGCTAACTGATTGTGTATTTTTTTTCTTCCGGTGAAGATTCTTGTGAGCGTGTGTACATAGGAGGGCGCAACGTGACGTCACGAAATCTTCGACTTTTGACACGTGCGTTTTAGCTAAAATCTATCCATACCATGCACGGGGAAAGAGCACCTTGAAATTAGTCTATTTACGAAGTTATGGGGCAAAATGGTGACACACGCAAAATCTAAAATTTCAAGTTTAAATAAAGCGAAGTTATCGATATTTTTAGATTTTTTTTATTTTTGGCGGGGAGGATAGGGGGGGGGGGGGGGGGGGGGCGAGCAAAAGCTTGCCCTCCCATGTCATTTTCGCATACAAACTCTTTTTGAAAAAAAAAATTGCCTGTATTTACAAGGCTATATTCTCCAATCTCACACTTGCCAGTTTTACTAATAAAGGGATCTCTTTCAAAAGCTGTCAAATTACAGCTTGTCTATAAAAAATTTCGCATCTTTAGACACGTGTCATTTGCGCCTGCCTATTTAACAATTATTCCACGAGCCATGGGCTCTGAGTCAATAGCCTATGAGGCCGAATGGGCTATTGACTCAAGAGGCCATGGCGAGAGGAATAGACTAATTGTTTTAGTCAAATCACACTAGTAGGCCCAGTTTGTATAGCCAAAAACGTTTTCTGGTCTGGTCATTTGTCATTTCCTCGCTTTCAAATCCGATAAACTTATAGCCTACTAGTAGCTCAACCAATCAGAACACAGCATTGACAATAGACCATTAGTGTGATTTGACTAGTGTATTACGGATGCGTGCTAACATGCTAGTGACGAAACGAGTCAGTTTATGGCTTTGGTAACTCAGACATTACCAAATTGTAATCATGTAACCAGAGCCTGTTCCTTTTTTTGAACCAGCGCGGCAAGATACCTATACCTATACATATACATATATATGTTATTTATCGGCTGGCTGGGAGGTCCGGATCGTGAAATACCGTGATCGAGGTCTTGAAAATACTGACCGAGACCGGAGGTCTGGACCGACCCCATGCCGGTTAAAATAATATATTTATTTTTTTGCGAGCAACGAGTAAATTGTCCGCCAGTATTACATGAAAAAACATCTAATGAGTTATTTATTTCACGACAAAATCAAAATTCACTAGAAAACGTACATGATTTGAGATCGAGAAGCCATTCAAGTGTACGCGCAAAACCGGTTCGTAACCGGTTTCCTACAGTGTAATACGGCTCCATATCTGCACTCAATGTTGACCTTATATGGTAAAATGACGTCACAGTCGTATAATAATTATGGGTTAGAGACTTTTATTTCGTGTTTTGTTGACAAATACACGCACGAGGCGTTAGCCGAGTGCAGTATTAAAAAATTAGAGTTCATTGTATTGCCAGCAAGTGCGTGTATTTGTGAACAAAACACGAAATAAAAGTCTCTAACACTTTTTATATATACAATCTGAGTTCACGACGTGAACCTGCGTGAAGAAGTATCAGAATGGTTTCCCTGGCTAGACTTAAAATCAATTACAACTTTTAACTTCAAATGCAAGTATTTTAATTGAATTCGGAATATTTTAGGTACATGAAAAAACTGCATTCTGATAGCTCGGAAATACAGAAAGCATGAATGGAAATTATTGATAAGGTATTAGTAAGTTGTAAAATCAAGAACGATTTTCACTTGCAGTGAACACTGCACACGATTGTTAACGTTATTACCAATAACGCACTCGCCCCGTTTGATGTCGCTAAGTAACGAAAACTCACGTGATTAGTTTTAACCAATGGGGTCCGCGCATATTGCCTAGTGAACGAAGATTGTATATAATATGGTTACGCGGGCTCTGGGCGCCCATCTCCCCTCCCCTTGGGCTTGCTATACAGGCCAAAATGTCCCCAAATCGAAGATACTCGTCAAGCCATTTGACATGACAAGTAATTTTAAGTTCGAGATGCATGCTTGACATAGTTGTCCCAAAAGGAGCCTTTGGGTCTAGCTTAATTGGACACTGACTTCTTCCATCAATTTTAATAAGTAAGTATTTTCTTACCCTTTTTGTGGGAGGTTTATTTAGCAGTTCGGACACTCTAAGAATATTGCCATCCCTTTCTTTAATTCAAACAAGCAATGTATAAAAGACGTGATTTGTAATAGTGATTTACAAGAGTGGAGGGAGCTTCGGCTCCCAGAGTAAGAGTTGAGAGAGCCAGCAATAAACAAGGTAATATTACTTCTCTAGTTCCACTCGTTTTGTCTACGTGTGATCTCGTTTTTGCCCCCAAGTTGAAGATAATTAGTCTTGTAACAAAATGCAAATTTCGGCTAGTCTTTTTCTCCAAAAAGAACAGGGTCTAGTTTATTCATACGGTCTACGCACGTGGCGCATCTGACCATCTTGTCAAACTGCCAGACGTATAGATTAGCCAGTTTTTTTTTTTTTGCTGTTTATTTAGTATTCTTTGTATTAAAAAGCGCCGGCACGCGTACAGGAACAGACCTCGCGCTCGGTTAAAATTGTCTAGCCAATTATATGATTTTCTGAGTAAAGACCTCGGGCTGAGATTTCTCGGTACAGACCCTCTGGTACAGACGGAACCGCAAAAAAAAAAAAAAAAAAACGCTGAAAAACGCCGGCACGCGTACAGGTACAGACCTCGCGCTCGGTTAATAAGTCGGTTAACATTGTCTAGCCAATTATATGATTTTCTGATTAAAGACCCAGGGCTGAGATTTCTCAGTACAGACGAGCAAGTCCAGCCAAATTTACTGTGGTTTCATAGTTTTCCCGCCAAACGCTCGGGAACGCGCGCCGGCGTTTTTCACTAGCATAACTCACAATAACCGTAATCCAAAACACACCTCAAACGAGTCCTCTCTTTATTTGCCAAATGCGCTTGAAGATCTCTTTAAGTGCTCAAGAGCGGTCTGATATTTTCCCAAAAAACTGCAGTGTCCGTGACGGGAGGAAGTTATTGGTGGAAATTGAGTGTACTTCGAAAGCAAAATTTTAGGGCGTTTAGTTTGACCAGGAGTTTAATTTGGAGAAGACTTTTTGTTATTTGTCTTGGAAATGAAAAAAACTGGAATCATATTTCGCTGTGAATTCGCCTATAAAGGGAGAGTGCAAGTCTATTTACAGAATGAGTTGGCGTGGATTGGTTACGAGTTTCAAAGTTGTTCAGTTTCAAGACTAGCAACAATTCAAAGTTCGATTTTTTTCAGGACAGGGATTACGTTCGTGATTTAGTTGATTCTTGTTCTTGGTTACGTTCTTAGTTCTTGATTGAGCAATGACAAACTGCCATGGTAGCAGACCAATCTAACTTAGTCCTAAACAATATACACAGATTATGGATTTGTGATTATATTCTTATGGTTTTCAGTGGCACAAGATAAGATGATAAACCAAACCCTTCGGCTTCGATCGAGTTTAGTTTGGTAAGACACTTTATACAGAAAATCTTCCAAAGGCCCAAGTTATACCACCGGTAAGCGAATAGATTTTTCTAATTGTATGGTTGACATATGCTCAGGTTGCTGGATTAGATTTACGAAACAAATATGTGATGCTGGTTTTGAATTCATCTTTTGACTTTTCATTTAACAATGTTTACTTACTGCGGTTTTCGTAATTCTGCGAACTCTCGCTATTGATTTTCAACCGTAAAACCGCCTTCTGGCTTCCGTCAATCAAACTCCCGAGTCTTTTCGTCGTTACTCTTTGTGCTTTTTGATTGGCCAGCGCCTAAGCAGTGTTAAAAAGGCTTCCTGTCGCGACAGCAACGTTACGTGCTGGCCAATCAAAAAGCACAAAGAGTAACGACGAACAGACTCGGGAGTTTGATTGACGGAAGCCAGAAGGCGGTTTGACGGTTGGAAATCGTTAGCGAGAGTTCGCAGAATTATGAAAACCGCAGTAACTAAACATGTTTCGCGTCAAAACAAAGTCTACAAAGTTGCCTGTCTGGTTCAATTCATCTAGACAGTTGTCATAGCAACGAGCTGGATGGGGAAATCTCCAGACTGCTGCTCGACCAATCAGAGCGCGCGTACTGTCTTTGCCATAGAATAAACAATGCTCTATGTCGCTGTATGCAACGATTTACAACGTAATGGGTAAATTCGCACCCTTCTACAAAACTTCTTAGCCTTCGAGTCTGCAAAAATTAAATACACTATAACAAATCAACCGGCCTTCTAAAAGTACAGGGCATGACGTGTAATTTCAGCATTAAATAACTGTGTCTTTGACTTTGTTGTTGTACTTTTTGCCTGCCTTGGGAGAAACGCGATAAAATGCCGCGCTCTTATTGGCTGGGGGCGGTGAGCCGAACACTGACAATTCGATTTTAAAGATTATGTAACCTAGAAACATCACAAGTGAGATAGCAATGCTTTAATTTCCATGATGTAAATGTCATACGGGGCAGATACATAAGATCTAGGAATATTGGTGTTTGTTTGGCTTCCTAGTTGACCGTTTGTCTTGAATCTCACCTAATCATGCGCTGTTCTATAATTGCCCAATACTGTTGCTTGCGCGGAACTTTTTTTATGACCCGTAGATCACTGTTGATTTTGTCCTTTTGTGGGATTCTCTTCGCCATGTATACAAATTTATCTTTTCTAAAACTCAAGTTGAAAATATTGGAGGACAAAATACAGTTCAAAGTTAATCAAGATTTGCCAAACAGTTTCCTGGAATCTGCTGATGGCCGAAACGACTCGGTTGAGAAGAAAGAGATGCCGGGAACAGGAATAAATGTCCGTCTAACTAGCACACACGAGTAAATTGTCATCTACTCGTGGTGGAAGAATTGCTACGAAAGATGACGTGATGGACATTGTAATTGAGAGGGGAATTGCAAGGGCCAAGGAGTCAGAGGCAAATTGCGGTCTTCATTCACATATATGGCATCAGGTCTGTGCCTCTAATATGGATACGTTTTGTCAATACCCTCTTTTCCCAAAAGCCCCATCCTCTATCTCTGTCATCAAAAGACTAAATTATACGTTAAATACCAATGACTATGGAAGACGCATTTTGGGTACATTTTCCCGCAAGTGTCGGGAAAATATATGTTTGCCGTTTCATCGGATGATGGGGCGGAAGTCTGGCTCAGCAGGGACAGAAATCCACAAAATTCTAAGAAAATCTGCAACGTCGGTGAGCGAAATGGAACTGTTTTCTCGAAGATTGGCGACTTTGAAAAGTTCCCTTCACAGAAGTCCAAATTAATAAGCTTAGATCAAGATACGTCCTATTTCATCGATATCATGCATTTTCAGCGCGGTGGAAGAGATGGTTTTCAGCTTACTTGGAGAATCCCAGGGAACAAAGGGTTTCAAATTATCGATAGCACAAATACAAGACTCTTGGAAGATATTCCAAGAAAGAATTCCAAGAGGTACAGTGGCAATGTTGTGCAAAGTGCTGCCTGTTTTCGCAGTCGGCACCATCATCAAGTTGAATCTAGACAGGGCACGTTAGCAAACGCCAAGACCAGATATATCAGCCATGATGAGATTCAAGAAGCATTGCCCTATTGTCCATATAAGCCAAGCTATGTCAGAAAAGAAGCACGGGGTTTAGGAAGTCATTTAGGCGAAAATTTGGTCTATCAGTACCCCTCTAAGGACGTTAAAGGTTTGGAAAATTATAACATGTGGCACTACAGAGACAAGGTCATTGCTCCGAAGGAAGCACAAGAGATTGCCAACAACTATATGGACAAACTACATGCTAAATATCCGGGGTGAGTAGCTAATCACAGAATGCTCTAGGCAATTTGTTTGATAAAATGTGATTATCTTCAAGACGAGAGAGAAGTTCTGAGGACCTTTTTTGATTGCTAAAATCTCAACCAACAAAATGCATACTGTTCATTCAATCAGACGAGATGTGAACTTTGTGTTAGGTAGAATTAGTGCCACGTTTTTTATATTTGTTATTCATACTTGTGTGTTAGTATAATGTAATAATTAACCGTCCAGAGCACAACTTTCTAGAGAGACACGAGAACTTTTTAAAATCACCTTGGTGAGAACTCTTACTTTATCGGTGAAATAGAGCATACATTTGGACCAAACAGAGCGCGTGTTATATCGAAGCTATATTTAACAACTATAACAATTAGTCGCCGAAGGCGAAGTGACTATCGGTGAATAGTCTCCAAGACGAAGTCGAGGTGACTATTCACCGCTAATCACGGAGCCTGAGGCGACTAATTATTTTAGTATAATTGCTCAAGTGATTCATAGAGGTTTTTAGACAAAAACTAGCGTGCACTCCCAATCCTTATTTCAATGTGATTGTCATAATCACCTGAGGTGATTATTGCGAGAGAAAACGAACCTCTCGACCAAGCAGCGCGCGGAAATTCTTATAATCACTTGTGAGTAATTATAATATAGGTGAATAGTGGTGGATATAACCGAGACGGTGGATGTAACCGAGACATAACCAAATCAATAGAATAAAATACGGTGGATTAAAAACCTATCGCCTTCGATACTGTTGGTGACACGAGCCACCATTTTGAGAGTTTTCTTAAAACTGTAAATAGTGTCTGATATCTACTATTTTAGGAACCAATCAGAGCGCGCGAAAATGACTATTCACTGATTTGGTATATATGTTAATATAAATTTAATATAAATTAATAGTAATTTATGCTTTCCAGAAAATACAAACTTCTAAACATTATAAATGTCGAAAAGAAAATGGACAAAACTCTGGGAAGCCGTTTCCTCCTCGAGTTGAATGTTACTCGCAAGGATGAAACACAGCCAGTGGTAATCTCCGAGTATGTCTACAAAAACCTCTCAAACAACGCCACCTGCTATCCTGAAAATCTTCAGTGGCAGAGGCCAGCCAAAATTGCGTTCATCATAACAATGAGGAATCAAGGCCGATGGATGGCGCATTTCTTGGACAATCTAGAAGACCTCTACGTCAGCACAGGTATTCATAAAATCTTTACTGTGATTTTCATAATTCTGCGAACTCTACACCGATCAACAAACCGCGGTTTGGCTTCCGTCAATCAAACGAGTGAACACATCTGAGTGATTTCATGGGGCTAGCTAGGCCTCAAAACAATTTTCAATGTAAAATGCAAACCAAACTCAGAAAACATGTGGACTTGAGTTACTGCGATTTTCATAATTCTGCGAACTCCCACTTGACATTTCAAACTGCGTTTTGGCTTCCCACGCATGCGTTCTGAGTTTGGTTTGCATTTTACAGTGAAAAATTGCATTTGAAGCCTAGCCCCTATCAGTTCACAAGATCCAACAAAACCTCCGTGAAATCACCCATAGGTGCAGGGACGTCAACCCTGTCGCTCGAAAAACCTTGAGACACCAAAATATAGCCCTCATATAGGGCTTTTGAAACACGAAAATACCAAAATATGTCTAAAATTTGCTGTATTTTAGTGGTCCAGAAGCAAAAAGAAAAAACCTTCGGCAATTTTTCAAAGAAAACCGGGAGATTTTACTTAAAAACCGGGAGACCGGGAGATGAAGTAAAAAACCGGGAGAGTTGACGTCCCTGCCTTAGGTGTTCACTCGTTTTATTGACTGAAGCCAAAACGCGATTTGTCGGTCGGTGTAGAGTTCGCAGAATTATGAAAATCGCAGTACACGGTTTGATTGACAGAAGCCAAAAAGCATTTTACCGTTCGGAAATGTGAAGTCGAAGTTCGCAGAATTATGAAAATCGCAGTGAAGCTGGTTTCCTAGGTCGTATCTGTCGCATTAGTTGAAGTAGTTAACGAATTAGATCTTTTCTATCGTTTCACGGTCGTCAACAGTGAACAACCCGTTTCAGCAGCTTCCTTTTATCGCACAACTTATACGTAAGAACACAAATATCACTCGGAGGTTTTGCAAATACTACCGGGTTGCTTAGATGGTTGATGCAGGGTGCAGAATTATGAAAACAGCAGTCATTTCGCCGATGATTATTTGCCGATAATCACGGAGCATGTTTATCTAATTATCTGAGTACTTAAAAGGTCCCATGCGAATACAAACAAAAGCATTCCTGTCCACGTAGTAACATAAAATTGAAAGTCAATGAAACAGGATCAACGAAGCAGAATATCAAAATGCTAACCAAAATAAAATTTACTATGACTAGTGACTAACTCGGCATCTCTTTTAACAATATCTCTACACAAAATTAAATACTTCTATTACTAGCAGTATCTATTGAGATAGTGAGTGCTCGAGCGGAAAGCTACTCTCTTGAAAGTGTTTTGTTTCCATCCTAGTGTATAAAAACTGAGGCGTCTGAATGTTGTGAACATTCCATGAAATTTAATAAATTATTCAACTGTATACATAATCATTTTCAATGTTGTTGATCAATGTTAGTATCTGAAACCAGTGAAAGATGCACTGTTTTTGTAGCTGCTTCAGGAATGTTTCTAGAGTTCTCACAAACAGCCCAGAGAAAAGCACTCTTGTTACAACCGAATTTTTGGGCTGTTAAACAAAGTTCTTTTATCATGGAATTTTACTCTAACAATTGGACATGAACAGTTGCTGCAACGTTTCTGCAGAGTGATTTGTATTAACATGCGAACATCTCCTGTGACTTCTGCTGCAGTTATCCAACTATAGGAGGGGTGTAGACACTTGCATGTTAAATATCAATGTATATGTATGTTTTAGGAATTAGGTTCGTGTGAAATAATTTCTAAAGCAGGATTTTCCATTGCAGTAGCTCCGTTTCTTGTTTTGGTAGAATATTCTAGCTGTGGATCCATTTTCTTGATCAGTTTGTTCCAGGTAATATTCTTTAAACTCTTGATGCATAAGCTACAGCACCGACCCAGTTTTTAGATATTGTTTGACTAAGTCAGTCATTTCTGTTCCTGAGATAATTATTCCCATAATAATAGACACTGGTGTCTTACAAATTGATGTATATGCTTGGTGTCTTGTACACTCTGTAAAAGCTTCCAGATCCTCTGTTGATTGTCTTCATTCAAATAATTTTGTCATCATTGTTCAAATAATTATATAGCAACGTGGCCCCTTGCTCCATAATTGCACAACAACTTTTTTTAATGTTGATTGGATAGCAATGGTAACAGTTAAGTTTGGTTCCTGTTTTTTTTCTGTGCCATGATAATAAACAGTGTCACTCCCTTCATTTTGTTGCTTGCTCACAGGGCACCGGTGTACTATACATGTTCAGTCTTGTTATCATTTTCCATATGAAATCACCGGATGCCAACTTGTGACCACTGAAGAGTATGTTGTTACGGGTGATTCATTATGCCACTAGGCTGGATCTACGTACAAAAGAAAGGAAAAATAAAAAATAAAGTTAAAATAATAAAAGAAAAAAGAATTTATAATTAGTATGGTTTACTTACCTGGGCAAAAACACAATGGATTTAAATGATGATAATTTCATAAGGTGACAGTGCTATTTTTGGAACATCTTTTGCCCCAATTAGTGTATTCAGCTTAATGTAAGCTGTGGCAACTGTACCAAAATTTATTGGGTTATTAGTTTTTAATAGGTCATTTGGTAATCTGGTCCACAGGCAATTGAAGTGTGAATAGTGCAAGTGCTGGGGAATTCCCTACTGGCATTGTATTCAGCATTATTACTGCTACAGTATGTACTACAGCAGCTATACTATTAGTTGCTCGGTTATATTGATCGCCCTTCGCTAATTGATTCTATATACTATTAAATGCACTGCAAGTTGCTAGTGCTATCATTTCAAGTCTATTTTCCTCATCTAGACGATATTGTAAGCTTGGTGCTGATTTTAAGCCAGATAATCGTTTGTAGGTCATTGGTTCTATAACACAAGAAGATAAAGCCTTTACCCTGCTTAAACCAACATATGAAAGACCAAAAGTTGTTTCTTTCTTTCCAATATCAACCCAGGCTTTGGGTAATGTCAGGCCTTGGCTTTTATGGATAGTTATAGCCCATGCAAGTTTAAGAGGCAATTGCTGCCTTTCATGAATGCCATCTCCTAGGTAAATGAGCTGATACAGTTATAGGGCATATAGGCACACAAGAAGGAGTTGTGTCACTAATAGATGGACCTCTATAGTTGTCAAACTGAATAATTACTGCAATGGGTAAATCAGGAGGCTGGTGATCTGTCTGATAGATTATATCTCTCACAATTCCTGTAGCTCCATTACACAGACCAACACTAGGCCATAAATTCATGGTTAGCATTACTTTAGCACCTTTTGCTAAAACAATAAAAGGTTCTAAACCGGACATTTCATCAGGTTTAACTTTTTTTTGCCAGTGATGAGGAATGACGAGCATTAATATTGGCAATAGTTTCTCCAAGTTTCTTGAGTTGGTCATAATTGTATTTACCAACTTCTTCATTACTGTAGAACAACCTTGTAGCATTTTCAAACTCCTCTAAGTTTGGGAGTTTTACTGGTTGGCGGGTTAATAGCAAGTTCCAGTCATCAACAGTTGATTCACCTTTGCGCAACCGTGAAAGTAAATCACGGAATTTCACTTGATCTGGGTCAGAGCCCTGAACACGCTGATTGACGGTGAGTTTAACAACTTTATCAAACATTCTGTATGCAAGATAACCCTGTTCTCCAATGTTATTACTTTTGGCTTAGCATGATAAAGAGGCTTGTCACCTACAGGTGGTAACTGACCAGGATCTCCTGTCAAAATTATTGAAAATCCTCCAAATGGCTGATCATAATGACCTGTCACTTGTTTACAACGTTTGTCTATCCAACCAAACATAACTTGGCCTAACATTGAGTACTCATCAATGATTATGTACTCTTTACCCTTAAGAGTTTCTTGCAATCTACTCAAGCTTTGTCCTGCAAGGTCTTTATTGCCTCTTGGTCCAACATGAAGTTTTAACAGGGAATGGATAGTAACTCCTTGTATGTTAAACGAGGCTTTGCCAGTTGTAGCAGTTACTGCACACTTGTGTTTTAAAAGTGCACGAACAGCATTAATGAGATAGCTTTTTTCCAGTTCCAGCTACCCCACTTAAAATAAGGCATAGAGATTCCTTGTTGTTTGAAAAATCCTCAGAATGGGACTTTATGATACTATATGCTATGTATTGCATTTCACTAAATGTAGCAGTGTCAATAGTTTCATAATTTGGCTGAGCATTTGAAATGCTCTCTTTTGTCTCTTGAAATCTTTAGTACGTGTTCTAACAGAGCTCCTGAAATAATTCTGCATACTATCATTGGTATTCCCTTCCACATGATTAACAGTTTCATCACATAAAAGTACAGAACTACCTGAGTATTGGGTCATCACAGCTTTCAAAGTTGTGTTTTCACTGGTAGTGTCAGTTGACAATGTTGTGTAAAGCTCATTGGTACTGCAGTATAATGACTGGTTTGCACCCATGTTGGGTTTATCATTATGCCATGCTAGGCATTGAGTTATTTTGCTTGGCTGGTTCTTTACCCAAAGCCATACAGCCATCAGACAATGGGTTTTGGACTGTTCATTTGATCCCATACGCCACACAGTCCATAGGCGAAGGGCTAAATTGTATAGTTTTGTTGGCTGATTCTTTACCCAAAGCCATACAGCCATCAGGCAATGGGGTTTGGACTGTTCATTTGATCCCATACGCCACCAGTCCAGAGGCGAAGGGTTAGTTTGTATACCCGCCGTAATAGGCATTGGGTTGATTTGATTACCCGCCTTGATAGGCATTGGGTAGGCATTGGGTTAGTTTGGCAATCCCACACCGGGGATGATAATCCCTCCAAGTCGGAGGAGACCTGATTATTACAGGCAACCCCCCAAAAATGGGGAGATTTGACAAAGCCAAACGTGTTGTTTTCGATGGCCACCATCGGACTCGCAAATCGTATAGTCGTCGATAAATCTGCTGTGAAAATGATCTCATACCAGTGAATAACATGCTTTGAAAGCTGTGATAGCTTTCGAGAATATAACTAAAGTGATTCATAACGTTTATACTCACCGAATTCCCTGAAATTTCCACAAACACGCCGCTTCACTTCTGTAGTGTTGTGAAAAAGACCCAGAAGAACACGTTTCGTCGAGAAACCAAATCATGGTATCACAGGTGACCCAGGACAATTGTTTGTGTACTACAACCTCGAAGTATTGACAGTAATATAGGGTTTATATGGGGATTGTGGTAAGAGATGTTTGGACCTAGAATTTTTTAGGAAATTATCAATAAAAGTTACTGAAACTTACCATGTTGTTAGTTGTGGTTGTCCTTGATGCTCATGTGAAGTTTCACGGATTTATCTTCAATTCGCCCCCCATACAGAGAGAAAGACAAGGTGGGAGGCTGAAGCCAAAAATCGGCTCGATCGACCGATCGGCAGAACGCACTTCGAGACGGATTTTTTCACAAAATTCGAATTCCACAACCAAACAAACACACCACGATCGTAGATATACATGTTACCGACGCAGCAAAATCAATAAATATCCTGCAGTTACGTACGCGAAGGTAGCAGACCCCGTTAAACTCGCACGACCCCCTTTTCAACGGTCGTTAAAAATCCGCGGGACGCACAGCTTGGCTAACCAAAATGGCGGCCGTCAAACAACCAAAATGGCGGCCGTTACCAAAAACTCCTCAAGGGGGAGGGGGACCTGGCGCAAACTCATGCAAATCAGATTGTGCGACTTCAAAATAAATCCATTACCTCCCGAACAAAGGGATTTAATTTTTTTTACGGAGAAGAATGGATTTGTAGCAAATTTGGCCTAGGGAGCAGCCCGCTCTGCGAGTTTGCGCTAGGTCCCCCTCCCCCTTGGTGAGTTTTTGGTAACGGCCGCCATTTTGTTTTTAACGGCCGCCATTTTGGTTAGCCAAGCTGTGCGTCCCGCGGATTTTTAACGACCGTTGAAAAGGGGGTCGTGCGAGTTTAACGGGGTCTGCTACCTTCGCGTACGTAACTGCAGGATATTTATTGATTTTGCTGCGTCGGTAACATGTATATCTACGATCGTGGTGTGTTTGTTTGGTTGTGGAATTCGAATTTTGTGAAAAAATCCGTCTCGAAGTGCGTTCTGCCGATCGGTCGATCGAGCCGATTTTTGGCTTCAGCCTCCCACCTTGTCTTTCTCTCTGTATGGGGGGCGAATTGAAGATAAATCCGTGAAACTTCACATGAGCATCAAGGACAACCACAACTAACAACATGGTAAGTTTCAGTAACTTTTATTGATAATTTCCTAAAAAATTCCAGGTCCAAACATCTCTTACCACAATCCCCATATAAACCCTATATAATACTGTCAATACTTCGAGGTTGTAGTACACAAACAATTGTCCTGGGTCACCTGTGATGGTATACCAAACTTGGGTCTACAAACGGGTACCCTGTGGCATGTTGCCGCCAGCCCCAATCTCGTTCCCAGAGCCCGCGTATCTTTTAGGCCAGCGCCAAGATACGGAGCTCTGGAATAATCAAGTCATGCGACGATTTTCATTGGCTCGTCATTCCTCTTCACTGCCCATGCGCGCGATTTGAATTCGGAGGAAATCTAACAGAAAATATTTTTCACACAAGCATCACCTGTTGGGCGAAAAATATTTCCGGTATCAAACGCTGCGCTTCAAAGCCTTTCCACTTGTAGATCTATTTTATGAATTTTCGTAAGCATTTCGAAAGATCAATTTTCCAAAACTAGCGTTATAACACGACAAAATCATGCGACAAAAGTCTTGATTCTGAGGCAAATGTTCAGTTGTTGACAAAATTTGTCGCGCGCGCGCTGCTGACGAAGATCACGCCACTTTCGATGTCAAGCAGAACGCGCGCTGTTTTGCTAAAACAAAACCTGCTCAAAACTTAGTGAAATATCTCAGTAATTCGTGTTTTTAAAGCTTTTTGGGCTGGTTTTATAACCACGACTGTAAAATGTGAAAAATTCCTATAACATATTGAAGAACTGTGTGATAAATCCATGATTTTAGTAGCGGTCAAGGTCAAACGCATGCGCACTGAAGAGTACCCAGATTTTGGGTATAAAAAAATTGATTATTCCAGAGCCCTGTATCTTGCCGCTGGCTTAAAGATGCACGGGCTCTGGGTACGAGATTGCGCCAGCCCCAAAAAAATCCCGTCTCACAATTTATAATCGTACTGCGCATGCGCGAGATTTACGCGAGAATCAGAGAGGCCATTGGTGAGCTCGTGAGTACGGTACATTTGCAAACTGTGGTACAAAATTGCAAACTGTGGTACAAAATTGCAAACTGTGGTACAAAATTAGAGTTGCTCTCGCTCGCTGCGCTCGCTCGAGCAATAAAAAGGCTGTCACAATAAAAAAAGACCTGTTTCCATGACTTATCTGTCGTATCAGTCAACCGTGAAACAAAAAAAATTATTCCAATTTTCATTGTTTCACGGTCGACTGATGAGACAAATAAGACTAAATGGAAACTAGGCTTTAAGCAGGAGCCTGATTTTGGAACCTTTTCCCCCTTAAAATCACTTGGGAAACGAAGCGGTTAAGTAACCTTGGCAAACAGTTTTATACTTTAAGCAAACATTGGGGAATTACAGATCAAAACTGTGTCTAATTAATGTATCCTGTAATCATGACCACGGCTTTAGAACCCAACTGATATGTTGTGTAGTTAATTCTAGAATGGGGAATTTGCAGGTGTTGCGTGACATTTTGAATTTTGATCCCAATAAAATCAAATTACATCGCGCCTATATCTAAATAGTTCTAAGCGCTTTACATTGTTGTTATCAAAACAAATATTTACAATAATTAATATATTACAAATTTAAAAATCTAAAAAATAAAAATGAAAAAAAAACAAGAAAACAAAAGCAGAAAGGCAATAAAAAGAAATGCAATATAGAGCTAATATAGGCAGAATTAAATAAATGTGTCTTTAGTTTAGTTTTAAAAATCGAAAGATTTGTGGAAGACCTTACGTGGAGGGGGAGACGGTTCCACAATGTCGGGGCAGCTACAGAAAAGGCCCGGTCTCCATAATTAACGGTGCGACTGCGGGGAACACTCAACTGACATAATGAAGACGATCCCTCGTTGATACCTCTGTATCACCCCTCCAGACGAACTACATGAGTGCTAATATAATCTTAAACATCTAAAGCAACAAATAGTTTTTCCCACTTCGAAAGGTGGTTTAGTAATAAGCCTCTTGGTTGTGCAATATATTTTTCAACCCTATTGGTTAAGCAAATTAGTGGTATTTTCCTCCGTTTGCACCTCCCATCCACACGTATACGGCGTTTTTTGTTACAAAAACGGAGGTTTTCGAAAACGCTCTCCAGAATTGTAGATTTTTAAAAACGAAGATTTATCGTATTCGTGTGGACGGTCGAAAACAATGATTTTATTGTGATACCCAGACCGCTCGCGGACGAGCTCTCCATAATATATTGCCCGTATCAGTTTTCGAATCAGTGAAGAAGAAACGGAAACACCCTTGGTAAAATCCTGGACCCGCCACTGAATTAGGAAAGAACTGAACCGGGAAAAAGGAAATTTATTAAATCCACGTTTACATGGAATCTCAAACCAAACGATCCGCCGGTCGTGATTGAAGGAAATTTCAAATCCACGGCAATAGACGAAACAGAGGTTAGCACTGCCGGAACAGAAAAAGACGTGCAACGGATTTATACGCAAAAATGGCAAAAGAACACCGTGGGAGACTTTTAACTCGTGGCTAGTTGCGTAGCAACAGCAAAGAGTTATTGGGGGCTCGATGTCACTCACTCGCTCACTCCTGCGATAGCACGATATTAGCAGAATTCCATTCAAGAGAAAAAAGCCACGAGTTGGCTGCGTTGGCTGGCCTACGGCGTGCCTTTGATTCGAGCTGAGAACAACCTGAAATAAGTTTCAACACATCCTAAGGATTCTAAAAACGTGTTTACACGTAAACCCCCCTTATGGCGACTACACTTGTCTGGCTGTACTTTGCTGTGCCTGAGGCGTGAAGAAGGCCCTTGCGCGGCGTAAATCTCATGTACAATCTTAAGAGCGAATGTTTGAGAAAATCGAGCAAAATTTGAATTTTGCGGACACAACTCAAATCCTAACCTACCCTCATATTCATTCTATAGAGAGGTTTCTATGAGGTTAGAAACGTTTTGATATTTATTTTTTCAAAAACCGCTGGATTTTTATTTATTCGAGAAAATCGATTTTGCCACCACGGCAGCGGGAAAACACCGCCGATTTCGCGTGTTGCCAGTGCTTTTCCAAAAATGTTCTCGCGCGAAATAAATATGGCATGTCGAAGCAAAAAAACACCACCGATAACAAGCATAAGTGGGTGCGTTCAGATTCGTGAATTTCTACTAGCTTGGGCCAGTCATGCTACTTGAGTCATCAATTAACACCGGCATACTGAAGCGGGTTCTGTCATGAAACTAAAAACCAGGCTTGTTATGCAACATTGCACCCCACTGATGGCGTTGATAAAATTGATAAAACACAAACAAAAAGTTCACCATTTTCGACTGATTTTCACTTCGATATTGAAGATATTGACGAGAGATTTTGATTGCATGTGTTTATGGACGAAAACCACTAAAACTAAGAAACTTTTGGCGAGATAAAGGGGTTCTGGAAATTGTATCTGTCAATAAAAGCTTCAAACACAACAGAAATCTGTCACCTTTGACCCGGCTACTCGCTTAAGCCATGTTGCCAGGTCGCTTGAACTGACAGCAAAGATCAAAGCGTTCCGCGGCTCTCCCGGTGGTCGTCGGCAAAAATTATCTCGCTTGAAAAAAATCGTCCAGACTTGCCAAGCGAGATGCCCCCCGTGGTATCTAGATAATTTTCCGAGTCTGAACGCACCCAGTGTTTATCTCTTCATTCAAGTCAAATTTTCGGTCATAGATTGATTTTGAGATAACAAAACTAGGGCCTGAACTTCGAGTTGCGTGTGACCATGTTCATATCACTGCTGTGACCAAGGTTTCGTAATTTACGTTTTTTTTCTCCTGGCAAATCCCGATTGCTTTAAAATTGCTAGATTCCAATAGACAAAGAGTTGTTTTGACATATTACTGAAAATTAGCTGGGGTTTTTGATTGAGTGATTCATAACAACTAGTTGAATTTTCAGCTGATTACGGTTTTGTTTGACATTTATGAGGCTCAGGTTTCACGCTCAAATGGTAGAAATCAGTAAATAATTCGCTCTTTCTCTGCCCCTTTCAAACACAAAAGCAGATCTTACCTTAATAATTGTCCTCTACGTCGTCTAACTTGTCACTGGCCAATAAAAACTGACAAAACGTTTCATTTTGAGAGGTCGGCTTGCGTCCGCATAACGAATACAGAAGGTCAAGAACTCCGTAGTCACGATAGAACAAAGTCATCGCGTTAAAACCTACTTTTTGTAGCTTCAATTGAAGTTTGTGAGCTTGCGAACAGTTAGCAATGATATCTGTGAGCTTTAAACGAGATGTATCGCCCTTTTCATCTTTGTTTTGTTGTGCACTCTCCAGTGCATATCGTGTGACAAATCAACAGAGCTACGTGACTAACCACGTGGGTTTTGGAGCACCTACTCGCGCCGCCAGTGTGCAATGTATTGTTTTCTCTCCTTACCTTTACCATTTACGTTTCGCACTACGCTGTGTTTTTTTAATATTATTTCTAGGTTCGTCCAAAGATAGTGCGTTTTTGTTTCTGCCAGGCAAAACTAATCCAATAAATTCTTATCCGCGCTAAATTCAATCCGCGAAGACAAAGGCAAAAGTGGTAATCAAGTTATGTATACTCAAAATAAAGTTCGATTACAACAGAACAGAAGACGGAATGAGCTATTAAACAGAAAGTTATTCATGTTCCGAAATGGCTAGCCTTGGTAGCGGGCCGTCGTAGCTTTTTTGATCTTGGTTGGGTGGGGAAATACGTTTGCCTACTGTTTTAAAATCGCGTCAGCCGCACTTGTCGTTTGGCAAAAAATCAGTACTCTGTCAGCACAACACCGAAAAGTACAAGTG
Organism: Scolanthus callimorphus; assembly: GCA_033964015.1. Classification (NCBI taxonomy): domain Eukaryota; kingdom Metazoa; phylum Cnidaria; class Anthozoa; order Actiniaria; family Edwardsiidae; genus Scolanthus; species Scolanthus callimorphus. Next base: position 20,765,252 of record CM066923.1, read on the forward strand.
CGGATTGGGAGTGTATATTATTTTTTCAATATTGTGCCAAAACTGTGGTAGCAGTCTAGGAGGAGGCCTGACGTGACGAAATTGACGTGACGCTTGTTTACGTCGAATTACAATTAGCGTGGGAATGCTTTATTGGGATTGGATGAAAATGATTGTGTCCTGCATTTTTTTTCTCGCGTTCAAGATCGTTTATAGTCGTACCACTAGTAGCTTTTCACTATGAGCGACGCCGAACACATTTGTTCTTTTCTTGAGATAGCTGGAGGTGAATGCGGCGCTGACCCAAAAGACAGCGACAAAAAGGTTAATGTAGTAAGATTAGAGAATTGCGTGCGCGACATAGGATTCCACAAGAAACAGTTTCGCTTTTGTGGCGTGGAAACAGAAGTCGATTTAATCCTGACCCGTGCAAAGACCTTTGTACAACCGAGGCACATCGACAATCTGTATATCTGTCCCGGCACCGAGCCGCACTTGGAGTGGGATGGCGACGTACGTCTTCAAAATGCAGCATTCCCGGCGTGTTGTTTGGACATCAAACAGGTGATAAAAAAGTGAAGGAGGAGAGAGGTCTAGGAAAACAAGCCGCGCGAACACTCTGGGATGAGGCAGGCATTTTCCTTCCCGTTGGTTCCGGTAAGTGTAAAACCACGATTGTTTTATCAATCCGCGCCTAAAGCATACTCTCGAAGGCCTAAGTTAGGCTGACTGTGTTTACCCCTTTGCCACTAGCCTGAGTATCAGGCGGAATTTTATTTTTCTGTGAGAAAATGAGAGAGGAAAAATAGAATTACGCCTGACACAATCACTTGTCGCGGCGCCTGCCGCCCCCTTCAAGGCGGCTGTCAAAATCATATCAAAAATTGTCGTCAGCTGTCATCGCCTATATTGTCTCGCTCAAAGTACGTTTCCCTGCTGAACCACCAAAACCAAAACAGTCGAGCTCTGCTTGTTTCTTTCGTTTGTAAAAGATCAAGCTTATTAAATATGGCTCGAATCCGGATCAGTACACTTATTTTCTCCAACAAAAGTATCTGGAAAGCTTGGAGCTCGGTCGGTTATTTTGGGAAACCTGCTTGAAAGTGTGGACTGCGTGGGAACTTCGGCGAGCGGGTCTTGATGTGTGTAGGAATTCCGCAAGGAAATTTCTACTACAGAACTGCATAAGCTGATCACGCGCTCGAAGGACCGTTTTTACTAGCGAAAGCTGCCGAATCCTGGTGGAACAATCTAGCCTGAGCTGGGAGAAAATTTAGCGCTGTCGAGCATGTTTCTTTGTTATCGTTGATCTTCGAGGGATGCCGTAGAAATTTCCTTCGCTTTTTTTAGCACGACTTGCTGCTTTCGGGCCTAGTAACGATACTCGCAAGGGTCTTCTATCCATCTTTCTGAAGCCAGAAGCTAGCGTACAACATCGGTGTTGATAAATTAGCGTTTGTCAAACGCAGTTGACAAAACTACTAGAATTTGAGGCACGCGGTCTGCTCTTCTTTTACTTGTATCACAGGAAAAAAACTGTATTCCAGATTCTACATCATCTTTACACTCTCTTTCGTCCATATTCCGAATTTGAAAGGACGAATTTATTAAAATATTTGCCTTTTAGCCTTATTTGCCTTTTAGCCAATCAGCGCAGCATTCAGATTCTGAATGTTGAACATGAGCTTTTGAATGCATTTGTGTCAGGCCTTCTCACCTCCTTCTCTCAATTTTGTTTTTGAGGAGGGGGAGGGTCCTGATACTCAGGCTACTTTGCCACCCATTTCAGAGGACGTGATGAGTCATTTGCGGGGATACACGACCGATGGGCGATTCCAGCTGTAAGCGCGCGCACTCTTTTGTTTGCTGCATTCTTTGGATTGAACACACCTACTATAGATGCAACATGCACATTTTAGACACTTTGTTTTCGTAAAATGTAACTGAACTACCGACATGTACGCGCGCATTCATTATAGTTGGAAACTTCCATGGGACATGGTAATAGTAGCCCGCAGTAAGTGTGGTTACTACGCGAAATTCCGCTCCAGAAGAGCTATACGCCCGTTCCGTATTCGGAAGACCAGACATCGCTGCTTTTTGGATGGATGTTTGGAATTTACGGTTGAGGAAACTGTTTTTCAAAGAACTTCTAAATGGCCATCATTGCGGGCCGCCATCGCATAGGGTATTTTGTCTGGTATGCGTGCGCAATAAGCGTAGCTTCAGACCGGTCATTAATACAACGGAGTTTGTATTATTATCTCGCAGGGGAGGCTCTAGTGTCAAACACCATTGACGCGTGCGCGAGATTTGACACAGAGCCGTAGAGAAAAACAAGTTTCTGCGCCTCAACGTACAAAATCACAGAAGCCCCTTAAAATGTCCTCAAAGCCTCGGCCGCGAACAGGCGAGCCTGGGAGCCCTGGGAGCCCTGGGTACGAGAATCATTGTATAGTTTTTGTGATTGTACAGGCTGGTACCCTGTTGACCGAAACTGAGCTTGTTCAACCCGCATGCACGCACCTTAATTGAATTAAGCATGTACCTGTATATGAAAGCAATAAGAATTTCAGATAATTCAAGCAATGTCATGTTTTAGGCGTCTGCCCGAACTGCAGAAGGTTACTAGGAGACCTTGGGAAAGCTGACACGGCCCTTAACAAAGAAGACGAGGAGCTCGCTAAATGTTTGCAGGATCTTTCCTTGGTAAGAGTGTAGTTGTCAAAACATTAATCTAAAGAAAATTCATAGATTTGAATATCTTTTATAAGGTCCCAGTTCGCGGAACCAAATAGTATAGACGTTTGACTACGCTATCGACGTCAATAAGCAACCAAAAACTAATGCGCTCTTTAGTGAAAATATAAAATCAAGCTGATAGAGAGAAAGAAATGGCAAATAATCTAAAGTATTTGTAAAGCAGAGCCTAATATAGCAAACGGGATTACCATCACCTCTTTTGTATTTATTTTTTCAGAGTGATGTCGAACCCGACATATTTGAAGTTGCGCAAAGTACACCTGCCCCTATTCCACTCCATCGTGCAGTTAGCGTTCTTGAAACTCCTGGTGCTGGAAGTATCTACTTGCCAACAACACCTGAACTTTCTCATCCAACTGTGTTATCGACAGGCATGACATCCAGGCGTAGTAGAGGTCGAAGGGCAACTGATACGCCCCTACAAAAGATGAACACTTTCCTTGACAGCAAAGATGTTAGTCCTGTGAGGTTTTCCTTGACGACGCCCTGGTCAGAAGCAAACGATAGAACACGCCGTCGACATACGCGCAAGGCAAAACAAGCAGTGCTCGCCGTTCTCGACGAAGTGGCACCAAACCAGGTGTCCAGTGTATGGAAATCTGTCGTCTCTTCTGTCAAGCGGGACCTGTCAAGTGATAGCGAAGAAGAGGATGGTGGAGATCACGTGATGATGAAGTCGCTTGTTGAGTGCTACTACAGCGCTGAATCATGGGATGTGCGACGCCAAATACTGTCCGTCATGGCGGACAAAATGCAGTACTCAAGTTTAAAGAAATGGATGCCTGAGATGACGAGATACCGTTATACATCCGCACGGAGACATTCGCTAGCTGTTGGAAAAGGCCTTCCAGTTCCCAAAACGACAGTACGCAGAATGCGCGTGTCCCCAAATCAGATTGATCACTCTCTGGACTTCATCACCAGTCCACACGTAATACAGGACCTCCCTTTCGGTGAGAAATCCATCAGGTTATCTACCAACGAAGTAATAACCGTCCCAAATGTGATCCGGATGATGATCCCTGAGACCATTGTGAGGCAATACTTAGCGTATGCGGAGGAAGCAGGTGTTGCATCACCCAGCCGCAGCACACTTTTGCGGATCCTCACGGTTTGTTCAGCTTCTGTAAGAAAGTCCCTTCAGGGGCTGGACTATATTAGTTCTGCTGGCGTGGAAGGCTTTGACGACCTGGTTACCGTTGTGAAGCGACTCGGCGAAGACTTTGGAATGGGCATGACTTGGGCAAAGCAACAGTCTGAGAGGCTAAAGGCTGCCAAACGCTATCTCAAGAGTGATTACAAAGTAAGCAAAATAGCCGTGAGGCACGAACAAAAGTACGAACTAGAACAATAATGCCCAACACAATACAGTACAACACATTGCTTCACGCGCTAGGTTTGCTACCCAGGAGGTGGAGTATTTATCAAATTACTTGAAAAGAAGTATAAATGAAGCAAGTCTTCTAGAAGCATGCGCAGGTTCAAGCTCGTATATTTTGTTCGTGATCATCATCAATGAAAATATATTTTTTCAAAACTGATAGTCAAAATTACCAATAAAACACTCACTAATAGACTCCCTTAGCTTGGGCTTAATGTTTTCCATTTCATGTGACGTTGTTATCCAATAAGCATTATTTTTGTCTTCGCCTGCTATACAGCGAATGAACTTACCGGTAAGTGAATACCGTGATCTGAAATGGGAAAACATTGCGCCAAAACAGGTTGACACTTTGGGTGCTTCCAAAACAGCGGTGCAGTGCGATTGCGAAACCGTGGTCAAGAACACTTAGTTAAAGCTGCCAAAATTAGTGCAGCATCAGATTTCGTGCTGTGATTTTGTAATAACACTGTTAGAGCGGATTTCAGATGACTGTCGTGAGTAATTCGCAATTACTTTGCAATTACTCCTATGCGTTCTTTTCAGAATTGATGTAATTACTTGATTGGTTTCACGACAGTCATGTGAAAACCGCTCTATATTATGTCTATTAATGAAGTTGTCATTTTTAAAATGTATATTTAATATGTATATTTAAATTCCAATCAATGCTGCATGTATTGAATATCAGGTCCATGTAGCTAAAGAATCTCCAGTGCCTGATCACTGCCGACAGTACGCCTTAAGCGATCCACGAGATGCCAACTTCCAATCACTGTGTCCACATGATCACTTGGAGAGTTGTGATCGCTGTGACTTACTCTTGTCTTCGCTAGCTGACATAGATGTAGCACTAGCCAGCATATCTGCTACGAATGAGTCCATGTCTGACATCCTGGAAGAGCTAGTCTTCACTACCAAGCAAGCTAAGCGAAGCATAGCTGCCTGGAAGGCGCACCTTCTAAGGAGCATCAATCAGGACGAAGCGCGCCTTGATATAATCAATGTACTTGATAGTTCCTCCGTTTTACTAGTTCAAGATTGGGCTATGAAGTATCTTCCAAGAAAATACAGAGAGAGCCAGAGTGACTGGTTTGCAAAACGTGGGCTCTCCTGGCATCTGACCGTAGCGACACGACGAGCGGCCGACCACCAGTTGCAAATGATGACATTTGCGCACGTGTTCCAACAATGCAATCAAGATAGCTGCGCCGTTATTGCTATCGTGTCAGATGTCATCGCAAAGCTGAAACGATAATGCCCGACCTGAAGTCTGTGTACTACCGCCAAGACAACGCCGGGTGCTATCACTGCGGTTCAACAATCCTGCAGGCACCATTGGTGGGGCAACAACACGGCGTGGCTTTGAGACGACTGGACTTTTCTGACCCACAGGGTGGCAAGGGGCCCTGTGACAGGAAAGCCGCGACTATCAAATCACACATGAACATTTATCTCAACGAGGGGCATAATATAGAAACGGCAGAGGAGATTGTGAATGCAATCACCTCTAGACACGGAGTCCCAGGAGTACATGTCAGCCTATGTGAAGGAGTCACCGCGCCTGACTCTTGCCAGGCCAAACTGGAAGGCGTGAGTTCCATCAGTAACATATCTTATGAAGGCGATGGTCGCCTTAGAGTTTGGAGAGCATACGGGATCGGACAGGGAAAGATGATAACAAGCCATCAACATGGTGATCCTTTGCGACTCCCTTGCTTGACAACTAACTCATCTGCTGTTGTTTTGGACCTGTTCCAGAGTCCCCGCATCGAATCCACTCGCTCTTCAGAAACGAACCCCAAATCTCTTGACGATCGAGATGCAGTTGTGAAGGCACAGCTTTTTACTTGTCCGGAAGAAGGCTGCGTCAAATCTTATCAACGCTACGGTGCACTCTTGCATCACCTCGACTGTGACAAGCATCAACGCGCATTAGAGAATGAGACGATTCTTGACAAAGCCGCTCTTCAGTACGCCGAACGCCTTCAAGGTCAGTCTTCCTGCCTTAAGCCAACTGCGCATCAAAGTGGACCACCACGCCAGTCAAATAAGACTTCTCTTCCAATGGGGTGGGCTTTGGCATCTACCCAAACAACAAGAACTCGTTTTAGCCAGAACCAGAAGGACTACTTGACAAGAAAGTTTATCATAGGGGAAACATCTGGAATGAAGGCAAGTGCAACGTCCGTAGCCAAGTCAATGATAAGAGCAAGAGACAGTAGCGGTAAGCGGCTTTTTACAAGTGACGAATTTCTTACAAGCAAGCAAATATCTAGTTTCTTCTCACGTTTGGCATCCAAGAAAAACCTCAGTTCTCAAGGACAAGACAACATACTAGACGAGGAAACTTCCCAGGAGACGTCTTCGCCTGCGGCGGTGGAAGAGCTACACAGCCAGCTACGTACCCAAGTTCGCCAAGAGGTCGAGCAGACACATCCCTTGTTTTACGACCACTATAACATCTGTGAACTTGTGAAACGTGGCGGGCTATCAAAGTTTACTGTAGACATGTTGAGGATGATGTGTGAAAACTTTGACATCCCCACACATGACGTTAAAGGCAAACGAAAGGCACCGTATGTGAACAAGCTAACAGAACTGGCGAGCTTGTGCACTTGTCAAGCTTCCACATAGATTTCAGAAACTGGAGATGCTATATATCATGGATTTACTTGCCATTTCTCATTAAAAACTGAAGTAGTATTCAGATATCCTTTGGGAGAGCAATGTACTCCACTATGTGCGGCAGATTCATTTACTGAGGGGGGGCGGTTTCCTCCATGATAGGTGCATGTTCTTGTCTTTTTTTTCTAGTAGAGGGTAAAAATGAAGTATTATTACTATCGAAATCAATAAACCATCCCAAACTCGCGCCGATCTATCGATCGGTTTTTATTTTTATCTTTATCGATCGGTTTACCCTTTCGGTTAACTTACTTAACCATGCGTAAAACGATCCCATCATTGTTTGAAAAATGTTTCAAACACCTCACGGCCATACCTTTAAGACGGAAGATCCTCTTTTGATAAGAATTTCAGCAAGAACTAGCAAGAAAACGGCGAAACTTTGAATGAAACATTGCAGGAATTACAGACTCAAGTTCTTGATCTGTCTGCCTAGATTTGGCTTGGTAACCACGCTAAAATAGCCCACAGCTTGCCCGCGCACAACTCGACCTAGTCCTGCTAAAGTGCATTCAGCAAAAAACGATCGATCGCTCGTGGCGGGTTTGGGACGGTTTAGTGTTTCGGTAGCATTTAGTGGTTTGAGATTGAAATCCTTTAAAGACAAGGGAAAGAATAGTACTTTTAGGGGTAGAACACGTTTTCCAGTAAACTGAAATCATCATGGGTCTCATTAAACAACTGCACCTGTCACTAGTAGCGACGCGATTTTTTTTTATCTCTGCTTGGTATTGTTTAGAGTGTTTTTATACAAAAATAACCTAAAGCTTTAGTATCGGACTTGCACTATTGAATAATGAACACAAAAACGTAACAGGCTAAATATACCTATGTAGTTGCTATCAATACTGCGTATTTTCATGTAAAAAGCATTTTATTGGAAATAAAAAAATACAAAATAAAATAAAAAGCCGCCCGTCCACTCTCTTTTTTTAATAAATCCGGACGAGGAACATATATGTTTTTTTGTTAAAATAATATATGAATAATAACTCCATAGGGGACGGTCTGAGTCCATTAATTGAGTCCATTAAGAGTGTAGGTTTTGGTCGAGGGTCGAGTGTCGAGGGTAAGACGTCGAGGGTCGAGGGTAAAATGTCGAGGGTCGAGGGTAAAATGTCGAGGGTCCAATTTTTTTTCTGCAAATAAATGAAATATTTTTTCCCGTGATACATGTTTAACTATATTTTTTAAAGAATGCAAATTTTGGTTTTCCTGACTGATACGTGGATAGACTCCGTGTGCTGAGAATTTCCCACCTTTTTCGACCTTCGCGGAGCGGGATAAAACAAAATGTTGTTTCCGAAAACTCCAGGCGTAAATTTCGGGCAATCTTTTTCAAAATCAAATTCCCTAAAACTGCCGTGGCAGATTTGTTGTGCTTTTCGCCAGGAGTTCTCAGAAAGGTTTCCTCGACAGAGCGTACCGAGCGTGTAAGCACGCGGATCTTGCTCAAACAGGAGAAACACAAATGAGAACAACAATAAAAATCTTTTGGTCTGAGATGATATCAAACCAAAGGAAGTCCACTCTACGTTCATCGAACTGGTGTTTTTTCGAAGAGTTTGAACACGGCGTTCTTGATCAACTGGCAATGAACTGGAGTGTTGGTACTGAGTACATTGCGATATGCTGCCAGCGCAGAAAAAGCAATCGCCGACGTGATTTTATACCCAGCACTTCAAACTAGTTTGTGTAGTTTTGCTTCCATGCTACTCATTATACTGCAGCTAAACTTTAGGAGACTCAGGGATATTTAGCACAATAAAACGAAGCGAAATTAAGTTGGTCGAATATCATTTGCGATCTTTCACGAAGCACTCTAGTGTCAAGTGAGCGCTAGAAATAGGTTGTGAAAATGCCGCGGAAATCTTTTTTGAATCAAAGCAAAACATTAAAATCTAAGTTTGCTTCGAATTTTGCTGTTTAACTTTAGAGATTTCCACGGTTAAAACAGAAGATCTTGCTTCCCTTCACGTGCAGTCTAATTATAGCGAAGCAAATGGTTTGATTGACAAATGTCTGCGATAAGAAAACTTGTAGCGACAAGTCTGAAGAAACATCTGCAAGAACGCTTTCACCAACATGCGGGCATGTGAGCGAATAAAGCGGGGAAAACCGAGAATTTGCATTTAAAAAAGAAATCGACCCCGAGAAAAAGAAAAAAAAATGGACCCTCGACAGTTTACCCTCGACCCTCGACATTTTACCCTCGACCCTCGACATTTTACCCTCGACCCTCGACGTCTTACCCTCGACACTCGACCCTCGACCAAAACCTACACTCGTCCATTAATTGTCTATCGTTTTATCCCTACAATTAGCATTCCCACGGGGATGGAAGGCACGTGCCTGAACAGCCGGCGGCGGCCCGTTACAATGTCACGCAAGATAATACAGTTCTACTTGGTAAAACATCACGCGGTGTTGAACGGGGATTGCATCACACCCGGACAACAAAACAAAAATGAAAAGGGCGATATATCTCGTGTAAAGCTCACAGACATCATTGCTAACTGTTCGCAAGCTCACAAACTTCAATTGAAGCTACAAAAAGTAGGTTTTAACGCGATGACTTTGTTCTATCGTGACTACGGAGTTCTTCGGGAATCACAAAACACCGAGTTTGGAATCGAGTCCGAGTTGGAGTTGGATACCGAGTTGGAATTCGAGTTGGAATTCGAGTTTGGAATTCGAGTTGGAATTCGAGTTGGAATCGAGTCAGAATCCGAGTTCGGTCTGTCATGCTGGCCGACAACTTCATTTATCCACTATTTGACAAAAGATAGGGCTTTAAGTGTAGATTGTTTCATTCCATGCCTTTGCCGTGAGCTAAGGCGCAAGGAACAACTCAAAGAGTATTTTGAACTTTAAATCCAGAAGGATTGCTGAGTTCGCCTAAATCGTATAAATCAGATTTATATTGGTAGTCTAATAAGAGCACATTGATATTATCTCACTTTCATGGTCATTTTTTGGCTCTAATCTTGTACTGCAATTTTCGCTTGTACAATTTTCTTCAAACTTGAATGACAAAAAAACGAAGGTTGAATGACCCCAAATCCGAAATTTCAGAAAAAACTCCTGAAGATTTTTCGCACAGGAGGGACTTTTTTAAAATACCACTGTTAGAATATCGGCTCGCAATAAGCAAATGCGGCCCTTAAAATTAAATTCAAACAAATAGTTAAAAGCACCATTAGTCAAGGTTTAACATATCCAGAGCTCAGAAATATCCGACCATTTTTGACGCGACGCGAGTTAAAAAATGTTTGAAATACGCGTTTCATTTTGTGGGAGTCACCTTAAGCGAGCTTGATCACCAACTCGGTCCCTGCAAAAAATAAAAATCAGATAAAACAGAACGCCGATCTAATGATACTCGGTCCAACGATATTCTCGATTTTACGATGGTAATCTTGGGACCCAAGCGTCAATGTGTTCCCGCTTCAACAATATAGAAAAAATTAAGTAGAACAGAAAGTTTAGCAATCATACGATTTCCAAACCAATGTCATATGAGTGGTATCCTCGTCTTGCAATAAATATCTTTTATAAAGTGAATCTCGCAGCATTACAATGACTAATGCAATACAGTCAGTCTTTTTTTATAGATTTAATAGTGATCCATGGCCAAGCGTAAATTTGTTCCTGTAATATGATACACCAGAAACATATAAACGAGTTATATGTTTCTGGATACAACAATTTTACGCATATTATGCAAAAACATCTATTTTATTTGAGGAATAGTGAATTTTGATTTTTGTTTCCAACTCGGTATCCAACTCGGATTCCAACTCGGTATCCAACTCGGATTCCAACTCGGATTCCAACTCGGTATCCAACTCGGTATCCAACTCTAACTCGAACTCGATTCCGAACTCGGGGTTTCTGTTCTCCCGAGTTCTTGACCTTCTGTATTCGTTATGCGGACGCAAGCCGACCTCTCAAAATGAAACGTTTTGTCAGTTTTTATTGGCCAGTGACAAGTTAGACGACGTAGAGGACAATTATTAAGGTAAGGTCTGCTTTTGTGTTTGAAAGGGGCAGAGAAAGAGCGAATTATTTACTGATTTCTACCATTTGAGCGTGAAACCTGAGCCTCATAATGTCAAACAAAACCGTAATCAGCTGAAAATTCAACTAGTTGTTATGAATCACTCAATCAAAAACCCCAGCTAATTTTCAGTAATATGTCAAAACAACTCTTTGTCTATTGGAATCTAGCAATTTTAAAGCAATCGGGATTTGCCAGGAGAAAAAAACGTAAATTACGAAACCTTGGTCACAGCAGTGATATGAACATGGTCACACGCGACTCGAAGTTCAGGACCTAGTTTTGTTATCTCAAAATCAATCTATGACCGAAAATTTGACTTGAATGAAGAGATAAACACTTATGCTTGTTATCGGTGGTGTTTTTTTGCTTCGACATGCCATATTTATTTCGTGCGAGAACATTTTGGAAAAGCACTGGCAACACGCGAAATCGGCGGTGTTTTCCCGCTGCCGTGGTGGCAAAATCGATTTTCTCGAATAAATCAAAAATCCAGCGGTTTTTGAAAAAATAAATATCAAAACATTTCTAGCCTCATAGAAACCTCTCTATAGAATGAATATGAGGGTAGGTTAGGATTTGAGTTGTGTCCGCCACTTGCTCGATTTTCTCAGACATTCGCTCTTAATGGGCATAATGAACATCAATCCATTATCGAAATGCTAATGCTAAACACACTAATTGACTAGAATGCTTGCAGTCCCTTGTTTGGCGAACGTCCGAGCCGTGAGAACGTCCGTGCCTTGATATCATGTAGCCAAGGTTGCGTACTATCACATTATCTTTATTATTTACTTTCTCCATTGATGATTATAATTTCAACTGATAAAGCAATCAGGTCCCACTGTGCATCTGTCATCTATCGGTTGTGATGGCATTGGGCTGTTCCAAAAAAAATTCGAACCCCCACTATCGAGGAAATCCAAATTTTCAAAAATTGCTCTACCCCTGTCTCCTTTACACCCCTTGTAGAAATTTAAAGCGACTGTGGAAATTCCTCATTCTCTTGTGGGCCTTTGCACAGTTGCAAATGAATACCCTGTGGAAACTCTGGGATGAATGGCCCTGTGGAAATTCCAGTGTCAATCACAGCGACCCGGCTGTGGAAATTCCAGGTTCTTCGATAGGGGGGCAAGGGATATAATATGGAACAGCCCAATGAATAACTGACAGTTCTAAATGACTTGGCATATTCAATGTCTTTAAAACAGGTTACGAATTCGCTAGCCTGGCGATATTCGACTATGAAAGTGATGACATTGATCTTGAAAGAGAACTCAAGAGTCGGCGTCTACCTCCCTATAAAGTGACAAAGAAGGCTGGGAATTACTCGCGCACGGAATCGTTCAACGCAGCGGTACGGTTGGTAGAAGACCCGCAAACCATCCTGTTTCTGTTGGACTTGCACCTAGATCTGTCTTACTCATTGTTCGATGACGTACGAAAGGTAACGTATTGATGCTACTTATAATAATGACGAGAATTCGTGGTGTGTTGAGAGCGCTATAAATGGTGAATGTGAGGAGGTGAACTAGGCAAAGCAGGTCTAGGATGATTACGATTAGGGTGACAATGGTGATGGAGATGATGAGGAGGCAGAGCAGGACTAGGATGATAATGATTAGGATAATGGTGATGGGGATGATGGATGAGGCAGAGCAGGACTAGGATGATAACGATTAGGGTGACAATGGTGATGGGGATGATGATGAGGAGGTAGAGCTGGGGATGAGGAGGAGGAGGTAGAACAGGTCTGGGATGATAACGATTAGGGTGACAATGATGATGGAGATGATGATGAGGAGGCAGAGAGCAGGACTAGGATGATAACGATTAGGGTGACAATGGTGATGGGGATGAGGAGGAGGAGGTAGAACAGGACTAGGATGATAACGATTAGGGTGACAATGGTGATGGGGAGGAGGAGGAGGAGGTAGAACAGGACTAGGATGATAACGATTAGGGTGACAATGGTGATGGGGATGATGATGAGGAGGTAGAGCTGGGGATGAGGAGGAGGAGGTAGAACAGGTCTGGGATGATAACGATTAGGGTGCTAATGATGATGGAGATGATGATGAGGAGGCAGAGAGCAGGACTAGGATGATAACGATTAGGGTGACAATGGTGATGGGGATGAGGAGGAGGAGGTAGAACAGGTCTGGGATGATAACGATAGGGTGACAATGGTGATGGGGAGGAGGAGGAGGAGGTAGAACAGGAATAGGATGATAACGATAGGGTGACAAGGATGATGGGGATGAGGAGGAGGAGGTAGAACAGGACTAGGATGATAACGATAGGGTGACAAGGATGATGGGGATGAGGAGGAGGAGGTAGAACAGGAATAGGATGATAACGATAGGGTGACAATGATGATGGGGATGAGGAGGAGGAGGTAGAACAGGACTAGGATGATAACGATAGGGTGACAAGGATGATGGGGATGAGGAGGAGCAGGTAGAACAGGAATAGGATGATAACGATAGGGTGACAAGGATGATGGGGATGAGGAGGAGGAGGTAGAACAGGACTAGGATGATAACGATAGGGTGACAAGGATGATGGGATGAGGAGGAGGAGGTAGAACAGGACTAGGATGATAACGATAGGGTGACAAGGATGATGGGGATGAGGAGGAGGAGGTAGAACAGGACTAGGATGATAACGATAGGGTGACAAGGATGATGGGGATGAGGAGGAGGAGGTAGAACAGGACTAGGATGATAACGATAGGATGACAAGGATGATGGGGATGAGGAGGAGCAGGTAGAACAGGAATAGGATGATAACGATAGGGTGACAAGGATGATGGGGATGAGGAGGAGGAGGTAGAACAGGACTAGGATGATAACGATAGGGTGACAAGGATGATGGGGATGAGGAGGAGGAGGTAGAACAGGACTAGGATGATAACGATAGGGTGACAAGGATGATGGGGATGAGGAGGAGGAGGTAGAACAGGAATAGGATGATAACGATAGGGTGACAAGGATGATGGGGATGAGGAGGAGGAGGTAGAACAGGACTAGGATGATAACGATAGGGTGACAAGGATGATGGGGATGAGGAGGAGGAGGTAGAACAGGAATAGGATGATAACGATAGGGTGACAAGGATGATGGAGATGATGATGAGGAGGCAGAGCAGGAGTAGGATGATAACGATAGGGTGACAATGGTGATGGGGATGAGGAGGAGGAGGTAGAACAGGACTAGGATGATAACGATAGGGTGACAATGGTGATGGGGAGGAGGAGGAGGAGGTAGAACAGGACTAGGATGATAACGATAGGGTGACAATGATGATGGGGATGAGGAGGTAGAACAGGACTAGGATGATAACGATAGGGTGACAAGGATGATGGGGATGAGGAGGAGGAGGTAGAACAGGACTAGGATGATAACGATAGGGTGACAAGGATGATGGGGATGAGGAGGAGGAGGTAGAACAGGACTAGGATGATAACGATAGGGTGACAAGGATGATGGGGATGAGGAGGAGCAGGTAGAACAGGACTAGGATGATAACGATAGGATGACAAGGATGATGGGGATGAGGAGGAGGAGGTAGAACAGGACTAGGATGATAACGATAGGGTGACAAGGATGATGGGGATGAGGAGGAGGAGGTAGAACAGGAATAGGATGATAACGATAGGGTGACAAGGATGATGGGGATGAGGAGGAGGAGGTAGAACAGGACTAGGATGATAACGATAGGGTGACAAGGATGATGGGGATGAGGAGGAGGAGGTAGAACAGGACTAGGATGATAACGATAGGGTGACAAGGATGATGGGGATGAGGAGGAGGAGGTAGAACAGGACTAGGATGATAACGATAGGATGACAAGGATGATGGGGATGAGGAGGAGCAGGTAGAACAGGAATAGGATGATAACGATAGGGTGACAAGGATGATGGGGATGAGGAGGAGGAGGTAGAACAGGACTAGGATGATAACGATAGGATGACAAGGATGATGGGGATGAGGAGGAGGAGGTAGAACAGGAATAGGATGATAACGATAGGATGACAAGGATGATGGGGATGAGGAGGAGGAGGTAGAACAGGAATAGGATGATAACGATAGGGTGACATTTATGATGGGGATGAGGAGGAGCAGGTAGAACAGGAATAGGATGATAACGATAGGGTGACAAGGATGATGGGGATGAGGAGGAGGAGGTAAAACAGGACTAGGATGATAACGATAGGGTGACAAGGATGATGGGGAGGAGGAGGAGGAGGTAGAACAGGACTAGGATGATAACGATAGGGTGACAATGATGATGGGGATGAGGAGGAGCAGGTAGAACAGGAATAGGATGATAACGATAGGGTGACAATGATGATGGGGAGGAGGAGGAGGAGGTAGAACAGGACTAGGATGATAACGATAGGGTGACAAGGATGATGGGGATGAGGAGGAGGAGGTAGAACAGGACTAGGATGATAACGATAGGGTGACAAGGATGATGGGGATGAGGAGGAGGAGGTAGAACAGGAATAGGATGATAACGATAGGGTGACAAGGATGATGGGGATGAGGAGGAGGAGGTAAAACAGGACTAGGATGATAACGATAGGGTGACAAGGATGATGGGGATGAGGAGGAGGAGGTAGAACAGGAATAGGATGATAACGATAGGGTGACAAGGATGATGGGGATGAGGAGGAGGAGGTAAAACAGGACTAGGATGATAACGATAGGGTGACAAGGATGATGGGGATGAGGAGGAGGAGGTAGAACAGGAATAGGATGATAACGATAGGGTGACAAGGATGATGGGGATGAGGAGGAGCAGGTAGAACAGGACTAGGATGATAACGATAGGGTGACAAGGATGATGGGGATGAGGAGGAGGAGGTAGAACAGGACTAGGATGATAACGATAGGGTGACAATGATGATGGGGATGAGGAGGAGCAGGTAGAACAGGAATAGGATGATAACGATAGGGTGACAAGGATGATGGGGATGAGGAGGAGGAGGCAGAGCAGGACTAGGATGATAACGATAGGGTGACAAGGATGATGGGGATGAGGTAGAACAGGACTAGGATGATAACGATAGGGTGACAAGGATGATGGGGATGAGGAGGAGGAGGTAGAACAGGAATAGGATGATAACGATAGGGTGACAAGGATGATGGGGATGAGGAGGAGGAGGTAGAACAGGAATAGGATGATAACGATAGGGTGACAAGGATGATGGGGATGAGGAGGAGGAGGTAGAACAGGACTAGGATGATAACGATAGGGTGACAAGGATGATGGGAGGAGGAGGAGGAGGTAGAACAGGACTAGGATGATAACGATAGGGTGACAAGGATGATGGGGATGAGGAGGAGGAGGTAGAACAGGAATAGGATGATAACGATAGGGTGACAAGGATGATGGGGATGAGGAGGAGGAGGTAGAACAGGACTAGGATGATAACGATAGGGTGACAAGGATGATGGGGATGAGGTAGAACAGGACTAGGATGATAACGATAGGGTGACAAGGATGATGGGGATGAGGAGGAGGAGGTAGAACAGGAATAGGATGATAACGATAGGGTGACAATGATGATGGAGATGATGATGAGGCAGAGCAGGACTAATGATAACGATTAGGGTGTCAATGGTGATAGAGGTGACGACGATAAAATTGATATATATAGGAAATACAAAATAGGAGATTATGGTGATATTGATAATATAAGCCATTGAGAATGATGTATGGTTGTTGTGGACGATATAACAATGTTCCTGTTCCATTTTCTAGCATTGCTTCGAAGGTAAATCAGCATACATGCCCATTATAATCCGACTACGCTGTGGTTACTCCCCTCTTAACCTTGAAGGACTATGGGAGGCCCAAGGCTTCGGCATTGCAGCCATCTACAAGTCGGACTGGGATCGAATTGGGGGAATGGACGAGGAGAAATTCAAAACCAAATGGGGAGGAGAAGACTGGGACTTTTCGGACAGAATTGTCGGAGGAGGGCTAGAGTATGAACGGCTTAAGAACATTGGCATTATGCATTATCAGCACAGTAGAAAAGGAATGTGGACTGGGGATAATTTAAGTGGGATGTCTGCGTGAATCTGAGGAAAACTGCTCGATCTATACTACAGCTTCACACTAGTAGAGTCAAAGCAAGAGTTACGGCATTTTATGAGTCACAAAGATTTTTCTAAAGGCAGTGTACACTAGCTATTTCTGACGCATTTGTCGTGGCCATTTGTTTTTCTAAAAGTGCTAGAACTTCGATTCCTTATTGAAATCATCCATTTAACTCCGTTTTCTCTGGTTGACATACTTCTAGTTGTGAGTCATTGAGGACTTTTTCAACATTGAAAACTATCACCAGGGAAAATGTTGGGCCTTAATGCTAAAATGCGCATGCCAATTTCCTCGAAACTCTAATCCACCGGCGTTTGATCTACATGGTTTACACCTATTTCAATTAAAGAGCCCTTGTCAGCCACTCCTTTGTTATTGTTTTCAGTTGATATTAGAAGACAAATTACGTGTAGAAATCTTGAAACAGTCTTCTAAAAACAAAGTTTTATTATTCATTTATTGAATTCAATCGCAAATATTGCACTACATTCCCTAAATCAGCCGATGGAAATGGATGCTTTCTCTGTCCCGGTATGTTGCTAGGCTGACAAAATGGAGACTGACAGAGACTCTTTAACGTTGCTCTGCAAGACGTAAAACTATGAACCATGTATCATAATGAAGACGCTATTTCTCGTATTTTCCTCGAGTTTGGCAAACCAAACTAAACTAAAACCACCCAATGGCACTTTGGTTACTACTTTGAGACACAATTTGGCGTGAACCGCTTCGTTTTAGGCAGGAATTACCATTACGACTTATGAAGCATGGTTCATGGTTTTACGTTTTGCAGAGCAATGTTAATTGAAACAGGTGTATTTAAACTTTTAGCACAAGCTTTCCAGTAGACTTCCCTGATTCCAAGAGCTCATAAGCCTTTTTCGCATCGGTCAAAGGGAGCACAGTCGGCTCCCCGAATACCATTTTCCCCTCTTTGATCCACTGGAACACAATACTGCTCCTCTCGCGGAGTTCTTCATCTTTGACGATGTAATCAAACAGTACAGGTTTAATTACAGACTTTGACTGAGAGAGTGATGTACTGAAGGAAAAACCAAAAAAAATTAGTGATTGTGAAATAACACAGTTCCGATTGTGATAAGTGATTGCGACCGACTTCCCAAGCTGAATTGCGCTGGGTCCCAACATTTGTCCTATATACACCTATTGACTGATTGCAATTTATTTCCGCAACAAGGGCTCGTGGTCACTAAAGCAAATAATTCCTTTGTTTCGCGCTATAATTGAAATACCAACACAAATACTATGCACTCTTTAGTATACAGCTATTTCAATAAAGGTTACTGGCCTTGTAAGGCACCCACGAAACACGGTACAGAATTACTAATCAACCAATCAAAATGCTTAGACATTGCTCTACTAAGCGCGGTCGCCTGCATTCGCACAGGACCATTCCATTTATCATCCGCACCCCCCTACGGACGAGTTCATTTCTACTTCTAACCCCGTCAGAAATCTCACCTGGCATCCCCTCAGAAGCACCTACGCGAAGAGTACATTTCAGTCCTGACCTCCTCGGAATTAGTCAGCCACCCCCTCTGAAAAAGTCTCCCTTGGCTCCTATAGGGGGTTAGACCCCTTGGAGATAGGGCTAGAACACCCTGGAAAAAAGGTTAGACCCCCTCGGAAAATGACAAAATTACTGTCCCCCCCCCTCCCCCCCTAAAAACCCTTCTGTAGGGAGGGCTCGATAAAATATGGAATGGGCCACCAAACTTGCACTGTTAGTAACATTCTCAAACCTTAGATTAACCGTCTCAGGGTAACCGGAGGCTCCCCCAAACAGGACCATGCGACCACGCCTTGCCAGACAATCAAATCCTGACAAAATGAAAGACATTGACTGTTAGTCCTATTCTCGCGCCCCAGAGCCTCTCATTCATGCTTTTGACTCGACTCGCAGGGCCGGTTAATAGGCACGTCCCGATTGCGCTGGGCACTATTTCAGCACTGAAATTGGAGCATTATTTTACATTTCGAGAGCACTCTTGAGCACTTAATTGACTCTTGAACAGAATTTGGGCATATTTACGCTTTTCGGGCAACATTTTAAACTCGTTTTACACCATTCAAGTGCAAAATTTTGTCTTTCAAACGTTTCTAGTATTAAAAGCCGAGATCCTATTATCATGAATTGTGACTAGTTCTACCATGTCGCCTTACATACTGTTGTCATACTGTTGTCATGGTCCTTTGACCGTAGTAACAGTCGATTTTCATTGGCTCGTGACACTTTGTGTTTCTGTGAACTTTTGGCGCCCTTTTCCGTTTCTGTTGTATAGCACTGATTCTTAATCGGTCAAATACTAACTGTTAACGATGGAAGCAAAAAAACCAGCTAAGCGTATCTGAAAATGAATCTGAAGGTGAATCCCTGGCACAAGGCGCATCGATGGCGCCGTGAGCAACATTTCGAGCACTATTTCTAAATTTCAAAAACTTTTTTTAGAAATCGAGCACAATTTGAGCACTTTTTGCTATATTTCAAGCACTTTTTGGCGATTTTTCCAGCGCAATCGGGACGTGCCTACAGGTTGATATCGAACTTAAAATTACGATTAGAGCGGATTTCACATCACCGTCGTGAGTAATTACAAATTACTCGGTCATTGCGATTGCTTCGAGTTGTGATTGGTCGAGGGCTCGAACTTTGAACCTTCAGCCAATCAGATTGCGCAGAGAAAACAATTACACTATTACTTGTGATTCGCTCGCGAAAAGGAGAGATCCTGAGATATTCTGAATCACCTCGCTCTCTGATTGGTTTGTTGTTGAATTACTGTCTCCATTTCGGTTCAGATCGGTTACCTCATTTGGTCGTCATGAAACCGATTTGAGTGGCAATGGTACAAACCGTTTCGATCGGTTGAACCGGTTGGAATGCCCTATGGTACAGAAAAATTCCGTTTACTTGTTCCAACCGGAATAGCGAGACAACCTCTGAAGTTTGTCCACTCGTTCCAACCGGTGCTACAGAAACTATTGACTGAACCATTGCCATTCCAACCGGAATAATCAGTTTGTCCTGACCAATGGTAGGCACTCATTTTTCTTTGGTCGGGGATGATCGTCGTATCTTTTAGGGGTTAAAATCACGGGTTTTGGTCTCTTTTAGGGGTGACCTTGATCTGCAATAAAAATTTAAGGGAGATTGGTATCGTTTAGGGCTCTGACACGGCGGCAAACCTTCAAGAAAGAGATTACTTGTTAACAAGACGATAATTTAGACAACATCAAAGGCAGCGTCTCAATCAAAGACGGAAATTCTTGATGGGTATCTTTTAGGGTAAAATGGTTTTTGAGCCACGCCCTTTTTGGTATCTTTTAGGGGTGAAACTAAAAATTCCCGACCAAAAATTATGGGAGTCACCCAAGGGGGTAAGCACCCCTGAGACCCCCCTCGCGAGGTGAAGAGCCAAATATATCTTGTACGAGAATGCGATAAACTCTGTTCATACCTTTTTCAAAAGTAGCCTTGCCAACTCCATCATAGATCACATTAACACCCTTGTTATCAGTGATCCTGTTGACTTCTTGAACAAAGTCTTGCTCTCTGTACATGATGACCTCGTCACATCCTGCCTGCTTTGCCTTTTGAGCTTTCTCTGATGTGCTGGTTGTACCAATGACAAATGCACCTGAAGTTAGAGAGTTTAGAGATACTTTAAAGTAGTACTGAAGTACGAAATCCTTGCCTTACTGTTTTATTTTGGCCTAGACCCATAAACTACAACTACCAAACCCGGGGGGGGGGGGGGGGGGGGGTTCTTCACATGTCGACCTGATAGGGGTGCTCGTCGTATTTTTTAGGGGTCAAAATCGACTCTCCGGTATTTTTAGGGGGTATCGGAGAAACATTGTGATTTTCACTAATAAATGGTATTTTTTTAAGGGTACGCAAATGAATGAAAGGGTCACAAACCAAGCAAAACGTTTTCTGGCTTTCTTTATTCATTTATAGCTCCAAAAATGGTTTGTTTTGGATGAGAAACAATAAACAATAACAAAAAGGTTTATTGTTGGTATTTTTTAGGGGTCATTTTGTATTTTTTAGGGGGTGGATTGTTTATGTCCTGGTATTTTTTAGGGTATATTTTCCAATGTCCCGACGAGCACCCCTATCATTCTCACTTGGGAGAACCCCCCCCCCCCCCCCCCCCCCCCCCCCCGGGCTACCAAAGCTGTTGTTTTGTCATATCGTGGCTAAAGGTGGAAATTTTAGCAACGCGAATTCAAGCAAATCAGTCCGCCGTTAAGGGTGCGTTTACCTATTTCGTTGCTATGGTTGCTCGTGTTACTCGCTTTCTGACAAACCCAGAACGCGAATTTCGGGATACGAATTTCGTGTACGAACCATTCCCAGAGGACACCTTTGTGTTCAGCTCTCCTTTCATCATGATTCGTTCTACTAAACAAAGGAAGCTTTTGTGGCGTAACTCGTGAGGTGTTCCAGGTTCTTAATGGAGGAACAGCCCGAATTTCAAGCCCCAGTTACAGAAATGTTTGCCACAGCTCAGATAAAAATGGTTCTTGGATTACCTCGCCACGTAGTCCCGGCACGGATGAAATTTCGGCCCGGCTCTGACAAAGGCAAAGCCATTTACACAGCGCAAATATAGCCAAACCGTGTCATTAAATTGGCACCCGTACCACTTTTTATCCGAGCCGTGCCAAAAAATCCATGTCGTGTAAATGAGCCTTGTTCGGGGAATGTATGAGGAGTAATCTTTGATAGCTGTCTCGGAAAATCTCGCATTTACCACTCGTCATCCCTTCTTTTTAAGCGAAATCTATGGTGCAATAATGCGATGTTTGTAATTAACACTTATTGGATGAGGTTGAGCATGATAGTGAGATTTGGCAACGCCGAGGTTTGTGTTATCTTCCGAAGCGAAGCTGAGGCGGATAACACTAACTCGAGGCGTTGACAAATCTCACTATCATGCGAAAACCGAATTCAATAATTGTTTTATTATTCAGCAACCAGGAATTCTTACCTCTAAGTGAAGTCGACGACGAGGCCTTGCTCGGCGAAACGGTTTTTGAAATTTAGCTTACATTTATTGGTATTTTCCTCTTCGTATTCAATTCAAATAACCATAGTTGAGGTTTAGATATCTTGAGCAATGATCTCTTGGCAAAAATCATAACAGATTCAACGAGAATATTGGCAAAATTGGCTTTCGCTTCCGAAATGAAAACCAAGATGGCGGCCAAATCTATTGGCTTGCGTTATGACGTCATTAGAGTGCATCAATCCTAATGTCTGTAGTATGACGTCACGCACTGCGCGCCAACACAATTTCGCTGCGTACTCTTAGCCAATCAGAATCGAGATAGTGGCATGGCTGAATAATAATAATAATTGTCCTCATTAGTTTATGGCAAA
This sequence comes from Scolanthus callimorphus, assembly GCA_033964015.1. Classification (NCBI taxonomy): domain Eukaryota; kingdom Metazoa; phylum Cnidaria; class Anthozoa; order Actiniaria; family Edwardsiidae; genus Scolanthus; species Scolanthus callimorphus. Next base: position 20,787,647 of record CM066923.1, read on the forward strand.
TGCCACACCTTTTGCTGGTATCATAATAGAAACAACACCCTCGTTTTGAACTCTGAATCAATGGGGACTAGTCGTAGGCTGAGGTTCCAGCCATGTGCAACTCCATGTTGTGATTACAGAAATTGAGATGAGATGTGATCCCCTACCCCCAACCCTCTGGAATTTCCATTGAAAAAATATAGTGATTGTAATGGAAATAAAAGGATAATTGAGTCCCCACCATCCTTAATCTGGAATTTCCAATCCCTTCCATGGGGAGGATATGCACTTTTTTCTGTAATCACACATTCTGGAAGAATTTTGCGATATATACATTCAATCTGCTATATGCTGACTGGGATGTCTGGCGTGTGAACTGTTACCACGATCTGGACAGATATATATATTTATTTGTTTTCTAGAGGGCACGGTGTCGAACTCTGCATTCTGATTGGTTCTAAGAGCGCACGCGGGGGGCAACATTTTCCTTTCTCTGACCTCGGTAACCATTTGCACACGCTTGTTTTCATCGAAAAAAAGCAAATTTTTGAGTTGGAAAAAAATAAATAAGTTATTTACCGACTTTAGGTCGGTCCATATAGGAAAAAACTGTGACCTCGGCCTGGAAAATGTTGACCTCGGCCTCGGTCAACATTTTCCAGCCCTCGGTCACAGTTTTTCCCTATACGGACCTCCAAGCCGGTAAATAACATATATTTAACCATTATCCTGCGAGATTGCGCAGAATATCATCCGATACTTAGCCGACGAAGGACGCAATCCCGAGTTGGCTAAATCAGACGATATTCTGCAAAAATCGAGCAGGATAATGGTTTTATTATTCAGCACATCGATAGCACAAAAAAAACCCTAAAAAACATTACTTTTGTGTATTATTTACGAGCTCAACACATCATATTTCTCTCACACGACGGATATCGCAGGATATCTGTCATGTACAGAAGACAGCTATTGGCGTTCCAATAACCATATTTGGGCAGTGCATCGATGTGCTGAATAAATATACATATGGATCAATCTTCAGACAGTACAGGGAAGAGAAAAATGAGACTATATATTTACCAGCATTCTTTGCAGCTTGACAAAGAAGTTTTCCTGTCCCCCCAGCTGCAGCATGTACAAGAACCTTGTCCCCCGGTTTCACTTCATAGGAATCGTGTGTCAGATAGTGAGAAGACATGCCTTGTATCATAGAAGTCACAGCTTGTTCAAACGTGATGTAATCTGGAACATGAACCAGGCGTGATGCAGGTAGCTTGGTGTACTCAGCAAAAGAACCTGTAAAACAACAGTACTTATACAGAAATGTTCTAAGCACTTCACATTTACTGTGTGGTTCCAGAAAATATCCATCCCCCCATGGAAGGGTATTGAAAAGTGCCAAAGGAAAATACAGTATTTGTATGGAAGAAATCAGGTAGGGCACTAGTGTCTGTTTTGTAGGGGCTTAAAGGAAACAGAGGAAATTTTGTTCCAGAGATGGGGGTTACAAGTCCCTATCAAAAATCATTGCCCAGCTTTCTCCCCCAAGCCCCTTCCCCCAACAAAATGTTGCTCAAGACCCACCCTTCTCTCCCCAGCCCCCTCTCCCCAACAAACACTGCTGCTCAAGACCCACCCTTCCCCTCCTTTGTGGGCCTACTTATTCAAACACTAATGTTACCAAATTATACCTTAGTAGAAAGTTCCTCGATCCAATTAATGGGTGGTATGTTTTTGCGTCAAAACCTTTAACCTTATTTAGATTTTTCTCAAGTTTCAAAGCTTCTTCTCAGGGATGTCCCTCACTCACTATCCTTTAACGTCATTTAATCTACTTAGAGCGCAGGTATGATGTTGCATGGCTTTCACGTCTTTCACAGCTCTCCCCCAGGTGCCCGGTCCGCCGCCAAGACTGCAGACAGGCCAAACACCTTTAAGTCTTCGTAGACAACCTCAGACCATGTTTTCCTTGGCCTGCCTCTACGTTTACGCCCCACGACTTCCTGATGGAGGAGATGGAACTTGAAGCTCTCTCGGCACGTTCCCAAACCACCGTAGCCATGCACGACGAAGGGCTGTCTCGAGGTTGTCAATTCCGAGCTTATCACGAATGACGCTTAGACTGGTGTCATCATCATGTTTCAGGCCACACATCGACTCAGCATAGCCCGCTCGTTTCTCTCAAGTCTCACCAAGTCAATCTTCCTTGGGGCCCAGCACTCGCCAGCGTAGAACATGGCACCCCTAACGCAACTTCCATACACTCTTCCCTTTGTTCTAAGCGACAAGCTTTTGCACGATAGTACCGGTAGCAGCTCCCTAAATTTTCCCCAGGCAGCTCTTACTCTCGTTACTATGGCAGCCTCGCAGCCACCGCCAGCACAGATGGTATCACCAAGATAGCAGAAGGAGTCCACTACTTCAAGGCGTTGCTCATCCACCATCACAAGATCACATGGCCTGCCATCAACTGGCCGCGCTGTACCCCGGCATCTGCTGCACCGGAAGGAAGGGTCGGAGGTCAACCTACCAGGTATGTTGCTGCATTTCTTGTGGACCCAATGAGAACAGCCGCCGCAGAAGATAGAATTACTACTGACACCCTTCCTACATACAGCATGGGAACTTTCCTGAATCTCTCAGACAGTTCAAGTTTGGGCCAGACACCAAGATATTGGTCTTGCTCATGTTGACACGATACCCTTTCACTCTAAGCCTAGCTTCCACAAACGCAACTTCTCCAGGAGTTCGTCCAGCGAATCTGAGGAGATGACTAAGTCATCTGCGTAAAGGAGCTCAAAAGGCCACCCACTGCGGAATTCCCGCGATAATGCTTCAAGCACTACGATGGAGAGGAATGGACTCTTCACAGAGCCCTGGTGAATTCCAACTTGTACCATGAAGCTGTCACTAAGAGAGTTGCTGACACAAGCCCTATTTGAGGCCTTGAGGCTCTAAATGGGTTGTTGGCTCTAAATGGGTTGTTATCGCCGGGGTGGTTGTCTGGGCTTTGTCTCAGCAGCCTACAAAATGCCCCAATGGCTCAGCGCAAAATACAGCCCCTGACAACCAACTCCAACTCCTGGCATTCATGTGGCAGATCTGTTTTGCACCAACAGGAGGAAGGTCGTAGGGCGGGTCACTTGCGCCTTAAAACCAGTCTTCTGCAGCTGTCTATTGGCTATTGGCTTTGGCAATCCTTTAGAACCCAGTTTCCTAGATTCTGTAAAGATCTAGGTTGGTGTTAGGAAGGGCATCCAACCGTAATACTATTGCTTCATTTGTTAGTCATGGTAGTTTCACAAAGTATTAGTGAGAACGGGACTCCTAGGGATAGGAGTGTCGTCACCGTTAGGGCCGGTGTCAAACGTGGGCACCACCAGATCGACATCCTGCGACCACGTCAAGATTTTCGCATATCAACTTTGAATGTTGGAACCATGAGAGGAAGAAGTGGTGAAGTAGTAGAGACTATCTCAATCGAATCTCAAGGAGAATGATTGATATTGAGACAAGGTGGAGAGGTGGTTCGGCTCGGATGATTGCTGGTAAAGACACCAGATATACGTTCTTCTGGTCTGGAAATGATAAAGGTACTGGTGGTGTAGGTATCTTGCTTGCTGAACATGTCCTTGAGGTCATTCGGATCTCAGACCGAATCTGTGCCATTAAGATCAATGTTGGTTTAACCATTCCTACCATATTCTCTATTCACGCCCCTCAGGTGGGGTTGGACGATGAAGTTAAGGACTCCTTCTATGACGAGCTGGTGTGTGCAGTTTGTTGTGTGGGGATTTCAATGGTCACACTGGGAGCAGGTCTGATGGATATGAGGGAGTTCATGGTGGTGAGCAAGTGCTTGATTTCCCAGTGGCCAATGATCTTGTCATCAACAACTCCATGTTTCAAAAGAGGACAAGTCATCTGGTTACCTACGCCTCTACACAGGTGGACTACATTCTGACCAGAAGACGCAACTTCAAACATATCACCAATACGAAAATGTTCCTAATGAAGAATGCCCTGCAACACAAACTGCTCATGTGACATTTCCCTGAAATTCAGCAAGAAACGTAAGCAAGTCTTTACTGTTTACTCCCAAGCTTCGTGTTTGGAAATTGAGGGCTGAGTTCCTAAATGATGTGAAGTCTGGGTTAGATTCCAGATGGTACATGTACTGCTTCAGTTGAAGACACTCGGCAGTCTTTAAAAGGTAGCCTCTTGAGCCCAAGTGAAAAGATCTGTGGATACTCAAAGAAAGGTAATTGGAGAAACCAGACTTGGTGGTGGGATGACTCCGTCAGTTCTGCCATTGATGAGAAAAGACGTCTTGAAAGCTTGGAAGAAGGGCCGTTGTAATAAGCAAGACTATCTGACTGCTAAACTCAGGCAAAGGCGACGCATTGGAAAGGGGAAATTGCAGGGGCCTTAAGGTGACTCATTCGAAATTCAAAATGCACCCAACTGTATCTAGAGCGCAAATCTGCGTCGTCAAACTAACGGCTATAACTTTTGTGTCTTTTCCTCTATTGTTATAATTATTTTTTCAAATCCTACTTTAATGATGTATAAATATGCTACTGGGAACCGATTTTCTTGACAACATTTTTAGAAGTCACAATCTAAATTTTTGTGAGGCCCTAATTTCATATTCCGGTCGTACTAGAAAAAAAAATTGCCGGTTTTTTTGGCTGAAATTCCAGGAATCGATTCCAGTTGTAGTGATCTCAAATCAAGCGAATGTACAGAAAATTCGTCGGAACAGAAACGCGGTAATAAAAATACCGTCAGTTATGGTCAACTATTGCCAAATTAGAACGCTGATTCTGCTTGGCTTGAATTGAATTTTAATAGTGCTCCGAAAAGTCATTATTTTGGGCTCTTCCGCCGGCACTATGTTGTATAGTAATGTATTAAACTTTACCGAAGGTCAGATTGTAAATACCATGAAATACTAAAATGTTCGAACATTATCTACCGAGGAAAGAAATTGTGAAAGCGCAATGAATTTATTACAAGAATGTCGAGTTAAAATGTGTTGTTATTACGTATTATTTCTTGCTAAGATGTATATAGACGAGAAACTCGTGGCATTGGTAATACTTAGTAAGCAAGTTTGAACATCATGCGTGCTTATTTGATATAGAAGAAAATTGTTAAAGTTACGGCGGTCGCCATCTGGTCATGCACGCAGATTTTAAGCTGTCTTATTTATGAATGGTAATGAAATCTCGCATTTTGCCAGGGGGAACATAGTAGGCCAACTCTAATCATCGAACAAAGACAACGTTTATCGTCGACTCTTTTTGTTCCATAGGGACTTATCAGACAATTGCTATTTTTGGAGCGTGACTGCTATTGATTAGATTTGGCCTAATGAGCTCCCCCTGGAAAAACTTCAGATTTATAAACAAGAGAGCTTCAAATCTGCGTGCAAAACCAGAGGGCGAATGTCGTAACTTTGTAATTTTTTTCTATACCAAATAAGCAAATATAATGGTCAAACCTGGTTACTAAGTTTTACCAATGCCACAAACTTCTCGTATATATAAATTTTAGCAAGAAATAATACCTAATAACGACACATTTTAACTCGACATTCTTGTAATAAATTCATTGCGCTTTCACAATTTCTTTCCTCGGTAGATAATGTTCGAACATTTTAGTATTTCATGGTATTTGAAATCGGACCCTCGATAAAGTTTAATGCATTACTATACAACATAGTGCCGGCGGAAGAGCCCAAAATAATGACTTTTCGGAGCACTATTAAAATTCAATTCAAGCCAACCAGAATCAGCGTTCTATTTTGGCCACAGTTGACCATAACTGACGGTATTTTTATTACCGCGTTTCTGTTCCGACGAATTTTCTGTAACTTCGCTTGATTTGAGATCACTACAACTGGAATCGATTCCTGGAATTTCAGCCAAAAAAACCGGCAAATTTTTTTCTAGTACGACCGGAATATGAAATTAGGGCCTCACAAACATTTTGATTGTGACTTCTAAAAATGTTTTCAAGAAGATCGGTTCCCAGTAGCATATTTATACATCATTAAAGTAAGATTTGAAAAAATAATTATAACAATAGAGGAAAAGACACAAAAGTTATAGCCGTTAGTTTGACGACGCAGATTTGCGCTCTAGACACAGTTGGGTGCATTTTGAATTTCGAATGAGTCACCTTAAGCTAACGGAACACTGCTTGAAGGGACTTGAGAGAGTGTTGGAGAAGTTGGCCCGAGATTTGGTGTCCATTGACGAGATGCAGTTTGGTTTCGTGCCTGGCAAGGGAACAACTGATGCAATATTTATTGTATGACAACTTCAAGAGAAACATCTAGCCAAGGAAAAGATTAAGAACCTGTTCTTTGTCTTCTGGAAAAGGCATTCGACCGTGTACCTCGTGATATCTTGTGGTCCGGGCTGATGCGTCATTTGGGTCTTCCAGAGTGGCTCGTCAGTACAGTATCGAACAGTACAGAGACACTAAGGCATTTCAAATTGCTAGATAATGTCATACTTTACCATGTAAATCTGGGTGAAGATAAGTAACTCGCTGCCCCTCCTGACATCCTTCGACCCCCTCACCAAGCTTAGCAATGATGCCAGCTGCCTCTACACCAAGGGTGGCTGGCAGTATCTTGGATAGTAATGGAATTGCCCCTGTTCTGATGTACTGGTCCAGGAAATTGACACCACAAATGACATTTTTAATCAGGACCTGAAGTTGGATTTGCATAATTCAGGATCAGAGTTGCCAAGTACAGTCACAATGCATTCTCATACCCAGAGGCTCTGGTGACAGCAAACAACACATGTTCAAAAGAAAATGGACGGTTTTATGCCTCACAATTACTTTTAGAGCGTTCAAGTCGAAGGCATAGGTTGAAAAGACGACTAGGAAACGAATTGACAGATACGTTTTTATAAAGCGAGATAAAGCTACTGTTATGTACGCATGCGCCATTTCAGCAAATGAGCGAAAGCCCTGAAATGGATGTCACCAGAGCCTCCCTGTTAGGTGATGAGCCGGGGAGCTCTGGGTTCGAGAATGAGTCACAGTAGTGAAATCCACCTAAGGGATTGGTCATTATTTAACAATGGGGGTGGGGCTGCTATTTTTGTTGCGTGATCATGCAGCTCTCCCAAAGTATTGGAGATTTCCTTTTGTTTGCATTTTTGGTTTCACAATTTTCCTCTGTCATAACCTGTTCATAATAACAGGGTGAGGGTATAGCATTTTCTACTTTCCTAGGGGAAGGGGCACACTTTTTACCATCCGATAGGGGAAGGGTAAATTTTTTCAAAAGAATGAGTAGCCCTCCTCTGTTAAATATGACCATCCCCCCTTATTTAATGTTCAATTCCAGTAAAAATCCATAACCCCACCACAGAGGGAATGCACTTAAAGACATCCCCCCTCTGGAATTTCCAAAGCAAAATACAGTATTTGTATGGAAAATAACAGGTAAATTGACCCCCCCACACCCCTCGGGAATTTCCAATTCCCTCTGTGGTGGGGTATGGAATTTTTCTGGAAATGCACAATGCCATTAAATTTGGATTTGATATCCTAAGCCTAATCTGACTAAAGATTTTAATATTGTGAAAACAATTAGTCACGACATAAATATCAGCGACTATTTGCCAATATTTATGGAGCCTGAGGCGAATAATTGTTTTAGTATAATTACCCAAGCGACTTTTAAGATTTTTGCCAAAAAAAATTGTTTTAGGGGATATTTTTTTAGTTTCTTGTAATAAAGTGTGCGCGTGCGATGCGATCCCCAATGCTTTCAATGTATATTCACCTATAGCCTATAGCTGAACCTATAGGCTATAGCTGTAATTAGTATTCACCTATAGGTGAATATAGCAACGTCTGGACCAATCAGCACGTGGAATCGTTTGAGTAATTATACTAAAGTGATTAATATAATTACTCAAGCCATTCCATGTGCTGATAGGTCGAGACGTCCTTCATATTTTGCTTCAGCATATTGGGGATCGTGCACACACTTTATTAACAGAAAATAATAAAATACCCCTAAACGAAAAAATTTTTGACGAAAATGTTTGTATACTAAAACAATTAGTCGTCTCAGGCTCTAAATATTGGGGAATAGTCACCTCAACTTCGTCTCGGTCCGTGACTATTCGAAGTCGAGGTGATTATTCGCTGATATTTACAGAGCCCACTAATTGTTAAATTAAAATGGTATGATATCTTGTCCTCAATTCACCCTGTTCTACCCGAATTTGAAATGCTGTTGTCAATGTTGGGTTTTGCTCAAGGGTAAGGGATTTGGTATCACTAGGGAAAAGCAGGGTAATTAAGTATAAATGTTGAGCAGTGACAATAAAATGCAGCGAGCAGTGACATTCAATGCAGGTTAATAACATCAGAGATGCCAAGCTTATAAATTTAACATGCGGGAGATGGGGTATATTTTGGTTAATTGTTTGACCCCTAATGTCCTTGTTTTGTGAAATATCTTATTAAATCATGCAAGGTTGATAACACTGCATTTAAATGTATTCACACCACTCATTTATTTGTACCCTTCTGAGCAATCACATTCAATTCATATTAGTTATACGCCTCACTTTACTAAACAATGGAAACCGTGCCAACTATGTTGTAACCTTAATCTTAAATTGCATCTCAGCTTCCTGTCCCTAGCGAGAGAAAACCTAGATAAATGTATTTGAAAAAAGGTCACCTCACTTCAATTTTGCGGTGCCACCTTTGTAAGACGACATAATTAAAAGAGAAAAGCTCCTGGGAGGCTTCGTCTAGAACGGAAGCTTATTCGTCTGAAATTAAAATAAACAATGACAATTATGATAATAAAGGTAGCCCCGTAGGCAACACAAATTGAGATACACACCTCTCCTTTTCCAGGCTCGGGAATCGGAACTTGCTTCGTTTTCATCTCCTCGGGTCCCCCTAGTTTGTCGATCACGATCGCTTGCATGGACATACTGACCTGCCCGTTTTCAATGTTTCAAAATATTAAGTTCAGTTTGAGAGTATTCCTTGTCGAGTTCTCGGTCGACGCACTTGTATGCGCAGTCATGCGACTACTTTTATATTGCGCAGGCGCATCTCATAACGAGCCTCATTGTTACGGATTCAAAAAAACAAAACAAATTAATTGTCAGAATAGTTCAGATTCCAGCAAAAAGTAAACAGATTAAACCATCAAGATACTAGTTTGTTTACTAGGCCAATCCTTAAAAAAACATTCTTGCACAACCTGATCCCGACTAAAAAACTTCATGCGCAAAAAAATGCCACCCCCTTCCCCCAATTTCTAATGGTCTACCCCCCTAAGGACATAGTAAAAATGTTAGTCGGAACACATACCTTTTCTGTTCTCGGGCAATTTATCATGGCCGGAACACGGTGCCAGCCCGTAAACTGGGCCAGCTGGTCGGATATAAACTTGCAAACCTTTTTCAAAGAAATAAGACAAAGTAACGCTTGTAACGCTTTATCAAAATTCTTGCTGATATTGGGTTCGTACTTTATTCTATACCATCTCTTGTTTTCGGTATTGTATTTTGAAAATTTGTCTGCTAGTGTTTGGAGAAAAAGAACCAGGAAACCAGTTCTCATTATTTCTCTGATATTATATTCTCACTTGTCACCGCAAACATAAACAGAGAAAAAAATCCCTCGATTGGCCGGACATTATGACCGACCAAATCACAATTTAGGGTCGGACATTTGCTAGTCCAGTCCCTGGACTCTTCTTCGCGGCTCCGTTGTGTTGCCTGTGGTCGTCGAAGGAGAGTTCAGGGACTGGACTAGACATTTGCCGATTTTGATCGGACAATGTCCGATGACCGGCAGAAATTTCCAGCTCTGTGAAAGATAGCACAAGTATCCCGTGCTAGAAATTTGACTGATCAAGAATGGCGTCCTGCGATTCCTTGAATTCCCAAGGCTGCAGAGAAACGCGGGAAAACACATGATTATAAAGAATCGAGATCAACTTCAAATACAACTGTATGCAAATGTGATCAATAACCTTTATTTTGACCTCGAAAATAGTGCATTAATTTGTGTATAATTTTGACTTTATACTGTTAAAATTGAGACCCCCCCGTATTATTATGTACAATAGGCATTAGTGTATCCTCAATAGGCGAATCCCTGCTTGAATGCCATGCTTTGGGCAGGCGTACAAGTCCCCCTACGGCGGAAAACAAACGGCACAACGAAGTCGTAAATATACGATAGAGTACGCACTCTGATTGGCTGTTACACCTTCAGTAAAACATCTAAAACTCAGCAGTGACCCAGACCAGAGAGATCTGTATTTTAGCGACGAACGGGCTAACCTCAGCGCCTCTCTTTTCAAACCATGTACTACTCTTCCCAGTCCCGGGGAGAGGGGGAGGACTCCCCTATATTGGGGGCGGGGGTGCTCGTCGTCCTTTTATGGGTTAAAAACGATCAACGCCAGTAAGAATATTCCCATGTTGGTTATTCTCGCTTGTTTCTGGGGGTACAACAAGGGGTGGCGTGTTTCTCTCTCATAGGATCTCGTACTCGCCGTCCGTGTCGTACGCTCTGTCTTCATCCTCATATGATAGTTCCGTAAAATCTGAAAAAATGGACGAACGAAATTTTTTAGACAGGCTAAAAATATTGTCACTAAAAAGTTTGATACCTCATATTTCCTTTACTTTGGTGTGATTTTACTTTAAAGGTTCCCATGAAAGAAATAAGCAGTGGTATATCCGCCAAAAAATTATCATTGAGACCCGAGAAACTGAATTTCAAAGTTTTTTTAAAATAATACAGGAATGTACATAGGATTGCCATTGGCAAAGACTGGCAAAGGCAGGTTCCCCTGAGAATTGTTTCAGTTGTTTGGCGGGACGATAACAGCTTATCACTTATATTCATATCTTTCAAAAAACACCACTTAAACCAAGTCGGAATATTTTTGACTTTTTAGTAAGATTTTTGACGCTTCGTGTTCAAATTGCTCGAAGTTCTAAAACAACCTGTCTTAAGTATAATATAAACAATGTTTTCGTGGAAATGGGATAGAGTGTGATGTTGGGAGAGACACTCGAAACGGAAATCACTCGCCGATCGTTCTCGTGTTTCTGCGTGCTCTGTTTCGCTGATAAAGTCATAGAAAGTTGTGCTATATGGTTAAATAATGCTCCTAAAACATATTATTATTTTAACAACCAACCAATCAATCAGGATACGAAGTACAACTTGCATTTAGTCCCCGGGGGAGGGACTCCCATATTTTTGGTCGGGGATGATCGTCGTATCTTTTAGGGGTTAAAATCACGTTGGTTTGGTCTCTTTTCGGGGTGATCTTGATCTTCAATAATTTTTAGGGAGATTGGTACCTTTTAGGGCCGAAACTGTGTCCAAATTGTTTTTTCTCATGATGGTGCTTCTAAGAGAGATTATTCGATGAGAAGACGATGAATTAGAAACAAGCACGGAAATTTCCTAACGGGTATCTTTCACCTGTTACCTGTGTCCTTCGCGTCTACTTGGCACATAAGACCTCATCTTTTCTAGGGTAATAATTTTTTGGAGCCACGCCATGGCCCGTCAATATTTGGTATCTGTTAAGGGTGAAACGGAAAACTTCCGACGACATATGCGGGGGGGGGGGGGGGGGGGGGGGTTAGTCGTGACCCAAGAAAACAAGAGACACATTCCCCCAGGCCTTCCCCTGGAGCCATCCTCTGCTGTTTAGGTTCCAAAAACTGATAGACGGCTATGAAATTCATGGAAAGTTGTGCTCTAATGCTTTTATGATATAGCGGGGGAGAACCACTACTTTAACGGTGTAATAGAGCATAGATTTGGACCAATCAGAGCGCGCGTTATATCGTAGCTATATTATAATTAACAATTAGACGTCGAGGCCGAATGTGCTATGGTGAATAGACCATGAGGCCGAAGGCCGAATGGTCTATTGATATCATAGCACACGAGGACGAGAGGTCTAATTGTTTTAGTATAAACCAACTAGTTGGTCAGTTTTGGCAATGAATTCCATTATTTTATGTTGAAAAAATCAAGTTTTCTTGCAAAGAAAGGCGGTGGTTTTGCCAGGCACGGTCTATCACTAATAGACCATTAGTAGCTCAGCCAATCAGAATGCAGGATTTGTAATAGACCATTAGTTGGTTTATACTAAAACCTGATAGACGGCTATGAAAGAATAGAATCAACGGAGCTCGTGTCCGTACCTGATTGGTAGCTGTTGTTTAAGTCTTCTGATGGTCTCCGAGGGAATTCTAGATCTGGCCAATGCGGGGGTCTCTCTCGAGCTATCTCAAACATCGGCCTGGTCCGTCCATCGATAATTTTCTGTAAAAATCACAGTGCATCAACAGACATTACCGTATGAGTTTCACTTTGCAGAATTGAAGTTCTTCTGCGTTTGGGAGGAAGTGAAGCTCTGAGGTTGCCAAGAATCACTAAGAATATTTTCAAAAATCCAGAGTTGCCTCTCTGCTTGGAATATTTTAGCACGTTGCAGCAGAATCGTCCTTCCCTTTTATATTTTCTTATTAACAGGGGGTCGCGCCTCGCATGGGCCTTGAGCCCGTTTGCGCGTCCCCTATTGTACATTACATTTCCCTTGTAAATATTTTTCTTATGTGATATTTAAATTTGTGATTATTTGATTCTGTCCAATAAAGTAAAAAAAAAAAATGTTTCATGAGTTCGAAAGTTATTTGCATACTATTTGTTAAATAGCTGGTATTTTTTTATTTTTCTACGGCCAGACCTGCCAACCCTCCAGGTTTCCCCGGGAGTCTCCAGGTTTTTAACAAATCTCCCGGTCTCCAGGTTAAAGCATCAAATCTCCCGGTTTTTCAGCTTGTTCTGATTCATAGTCAGACACAAAAAGGTTAAACGAAGTCCGCGCCATCGGCAAAGATTCGGAGAGAGTTCGGGGGTTTTCGGAAGGGTTTCGGAAAGGTTTTGGGAAGGACTCGGGAAACGAGATGAATTCTCCAGATTTCAGGACGTCTGGGGTTGACAGGTATGTACGGCGCTAAATCGGCCAGCGCCGAGTTGACACACAGAAAACTCGTACTCTAATCGTTCCGATAAAGTTATCCGTACCTTTTGGATTTGTTGACATAAATCTTCTAAATCTTCTTCACTTTTACAGAAAAATCCCTGAAAGTAAAAGAAACAAGTATTGAATGGTAAAACTCTTTGTTCTGCCTTTCATATAATCACAATATCAAACTCCTTTACATTTTGAGATAACAAGAAAAAGTAACGCCATTTTTTGATAAAAACGTTTTAGTGTTTTGCTCTTCAAATTTTCTCACAGAAAACAAAGTTAAAGCAAACTTCGTAATCTAGCAAAATTTTTATTGCGGGATTCCTGTGTCGCGCGCACAAGCGCCAAAAATGGCGGGAATTTAGGCGGGAATATTTCAGGCATTCAGAAACTATCCTCGCATACTTTAGATACTCACCATTGCTACAGAAGGGTCGACATCCCTATATTCATCCGACACGGGTACACACAATGAAAGGACTGAAAAATACATGAAATAAACCAATTTCACTATTTAAGATGCCAAACTATGTTGTATGGACCTTGAATAAAGCCGTCTGCTGAATCCCTTGAGTGCGGGCATGAGACCAATGTGATCTTAATAATGTGGGCTTAACAATGTAATGTAACGTACCCCATCAGGTATTTTGCTCATCTGTTCTGGGTTGACTGACACTTGCGTTGTATGTGGGTCTAAATATACTAAGTTATTTCCTGGAAATAAATACAAATTAAATGATGACTTGACTATAAAACTGGATCTGCTCTGCTCATACCAACAGGTTCTTATGTTCTAGTGTCAGTGATTTCCTTTGTTTAATCCAACATTTTCTCCATTATCATAGAAGTAACCAATATCTAAATCGGTTGCACAACTTTTCCATGTGTGCAATTTCGAAAAATTTCTCACCAGTACTTTTCCAGACCTGGAATTCTTACTTTTTCAGAATAAAAATGACTTTACAGAAGCGAGTGTACCCTGCCCGGGCAATTGATGTAATATATCAGACACGAGACGTATTGAGCGTAATAAATCAAACACGAGTTTTCTAACGGATTTCATGGTGTTTTTGGAAATCCTGATGAAAAACAATGTCTCGTGTTCTATATTTCTTTTCAAACTAATAACTTAATTTCGAGAAAAAGGAGGAATATTGAGATCGCGTATCCAGATTTCCTTCACGCGTTAATGGTTTTGATTAATTGTTCATGAGTTTGAGAAGGGCATAGTTTGGTTACAGGTCACGTCAAATTTCTTACCATAATATCCTATGAAGTAAGTTGCATGGTTAGGTTTTCCTCCTATCACGCCTATAGATTGTCTAAATCTAAAACACGCCTGAAATATAATCACACAAAAAATTGGTTAGACACAGAGCGAAATTCAGATGACTGTTGTGAATAATTGGTAAGTACTTTGTAATTACTCCTAAGGTTTTATTCAGAATTGGTGTAATTACTTTGCGATTGGTTTTACTACAGTCATATGAAAACCGCTCTATTACATAAGAATCCTAACTCGTGGTTATTACACATCTGAGCATCTCTCTAAAGAAAATGCCAAGATTCCAAGCAACACTCAGATTCATCTCATTCAGCTAGAGCAGATTTTCGTATGACTGTGAAAACGTTACGGCGCGTTTCGTACCTTGTCTAAGAATTCTGAATGGTTGACCAGTCATCTCACGTGATGTGTCTAAGCATTTTGATTGGTTGACCAGTCATTTCACGTGATGCGTCAAAGCATTTTGATTGGTTGATCAGTCATTTCACGTGATTTGATTGGCTCACGAGAAGGCGAGATTCCGTGCCGTGTCACCGTACATGTTTCATGCCTTCACGGTTGGCTCAGCGTAGTCCCGGTTTTGTTTTATTCAGAATTAGTGGAATCAGTATTAATATGTATTTGTTTTATCCACTACATGTTTGTATACTACTGAAGATTTTTACCGTGTATAAATAAAACGTGTATGTATGTGTATGTACCGTACCAGTTCCAGAAACTCCAGAAACTCTGAGGACGTAATAAAGTGTTCGTACGCTTTTGTAAAGAAAAAAAAACCTAGGATTTTCAAGGACGTTTCCAGGACTTTATCGAACATTTTCCAGGACTTTTCCCTTTCACGTGAACCATTCAAATAACGAAAAATAATAAAACTAGAATGCTCATTTGCTGCCAACATCACATATCACATTTTTTTGTCATCCATTTCCAGGTCTTTCCAGGATTGCAATAAAGATTCCAGGCCTTTCCAGCCCTTGAATTCAAAAATTTCAAATTCAAGCATTTTCCAGGCATGACAGTCAAACATGAAGCGTGCCCCCCTAGAGTTGAATATTCAATTCATTATTCCACTATTGATTTCATTATTCATTCCAAAAATGCAATAATTACTCTGGGTGAACAATTGCTTATTCAGAAATCAAAATTTGAGCATTTAACATTTTTAATATGGAATTGAAAAATGCATTTTTGGATTGAATAATGAAATCAATAATGGAATAATGAATTGAATATTCGACTCTAGGGGGCACGCTTCATGTCTTTTGACTGTAAATTCATTACAGGCTCCAGAGTCCAGGTGTGGGTTGTTCAAAGGAGGGTTAAATTTAAACCAGGTTTAGTTCTGAACAAAACCATCAAGTCACCATGGTAATTAATCCTGGATTAGTGCTAAACCACTTTCGAGCAACTGGACCCAGGGCTCCAAGACCTCCTCCTCCCAACAGTGGGTGTATTCATTGTATCATGCTTACAAAAGAGTACAACAAAACAGAGACTGGGCGAACAGGAAATCTGTTCAGACAGTGACCACATCAGGGCCAGACACTGCGACCATTATGGTCGCCAATGGCGACTAAACGTGCGGGCTTGGCGACTAAAATTTTAGAGCTAGAGTAGATTTCGTATGACTGTGAAAAGTTCCGCGACAAAGTTGTACCACTCCACGACCGTGAACGCGCCGCGACTACGCGATTTCATTCGGGATCTACAGCAGGCCAGGTTCCGTACCGCCACCGCGACAGTACCGCGCCTTGTCGTGGCACTTTTCACAGTTATACGAAATCTGCTCTAGTCCCCAAATGGCACCCCATTTTTCTGAGTTCAGCTGAGATCCACGTTTATGTGGCGACTAAATCTTTGCATTGTGGCGACTAATTTTTTTAATTAGTCGCCAATGGTGCCTAGCGAAAAAAGTTAATGTCGGTCCCTGCTGACATCCTGATCCGTGATCCTTTTTGCATCACATAAATCTTGCCGAGAGCTCAAACAGTTTATCTACCCTGTAAAATATTGTCAAGTTCATTTGATAGTTCATTTGATCGAAAATTGATCGAAAATATATTCTCTAATCAGCCGATAGAAATGGGTGGTTTCTCCGACTTAGTATGTTGCTATGCTGTCAAAATGGCAGCTGACACAAGCTCTTTTTAAAATTATTTGAGATGTTTACCTTAAAAGAGTCATTATACACAGGGTTCATTTCTGTTAATCCTAATCTCAATGGTATAAACAAGACCAGAGGTCTCCAACTTCTACCACACAGGGAAGCAGAACCGCTTCTACTTTTACTGCCATGCTGTTGGTGTGACAGTGAGCGTTTGTGATCTTTGCTCGGGGACTTGCTAGATGAGCTACCCCTTCTACGGACTTTAGGCTCGGACTCTAGCCCTCGATCTGTCAAAGGTGTGCAGTGATTACAAGTGGATTCTCCACAAGACTTCATTGGCATTCCTCGCTTGCACAGCTTTTCTGAGATTCAAAACAAATGAAAAGTAAGATTTTGTTTTTATTGCGTTTTTTTCTTCTTCTTCTGTTCAGCCAGTAAACTTCTCGAAAACTTCAGGACAAATCAGGTCCTGTTTCATCTAGTGCAGCAAACAGAGTTTTTGTGATGGAAAACCATGTGACTGCGCTAAGTGAAACAGGACAAGAACCTGACTGGCTCAGATGCTTTAACTGGTAGAACAGAGACAAACCAAATCCCAATTATCCGAGACAACTCTTTCAGAACACACAGCATGAAGCAGCAAATTGAATTATAAAAATTAGAAAACATAAAAGATACCAGGGTTCAAAATAGCATCCGGCCGCCGACTTTGCCTGCTTTTTTTTAGGTAAAAAAATATAACAACAAACATGGTAAGAAAAAGAAAATTGAATAAAAACTTGTGTCAAATTGTGTGCGAAAACAGCCAAAAAGCCATTGCAAATTGGGCAGCAATTGCGGAAGGTGCAGAAATTGCTACATGATGCACACTGGTCACTGTATCTTGTCAAATGCCCTTGAATATTATCTGCTTCTGTTTTTGTGTAGGCTATTTGTGTTTCTAGTGCCCACAAAGCCGGTAAATTTGAGCAGATTTGGAAAAATTATTTTTAACCCTGGATACTGCTCAACAATGATATCTAAGGACTCAAAACATCGTACATCTGGCAATTTCCCACACAATGTGCTTGATTAAAATACTCACTTATATCTTCAACAATAACTGTGTTGTCCATTGCTACATGGATACAAAGAGAACTCCAATCATCAAACATTGAGAGCTTCCTGAAATCATGACAAATACAATATGTCATGAATATTAAATTTGTTGCCCCAGCACTCACCCACTCTGGATATGATGTTACACTTTCAACCAATAATGAAAAAAATAGTAGAGTGCTGGCTAGACCTGACTTTAAAAGACACAACAAAATGAATGGGATGTTATTAATTTTACTTGATGTTTTGGGACCTTTCTGAGGAAATGCTAGAATGTCCTAAAATGGTGAGCAAAACCTTTGAAACACTTTTGCATTGACTGATTACATTTTCTTTCTCCCTCACTGGAATTTTCAGGCCTCAGATAGACCCTGCTCCCCCCTACGAAATTTCCCGGGCTGAAATATACCCTCTCTCCTGGAATTTTCCAGGGTCCTTGACACACTAGTCTCCTGTACAGCCGTTCTTTGTGTCGGTCATCGATGCTTCCCTCCTACGAACGGCTGCTCACATTCAAACATTTCTTTCTCTTTGTTCTGAATTATCCAAGACGAATTAGTTACTTTCAATGCATTTCCAAGAAAACCAGACAAAACAGAAAGATGCCAGCCAAAAGTTCTGATATATGGAACCTCGAATGTGATTACCCTGCGAGCAGAGGTTTCTTTCTGTCAGTTCGTTTACTTTTTATTGAGGCCATTTGCGTCGCTGGTATGTCACGTTGTTATTTGTTTAACAAATGACAACAGGACACACCAGCGATGCGAACAGCCTCAATAAAAGGTAAACAAACAGACAGACACCTCTGCTCGCAGGGTATAATGTGATTGGCTGGCAAGCTAAAAAGAACTGGGTTCAAATGTGAGCAGCTGTTCGAGTGGAGGGAAGCGATGCATGACTGACACAAAGAACAGGCTGTGCAGGAGACATTGACACTTGTCTATCCACCCTTCCCCTCAACCAATCAGAATGCAGTATTGATATTAGCTACCACTATGTAGGATATGTAGAATTTTTATCACCAGAAAAACCACCTACTTTAAGACTTGTGCTACAGTGTTTGGTCCAAACCAGCTACCCACTGGTTTGCCCTCTGATACTCCCATTTGAGCTATAAAAAAAAAAACACAAGCAAACAAATAGCATGTTGATGTACATAAACATAATATGCAAACGTATATGCAAACAATAATATGCAAACAAACGTAACATGGAAACAAATAGCATAATGATGTACGTAAACATTTCATAACTAAGACAAAAGAGGAATCAATTGGATCCTAGCCATCATCCTATATGTAATACATTTGGAGAAGGGCAGGTTGCATGTCTTTGCATGATGAGCACACAGGGATTGGATGCATGAATGTCCAAAGTTCTGTAAATTGTAGTATCACTAACCAATTTGATGTATAGAATAAAGACTGTCTTTCTTGTCTAAGAATGCCTCTAATATCTGAAAACATATAACAATTCAACACATATACACAAGTGGCCATTTTCTAAAACCTATAGGTAACTGAACATCTGAACATTCAGGGTTAAACCAGGGTTGTTGATACTGACAATATATTGTAATTGATACAATATATGTATAGAGATTATTCATGTTTTCTGTACTGGCTACCGTTTTCCTGGTATTGGCCCCAGAGTGGAGGGAATACCAATGGACTATGGTCCACAAGAACCCTTTTGGATGGAAGTCTTTAATAAACTTCTAAGATGTGTTTTGATGCCTTTTTTCAAGGGGAAGCAAGCCAGATTGGTTGAGAATCATGACAGTCCAGGAGATATGATGTTTGGTTGCATATTCTAGCATTGATCTATTATCAAGCTGCAGTCCTGTACTAAATCCTGAACTGCATAACAAATACCCCAGATAAAAAAAAAAACGAGTTGCCTGCTATCCCTTAGGGTGTCTCATGCTAATTGTAGCCTACAGCAGTTACAGCTAAAATTATTGCATCGCGACCCACATTTCAATTTGTTTTTGTCTTTGCTGTTCCGCCAGTCAAATCTTTCGAGCCAATCAGATTATTGCCCTGTTTCGCTTGTTGCAGCCGCCTGGCTTTCTGTTGCGTTTTTGTCTGGTTTTAGTTCAGAGGGAAGCCAGTTGACTGTAGTAGGTGAAACAGGGCAAGAATCCTATTGGCTAAGATAGTTTGATTGGTGGAACAGCAAAGTCAAAAATCAACATAAAATTTGATGTTTTTGAAAACATGGGTTGCAATGCAATGGTTTTAGCCGTCTTATTTGCTAATTCTTAGGGTTAAAGATTTATTTGACCAAACCAAATTTCCATCTCTTTGGGGTAAATTTGCACCACATCACACCCTGTTTGCTATCCCTTCAGGTTGGGAGTAATGATCCCCCTATATCGAAAGGGGGAGCTCCCCCCCCCCTCCCCCCCTCCCCCCCCCCCCCCCGTGACAATTACCTGCATATAAACTAAGCTGTCACTGTTTTCTGGATCCCACTGCCAATCTGCAAAATTCAATTAAAAATCATGATGATAATTTTTGAGCATTTTGAAGGATCTCTAGCATTTTATTGGTATAAAAATATTGACATTTAACATACCTCGCCCTAAATGTCTACAGAGTAGCGCTTGTGCAAGCATCATTTGACCACAACGTAACATACAGCCCCACCCAGAATCAGTTGTAGGGCCTGTACCACCTAAAGATTATGTGAAAAGTCTGTGAAAATTCTTGCATTTTTACAAAGTGTAAGCTACATGCTCCTGGAGTCATATACTAAACAGCAGTACAGGAAACATTCCATGCTATTGATGGCAGGGTCTGAATTAGGGGAAAAAAAATTGGCCTGACACAGTTTTTGTTTTTTGACAGGTGCTGTCAGCAACAAATTTTCACCCGCATTTTTTTTTTTTCATTGCAGCAACAATGTTGTCTGTAATGTTTCCAGATAAACAGCTCAAAGATTTGTAAGTTTCCCAAGGCATTGAAGCATAACACTCTCTAAAACTTAACTATTAAAGTCAAAATCATTTCCAACTGGCCTAACAGAGTTCAAAATTAACAGATATTAGCAGATGCAGTTTTGCATCTGATAGAAGAAATTTGGTTGCAGAAAGAAAACTTCTAGTCCCAACATTTTGTGACTAATTGGCACTTTTTACTCGCAATGTGAAAGAAAGATGTCAGCCCTAAATTTAAGAATTCAAAACATTTCCCAAAGAGTTCCATACAGTTATAGCTAAGGAATAGACCTTCTCTAGGTTTTTCACATTTCCAAATTAGGATACAGAAAGAAAATCCATTAAAACAGCAAAAAACAAAACAGCATCTGAAATTCATAGTTCCGATGAAACAATGGAGCCATTTCACGCTATCTGCAGATTCCAATCAGACCGGGAGCTGGAAAGATTCTCCCTCGGGAACTGATCAAGTCCCACAAACAGTATTTCAGGACTTCCGATATCACTCTGATTTGCAGCACTTTTTACCTTTTATGACAGTATAAACTGAGATCATCTGAAGATAAGGATATCTGGTAATCCTAAGCGGGATCAGAATATTTTTTGGACTTTTTTAAGGAAAACCCTGGTTTGTTTGTGGGACATAACAACAGTAACTATGGCTTTGAATGACAGATCGGAACTATGAATTGTTTTAAACTACCAAAGTTTCAGAGAAAAATGTTACAAAAAGGCTTGGCAACCAAGCCTTGAATTTTGTGGTAGGCAAGGCAATTATGATATTATTTGATTTTACCAATTTTGGGGAAGTTCTTCCTGTATGTAAACCACAAGCGAGTCCTCACATCTGTGTTAAGGTAGCCCATATCACCTACAGAGATCAGTTAAAAAAATGTGAACATGAACACTGTGTTTCTATCACTACTATATGGTACATGCATAGACATTGTTTTTATTAGTGTACCACTGGTCTCACAGCTAAGTGAACATAGGTGTTATTCCCTGATCTAATAGGAGATGATGGTGATTATCATTTTACGGCCATTCTCAGTTACACGCGGTCGCCTGGAAAAAAGCTTGCAAGCGAAAACTCATTTATTGTCAAAGTTTCCATGGCAATGCACATGCTTTCACCGGCTTGTTGCACTCAGACAAGACAGAAAAACAGGTTTTCGCTTGCAAGCTTTTTTCCCGGCGATCGTGTGTAACTGAGAATGGTTGTAAAGCAGTCAATAGACATTTTAGCAAGATGAATACACTTTTCAGGTTTTGGATTGATAGACCAAATCGGCTAACAGTGTTTACCATCTTGTTGCCACCCAATTCAGGTGATAATTCCTTTGGGTGGTTACAATTGTCAATTTTTTCCTCACTCAACCGAGTGCACAAGTGTATGTGCAGAACTAACAAAATTAGTTATCCACCAAAGGAATCATCACATGATCTGAATTGGGTGGCAACAAGATGTATACACCATTAGCCGATTTGGTCTATGAGCATTCTATAGTTGGAGTTTATTGTTAATATTTTGTGATATGTCGATCTTTTCTGAGATTAACATAAAGTGAACATTGTGTGGTTCCAGAAAATATCCATACCCCCTCCACAGAAGGGTGTTGAAAAGTGACCCCCCACCCCTCTGGAATTTCCAAGGAAAATACAGTATTTGTATGAAAATGATCAGGTAAATTGTCCCCCAGCCCCTCTGGAATTTCCAATGCCCTTCCTTAGGGGAGGGGGGGGGGGGGGGGGGGGGGGGGGGGGTATGGATAATTTCTGGAACCACACATTCTCTGTCAGAAAGTGTTTTTCATCTTCCATAGTTTAGCAGTGTGGGCAAGTTCTCATTTCAGGACGATATAATTTTAATTATAACATCCTTAAATTTCTAGACTGCATGCAATGCACAGTGTTTGTAGAGGGGGAGGGGATATGAGAAATAGGATCAAAAAGGGGGTGACTTTTCACCACCACTGGATCCAACCCTGGAGAGTGACCGATAGTACCAACAGAACAACCTCAAATCAAATCCCTGTGTAATGTCCAGATTTGCTCTAATATTTTCTGAGGCCATTATTTGAGGCTATTGTCTGTAGCCAATGGTGCAGAATTATGAAATGGCCTATTACTTCCCCTGTCCTTTGGCAATTTTGGAAGCTTTGTGCTCTATTGACGTTTAATTAACTGTCTAATACTGATGGAAAATGTTTTCTTTGAAATTCCCTCCTGGCCAAACCATTTTTAGAAATTATTGGGGTATTTTGTAAAACATTACCCATTATAAAACCTCATTAGGGAATTAAACTTATACAGGTGATTTGTAATTCAAATTTGAAGCAACATTAGACAAACCATTAACTTAACAGACGTGTTTACAACAAGATGCAAATGTTTGTCAAGACGGAAGTGCAGTTAAATAATTATTTCAACCACTATTGGAAGTATTAAGGACTATTAAGACAACATCATATGTTTTTTTTAGATCTATCCACGTAAACAGCGCTCAAAACAAGTTGCTCATATCTATCAAAACATTTCTAAGCCCACGGTAACAATACACGCGCAGTATCATTTTGAATGGACCCGAATCTTTATATACGAATGCTCGCAAGAACCCTTTAGTCTCTCTTCTAAACTATAAGACATTGATATTCGGCAGATCACAATAATTAATAATACTAACCGCCTACGTAACTCGAGGAAGTGAGTTCACGCAAAGCTAGACAAATCAACAACACACATCAGTGCAAGTTTCGCAATATTTTGAACTCGTCGAAAGCGGAAATCTACCAGTAAAACCCAAACTTTGTACCTTCCTCGATGTTGTATCGTTTCCCAAGAACCCATATATCTTCCTGAGTCCTAGGAAAGGTCTCTAGTTCGTGAGAAACCCCCTCGTAAGTGAGGCAGGCCGCATCCATCACTGGGCCCGCCATCTTAGCTCATCTTTTGCTGAGTTTGTTTTTGGTTCATTTCATCATTGGCCCCAGTCCCTTGACTGCGCGATACATCCCGTTCCACGCGGGATTCGCGCGATAGAACACAAGCAATAAATGGGGGTGGGAAATGATATATATCAAGAGTGGATTACCAAGAGTTTCCATATTTACTATGTACGCCCGAATCACAGTCAGTATCGCGATTCACCCTGCCACTCTGTGTTGTTGTGAGCCGTCAATATTTTGTGGTATTGACGGCTCAAAAAGAGCTAGCAAAATTCAACTTTTTTCGCACGAATTTATGTTTCATTTCATTGTCAATAGTTAGAAATAACGTTTAGCTATATTTCTAGCAATATCTTATGGCAGAAAGAGATTTTTTTCGCCGAAAAAGATGGAAAAATGTAAACAGAAAATGCTCGAGCTCGTGCGAAAAGCCCATGTGATTGCGTGAGATCGTGCGTAAATGTAATGAGAATTGAAATTTCAATCGACAATAAATAGCACTATTTCTTGCCATTTCCTCCAGAAAATCTTCAAGAATCGCGATACAATATTAATTACGATTTTGAGACGGCAATTCCACAAAATATTGACGGCGTTGGAAGAAAATATTTTCACGTATTGGGCTCCGTCGCTGCGCGACTCCGCCCAATACGTGAACATATTTTCTCCCAACTAGCCGTCAATATTTTGTGGAATTGCCGTCTCAAAAGACAGAGCGGAAATGACCAAAAATGAAATGTCTAACTTCGCCATATTTAAATATATAAGCTCAAGGTTCCGTATACAAAGAGTTTTTATGACCAAAAACATAATTCCAAATTTTCAAGAAATTTGAAGAATATGAATTTTAGATATGACTGAACAAAGTTTGCAGAATTCCTGATCAAAGTACCAATTCTCCCATAAATGGCACAGAAACCGATGTTTAAAGCCTAATATCTCAAAGACGGATCCATTAGAAAAAAGTCATTTTTGATATTTTGTTTCTAATAAGACAAGGAGTCTGTATGCAAAAAATCAAGCTTTTCTGAGTTAACCTGACCTTATTATTTGAAATTTAGTGATCAAAACAGGTCATTTCCGCTCTGTCGTCTCAAAATCGTAATTAGTATATAGAAAAGTGTATATTTTTAGAAATAGGATGCCCGCGAAAATTCGTCATCCACAGGGTTCCCACTTTTCTCGCCACGCGAACAGTTGTGAGATCCAGCCTAAAATTAAATCGCAGATCAATGGAAAAACCGTTAAAATCGCAAAGATAAGGTAGGTTATTCTCTATTTTGTTGTGTATTGGGTATACGAGCATTCGAGCCTGAGCATTCGATTACTTTCGCGCGCGAAAAGAGAAGGGGGGGGGGGGGGGGGACGGGCTACGGGATTTAATAAAGGCCTTTCGGCTGAAACAGTGATCCAAACAACTGGGAATCTTGTTAGAGCGTTTACGGTATTCAAGGACAGGGAGGGGGTGTAACATACCAGCCTTCAAAATAATTGTTTATCGCAATCCCGCAAATTTATGAACGAAATGAGTTCAACTGATATATCGCGGCTAAGCACCGCCCGCGCGCAAATGTTTCTTTTCCCGCAGCCGCAACTCGTTGAAATTATCAAAATTCTAAAAAAACGCTCGCTCGTTTTCACATTTTCTACGGAACGTTTTTGTTTATTGCTTTTCCGTTTTTCAGTCAAAAAAAATTTCCCCTCTCTGGCATCTGAAAATACATGTACGCGCGACATGCTCTTTTCAATGAAACCAAACAGAAATTTTAAATCAGCATAGGTTAATATAAAGGTCAAAATACGAAGAATAAAATCCCTCTCTTACTGCTGCTGCTATGATACGCGCGCTGGCCACAAATGTATGCAGCGGTCAATTAATTAATTGATCACATGTTAATTTCAAAGTTAAAATTTAACGAAGCGTGTATGAAACAGTTTGCAGTTTATTTGGACGTCACACACTGCAATCCGTACTTGCTTGTTCGTTGCTTGCAGATGAATATGGCTCAATATGGTTTGTACTTTAGCATTTTAGTACTTGGTAAGTACCAATTGGACCTCATCTTTTAATTAATCTTACTCTTAGCGAGTTTTGAAGATGTAGTTTACAATGAGCAAACGGACCGGGTTAACGCAGGCTAACGCTGGCGCGCTCAACATGCTCGAACAACTTCTGTTTAACAGTATATTCATTGCTTTGAAAACTTTATAAATCTTCAAGATGCTGTTGTCAATTTAATAGTTTATATTGGGGAAATTTTCGGTTATCGCTGCTTTTAAGTTTTTTTAGGACCGTCCTATTTCGTAACATAAGTGTTTGTAATAATGCGCGCAGACTGGTAATGGTCGTTGTTGTGTAAATTATGATTCTAAGAGATCGACAAACACCTTAATTATGCATCTGTTTGATTTTGAGATTACGAACATTAGGTAAATCTTTCATAGATTGATTTTCTTGTAATTTTCTCATTTCCAAGAGCAAATACGCGTTCAAACACGCACGCGCCGTAATTCGAGGAGGTGCGATGTTTTGGGAAACAATGGCTATCAACTGCCTGGAAATATTGCAATTCATTAATTTAACTGTACCTCATAAAAACATTGTTTATTTACAGTAATACAATGGGGATTCAGTGATACAGCGATACAATGGGGTTATTGTTCTGTCTAATGCATGAGTCAACGAATACCCCCACCCCCACACCTGGACAAGGTGGGGATTAGGGGCCGACCATTTAACTGTTGAGGGGGGGGGGGGGTGCTTTTGGCGCGTTATGCGTTTTTATACCTCTGTTATGCGTTTATAATTTTTTAGTCACCATCTGGCTGTGCATCACCCCCCCCCCCCCCAGATCCACCCTTCAATTATGCTTATACATTAGTGGAGCAATGGAGCAAGGATGACTTTTGATTACAATAAGATGGAAAATGATTTGAATAACAAAAGCACTTGCCTTTGACCATGCAATCAAACATGGAGGACTATCTTTCTTGCAGGCAGCTACTGTGTTCGAACAAATCCCCACCAACTGGTATGCTCCACCCCATGCAAGGGGCAGCTAATTTCTAAATTCGCCTAATGCCCCACCATGTGGGAAATGAAAAATCTTCTATTCCCCCACTATCCCCTACTATGCCCCACCTCATCCCATGGTGGGGGTTGGGGGTTTGGGATATTTGTTGACTGATGCATAATAACTCAGTAGATCCATGTAATCTTTAAAAAAAATGCAAAATAACATTGTGAAGGAGGGATGTCTTGTAGTGAATATTTGTTAAATAAAACATGAATGAGTTATTATTTCTTTAAACCACTATTTTGTATTCTCCTAAAGTTAATTTTGAATTACTGGCTTAGTTCTCAAGGGAACTCAAGGATTGTCAACCACAGCAAACACAAGTCTATCTACAACTGCCAAGTCAAGTACTCATCCTTCAAGTGCCATACCACTGAAGACAGCAACACCCCTACCAACCAACGGTCATTTTAGCCTGTCCAAAAATGGGCCAAATGTCTTCTGTTGGATTTGGATTGTGATGTCACAGTACATTTTGAAGGAGCTAAAGTTGTAAGGCTTGTTATTATCTAAGCTACACACTGTACTCTACCAGCCTAGGAATGTTATATGGGCCACGTCATGGAAAAAAGTTCCTGGACAACATCATAAAAATGACCCCATTTATTTAAACATCCATAGGTTAATTGTCATTCCAGTGATGTTTGTAATCAATGGACAACAACACAATGTCTGTCCAAAATTGGAGGACAGGGATGGGGGGGGGTGGATATTTTCTGGAACCACACAATTTGTATTTTGTGTGAGACAAAACAATAGAATCATGCAGCCAAAATTGCTAATAGAAATTTTTTTGTGTTTTTAAGGAGGCCATTACATACCATGTTCCTAGTAATGCAGCAGTGTCTGGATTCTGTGAAAGCAATGGTAGCTCTGTTGCCATAGTAACTCTCTCGTGGTCTGTGAGCAATACAAGCTTGTATCTGACGATGGGGTTCCATGGAAGTAAAGCATGGACCATGTACTTTGTACAATTCTCTGCCAACGGAAATGGAAACCCTTGGTGGTCAATGGAACAGGTCAGTTTCTATACTCCTGAAATTTCTAAACTGTCATGAACCCGCAACAAATGATTAAACATTTTTTATTTTGATCAATCATTTTTTACCCTTCGGTAAAGTAAACAAAATTTAAAAATCGCAGACACTTTTGAGAAACACCTTTAAGGATTAAAACAATATGTTACTTGGGAGTCATGGTCCAGCAGTTTGGCAGCGTTAGCTCATGAAAATAGCACACCAAAATATTTAATCAATGCTTTAAAAAATTACAGGTATCGATAAGTGATTTCTTTTTGCCATAGCCCGCTAGTCCATTCTATAAGCTTTCCAATGATATATAGGTTGGCATATTTTGAATAAAATAAGGACGTGTATGATTTTTTTTCGAACAACGTGCGCGAAGGTTCTCAGTACCTTAAGGAGGCTCAATATAGTTTTGATAGTGCATGAGCATGCTATCAAGATTCACTTGCCATGTTGTTGGAGGAATACACAGTAGCCTCCTGGCTGACTGGCAATTATATAAAGTTTTATTTTCAACTAAATCAACCTGCTCTACGGTATATCATGCTCATTATTTGTAATTTTAAGAAAAGTTTAACTTTCCCAAAAATATCCATACCCCCCATGGAAGGGATTGGGAATTCCAGAGGGGTGGGGGGGTCAATTTACCTGATCTTTTCCATACAAATACTGTATTTTTTCTCAGGAATTCCAGAGGGGTGGGGTGGTCATTTCTCAACATTTGGAAACACACATTTTATCAATATATAGAGTGTCTTGTGTGCTATGGTTACTTTTCTCCTCAAATGCTGGTGTGCATTTGCACCACAAACATTTTGATATTTTCTCTTTTTCCACAGATGTGGTAACTGAAACTGCCAATGATACTTTTGTGGAAGGAAGCAAAGGACAAAGTTATTTGTGTGAGAAAAAGAAGACAATAGAACTTGGAAAGGAAACTGTAGTTACTCTTAACTCCATCCATATACAGCCATTTTCTGGGGATTTTGGGAAAAAAGGTGAGTTTAGGGCATAACAGGAAAGACTCTCTCTCTGCATTTCAGCTTCATCTCACAGTCCCATATTAGGGAGTGGTCATTATTTAATGGGGTGGGGGGGGGGGGGCAGTATTTTTTCTTAGCCTGGGCCTAAAACTTTTGACCCCACTAAAATGCAAGCCCAAAAATTATGGACCCCCCCTAACATGCGAGCCCAAAAATATGTATGTAGACATAAATAAATAGAATAAAATACATATACACATAAATGAAATAAAACAATAGTTGGAAAGCTTGCATTGCTGAAATAAGAAAGTATAAAAGAAATAATTTCTACTTTCTTCCATTTTTATGTCTATCAAAATCAATCATCATTTGCTTCTTTGACTTCTTTGCTGTTTTCCTTCATAACTGTTTGACTTTGCAGCACCTTGTCCAAATCAAATGAGCTCTTGAATATCTTATTACACCAATACAGATGGGTAAAAGACATAATTGGGGGAGGGGGTCTGATGGAGCATAATTTTACACTGCACAAAACCCTGGAGGAACTCCATCTTTTTTTACTCCCCATAAAATTCAAATTCCTCACCCAATTATAAGGTTATAAGGGCCCACCATTTGACTTTTTTTTTTGGGGGGGGGGGGGGGGGGGGGGGTTTTTCACCTGTGGCACGTCTCTCCCTCTTCTGAGTAACTTGACACTGTAAACAAATCGATGCACGCCGCAAAAAAAAAGGTTCCCTCGATTTACGGAAATTCGCCGAAGAAGGGGCAGCAAGCAGTCTATTAATCCAATGTTTTTCCCACAGCAAACAACTGTGAAGGAAGCAAGAAGCCCTCCAAGCCTATTGATAATGTTGTCCCACTAGCTGTTGGCTGTGTTCTTGCAGGACTGGTTGTGATTCTTGTTATTGCATACTGTATAGGAAGAAGAAGAGGGAGTGGCTATGAAACAGTAAACTGAATTGTTGAAAATGTGCAATTCCATATCCTCACCACATGCACAGAGGGAATTGGAAATTCCAGAGGGGTTGGGGGTCAATTAACCTTTTATTTTCCACACAAATACTGTATTTTTCTTTGGAAATTCCAGAGGGGTTGGGGTGTCTTTAAGTGCATTCTTCCGTGGTGGAGGTATGAATTTTTTTCTGGAATTGCACAATGACTCAATTAAACATAATTTCTTTGACTTTGGGTCTGGGACTTTTGGGTTTTGGGTCTTTCTTTGACTTCAGGTCTGGGAATGAATATCAGCTGGAAGACTGTGGAAAATTCAAAGTTCAAGAATGCTTTGCAGATGGAGAGTCATGTTTAATAAAATATACAAAGTGTTGTAAGTAATTTTATCCAGATATATTTTATGGGACATTTATAATGTCTGCTAAAGCCTGAGTACCAAGCAGAATGTGTGGTTCCAGAAAATATCCCCTCCCCCCACAGAAGGGTGTTGAAAATTGACCCCCACCCCTCTGGAATTGCCAGGGGGGATGGATATTTTCTGGAACCACACAATTTTATTTCTCCTTCCCTCATTTCATTTCCCGAGGTTGGGGAGAGGGTTCTGATACTTAGGCATATAACATAAAACATAATGGTGTTATATCACAATGTTGATAGTGTGGAAAAATAACAGAAATTTATGGTCAAGGTTGTTAACACTTCATGTCAACATTGATTTATTTCTACAGTATTTTGTGCTTATTTAACAGAGACGTCAACCCCAGGACTTCAAAAATCTGGAGACTGCCTTGAAATAGCAAAATTTCCTGAAATTCTCCCGGGAGAAATACAGTATTATGTATGGCAGTCATCTTGAATTTTTCCCAGGAGACAAAGAAAAAAATCCTCAAGAGACTCTTCACAATACCAGGAGTTGACATCCCTGATTTAGGTACAATTGTCACTTTGAGTGGGAGAATGTTGGCAATTTATCTTGCTTATGTCACTATTGTAAAGGTTAAAAATTATGTCAACCACCAAATTAAGGGAAGTGAATTCTAAACAAATCACATGCCATTAGAATTTGATTTTTCAAAATTTAGTTAGGGTAAATTGAGTTTTGTCATATGCTAATGATGTCATGTAAATGGGAAAGATAAATTCTAAATATTTTTTGGAAGCCTGTTGTGGATGCCTAATAAAATGTAATAAATTGAAATGCCAACCATTATTGTGTAATTTTAGCAAGAAAATTAATTATCTATACCCCATGGTTGGAATTTACTCGAGTAACCGCACCACATCCACCAAATATCAAGTGAAAAATATAGTAATTGTATGGGAAATAAGAGGTGTATTGACACTCCCCTGGAATTTCCATTTCCTTGTGTTTGGAAAACAATCTTATGTAGAAAAGAGGAAGTTTATCGCTACCTGGCCCCCCTTCGTCTGGACATTTTCCCATTTTCTGGTCCCTATATTTTCCTGGCCCTGATGCCCTGGTATATCTGTCAACCCAACTTTGCCAAAAATCTTGAGATTCTCCTTCATGTGGCACGTGAAACTGAGACCCCCGTTCACATGAGACCGGTACAAAACCGGACCGATACAATTCTGTAATGGTACCACCTGTTCATACGGTACCGGTACAATTCTGGCATATTTTGCAACAGTGTTCACACGAGACCGTGCACGCCTATCCGTACCAAAATCGATCTGGTACCGCAGGTCCTCGTGAACGTGCGACGGTACTGTACCAGAATTGTACCGGTCCGGTTTTGTACCGGTCTTGTGTGAACGGGGTCTGAGACATGGTGATGACAGGCTTCAAAATCTTGTGACACCCACCCAATAAGGGTGAGTTGGCAGCTATGCCCTGGGCTGAATAATTTTTCCAACGTTTGTTAAAAAAGATGAGAATATTTCAGGAAAAGATGAGAATATTTTTCTGGAAAAGCTTGTGTTAACTTATGTCTTCGGATAGCGTTATTTCAACATTTTGTTAATTCAAAATTTCAGGACTTGCATCAAAGTTTCTGTACTCCTTTAGATCATCGACCTCCAATATATTTTTCCCACGCCTACTGTTGTTACACTTTGACAGCATTGCGTGCATGCAAGAGAAAATGATACAAGTATCATTTTCTCTTGGTGCATGATATTGAAAGTGATGTTCTATACTAACCTTACATGATCGTGAGTTTGTTTCTATTATAGACAATGACGTAGTTTCACTCATTCAAATCGCGACCCAGGGGTTTTGAGTTGCAAAAGACTTTCCGCGTTCATATCAGGTCCATACGTCATACACAAGGATTACGAAATTCCTAACAAAGCGTTTGTTTGGGAGATTCATTATAATGGGACCCTATGAAGTACTGCCCCAAGACCTCACGCAGGCGCACTGATAACCCCGTGGTAGTCACATGATTTCAGACAGTCTTTCCTTTTCCTTGCGTAAGTGGTTCTCAACACAGTGAGATTTGAACTCTCAAAACTCCGCTAAAATGCTGAGAATAACGCTTTTATTGGGCTGTGCAGCCGTTGCAATTGGTAAGTAATAGTTTTGTATTTATTATTACCAAAGAAATGGCATGGTTTTCCTGCTTTTGAAGTTGTTTTGTACAGTACTTTGCAAGTGCAGTGGAAGAGGATGAAATTCTACCTCCAGTTTGACTTCAGGAACTGACACGAATTGCCCCCAAAACCTGCTTCAGAGCTTTGTAACTTTGCCCCTTACGTTAACCTAACTACAGGATATGGATATTTCATTTTAAACTGAGAAGATATGAAGAATGTTGAACGAATGAAATAACTGACTGAGAGCGAGGGAAATTTTAATTTAAGCTGCGTTGTGTCGTCCCGCCCGAGTATGTCGTGTTGAGATCAGCTATATTTACGTCTCCGCTTTGATTTTCATTGATGAAGCAATGCAGTACAATATAACTCAATTTCTCCACTTCTAAGAGCTTGTTCACTCGTGCTCAATTTCATTTTGTCTCAGCCGCCATGCGAGTCGTGTAGGCGGAAATGCAGGGTAGTTCGCACGTGATTTGCTCTACCGGTTTTATGGGCATCTATATCAGGTAGCACTATTTCGAGATACAAGATACAAAGATACATAGATACAAAGATACAAGGATACAAAGATACATTTTTTTTTGTATTAATACAAAGATATAACAAGGTATCGGATTTCTCATATGTATTAGTGTTACCGGGTTTCAGCCTCTATATTTTCAAAATATAGATGCAGATGCTCATTTAAGCTTAGAAAATATACTACAGAGGCTGAAACTCGGGTAACACTAATACATATGAGAAATCCGATACCAGGAATATTTGTATCTTATGCATCTTCGCATCTTTGCATCTTTGTATCTTTGTATCTTTGTGTCTTTGTACTGTGCTGAACTCAGCTCAGGTCAAGAAGCGAAAACAATGTTATTTTACGAGTCTCATGCTTTATGTGAATTCAATGTGCTTTGTCAAATGTCTACCCAAGTAATATTATCTTCTCAATAAATGTTTTTGCCTAAAACATGTTACTTGTTTCTAAAAGTAAAACTTGTGAAATTACCGGCTCGCCAATCACTCAAGGGTTACGTCACAACCATGTTTGCACAGGGAAATGCAAACATGGCTCTAAGCCAATCAGTGTGCGCGTACTATCTAAATTATTTTATAACTCGAAATAGTGCTACCTATCTATATCTATTGCATTTCTCTTTCCAATTCTTGTACGTTTATCTAACAAATTTGTACATATATCTATCAAATAAAAACACTTTTAGTGGAAAAATACAATAGCTTTCGCTTGAAACTTTGTATCTTTTTAGCTTATTATCCAGTTATTTGTTCTCCCAGGTTGATAATTAAAAGAGTTTATCTTCTTTACAACTCTTTCACAACATAGAGAAGTTATGATAAAGATCTTCTGGAAAGCTATAAACAAAAGTATAAATAGGCAATCACACTGTGGGTACACATTGTGTACACTGTGACTAAATATTGCTTTTTGGCAACTAAATTTTTTGAATTGGTCGCCAATGGCACCAAGCGAAAAAAGTTAATGCCAGGCCTTGTAACATGACTGAAATAATAAGTGTATCAAAGTGTGACTGTGACATTCTATTGTAACCTGTTGTAACATTGTACCTCTACGACCACACATTGTACTTTGGCCTGTCTTGGCATCAGTTTCTCATAAGGATTTTCTCTCTTGCAGCAAGCACAAGTACAATGATTCTGACTCCATCTCCACCAGTGCCCCTGCCCCAAAGAACACTTCCACTATCTCTACACCTTCATCTTCTCTTGCACCCAGTACTACCATGCCTTTATCTACAACCATGGCTAACCACACCAGCTTAATGAGCGCAACTTCAATGATGTCATCCTCTATGAATATGTCTAAATCTATAATGCCATCATCGGCTAATAGTTCTGTCATGCCATCTTCATCCATGCCCACCCCGAAACCCACAACACACATGCCACCTACTACAATGCCGCCCCCACTGTTTGGAGATTTCAGTGTGAAGGAGAATGGCAAATACTGCTTGCTTGCTCAACTGGAGGCCACATTCAATGTCACCTACACTCAAAATACTTCTGTTGTAAATAAAACCAGGAAGGTAGGTTTGGCTTTGAAACATGCTGTTTGCCATATACTACCATTTGCACCCATCCATGAAGTGTGACAATTAATGTTTCGCGTTAGTTTATGTTTCAAACGTGCATGTTTTGTCAAGACATTGTTGCGTTTCTCAGTCACTGATTGGCTGCAGTTTGGCCATCATTTTTTTCAGCCAATCAGAGAGTGAGAAACGGGACTACTTTTCGACAAAATGTGCATGCTTGAAAAGTAAACCACAAAAAATCATCACACTTCTTAAGTGGACGCAAATGTTAGTAAGTTTAGAAATGTTCTTCGGGTTTCTAAGGTTGTGGCTGCATGGCTCAACAAAACTAAATGAAAATAATATTGGCCTGTCAGTTTCCCCCTTTGCCATTTGAGAGAAGCTTTAAAAATTGTGTTACGTTGTTGCAGAATATTTCCCAACAAAGTAGGGTATTCAGGGCTTGAAATTAACAGTGATATTAAAGGTTGCAGTTTATGTTTTTTTTGTGAGTTTTAGTCGCAAAAAAGAGGTTTTACTTGCACAATTGAGGTCAAGCGCTTATGAATATCTACAAAACTAGTCAATATTTGGGACAAACTATTATTTTTTGTCACATAATGGAAAACTTTGGTTGGTTTTGCAACTGATATGGTCACAATTTGAGACTTGGTATTCTGTTGTGTGTTTTGTGGCAGCGCTTTGACATTAATTTTGCACTTCTCACCTGCATTCTAGCCAGCAATTTTCCAGTTGGCCAGGATTTTCAAGCCGTGTTTGTCACATTTGGAAGGCTAGGTTGTTTTTCCACTGGTGACACCTCATTCCTTTTCACAGGCCTACGTTGTAATTAAAACTCCAACAAATTCCACTGAATTTGACACATCAAAGAGCCAATGTGAAACTAATGGAACAGCCAAGCTGGTCATTACCTGGTCCTTTTACAGCTTTGAGATTGATTTCAAGGCCACGGTAGCCAAAGCTTTGGAGGCTGAAATGAACTACACCAACTGGGAAGTTAATGGAGTTACATTCACAGCAAATCTTGTCAAAAACCCAGACTTCATCAATGCAACAGGTAGGGCTTGCTTATCATCTGCCTGATTTGTCACCTCTGGCCACAAAGTGGCTGCAGTTTCAAGGCCTGTGTTGGGAAAAACAACTGAGCAAAAAATCTCAGCAGACACAGCTCACACCCTTGGAGTCTTTTGGTCAAAAGAACCTTTGAAAGGCATGTGATTTATGGTTGTAGCTATTTCAGAAAAACAAGGATAGTGACCCTTATTTTTTCTCTGAAATTGACTATCATCCTGCTGCAGACAATATAATATTGGAAGCAGAGAAAAAATACTGTAGTAGAATATGCATTATTTCTGCCTAATTTGTACAAACATTGTACTTAATTGCTAGCATTGAGCATGAGCTGAGTAATTGTGTTGCTGCATTAGCCCAATGGGATAAATTATTTGAGGCAAGAAATGGCAAACTTTTCTGCAGTGTGAATTTCAAAATAATTTGTCAAATAGTAAAATATCACATACATGCTGTAACATCCCAACAGGGCAAAAAGATGCATGGTGACCCCATCTTTTAATTGCATTTTTTAAAGTCCTATGTATGGGCATCAGTTGTACCAAGTTTGAAAAAATCTAGGTGGCCACATTCTCTTTTCTAGGGAATTATTGTTAAAGGCCCATCATCAACCGGAAGCCTTTGTGCCCCACTTTCTTTTGTTTCAAATTGATCCATTGTTTTTCGGTTGCTCTGATTGGCTAATAGACTGCAAAGGCTGATGATGTTGACCTTTAATCTCTTTGGTTCATACTATCCACTTACCTCATGATTTATGTTTGGGTTGTAGAAAAAATGATCCAGGTCCATGTAAATGGAAGTGAGTTTACAAACTTCAAGGGCAAGTTTGATGGGTACTACACGTGCAGTCCAAAAAGCGAGTATGACCTCAGTGGTGATGTGAAGCTTGACATGAACCATGTCAAGCTACAGCCCTTTATGAGTGCTTCTGTGAATGAGACATGGAGTGGAGGTAGGTCAAAAAGGAAAGCTTGAATGCTAAGCAGGAGTGCAATAGGAAAAGGCTACTGGTGGTGTTTAGTCAAATCACACTACAGTGGAACCCTGATTTCACGATATGCCACGGGGGCAGGAAAACTCCCAATTTAACGATACAAAAGCAGCGCCATTTATGTACATCAGGGTCTGGTAAAACTTTATAAATTTTCCAAGCAAAGACTGCTTGTATTGCATTAATCATTGTAATGCTGAGAGACCCTGCGAGATTCACTTTATTAAAGATATTTACTGTAATAGGAGGATACCACACATATAAAGACATTGATTTGGAAATCGTATGATTGCTAAAGTTTCAGTTCTACTTTTTTTAACCATAGACCGCATCTATATCGTTGTAGTGAGAACAAATTTACGCTTGGGTCCCAAGATTACCATAGTAAAATCGGGAATATTGTTCGAAGATCGTAAAATCAGGGTTCCACTGTAGTGGTCTATTGTCAATGTCTTTATAATAAGTTTTAGTCAAATCACACTAGTGGTCTATTATCAATGCTGCGTTCTGATTGGTTGAGCTACTAGTAGGCTATAAGTTATAGCCTACTAGTAGCGAAAAGTGTCGGATTTGAAAGCCAGAAAATGGCAAATGACCAGAACAAAAACATTTTTTGCAATACAAATTGACCTACTAGTGTGATTTGACTAAAACAATTATTCCTCTCGCCCTCATGGCCTCTGAGTCAATAGCCCATTACGCCTTCGGCCTCATGGGCTATTGACTCAGAGCCCATTCGGGCTCGAGGAATAATTGTTAAATAGCCTACCAGTAGCGAAAAGTGTCAGATTTGAAGGCCAGAAAATGGTAAATGACCCGACCAGAAATGTTTTTGGCTATACAGATTGACCTACTAGTGTGATCTGACTAAAACAATTATTCCTCTCGCACTCATGGCCTCTGAGCCAATAGTCTATTTGGCCTTCAGCCTCATGGGCTATTGACTTAGAGCAGAAACATATAACTTAGTTGAAACGTGTAACAGACAAATGAATCTGATGTGACAACCAGCGAACAACTCGCAATCACTAAACACCATATTTGGAAAATAATTCTCTTGCGTGCAGCCAATCAAAATTCACATAAGACTTTTCCATTGGATTGCACACGCATTCGAACTGTTTTCCGTTGGTTTAGAAATGCGTGGGTTGATGCAAACAGCATTGTCTGCACTCTTATTTACCATGGCAAATCAGCCAATCATATTACAAGAACAGCAAAAGTTGTGATAAAAAATCTTTTCGGTGGGTTTTGAGCATGGAAGTAAAACAGTGAACTAAACTCATTTTGTGCTTCTGTTCTGAGGAGTTCGCACGCGTTATTTTTAGAAAATATGATGAATCAAATTTCCTGTTGCTGATTGGCTAAACGAAGAACCTGATGCTTTCCAAATATGGTGTTTATTGATCACGAGTTGTTCGCAGGTTGATGCACTGTTAACACTTTTCAACTCACTTATATGTTTCTGCTTAGAGTTCAAGGAATGATTGTTAATGAGTTTGTCACTAACCGCTGGCTTTTTTCGGATGCACTGCAAATGGTTTTAGTGAATTTATTTCCTTGACAAAAGGAGAATTGTGAATGCACAAATCTCTAATGAACTTGTTCTCAAATGCTCGCTCTATTGTGATTTAAATTGAAAGTCTAGCCTGAAATCGGCTCTACCATGACCAATGTATTGTTGGTCAACGGTAGACTTGACTTCAGCCCTATTTTTTCTCGCGAATTACAATATTATATAGCAAGGAACTCTGAAAAGGACTATTCCTTCTGCTGCCATGTGTACAAAGTTGTGTAACATTCTTGTCTGCATTGAACTTTCTTGTGAAATACTCTTTCGTTTTATGCTAGATATTAGTGGATATTAAAGATAGAAATAACCAGTTATTTGGTTAGGGTTGTACACGCAACGGAAGAAGAGCCACCTAGTGGAGCCGATTTGCGTAACCCATTATTTATTATTATTATTATTATTTATTATTATTATTATGTACATTTAATTATTACATTTAATACCAACATTCATTCATCTGCATATTTTCTCACCCAGATTTTTATGATTGTGAGCCCGAGAAACCGACCAAGAAGCCAGAAGATGACGGTGACATAGTACCTATTGCTGTAGGATGTGCCTTAGCAGGACTTGTTCTTATCGTTCTCATTGCTTATATAATTGGACGCCGCAAGAGCAATCGGGGATATGAGAAGGTTTAAGACTAGGTATTCGTTGAGTCCCATCGAGTCCCATACTACATGTAAATACCTTCTTGATATAATCAACATCATGTGGCATGGGAGGTCAGGTGTTACCAAAAGGCGTGGCAGTCGGTGGGGAAGTCACTTCTGGGTAATAGACACTCACATTCCCCAGGATATCAACCCTCTTGATGTTTTTGTTTCTAGAAGGTTAATCTTGGCAAAGTGACATTTTAAAGAGCCTGTGTCAGCCGCCATTTTGACAGCATAGCAACATACCAAGTTGGAGAAAGCTAGCCTGCGAGCTGGCTCTCCAGTGGGTTTTCCAGAGAAGAATTTGTTAGGGCACGCGCGGGGTTCCTGTGGCGTCTGGATTCCCACTGGAGAGCCGGCTAGCAGGCTAGGAGAAAGCATTCATTTCCATCAACTGATTTGGAGAATAAAGAGCAATTTTCTCGATTCAATTTGGTAAATCAAAATATAGATGTTTATTTAGATATTTCTACACGTAATTTGTCTTCTAATATCGAACAAAAATAATAACAAAGGAGTAGCTGACACAAGCTCTTTAAAGGTTTACAATGTACTTAGGTCACGGTCTGGAGGGGGGAGGGGGTCCCACATTCCCACATCCTTTTCTTGAAAATCCCACATCATGTTATTTCTCTCTGTAAAATGTGCAGTACTGTAATATAAATGTCAGTAAATGTGTCCCATTTTCCTGCCTCGTCGACAACAGTATCCCACAGCATCCCAAACCCAAGTTATTGCCCTTCTCGCTTCATGAAGCAATCAAACCACGAATCATGCCTAAATATTTGCATTTTTCCAAATCTGCCAGATCCAGCGAAAATTCCCAATACCCATCCAGATCCTGTTAAATGTTTTGTAATCCTATCATAGTATTGATTTCTAGTGTTTAGATTTCTATAGTGAGATAAATGAATTGCCTTGACTCGTTAATTCCATGTCAAAATTCAAGCAGAAAATTTCGCGACTCATGAAATATTGTTTTTAACGTGGAATTCACAAGTTAGGGAATGAAGTCATCTTGAATCCCATAGTTATTAAGTAATTCACTAGAGAGAACCAAAACGCGGATTAGTGCGAGAAAAAAATCGAGCTCAGTTGGTTTTGTTGAATTCGGCCAGTCAGTGTTCATCTGATACTTTCTTTGTCCGATGGGCGTGGCATGTAGTTTTGTAGCCAATAAAAGTCTATGATAATGACGTAATGACGTAAAGGTAGTGAACTCAAACCATGAAATCACATGGAATTTTGATGCATCCTTCGGTCTAAAACTGGTTAATATGTAGTCATAGAATAGCAAACTAATGGTGTAATTTTGAAAGTTTCTTACCGTATTAGAGCAAAACAACAGACAGATAACATTGGCACACCCATTGGACATGCGATGGTTGCTTGGTCATAAATGACGCCTACACAGCTGAATACTAACCTATTGGCCAGGTTTACGATCATTTTTGTAGGAGCTACGTAAAATGCTTTTAGTATACTTTTTTAGAATCTGATATTTCATACATATGTAAAAATTTGCACCTGCCGAAATCACAATAAATAATTATAGGCATGAGGAGATTTTGTAGTAAAGTATAAATCATGAGGATGATAATATTATGACGCAGACAAATTAAATACTACAGAAAAAATATAGCCCGAAAAGCTGCTCTGTTTTAATTTTTCTTATCCGGTTTTCATTCTATAAGGGTGAAAATAAGTCGTGCACTGCATTTTGGTTTTAACTGAGAACAATATTAATATTCAGGACATGACAATTAGACTAAAACAAAACGCCAGTAATCGATGCTAGTCGATACTAGTATACCACCAGGGACGTATCCAAGCCTCTTGTTCTTTTAAAGCCTGGTGTACACTTGCGACAAATTTTGTGGCTTCAAAACGTTGAAACGTCAACAAAATATAACAAGATTGCTTTGGTGAAGCAATCTAATCATGATCCATGGAAAATACTGATTATTTCAATTATTTTCCCATGCATTTTTCGTTGCAACATGACGTCGTTATGTCGCTAGTGTGCACCGGGCTTAAAGGATCTGTCTCACCCTGCCCATAATGCATTGCTTTGTTAATGTTCACATGATTAATTTATTCAGAAACTCTGGCTTACTGCGGTTTTCATAATTCTGCGAACTCTCGCTATCGATTTCCAACCGTAAATCCGCCTTCTGGCTTCCGTCAATCAAACTGCCGAGCCTTGTCGTCGTTATGGCTCTTTGTGCTTTTTGATTGGCCAGCAATAACCATTCACTGGCATGACAGGAAGCCATTTTAGCACTGCTTAGGCACTGGCCAATCAAAAAGCACAAAGAGTAACGTCAAAAAGACTCGGGAGTTTGATTGACGGAAGCCAGAAGGCGGTTTTACGGTTGGAAATCGAAGGCGAGAGTTCGCAGAATTATGAAAACCGCAGTAATGCAAATGAATTCTACGATTACGAGTTTTTTTTGTGCTTGTACAGTAAACACGTTTTGTCGAGTCTCTGATGTCGAAAATGGTAGCGAAGCAGCGCATTATTGGCCAGCTATTAGCATGCTCGAGGATTCGCCGCTATTTTTCTCGGCCGCGACTCTTTTTGGGAGCGCCCGCGACGCGCGGGACCCTCGAGTATGGCTATCCTGGATAATGCTGGGTTTTCAAGAATGTAGAATTTGATAAATATCGAATCTTTATGTAATTTGGATTTGGTACAATACTCGACAGTAATAAAGTGTTTACGTCTAGTATGTTAGTGTTTTTAGTTAAAAATGGCCATTTTTTCCCCCCTAAAACAAGGTTGGCTGCGGCATAGTCCCATTCGAGTACAGATGATTTGACCACTTCCCTTATAACTTAACACTAGAGCAGCATTAAGGTACGTTCACACGGCGCGATCTTAGCTGCATATTGAAGTGCGATTTCTGCGTCGATCGTCGACGAGATATCGCGCGGTGTGAAAGGGGAGTGAAAAACGTCACCCCCCTTTTCAGTACCCCTAGATTAGCCCCTGTATTCATGTCCGTTTGTTGGCGAGCTGAAGAAACCGCACCCGCATCAGTGGGATTATTTTAAACATGGTCAAAACGCCAGCACATCCCAAGTGAATCGCTGCTGTCTCGACTCGAATAAATTGCACCTGAAATCACTCAGGGCCTGACTCGGCAGCAGAAAAGAATTTTGCCAATATACGAAAGCTACAGCAACGAGACTTTGCATCAATGCAAGAGAAAATGATAATTCTAGTACTAGCAAAATTTTGACAGTTGAAGTTTCTATGACAACCAATTTAAAGGGGCATGACCATTTTTGTCCTAACCTCATTTTCCTTTACTTCATTGATTTCTTCATTGATTTCACCTTGAAAATTAACGGAGAGGAGAGAAACTTTGTTGCTAGGGCAACAGTTCTCACGATCACGTTACCCTGGACACGATTAAAAAACGCTATCCACTCAACTGCAGAAGTTCATGAAGATCACGAATTCAGGGTGAAAAGGTAGAAAAATTGGTAGTACGTTTCCCCGTTTTTGATTGAAAGTTAATTTTAAACGGTACTTACAGATACTCTAAAATTGTGTCTCCATAGCAACTAAATGCATGGGAACGTGTTACTCATACCAAGTTCCATCTCGGTAGCAATTTTGCTCAAATGCAGTTATTTGCAAAAAAAATGCTTTTTGCCTTACGAATCTGCGTATCACCTCCGTGCGACTCAACGAACACAAATAACCTGCTACGGGGCCGAAATGTGTTTCGAAGTCACGACCTTGATTTCACTCGGGATTCTGGCATCGTAGTCGGTCCGGAATAAAGCAGACCAAGAGTGGAATCCACTCTTGAGCAGACGTAACTCCGATCCCGGCTAGTGTCTTAGCAGCCGCTTGCGCGTCGCTCTTTCGCGAAGCGCCTGCGTAAAGGCCCGCCTACACTTGCAATTCTTGCTGCAATTTTTGTCGTGCGAGTCGTGGCGAATTTTCTCGCAAGTACGCGTCAACTCAAAATCACTATGTACAGTATGTATAGGTGCAACTCGGTGCGATTTGCCGCAATTTTTGTCGCATGATGTCGCGGAGATTTCAAACATGCTCGAAACTCTTTGCAACTTCATGCGCTTTTTGAAGAAGAGAGCGCAGAAGTCGCACCGGATTTGCATCTCGTTTACACAAGAGAGTTGGAATTGCAACTAGAGCTATAAAAATTGGCAGCGACAAATGCAACAAAAATCGTAATACGTGAGTGGCTACGATCCCGCGGCCCGCGCGAAAATTATCACGAAAATTATCGCGAAAATTATCATTGACCAGATAACCCGCAAATACCTTGTGTGACGGAAAAGTTTAAATTATTTACTTACAGAAATTGTTTCAATAAAAAGAAATCCTAGCTCAGAAAAATATATGTTGCGGGCTTCCTGTATCGCCGCGCGCGCTAAAAGTGGCGGGAAATGAAAGTCAGCCAATCAGAAACGTTTCCCTGGCAGACACATAAGGGGTGGACCATTAGAAATTGGGGAGGGGGGGTGGCAATAATTCTGCGTATGATTTTTTTTTTCGGGGATCAGGTTGTGCAGGAATTTTTTTCGGACTCGAAGGCCATGTACGATTTTTTTTTTCGCAGACACACACACAAAAAAGTGGAAAGGATAAACCCACGAGAGGTATCTTGCGCATCGAGCACTACCTGTTCCCGTGGCGTTTCGTTCCCACAGGCCGTCTAAATCCGCATCAACAAATCAACAAAATTTTCTTATACTATATTTGGTTCAGAAATGGAATAAGAAAATCTTGTTGCTGTATGTATAGATACAACAAATTTTCTTATGATATACTTTTATTGGTTGCCGTTAAAAAAGAAATGAAGCTGTTAAACGTTTTCGCCATCCCCCGCCCCTATTTGACATGGTAGAGGTCTTTTTCTTCCGTTGCGCGCGAAGCGCGCTCGAATTTTTATAAACGCATTTCATCAAGCCTCAGAGAAAGGGTAGACGA
This sequence comes from Scolanthus callimorphus, assembly GCA_033964015.1. NCBI lineage: Eukaryota > Metazoa > Cnidaria > Anthozoa > Actiniaria > Edwardsiidae > Scolanthus > Scolanthus callimorphus. The sequence goes on from CM066923.1 coordinate 20,831,013, forward strand.
ACGTTCCGTTTTTTGTGTATAATAAACAATGCCTGTAGGTTTTATTATTGATTCCACAAATTACGAAATTATTATTCATTTGTGTGAAGCGGTCCACATGACGAATTTCTATACTTGTAACGTCGAACTCACGCTTACCTAAGTGTGATTCTTTCGAACATAGTGACTGCCTGCCAGGCCTATCACTTCAGGGCATTTTTTGGGAGAGTTTGTTTTTCCTCGGCAAGATACACTTGTTCTTGTAAACGGCGCGAGGGCAGTTAGTGTCTTCGGTGCGTGAGTTCTCACCGACTATATGTTTGATGGTATTTTTAATGCGCGCGAAGCGCGCCGAAATTTTTATTAAGTGAAGTAGAAAAATGCAAAAGAGAAGTTGCTGGAATAACTACTTAAGACATCTTTTAATGAGAACCCAAGCCATGTCTTTGTAGGATTTTTATTTCCTAGCTTGAATCTCTGCAAGATTTTTTTTTTGGAAGGATTGGCCTTGCGCGAATTTTTTTTTGGGAATTGCCACCCCCCCTCCCCCAACTTCTAATGGTCCACCCCTAACACAACATTCTATTTTTATCCAAGGCCACGTGACACTTCAATTTCATTGGGTCCCGTGCAATTTCCACGAAACAGCGAGGTGTTTGTGCAATACTGCATTGGCGCTTTCTTTGGGGTAAAAAAGATTAGCTTTACAGCGAGAAGCTCCCCCATCTTCAGCCCAAAATGATGAGATTTGAGTGTGCTACAGCCCTGTGCTTGATTTTCATGGGTAAGTTCGTTAAGATTATGCACAGACGAGACAAACTGCATGAATAAGAACAACTCCAACTTTAGTTCCTGTTTGCCCGTGCCGAAGTACAGCAGCTCCGTTTCGCTTAAAATCGCACAGAAGCTGGAAGCTCTTTGAGTTTTAGATAGAAAAACATGCTTTAAATTAATTAGAAACCGTCATGATTCTATAAGAGTACCCGCGACTTTATATTTGGGTATAAATCGCGTCGTTTTCATCGTTAATTTCGTCATGCGTGAAATCAACTGAATAAAATGCTCGACGATTTTATTTGTAAGGCTTACTTAATAGTATGTTACTTTTGTTTCGATTTTGTTGTTTTACATTGCTATTTTATTAAGGTTATTCAACTGTTACATTGATCGTGTTAATTATGTTAAGGACCGTCAAGTTTTCAATCTTTGCTAGAAATTATTTTGCGAGAAAGAAAACTTAAGTAAGGTAAACTTGTCCCAAATGTAGTTTAGAGTTTCACACTCGTCGTTTCTACTTCGATGTCCTATACCACTAGAGATATAAGTTTGGATTTCGCTGTTCGATTAAATTCCACCTTATAATGTTTCAGTTTCAAGTGACTCCGATCAATTGATCCATCTTAAAAGCTTGATCTATCTTAAAAGCCTGACGGAAATAAATGCTCCGCTAGGCAGTCATTATAGATGCAATTTTATGAATATGGCTCTGCGCGGAGCTCCAAGCTGCTCTACAACCCGGGGGTCACAAAGCTTCTTTTGTTTGGTGGAACAAATCATAATGCAAACAAAACTGAATACTAATAAGGTGTCCTCTGGGAATGGTTCTTCCACTGGGGTATTAACCCGAATATTGGTTGTATGGAAAAAAAGCTGTTTTCCATTGCAAATCATCACAGTTTAACCCCACTCCCCTCTTAAATCAGAGCTTGGTTTTAATGTCATTTTAATGTTTTCACACGCTGTTTTCACACTAGAGATGAGCATCGTCTGGGTGGAAGTGGAACTATCAAAAGAGACAATGGCTTATGGAAAATTTCAAGGAATTTCATTCTTCTGATATCTGACCATTTCAAGTTTCACATTATGTATCAGTCAATTCCAGCGGTGACCATCCCCCCCCCCCCCCCCCCCCCCGGACACCATGGGGCATTTGCACACCACTGCCTTCCCTGGGGTGGGAATTTTTAAAATTTTGCTGGCCCCGGGGTCGGGAATTGTTTTTCCCCGGGGGAGGGGGTGGGGAATTTTGGTTTTCTCATCTCAAGCGCGTCGGTTTTTGCGAACTACAACCCAGTTACAGAAAATAACGCCACATAATATATAATGCAGAGCAAGGCCCGTATACACCACGTTTGGAGACTGACACATTTGCACATTTCACAGTTAACGTCTTCTATAGAGAAGAAACAGATTTTGCAATTTCGTCTCAGTGGAAAAACATAAAATGAATTGACACTATAAACAGAGTTCCAATTTTGCAAAAAGTCAAGTAACATAACTGCGAAATAGTTGCTCTGCAAATAAAAATAAAGGTAAATTTCGCTTTGCAGCTAAATGGCTACAACCGCGAATGGCCTAGGAATGTCACTTCTTTATTTATATTTTGTCTCACTTTCAGTGAAATGAGAACTCGTTCAAAGACGAGAAAACTAAAGTACATTTAAAAACGAATTGTAAATGCTCGGACAGTATAAATGGAGTTGAAGTTTTGTTGTGAAGCTTTGTCACGCAGAGTTACCGTCTTTTTCTCGTCCCGGGGTGGGGCATTTTTCCGCTTTTTGTGTTCCCCGCCGTGGGGTATTCTGCATTTTTGCTAGCCCGGGGGTGGGGAATTTTCAGTTTTATTTTTAGAAATGACCAAAAGCCCGGGGGGGGGGGGCATGGTCACCGCTGGAATTGACTGATACATTAGAAAAACATAGCCTCCTTGCAGGCAACGCTGTGGGTTTTTTGCGGCCGAAGGACGCTCACAATTTCCCCGCCCCCTACTCCCATGACATTCAATTTTGCTCACCCCCTCCCTGTGGTTGTTCAAATTAACATTGCCACAAGAAACCCACATAGCAAAATGTGCTCCAGAAGAGAAAGAAACGCTCCAGGAGAACAACAGAGATGCCTGTGGCAGAGGCTAAGACAAACAAATCATTAGACCGTTTGTCTGTCCAGATGATTTTTTAGTCTTCTAGTGTGATCAGTTTTTCATGAGGGAGGTGAACAAATTGTGAAAGCAGCGGCATAGCCATGGGAGGGCCAAGGGGGCCTTTTCGAAACCAAAACTACAGCAAATTTATTGGACAACATTTCAGTATTTCACAAGATATACTGCTTCAATAACTAAACTTATATTTCAATTCTCTTAGCTTATTGCTAAACTCTATCTAAGGTGCTTTGAATAAAAGGGGTGGTGCATGGTCCCTCCAAAAAGCATTTTTCTCACAAATTTTTAGGAGTTCTCAAATTTTCTGATTTTGAAATTATGATTCCCGGATTTTGAACAATAAAATTCTAGATCTTGGATTTTTGGAAATTTCAAATTTCCCGAATTTGACCATTCGCCACCTCTTATAAAGTGCAGAAGGGTTTGATATATGACCTTTGCCCAACCCCTTTTCTTGAATCTCACAATTCTTTATTTCTTATCTTGCTCAAGTCATTTTCCTTATCATTTCTTTATTACAGGAGCTTGTGTAGCTGCTACAACAACATCTGTCCATGTTCTGGTTCCATCGGCATCAGCAAGTCCGCCATTCTTTACTCCAGGAATCTCCAGAAATATTGCAACACCACTCCTAACTATGAGTGAAGCAGTTGCAAAAACCAACAAAACAAACAGCACTGCAATATACATTGTAACAACGTTGCATAACAATGCATCCACAGTGCATCCTAACTCATCTACAGCACATCCCAACTCATCTACAGTGCACCCCAACTCATCTACAGTGCATCCCAACTCATCTACAGTGCATCCCAATGCAACAACCTCTGTGCATCCAAATACAACTGTTCCCATAAATTCAACTGTTTTTCCCATCACCTCAACTGTTTTCCCTGGGAATTCAACAGTCATGCCCCACCCAGGGAATTCAACAGTCATGCCAACGGCGACTATGCACCCTTCTGTCATGCCAAGTTCATCTGCAGTTCCTCCAACCACCCCGCCTCCACCACCTCAGCCTAAGGCCAAGTTTGATGTCAAAAAGAATGGAACTGACTGCTTGCTGCTTTGGATGAGTTTAAGGCTGACTATTAAATATCATAGTCGTATTAATGGAACCATGGTAAGATGAGGAAACATATTTTGATACGATGCCATGATTCTCATGATTGTGATGACTGAGGTAATATAGTGTCGGCATAAAGAAAAGGACAGTAGTATCTATGTGCTCCATTTGCAGGGGCGGATCCAGGATTTTTTCAGAGGGGGTGTTGCAGCACTAAGTTGGACTGGTTATAATCCATACTGAGTTCAAAACCTTTTTATAACTACAGAGTTCATCAAATCTATCACTCTTATGGGGGGGGGGGGGTAGCAAACCCCCACAACCCCCCCCCTAGATCTGCCCCTGTTTTGCACCATTGCTTGTCGAGAATCAATCCAGCTGTTTATTTTCTTCCCTTTCACTTTGAGGCTACTACTCATGTCTTGGATTAGACAATAAACTGAGGTCCCATCTGCCTTCCCTTCTACCCCATTCAAGGTGGACGCTAAAGAACCCATTGCACTCTTCATAAGAGAAGGGGCCTGGCTCTCGGAGGCATATATACTGTTAAACAGCCCTCATGATTGTAAGCTGCGCGGCTGCAATTTGTTCCATCTAATTCAGCTTGTTAAGTCCTCCAACCCCTTCTTGTCTAGTGGTCATGTACTTTCGACTGCTTGGAGTTCCATTTCACAAAGAACACGCCCTGAACATTCTTGTGCACTGATATTGTCTTGTTTACTTAAAAAATATCTGTTTATCCCCAAGGGATTTTAGGGACTGGTCATAAATTAAAGGGGGGGGGGGGGGGGGCTCTAATTTTCATGCAGGTGAAAAAGGGAGGGTCAAAAAATTTTGTGCAAATGACAAAGGGAGGGTCATTATTTTTACGCAAACATTGTTAGGGGAATACAGGGCCGTAGCGCTCATAGGGTCAGGGGGACCAGTGCCCCTACAGTTTTTCCCCAATCAATCCTTAAAACACAGGCGATCCAAGCTCTAGTCATGTGGGGTACTGTGAAAGAAACACGCAACGTTGTCGCTGTAAAAATTGTACGTAAATGTAAATATTGAAATAAAATCACGTGACATCTCCTTGAATGTTGTAGTTGTCAAATAACGTGCTCCTGGAGCGATTTTATTGCATTTTGGGTGTTTTTTGTGCCTTTTTCTTAATACCCCTACAGTATGTTATAATAGATTGACAAGGTACGAAACGAGCATGCAAAACACTTTTTTCTAGCTCGATTTTTTTCGCTAAAAATCGAGCTTAGTCATCAAACAAAACAACCCAGACAACCAGGAATGAACCACAGCACTATGTTTTAGCAGTCATTTGAATGTGCAACTTACCTGAGAGAAGTGCGAGGTCTTAAAAGTCCAAACGATTTCGATTTGAAGGCGACGTTAGAAAAAGTGGTTGGGTCACGGTCGCACGGTCTGGGTCGAGAAATCCAATCGACTGCCACTATTGTGAATTTAGCCAATCAGAGTCGCAAAGCAGATCGACCGTTTTGGCGCCATTGCTCCAGGTTTGCTCTGATTGGCTAAATTCACAATAGTGGCAGTCGATTGGATTTCTCGACCCAGACCGTGCGACCGTGACCCAACCACTTTTTCTAACGTTGCCTTCAAATCGAAATCGTTTGGACTTTTAAGACCTCGCACTTCTCTCAGGTAAGTTGCACATTCAAACGACTGCTAAAACATAGTGCTGTGGTTCATTCCTCGTTGTCTGGGTTGTTTTGTTTGATGACTAAGCTCAATTTTTAGCGAAAAAAATCGAGCTAGAAAAAAGTGTTTTGCATGCTCGTTTCGTACCTTGTCAATCTATTATAACATACTGTAGGGGTATTAAGAAAAAGGCACAAAAAACACCCAAAATGCAATAAAATCGCTCCAGGAGCACTTTATTTGACAACTACAACATTCAAGGAGATGTCACGTGATTTTATTTCAATATTTACATTTACGTATAATTTTTACAACGACAACGTTGCGTGTTTCTTTCACAGTACCCCACATGACTAGAGCTTGGATCGCCTGTGCTTAAAACTCCTGATTTTGCACCCTGCATATCAAAGTAACCCCAAAAATGCAGTAATTTCACATGCTAGGCTCTTAATTTTTGGCACGCTTCGTGCGCAAGACAATAATTAAAAATGTCTATATTTTTTTCAATATCTAGACTAGACGAAATATCAGAAAATTGCAATATTTAAGGCGCATGAGGCATTTTTTAGTAAAAGCTGGCAACAAGAGTTTCCTTATGTAATTTTTCACGCTGAATCCGAATTTTCTTGTTGCCACCCCTGATTTTGCATTTTAATGGGTGAAAATGACGTCATCATGATTGACAGCTGTTCGCGAACCCCTTAAAATAGTTTTGTCGCTATATTTCAAATTCGAACGAATATTTAACTTGAACAAGATAGTTTAGAATGTTCTATACGAAAAATTGTCGTATTATTCGGATATGGCGCTGCTGTGATATTCAAAATGGCGGATCCAAGATGGCCGCCATATCGTCAGATTTGATTTTTAGAAACTATCAGTCTGGTAGTCAAAAAAGACATGGAAATAAATACCTGACAATGAATTCAAGGTATCACAGTATGAAATGCAGTGCTGCTGGTCGAATGAAGCCTTATTAAATATATAAAAGGCAAATCAATATGAAAAAGGTGAATCAGATTCACCGCCGCTTGATTTTACGATCTAAACGATATCACCATTTTTCGATGATCATCCTTATTCCCGGCAACAAAACTGTGCCTTTGAAGTCCTTATATCAAAAGTTCGTTCATAACGATCATGCAATCTGCAGCCCCCGTGGCATAATCGAAAAAATAGCGGAAACCTCAGGACCAGCAGAAAACCTCAAAAGGAAACCTCAGACAAGAAAGGGATTGGAATAGGAAAGGGCTTTCAAGCTAGAGAGGAAAGCTACTCCGAGGACAAATCAAAGTCTTACATTCGCTACTTTTGCTTATAAGGTCAAAGTTGCTACCACCAGGCTATAAAAAAAATCGGAAAAGGCTGGAGCAACGCCTAAATTGCCATAGAATGATTTCCCCCTTTATCCCTGCTTTTTTCTTATCATTAGTATTCGTGTGTGTGTAAGAGGAATATTCTGCATGCATTTAAAAATAGTCGTAGATGTATTTGACTCAGTGATAGGCTTTGAAATCAATAGTCATAGTGAGAACTTTTACAGTAGGAACGACTAAGTTGCTATAATTTTGTGGATTGCGCTTCCTACCTAAATTCACTAACAACAATCAAATATTTGCCTATATATTATTCTCTTTCCACCATAATCGTCAGTTGCTACTTTTTTTTAACTTAAAATCGTTTAAGTTTTGTCTTTATTATTTTTTTTTTTAAGTTTAGCCTTTGAACGTGATGGCCTCAAACAATCAACAGATATCCAAAATGGCGGCACGGCGGCCATCTTGGATCCGCCATTTTGGATGACGTTCTACGCCCATCAATCACCCTATCCCATAATATAGAAACATTTTTTTGAATATCACATTGCCACTTATACATTTGAATTTCACTGGCCGTTAAAATTTGAAAAGAAAATCGGCGAAAAATTCATTGTAGAGGTTTGTGTGACAGCTGTCAATCATGACGTCATTTCACCTCTTAAAATTCAAAATCTGCGTTGGCAACAAAAAAATTCGGATTCAGCGTAAAATTCGCATAAGATGGCACTTGTTGCCAGCTTTTACTAAAAAATGCCTCATGAAGTACGATTTTCCGAAAGTTCGTCTAGTCTAATCTATATCTAGTGAATGATGGGGGAGGGTCACCATTAATATGTCACCGCATTTTGGGAGGGCCAACATTTTTCATGCATCTTGTGAGGGAAGGGTTTCCCAAAAAAACATGCAGACCAAAATAAAAATGCACCAGCCCTCCCCTCCACCCTCTAATTTATGACCAGTCCCTTATTATACAGTTGGCTAAATAATGGACAATGAAATTTAAAGACAAATTTGGGTATAAAAATCCAATGAGAAAGATGGGCAACAAAGCTCCTTTTTTGCATGTTACCATGCCATTCACCTTGAAAAGCAAGGTAAATCAGGAAAAAGTTAAAGATCACAGATTTTTGCAATTGGTCAGGGAAATTTAACAGTAAGGCAGACCAAAAGTCAGGGAAGTTTGATCCAGAAATTTTCAATCTTACTAGTATGAATCTTGTACAATCTTGTTGGAACCCAGTGTAAGGTGCCAATGCAAGCAGTTGTATTGCTTGCTCCAAAGAAAGAAAAATGTATAATGCAAGTGTTATAAACGTTCTGCTTTATTTCTCTCAGGTAACAGCCACTCTACAAATGCCAGCAAATGCCACAGCCACTGGTAACTGTGGGCAGGATAGGTCATACATTAATGTTGAATGGCCTAAGGACAACCCTTTCTACTCTGTTGGGATGTGGTTCAGAGCAGGTGCTCACTTGGCTGAAGGTGCTACTGGTCTATGGCAAACAGAGAATATCACCACCACCGTGACATTTACCAACAATACTGCCTTCTTTTTTGCCAATGGTGTGTACAACAGAAAAAAATTAGTGTAGCTAGAGAGAGAGGAAATGACCAAAAATGAAATGTCTAACTTCTCCATATTTTTTCATTTTAAAACCTACCGGTATATGAGGACCTTCATTATGCAAAGCTAAGGCACCTGGAGGCAAGAGAGTGCAAAACTTGGGCAAACAAAGAGTGCAATGTGCAAGAATTCAAATTGTTTTAAAATGCTACTTTTTAGTCCTTTTAAGACCTATACTGTAAAAAGGACCTTACCTGCTCTGCAAAGTATCACCTCTCCCTAAGTTTTCATCAAAATTTTATTTCTACTTTGGCTATAGAGCAGTTTTCACTATTTGTACTTAAAAATTACTCGGTAATTGCAATTGCTTCGGGTTGTGATTGGTTGAGGGCTCAAACTTTGAACCTTCAGGCAATCAGATCTTTTTTTTTTTTTAGTTAGCGTAACGGCTTATTATTTATTATTTTTTTAAAAATTTTCTTACATTTTGTTTCCTTACATTTTGTTTCCTTTCCTTTACATAATATATATTTATTTACATTACTTTTGTGACTTTTTTTTTCTTAAATTTTTTTTCAATTTGCATATAGGTAAAAGAAAAACAAACAAAAGGAAAAAGAAGCAATACATAAACGACACAAAACACAAGGACACCACTTAACGTAAATTACGGTCCCTACAAATAATAAATGTTATTTTCGGCTACCCATGACTTAATTCCGTTTCATTTTTTCTTAAATTGGATCTGATTTGCTTGTACTTCTATCCTAGCCTTTTGGACTAGGAGAGTTAGGAATCCATCAAAGGAGAAAAATGTCTCTTTAACAAAGGACATGTACAAGTGGTATTTGGCAATTACTATAACAAAATTTAAAAGTAACTGATTACCAGTAAAATCATTAACGCCATACAAAATTTGGCTTTTGTTCAATACTACTCTTTGCTTGGTATACTTTTGCCACCAGTGCTGAAAACATTCCCAAAATGGTATTACCTCCTTGCAGTCGAAAAAAGATGCTCTTGCGTGTGGGATAGTGTGCAATACCCACATTTATTGTCCTGCTTAACTTTCATTTTGAAGAGTAAGTCCTTGGTTGGTAAAATATTATGCACAATTTTGTATTGAAATAAGACGAATTTTTTGATATCATAAAAGGCCGCAAATAGACCATTTTTAACTCATGTCGCTTAATGCCGGAAGCCAAAAGCTTATACTCAGCCGTCAGTGCACTAAACTGAATTTGTGTTATCGTATTACGGATCTCTTTAGTAGTAGCCTTTTGAAAATCTGCAAACCACTTAGGCTTGCAGACATCAATAGACTCGCCCATATTGTTACAGCTTTGTACATTTTTAACAGCGTTCACCAGACCTAGATACTTTAAAAAGTGAGTTTGTAACTGAAATTTTTCGCAAAAATCTGTTTTTCGCAAAAATTTGTTTGAAATGGCAAACCACCCAAAATTAAAAAATCAACATTAATAGGAAAAAAAGAAGGCGGGCTGGATATGATAAATTTCAAAGATATTGAAAAGGCTATCAAAATAAGATGGATTCAAAGGCTCGGGCGAGCCGAACCCGCTGCATGGAAAATTATCCCCATGGAGAATTTGGCTTGTTATGGTGGTTTATTTTTGTTACAGTGTAACTATGAATATAAGAGTTTAAACCTTGAAGGAATGCCTGAATTTTATAGAATCCTGCTCGAATATTTACAAGAATCCAGAGTAGACTGGCATCGTAAATTCTCGTCAAGTCGAATAGATGGAGAAACCATTGTTTGGAATAATAAAGATATTAAGGTACAACACAAAACAATCTTTTATAAAGACTGGTTCGATAAAGGCGTTGTCATGGTTCGGAATTTACTTGATAATGAAAATGGGTTCCTCGCCTTTCTTCAGGCAATCAGATCGCGCAGAGAAAACAATTACACAATTACATGTGATTACTTCACTCACAAGAAGGAGAGATCCCAAGAGATTGTGAATCACCTCGCTCACTGATTGGTTTGTTGAATTACCATCGCATTTGATCGGAATTACTCATGAATTGCTTTCACAGTCAGTCATGTGAAAAACGCTCTAAGGACAACTTGAATGAGTACAACATTCATAAACTGCGAAGTTAGAAATTACTAAAATAAAGCTCATGCCACCCTGTCAATTAAACTGTAAATTAATATAACCACTACATGCAAGTGCAGAACAGGGGCGTAGTACTGTATTTGGTGGAGGAAATTGGAAAATTTTTGTCCCATGTTTTCACTATGCGCCCCCCCCCCCCCCCCAAACCAAAATTCCTGGCTATGCCCCTGCAGAAGTATGGTAGTTTCCAATGTTTCATGCATTTTTCAAGAGAAAAAGCCACAAGTTGACGTATGGCATGCCTTTGATTGATATTTTTGCTGTTCATCACCTAAGGAGTCTATGCAAAAAATCTGAGTTAACCTGATCTTACTATAATTTGAAATTTTGTGATTTTAACAGGTCATTTCCTCTCTGTCATGTAGCTTGGCAATAAGTGTAGAACCATTTCAAGGGCTTTATCTAACATTTTTACATGTTATTTTTAGAGACCACACTTAAGGGAACAGCTGAAGGCAAAACCTTGGAATTTTTAAGTGGCAAGTTAGGACATTCCCTGAATTGTACTCAAGAGGAGAAGGTCACCCTCGGCAGCTTCATCCAGGCTGAGTTCAGTAATGTCAGGGTACAGCCTTTTGAGGTCAACCACAACTTCAGCCCCAGTGGTATGTTTATTGAATGATATGATATCATATCATCATTCATAATCATCATTATCTTCCTCGTCACCAGCATAGATCTTCATTAATTTTCATCTCTTCTAGTGCAGATTGTGTGGTTCCAGAAAATACACCCCCCCCCCTGAAGGGATTGGAAATTCCAGTAGGTGGGGGAGGGGTGTGGGGGTCAATTTACCTGTAATTTTTCCATGCAAATACTGTATTTTCCTTTGGAAATTCCAGAGGGGTGGGAGGTCACTTTTCAATACTTGACTTGCTCATTCATCAAGCTAATAAAACTAGTAAACATCTTCATTTGTCCCCCCCCCCAATGCCATGTTTTATTATTGTAAAACTATGAAATTCCTAAGTTGATTGTCATCTTTTCCAGTTGATACTTGTGCAGCCTCACCTTCTCCAACGCCAACAACAACAGCAACACCTTTGCCTGCGAAAAAGGGAGATAACCACACTGTCGGAATAGCTATTGGTGTTACAGTCGCTGTACTGGTCGTGGTTGCTGTGATTGCCTTTGTGATAATACGCCGCAGGAAATACGCTGGGGCCAAATACCGGAAACTCTAAACCAGTATGTTGTTATTTCAAGGGATACTCAGATGACAACGTTGAGGTGAAACCTCATATTTGTGAATACCCTCTGACATTTTAGCAGAAAAAATTGTATGGGAGCAAAACAAACCCAAAGATAGCCTGCGACAGCGGCTCTAGGAAAGGGGAGGGAGTCGGGGCGAGTGAAAACTGGAAATAGCGTGGCCACAACTCCCTCTTCTACTTCCCTTGGGAGCCGCTATGCAGGCTATCCCAATGATGAAATTTTTGTTGGAAGGATACAGTCATCTCTTATCTTCGGACGTTTTACAACACCAATTGCAATTATGTCCAGAAAGACACCTCTTTCGACTCTGCCAGTCTCCAATTTTGCTTTTGTTATAAAGGAATAATATGCCTGCATCGTGGCTCAAACGGTTTTAAGGAGGGGAACGAATGAGCTGCCTTGCAGTGGCACCCCTGCCCATAAATTTCAGGAGTAACAAAAGTAAGCATAGCCTGAATTTCAGCTATCCCTTCGCTTTCGATCTTACCTCACTTTGCGAGAGGAGACGTCTGAATTCACCGTCTCGTCGATTACGTAATTACTGACCCAAAATCGGTCAGAATCTGATTGGTTGCCTGTGTCAGTAAGACGTGCAGGCGCACGATTCCATGACAATGCCCCCCCCCCCCCCCCCCCACACACACACACACACATACAAGCAAAAAAGCATGCGAAAACCAGAAGACCAGGCGCCACATCTGTTGAAGTTGTGCGTTGTCTTGGAAATGTTGTAAAAAAATAACGGTTTTTACTTGTCTTCTTTGGTGTTGTAAGAGTTGACTGTATAGCTTTCCAAAGCTTAGAATCCGTCATTTATTAATTCATAATTTTATCACTGCATATACAAGGCTAATTTTCATGAGTATCCCATATGTGGTAAGTTAGCTAAGTAACAATAATATTCTTTTTAACGTATCTAGTTAGGACTTTTCTAAAAAGTGCACACTTTCAAAAAACAAAGCAAAAAAAGGTGCAAGCACATTATTAATTGGTATATATATAAACATGCTCAACTAGTTTCGCATTAACACATATTAACATTGGTCTGGAAATAATTTTAAAGGGCAGCTTACTTCAATTAGAATCTCGACAATTTTTTTCCTGAAGATGCTCAGCTAGTTCCTTGTAAGTTTGATCTTCTAGACGCTAAAATTTCCTCTTCTCATCGGTCTAAAACTAGAATTTGTCGCAAAACGTTTTTAACATGATATTTTTGGACTACGTATTTCCTTAGCGATGTAGTGGGGGTTTATGGTTTAGGACATTGAGCTTCCCAAATTAATGATTATACCAACACTATTCATTTAACTTGGGCAGTAGAAATAGAGGCTAATAGTAAAAGACGGTTTAAGGTCAGTGTAATTTATGTAGAAAAGACTGAATATTATTGATAGTATATAACGATTTTGAAAAGGAGCATGGATATTTTATAAAGTAGATTATTTTGTAGAAAACCCAAATAAGATAAGAAATACAATTACGTTGCTTGGATCAAAAAAGCGGCTCTAAAGCACTCAAGACCATGTTACACGACAGGTATTTCTTACATTTTGCAGTCTAAAATACGTTGTGTTTCCAGTTGCAACGAAAAAGGCATTGGCAATTGCGTTGCAGGAAAAGCAGATGTGATTTAGAAGTTACATTTCGCACGCATTAATGCGAAACAGGTCTTTCGGTTGAGGGTTCAGACCCTTTTTCCCAGTAAAGCCCCGGCCAAACGAAACGCATGTTTTCGCAAGTCGACGCAAGCTGTGATTTGGTCGGCACATCGCAAGTTGATGCAAGTTTTCTTTCCTCCAATTTTCTTCGTTTTCCAAACTAACGAAATATTATGACCAAAACATAACAAGTCATGAAATTGTTGCACTTTATATTTCTAGCTCTCATTTACAAGAAAGTAGGTGAGTTTTCTTAATGTCTTTTTTAACGAGAAAAAGATAAGCTCGTGCACGATCTCTGTTTTCGAACGTGGGTTGATCATGTCATCATCAGCGTGCAAAGGAGCTAAACTCTCAACTTGAATCAAAACGTACGTCTCATTTGGCAACCTCAACGCAAGGGAACGCAAAGACACAACTTGCACCGACTTGCGTTTCTTTTGCACAGGACTTAAGCAAGTACGTCCCTCTTTGCTGCTGACGAAGGGCTAAAACCCCTGGCCAAACGAAACGCAAGTTCACGCACGTTCTACTATACGTGCTTCGACTTGCGAGCCGTTTGGCTACCAACTTGCGATATTTTGTGTTCACTTGAGGCTACGTTGAACATGTTCAAATTTACATGCAACTTGCGTCTCGAGTGGCCTCCTCAACGCATGTGAACGTTAAGTCCGTGCAAAATGAAACTTAACTTTGGTGAACTTGCGTACGCCCGAAACGTTGGTGCATCAGCATTTTTTTTTTACGGCGTTGAAGTTACATGTTAATAATATAAATACCCAACGTTCCCTTTTCCCGGCCACCCTCCTAAGGGTCGCAAAGTACTGTATTCTCGATCATACGGAGAGTCCTGGTCGCGCCTTAGAAATCTTTTGTAAACAACTCAAATAGAACAGATTTCGGTAACAACATTGCATTGTAACAGACCAACAGACACTGTTGACGTCATTGTTTACATTTGGGCTCATTTGCATAAGCAATATAGAGAATCAGGCTACTCAGCCTAGCTAGAGAATAATACGTTCTGAATATCAATAAAGCCCAGTGAATAAAACGTAATTAGAAAATTTTGTACTATAAAAGGAAATTATGAGCGTAAAGCTGAATTTAGAGAAAACGTGGGCTAATGAGCGTTTTGCCCCAATGATGTAAGCTTTCAAAAAATACAATTAAAAGTTCACGATACGTTCATTTGTTATTCTTAAGAAAGTTTTGACCTGTTTCCATATCATTTTTCCGGGTAGTTGAAGCTTTTTCAAAATTTCATGCTCATTAGCTCACCTGGTTTCTCTAAATTGAACGTTGCACCACGGGCTTAGAATTCAAAATATAAACCTGAAATTTTCCATTTATGTTTCACAGTCCTCTATTGATATACAGAACTCATCATTTTATAGCTCCCTCGAATAGTCCGATGCTGAACATTGCTTATGCTAATTAGCTCAAACTGTACGTTCGGCGAAATGTGCGTTCCCGGCGCAGTTGCCGTTCCAGTTGCCGTGCTTGGGTAAATGTTAAATAAAAGTTCTTTATAAACTTGTACTCAGTTATATATATAACGGGTAACTTCGTAAAGGCCCGTTCACACTTGAAATTTTTGTCGCGCGAGTCGCGGCGATTTTTCTCGATGGTATACGTCAACTCAAAATCACCAAACTACAGGTGCAACCCCAACTCGGCGCGATCTGCCGCGATTTTTATCGCGGAGATTTCAGACTCTTTGCAACTTGATGCGATTTGAAGAAAACTTGATTACACTAGAGAGAGTTGGAATATCAACTCGCGCGAGTAAAATCGCCGCAACAAATGCAACAAAAATCGCAAGCGTGAACCGGACTTAACCCCCTTTACTTAGACCCCGTCCACACTACACCTTTTCAAACGAAAACGGAGTACTTTTTGCTCCGGATACGGCTATCGTCCACACTACAACGCCGAAAACGATCACCGAAAACAATACGAAAACGATAAGTGTGGACGCAAATCTTTTTGAATATCCGTTTTCGTTTGAAAACGATGTAGTGTGGACGTGGTCTTACTAACCGCGAAAATTGCGATTGCGCGTTGGAACATGCCATTCAACTGCACGACGACTGCCTTTCATAGCTCGGCGAAAACAAAGGCGTGCATCGGAGAGTTCATAATATTTGTTTCCCTTTTCGCAAACGACACTGGCTTATTACCGGATAAGAGGAGCAGAGTGTTTTTCCGTTTTCCCCGCTCTTTTTTGCAAAAAAAATTGAAATACAATATTGGTTCAGATATTGGTTTGCATGTGACATACTACAGGTGGCCATATTATATATATTGTTGATGGAGGAACAGAACCAATTTGTTCTGTGCTAAGGCCGCTGCGCTTTTGTGACCGTCTCTTTGTGAACTTATTCCCGACTCAAGAATAGACAATGGAATCCCTCAAGTCTAAGGTCATAGTAATCGGCGCTGGAATAGCTGGTCTAAGCGCGGCAGTTACCCTTCAGAACGCTGGAGTGGAGGTTAAAATTTTAGAGGCGAGTGAAAGAGCCGGAGGTCGAATTTACACTTCTGTGATCAACAAAGAAACAGTTGAAATCGGTGCAGGTTGGATTCACGACCCTGAAAATAACCCTGTGTATGATCTGGCTAAAAAATATGGTATATCTCTTTGCCGAGGCTTTAATTCTGACGCTGCATCGTTCGGAAATGTGAAGTTTTACTCCCTTGAGAAAGTAAATGAGCCATCGACTGACTTGGTTGCGGAGGTTTATGAAATTTATGATCACGCGAACCTTGAAATGGACATTTTAGCCGAGAATGATGCCCCCATCGCTGATATTTCTATTGGAGACTTCTTAGATGATAAATTTAACGAGTTTGTAAGTCTAAATCCTGACCAGGTGGCACAGAAAAGAATGATTTTTGAGTGGTTTTTGCGCAATGAATGTCTTTCTTGCGCCGAGTCGTCAATGAAGCGTGTTGATTTGAAGAGTTCACCCGAGTATATCGTAGACGAAGACAATTCCTTTACTCTCCCTTGGGGTATGGCAAACTTATTGACTGTTTAGTGTATGAGTTAAGTCCAGAAACTATAATGTTTAAACACGAAGTTGAACGCATCAAATGGAACAAAAGTGGGCCTGATTTCGGAGTACACGTGTGGTGTGACACCGGAGAACAATTTAGTGCTGATCATGTGATAGTAACGTTGCCTTTAGGAGTTCTCAAATCGAAACATCAGATCATGTTTGAACCCCCATTACCGCAACACAAACAAGATGCAATCCAAAGGCTAGGTTTTGGAGTCATTAATAGAATTTTTCTAGTATTTGAGAAGCCTTTCTGGAGAGAAAAATATGATGGTATTGGGCTACTTTGGCCAGAAACAGTTCCAGTTCCTAATAACTGGCCAAAATGGACCAAAGACCTGTACTTGTTTTATCCTCTTAAAAAGGATCAAGTACTCTTGTTGGTTGGCTGAGTGGAGATGCAGCCATTGAAATAGAAAATATTGCAGAGGAAGAGATTGGCAGAGGGTGTGTGAAAGTTTTGGAGGCATTTATTGGAGAGGAGATACCACCTTTGCTACAAGTAGAGAAAACATGTTGGTACAAGAGTAAGTTATCCAGAGGTTCATATTGTTACATTCCTAAAGGTTCTAGTGGATCTGATATAGATAGCCTGGCAGAGCCATTGCCTCATCATGAAGGTGAGGCAGAAGGGGAAACTCTCTTGTTGCAGCTCCTTTTCGCAGGTGAGGCGACCAGTCGCTCAGCATATGCGACCACACAAGGGGCATACATAACTGGGATGCGAGAAGCTTCAAGAATCATAGAGCATTCAAACAAAAGAACAAGCTTAGCGACAATTGGAATAAATTAAATCATTCATTTTATTTATTTATGTGTAACTATGTACATGGTGAGAAAGAAAAAGTATTAAATAAAAATATTACATGATTCCAGAAAATATCCACCCCCCTCCCCCACCCCACAGAAGGGATATTTTTCTTAGCAAAAATTGTAAAGCACATGTTAAAATTCTAATCAATGAATTTGCAGGGTAAAAATTAATGTCATTATGGTTTTTCTAAATAACTGCCCCTTGTTCTCAATTCCATTGAACTTCTCATTTCTATTTAACTTCTCAATTCTATTTAACTGCTTCTTTTATCTCAAGATTAGGGGGAGTGGTATTATATTGTCACCAAACTACTGGAGACAAAATCACTACTTCTGTTTTACATGAAATTAATTGAAACAGAACTATTGTGATTACTTTTTCTAATACCTCAAATTTTGTCTTGTGGCATGAAATTTTGCATGCAAAATCAACTCTCCCGGTTTTGCTGGGAGTCTCCCGGTTTTTTACCTCATCTCCCAGTTTTTAACTAAAATCTCCCGGTTTTCTTTGAAAAAACATTTTATTTTTGTTTCTGGACCTTAAAAAAAAACGCTAAATACAGCGTAAATTTTAGACTTCAGGTATTTTCCTGCGCCAAAAGCCCAATATTTTGGTGTCTCAAGGTTTTTTCGAGCAGCAGGGTTGACGTCCCTGGAAATATATTTTGTAGAACACAAATGCAAAAATAACTGAAATAAATACATTATACTTACATACTTTATAAATATATACTCAGTGTTATACCTTATATACTTAACAAATTATATACTAAATTGCCTATAAGTGTGAGGAAATCAGTGTGGATTGCATAATCCTAGGAATTGTTACACTAACTTTTGAGGCAAACTATAGTTGGCTATGTAGAAGGAATATTCACACAATAGATTATCTAATTTGTAAAAGAGGGGTTCCCTCTCCAAAGGCTACCTTCTTTTATCCAATCAATTTGCTGGCTTTTCAGCCCTCCAATGTTTATCACAAACTCAGGATCCCTGTGGTACCCAAAAGCATGTCCCACAGGGAGCTGGCACACATGCTGGCACACATGCTACCCATGACCAGGAATGTTTAATGTGTGACTCCAGTCCATACTATACCCCTACCATGGAAGAGGTTTGACCTTCCCCCCATTCAGTGGGAAATAAAAGTAAAATTCCCCTCTGGAATTTCTGATCTCTTGTGTGGGGAGGGTATGGATTTTTTTCTGGGACCACACAATCCCTACTAATAATGTAGGTATGAATATTTCCTGGAATCACATATTGGTTGGTGACCCTTTGTAATGACCTATAAGCCTCTCTGCCTCTCTGATGCCACTGAGGAATGCCCCATGTACTGTAGAATAAAAGCACCTATGACTTGCTTCACCTGCAAACAGCAACTGTAATGGTGCAACACCACTTACATCCTCCACTTCAGAAGGCACAGGAGCACACAAGATATCAATATCTGCAGCCGAGGAATCCTTTGAAATAAAACTATAAGACCCTCTTGACAAAGGGTTGGAATGCCAACAAGTTCTATGGCAGGAGATTATTCTTGGAATGGTATCAAGTCCTGCAAAGGCCTGTATCAACTTGCCACAGTTTTCCTGAATTTCATCCACTGAGACTCCCTCCATTTCCATTGCCGGGCCACCAGAAATCCATCCCATAAGAATATTTGAATTTTCATGAAGTGTGCCAAAGAAATGAAGCCTGTGAATCCAAGAAGGATAGGATGACTTTTTGATGTCTTCATTTTGCCAAAGAAAACAGATATCATATGATTTTGAATCCCAAAATGGCTTTTCAAATTCCAAGAATACTTTATTGACCGTGCCAAATCCTAGATTATCAATGGCAGTTTTCTTGGATTTAGGAAGTTGTGGAACAAAGAGTTTAGAGTGTGTAGCTTTCAGAACACCAAGTGGCAATGTAACAATAACATGATCTGCTAAAAATATCTTTCCATTTTCGCATGACAATTGCACCACTGGTTCTTTTTCATGCACGTCGTGTGAACCCTTCTTCACCTTGGCCAACCATTTTATTTGTGAAACTTTGTGATTTAAGTAGATGGAATCCTGGTCCAACTGATTGGAAATAACATTGATAATTTGATCATAACCATCAGGTATAATTGCATGGCCACCATCCAGTTCACAATATTCCCCAAAATCCTCAAGATGAAGCTCATCTAGTGAAGAACAACCTGAAACTATGCATTCATGCTTCTTACACCTCTGAAAAATGCACTTTTTCAGAGCAATCTCTTCTGAGCTATCAATTTCGGACACCTCTCTCAGGTGATTTTCAAAGCCATGCTTTAGGAATTCACCAACTGTTGCCTTCTTCTTTCCTGAACGTTTCAAGAATTTTTGTACTGTTTTCTTGTTACTAGCTTCATCTATGAGTCTGCCATACAGAGATTCAATTTCACGCACAAGATAAGCAGCACATGTTTTTCCATTCAGTGATTTATACTCTCTTTTTCTAGTTTTCAAAACGGCACCTTGTGATAAGTATCCACGATGGTTAAGTGATATCCCATTCTCCTTTGCCAAATCAAAGATTGGGTTATTTACTGTTCCATGAATCCAGTTGGCTCCATTCTCAATGATCTTATCTCCAATTTTTTGTGTGTTTATACGCCCACCATATGGTCACTTCCTTCCAGCACCAACACATCAAATTTGCAAGTTTTAGTGAGGGAGGTTGCCGCAGCCAGCCCGGCTATACCTGCTCCTATAATGACAACAGATGGTGTCCTTTCCATGGCAACTTTTACCAGCAAATTTAAGACAATCTGGAACAAAGAATATCAAAAGTAACATTTTTGGGGATCGTTCCTTTTTTAACCAGGAAGGGGGGGTGGATTTCAAGACATTTGATAAAATAAGGTTATGATTAACCCTCCATCCAGACTACAAAAAACTTGTTCAAAATATGTATTTGATTGTTTTAAGAAAAGGAAGAAAAATCTAAATCTACACTAAAGTACTGTTGAATAATTTATTGGGACAACAACAATGTATATTATACTTTACAAGGTGCCAATAAAGATTGTCTATGTCTAAATCCCCGCCATAACAAGGAGAAAATCACAAAATATATCCACTATTGCTTAGAATTAAGAAAAGAACTGCAAAATGATTCGCTTTATTTATTGTTCAGGGTTCCACCACCCATGTACACTGTGCTCGGTGCCTGAATAAACATGTTTTGACAGACAGACAGACTTATTTGGCACCTTATACAACATGATAACAGTTGCTGGTGTTATTATTGTGCTAAACCTGGTCAGTTCACTGAACAGCTGATGGACAGGTGCTGCAAGAATCCTACATTGTGTCCAATCAGTGAATGAACCAGATTTTCAGTGATAAAAACACCTGCAACTGACTGCAAGTAGAGGTTAGCAGCCACCCAGGTCAGAGATTGACTTGATTGATTGGGCAGCTATTCATATATCCCAGATCTCTGTTTTCATAACAATTTATTATGATGTCACAGTCTTTGCAAGGCAAGGCATGCAAAATATTGCATATTAGTCTATAAAAGCAGCTTAGCCATCACTTTCAAGTGCAGATTATTTGAAATTTGCTGAGTACGCTGAATAGAAGTAGTGAAGATCTTAAGCTTATTGTTAGAGAACAATAAGAAGTTTTAACTGCACGACACTTCTGAAAGAGAATTTCCCTTGGAATATGCGGTACCCATGGTGTAAAGTGGTAGAACAAAAGCTCAAAATCGTCTTCAGAAAGTCTAACATTATACGGAACAGATCGGATATACTAACCTTGGGAAAACAACAACCGTCTCGTTCTGTGTTCAGGAGAAATGTGAATAATAAAACATTACCCATAGGGCATTGGGGGCCGGATCGCTGCAGGTGCCACAGGGAACCCATGATCACAATTTGATCACAGCGCTTTATCGATGTTTTAATAATAGAATAATTAGGACACTTTTGAACGCATATTGTTCACAAAACTATTTTATTATACAGTTAAATATACAATTTTCATCTCAAAATAGTTTATTTTTCTTTCAAGACTACATACACGGAGAAATCATTACGCACCAAAGCGAGGCTTGAGCTTGGCGCGAATAGCAAACAAGCCGGATCAAATTTTGTCGTGTTGTTGTCAACACTGAAGAATGGAATACAGCCGGAAGAAACAGCGCTAACGATGAACTTCTGATTCGCTATGTTATAGAACTACGAAGGGTATATGAACTAGTATGATTCAACTAAACTGGAGCGCGGTGTGGGATTTGGCGTATGGCGGCGTAGACCACAGTTTACCCGGCAATGGCGGACCAGAATGTGCCAGGTTTCTATCTACACAGCAAAGAATACTAGAGACTATTTTATATATGTCCTTTTGCGGTGTGTTGACGTTCTTGTTTCTGCCTCATTGTAAAGTACCCGAGAAACTGCCTCCCTATAGACCTGGTAGCGGCCTTGGGAAATCGATTTTGCTGGCGCTTCTTGGAGTCACTTTCGTGATTGAAGTTGGTTTCAAGTTCGTAACGCGTCAAGTTATTTATTTACTGAACCCTTGTCATGTCTTAACGGCTTTACAGGTACCGTAAATCTCCTACGTTTCTAATTTAGAGATAACCAGTTATAATTGATCAACTATTCCATTTCAAGCGATTTAACGTTCTAGAACGAATGATCAAAAACGTTCTCATCGGAAATCGCTTCTTCGGGCCATGACGTGCTCATTGGAAGACCAATAGCTTTCCAAAAGCGTCTCCACCACATAAAAAATATTAAATATTAATCAATTCTTTGTCATAAAAATCCCTTTTGAAGTGGCGTGTATTCCACCCCTCGAAACATAAATACACTTTGTTTTTGAAGGCAAATCACCCTTCGCCTCAAATCATCGCTCGCGCTTGCGTGCGAAATCATTCATTAGCTCTACGCCACGTGAAATATATTGCACTTTACCAAATTGACGATTCAGTTCTTACTATTGTAACCGTGCGGCAGGCGGCGCAAGATTCAATAGGTCTGAGCTGAATAGTAAAAATTTAGGTGGTAGTGTTTGTTTGATTGCTGGTGTTTTCTGTGTTATGCAAATAGCTTTCACTAAAGTCACTTAAAGGTGACGAGTGGATCAAATTTTCTTGCCTTGGGTTATCAATCATGCAAATTGCGTATAGAAAGATTGCATAATCGAGGTCAGCGTTTTATCTTGATCTTTTATATGCCGAGTTTGACGTTTCGATCTGTTATGATGTTATTTTCAAGTGGAGAGTAAAAAAAGTTCTGGTTTATGATATCTCATCATGGTCAGTTTAATATTCTAATTCTTTTGGATCCATTTCGAGGGGGGCATAGGGGACCCTTAACACAATTTATAATAATCATTGCATATGACTGACCATGTAAATAAACTGGTCCATGAAGCCAAATGCAGAAATAATGTCAACATGACCAAAAACAAATTGTGAAAATACTGATCACCACAGACAAAGATAATATCAAATTACCATCATTTCAGTTTTTTCCCCCTGAAAAGTGCATGTTTTAAAGTCAAATTCTGCTTACCGAGCAGAGTCAAAATATTGGAATGGAATGTCCCATCTTTTTAGCAGTTTTACCAAAATACAGAGGCAAATTTGTTTGAATACCATAGTACCCCAGGGGGGTTCTCCCATGTAAGAGTGATAGGGGTGCTTGTCGGGACATCCGAAAAATATACCCTAAAAAATACCAGGACATAAAAAATCCACCCCCTAAAAAATACCTCATAAAACAAAATAACCCCTAAAAAATACCAACAATAAACCTTTTTTGTTATTGTTTATTGTTTCCCATCTCAAAACATAGTTATTTTAGAGCTATAAATGAATAAAGAAAGAGAGAAAACGTTTTGCTTGGTTTGTGACCCTTTCATTCATTTTTGTGTACCCCTAAAAATACCAATTATTAGTGAAAGCCACAATGTTTCTCCAATACCCCCTAAAAAATACCTGAGACTCGATTTTGACCCCTAAAAAATATGACGAGCACCCCTATCAGGTCGACATGTGAAGAACCCCCCCGGGCGTAGTACTGTGAACTCCTACGCCCCTATTTCAGCAGAGTCAAAATATAATGAAATAAAAATAAACTAGGGGCTTATAGCACAGGATGCTCCAAAATCTGTTAGGTTGAACCATAGTTAGTAGAGGACACTCTACTTTACTCAGGACTGTGTTAAACATGGGTTCAACAGGGGTGGGACTTTGATTTTGGGATAGGGATTTCCAAGTCTGCAAGGGGTATTCAGAGGTGCTCCTATTTGGGTGGGGATGCTCATTGATAAGAGATGAGTTTGTCCTCTACTATATTCCATCCACAACAAACACTGAAATTTCTTTAAATGACCATCACTGATTAACATGCCTTGCAGGTGCTTTATTGCTATTATTTTGCTCTGACTATGTTGATTTGATGTGTTAATTTAATGTGCATGTCAAGGCTGTAGCAATTATAATTACAATTACAATTTAGTTTACTGCCACAGTATACATAAAAGTAAATGGGTTTAGGTCAGTAAAATATATACATTAAAAAAAACGAATGGTGCTGAGTATAAGTTATTTTTTGTCATGCAACAAAAAATAACTGAAGAATTGTAAGTCAGTGGGGGGAGGGGGGTAAGCTAGAGGGGCAAACAGGTCTTCTCTACATGTTGATACTAAAATACCTACGTTTTGGAAAGACATTCTATATAGAGAGAGGGGTAAAAGAGAAAATAGCTAAAAATGGCTGTAAACTCAAAATATTGGTTGTACAGGAAGACTGAATGAAAGATTGGTATGGTATTGAATCTACTTATCAGCTTTTATTGAAATAATTATTTTAAACTCCGATGGAGCTTGGGAAACCTGTGATCACAACACTAAAATTCATAGGGCAAGCATTGTAGGTTTCACCATTCCTGGCCCAATTTTTAAATTCCATATTTTGGTGTAACCAGTTGCAAACTGCTTGAATTACTTCTGTTCTTGTTTTTCCCCTAAGATCTATCTTCTGGCTGCACGCCCCAGCAAGCTGGTTTTATGTTTATTTAGGTAAGTGCTATGAGAGTTGTTTCTGAGAGCTAAAAAAAACAGAATGGTGGAATATGATAATCAGAAATACATAAGTGTCTGAAACATGCAACTGCTGAAGGCTGCCATATTTGGAGCCTTTGTCTTACTTACATTAGTATGTATGTGAATGCACTACAAAAGAGAGCAGTTCGGAATACTGTGCACAAATAAATCTTTGTCCAAATATGGTAATAAATTGCACCATGAATAGCTCAAACCTGGATCTTGTATTACATGTGTCAACTCATTTATATGTTTCTGTGATAATCTTATGGGGGTGGTAATTGGCCTCCCATGGAAAGGGTTTAGATTGACCAACCACCCCTCTGGAACAGACAGACAACATTGGGCTGTTCCAAAAAGCCATCTCCCCTATCGAGTAACTCAAAGTTTTGTAAAAATGCTCTACCCCTGTGGAAATTCCAGGCTTCTGCACAACCCCTGTGTAAATTTGAGACAACCCCTGTGTAAATTCCAAAGTTCCAATTGAATACCCTGTGGAAATTTCAAGGTAAAAGAAAGGCCTTGTGGAAATTCCAGGTATGGAAAACAACAGCCCCTGTGGAAATTCCAGGGTCGAACACAACAACCCCTATAGAAATTCCTTGAGTGATTCCAGAGAACGGACCAGGTTTTCCAAGATAAAACACCCATCAACTGCCAATAAGCAGACTACATGGGGGTGGTATTTTTTTTTCTGTGATTTCACATTTTCATTTTATGTATATTTTTTCTTTCCCAGAATAAACATGTACATACTATTTGGAGCTCTATTAGCAGTTGTTTTCCCAGTTGTCAACACAAGATTAGTAAGTAATCAAATTATCTGTTGAATGCACATGCTATTAGATTAACAGTAAAAGGTGGTTTTGGGCAGCAATCTCCTAACTTGTTAAATTCTTCTCTGCACAGCTCCCATTTGAAGTAGCAATTTACTGGATTCAGCATGTGCTTATTCTTGTTGTAGTTCCAGTGTATCTGATAACATGTCGAGGTGAGAATACCTGATTAAAATACATATATGTTATTCACTAGCTGGGAGGTCTGTATAGGGTAAACCTGTGACTGAGGGCTGGAAAATGCTCGGCATTTTCCCTATACAGATGGACTTATTTATTTTTTTCTAAAATTTGATTTTTTTGATGAAAACAAGCACACAAATGGTTACTGTGACCTAGGTCAGAGATAGGAAAATATTGCCCCCACGTGTGTGCTCTAAGAACCAATCAGAATGCAGAATTTGTTACTGTGTGCCTCTAGGAAAAAAAATAAAGGGCTATCATTTCCATTGTAACAGTAATCATAACATGACAATGTGAACAATAGCAACAGACCAGACACTGCAGTAATACCATCAGCTTAAAGTACACCTTGTCATTTTTTGCAGGCCCCTATATAATGGATCCATTGTTCGATATCAGCTGGTCCATCATAACCCAGTGTATTTATGCTGTGTACATGTTTTAGTGCTACAACCTTTAGGAATGGTGAGTCCAGTTGAATTTGTCAGATAATGTAGCTTTTTTCCTACCTTAAGTGATTTATATTTCTTGGGCATTGCTTCTCCTTCATAAATAAAATTTTGATAATAGAATGCATGCAGCTTTTCAGGAACCCCCTACTCCAGTACATTAAAAGGGTTAGAAATGTAAAGAGGATATAAAATATATTATATATGCATTTCAAAATGGTGCAATTGTTTTGTAAGTTCCTATGTTTATAAGCCTGATTCTCAACTGCGCTGGTAGAGTACGTTTTAGCACTCCCTACCTCCACTTCTGATCAATGTTACAGGGTTAAAAGTTCTGGATGAGAACTACATGGGTAATATTGACCAATCAAAACAAAGCTTTCATTTCCCTCAAACTATTATCGGCCAATCAGAGTTAAGTACATACCTAGGTATTAGAGGGAACAGCGGCGTAGCCAGGAATTTATAAAGGGGCGGGGGGGGGGGGGGGGGGGGGCGAATAGTGAAAACATGGGACGAAAATGTTCAAATTTCGTCCAGCAAATACAGTAAATGTATGGGAAAATCTCCCGAGAAAGGGGGGCCCGGCCCCCCTGGCTACGCCCCTGGGGAATGTTTTACTCTGTTTCCAGTCGGTGTTTTTTGATAGAAATCACTTGGCAAACTGCAGTCTTGCTGTCTGGGCAAAGGAAAGGGTACATTTTCGACAATTTGAACACTTGAAAGACAAGATTCATCAGCAAATCGACCTGACAGAACAGTACTGTTCACTTATTATGCCGAGGGGAGGGGGGGGGATGAAGATTCCTCTTTTTCAGTTGTGCTATTTTGCATCTTTACTAAGAGCGAGTCCAGCTTTCCAGTGGTGATCAATTTTTCCCAGTCATAGTCGTAGTATCCTTTTTCGCTGTCATCCGCTTTCTTCTCTCTTTGATCGTTATGACAAATGGAAGATATCTCCTTCAACAATAAGAATCAAAGAACAAAGAAAAAAGGGAAAGCAAAGGAAACTCGAATCTGGAAAGAGACAGGCAGCCAAGCTTATCCTCACCACTCATGGACAAGAAGCGTCGGATGCCTTTCTTTCCGGGAACTACACTGTCAAAGTGCTAAAAAATTGGGGTCAATCCCCTTGCTTCCAATATTTCATATCCATGAATTCCAACATCTCATAGAAGTTGAGGCAGTTGAAGGGTGAAGCACAGAGACTTCTAGACATTCTGATTTCCCGGAAGGCTATCCAGTCTGCTGGAAAAGCTTGTAAGAAGTCGAGCTGTGGCAGTGATGCGGACGAGGAGGATCAAAATGATGAATAAGACTATGTTTGGACAAACTGTAAAATATGTTGTGTGTTAACTAGTTTTGTGCTAATTATTCTGTATCGTATGGTTTTCAAGTAACTGATTTTTCACAAAGAAGTGTGTACACCATTTTCAAGGCCCCCCTTCGAAGCTATGGAATAATTCAGAGCCCCCCCTGACACACTCCAAAAAACTTCAAGGCCCCCCTGGATATCTCCCCCTCCCCGGCATAATAAGTGAACGGTCCCCAAGAAGGACGTTGATCAGACGCGAAGGTAGGAAGTGCCAACGAACTCTACCGTAGCAGATGAGAATCAGAGTACACTCCACAGGGTACCCGACTAACCTTGCTCAGGCCATAATAAGCGTGACGTTGATCAGACGCGAAGGTAGGAAGTGCTAACGTACTCTACCGTAGCGGATGAGAATCAGGCTACTGTTTATGTGATAGTATGGTAATTTTGTTATTTAGATGTTTCTTTTAATCCCTTCCGTGTTACTTCCACAGCTCAGCGAAGTCAATTTGAACAACACTGTTTGTCCAGCAATAACTGATCCGTTCGTAGGACCCTATTACCGTATGGTGGCTTCATACTTCTATATCCCTGCACTGATTTGCTTGTGTGGTAAAACTGTCGGCTGGATTGGTGAGAAAACATCAGAACTCATTTATGGAGCAGAAAAGGCAGACTAACACAGTCCTGACACATTTTAGTACTGCAAACAGAAGAGTGTCTTTATCCGAGACAAAAAGACAAAGTTGTTTTAAGGTGGTGTTTCATGGGACAACTCGCAACACAAACTTTCTGCGCAACTTTGTTGCACGAAAAGTTGTTTGTATAGGTAATCGCATGGGGCCGAGTAAAATTAGGGATTAATAGCACGCGTGTTTTCAATTTTTTTTCCAAGCAGCACTTTGAAAAAATTGAAAACACAAGTGAAATTAATCTCTAATATTACGAGGAACCCATGTGATTACTTGTTTATGATATAAAAGGGCAAAATTCAGCGTGCGTGTTGACTGCTCGTAGTCAGACGCATGCAAAGTAATTTTGCCCTCAATTAAGTAAAAATGCCCTCGCTCTTAGCCAATCAGCATCGAGTAATTTCGCCCTGTATATTATAAACCGTGTAACATGTGTACCCACGACTGAGAGCCAATCGGAGTTCGAGAAACGCGCGCGTTGTGGTATAAAAAAGTTTAGTCAAATCACACTAGTGGTCTATTGTCAATGCAGCGTTCTGATTGGCTGAGCTACTAGTAGGCTATAAGTTATAGCCTACTAGTAGCGAAAAATGTCGGATTTGAAAGCCAGAAAATGGCCTTCGGCCTCATGGACTATTGATTCAGCGCCCATTCGGGCTCGAGGAATAATTCATACACCACGAAACGCGCCATCATTCAGCGCGCGCGCTAAAAAGAACCAACGAAAACACCGTTCGGCCGATCGCGCGCGCTGGTTTTGTATTTATTTTTGCTTTTTTGTTGTGGTATAAAACAAATGTCCTCTGTTTTTCCGTGGTATGTTCTCTTATATACCAAGGAATGACGTAATAAAGTGGTCAAAATGTACTGCAGACCCACTCGGCTGCGCCTCGTGAGTCCACAACATTTTGACCACTTTATTACGTCATTCCATGGTATATTAGCCTCCCCGCAGGCTCTTTTCTGGTGTCAGAGCACGCCGGGAATTGAAGCTTGCGCGCGCACGTTCGTATGGGATTTCAATACACACTCTCGATTTTGTGGGTTTCCTGTGGACTAAAAAGCTTCTACCAAAAAACTAGCCTCGGAACAACGTGCGCGCGCTTTGCCATTCCTGCCGCGTGTAGTCCACCGCGCGCCCAATAAAAAACGAAAACTTCAACCAGAAACAAAGAGAGCCTGCGGGCAGGCTAATGGTATATAAGAGGACATACCACGGAAAATCAGAGAACATTTGGTAAACTGTAAGCGAGGCAGTCGTAAAATTCGTCAGCAGCTCGCGCTAAAAGTTGTCCTAACGGTCGATTGCCAGTTGTTGTTGCGCTAAAAGTTGTCTCGTGTAACATGCCCGTTGCCGAATGACTCGAAGTCAAGCTTTCCTCGCAACAACGTATCGTGGAAAGCTTTTTTTGTTGCGAGTTGCCCCTTGTAACACCACTTTTAAGTGGCTTGGCATGAAGCTTGTGTGACTACTAATTTTTTGCGAAAATTTGCCATCTCTTGTCACCATAAAATACTTTGAAAACCAAAGCCAACAACCGAAGGTAAAAAAAAACAGGCTTGAACAGGAAAACTTTGATGGTGACATCACAAAACCTTCTCGCCTAGCTACCAAAACGACAACCTCGTTCCCAGGTTCTTCTGGGTAATTTTCAAGATGGCGGGTCACTCGAAAGAAGACCCTGGCCAAAGCTGGGGCCTTTCCACAGGGAGACCGCCTAAAAAAACAATTAAAAACTGATATGGCAGGCGGACAGGCAGGAAGATGACGCAAATCATTAAGTTAAATTTTAGCTCCGATTTCCGCCCTTCCTTCCCGGCTGTCCGCCAGCCATATCGGATTTAACTGTTTCTCATAGGCGATCTCCCTGTGGAAAGGCCCCAGCCTTTGCCAGGGTCTTGGAGTGACCCGCCATCTTGAAAATTACCCAGAAGACCCTGGAAACGAGGTTGCTAAAACGACTGTCATTTTGTCTTGGAAAAAGACACACTACTAATTTTGTAGTACATAGCTACTGCCGTTTTAATAATAGACCTCTTAACCTAACCTCCGTATGCAAATTGCCCATTTAAAATTATGTGATGTTTTAAACTTTTGAAATGGTCCATATCCACGTGAAAATGCCGAAAAACTTTCAGAAAGGCAAAGGATAGGAAAGCATAAAGGAGTTTATTTGTAACAAATAAAACATTTTATGCTTCCTATTGGTTTAAATCGGTTTTAATCCCACATCAAGTTGTTTGTCGTGTCTTGCCTCGCAAACGCAGCTCAGCAGTAATAGTATACCTGATTAGCAATTGTGGTAAAGATAGGAAAGCATAAAAGATTTTTCTTCGTAATCATCACGTGGTTGGAAATAGTCATTTTGCATACAATTTGCATACAATTTGCATACAAGGCATACAATTTGCATACAATTTGCATACAAGGCATACAATTTGCATACAATTTGCATACAAGGCATACAATTTGCATACAATTTGCATACAAGGCATACAATTTGCATACAAGGCATACAATTTGCATACAAGGCATACAATTTGCATACAGGGCATACAATTTGCATACAAGGCATACAATTTGCATACAAGGCCCGACATTAACTTTTTTCGCTAGGTGCCATTGGGGACCAATTAAAAAAAAATTAGTCGCCAAAAAGCAATATTTAGTCGCCACGTAAGTGTGGATCTCAGCCATTGGCGACCAGCTTTAAATTTTTGGTCGCCAATCCCCCAGTTTTAGTCGCCATTGGCGACCCCTGCCGGGTCTATTCAGGTAACTTGGCACCAACTGCCAGACTGTGTTTTAATGTCTGTCAATCAAACATGAAAAGAGCCCCCTGATCATGCTGATAGATTTTACGAAGCTTGTTCATAATCCACTGCTTCGCCGGTAATTTTATTACCATCATACATATCATATCTCCATACAAACTTACAATTTTATTAGACACACTAACCATACACAATGAGTAAAATAAAATACCCACTGGTTTCCAGAGACCAGATGGGGTGTGGTCTTAACCATCAAAATTTACAGACTCCACAAAACTTTATATTTTTGTCCGTTTAGCGCATTTTGCCACATAAACGCAAGAAGAACCCCTGAAAGTACAAACTCTCAAGGAGGTTGTATTAAAACCTCTTTGGTCAGAGTTTTTGAAGCACTGAATTTTGTAGTCAAAAAGAAAGAAATGCATTGTGGGAAGGGTGGTGTGCTCCTTTAAAGATTGACCAGACTGAATAGTAGTTTTAGTTGTTATTTAGAAATTTTCAGGGACGGCGGAATTAGGGGAACTTTAGCCCCCCCCCCCCCCCCAAATTTCGCCAACTTTTCATACATTTTCACTAAACTCAGCCCCTCCAATTGCCATACAATCTTATACTAATGTGCCCCTCATTGTGAAAACTGTTCCGCCGTCCCTGGTTTTGAAAATTACACACGGTAAGAAGTGTGAAACATGGATTTTTCAAAGTGCAAGAACCTGATCATTCTTATAGGCTTGGCTCAAATACAGTCAGCCACATAATTTATACTCAGAAGATCCAGTTAAAAGTGTTACCATTGCTACACTTTAGCAATGGATAATTAGGTAAAAATACGACATTCTGGGAAAATACATCTACTTCCCCAGGGGCAGCTGAAGCATAATTGGACAATTCCAGAAAATATGTGTATCCCCCCACGGACGGCACTAGTTTTTGACCCCCCCATGCATCCAGAATTTCCAAAATGGCTTACCCTCTTCATGCATATAGGAATTCCGGGCAGGTTAAATTCCCCTCCCATTCAGAAATTTCAACTTATCCCGGCACTCAACATCGTCAACATCCTTTATATTAATCTTCAATCTCAAAGCGTGATTGTACAAAGTTGAACCTGATGCGTGATTGAACTAACAGTCGAAATCAATAGAAAATCACGGAGATTCTGTCTTAGAAGGGACAAGTACGAACTGGGAAGCATTCTCTACCTATCAAATATGGGTAATGCTTGTTCCGCGCGTGAAATGACGTTATTTTCTTTCTGAAAAACGTTACTTTTAGCAGGCTGAAAAACAGCAAAATCCTTCAGAAGTTGGACATCTTCAGACCCCCCTCCCCCTTGTGACAAGAAATCCCCCCCATGCACCATGCAAGCAGAATCCCGAGCTTGAACCCCCCACCCCCACCCCAGAATTTTCAGAAAAGCCCGTGGGGGTGTACATGTATTTTCTGGAATTGCACTCTTGGAGATATGCATAAAAATTATTAGGGACCAGTGCCACCCCATGCTTCTGCCTGCAGCGCAAATTTGGGGAGTAGATATAGCCGGGATAAAAAGGATTTTTAAGGGTCTAAATAAGGGATTCACGAGGGTATAATTAACCATGCATGTACAATTATACATTTTTCAAATATTAATTTCTGACTCTTTCTTGGCTTTGTTACTTGTATATTTTATTTGATATAAACTGAAAAATTCCTTTTTAACTGTCACATCCCAGACAGTAAAAAATAATATAGAGCGGATTTCATGACTGTAGTGAAAACAATTAAAAGTGATTACACCAATTCTGAACGAAAACTATAGGGGTGATCACAAATTGTTTACTTGTGTATGGGAGATACATTTAATATATTTCCTGTAGTACAAATTTTGATCTCAAATTTTGATTTATTTTAAAATTCTTCAGAGTAATATATTGCTCAGATGCCTACAATCCTAGCGTGACCTAACCTAAGTATCAGGTTTCTCTCTCTCGGTTTTTAGGGCGGGCGAGAGAAACAGTTTTGTTATTTTCGCACGCGCTTGTTCAGGTCTGCCAAGAGTTTGAATGACTTTCTTCTTGAAACGAGAAAACTCCCCTGATACTCAGGTTACTGCATGGCTTGGCCAGGACATGGGAAGTTCCAGTCAGGAACTTAATGAAGATGACATGCATGAAAGTTATATAAGGTGAAATCAAATGCAGTCATTTTTTATACTGAAAACTGAATCGTATTTATTATACAGCATGCAATGATATTGTCATCTCAATAAACTATGACAATCAAAGGGAATTCGGCGTATTGTCGTTTTTATCTTTTCCACTTAGTGTGTGCTGCTTGCTCATCTGTTGATGCGTGTTTAGACACTACACCCCTCTTGTATCATTTTTGAACTTCTAAAATTCATGAGTTATTCATAATTTCTGTGACCAATGATAAACCCTGTATTGGTCACGTGCCGTGTTTAGTGTTTATATCTAAGGGGCCGACCATTTAACTTTGAGGGGGGGGGGACTTTTTTGTCCGTGCAAGATTTTTTTTTATACCTCCGTTATGCGGTGAGAAATTTTTTTCCAATAAAAAAGAAGGGTTTTAGTCACCATTTTCCTGTGCAGGAAATTTTTTTTCAAAAAAGCCCCCCCCCCCCCCCCCCCCTCAAGAGTTAAATGGTCGGCCCCTAACAAAGACACTTCATACGGGTGTATCGTGTCTATAACTCTGATAATGTCATGAGTATCTACATCGGAGTTAGACACGGTACACCCCTATGAAATGTCTATTTCGACACTTTCAAAGCGGATTTTTTTTTACAAGGGTGGACCATTGACAATCCGAGATCGGAACTAGTGCTAGTGTGCACTTCTGATTTCGGCCCTACGCCTTGGGTAAATTTTCTAGGATTTCGTTAACACTGGTCACCCAAACCGCAACTCTTAATCCATGAATACATAATGCATGTGGCTTCTATAAAAGGTGAAATGTGATACAATAATAATGACGTAGATATGACAGACACTACCGACTATTAAACATGTGGAAAAAATAACAGACTGTACCTGAATTGAATATCCTCTGTACTGGGGATCATGGGGACCAAGCATCTGAAGCATCGGCGTACTTCCCTCATTCTCTGTCTTGCTGCACGCAAAAATCGACTCTCAGCTTGTTACCCAACCAAGTGGGCGTTGTAATTAAAATTTTCACTGTCCGCCTAAAGACCCTAAACTTCTGGAACAACCAAAATACTTTATTCAGATCCTCGACCGGGATCCTCGCGAATCCGGGATAAACTTCTCTTGGATAAACATATTGCAATTCGGGAATTTATTTCCAAATTGAAATATTGTCTGCAGGCAAAACTGGGATGTAGTTGGCCTGGATTTAACAGCTCCGTAGACACGACACCTCTCTTCGTATCCACGAGTTAGCTAGCCTCTAGCTAGCCTCTGCTTTGATATGCTAACGAATTTTTCCCACCCTCCCCTCCCTGCAAAGTTTGTTTTGGCATTTCGCGCCATAAGATCAAAAGAGCACAACGAAACATGGCCGACCAAGATGGCCGAAAACGGGCACATGGTGAACGGTTTATCGCCGAAAAAGCATCCAAATCAACCACTTATTACTAAAACTCACAATGAAAGCCAAGATTGTGAGAACTATGAAGATTTTACCTGCCCTATTTGTCTGTATTTGCTGATAGAACCAGTAGTTTTGCCGTGTGAGCATGAGTTTTGCAAGACGTGTTTCACACAGAATGTGCAAGAAGCGAATCTACAGTGCCCTCTTTGCCGAGTTAGAATCTCGAGCTGGGCTCGAAAACATGCTCGTAGCGGTACACTAGTGCACAAGGAGAGATGGGAGCTTATTCAGAAGTTGTTTCCGAAAAGATGCGAGAAGAGAATTCGAGGTGAAGAAGATTTAGACACCGAAGAGAGTGAGTAGAAGAGCTTCGTTTGAGTCGCCAATTTGATTTACCTCGGATTCCTCGTCTTCATTTCTATGCATGGGGTGTAGTTAGCATGGGTTAGTAGTTGAAGCAGAATAGCCCTAACGTTAAATTTGTAACGTTGCAAAAATCTCTGCTGTCTGAAACAAACCGTGCTGCGGGGGAGGGGGGAGGGGGGGGGGGGGGGGGGGGGGGGTTGATTTCTACCCTAAAAATACCGGTCAGAAAAAATACTCCTCAGTCCTAAAATTCCTTCTTCATCATTGGCTGGTGCGTAAGAAATTTGTGCATGAGCAACAACAGTGTAGCAGGTCCAAGATTTTACTAAGGGGGGTTCCGTTTCTTCTTCACTCCTTCGAACACTGACACAGGCAATATAAGTTATTATGGAGAGCTCATCAGAGAGCTGTCTGGGTATCACAATAAAATCTATATTGTTCTGACGCTCAAGGGGGGTTCCATGGAACCCCCTCTGGATCCGCCACTAAACAATTCAGATTCTAAATAGTCTACTAAACAATATATCATAGCTAGTGAATCCTTGCCATTTAAGCCTGGTGCACACTTGCGACATAACGACATAAGAAAAATATCATGTGAAGTCCAAAGTCATGTGAAGTCCAAAGTTTAAAGTCCACAAAAAATAACAGAAGATTGCTTTGGTGAAGTATCTAATGATGATCCATGGAAAATACTGATTATATCAGTAATTTTCCCATGCTTTTATCATTGAAACATAACGTTTTTATGTCGCTAGTGTGCACCAGGCTTTACTATAGCCATGCTGATCATGCCCTGCTTTTAGATGCAATACAATGTGGATGGCAAATCCCAGCCCAATTCCCCATGTCCAGCCCCGGCTGTCCTGGAGTGATAATCATAAAATGCCAAAAGCCCTGGGTTTCGCGGCCACATAAGCTGTCAAAAACCCTTCTAAAGCCCTGCAATGACCCACTAAGTCCCAGCCAGGGGGTGCAGGGGTTTATATTGACTACTGCATGAGGTCGAGCCCTGTCATTGTTGCGGCTTAACCTGTTTTTTTTTTACCTACCTACCGGTAAGACGGTCAAAGGCACTGTAGAATGTGTATGATTAACTTTCTAGTTTTGCCTGACTTTTAGGTCATCCTTCGTTGAAGAGAATTTTGTCAGAAAATGGTGCTATTAGAAAAGAGTATGAGCAAGAAATAGGAAAGGTAAGCTGCTTGCAGAGAAAATTTCTATGTGACACCAGGAGTTTGAGTAACAACTGGTAAAAATGCATGTAGCATTCTATTTCCTATTTTTCTTGAAGAATGTGAGAAATTGCAAATTGTATTATCCTGGTCATGCAACCAGGCAGAAGTGATACAGCTTCTCGGAAGATCTTGTGTGATTGGATAGGCAGAACATCCAAAGCATCCCATTGTTTCCTTTTTCTATTGTATGACCCTCTATTGTTTTGCACTGAGGGTATCAATCCAATGGGCTTAGATCTTACGAGAGCTGTATCATGACTCCAACCAGGAATGCAGGACTGCTTACATACATGTAACACTGGTTTGTTTTCCATGGATGATGCATCTAAATTGGTTAAATATTACCCTGAAATGTTGAGAAAAGGATTTCACAACAAGAGGGTACTTCTGAAATTGAAATATTTTTTTATATTCAAAAGCAAACTGTGCTGAAGTGTTAATGTTTTGTCCCCGGTGGTTGTAAAGTATTTATGGGCTGTGAGCCCATCCATGAACCACTACCACGCGTGTCCTTGTATTCGACAAAAAATGGACTGTATTACAAGTGCTTGTAGCCATGGACTACATGTCCACAGTCACTCTCTGGGATCGTTTATATAGAGAATAATACATGAGCATGTGGAGATTGCACTTGCTCCAAGCGTCCATGTATTCTGTTTATTATATAAACATGGTCAATATTATTTTGGTGAAAATTTTTGACTGGAAAAATCCGCAATAGTCGGCATTATCGCAATGTTTGACACATGCAAATTACAGTATTAATTCTCAGTGGCCGAAATCCTGATAAAACATAGTTTATGTAATAAAACTGAATTAATGCACCTTGAATTAAAGTTGCATATAACATACTTTAAAAGTCTGCTTCAGAGTAGAGAGTAGTTAAGACAAATTTTACCAGGATTTCGAGCAATTTTGTCAAAGTGGCCAAACATCCAGTTACTCAAACGTTTAGAACCCTTGGCTTGATTTTGGTTTGAATTGGAAGAACTACTTACCTAGGTATAAGGAATAACTTGGGTTTGTCCCACCATGAAATAGGCACGAAAAGCAGAGAAATTAAATTTCAAAGTTCACCACCACCTGGAGGACAATAATAGGAAAACTCCAATGTCAAGCGCAATTTCTTCCAAACCCCTATACCTTTTGTATATAAACTTCGAAATGTATTTTCATAGGTTCCCTTCAAGATTTCTTGGTGGAACTAACTCGAGTTACTTGTTGCATGCAAACCTTTCAAAAGATGCTAAAATAAAGCCAATAGGTTTTGTACTTTCTAGTAACCTGATTTTTGGCCACACGTTGCTCGAATCACTAAAACAATCTGTCTTAACAAGTTTTCAAACTCTTGTTCTCTAAAGATCCGTCACATCCAAGAAGCAGAGCAAAGAGCAAGTGAGGAGCTTATCTGCCGCCTGATAAAGGAGAATGACAGTGTAGCACAGCAGCGGGAACAGCAAAGAATTAGGGATGAAGAATTAGCAAGACAACTCCAACATGAGGTGCCGTAGCTACCTTCTTGGAACAATACGAATTTGGTTTCTCAATCTGAAGTTAGTTTTTTACACTTTATGCATTGCTAGGAAAGATCAAAATTCAATGTTGTGTTGGGCGATTGGCAATTTTTAGCTGTCAATCAAACCAAAACACCGGATTCGGCCTTCATTCGGGCGAAATTGATTGCATAATAAATAAAAATATTGTTCTAAGCTATTCTTTCAGCTTCCTTGTCTCAAATGTTTATCTTTCTAGCCTGGAGCTAACCAGAAAACTTAAAGTTTATTTAGCTCCTGGGACCTTAAATCTAACTAGATTACTTTCTTTTGCTGTAACTTTCCCTTACCTCTTTTAATAGTAAATGTATCTTTTGTAAATTGTAAAAATCAAGGGGAAAAAAAGGTGAAAAATAAAGTATGTATGTATGTACAGTGTATGTATGGTTCAAGAAAATTGACATTACAGTTTTCTTGCATAAAATTGCCAATTTCAACAGTAAATTTTGAGGTCATGTAACAATACATACAGTGATAACATGAGAATAATATTCCAACAAGGAGGGTGATGGGTGGATTCAGGGTAACCCAGCAGTATGAATTTCCACATCCTCCCTCAAGGTATCCCCCACTGGTGAAGTTCAATTTGTCTTTAGGTGCCTTACACTTTGAATTGTGAAAGGGGTGTTGATTGGTCATATGTTTGACATCCTTGGTGGTGGGGTATAATCACTTTTTATTGTTGGTGACTGACAGTATTGGTCAGTACTTTGGGCTGTTGGTATACAGGCATATTTTTTAAATATTTAACAATTATTCCTCGAGCCCGAATGGGCTCTGAGTCAATAGCCCATGAGGCCGAAGGCCGAATGGGCTATTGACTCAGAGGCCATGAGGGCGAGAGGAATAATTGTTTTAGTCAAATCACACTAGTAGGTCAATTTGTATTGCCAAAAAATGTTTTTGTTCTGGTCATTTGCCATTTTCTGGCTTTCAAATCTGACACTTTTCACTACTAGTAGGCTATAACTTATAGCCTACTAGTAGCTCAACCAATCAGAACGCAGCATTAATAATAGACCACTAGTGTGATTTGACTAAATATGTATATGTACATTACAACACTTTACATCACACGTACATCTTATTTTTCTCTTCATTTTACATGTTGTATTTTTAAGTACAAACATTTCACATGTCTTTTTTTCATTTATTATTTATTATTATATTATTATTATTATTTATGGTATACAGGCATATGCTTCCTGGAATCACAAATATTGTTATGAAAAGCTGCTTGGAGATATTATTAATGTGGTATCTCATTTCTTTTGACAGCTGAATTTTTCTTTGAATATTCCTTACAGAGCAACATACCTGCCAAGCCATCTAGTGCTAACCACAAGATTCAAAACAATGCAAAGCTTAACCTAAAACACAAAACAAACAACAAGAGACCTCTCTCCACTCTTGACAAATGGTTTTCACCGAAACAAAAATCCAAAATTACGGTGCCAGAAGAACAGAGAGCCAAAGGAATTTCCATGAATGGATTAACAAGCGGAGAAAACACTAGAACTGAGACTTTCAAAC
Source organism: Scolanthus callimorphus (assembly GCA_033964015.1). Taxonomy (NCBI): domain Eukaryota; kingdom Metazoa; phylum Cnidaria; class Anthozoa; order Actiniaria; family Edwardsiidae; genus Scolanthus; species Scolanthus callimorphus. The sequence continues at coordinate 20,870,009 of CM066923.1, forward strand.
CCACCCATAGAAGAGGAACAAGATCTGAAATGTTTGCAGATATAGATCCTTCATATGCTGCAGAAATCAAAAGAAGAAAAGAGCAAGAAGAGGCAGATTTCAAGTTTGCTCTTCAACTGCAACAAAAACTGGATACACAAGCAAAAGCTGGGCAAAAAGTTGACAGAAAAAAAGGTACAGTAGATGGATATTTGCTCCGGAATTGTCCATCAGAAACACCATGCACCAGTGATAGTTCTAACACTGACTCTGGAAGTTAAAGAGTAAATGATTAATTTGCTCTGTTAAAGCATTTTTAACTGCGTTAGAGTAAAATGGTATCATGTTCTTTTAACTAGTTTCTTATCCAGCCAATTGTTTTTTCATTTTTTGGAAAGTTTTTCCTTATTAAGAAGGAGATTAGGAGAGATTAGGAACTACAGTAAAAAGTCTGAGATTTTATGAGAGGGAAAAACCTAGCATTCTGAAACTAAGACTTATTCCTCCTTGAAACTGGTATGATGACTTTACATAGGGCTAAAGTAATAATTACAAGAAAATCTAAGATTCTGACACCGTTTTAAATTCAATATTGGGGAGTTTTTTAAAAACTTAAAGCTACGACGATGGAAAAGGGAACGGCAATGAATCACTAAATGTTCGCATTTCTTAATATTCATCGATTGTTTGAATTTTTTGCATTTTAATATCAATAACAGAAAATTAACACCAATTTGCCATTGCATCAATAAAATATTATAAAAATCGCATGCACATTCCCGTTCATGCCAGTACTAAAACAAAGCAGTTCACATCTCAGGTAAGAAGACAACGGTTGAAGTTTATTCACTTTATGGATTTGCTCGTACAAACATTAGGTGGGTTCACACTAACGCTCGTAAGAAGGTCTTGAGTGTGCTTAAGGTATACTTTCAGTGTGAATGCCATGTTGACTGCTTAGTAAGATAATTTGTAGTTATGGTTACGCCGCGTCTTCAAAACTGCCGAAGTGCGATCTATAGTAGACCGCAGCCTATACTTTAAATATAAGTTCAGTACCTTACCATTTTCGAAAACTCAAAACCGCCAATCATGCATTCGCCGTGCCATGTGACTGAAGGCTAGGTTGCAATTGCTTCGCTTTGGCGTTTTGGCGGTCTTTCTTGTCGGCTTTGTCGTTCAGTTGAGGTCTCTTCAGGATAGCTGTGTGAACTCTGTTCCCGTTCAAGAAAACGCTTATTTCCCAAGTACTACTTTAGAATTTCCCGACTTACTGCGATTTTCATAATTCGAGAAGGCGGTTTTACGGTTGGAAATCGTTAGCGACAGTTCGCAGAATTATGAAAATCGCAGGAAGACCTACTTGACAATTGTGTGAACCCACCTATTGTGTTCTGTAATCAAGTGTATTGTTCTCTGCCGTTGTCGTCCTCGTTGTCGCTGTTTAAAGGTACCGACTTACCTACCCATGATGCACTGCTCCGCTGCAATTTTCGATACCAAAAAGCTGTGTTTTTTTAATGTCAGTTTAGTGCACTTTTTTAGGCGAGAAAACTCGTAATAGTAGAATTCCATTGCATTAATTCAGAGTTTACGATGCAATGAATCATATAAACAAAGCAATGCATTATGGGCAGGGTGAGACGGATGCTTTAAGGTGTCTATAACATGAAATCAACATGATTTACAACTTAGACACAAATATGACTCAATATGTTATCGCTTCTCACAACATAACAAGTTACAGCCAAAGACGCTCAAGTGTCTGTATCACCTGGATATGTAATAACCAACAGGAATTGTAATAACAACCGGATTTGTAATAACAAGCAACCGGATTTGTAATAACAACAGGATTTGTAATAAAAATCAACCAGATTTGTAATAAAATATTAACCGGATTTGTAATAAAATTTCAACAGGATTTGTAACAGCATAGCTAACCGGATTTGTAATAACCAATCAACAGGATTTGTAATAACGCGTCAAAATGATGTTTTGATTTAATGGAAAGATTAAATTGTCTTTCTAAGGAATAGCTTATACGTCACATTTAATTAGACGAATTTAATCCATCAATTAAATTCGTCTGTGCGACGTATGAAATGGAGGTTCATTTTATTGGGGGGGGGGGGGGGGGGAGGGGGGGAGTATTTAGAGGCATACCAAACCCTACGATATTTGAAATTATTGTTTTATAATAAATCTAACAGAATTTATATTCTGACCGAAATCGACTGTTCTGACGTTTTCTCGTCTCTACTTGATGCTCGGTCTATTTTGATATTGATTACTTCTCGAGTTTCTTATTATCTGTTTAGATTTCACGATACTGTCGTCTGATAACCATGATGCTCTTGCCTCCCTTGTGCCAAACGTCGCATTCCAAAGTTAGCCTGTTGAAATATTATTACAAATCCGGTTAAAGATGTAATTTGTATGCTTCCATAGATGTGACCAGGTGATAAAATAAATATTATTTCCATTTTATTTATACCGTATGTATGTATTGGCTTGCAGAGCGCCTCACCTGTGTTTACACATCCGCACCAGGATCAAGGATTCAGGAGAGGCGGGACTGAGGGGGCTGCTCTCCCCCCCCCCCCCCCCCCCCCTTTTTCGGGATATTTTTTTCCATACATTTACTGTATTTTGTGAACGAAATATTCACAATCTGAAATTACTGGATCCCCCCCCCCCCCCCCCGTGCTCACAAACCGAATTCAGCAATATACTTGTTCAATAGAGTAGCAGGGACTTCTGTACTGCGCATGCACGAATCCGCTGACCAATTCAATGTGATTCCGGGCGCTATAATCGCCAATTTCCATTGTTTTAGTCGGAATTGACATATGGCGCGAAGTTTTCAGCTCGCACTTTCCTTTTTTCTTTATTTTGTAATTCAAAATATTTCTACGATAAGCTCTAGTGTTCTGTGTGCAACAAACGAGATGTCGACAGGACATGTTCTGACTCCACTTTTAAGCCATGTTACGAGCAGTGTTACGGAATTGTTTCAAACGACGATGATAGCATGCATCTTGAACAGCATACGATATACTACCACAAAAAAGCCATTGCTGAATTCAGAAGAAAACGTAATTTATGATAGTATACATACAATTTTTTAAAACCTCGAAGACCCCGTCACTCACCCATCGAGGTTTATAGCACTGGACGACTGCCACAATCAATATTACAAAATTTACGACGAACGACAAATGGAAATGTTTATTGAGTTTATTTCTTGGCAGAACAAGTCTTTTAAGACGCTAGAGAAACACTTCCAATTACAAAGAAGGTATTCACTCAAAACACCCAACCCCTATCCTGCCTAAAGGCCATCCCTATAGCTCTTTAGTTGCATATTCTGTCACAGTTAGAATCACAACATTGATGGTGTGAAAATGCCCCTGTTACAATTCAGAAGATCTGGAAAAATAAGATGGATGAAATATGTCAACATTACTGATACTAAAAGTCGTTAAAGACCTGCACATGCAACAAAAATCACAAAAGTACTACAATGAAAAAAGGTTTTAGTTATGTTAGCGAATTTTGAACACAAGAAAATGTTAACAAATAACAGCTGGATCATTACTGGTTAAAATCATGCTAAGATGGAGAAATGAGTTCGATATTTTTCTATAGCACATAAAAGAGGAGGCCACCATTGCAAATTATGCAAGAAAAATTCATGGCGAAATATTGTTATTTATAACGTAATTAACTCAAAGCGATCTCTGTTTAATCTGCACTCTCAACAACCTTATAGTATTGCGACATCGTTCAGATACATAAATACGATATATTTGTCATTCTGTGGTGGTATCGGCTTCAAAAGTGTTACGCATAATTTGAACAGGTTCAATATTCATTTGAGTTCAATAGTATAATTCATATGATCAGCGAATTTTCATGGCTAGTTTAATCGTTTCTTGATGATACCCTTGGTTAGTTGAGAACAATCAACAAAGATTTAAGATGGAGAAATGGCCTTGCTGGAATTTTAGTGGGCTCGGAGCATTTAATATAATTTACTTGTAAACTGAAATTAAACAGAATTTTCACTGGTGTTCTCGACAATCGCAAACGCGAATTATCAAGATTGACTTCAAAACATGCCCAATGCTTACCATAGAGAAACTTACCGTATGTGAAATGATTCAGGTTCTCCTTTAAAATGAGCAAGCAACCTCCAATTACGGGATGTAACAAGACAACATGGCTGCAATATTGACGAAGCTTGAGTTTCTTTGAACGTCCCATGATAACAACTCGAACCTATTGCATGTTCCTTTCCATAGAATAGGCAGCAAAGACATAGATAAAAACCTTTAGGCGAATTCTGGAGTAATTCATTTCAATTTCATTCCACATATCACGGTCAAATCCCGTAAACATTGAGCTTTCATGACCCTTCTGCGAGACATGAGGGAGTTCAATAAATCTAAGCCGCGCATGCGTATGCAAATGTCCCTGCTACTGTTCAATAGGCCATTTGCACTAACCGGGTCACGTGACCCCAGCTACCAGGCAATGTTTTGTCAAAATCAATTCCAGAAATACAAAGGACCAATTGATATTAGTCAGAAACTCGAGTTTCAGCTTAAAATCTCCAAACTGGAGCAAATGTCAGCGAGTTGAATTTTCAAGATTTTATTCAGAATGTATGGGATTCGGGTCACGTGACCCAGTTAGTGCAAATGGCCTATTGGTTAGTACTCGTTCACACTGACCAAAAAGACGTTCTATTGTCTGTGAAACAATAGTCAGAGGAACATCACAATATATCTATGCCTCGTTCTATCACAGACAATAGAACGTCCTTTTGGTCAGTGTGAAGGAGTACTAACCGCAGGGAAGAAGCAAGCCTCGTTCCCACGCTTTGCCGGGCTATGACGTCAATGGCTTTTGTTGTCAGCTTGAAGAGCGGCCGCCATATTGATTGCAAAACATTTTGCTGATTGGATTTCTTTTCCAATTCTGGAAGTTAACGTGTGAGGCCGTTTCGTTCTGATGAACGAATGAATAAAATTGCCTTCTCATTGGTTTAGTTTGATTCGCAGTGTTTCCTTTTTTGCCCTTTTGTACCATAAACATGTAAACGTATGGGTTCATTGCAAAATTTGGGATGTAATTTTTTTTATTCTTTCCAAATTGCCCTCGCCGTAGAAGGCTTGGGCAATTTGGGAAAATAATTGAAAACACTCGTGAAATTAATTCCAAATTGTACTCGGCCCCATGTGATTACCTACACTAATAATAATAACTCCCCCCTTTCACATTACAATCCCACAATGAAACGTTTCTGATTGGAGAAGGTTTTATTAATATCAAGCAAATTATTCTTTGAATTACTTTTGATTATCCTGGTCCTTGGAGGAAATGTTCGCATCTGAGGCGCACTTGGTCGTGTCGGCGGGCTTGTTTTGTCCGAATGATTGTGGGCCCGTATTCTTTTGATGTCGCAATAGCCTGTTATAGCTCGAGAGGTGCGTCGTTGGAGAAGCTAAGAAGAACGAAATTCTCGAGTGATCGTTGGGTGCCCTTGATAAGCAGGGATCAAACGGCGATGAGAGTTCATGAGAGCGGAGAGTTCCAAGTATCATCCACTCTCATCTACTCTTATGAGAAGCGATCAAACGGTGATGAGAGTTGATGAGTCAGCCGCAAGTCGCGCAAGCAATCTTGAGTGAGCACTAGTACCCAGTTCCTTTCCGCGGAGAAAAGTGTAAACAATCGAATCAAATGAGCCTGCAGTTCTTTTGGCGGCAGCTGCTGACTGAAAAACTCTCATCCGCGCGATCAAACGGTAAACAGCTCTCAGCGACTCTCATGAAAAATTTGAACATGTTCAAAGTGAACGAGAGTCGATGAGAGTTCGCCATCAAACGGGAAAACTCTCATTAACTCTCATCACCGTTTGATTGCGCCTTAAAAGACATCGTAAAAGACATCGCTCTGGTCGTCCCTTCTCTTCACATGTAGCCCTCAAGGTCATCAGAATCCGGCGAGGAGTCTACAAATGAGGCCAGCATGTCATCCATTTGATCTTCAGCGGCTTTCAGTGTTGTCTCCTGAAGGTCAGATAAAACCATGTATATATTTACATACTGTAGAGCGGATTTCAGATGACTGTCGTTTGCTTTGCGGATTCTGCGGATTTACAGCGGATTTCAGATGACTTTCGTTTGCTATGCGGATTCTGCGGATTTGCCACTGAGCGCATTGTGTGAGTACACGGTACACTGAGCGCATTGTGTGAGTACACGGTACACTGAGCGCATTGTGTGAGTGCACGGCACACTGAGCGCATTGTGTGAGTGCACGGCACACTGAGCGCATTGTGTGAGTGCACGGCACACTGAGCGCATTGTGTGAGTGCACGGCACACTGAGCGCATTGTGTGAGTGCACGGCACACTGAGCGCATTGTGTGAGTGCACGGCACACTGAGCGCATTGTGTGACTTCTCTATTCCGAGTAGCTTGCTTACATCTTGAATTTCTTTCACCTGGAGCTCTGATAGCTGTGCACGGTCTGCTTCAGGTTTGTTAGATTTTTCAAACTATTACGAGCCATCGACGTTTAATAGGGTACTTTCTTTACTTTTTTACTTACCATTATTCCTTTAGCACTTTTCTCCAATTGCTTGTCAACTTCCGCTGATTTACTTGGACCTATTTCCTCTGAATCTTTATCATAACGCATCTTCTTTGCTGCTGAACTCTGAAGTGCATCCTGAGTAACCTTGTTCAGTAACTCATTTTGAACCGTTTGCTCTTGTACACTTATACTGCCAACATTACAGGTTGGGGCCGAGTATCGATCCTTGGGGGACTCCTGCTCTTCCACTAATGTCTGTGACAAAGCACGAGATGAGTCTTGCACTCGAACATTTTGTGCATTACTATCGGTTTGACAGGATAAATTATCTTCGTGGTTAGTAGCAACAGGATTGCTTCTCGTGACACTAGTATCATGTAAAGCACGAGTGCTGCCATTTGTGGGAGAATATAAGTTCCGTGTTGTTGTAGTGTAAGCAACCTGATTCTCGTTGTTCCCTTCAGCGCCATTCATCTCACTCCCAATTCCCTCTTCGTGTCTACCGTTCAAAATACCGCCGACTCCACGCGACGTAAGATCTCCGACGCGCATGCTCTTAGCATTATCTCCACTGGCTGCATCAGTCAGACAGCTCGATCCTCTATTCTCCGTTCCAACAGCAGTGTTCTCGAGATTCAGCGGGGTGTCGTCAGAAGAGACTGCCGTGTGGTGGTTGGTGGCTGAAGACGAGAGACCAGTAGGGAGAGCTACCAGCTGGAAAGTCTCCCCAAGAGATGGCACGCAAGGATGCATGAGGGTTCTGGTCATAGTCAACGCCTCGCGACAATAGCTTGACACCTGTCAAGGAAGAAAACAGGAACTTTAAAGCTGACAGAGAGACAGACAGACAGACGGGCAGATCGACAGACGGACAGACAGACAGATACGGACAAAACACTCAGTATTTCTAAAGAAAATATCCTTAATATAGGTGGGCGCCAGATTGTTAAGGGCTTTAAACATCATGCTGCGACAACGGCAACAGTAACGGCAAAGAACTTTACACTCGGTAACAGGACACCACAATGCTTGCACGTGCAAATCCACAAAGTCCATTGCATTTCCACAGTTTTCCTGTGTAAACGTGGACGTAATTCAATCCAAACCATGATCACATTACCTGATACTGCGGATCTCGCAAGCCTTGACTAAAGCATCGCACAGCACAGTTGATAATAGACGGCACACTTGATGGGCGGCTGAGCAGGCACGCCAGGAGGCAGCGGTATACACCATGGCGGCAGCCCGTGTCGGAGTAGGGACTGGGTAGGGGTGTCGATGATTGGACCTGTAGGATGAGACCTAGCAAGGTGGTCTGGAGGTCCTATAAATATATAAACAGATTCAACAATGGAGCAGTGAAGACTGGTAACAAGTCGCTTGGGAGGACAAGTCGAGGCAGACACGCAAGCGGTTGTGGGTAGGATTAGCAAGGCGCGTAGTGGTTTATGGTAGAGCGGGCGCCAGTTTTAGTTTATTTTCTCAACTGGTAAAGTGGGTGGTGTCGAGGGGGTGGGTAAAAAATGAAATGTTTCAGTTGATGGGTGGGGTTTGTGTAAGGTTGAGAACGGGTAAGGTTCAGTGTGCAAAAAGTGTATATGTATATGTTGAAAATATAAAAAAATATCTATACAAAAAAGGGCGCCATCTCCCTTCCCAAACTCCTTTGCGTATAGTGTCACGATTGTGGGGTTAATTAAGGTAGATAAAATACAGTGAAATTCACAAGGAATGAGCAAAACAATCGTCTACGTTTGTTAGATCATCTTTCAGAATTAATGGACCTCCTTGGCTTTGGTGTAATGTTTTCTCATTTCAGATCACGTGGCATTCAATTGAATAAGCTTTCTTTGTTTGGGATGCTTCCATATTCATATATCCTTCGGTGCATAGCAGAAAAAGAAAGAAAGAATACTCAGGGGAACGCCACGTGATCTGAAATGGGAAAACATTACGCCCAAGCGAGGAGGTCTATTGGTCGCGAAACTGGCATTTTTATTTGACTTATTTCTTACCAGGCTAAACAGTTTTCAAACTTGGAAATTTGTTAGCGAAAGCTAGAAAATCGTATGTAAGAATGCAAGAATGTAAATGTAATGTCGATTTTCTTTACAAGACTAACTACAAGCATATATATAGCGCTGGCGTCATATATTGTGTGCCAACCAGAGATCGATTGATTCACAGAACAAAGGGCGCTATTCAATCTACGGTTGGCACAGTAGCATTAGAATGGAAATGTTGATAAACAGTGATTCATTTCTACCATTCGCTTATAAAGCCACGAACATAATAACGACAGAGACAATAGCTGGAGTGTGACATTGCCGATTGCTCGTGAACAACGTGCAATCAACATTTATTGTTCAATATTTACTACGTTATATTTTACATCAAAGAAAAATAACAATAATAATAAACATGACTGAATGTGCAAGAATGCTATCGTGTTCAATGAAATAGAATTTCTATCACCCAGTGAGAAACGGACCCTGCTCGCAAAAAGCAGTGTAAATCGCCGAGGGCTAGAGTTTTAATCCTAACCATGAGAATACATATTTATTTTTAATTCTAAACTATAAAAAGTGAAATTTGGTCACAGTAAAACGTTCGTTTTGCAGTTCAACAAGCGAGAGAAAGCGCGCTAATTTAAACAATGTATATATAGCCGAAATGAACAATGAAGGAAGGTATGCTATGAAACGAAATGAAAACATTCTCTAAGTTCAGCGTAACCTGAACTTAGAACTAGAACTCTTCTGCCGACATGAATACAAGCTCTCAAACTGGCGGGGACTCATTGCAACCTTGCGCTTGTATTTGGCAGAATCTGGCGTTAGCTTGCAACCCGATGCAACCTTGTGCTTGTATTTCGCAGAATCTGGTGCTAGGTTGTAACCCAATACAACCTTGTGCTTGTATTTGACAGAATCTGGTGCTAGCTTGCAACCCGATGCAACCTTGTGCTTGTATTTGGCAAACTCTGGTGCTAACTTGCAACCCAATACAACCGTGGGCTTGTATTTTGCAGAATCTGGTGTTAGCTTGCAACCCGATACAACCTTGGGCTTGTATTTGGCAGAATCTGATGTTAGCTTGTAACCCAATGCAACATTGTGCTTGTATTTGGCAAACTCTGGTGCTAACTTGCAACCCGATACAGCCTTGTGCTTGTATTTCGCAGAATCTGGTGTTAGCTTGCAACCGATACAACCTTGGGCTTGTATTTTGCAGAATCTGTGTTCAGCCTGCATCCCGATACAACCTTGCGCTTGTATTTGGCAGTGGGCGGTGCTGAGATTTACTTCACATGCAAACAAACCTCTGGTGTACCCTAAACTAAGGGCTAGATTCCAGCTGCCATATTCAATCGCACAATGAGCTAGAAAACGCCGGCCATCCACTCTGTGTCTTTTATACAGAATGCAGGCTCTCAAAGTTGTGGGGACTTGTTCACTACAAATTCCGTTGTAAATGTTTTGTCCAAGGAGCCATCGACAAGGTACGAGAGCCGCAACAACTCGTAAAGATCCCGCTGTCGAAACACCAGCCATCCAACCTGACTCGTTAATTGTCTGGTTTCTTTGAAGAAACGCACGAAAATACATATTCCTTACTCCTCTGGAATTTGAAGGGTTTCTCAGTTTCCTTGAAATAAATTCTACAGCCTGGTTTACTTGATTTCTTCCCGCCAAACTTTCTTGACCGCGTCTCTTATTCAAGTATTTTGGTCTTGTACTCTCTTTACTCCTCTCTTGAGCTCTTTCCACCTCGAGGTCTTCTTGCCAACTGAAGATGCACGAGCAATCGAGTGGTACTTATAAAGCTTACTCAACTGGAAGTGTATGAGAGATGCACTGATATTATATTCACGCACGGTGTTTCTCTTCGTTTTAGCGTACTTCTCTTGAATCGTTCCTTGTCCCGGGAGCTCTTTTCTCCTTGGTGTCTTGTAGTCAACTGAGCCTGTGTGACAGTTGTACTGGTTTATTCACCTTACAGTATTGCCGTACTTTTGTCTTGAATATTTTCCGTTTTCCTCGCAGTCAACTGAATCTGTGATAGTAATGCAGTGATATTTTATGTGTGCAGGAAAGTTTCTCTTCACTGGGTGTACCTTAGCCTGTGTGACAGTTGAACTGATGTTATGTACCGATTGCGGATGTATGTACCGATTGCGGATTGCGGATTGAAGAGAGCACCTCTCTTCAATCTTTCCTTTCTCTTGTCGCGAGAACTTTTTTACTCCTTGGCGTCTTCTAGTCAACTGAGCGTGCGACAGTTGCACTGATGCTTTGTTGTATATTTTCAATATTTTTTTTTATATACCTGTTGCTGAGAGAATAAATCTTTTCAATCTCTCCTTTTTTTCTTGTACCGGGAGCTCTTTTTTTTTCTTTTTCTTGTCCCGGAGCTTTTTACTCCTTGGCGTCTTGTAGTTCCTAAAACAACTTCGAGTTTTAATTTGATGACAGTGACAGTGACAAGTTTTAATTTGGTTAGAAGTAGAATCTGAAGTAGAAATTTATAAAGAAAAAACCTCTTGTGACCACGTTGGGTTTGAACCCCGGACGCTTGATTGCTAGCCCGTCGCCTTACCACTGCGCCATAGCGACGTTTCTTGCCTAGCATTGTGTTCAAAATTGAATAGAATGCTTGTTGACAGGAGATCAGCTGAGTTCGCTAAACACGTCACACGTACACTTTCTAACTAGCCGGTTTTCTTAAGCTGCTTTACATTTAGGGGCAAGTATTATCATTTTACAAATTATCTGCTTTGCGAGCTCCAACGCTAAAAATATTGGCGTAAGTTAAGGTACAAGAGTCAATGTGTTTTTGTGTAGATTTACGAATCGGACCTTCAACAAATGATTGCCAACGAGCAGCCGAGCCAAGAGGCGAGGCTGCGAGGCGGCAGCATTATAGAGCCGTGCGAGGAGAAAAATTCTCGAGTTCAGAGTGGTGTCTGGTGTAACCACTAGCCAATCAAAGTGCCAGGATTTCGAAAGTAACCAAATACTTAGCACTATCAGTATCAGAAGAGAAATCTACTATTTGACCCTGGTCACTTCTGAAGTGCGACCGTGTAGTCAACGCCGTGATGTTGTGTTTGCATATATCTGTGTTTGCATATATTTCTCGCGCTGTTATTATTACACAATCAATGCTATCACAGTGATTTAGCTTGTTCATATGCTCATGGAAATGCAACCTTTTATTTGTCTCTAAAGTGACCTATAGTCGGCAAAATTAAATTAGGGCAGCACATGATTCACTGTTCTATTGCTTGTTGGCACTTTTAGCGAGAGCTACAACTAGTTGTAATAAGTTATCAACTCAAGCACAAACAACACTTATCATTACCAAATGAACCGTAACTAAAACGATTTGGCGAGTACACTTCGAGAGCCGAGAAGGTCACGGCGCTGCAGTATCAAAATTCACTGACAATTTCTAGCTCTGATAATTCTTGTAGTTGTGAAGAATTGGTAAAAAAAAAAAACAATTTTCTTCTCATACTATTATATGTATTATCCGCTAAGAAATTGAGTCGTTTTGACACCAAGTTGAAACATTGAGTATTACAGAACCCATTTCCTTCTGTGGGAATGTCTTGAAAAAAGGTTTAAAATTCATATTTCATCCCTGAAAAATATTCACTAGCTCTTAATCTGAGCAATAAATACACGTAAACTGAAAAGAAAATATAAACTGAAGAGAATAAACTTTAATGAATCTTGAATAAAAGAAATGAATAAAAGAAATTTAGTATTAAGAGAAAATTCAACGTTTGTTTAGGCATATAAATTAGGTTCCTGCTACACGCTCCGAACCTCGATATTGCTGTTGGAAAAATGGTGTATATGATTTCCTTGAAATGAAAATCGCCACATCAAATTTCGCGGACGTATAGCAACGCTTAAGTGGTAAAAGAAAACGACCTTCAAACAATAACATACATTCTTTCGCCAAGTTTTGCTTTGTGGAACTAGCTTTGTGTGCGAAAAAATTGCACAACTACCATTGAGTATTATGTAAAAACGGGGCCGACTGCATTCTTCGTGCAACAAAGTTCTTGTCAGCCGTTATCCCAAGTGCCACAGTAGAATCGGTGAAAGCTGCATCTAGATCCAAAAGATTAGTTTGTATACTTGTACTGTATGGGCTAACAACGAGTAATAAGGTGCGATACAGCAAGAAAGTCTTGGGTTAATTATAAACAAGACTCGATTAGTTTATAAAACAACACTTTATTTCTGAACACGAATACATTGTGAAGTTTCGACAAAACATGCCAGCCCCTAATATTTAAAATATTGATATCAACATCTCTTCCATAGAAGGGGTTCTACAACAGCGATAGAGATTTTGGTACAGATCACTCCGATTTGTATGTTCAGTTATAAACCTACGGCACCTCAGTGCTAAAAATACCAAAAAGATAACAAAGAATCTGCGATATGCCCACAAGTAGAAACAAACCTGCTTGTATTACAGGCAGTGCTGACATTTACTATACATGCTATAGTCAGTCTTCAGCATAACCTGAACTTAGAACTGGAATTCTGCTACCGGCCATGGATACAATCAAACTGGTGGGGACTCATTGTGTACCAGGAGCCTCCCGAGGTTAGCTTGCAACCCAATGCAACGTTGGGCTTTGGCAGAATCTGTCATAATCATAATCATAATCTTTATTGGCTTATAATGAAATGTTAAAAAAAGGTACAATATTATTGTGCAGTATCTAGGGGTAGTGTATAAAGGAAATTTGAAAAGAAAAATACGAGGGAAGTTAAATGAACCGGTTGGTTTTCTTGTTAACTTCCCGAAAAGTCAAATTCGGAATTTATATAAAAAAGCAGGCAAGTCATAGAAATATCAAGAAAAAGATTAATTGGAAGAACTAACATAGAAATATTATTTATGAAAAGAGGAATAAATTATGATATTACAATATTTCTTGTTGTTGGAACTGTAGATAATGTTTTATTTCTTTGCGAAATAGAAAGATACTAAGGTCCTTAAAATGTGATGGGAGATGTTTCCAAATATCAATTGCAGTGAAAGAGAGTGATTGTGCTAGCTTGCAACCCGATACAACATTGTGCTAGTATTTCGCAGAATCTGGTGCTAGCTTGTAACCAATGCAGCCTTGTGCTTGTATTTGACAGAATCTGGTGCTAGCTTGCAACCCAATACAACCTTGTGCTTGTATTTGGCAGAATCTGGTGCTAGCTTGCAACCCGATGCAACCTTGTGCTTGTATTTGGCAAACTCTGGTGCTAACTTGCAACCCAATACAACCTTGGGCTTGTATTTTGCAGAATCTGGTGTTAGCTTGCAACCCGATACAACCTTGGGCTTGTATTTTGCAGAATCTGTGTTCAGCCTGCATCCCGATACAACCTTGCACTTGTATGTGGGCGGTGCTGAGATTTACTTCACATGCAAACAAACCTCTGGTGTACCCCAAACTAAGGGCTAGATTCCAGCTGCCATATTCAATCGCACAATGAGCTAGAAAACGCCGGCCATCCACTCTGTGTCTTTTATACAGAATACAGGCTCTCAAAGTTCTGGGGACTTGTTCACAACAAATTTCTTTGTAAATGTTTTGTCCAAAGAGCCATCGACAAGGTACGAGGGCCGCAACAACTCGTAAAGATCCCGCTGTCGAAACACCAGCCATCCAACCTGACTCGTTGATTGTCTGGTTTCTTTGAAGAAACGCACGAAAATACATATTCCTTACTCCTCTGGAATTTGAAGGGTTTCTCAGTTTCCTTGAAATAAATTCTACAGCCTGGTTTACTTGATTTCTTCCCGCCAAACTTTCTTGACCGCGTCTCTTATTCAAGGTTTTTTGGTCTTGTACTCTCTTTACTCCTCTCTTGAGCTCTTTCCACCTCGAGGTCTTCTTGCCAACTGAAGATACACGAGCAATCGAGTGGTACTTATAAAGCTTACTCAACTGGAAGTGTATGAGAGATGCATTGATATTATTTTCACGCACGGCATTTCTCTTTGCTTTTAGCGTACCTCTCTTGAATCGTTCCTTTTTTCTTGTCCCGGGAGCTCCTTACTCCTTGGCGTCTTGTAGTAACTGAGCCTGTGCTACAGTTTCACTGATATTTTATACCTATTGCTGAGAGCACCTCTCTTCAATCTTTCCTTTTTCCTTGTCCCGGGAGCTCTTTACTCCTTGGCGTCTTGTAGTCAACCGAGCTTGTGCGACAGTTGCACTGATGGTTTATACCTATTGCTGAGAGCACTCTCCTCAACCTTTCCTTTGTCCCGGGAACTCTTTATTCTTTTGCGTCTTGTAGTCAACTGAGACTGTGTGAACGTTGCACTGGTTTATACATCTTACTTACCGTACCTTCGTATTTTCCTTTTTCTTTGCAGTCAACAGAAGCTGATAGTTATGCACTGCAATGTTTTAGTCGCACACGAGTTTCTCCTCGGTGAGCGTACCTCTCTCTTCAATCTTCCAGTTTGTCTTATCCTTGGATCGCAATAATTTAAAACAACACTCTGTATGCTTTTATCAAATTAAATTTCTTTTATTTTATCAAAGAGATGAAAGTAACTATATCTACAACATACTATTTTTAAATCGCTGACAAGATGAGTACCACTACAGTTGTCCTTTATAGAAGGGCGTACAACTAGCAAAGAGATTTCCACATGGTATGGATCTCTTCGATGTAAAAACTTTCTTCAGTTATTAGCTACAGCACCTCAGTCCTAATAACGGCAAGACAGTTAAAAACAGTTCTCAAAGAATCTGCGCTAGCTGATACACTCTTCTATTCAGCAGAAGGCAGAGAGCGGAAACTTGCTTTCAATCGAGGCCAACCTCTAGCGTAACCCAAACACAGGGCTATAATCCAACCGCCATATTCAATCGCAGCACCAAGAATTACAAAGCAACGACCATTCACTCTGCATCTTTTATACAAAATGCAGGCTCTCAAAGTTGTGGGGACTCGTTCACTAACGATATCGTAAATGTTTTGTCCAAGGAGCCATTTGAGTGGTACGAGGGCCGAAGATCCCGTTGCCGAAGCACAAACCATCCAACCTGACTCGTTGATTGTCTGGTTTCTTTGAAAAACGTACGGAAATACATATTCCTTGCTCCTCTAGATTTTAAAGGTTTTTCTTGTAATCAATTCTCCAACTTGGTTTAATTGATCTTATTCTAGCGCGTCTCTTCTTGAAACATTCTCTGTCTTTCTGTTTTTTGAGCTCTTTCCACCTTGAGGTCTTCGGAGTTTCTCTTCGCAAGAGTACCTCTCTTGAATACCTTCTTTTTGTCTTGTCCTGGAAGCTCTTTACTCTTCAGCGTCTTGTAGGCAAAGAGACAGTATAATAGTTACACTGATGTTTTATCGCCTACTGTGACGTAACTCTGGCTTGTATTTCCTGCTGGTTTCACTTTGTCCCGGGAGCTCTTTACTCCTTGGCGTCTTGTAGTCAACTGAGCCTGTGCGACAGTCGCACTGATGTTTATACTTCTTGCTGAGAGCAACTCTCTTGAATCTTTCCTTTTTCTTGTCCCTGGAGCTCTTACTGCTCGGCGTCTTGTACTCAACTGAACCTGCGTGGCACTTGCACTGATGTTTTATACTTCTTGCTGAGAGCGATTCTCTTCAATCTTTCCTTTTTCCTTGTCCGGGAGTTCTTAACTCCTTAGCCACTTGTATTCAACTGAGCCTGTGTGGCAGTTGCACTGATGTTTTATGTCCTCCTTGGCGTACCTCTAAGTTTTTTTCCTTGCCCGGGAGCTCTTTGGTCGTCGGCGTCTTGTAGTCAACTGAGTATGTTTCACAATTGCACTGATGTTTTATTCTCCTTTGCCTGGAGTACCTCTGTTGCCTTTTGCAACATATTGTCCTCTGGAGTTTGAAAGGTTCCCTCGAAATCAACTCCACAACTCTATTAACTTGCTCTTATTAGAGCGAGCTCTTCCCGCCAAATTTGTTTTAAGCGCGTCTTTCCTTAAACGTTTTTCTTCTTTATACTATTCCACCTTTCTTGGGCCTTGGGCTCTTTTCACATCGAGGACTTCTTGCCAAGAAGATATAAGCAATCCAGTTGTCCTTTTAATGCTCCATTTTCAACTGGAAGATGAGGGGAGGTCTTCCTTGAAATGTCCCTTTGTCTTGTTCCTTGGAGCTCTTTACTTCTTGGCGTCTTGGGGCAAAAGAGACTGTTTGGCAGTTGCACTAGTATTTTATCTCCTTCCTTGGTACATCCTTGTACCCAGACCTCCCGGCTGGTCAGTTCGCTGGGGAGGCTCTGGTGACAGCCATTTGAGAGACTTTGCTAAATTTCGTTCGCTTGTCGTCTTTGAGGCGTAAAAAGGTCATGTTCTTATACGCATGCGTCAGTGGATTTCACAAGAGCCTCACCGTGAGGTGGAGCTGGGGAGGTCTGGGTACCACAACGTCCTTGACGTTTTCCCTCTGTTTTGTTTGCATCTCTCGCAAAAAAAAAAAAAAACACGAAAGAAAACGCGAAAGCACTTTTTCGCGCTTCCAGTGCCAGACGTTCCCACTCCTCAATTCCAAACTCCCAATTCCCCCTTTTGCCCATATAGTCTGCGGAGGAGGCTAATATTACTTATTAGTATATACCAAATCAGTGAATAGTCAATTTCGCGCGCTCTGATTGGTTCCTCGACTAGTAGATATCCAGCACTATTTACTGTTTTGAGAAAACTCTCAAAATGGCGGCTCGTTTGGCGCGCGATATTGCGTTTGAACATTTTTGTGTGTGGACATTTCCCCTCAGGGTCGGTGCCTAGCGGTGGATATATACCTCGACGCTTCACGTCTCGGTATATATCCACCGCTATTCACCTCCCCTTCGGGGGATAGTTGTTAACTGTTTTATAGAAGTTTTAGATATCTTTACACAAACTCCCTAGCGGACCAAGCTTTGTTACTTTTTCCAGTGACAACGTATCCCGCAAACGGTATATAAAGGTACTAGTATTCGACTTACCCTAAACGTATCTGATGAGAAATTTGAACTGCCGTTCATGAGCAGAGCATACAAAGCTGTAAATGAATGAAGAAAAAAATAAACAAATGAAATTAACCATTCTAATCACACTTGTAAGAAAATATTCAATCCGCAAGTCATGAAATATCTGCTGCTATCTTAATGAAATAATAAGATATACATATATCTTATTAGATGTTCTTTTATGCAATACGTTTGGACATTTTACTATAATCTAATGTGTCTGATTAAGCCTTTCGTAAGTGTTTTTGTATTTATTAGTGTTTCCTATATACCATGTGGCTGGTATTTTATGTAATAAAGAATTATTATCTATGTTGTATATTTTGCGTTGGATTGTGCTCTCTTCATACCTCTAAAAGCTTTGCAGCAAACACGTTTGTTATTTGTGTCGTTAGACTTCTTCTGACCTGATGAAAATTGAGTATGTTAACAATGTGAAATCACCTCGCCTCCGATGGTGTGGGTCGTTTCCCCGAACTGTCGAGTCAAACAGCCACAAGTTATTTCAATCCACTTGTCATTCTGTTTCGACTAAAGTTTTGTTTAGAGAAAGTCAGTAACGAATAATGAATACACAACAATCAAATGAAAAAAAAATACGAACTTGTGGTGAGTTGTTCGATGTCCTCTTGGAGTTTTCGTTTCTTTCCCTAAAACAAAAAAATAGAATAAAATAGAATAAAATAAAATAAACAAAATGGAAACTACTACAAACATAAACTTTACATAAAGCAGATTTCAGACGACTATCGAACTCTAAACGCAAATACAATACCGCTAGCCAATCAGGAGTGGAAGCCATTCAACAACAGCCAATCAAGAGCGAATTTAGACTT
The DNA here is from genome assembly GCA_033964015.1 of Scolanthus callimorphus. NCBI lineage: Eukaryota > Metazoa > Cnidaria > Anthozoa > Actiniaria > Edwardsiidae > Scolanthus > Scolanthus callimorphus. The sequence continues at coordinate 20,888,472 of CM066923.1, forward strand.
GCGTTTAGTCATGACGTAAGCAATGGCACGTTTTGATTTAGCTCGAAATTTGATTGGCGGAAAGACGAAAGCCTTTGCTCTCAACCGACAGTAACACTGTCTAAACGCAGCGTCAGTGGTCACTGAAATCCACTCGATGTAAAAATACCAGGGTAAAAATACTTACGCGCTTGGATTTTCCTTGTTTGTATTGTTCTTCTGTAGTAACGAGAAGCTGTGAGAAAAGAAACGATAAGGAATTGTAGACTTCAGAGGGGCATATTATACCCCTCCCCACTCCTTTTCACACAGGCACTCCGGGGCAAGGACAAGGAGGGTACCACAGGCGGATTCGGGGGAAGAGCCCCCCCCCCCCCCTCTCTGCAACTAGAACAAGCAGTCCACTAGGACAAGTAGGACACTAGGACAAGTAGGACACTAGGACAAGAAGGACACTAGGACACTAGGACAAGTAGGACACTAGGACAAGTAGGACAAGTAGGACAAGTAGGACAAGTAGGACACTAGGACACTAGGACAAGTAGGACACTAGGACAACTAGGACAAGTAGGACAAGTAGGACATGTAGGAAACTAGGACAAGTAGGACACTAGGACACTAGGGCAAGTAGGACACTAGGACAAGTAGGACACTAGGACAAGTAGGACACTAGGACAAGTAGGACACTAGGACAAGTAGGACACTAGGACAAGTAGGACACTAGGACATGTAGGAAACTAGGACAAGTAGGACACTAGGACAACTAGGGCAAGTAGGACACTAGGACAAGTAGGACACTAGGACAAGTAGGACACTAGGACAAGAAGGACACTAGGACAAGTAGGACACTAGGACAAGTAGGACACTAGGGCTAGTAGGACACTAGGACAAGTAGGGCACTAGGACAAGTAGGACACTAGGACAAGTAGGCACTAGGACAAGTAGGACACTAGGACAAGTAGGACACTAGGGCAAGTAGGACACTAGGACAAGTAGGACACTAGGGCAAGTAGGACACTAGGACAAGTAGGACACTAGGACAAGTAGGACACTAGGGCAAGTAGGACACTAGGACAGTAGGACACTAGGACAAGTAGGACACTAGGGCAAGAAGGCACTAGGACAAGTAGGACAAGTAGGACACTAGGACACTAGGACAAGTAGGACACTAGGGCAAGTTAGGCACTAGGACAAGTAGGACAAGTAGGACAAATAGGACACTAGGACAAATAGGACACTAGGACAAGCAGGACACTAGGACAAGAAGGACATTAGGATAACTAGGGCAAGAAGGACAACTAGGACAAGTAGGACAAGTAGGACACTAGGACAAGTAGGACACTAGGACAAGTAGGACACTAGGACACTAGGACAAGTAGGACACTAGGACAAGTAGGACACTAGGACACTAGGACAAGTAGGACACTAGGACACTAGGACACTAGGACACTAGGACAAGTAGGACAAGTAGGACACTAGGACAGTAGGACACTAGGACAAGTAGGACACTAGGACACTAGGATAAGTAGGACACTAGGGCAAGTAGGACACTAGGGTAAGTAGGACACTAGGACAAGTAGGACACTAGGGCAAGTAGGGCACTAGGCCAAGTAGGGCACTAGGACAAGTAGGGCACTAGGCCAAGTAGGACAAGTAGGACACTAGGACAAGTAGGACACTAGGACAAGTAGGACACTAGGACAAGTAGGACACTAGGACAAGTAGGACACTAGGACAGGTAGGACACTAGGCAAGTAGGACAAGTAGGACACTAGGACAAGTAGGACACTAGGACAAGTAGGACACTAGGACAAGTAGGGACACTAGGACAAGTAGGACACTAGGACAGGTAGGACACTAGGACAAGTAGGACACTACGACAAGCAGGGCACTAGGACAAGCAGGGCACTAGGACAAGCAGGGCACTAGGACAAGTAGGACACTAGGGCAAGTAGGGCACTAGGAAAAGTAGGACACTAGGACAAGTAGGACACTAGGGCAAGTAGGGCACTAGGCCAAGTAGGACAAGCAGGACACTAGGACAAGTAGGACACTAGGACATTAGGACAACTAGGACAAGAAGGACAAGTAGGACACTAGGACAAGTAGGACACTAGGACAAGTAGGACACTAGGACAAGTAGGACACTAGGACAAGTAGGACACTAGGACAAGTAGGACACTAGGACACTAGGACACTAGGACAAGTAGGACACTAGGACAACTAGGACACTAGGACAAGTAGGACAAGTAGGACAAGTAGGACACTAGGACATGTAGGACATGTAGGACACTAGGACACTAGGACAAGTAGGACAAGTAGGACACTAGGGCAAGTAGGGCACTAGGACAAGTAGGACAAGTAGGACAAGTAGGACAAATAGGACACTAGGACAAGCAGGACACTAGGACAAGTAGGACACTAGGACAAGAAGGACACAAGGACAAGTAGGACACTAGGCCAAGTAGGGCACTAGGACAAGTAGGACACTAGGACAAGAAGGACACTAGGACAAGTAGGACACTCGGACAAGAAGGACACTAGGACAAGTAGGACACTAGGACAAATAGGACACTAGGACAAGCAGGACACTAGGAAAGTAGGACACTAGGACAAGAAGGACACTAGGACAAGAAGGACACTAGGACAAGAAGGACACTAGGACAAGTAGGACACTAGGGCAAGTAGGACACTAGGGCAAGTAGGGCACTAGGACAAGTAGGACACTAGGACAAGCTTTCTAGACGCCCAAAATAAAATTTCGATTGAGTATTGAATTGAAACGAAGTACACTTATATAATTGTGCCTTTTCTTTAATTATTTGAGAAACGAACTTTTTGGACAAAATAAACACAGAATGCTAATTTTACGAGGGAAAATACGTCTGAAATTCAGGCTACCAACAAGTGCGATTTGCTTGATTTGCTAGAACGGACCTCTAACAGGTACCTATCTGGAAAAAATACACGTTTTCGAATTTTACCCCCTAAAAGGTACCAGAGGCCTGATTTTAAACCCTAAAAGGTACGACGAGCACCCCCGCCCAAAAAATATGGGAGTCCCCCCCGGGTTTGAGGGGAGGTTAGATTTTGTGTTGTGTTCGCGAAATTGTCAAATCGTGCTCGAATTTCTCAGACATTCGCTCTGAAGAGTGTACAATTCTCTCACTCTAATGCGGAAACAGGGAAAAGTCTGAGGTCGACTTCGCTCATCGCGCGCGGCATTTTGACTCACGGAGAATATTTGTTATTCAAAGCATACCCACAATCCTTGGTGCCGACAGCTTGTAGGCTTTTTGGTGACAAACTTTATTGAAACCACTATATACTTTATATATGGAATACTGTATATTATTACAAGCCCATCTGTCCGGCTCGGTTCACAAAAGAGGCCCAGCGCAAACTCCGAACATCAGTCGAACTTTTTTCTAAAGGAACCCGAGATTTTAGATTTAAACGGCGCGGCTCTTTCACATAGTCTTTAGGCCTGGACATTGGCTGATTGCATTTTTAAACCTCACGGGGGGGGGGGGGGGGGGGGGGGGGGGGTGGAGACCTACGGAAAATGTTCCAGGGGAGGGTATATTGGACTCTGGAAATTCCACGAGGGTGTGTGTCTGGCGCTTGGAAATTCCAAGGGGGAGGGATAAAAAAGGTGACTTTCCAGGGACATTTTATCCCAAAATAGATTTTCCAGGGGTATTTTGAACAGAAAAGAAATGGAAATTCCAGGGGAGGTGGTCCTCTATGAGGCTGGAATTCCAAGAGAGGGGGTCTGATTCACGAGTGGAAATTCAAGGGTAGCGGTGCGGTTTAAAAAAGCAATCAGCCATGTTATTTACAAAAACAAAAGCGAGCCGACATAAAGGATTTTCCAAAAATAATAAGATTCTCGCACACACTTTCTGTGTAAAATAAAGACTAGTTTATGTCCGTTTTAGTCCAGGCTATAGGCTACCTAAGGGGGTGTGGTGATGCGTAAATAAGTGCGTAAATAAGGGGCTAAGTATCACGTTTCTCGAAAAATAAGAGCTGTTCACGAACCCCGAATTCTCAATTTTTTTCATTTTTCATGAACGCAAAAACAATGGAAAATGGCAAATCACACTTCACGAGCTTCCTCGAAATCTCCTACAATTTCACGTTTCTCGACCAACTGAAATTAAATTGTCATATCTCGTTTCTCGAAATAACCCTTACTGTCCCCTTACCACCCTGCTATGTTTCTACATTGCCTGGGCCTCCTGTGTTGAGACCTCGAAGACTGGGGCGAGTGAGTCCATTCTAACCAATCAGAACACGGCGTGGGTGAATTAGGCGGGAAGTAGGAATACAATCCTTCGTCTTCGATGCAATTTGCTCATAACTAGACACTAGTTCTTCGATCAACAAGAGAATTATAGCGAGTTTACAGCTTTCTTATCTCCTAATTTTATCACACGACGATTGAAGAATAGCTAACTTCGCTAGGTCGACATGTCGGCAAGGAAAAGGCGAAAAACGAATGACATATTGGCGAGTGAAGTGGTCATGGAGGCCAGAAAGTTGAAACTTGATTTGACGAAGATCTTGCCACAAAAAATCGCGGATTGGATAGAAGTGGTCGCCAAATCACGAAACACAAAGCCAGAGTTCCTTCTACTGTCGGCTTTACCTGCAGTAGCAACTCTAATGGGGCCGTCATCAGTGGTGAAAGTTAGATCTACATACGAAGAGCCTATAAACTTGTTTGGTTTAGTGCTTGCACCACCCGGTGCTGGGAAGTCGCAAGCATTTGAATTAACTGTGACATCTCCTTTTGCTAAGCTCAGTGATCCAACTCCTAAAATCATCGTTGGTGATCACACTAGGTCGGGGTTGGCAAGGCACTTGGTAGAGAATCATGGCATAGCTCTTATTGGCAGTGATGAGATTGGCAATTTTCTCGAAAACTTGTGTACAACGAAGCACGACGGCCAAGAGGAACGCAAGTTCCTAAATAAGCTATACGATCGAAAATACGATGCAGGAACATACACACACGAATATGGCAACAAACGCAATAAAATTGGCGACAGTCGGGTGTGTATTGTGGATTTTCTCAAGACGAGGAATTTGTGTGGGAGTTTTTCGATCTTAGAACAAAAAAGGATGGATTTGTCGATAGAATATTGTTTGCGGTTCCCCAACCTCATCTCCTATTGAACGATGAGGTTGACGAGTGGGCAGAAAAACTGCGCAGTTCCCAGTAACCGATTTGCGTGAAGTCTATCAGGAAATCTGGAAATGTCACAGCAGAGCCGAAGGTCCTGTGATCTACACTCTGTCTGAAGATGCCAGAAAGGAGTTTACATCATACAGTGATAAACACATCACGCAACTGAATTCAATATGGGAAGGTGATGTTGATCTGTCATCAGATGATGATGTTTCATCAAAGGATGCCAGAACTCTGCTCAGGTGAGTAACTTAATAGTGTACTAACTAATATATCTACATACTAGTATCAGATTATATGATACTAGTATCAGATGCGGGTGAAATACAGTAAAATTTTGGCAATCATTATGTGGGTGATAGGCTTCATAATTTTGTGACACCTGCCTAATGCAGGTGAGTTGAGAGCTATACTTTGCCCACCCCTCTGGAAGAAGTCAGGTAAATTGACCCCACCCCTCTGGAATTTCCAATCCCTTCCTTGGGGGGGGGGGGATATTTTCTGGAACCACAATACAATTATCATTCATTCAAAATATTTTCATGCTTCTGATTGTTATAGCACCACCATCAAATTCTTGTTGTGTTTTTAAAGGCGAACAACTTATTCCATGGATAACATCAACAGGGAGGTAGCAAGAATTTTGACAAAGGGGGGCCAGAGGAGGAGGCAGGCATTATTGTTGATTCCAATATGTTTACAGTATTTAAGTTTTCTATGAGGTTGCACCTGGTACCTACATGGTCCCTTTCAAATGACCTCTGACTTTCATAGCTATAATCTTAGGGGTAGTAAATTTAACATGCATTTGCCCAGGCCTAGAACTAACTTTCTAAAGCAATCTATTGTGTGTCGCCGAACAATAGCTTGGAACGAACTCCCCAATGAATTGAGGTCAATTGAAAGTTTTACTGATTTCAAAAATAACCTAAAGGCTTGAGCATTTGATTATATTTTCTCAATATATGATTATTATTATAGACATATTTTAGATATTGATATAGATTATTTATATTTAACTTAGATTAGGTACAGCAGTTTGAAAATCAACTTGTTGAAAGCTTTACCATGGATAAATTAAGTAATTATTATATTATTTATTGTTATTAATCTTTCAAAGTATTTATCTGTAATCAACCCTACTCCCTCAAAAGCAAATATTGCTGCTAAATTATCTTGTAACAACGTTTGACAGAGTGGCAATAAACTGTCTGTCTGTCAAAAAGGGGGGCTTGGGCCTCCTGACCTCTTTTCAATAATATGAATACAGCAATGAATTGAAAATGATGTTTAAAAACAGAACAATAATGACCATTTTAATCTAAGTGCAGTAAATTCTATGTTTGGTTTCATTTTGCTTAAAAACAAATATCATTTTTATGCTTTAATCTCACTTCTAATCTCTAACAGAAATGTATTCCCAAATTGCACAGTTTGTGTGAATGAGATTGAAGGTTTGATGATAATAATATAATGACAGAACTTTACTATTATAAAAGGGCATGATTGAAAAAATAAGAACAGAGAGGATATAATAGAGAATTGAAGGCATAAAATTGCATCTTTCTGCTGATGCACATAAGGTCTTCTTGAAGGGCTCATTTGTTTTATTCAACATTTTTACTTTTAAGGTTGGCTGGTGTACTTCATGTTTTTACACTGTCATTGAGAGGATTCTTAATACAAATTCAAACGTCCGGCAAGAGGAAGTGGAGCTCACAAAAGAGATTTGTGAGACAACAATGAAGTATGCAATAGCACTTACAGACTATTATAAAGGCCAGAGAAGTATCTTTGTTAAGGTAAATAAGCATAAAATTGTGATGTTCACAAAAACCCATACCCCCATTCCACTGTCTCAGAGCGGTTTTCACATGACTGTTGTGAAAACAATTGCAATTGAGCAATCACTAGCCAATCAGAATCAAGAGAAATCATAACTTGCTCCTAAATGGCTTTTTTCTTAGCCAATTGCAAGCCGAACCAATTACTAAGTAATTACACAATTGTTTTTACTACAGAATTTGATTGGCTGAGAAAAACGAATAGCCAATGAGAGAACGCAAAGCAATTACATAACAAGTCTTGACAGTCATGTGAAATCCGCTCTATCTCTCAAACCACTATATGTACTTATAACCATAACTTCAAGGACATTTCAAAAACACATTCCTCACCATGATAGCTTATGATTTCAAAATAAACTTTTTTATGTTTGTTTGCTTTGTCATGTTATAGGCTGCCAAGGGTGACAAAGGCCCTAAAACGTCAAGCCCTAAAACGTCGACACCTTTGATGTCAAAGATTGTACTTCATCCTGGACCTGCATCACAGTAAGGAACCTTACAAGGTACTCACTTCGTTGCTCTGCCAGAACTAATGCCGAGACAGTTTTGGAAGCAATGAAGGCCTTGGAAGAGGAGAACATTGGGAAAGTTGTCAAGGGCCCCAAAAAGGAGTTCTTTATGAAGGTGAAACCAAGTGATTTACAGAATGATTCAACTGGTATGAACGCACTGGAATCTTTGACAACCTTTGAAACATACAATTGTCAGTTTTATAAAAGAGATAAAAAACTTAAAGACCCATATTTTCGGAAGCTTCTTAAACTACATCCAGATGAGACAGAGCTTTCTGAGCATTTTGAATTGGGGTAATCTTGAAAGTACTGTAATGTATAGACTTCAGGTTGGGTATGATGTTTCCTTTTCAGATCACATGTCATTCCCATGAGAACTCTTTCATTCTTCTTCTGCTATAACTTTAGGACATAGCAGGGGCATAGCCAGGATTTGAGAAAGGGGGGTCACATGGTGCCTGTTTCCAGCTTTCTGATTTTTCTCTGAATGTTTACTTTATTTTTTTGTGTAAAAAGGGGGTCATAGGCACACTAGCACCCCTAGCTATGCCCTGCATAGGAATATTGAAGTATTTCAAACAAAGAGAGTTGCCCTGATGAAGGCTTTTAATAAAAGCCAACAACTTGGAAAACATTTGTTTTATACTCAGTTATTCTGAATTGCTCAAACAAAGAGAGATTATTCATTCAAATGAACGAAAAAGTGACCTGGCATGTAAACACCTAACTCCCAAGCTGAGGAGGCCATCTATTTGCCAATTACTGGTAGGTTTTAAGAAAAAAAATATTTGGTGACTACTGCCTTTTATAGAAGACCTGCCTTCAAGGATACCAAGTACCAATTCTATGGCAAGATCTTATTATTTGGATGATCTGGGCAAAGTATTTGCAAATAATTGATATTCAAAAAAATATTCTAAAATTATGTTAAGCTTCTGCAATTTAAATTAACACAGCAGAATAAAATGTATGGTAGCACAATGATGACTTTGTATAGTAATGATAAATTACACAAGCCTGAGCATTTTGAAATAGAATTTCTTAATATTCAGTTTTATCAATATTATTATATGATTTTTAGATATTTGAGCTTTATAGTTTAATCAATACTTTTTTTAGCAGAGCTCCGTGGAGCACCATACATAAGGAAAAATGGTATCAGATTCAGAACATATAACCATCAAGTCGCTTTTGAGTGGTTTGAGATATTTTTGTCGTTTTTAATGATGGTGACATCATGTCACGTGACTTTGACAATAGACAGATATGAACCTAAAGACAACTTTTGCCAGTTTGGTTCTTATTGGAGCGTTCCTTCTAGAGATATGATTTTTTCTTTTCATCCCTGAATAAAATGAAATTCCGTGTGTGTGTGTGTCCGGCCAGTACACAGGCATCCCAATTTCAGGCGGGAAAATAGGCTAGCCTGTACACGTGCGTGCATCTATTTTTGTCGCCTTCGTGTTTAGTTTTAACGGATCTCCGGCCCAGCGCTATTTGACCAATATTGGGTTAATTAAGTTATGTTAGAGGCAAGGGGGGTGCGCCAACAAGGTTATGCGTCATGACGTCATGGATGACGTCATCAAAACTAGACAAGTCAATATCTCCAGAAGGCAACATCGCTAGGTGACCAAACTTGGGTAAAGTTATCTTGGAGGCAAGGGGGGTGCACGTCGCATGACGTCATCGATGGCGTCATCAAACCTAGAAAAGTCAACATCTCAAGAAGGGAACATTACTAGGAGACCAAACTTAGTTTTTTTGGAGGCAAGGTGGTGCACCACCAAGATCACATGGCATTTACGTCATCGATGACCTCATCAAAACTAGAAAAGTTGATACTGCGATGACAGTAATGTTGGTAATGTCAGTAATGATTCGAGCTCCGGTTTTAGGCAGTGCCTAAATCTATATATATTATGTTATTAGAACATTTACACATCAACTGGGATCTGTCAAAGACCCTCCAAGGAAACCCAGCATCCTTTTACTCATCATCTAGTTGATGCTTCTCTCTAACGTATAATATATAGATTTAGGCAATGCCTAAAAGCGGAGCTCTAATCATAACTGACATACCAGCATTACTGTCATCGCAGTATCGACTTTTCTAGTTTTGATGATGTCATCGATGACGTAATGCCACGTGATCTTGGTGGTGCATCCCCTTGCCTCCAAAAAACTTAATCCAAGTTTGGTCTCCTAGCAATGTTCCCTTCTCGAGATAATGACTTTTCTAGTTTTGATGACGTCATCCCACTTGACCTTGGTGGTGCTCCCCTTCCATCAAGATAACTTTACCCAAGTTTGGTCACCTAACGATGTTGCCTTCTTGAGATATTGACTTTTCTAGGTTTGATGACGTCATCGATGACGTCATGCCACGTGACCTTGTGGTGCACCCCCCTTGCCTCCAAGATAACTTTACCGAAGTTTGGTCACCTAGCGATGTTACCTTCTTGAAATATTGACTTCTCTAGTTTTGATGACATCATCTCACTTGTCCTTGGTGGTGCACCCCCTTACCTCTCAGATAACTTTACCCAAGTTTGGTCACCTAACGATGTTGCCTTCTTGAGATATTGACTTTTCTAGTTTTGATGACGTCATCGATGATGTCATGCCGCGTGACCTTGGTGGTGCGCCCCCCTTGCCTCCAAGATAACTTAACCAAGTTTGGTCACCTAGCGATGTTACCTTCTTGAGATATTGACCCCTCTAGTTTTGATGACGTCATCAATGACGTCATGCCACGTGACCTTGGCGGTGCACCCCCTTGCCTCCAAGATAACTAACCCAAGTTTGGTCACCTAGCGATGTTGCCTTCTTGAGATGTTGACTTCTCTAGTTTTGATGACGTCATTGATTACGTCATGCGGCGTGACCTTGGTGTTGCACCACCCCGTACCTTCAAGATAACTTTACCCAAGTTTGGTCACCTAACGATGTTGCCTTCTTGAGATATTGACTTTTCTAGTTTTGATGACGTAATCGATGATGTCATGCTGTGTGGCCTAGGTGGTACACCCCCTTGCTTCTAACATAACTTTAATTAAACTTAACCCAATGTTGGTCAACTAGCGCCTGGCCGGAGCTCTGTTGAAACTAAACACGAAGGCGACAAAAATAGAAGCACGTGTGTGCGTTCTTGCCTATTTTCCCGCCTGAAATTGGGATGCCTGTGTGCCGAGCGGACACACAAACACACACACGGAATTACACTATACGTTTTATTCAGAAATGAAAGGAAAAAAAATCATATCTCCAGTGGAAAGCTCCAATGACGACCAAACTTGGCAGAAGTTGTCTTTAGGTTCACAGTACCACAGGCGATCCAAGCTCTAGTCATGTGGGGTACTGTGAAAGAAACATGCAACGTTGTCGCTGTAAAAATTATACGTAAATGTAAATATTGAAATAAAATCATGTGACATCTCCTTGGAATGCTGTAGTTGTCAAATAAAGTGCTCCTGGAGCGATTTTATTGCATTTTGGGTGTTTTTGTGCCTTTTACTTCACATTAAGTAAAAGGCACAAAAAAAACACCCAAAATGCAATAAAATGCAGAGTACCAGAGTGCATCTTTATTTGACAACTCCCAGTATTCCAAGGAGATGTCACATGATTTTATTTCAATATTTACATTACGAATAATTTTTACAGCGACAACGTTGCATGTTTCTTTCACAGTACCCCACATGACTAGAGCTTGGATCGCCTGTGATAGTACCTGTCTATTGTCAAAGTCACGTGACATGATGTCACTGTTTACGTCATTGAAAATGACAAAAACATCTGAAACCAGTCAAAAGCAAATTGATGGTTATACGTCTGAATTCTGATACCACTTTTCCTTATGTATGGTGCACCGCTCAGGAGCTCCGCTATTATTATACAGTACATGTACAGTACATGTACCTTTTAGTCTTATCTGAATTTCTCAGATTAAGTTTACAGCTACTTGTGAGCCAAATTATAAAATGATTCTTGTAAATACAGATATTAGTTTACATTACAGTAAAAACCTTTGTATAAGAACCTGGATTTAACAGCTAGCCTGTGAGGCTAAGATCCAACCTATCGCATGTTTCCTATATTAAAATAAAAATGAACCTGTTTTATGCTAAAATTCTACGTTTTTATATGTTGGTTTTTACTGTAACTGCTCCAGCTGTGCTTAGACTTTAATATAATGTATAAAATAAAAATGCTTTCATTTTTTGAATCTCTACGGTCTGTTTTTAAAATTTTGATTGGTGAGCAATTTTAATTAAAAGGCTGTAGGGGGTAAACAGATTTACACTAAAATGTTTACCTCACTGGCCCCTCTGCTCCCCCCCCCCTCCTCCGCACTAGCTACAGCACTGTGGAAACAAGCATTTTGGCATGTGCTAATTCAAAATTGGTGTCCATGCATGAGTGCTTTGGGTTTCTTTCAAATGCGTATAACAATTTAGTTCATTAGCCAAGAAGTCCATTATTCTAAATTGTTTCCTATTCTATTTTTCATTTTCATTTCAACTATCCCTACCTGAATACTCTTTATATTTTATATTGTATTATATTATATTTTATATTGTCTGCAAAATTAGCTATCAAAAAACAAAGGACAACTACTATTATTATTCACCCATGCCACTATCTTGATTTTGATTGGCTAAGCGTATGCAGCAAAATCATGTTGACACGCAGTTTGTGGCATCACTCTGCAGATATTATGATTGATGCACTGTAATTATGCCATAGTGCAAGCCAATAGGATTGGGCGCCATATTGGTTTTCATTTCAGAAGCAGAAGACAATATTTTTTTGTTATGATTTTTGCTGAGAGATTGAGATCATTGCTCAGGATGTCTAAACATCAACTATGGCTATTTGAATTGAATATACCGTTCGGGAAACGTTGTCACCCAAAAGCCTATAAGCTTGAAGCACAAAGGATGATGGGAGCCTTTAAACTGCTACTGTTTGATCTGAATTCAGACAGTTATCGCAAACACAGGTAAAATGATTAAATTTCAGCACATTTCCAAGCATGTTTGTTTCTAATATTTTACAGAAATTTAAATAAATCTTTACCCATACTCCCTAGCGAACCAAGCTTATAGGCTTTTTGGTTGACAACGTATCCCGGAAACGGTACGTATATAAAGAGGAAAATACCAATGGACGTAAGCTTAAGTTGAAAACCCTTTCACCTTGCATGGCCTCACCTTTGATTCTTTGTTTAGCTAGGTTAGAATTCCTGGTTGCTGAATAATAAAACAATTATTGAATTCAGTTTTCGCATGATAGTGAGATTTTTCAACGCCTCGAGTTAGTGTTATCCGCCTCAGCTTCACTGCAGCAGATAACACAAACCTCAGGGTTGACAAATCTCACCATCATGCTCAACCTCGTCCAATAATTGTTTATTTCTGCCATCTTGCCCTGATTATCCAAAATGCACCTGGGAGCATGTCTATGGCTATTAGTAGCCTGTTATGTAGTAGGCATCGGTTGGCTGTTTTTTAGGTTGTTGTACATGAGCAAGAAATCCCAATGTGAGCACCATTTTGGACAGGTCAAAATTCCTTCTCGGCTGAGTGACAAAACAAGCCCCATCCAAAGCACCATTCTACCGGTGAGATGGGTCAAAATTTGTTTAGTCACTTGCACCAGACCAAATTTTGACCTGTCCAGATGGTGCCTGCATCAGGATTCTCGCTCAATTCTCACTTGACCAGTCTGAGATGATGGACTAAGGCATTCAGATTCTCTTACCTTGGTTTGAGAGACAGGAGGTCTGACATCATCCATGATATGGCTGGTAACTTTGATGAGGATATGTGTTGGCAATGGTGCTGCCAGATTACTCCAGTGTTCAAGGCACTCATAAACAGCACATCTCAGTTTGCTTAAAAAAGAACACTCACTTTATCAACCTTTGGAGCACTTACGGTCAGGATAAGGGATGGTATTTCAATCCGTTCAACACCCTGGGCCATCTACTGGTCCGCCCCAAGGATCCACTCCCCAAATCAGGGATAATTGGTCCTGTGTACCACATAACCTGTGATGGACGCCCTAACAATATTGTCAGGGAAATGGGAGCCTCTTTCCCGGGGGGGGGGGGGGGGGGATTTGGGTTGGGGATGATTGTCGATTGTCGGGAATTTTCAGTTTCACCCCCAAAAGATATGAAAAAGGCTGTGGCTCAAATAATTTTTTACCATAAAAGATACCCCTCAAGAAATTTCTGTCTTAAAAATGCTGCTTGATGATCTCTAAATTATCATCCTGTCAACAAAAGTTCCTAGTATTTCCTCGAGTACCAAAAAAGACACCACACATATTGAAGGGACGGGTCCATGCCCACAGCTACACTGCAATAAATACTCGGGAGCCACCTTAAGTGTATATTACTAGACTAATAGGCTCAGACTTTGCAACAAGCGGATCTTGCATCACGATGCGCAAAGCATTGTTAGTCAAAACGAAACGTTCTAGGTCCGACTTTTCGCAAAAATTAGAATTAATCATAGTACAAGTCGAACATAGCTTACATCTGACATAAGGAAAGATTTCTGAGTAGATGGAAACGTAGATTCTGCCGACAACCCATGTGGGAATTTGAAGTGGCCCCTGTGAAATTCCACATTCTTTTGTGCCCCCTGTGGAAGTTCCAAATGAATACCATGTGGAAATTTCAGGGCAAAAAGAAAGGCCCTGTGGAAATTCTAGGGTCGAAAACAACGACCCCTGTGGAAATTCTAGGGTCAAATACAACGACCCATGTGGAAACTCCAGCTTCCTTGTTAGGGGGGCAAGGGATCTAAATGGAACAGCCCACTTTATGCGTCGTAGCCGTAGTTTTATTGGATGTGTTTTAATGAGCAAATTGTATGGGTATTTAAGAGGGTTTTGTGGGTAAGATGGGTCACAAGGTAGCTCTCAAGCCTAGTTTCCATATAGTCTTATCTGTCGTATCAGTCAACCGTGAAACAAAAGAATAATTCTAATTTCCATTGTTTCGCGGTCGACTGAAGCGACAGATAAGACTATATGGAGACTACAGTAGGCTTCAGGCCTGGTTTCCATATAGTCTTATCTGTCGCTTCAGTCGACCGTGAAACAATGGAAATTGGAATTATTCTTTGTTTCACGGTCGACTGATATGACAGATACTAGGCTTAAAGGCTGGTTTCCATATAGTCTTATCTGTCGTATCTGTCTCATCAGTCGACCGTGAAACAATGAAAATTGGAATTATTCCTTTGTTTTTTGTTGACTGATACGACAGATAAGACTATATGGAAACTAGGCTTAAAGGTGGAAGGAGCCATTTTATAGTAAAGAATATTTTATATCGGTCTAGCAGTAAATCTCTAAAACGGTAATAGTCCTTTTCACAGTCCCTCGCTCTGTGATTCAAACTTAAATTCTACCTTGGAATCGAGTGGGGTCAAATTTATTTTCCAAAATGTATTTGTTTAAAAATGTAGTTTTTATAGTTTCAATAAATGAAGCGTTTCAGCTTAAACCGTTGCATTGCGACCGGCGTTTACAAAGCATCAAACTATGTTTTGAATTTCTGACTTTGCTCTTCCGCCTATCAATACATCTGAGCCAATGAAACTCTTGCCCTGTTTCGCCTGCTGCAATCAACTGGCTTCCCTCTGAACTAAAATCAGACAGTCGCGACAGAAAGCCAGGCGCCTGCACTACGCGAAAAAGGGCAAGAATCTGATTGGCTCATAAGATTTCACTTGCGGAACAGCAAAGCCAATTTTGAAAAATGCGGGGCGATGCAACTGATTTTAGCTGTGAAACGATATAGAAAAAAAAAATACTATCATTAAAACGATCAAATATACAGTGATTTTTAACGGAACACTTGATCTTTGTACGAGTCTGTCAATGAACGTGCTCTGGAGGCTGTCTCTGGCAATGTGATTGTTTAAGAAAAGTTTCTGGTACAACTAAGCCATCTGAAAAAGTGAAGAGATGTAATTTGTATGCTTCCATAGATGTGACCAGGTGATAAAATAAATATTATTTCCATTTTATTGATACCGTATATATGTATTGGCTTGCAGAGCGCCTCACCTGTGTTCACACATCCGCACCAGTGTTGCGGATTCAGGGGAGGCGGGACTGAGGGGGCTGCCCCCCTCCCCTTTTCGGGATATTTTTTTCCATACATTTACTGTATTTTGTGAACGAAATTTTCACTATATGAAATTAACTGGACCCCCCCCCCCCCCCCCCCCCCCCCCCCGCTCACAAACCGAATTCAGCAATATACTTGTTCAATTGGTTAGTACTCGTTCACACTGACCAAAGGACGTTATATTGTCTGTGAAACACTAGACCGAGGAACATCACAATATATCTATGCCTCGTTCCATCACAGACAATAGAACGTCCTTTTGGTCAGTGTGAACGAGTACTAACCGCAGGGAAGAAGTAAGCCTCGTTCTCACGCTTTGCCGGGCTATGACGTCAATGGCTTTTGTTGTCAGCTTGAAGAGCGGCCGCCATATTGATTGCAAAAAAATTTGCTGATTGGATTTCTTTTCCAATTCTGGAAGTTAACGTGTGAGGCCGTTTCGTTCTGATGAACGAATGAATAAAATTGCCTTGTCATTGGTTCAGTTTGATTCGCAGGGTTTCCTTTTTTGCCCTTTCGTACCATAAACATGTAAAGCCGGGAAAATACGAGGCACAAAATCCCTCAACTTGTCGCGCAAGATTGCTGCGTTGCAAGTCTAATGTTTGTTGCTCGTTTTCATCAAATTCACAACTTGTCGCGCAACATTTTGTTTTTGATGATCACACATGCGAGACCAAGGCGAATTTGGCCCCTTAGCACTTCATTTCTATTGACCAACCAACTTGAATCGTAGGCAAAATGTTGCGCGACAAGTTGTGTGTTTGATGAAAAACGAGCAACAAAGGTAGAATTTGTGTCTGAAAGTAGACCCGCGCTCTACTTCGCGCAACAAGTTTTCACAACCTGCAACAAATGTTTTTTGTTGCGCGACAAGTTGTGGCGCGAGATGAAAAACGCGCAACATCGATCATCAACTTGCAACGCAACAATGTTGCGCGACAAGTTGTGGGATTTTGTGCCTCGTATTTCCCCGGCTTAAACGTATGGGTTCATTGCAAAATTTGGGATTACATTTTTTATTCTTTTCCAAATTGCCCTCGCCGTAGACGGCTTGAGCAATTTGGGAAATAATTGAAAACACTCGTGAAATTAATTCCAAATTGTACTCGGCCCATGTGATTACCTATACTAATAATAATATCCCCCCCCCCCCAAAAAAAAAAAAAGTAAATTTACCTTTGAGAGCACCTTTCACATTACAATCCCACAATGAAACTTTTCTAATTGGAGAAGGTTTTATTAATATCAAGCAAATTATTCTTTTGAATTACTTTTGATTATCCTGGTCCTTGGAGGAAATGTTCGTATCTGAGGCGCACTTGGTTGTGTCGGCGGGCTTGTTTTGTCCGAATGATTGTGGGCCCGTATTCTTTTGATGTCGCAATAGCCTGTTATAGCTCGAGGTGCGTCGTTGGAGAAGCTAAGAAGAACGAAATTCTCGAGTGATCGTTGGGTGCCCTTGATAAAGCAGGGATCAAACGGCGATGAGAGTTGATGAGAGCGGAGAGTTCCAAGTATCATCCACTCTCATCTACTCTTATGAGAAGCGATCAAACGGTGATGAGAGTTGATGAGAGTCAGCCGCAAGTCGCGCAAGCAATCTTGAGTGAGCACTAGTACCCAGTTCCTTCCGCGGAGAAAAGTGTAAACAAATCGAATCAAATGAACCTGCAGTTCTTTTGGCGGCAGCTGCTGACTGAAAAACTCTCATCAACTCTCATCCGCGCGATCAAACGGTAAACAACTCTCAGCGACTCTCATGGAAAATTTGAACATGCTCAAAGTGAACGAGAGTCGATGAGAGTTCGCCATCAAACGGGAAAACTCTCATTAACTCTCATCGCCGTTTGATTGCGCCTTAAAAGACATCGTAAAAGACATCGCTCTGGTCGTCCCTTCTCTTCACATGTAGCCCTCGAGGTCATCAGAATCCGGCGAAGAGTCTACAAATGAGGCCAGCATGTCATCCATTTGATCTTTAGCGGCTTTCAGTGTTGTCTCCTGGAGGTCAGAGAAAACATGGCTTTTAAGGAGATCATGTATATATTTACATACTGTAGAGCGGATTTCTGATGACTGTCGTTTGCTTTGCGGATTCTGCGGATTTCAGATGACTTTCGTTTGCTATGCGGATTCTGCGGATTTGCCACTGAGCGCATTGTGTGAGTACACGGCACACTGGGCGTATTGTCCTGATCGACTTCTCTGTTTCCGAGTAGCTTGCTCATGGGGCAGAATTGATATACGCTTAGGGACATTCTCTAGCTCATTAACTCGAATCTATTAAACATTCATGAGTTGTCTTAGAGGCACCTGATTGGCGGTTAGTTAACGACTCCCTGGAGACGTTCACTGAAACGTAACGTCGCACAAACTTCGGATATGTGCGAACAATCTCCGAAAACTATCTTATCCCTCGGAAACTCTGTCAAGAGGAAATGATTGACAGGATTCATTTGCGATGATTGACATGACTTATTTTCGAAAGACGATAGCCATGAGCCTGAGTCTTGAACTAGCCCAGGAAAGCTGTGTACAATGCTTCCAAGCTTTCTTATCAAGTCCTAAATTTACAACTGTTCAACGCTGACAAATAAAAGTATTTGTAATATAAGGATTTATAATGTATAACTTTCGTTGATGCGAGTGTGATGTTCTTTTGCAAAATGGCGCTTAAAGTAGCCTGAATAAGCGAGTCATGAAACGCCACCATGTTATTTAGCGTTCAATCGGTATTTGATATCAAACCAAAGCTTGTAATGTATAAGGATTTGTAACTTATAACTTCGCTGATGCGATTGTTAATGTTCTTTTGCAACACGGCGCTAAAGGAGCCTGAATAAGACTGATTAGAGAGTAAAACGCCGCCATGTTGTTTAGCTTTCAATGGTTCCTGCCCGGGTTTCTGTCAAATTTACACAAAGTATTAATACCAAACCAAAGCTTGTAATGTAAGGATTTGTAATTTATAACTTTCGCTGATGCGAGTGTTAATGTTCTTTTGAAAAACGGTACCGAAAGTAGCCTGAATAAGAGAGTGAAACGCCGCCATGTTGTTTAGCTTTCAATGTTACCTGCTCGTGTTTCTGTCAAATTTACACGAAGTATTTGATACCAAACCAAAGCTTGTAATGTAAGGATTTGTAATTTATAACTTTCGCTGATGCGAGTATTAATGTTCTTTTACAAAACGGTGCCGAAAGTAGCCTGAATAAGAGAGTGAAACGCCGCCATGTTGTTTTTCAATGGTGTCGGAGATATTGTGTGACGATATAGCGTGTGTGACAGTGACGTCATAGATATTAGGTTTTATACTATAAGTTAGTAGAGTTTCGAGAGTAGAGCTTGAGGAATACTTGTATACAGTGTGTGAGCGAATATAGTGCCAATTTGAGAATAAACGAGAATCGTGAACAAGTGCTATCTTTACATTTACGACACAAGTGGCGACCACGCCAGGACCGGTTCGTTGTGAATGCGAGAACGCCTGGATTTAGTGAGTACTGAGTGACTGTGTGAATTTGTTTGAATCGAATCATGACGGATAAACAACTGGGAGATTTAAATAACAAGTTGAAAACCTTGCACTTTCGGGTTGAGAAAGTTAACGATGTGCTGTCCAAAGGAGGAAAATCACAAATCGAGAGGCACGAGCAATCATTGAAAAATATCGTGGATGCCGTGACCGTTGCTAAAGAAGAAATTGAAGAGAAGAAATTCGCGAAGGGCGAATCTGAAACGAGTGTTGAAGAATGGAGTTTAGGCGTCGAGAAGGAATTGGAGAAGGCGGATGAGGCTATTGGGAAACTCCAGGCAGCCATCAAAGAGATACAGGATCACAGCCTGGAGGAGGAGCGAACTAGAGAGCAGCAAAAGAAGATCGAACGAGAGCGAGAATTCCAAGAGAAGAAGGCAGAATTTGAAAAGGAATTTTCTGCCAGTACAACAAACTCGGGACACGCCTCTTCGAACGGGGCGAGCGCTAAGCTGCCTAAACTGAGGATAACTCCGTACGACGGAAAAGTAGAGAATTGGCTCTCCTTTTACGGAAAGTTTAGGGTGGAGATCGACCAGAGTAATCTCCCCGTTCTAACAAAATTTGGATATCTCAAGGAATCCTTACAAGATCATGTGCGAGCAGATATCGACGGGTTGCCGTTCACTGCAGAGGGGTACGGCAATGCGAAGGCGATTTTGGAGGCAGAATATGGCAACACCAGCGAAATTGTCAACACTTATATGTGCAATATCATGGAACTTCCAGTAATTCAAGGAAAGAGCGCTTCCAAGATCAAGGAATTTTACAAGCAGTTACGCTTTAATGTTCAAAGTCTGGAGACACTAGGGCGAATTGAGGATGTGCGAGGTAATGTGAGAATCGTTTTGGAAAAGCTAAAAGGGATCAAGCAGGATCTTGTGAGGGGCCACGAGAATTGGAGGGATTGGGACTTTAAGGATCTTTTGCAAGAACTCAGGAAATGGACGGAAATTAACCCGGTCGAAGAAAACAAACAGCAAGCGTCCCAGGGAAACCAGCAACAAGGGTCAGGTAAACACACATCACGTACACCTTTGTTTAACACAAAGCAATTTCCTGTGAAGCCATTAGCGTGTGTTTACTGTGAAAACCAGCACAAAGCTGTGGAATGCGATAGTGTTACTGACACGAAAGCGAGGAAAAAGATTTTGGCAGATAAGAAACTCTGTTTTAATTGTGCCTCGTCAAAACACCAAGCAGGTCAATGCCCGAGCAAAGGGAACTGTAGAGTCTGTGGTCGTCGGCACCATACCTCTATTTGCGATGCTAAAAGGGAAACTGCGTCGAATCCCTTTCTTTTAACTATGGGTAATAATCGCGTTATCTACCCTGTTGTGATAGTTGAAGTGCAGGGCATCAAATGCCGTGCGTTAATGGATAGCGGCGCCGGGAGCTCGTATGCGTCTGCGGCCCTGTTAAACCGACTGAAAATCGACAATTGTGAGCGAGATGTGAGGCGCATAGAAATGATGCTAGGCTCGACTGTTCGTGAAGTAGAATTGTTTAACATTGATATCAAGGGCGTAGGGACAGATTTCAATTTATCGGTCAAAGTGACGAAAGTTGAGAAGAGCGAGCTCCTTTATTTAGATAACCCACGCTATCAAGAACTAATTAGTTCGTACTCACATTTGAGTGATGTGACAATGGATGACAGTGACCCGAAAGATAAACTTCCAGTTCATATTATCTTAGGCGTTAGTGAATATGCAAAGTTGAAAACCGAAACGCCCCCAAAGATAGGCAAAACTGGCGAGCCTATCGCAGAACTGACGCGATTCGGTTGGACAATAATATCGCCCGGCAAAGAATCAGTTGACCTTTGCAACATGCTCATGTGTCAAACCTCACACGTAGATTATGAGGAATTATGCCGTCTTGACGTGCTTGGGATCGAAGACCGGATGTTGACAAATGATCAAGGTCACGTTTATGAAGAGTTTAAGGAACAGTTGATTAGGGACGAGGAGGGCTGGTACGAGACCGTACTGCCTTGGCGAGCTGACCACCCTCCCCTCCCTAACAACCGCGAAGGAAGCTTACGTAGGCTTAATTCATTGGAGCGGAAACTTGACAACAGCGGCATGAGGGACAAGTATGGCGAGGTGATTGCGGAACAGGAGGAATCGGGGATCGTGGAACGTGCGGAGTGTCCTAGCTCCGGGAGGGAATTTTACATCCCACATAAAATGGTGGTCAAATCCGAAGGCACGACGAAGCTACGAGTGGTCTACGACGGATCGGCGAGGGCTTACGAGCATGCGCCGTCGTTAAATGACTGTCTATACACCGGTCCTCCTCTTCAGAACAAGTTATGGGACGTCATGGCGCGTGGACGGTTTTACCCTGTCGCCATTACAGGTGACTTACAGAAAGCTTTTCTTCAAGTCCGGATTCGGGAAACGGACAGAGACGCTCTCAGGTTTCACTGGAGACCCGAGAGAGACACGGAAGTTCAAACACTGAGATTTACAAGAGCATTATTTGGGCTTGTGTGTTCCCCTTTCTTGCTTGGGGGAGTGATCGACACGCACCTTAATAACTGGCAGGAGAAAGAGCCAGAACTTGTGGCGTCAGTGAAAAGGGAAATCTATGTCGATGACCTCATATCTGGAGGGTCTACGGTGGAACAAGCGCAAGTGGTAAAAGAGAAAACAACTCAAGTCTTCAAGGATGGAGGATTCACGCTTCACAAATGGCATTCAAACGTTGTGGAACTCGACTCAGTGGTCGGGGCAGTTGGAGAACAGACTTACGCAAAAGACCAGCTGGGTACCTCCCAAGACCACACCTGTTCATTACTAGGTCTCGGATGGGACACCCAGCGGGACACTTTGGCAGTGGCGATTCCTGGTAACCAGGGGGGAGTGACTAAGCGCAGCATTCTAGCGAAGTTGGCTAGGATTTACGACCCCTTGGAGTACTTTCACCAACAACATTGTCTGGGAAGATAATTTACAGGCTTGTGTGCGACGAGAAGATTGGATGGGATGTGCCCATCCCGGAACCCCTGGCGAAGATCTGGAGGAAATGGGAGACAGGCCTCCCACAAGAGATATCGTTTCCTCGCTCGCTGGTGGGATACCGGGAGAAGATTGACAGTATCGAACTTCACGCTTTCGGAGATGCGTGCGCGAATGGAGTGGCCGCGTGCGTATACACGGTAGTACGCCAGGCCAGTGGAACCACTCAGGGATTGATCGCCGCGAGAGCGCGTCTGGCAAAGAAAGGGCTAACCATACCGCGCCTCGAGCTGGTGGCGGGTCACATGGCGGTTAATCTCGCAACTAATGCAGAGTCGGCGCTGGAAGGACTGCCTGTAAGTAGCGTGACTTGCTGGCTGGACAGTGCCGTGGCACTTTACTGGATCAAAGGTAGCGGTGAGTTCAAGCAGTTTGTCGCGCACCGGGTAGCTAAAATCAAAGCTAACTCGCATGTGTCTTGGCACCACGTCCCTCGGAACAAAATCCAGCTGACCTCGCGAGCCGGGGGGGACACGTCAACGGAGTGGAACTGTGGTGGAAGGGACCACCATGGATCGCCGAGGAGAGTGAATGGCCTGCGGATATTGTCCCCGAGCCGTCCCATGAAAGTAGCGCGGAGGCTAAGTTGGTGAAAGAAGTGCTTCGCGTTGCAGTGAGTGAGGAGAACAGCGAAGTCGACAACGTGCTCCTCAGATTCTCTCTACAAAAGGCCACTCGAGTGGTAACATGGATGCGAAGGTTTATTCACAATGCTCGCCCTGCTCACCGGAAACAGCGGTTGTCAGGACCGCTTAGCACAGGCGAACTGAAACGTCAAACAGAATTCTGGGTCAAGCAAGCACAGTTGAGCTGCGACATCTCTGACGACAAGATCGCGCTGAATCTGCAACCCAACTCCGAGGGCATATTGGAATGCCGAGGCAGATTGCAAGGCGAGTATCCGGTGTACTTACCTGATAACCATCTCTTCACGCAGCGACTGGTGGAGGACGCGCACCTGCGCACACTGCATGGAGGGGTGGGGCTGACAATGGCGAAGGTCCGCAACAAATACTGGATACCACGCCTTAGGCGCTTGGTGAGGAAAGTTCGCAAACGCTGTCACGGGTGCAAGCGTCACCAAGCGATCGGATATGCTGCACCACCAGCTGGAAGTCTACCTGTGAGCCGCACCCAAGGGATCAACCCGTACCAAGTGATTGGCCTCGATTTCGCGGGTCCTATCAAGTACAAGGTAAACGCGAAGCAGGAGGGCAAAGCATATGTCCTCTTGTATACCTGTAGTTTGACAAGAGGCATATACTTAGACCTCCTGCCTTCTCTAGAGACAGCGGACTTCTTGATGAGCTTCAAGGAGTTCGTAGCGCGAAGGGAAGACCTGACAAGGTCTATTCCGACAACGGCCGCACATTCGTAGGTGCAGAGAGGTGGCTGAGAAAAGTCGCCAAAGACGAGAGTGTACAGAACTATCTGGCGGTCAATTCCATTACCTGGCAGTTTAACCTAAGCCGGGCACCCTGGTGGGGTGGACAATTTGAAAGGTTAGTGGGGATGGTTAAGTCATGCTTGGACAAGACTATCGGGAATGGGATGCTTAAGTGGGGGGAGCTGCGAGAGCTACTACTGGATGTGGAGGTGTGTTTGAATAATCGCCCTCTAAGCTACGCTGAGGATGACGACGTACAGCTCCCTCTCTTGACACCGAACTCGTTGCTGTTTGCTAACAGTAACGTGTTACCCGAGCTCGAGCCTCATCACATCACTGATTTTGACCTGCGCAAGCGCGCAAAGCACCTGCTCAAGTGTAAGCAAGCTGTATGGAACAGGTGGACTCGCGAGTACCTAAGGGGTCTGCGCGAGCGCCATCGCACCCTGAACAAGCCCGACGGGGGAGACGCGCCGAAAGTGGGGGACGTCGTGATCATCAGAGTCGAGGACAAGAGCAGAGGAAAGTGGCCGCTAGGGATTGTGGACCGCCTCATTGTCGGACGCGATGGTGTGACGCGAGGAGTGGTCCTGCGCTCAGGGAGGTCATTCATCGAGCGTCCCGTACAGCACCTGTACCCCCTGGAACTCGCCTGCGATCGGAGACGCCCAGTGCCAACTCCTATGAATCCTGATGCGGGGGTGTTCAGACCACAAAGAGATGCTGCGGCTGCTGCACGCGTACGGGTGCAGCAACTCGCTGAGACAGAGGATGCTTGAACATTGTGAACTACCAGAAGTGATTCTCGAGAACTGTACATAGTCAGACTTTGCTCTTATATCGAACTCTGTGACAGAGATATTTTCATACTCATTTATATTGTTTGTTCGAGGCCTTGATTTATTGTATGATTTAGCTGATTGCGAAAAGTGTTTAATCTCTTAACTAGACATACACGTCCTCCGGAGCTGTATGGGGGGAGAGTGTCGGAGATATTGTGTGACGATATAGCGTGTGTGACAGTGACGTCATAGATATTAGGTTTTATACTATAAGTTAGTAGAGTTTCGAGAGTAGAGCTTGAGGAATACTTGTATACAGTGTGTGAACGAATATAGTGCCAATTTGAGAATAAACGAGAATCGTGAACAAGTGCTATCTTTACATTTACGACACAAGTTCTTGCCCGGGTTTCTGTAAAAATTTACACGAAGTATTTAATACCAAATCAAAGCTTGTAATGTAAGGATTTGTAATTTATAACTTTCGCTGATGCGAGTGTTAATGTTCTTTTGAAAAACGGTACCGAAAGTAGCCTGAATAAGAGAGTGAAACGCCGCCATGTTGTTTAGCTTTCAATGGTTTCTGCTCGTGTTTCTGTCAATAGTCTGATGCGCATAGTCTTGGAAATACCAAGTATTTCATATCAAAATCAAGCTTATTTCTTAAGGATTTGTATTTTATAACTTTCGCTGATGCGAGTGTTTATGCATTCTTGAAAACGGCGCGGCTTTCGGGGCAAAGTTAAACAACATGAAGCATCGCCATTGTTGTTAAGGCTACAAAGCTTCGCACTTTTAACTTGAACTTTTCCAATGCGCATAGTCTTGGAAATACCAAGTATTTCATATCAAAATCAAGCTTATTTCTTAAGGATTTGTATTTTATAACTTTCGCTGATGCGAGTGTTTATGCGCATTCTTGAAAACGGCGCGGGTTTCGGGGCAAAGTTAAACAACATGAAGCGTCGCCATTGTTGTTAAGGCTACAAAGCTTCGCACTTTTAACTTGAACTTTTCCAATGCGCATAGTCTTGGAAATACCAAGTATTTCATATCAAAATCAAGCTTATTTCTTAAGGATTTGTATTTTATAACTTTCGCTGATGCGAGTGTTTATGCGCATTCTTGAAAACGGCGCGGGTTTCGGGGCAAAGTTAAACAACATGAAGCGTCGCCTTTGTTGTTAAGGCTACAAAGCTTCGCACTTTTAACTTGAACTTTTCCAATGCGCATAGTTTTGGAAATACCAAGTACTTCATATCCAAATCAAGCTTATTTCTTAAGGATTTGTATTTTATAACTTTCGCTGATGCGAGTATCAGCAATGAGTTGAAAACAGCGCCGAAGAACGAAGAATCATGGACTGGCATTTAAGCTTTGCTCGTGAATCCTATGGTTTCAGTATATTTTAAGGCTAACGCTTTCAAAAATTGCCGATCGGTGAGCCTTTAATAAATGACGTTTTAGTTGATAAAATATTCTCATAATTCGAGAATTAAAATAACGCAGACTGCTAGCAAACGAAACCACGCTTATTATTTACAATGCAATATTCGAAAAATCCCGCCTAGCTTCAACGTTGATCCAGGAAAATTTCCCTGATGGGTTGTAACAATCGAGTAAAAGAGGAGGAGCTTATTTCCAGCTTTAGAGTGGGAAGGCGGAGCTTGAAAAGCAGGGTTTCCCTTGGAAGAATAGAAAGAGCTCAACTCGGGTACCTCGATATGCATACGACTTTACGTCGGAATGAATATAAATTAGGGAACTAGCTCATTACTGAAAAACAAACTCCCCGTACAGGCGGGATATAAATATCAATCATATTTTTTAACTATAGTTAGTGAATAAAGGTCAAAATAGAGCCTATTCCGCTGCTACTTTTTTAACGTCTATAGAAAGTTTAGCAGAAAAGCCATTCTAAGTTTTAACACGACCATTTCCCACACAAAATGACTCTAAAAATACCCCAAGTTCAAATGCCATTTACAGGCCCATTTAAGATGTTTAGACAACAAAATGTATGCTTGTCTAAAGTAATGTTTCACTTATCGAAACCCGCCGCTACTTTTTTGTGTAAGTGAAGTATATTTTCAATAATGAGTTTTACTGTGAGTAGACAGGGCCGGTTTTGGCCATTTCCTTTGTATTTCGGTTGAATTTCGCGCGCGCAGACCGTGACGTAGAGTGATTCACTAGCTTATGCATACATTTGCATATCGGAATGTCCACTCATTCTGCCCCATTTACATCTTTGAATTTCTTTCACCTGGAGCTCTAATAGCTGTGCACGGTCTGCTTCAGGTTTGTTAGATTTTTCAAACTATTACGAGCCATCGACGTTTAATAAGGATACTTTTCTTTACTTTTTACTTACCATTATTCCTTTAGCACTTTTCTCCAATTGCTTGTCAACTTCCGCTGATTTACTTAGACCTATTTCCTCTGAATCTTTATCATAACGCATCTTCTTTGCTGCTGAACTCCGAAGTGCATCCTGAGTAACCTTGTTCAGTAACTCTTTTGAACCATTTGCTCTTGTAAACTTATATTGTCAACATTACAGGTTGGGGCCGAGTATCGATCCTTGGGGACTCCTGCTCATCCACTTCCACTAATGTCTGTGACACAGCACGAGATGAGTCTTGCACGCGAACATTTTGTGCATTACTATCTGTTTGACAAGATAAGGTATCTTCGTGGCTAGTAGCAACAGGATTGCTTCTTGTGACACCAGTATCATATAAAGCACGAGTGCTGCCATTTGTGGAAGAATGTAAGTTCCCTGTTGTTGTAGTGTTAGTAACCTGATTCTCGTTGTTCCCTTCAGCGCCACTCATCTCACTCCCGATTCCCTCTTCGTGTCTACCGTTCAAAATACCACCTACTTCATGCGACGTAAGATCTCCGACGCGCATGCTCTTAGCACTATCTCCACTGGCCGCATCAGTCCGACAGCTCGTTCCTCTATTCTCCGTTCCAACAGCAGTGTTCTCGAGATTGATCAGGGTGTCGTCAGAAGAGACTGCCGTGTGGTGGTTGGTGGCTGAAGACGAGAGACCAGTAGGGAGAGCTACCAGCTGGAAAGTCTCCCCAAGAGATGGCACGCAAGGATGCATGAGGGCTCTGGTCATAGTCAACGCCTCGCGACAATAGCTTGACACCTGTCAAGGAAGAAAACAGGAAGTTTAAAGCTGACAGAGAGACAGACAGACAGACAGACGGGCAGATCGACAGACGGACAGACAGATATGGACAAAACACTCAGTATTTCTAAAGAAAATATCCTTAATATAGGTGGGCGCCAGATTGTTAAGGGCTTTAAACATCATTGTAGCTTTTTGCTGCGACAACGGCAACAGTAACGGCAAAGAACTTTACACTCGGTAACAGGACACCACAATGCTTGCACGTGCAAATCCACAAAGTCCATTGCATTTCCACAGTTTTCCTGTGTAAACGTGGACGTAATTCTATCCAAACCATGATCACATTACCTGATACTGTGGATCTCGCAAGCCTTGACTAAAGCATCGCACAGCACAGTTGATAATAGATGGCACGCTTGATGGGCGGCTGAGCAGGCACGCCAGGAGGCAGCGGTATACCCCATGGCGGCAGCCCGTGTCGGAGTAGGGACTGGGTAGGGGTGTCGATGATTGGACCTGTAGGATGAGACCTAGCAAGGTGGTCTGGAGATCCTATAAATATATAAACAGATTCAACAATGGAGCAGTGAAGACTGGTAACAAGTCGCTTGGGAGGACAAGTCGAGGCAGACACGCAAGCGGTTGTGGGTAGGATTAGCAAGGCGCGTAGAGGTTTATGGTAGAGCGGGCGCCAGTTTTTAGTTTATTTTCTCAACTGGGTGGTGTCGAGGGGGTGGGTAAAAATGAAATGTTTCAGTTGATGGGTGGGGTTTGTGTAAGGGTGAGAACGGGTAAGGTTCAGTGTGCAAAAAAATGTATATGTATATGTTGAAAATATAATAATATATCTATACACAAAAAGGGCGCCATCTCCCAGACCACTGAGGACATAGCCCCTTAAACACCTACAAATCGCAGCATGTAAACCAGCCCTTACGATAATTAAAAACAAGACTCGATTAGTTTATCAAACAACACTTTATTTCTTTCTTAAAAGTAAGTGAACCACGAAAACATGCATTTGAACCACTGCCTCTAATGTCAGCCTCTAATATTTAAATTATTAATATAAACATCTCTTCCGTAGAAGGGGTTCTACAACAGCGACACAGATTTTAGTACAGATAACTCCGATGTGTCTCTTCAGTTATAACCTGCGGCACCTCAGTGCTAAAAATACCAAGGCAGTCACAAACAGATCACAAAGAATCCGCGATATGCCGGCAGTGAACAAACCTGCTTGGATTTACTTTACAGACTACAGTCAGTCTTTAGCGTAACTTGAACATCTCGTAAACATCTCTTCCGTAGAAGGGGTACTACAACAGCGACACAGATTTTTGTACAGATAACTCCAATGTGTCTCTTCAGTTGTAACCTACGGCACCTCAGTGCTAAAAATACCAAGGCAGTCACAAACAGATCACAAAGAATCCGCGATATGCCGGCAGTGAACAAACCTACTTTACATACTATAGTCAGTATTTAGCGTAACCTGAACTTAGAACTAAAATTCTTCTGCCGGCCATGAATACAAGCTCTCAAACTGGTGGGGACTCATTGCAACCTTGCGCTTGTATTTGCCAGAAACTGGTGCCACCTTGTAACCCGATGCAACCTTGGGCTTGTATTTGGCAGAATCTGGTGTTAGCTTGCAACCCGATGCAACCTGTGCTTGTATTTGGCAAAATCTGATGCTAGCTTGCAACCCGATGCAACCTTGTGCTTGTATTTGGCAGAATCTGGTGCTAGCTTGCAACCCGATGCAACCTTGTGCTTGTATTTGGCAGAATCTGGGGTTAGCTTGCAACCCGATGCAACCTTGTGCTTGTATTTGGCAGAATCTGTGGTCAGCTTGCATCCCGATACAACTTCGCGCCTGTATTTGGCAGTGGGCGGTGCTGAGATTTACTTCACATGCAAGCAAACCTCTGGTGTACCCAAAACTAAGGGCTAGATTCCAGCTGCCATATTCAATCGCACAATGAGCTAAAAAACGCCGGCCATCCACTCTGTGTCTTTTATACAGAATACAGGCTCTCAAAGTTGTGGGGACTTGTTCACTACAAATTCCGTTGTAAATGTTTGTCCAAGGAGCCATCGACAAGGTACGAGGGCCGCAACAACTCGTAAAGATCCCGTTGTCGAAACACCAGCCATCAAACCTGACTCGTTGATTATCTGGCTTCTTTGAAGAAATGCACGAAAATACATATTCCTTACTCCTCTGGAATTTGAAGGGTTTCTCAGTTTCCTTGAAATAAATTCTACAGCCTGGTTTACTTGATTTCTTCCCGCCAAACTTTCTTGACCGCGTCTCTTATTCAAGGTTTTTTGGTCTTGTACTCTCTTTACTCCTCTCTTGAGCTCTTTCCACCTCGAGGTCTTCTTGCCAACTGAAGATACACGAGCAATCGAGTGGTACTTATAAAGCTTACTCAACTGGAAGTGTATGAGAGATGCATTGATATTATTTTCACGCACGGCATTTCTCTTTGCTTTTAGCGTACCTCTCTTGAATCGTTCCTTTTTTCTTGTCCCGGGAGCTCCTTACTCCTTGGCGTCTTGTAGTCAACTGAGCCTGTGCGACAGTCGCACTGATGTTTTATACCTATGCTGAGAGCACCTCTCTTCAATCTTTCCTTTTTCCTTGTCCCGGGAGCTCTTTACTCCTTGGCGTCTTGTAGTCAACCGAGCTTGTGCGACAGTTGCACTGATGTTTTATACCTATTGCTGAGAGCACTCTCCTCAACCTTTCCTTTGTCCCGGGAACTCTTTATTCTTTTGCGTCTTGTAGTCAACTGAGACTGTGTGAACGTTGCACTGGTTTATACATCTTACTTACCGGACCTTCGTATTTTCCTTTTTCTTTGCAGTCAACAGAAGCTGTGATAGTTATGCACTGCAATGTTTTAGTCGCACACGAGGTTTCTCTTCGGTGAGCGTACCTCTCTCTTGAATCTTCCAGTTTGTCTTATCCTTGGATCGCAATAATTTAAACAACACTCTGTATGCCTTTTATCAAATTAAAATTTCTTTTATTTTATCAAAGAGATGAAGTAACTATATCTACAACATACTATTTTTAAATCGCTGACAAGATGAGTACCACTACAATTGTCCTTTATAGAAGGGCGTTACAATTAGCAAAGAGATTTCCACATGGTATGGATCTCTTCGATGTAAAAACGTTCTTCAGTTATTAGCTACAGCACCTCAGTCCTAATAACGGCAAGACAGTTAAAAACAGTTCTCAAAGAATCTGCGCTAGCTGATACTCTCTTCTATTCAGTAGAAGGCAGAGAGCTGAAACTTGCTTTCAATCGAGGCCAACCTCTAGCGTAACCCAAACACAGGGCTATAATCCAACCGCCATATTCAATCGCAGCACCAAGAATTACAAAGCAACGACCATTCACTCTGCGTCTTTTATACAAAATGCAGGCTCTCAAAGTTGTGGGGACTCGTTCACTAACGATATCGTAAATGTTTTGTCCAAGGAGCCATTTGAGTGGTACGAGGGCCGAAGATCCCGTTGCCGAAGCACAAACCATCCAACCTGACTCGTTGATTGTCTGGTTTCTTTGAAAAAACGTACGGAATGCATATTCCTTGCTCCTCTAGATTTTGAAGGTTTTTTCTTGAAATCAATTCTCCAACTTGGTTTAATTGATCTTATTCTAGCGCGTCTCTTCTTGAAACATTTCTCTGTACTCTTTCTGTTTCTCTTGAGCTCTTTCCACCTCGAGGTCTTCGGAGTTTCTCTTCGCTAAGAGTACCTCTCTTGAATACCTTCTTTTTGTCTTGTCCTGGAAGCTCTTTACTCCTCAGCGTCTTGTAGGCAAAGAGACAGTATAATAGTTACACTGATGTTTTATCGCCTACTGTGACGTAACTCTGGCTTGTATTTCCTGCTGGTTTCACTTTGTCCCGGGAGCTCTTTACTCCTTGCCGTCTTGTAGTCAACTGAGCCTGTGCGACAGTCGCACTGATGTTTTATACCTATTGCTGAGAGCAACTCTCTTGAATCTTTCCTTTTTTCTTGTCCCTGGAGCTCTTTACTGCTCGGCGTCTTGTAGTCAACTGAACCTGCGTGGCACTTGCACTGATGTTTTATACTTCTTGTTGAGAGCGATTCTCTTCAATCTTTCCTTTTTCCTTGTCCCGGGAGTTCTTAACTCCTTAGCCACTTGTATTCAACTAAGCCTGTGTGGCAGTTGCACTGATGTTTTATACTTCTTGTTGAGAGCGATTCTCTTCAATCTTTCCTTTTTCCTTGTCCCGGGAGTTCTTAACTCCTTAGCCACTTGTATTCAACTAAGCCTGTGTGGCAGTTGCACTGATGTTTTATACTTCTTGTTGAGAGCGATTCTCTTCAATCTTTCCTTTTTCCTTGTCCCGGGAGTTCTTAACTCCTTAGCCACTTGTATTCAACTGAGCCTGTGTGGCAGTTGCACTGATGTTTTATGTCCTTCCTTGGCGTACCTCTAAGTTGTTTTTTTCCTTGCCCGGGAGCTCTTTGGTCGTCGGCGTCTTGTAGTCAACTGAGTATGTTTCACAGTTGCACTGATGTTTTATTCTCCTTTGCCTGGAGTACCTCTGTTGCCTTTTGCAACATATTGTCCTCTGGAGTTTGAAAGGTTCCCTCGAAATCAACTCCACAACTCTATTAACTTGCTCTTATTAGAGCGAGCTCTTCCCGCCAAATTTGTTTTCAGCGCGTCTTTCCTTAAACGTTTTTCTACTTTATACTCTTCCACCTTTCTTGGGCCTTGGGCTCTTTTCACATCGAGGACTTCTTGCCAACTGAAGATGTATAAGCAATCCAGTTGTCCTTTTAATGCTCCATTTTCAACTGGAAGATGAGGGGAGGTCTTCCTTGAAATGTCCCTTTGTCTTGTTCCTTGGAGCTCTTTACTTCTTGGCGTCTTGGGGCAAAAGAGACTGTTTGGCAGTTGCACTAGTATTTTATCTCCTTCCTTGGTACATCCTTGTACCCAGACCTCCCCAGCTGGTCAGTTCGCTGGGGAGGCTCTGGTGACAGCCATTTGAGAGACTTTGCTAAATTTCGTTCGCTTGTCTTTGAGGCGTAAAAAGGTCATTTTCTTATACGCATGCGTCAGTGGATTTCACAAGAGCCTCACCGTGAGGTGGAGCTGGGGAGGTCTGGGTGCCACAACGTCCTTGACGTAGCTATGTCTGTTTCCCTCTGTTTTGTTTGCATCTCTCGCAAAAAAAAACACGAAAGAAAACGCAAACGCGAAAGCACTTTTTCGCACTTCCTGTGCCAGACGTTCCCACTCCTCAATTCCAAACTCTTCCAATTCCTCCTTTTGCCCATATAGTCTGCGGAGGAGGCTAATATTACTTATTAGTATATACCAAATCAGTGAATAGTCATTTTCGCGCGCTCTGATTGGTTCCTCGACTAGTAGATATCCAGCACTTTTTACTGTTTTGAGAAAACTCTCAAAATGGCGGCTCGTTTGGCGCGCGATATTGCGTTTGAACATTTTTTTGTGTGAACATTTTAATCACCGTATTTTATTCTACTGATTTGGTATATACTAAAACAACTATCCCCCTCAGGGTCGGTGCCTAGCGGTGGATATATACCTCGACGCTTCACGTCTCGGTATATATCCACCGCTATTCACCTCCCCTTCGGGGATAGTTGTTAACTGTTTTATAGAAGTTTTAAATATCTTTACACAAACTCCCTAGCGCAACAAGCTTTGTTACTTTTTCCAGTGACAACGTATCCCGCAAACGGTATATAAAGGTACTAGTATTCGACTTACCCTAAACGTATCTGATGAGAAATGTGTGCTGCCGTTCATGAGCAGAGCATACAAAGCTGTAAATGAATGAAGAAAAAAATAAGCAAATGAAATTAACTTAAATTAACCATTCTAATCACACTTGTAAGAAAATATTCATTCCGCAAGTCATGAAATATCTGCCGCTATCTTAATGAAATAATAAGATATACATATATCTTATTAGATGTTCTTTTATATACATACGGTTGGACATTTTACTATAATCTAACGTGTCTGATTAAGCCTTTTGTAAGTTTTGTGTATTATTAGTGTTTCCTATATACCACGTGGTTGGTATTTTATGTACTAAAGAATTATTATTTATGTTGTATATTTTGCGTTGGATTGTGCTCTCTTCATACCTCTAAAAGCTTTGCAGCAAACACGTTTGTTATTTGTGTCGTTAGACTTCTTCTGACCTGATGAATAATTGAGTATGTTAACAATGTGAAATCACCTCGCCTCCGATGGTGTGGGTCGTTTTCCCCGAACTGTCGAGTCAAACAGCCACAAGTTATTTCAATCCACTTGTCATTCTGTTTCGACTACAGTTTTGTTTAGAAAAAGTCAGCAACGAATAATGATACACAACAACAATCAAATGAAAAAAAAAGAATACGAACTTGTGGCGAGTTGTTCGATGTCCTCTTGGAGTTTTCGTTTCTTTCCCTAAAACAAATAAAATAGAATAAAATAAAATAAACAAAATGGAAACTACTACAAACATAAACTTTACATAAAGCAGATTTCAGACGACTATCGAACTCTAAACGCAAATACAATACCACTAGCCAATCAGGAGTGGAAGCCATTCAACAACAACCAATCAAGAGCGAAGTTAGACTTGCGTTTAGTCATGACGTAAGCTATTGCACGTTTTGATTTAGCTCAAAATTTGATTGGCGGAAAGACGAAAGCCTTTGCTCTCGACCGACAGAAACACTGTCTAAACGCAGCGAAGTCAGTGGTCACTGAAATCCACTCGATGTAAAAATACCAGGGTAAATATACTTACACGCTTGGATTTTCCTTGTTTACATTGCTCTCCTGTAGTAACGAGAAGCTGTGAGAAAAGAAACGATAAGGAATTTTAGACTTCAGAGGGGCATATTATACCCTCCCCCACTCCTTTTCACACACAGACACTCCGGGGCAAGGATAAGGAGGGCACCACAGGCGGATTCAGGGGGGGGGGGGGGGGGGCTCCCCCTCTCTGCAACTAGGACAAGTAGGACACTAGGACACTAGGACAAGTAGGACACTAGGACAAGTAGGACACTAGGACAAGTAGGACACTAGGACAAGTAGGACACTAGGACAAGTAGGACACTAGGACAAGTAGGACACTAGGACAAGTAGGACACTAGGACAAGTAGGACACTAGGACAAGTAGGACACTAGGACAAGTAGGACACTAGGACAAGTAGGGCACTAGGACAAGTAGGGCACTAGGACAAGTAGGACACTAGGACAAGTAGGACACTAGGACTAGTAGGACACTAGGACTAGTAGGACACAAGGACAAGTAGGACACTAGGACAAGTAGGACACTAGGACAAGTAGGATACTAGGGCTAGTAGGACACTAGGACAAGTAGGACACTAGGGCAAGTAGGGCAAGTAGGGCACTAGGACAAGTAGGACACTAGGACAAGTAGGACACTAGGACAAGTAGGACAAGTAGGACACTAGGACAAGTAGGACACTAGGACAAGTAGGACACTAGGACAAGTAGGACACTAGGACAAGTAGGACACTAGGACAAGTAGGACACTAGGACAAGTAGGACACTAGGACAAGTAGGACACTAGGACAAGTAGGGCACTAGGACAAGTAGGGCACTATGACAAGTAGGACACTAGGACAAGTAGGACACTAGGACTAGTAGGACACTAGGACTAGTAGGACACAAGGACAAGTAGGACACTAGGACAAGTAGGACACTAGGACAAGTAGGATACTAGGGCTAGTAGGACACTAGGACAAGTAGGACACTAGGGCAAGTAGGGCACTAGGACAAGTAGGACACTAGGACAAGTAGGACACTAGGACAAGTAGGACAAGTAGGACACTAGGACAAGTAGGACACTAGGACAAGTAGGACACTAGGACAAGTAGGACACTAGGACAAGTAGGACACTAGGACAAGTAGGACACTAGGACAAGTAGGACACTAGGACAAGTAGGACACTAGGACAAGTAGGACACTAGGACAAGTAGGACACTAGGGCAAGTAGGACATGTGAATCACTATTTGCACCTCCCCCTCCCGTATCCTGTGATATGTGTCCATTTTGGTCTTGAGTTACGGAGTATGTAAAGTTTGGATGATATTTACATCTGTGTTACCCCCTTGATCCCCCTGTCTTGGCCAGCCACTTGGCTTACTATGTCGTAGTTCCAACCCACCCTTTAGGGACGGACCATTATTTTTTAAATGGGGAAGGGGGGGGGGGGGGGGATTGAACATATTTGAAAAAATTGTTTGCAGAGCTGAAAACCCCTGAAAAAAATGTTTGCATGAAAGAAATAGAGGAAATTTAACAAATGTCCTCTGATTTTCCGTGGTATGTCCTCTTATATACCACGGAATGACGTAATAAAGTGGTCAAATGTTGTGGACTCACGAGGCGCAGCCGAGTGGGTCTGCAGTACATTTTGACCACTTTATTACGTCATTCCGTGGTATATAAGAGGACATACCACGGAAAATCAGAGGACATTTGTTTTATACCACAACAAAAAGGCAAAAATAAAAGGCAAAAGCAGCGCGCGCGCAGCCAAACGGTGTTTTCGTTGGTTCTTTTTAGCGCGCGCGCTTATGATGGCGCGTTCCGTGGTATGTCCTCTTATGTACCCATGGCTGAGAGCCAATCAGAATGCGAGAAACGCGCGCGTTGTGGTATAAAATTGTTTGCAAGTGGTGGATATTATTTTTAATGGAAATATGTATTTATCAGGAGATAATAACATTGGCTCCTAAAACAACCCACTTTGTCTGGATATATTTGATAACAAACAAAATAATTATATATTCAACAAGACTTCAACATGAGAAAGAATATTTTCAATCATCCAGTCGTTGTACATATGGCTGTTTGGAATTTCCAAATATACATCATACCAATACTTGTATCTACAAATGTATAGGGGAAATGCTAATGTATAGCATTGACTGTGTAGCGCTAATGGTATGTAGATAAATATATAGAATTTAGATTTTAAAGCGTTTAAATATTAAACAGACGATTCGTGGCTCCTGCCACTTCATCAGTGTAACGGATAAACTATGCGCGAGCAGAATTCAAAGGATGGAAAATACATACAGTACAAATAAAAGCGTGCACGCGCACATAGCTATAAGAACCTAAAGTCTATATTGAGGCCGCTCGGTCTCAGAGTTCTGTTCTGGAAAATCATATTTGCTTCTCTGCGCTTTCTTGTGTATGTATCCCAAGGTCCCGAGCATAATACTGACACTAGCATGTCTTGCACAGTCTTGCTCGGGACCGTGGGATACATACATAAGAAAGCGCAGAGAAGCAAAGATGATTTTTCAGAACAGAACTCTGAGTCCGAGCGGCCTCAATATAGTAAAGAGAGATATAGTAAAGAGAGATATATTGACCTTGCGGTCAATATAGCTATTGATATATTTAGTGGGAATTCGCATACGGCAACATTGGGCACGATTTTTTTTAAGCACAGTATAACAAGGAAAAGGTCAATTGTGTGCAGTACTACGCACACCCAACGAGGATAGTCCTCTTAGAACCGCCCCCCGAATACTTCGCAGAGCTTGTAATTGCCCAAAGTATTTAAATGCACACCATCTCCGAGGTAAAGGCTGCTCTGGCTATTCCAAAACCCTCGATGCCGCCAGTAGATGCAATATGGGAGGGGTTCTAGAAGTCCCCGGAGCTGCTGATGCAGCTCGATAACTTTGTTGTTAAAATTAGGCGGACGGGGATTTTGACGCCGTAATACCTGGCAGACAATTACAACCTTTACCCGTAATACATGATGTAGATCGTTGACAAGAGCGGCCATTTTCTCGCCTACTTTTGTCGCCGAAAACAAGGTTAGGTCATTCGTCCCTAATTCTAATACTACGATGTCGGGGCAGAGCTCCCGAACTAAACTGAGATCGAAACACCGTAGCGAAGCTATTGTTCGGCCACCTATACCGTGAAAGTGAAATTCCACCGAATCGCCTAGAAGGGTTTCGAGATGTTGCCCTCTTCCCTGCAGAAATGAGGCAAGGCGATGTACAAAAGAATGTCCGAGAATTAAAACTCGTGGGGCCATGACTTAACCTCTAAACGAAATAAAAGTAATTTCAATTTCTAACAAAAATTAACTTGCCTGAGATTGAAGAAACCACAATTTGTAAGAGCTTAAGTTCGCTACGCGTCGATATCTGCAGAGAGACGGATGTGCCACCCGTTGACTTGGCCTTAAATATGTGCCCCCATCGCACCGCTATCATTAGCTGTCAACCTTGGCGCCTGTAGTATCTGATAAGTCTGTGGGTGCGTCGTGCATAAACACATTATCGCTCTTATTCAATAATGTTGGTTATTCTGAAAACACAAACTAGAAACGGGCAAACACTGATTGTATTGCATTTTATTCAAAAACCTGTTTAGACAAGAGTTACATCCGGCGGAAAAAAAAATTGTTTGCAGGCTCAGACACGCGAAAATAAATTGTTTACATGAAGTCCCGCCCGGAAAAAAAAATTGTTTGCATGAAAAACGTTTTCAATCCCCCCCCCCCCTCGAAAAAATGGTCCGTAGAATGGTAAAATCTATGGTAAAATGTAGACCCCTTTCCAGTCCCAGAATCCATAGTCCAGTCCATGTTTTAGTGTATGCCGTAGGAGAACCGGGACAAGTAGGAAACTAGAACAAGATAGTAATACATCTTCAGTCAGGCCGAAACCGACATTACACGGTGCAACGTTTTCTGCAACTTGTCTCGTAATGCAATTGTGAGACAAGTTGCACGAGTCATTGCAGCGTGTAACACCCTCTGCAATGTTGCGAGACAGGTTGCTGCAACCGTTGCAGCAAGTAGGATACGATTCTACTTCTCGCAACGGATTGCAGCAACTTGTCTCGCATTGCAGCGTGTAACAGCACAGGTTCCCCAGTTTAAAGTGCATATCACCTTATTTTTTCACAAGTTTAACGAAATCTCTTAAGTTTTAGCTTTCGAATGATACCCGAATTATCTTGATCTGTCTTCGCTCGGGAAGTGGTCTCGAAGTCTCCAACTTTTGAAAGAGATTATATAGAGGAGAGAGGGGTGAAACATAAATCGCTCAAAACGGACTCAAAACTCAAATTTATCGAAAGTACAGGATGACTGAATGAAAGCTTATTGTTCTATTATTTCTCTTACAAAAGGGATATGTGATGACTCAATACAGTCGCTAGTGAAGCACAGTTCATGTAAGTGAAGTCAATAACAAACATTACGGTATTGAAACCACTTCAGCTTTATTTAAATTATTATTTTAAACTCCCATGGAGCTTGGGGAACCTGTGCGAATCTTGCAACTTGTCTCGCAATTTCGTTCCAAGAAGCCCTCTCAGGCTTCTTTGCGCATGTGCGATCTGTATCAAAATGGCGGACAAATAAAAAGTAAAATACGTTCGATACGTTGCGAGCGACCATTTGTATCAGCGCAAGTCTCGCAATCGCAGAAAAAATTGCACCGTGTGCTCCACCTTAAGCTTTCTAGACGCCAAAAATAAAATTTCGATTGAGTATTGAATTGAAACGAAGTACACTTATATAGTTGTGCCTTTTCTTTAATGATTTGAGAAACGAACTCTTTGGACAAAATAAACACAGAATGCTAAATGAATCATCCAATCAAACTTTGAGGGAAGAATAGATTTTGTGTTGTGTCCGCGAAATTGTCAAATCGTGCTCGAATTTCTCAGACATTCGCTCTGAAGACTGTACAATTCTCTCACTCTAATGCGGAAACAGGGAAAATCTGAGGTCGACTTCGCTCATCGCGCGCGGCATTTTGACTCACGGAGAATATTTGTTATTCAAAGCGACCCACAATCCTTGGTGCCGACAGCTTGTAGGCTTTAGTCTTTTGGGTCACAAACTTTATTGAAACCACTATATACTTTATATATGGAATACCGTATATTATTACAAGCCCATCTGTCCGGCTCGGTTCACAAAAAGAGGCCCAGCGCAAACTCCGAACATCAGTAGAACTTTTTTTCTAAAGGAACCCGCTCCATTATCACGCATTATAGCTTGTAATCGGAGGGGGGGGGGGGGGGGGGGGATGGATGGAGACCTACGGAAAATTTCCAAGGGGTGTGTGTCTGGCGCTTGGAAATTCCAAGGGGGAGGGTTAAAAACTGGTGACTTTCCAGGGACATTTTATCCAAAATAGATTTTCCAGGGGTATTTTGACAGAAAAAAAAATGGAAATTCCAGGGGAGGGGGTCCTCTATGAGGCTGGAATTCCAAGAGAGGGGGTCTGATTCACGAGTGAAATTCAAGGGTAGCGGTGCGGTTTAAAAAAGCAATCAGCCATGTTATTTACAAAAACAAAAGCGAGCCGACATAAAGGATTTTCCAAAATAATAAGATTCTCGCACACACTTTCTGTGTAAAATAATGACCAGTTTATGTCCGTTTTAGCCCAGGCTATAGGCTACCTAAGGGGGTGTGGTGATGAGTAAATAAGTGCGTAAATAAGGGGCTAAGTATCACGTTTCTCGAAAATAAGAGCTGTTCACGACGAAACCCAAATTCTCATTTTTTTTTTCATTTTTCATGAAT
This sequence comes from Scolanthus callimorphus, assembly GCA_033964015.1. NCBI lineage: Eukaryota > Metazoa > Cnidaria > Anthozoa > Actiniaria > Edwardsiidae > Scolanthus > Scolanthus callimorphus. Next base: position 20,928,684 of record CM066923.1, read on the forward strand.
GCAAAAACAATTGAAAATGGCAAATCACACTTCACGAGCTTCCTCGAAATCTCCTACAATTTCACGTTTCTCGACCAACTGAAATTAAATTGTCAAATCTCGTTTCTCGAAATAACCCTTACTGTCCCTGTCCCCTTACCACCCTGCTATGTTTCTACATTGCCTGGGCCTCCTGTGTTGAGACCTCGAAGACTGGGGCGAGTGAGTCCATTCTAACCAATCAGAACACGGCGTGGGTGAATTAGGCGGGAAGTAGGAATATAATCCTTCGTCTTCGATGCAATTTGCTCATAACTAGACACTAGTTCTTCGATCAACAAGATAATTATAGTGAGTTTAAAGCTTTCTTATCTCCTAATTTTATCACACAACGATTGAAGAATAGCTAACTTCGCTAGGTCGACATGTCGGCAAGGAAAAGGCGAAAAACGAATGACATATTGGCGAGTGAAGTAGTCATGGCGGCCAGAAAGTTGAAACTTGATTTGACGAAGATCTTGCCACAAAAAATCGCGGATTGGATAGAAGTGGTCGCCAAATCGCGAAACACAACGTCAGAGTTCCTTCTACTGTCGGCTTTACCTGCAGTAGCAACTCTAATGGGGCCGTCATCAGTGGTGAAACTTAGATCTACATACGAAGAACCTCTAAACTTGTTTGGTTTAGTGCTTGCACCACCCGGTGCCGGGAAGTCCCAAGCATTTGAATTAACTGTGACATCTCCCTTTGCTAAGCTCAGCGATCCAACTCCTAAAATCATCGTTGGTGATCACACTAGGTCGGGGTGGCAAGGCACTTGGTAGAGAATCATGGCGTAGCTCTTATTGGCAGCGATGAGATTGGTAATTTTCTCGAAACTTGTGTACAACGAAGCACGACGGCCAAGAAGAACGAAAGTTCCTAAATAAGCTATACGATCGAAAATACGGCGCAGGAACATACACACATGAATATGGCAACAAACGCCATGAAATTGGCGAAAGCCGGGTGTGTATTTGTGGATTCAGCCAAGATGAAGAATTTGTGAGGGAGTTTTTCGATCTTACTACAAAAAAGGACGGGTTTGTCGATAGAATATTGTTTGCAGTTCCAGAACCTCATCTTCTGAAGAACAAAGCGGTTGACGACTGGGCAGAAAAACTGCGCAATTTCCCAGTAACCGATTTGCGTGAAGTCTATCAGGAAATCTGGAAATGTCACAGCAGAACCGAAGGTCCTGTGATCTACACTCTGTCTGAAGATGCCAGAAAGGAGTTTACATCATACAGTGATAAACTTGTCACGAAACTGAATTCAAAATGGAATTCGAGTGGCACTGCATCAGAAGGTGATGTGGATCTGTCATCAGATGAAGATGTTTCCTCAAAGGATGCCAGAACTGTGCTCAGGTGATAAACTTACTAAAATATACTAACTAATATATTATATCTATACATAATATGGGGGGCCTGCAATGGGGGTACCCATCACTGAAGGACTTTTAGTAAAAATACAGTTACAGTAATACAATATTATTATTCATTCATTTTCCTGCTCCTCTCTAGTTTTTTTTCCGGATATTTGATTTTCTGGCGCACAGGATTCCGCGTGCCAGATAGCTCCTCATTGAAAGAGCATCACTGGCAAATTCTTCTTCTTTTTATCGTTTTTTGTTTGTTTGTTTGTTTGTTTGTTTTTGCTTGTTAGTTAGTTAGTTATTTTCTTTTCTCGTGTTTTCGATGTTTGTTGTGGTAGTACAGGGTTTTTGTAATTGTCTATTTTGTAAGAAATTAAAACAAATAAAGATGTTAAAATACAAAAAAAAATTCTTGATGATTTTAAATGTGAGCAACTTATTCCATTGATGACATTATTAGTGGATAAGTTGGATTATTTCATGTGCGATGTCACATGCTTGTGGGAAGGCTGGCCAACTGCCAATGGCGGCAAAGTATTTTGAATGAATAATAAAACAGATAAATGTTGAATGAATAATAAAACAATTAATGAATTCAGATTTTGTATGATAAGGAGAATTATTCAGATCTTGGGGTGTTGTTCAACTTGGCCTTCGGCCTTGATGGAAAACAACCCCTCATTCTGAATAATTTTCATATCATGCCAGAGACCATTCCCATAGAATAGACCCTTCTGCTTTTCTTGATCTTTTGAAATCAACAAGAAAATCCATCTACAGTATTGGGGCATCTGAAAATTAGCAATTTGTTTCAGAACCAAAGGTTGCAGTATGGTGAAGAAACAGCCTTGAGATATGGGCCTATTTTGTCCTGAAACTTGCCTAATTTACTACAGGTGCTCTTTTCAATACAAATAATTAAAATTATAATGAGTGCAGTAAATTACTCTGTGTTTGCTCTCATTTCAATAAATTTATCTTTGTGATATAATCTCAGTTCTTGAATGGTGACTTTCACAATTGTATTGGTCTAAAGTTGGTGGCTCGGCATCACCTTTTTGTTGATTTACCTCACAGTTCCTTTGTTTTATCCAACCTCATTTTGTTACTTTTAAGGTTGGCTGGTGTACTTCATGTTTTTTACACAGTAATCGAGTGGGTTCTTACAAATGCAAACTTCCAGCAAGAGGAAGCAGAGCTCACAAAAGAGATTTGCGAGACAACTATGAAGTATGCAATAGCCCTTACAGACTACTATAAAGACCAAAGAAGTATCTTTCATAAGGTAAAATAATAAGCATAAATTGTTTCACAAATAGAGGATATTACATGGGCACGCAGAGATACAAGTTTTATCTTCAAGTGTTCAACTCAATCTCTCACGAGAAGATAAAATTTGTATCTCCAAGCGCTCATGTAATGTTCTGTTTATTATATAGAGCAAAGTTTGATGTAAGCTAAATAAATTTGATACAAAAACTCTTTTAAAATGTTATAAACATATCAAATTAAGATTTAAAGTGCCACTAAAGGCAGAAGTCAACTACATTTCATCAAAAAGATCCATTATCCAAGGGAACAGTAGCAAAACAAAAATGTGCTTTACGCGCGCCGTTAATATTTTATTGATTTTTGAATTGATTTTTTTTAGTGTTTCAAACACCAGTCTTTTTACTGACCTTGAGGTCTTTTGAAATCCTGATGAAACACAAGATATAGCTTATGATTTTCCTTGACAAATTATTAATGAGTTTGAGATGATTTCCAAACCAAATTTTTAAAATGGAAAATGGATCCTTATTGGGGCAAGTATGGATAGTTTCTGTAATCACCCATTACAGTATTGTCTCCACATGGGAGATCATATACATTAGAAGGACAAAATATTATAAGTACTATTCATTTCAAGCTAGCACACATTTTTTTACAGGATTCAAAATCCTGTTCTTCTGCCAATAAAAAAATAATATCAAAATGTAAATGTATGCGCTTGTATGCGCCAAATAAATATCCATCTGAATGTTCAAATGCAGTTTACAGAAAGCATCCGGGTGCTGCAGCTTGTAAGGCCCTTGCCTCTTACCTCTGTGCACTGGGTTCAATTTTCAGTTGGGATTGATGCCCTGCTGTTTCAAACCCTGTGTATATAGTGGGCTGAAGTGTTTCCTACGTTTCACGTCTTTCAAATGAGACAATTCACTGATCCCACATTCATTGGTCTACCTCCCTAGTTACCATTGCTATGCTGGACAAGCTAAAATTGCAACAGGCAAGCTAAAACTGCATTGGCAATTATTATTTGTCTTTGACATAAAGCATTGAAAAGGCACTGATTGCAAGGAAATTTGCCTTATGTGATTAATGTTTTTTATCAAAAAAACATAAATTAATTAAAAATCTTTGAGTTTGTGTTTGTTGTTTGGACACTTTGAATTCCACTAGGTAAAACTGCCCATTGTTTGGTGATTAATCAAGTAAAGACAGTATCGGTATATTACTGTAAACCAACGTCTCATCCTCGAACAATTAAATTAACCAGAACTTGAGGGACGTAAAAAAATCTCACTATGATAGATTTTGATTTGAAAATAAAACTTGTTTATATTTATGTGCTTTGTCATGTAACAGGCTGCCAAGGGTCATACATGCCTAAAGACTTCTAGCCTCACACCTTTGAAGTCAAAGATTGTACTTCATCCTGGACCTTGCATCACAGTAAGGAGCCTTACAAGGTCATTTCCTTGCTCTACCAGACCTAATGCCAAGACAGTATTGAAAGCAATGAAGGGCTTGGAAGAGGAGAACATTGGGAAAGTTGTCAAGGGCCCCAAAAACGAGGTGTTTCTGAAGGTGAAACCAAGTGATTTACAGAATGATTCAACTGGTATGAGGGCACTGGGATCTTTGACAACGTTTGAAAAGTACAATTGTCAGTTTTATGAAAGAGATACCAGCCTTGAGAAGCCCTATTTTGGGCAGCTTCTTCAACTACATCCAGATCAGGCAGAGCTTTATCAGCATTTTGGGTCAGGGTAATGTTCAAAATAAGTATGTATAGACCTCATGTTGGGTATAATGTTTCCTTTTTCAGATCACATGGTATTCCCATGAGAACTCTTTATTTCTTCTTCTGCTACATACTCTAGGACATAGGAATATGAAAGTATTTCAAACAAAGAGAGTTGCCCTGATGAAGGCCGAAAATTTGGCAAACCTTTGTTGTATTCTGAATTGCTCAAACAAAGAGGGATTATCAAGTGATCTGAAAAATGTGAACACATAACTCCCAGCCAAAGGAGGCCATCTATTTCTTCCATTTGGTGACTACCGGTATGGCCTTTTATAGAAAACAAGTGGTTTCAGTGCCAATGCTGTGGCATCCTCTTATTATTTTGAAGATGGGGGGAAATATTTACAAAATTTGATATTTAAAATTATACTTAAATTATAAACCTTTAGTCATTCTGAATGTTTATCTGTTGCCTAGCAACGGCTCTACATTTACTTTATATACAGCCCCACTCCCTCTGTTTTCTCTCTTAGCTCCGACGAAAGGCTAACGCTCGAAACGTCAGCAAAACACCATTTTTCCACGGCGTTTAACATAAATCTCAACCTTTGGTTGTTGTTGTTCATATACTTAAATTATGTTTTAGCATCTGCAGTTTAAATTAACACAACAGACAGGGTTCAAAATAACGTGTCAAAATTTGCTGTCTTTATGGACACTTCTATCAATGTTATTAATTTATATTTTTTGTATTATTGGAACTTTACAGTTTTATCAATACTATTTTATGTTATTAGAAGTTTTACACATCAACTGGGACCTGTCAAAGATCTGTCCCATGATGGGAAGCCCAGCATCCTTTTATTCATCATATAGTTTATGCTTCTCTCTAGTGTATATTTGTACCTTTAGTACCTTTTAGTCTAATCTGAATTTCTCAGATTATAAATCTGAATTTCTCAGATTAAAGTTTACAGCTATTTTGTGAGCCAAATTATCAAATGATTCCGTAAATACAGTTAATAAAGTGTACTGTAGTAAAAACCATTGTTCAGTATAGGAACCTGGATTTTTAGAGCCTGTGAAGCTAAGATCCGACCAATCCCATGTTTCCTTCTATTAACATATGAAAAAAGAACCTGTTAAAAATGCTAAAATTCTAAGTTTTTATATGTTGGTTTTAACTGTAGCTGCTCCAGCTCTGCTTAGACTTTAATAATAATAAATATGAATCTCTGCAGTCTTTTTTTAAACTTTTGATTGACTGGAGCAATTAAGGTTGTAGGGGGCAAACATATTTTTCTCCACATGTTGACACTAAAATTTTTATGTCACTGCCCCCCTCTGCCCCCCGCTAGCTACGGCACTGTGGAGACAACATTTTGGCATGTGCTAATTCAATATTTTGGTGTTCATACATGAGTGCTTTGGGTTTCTTTCAAACGTGTATAACAATTTAGTCCATTAGCCAAGAAATCCATTATTCTAAATTGTTTCCTATTCTATTTTTCATTTCAACTATCCCTACCTGAATACTCTTGCTGATTGGATTATATTTTATATTATCTGCAAAATAAGCTATCATCAAACAAAAGACAACTACTATTATTATTCTCCCATGCCATTGTCTTGATTTTGATTGGCTAAGAGTATGCAGCAAAATCATGTTGGCATGCAGTTTGTGGCATCACTCTGCAGATATAATTGACGCACTGTAATGATGCCATAGTGCAAGCCAATAGGTTTGGGCACAATATTGGTTTTCATTTCGGAAGCAGAAGCCAATATTTTTTGTTATGATTTTTGCTGAGAGATTGAGATCATTGCTCAGGATGTCTAAACATCAACTATGGCTATTTGAATTGAATGAGAGGAAAATACCAATGGATGTAAGCTTAAGTTGAAAAACCCTTTCACCTTGCAAGGGCACACCTTTGACATCTTTGTTTAGCTAGGTTAGAATTCCTGGTTGCTGAATAATAAAACAATTATTGAATTCAGTTTTTGCATAATAGTGAGATTTGTCAACGCCTCAAGTTAGTATTATCCACCTCAGCTTCACTGCAGCAGATAACACAAACCTCAGGGTTGACAAATCTCACTATCATGCTCAACCCCTCATCCAATAATTGTTTATTTCCGCCATCTTGCCCTGATTACCCAAAATGCACCTGGGAGCATGTCTATCTGAAGGGAAAATGTGCTGATTTTTACCGATTTTTTTAGCCCAAAGAAGAGAATGGCTATCAGTAGTCTGTTATGTAGCAGGCATCGGTTGGCTGTTTTTAGGTCGTTGTACATGAGCGAGAATCGAGCGAGAATCCCAATGTGAGCACCATTTTGGACAGGTCAAAATTCCTTCTGGGCCGAGTGACAAAACGAGCCCCATCCAAGCACCATCATTCTACCGGTGAGATGGGTCAAAATTTGGTTTAGTCACTCGCACCAGACCGAATTTTGACCTGTCCAAGATGGTGCCTGCATCAGGATTCTCGCTCGATTCTCACTTGACCAGTCTGAGATGATGGACTAAGGTGTTCAGATTCTCTTACCTTGGTTTGAGAGACAGGAGGTCTGACGTCATCCATGATATGGCTGGTAACTTTGATGAGGATATGTGTTGGCAATGGTGCTGCCAGATTACTCCAGTGTTCAAGGCAGTCATAAACAGCACACCTCAGTTTGCTTAAAAAGGACACTCACTATATCAACCTATGGAGCACTTATGGTCAGGATAAGGGATAAGGTCCCATTGTATTACAAACCTGGGCCATCTACTGGTCCGCCCCAAGGATCCACTCCCCAGATCAGGGATAGTTTGATGGATACCCTAACAATAATTGTCAGGGAAACGAGAGCCTCTTTCCTGGGGGGGAGGGGGGGGGGGGGGGGGGGGGGGGGGGGTCAGGGTGTCAGGGTGATCGTCGATCGTCAGGAAAAAGATACCTAAAAGGAGGCCTGGCTCAAATAATTCTTTACCATAAAAGATACCCCTCAAGAAATTCTGTCTTAAAAATGCTGGCTTTGATGATCTCTAAATTATCATCCTGTCAACAAAAGCACTCTATCTTTCTTGAAGGTTTGCCACTGTAAAGGTACCAAATCTACCTTAAATGTTATTGCAGATCAAGGTCACCCCTAAAAGAGACCAAAAACCTGTGATGATAAACCCTAAAAGATATGACACAATCATTCTTGACAAAAAATATGGAAGTATAAGGGATACCATAATTTCAAAACAGACCACATTTCCACATGTTAACTTGCACAATACAAAACTTAATTATTAATAATAATTATTATTATTATTACCTGTAAGGTCTTTCTTGGTCACAAGCTGCAATCCCTTGTTTTGCACTTCCAATTGTCCAGGACAATGTTCTCATGAGAAGAGTGGCCAGTCGAGTGCTATAGGGTAGTAGTGTGCTTCCACACCTGACAAGGCAGTTGTTAGAGATCAAGAGAAAATATCAACAAATTGGTTTCATGCATGCATTTAGCAGGGGAAGGGCCAGGGGTGACTTGATTTTCCCTACACCTGCTTGGGTTTTCATTTTGGGGCCTTGCCATCCTACTACCCCTACCCCAAAATCATTTTTCAACTTGCTAGGGAAGAGCTCAAAACAACAGTACTTTATAGGTATCAGGGATGGTGAATAAGGTGGTGGGGTATCAGGTACTAGCACCCCCTAGGTATCCAGTGGTGATTTTCTCGAAGCAGAAATAGGGATACCCAGTTTTATTGCAGAAATTGGTTCTCATTGTGTAGAGCACAAATGGTAGGTTTCGCCATGATTCATCAATTATATCTGCAGTCGAAAATCCGATTTTTAGGAAATATCCACCCCCCTAAACTGGATATCGTTCAAGGTACCATTATTGACATACCTCAAAATAAGTGAATCGACAAGTTCAATAGATGCAACATGAATAAGTGGAAGCACTGTTCTCAAAAGAACAACCTCAACACCAACACTTTGTCTCTACAGGTGAAAGAACAAAGTATTTCAAATTAGAAGTATCACTGGGGCGTAGCCAGGGGGCCACGGCCCCCCTTTCTTAGGAGATGTTCCCATACATTTACTGGAGGAAATTTTTGTCCCATGTTTTCACTATTCCCCCCCCCCCACCAAAATTCCTGCCTTACGCCCCTTTATCATCACTGCAATAAAAATATTACTTGAGTGGGAAGTACTGGACTTGGAGAAGGAGAGAGAGAGAGTCATAGCCAGAGGTTTTGAATCAGTTGGTTGATTCAGAGTAATTGATTATGAGTGGTCTGGGGTGTTGAGTGGTCCACTTTAAAACAGACTGGTGGATACAGCCCTACCATAGTATACTGCATGTGAATGTGAAGCCACTGAGATGCCCTTCTCTTTTCACACGATTATTGCATGATCACCCGTCAGGGTTCGAATTTCCCACAAGCTAACTCACTAAATGCGAGTAGAATTTGCAATTATTGAGTATTATTATTATTATTGCTAGGATGACAAAATGGAGGCTGACAGAGGCTCTTTAATTTGGTATGTAGTTATAACATCAGGGGTATATTATTATAGCCACCAGCATTTAGGAAAGGTGGGGTCACTTATTACTGAAATAACCTTTTCTTTAATGTTTATTGTGTGTTTCCAAAAAATATCCATCCCCCCCCCCCCCCCCCCCACAGAAGGGTATTGAAAAGTGACCCCACACCCCTCTGTAATTTCCGAAGGAAAATACAGTATTTGGGGGGGGGGGGGGGGGGGGGGGGGTATGGATAATTTTTGGAACCACACATTGTATTTTTTGTCCTCAAATGGGGGTCCCATGCACCTAAGACCCCTAGCTATGCCCCTGTATATTTTTTTTGTTTTTTTTTATTGAGAACAGTCCCAAAGGATGTCACTCACCAGACAAGGTTCATTCACAGATGTAATCCTTTCCAACAATTTAAGTGTGTCTTCTACTGGAAATGAAACCAATTTAGAGATACCTTTCCTGTGGAAACATTCATAAAATCAACCTACAGCATATATGTTATGATGTGTATGGTTTGAAACATTCATTGTGTAAATAACAGAAAATGATTCGTACTCCTGCCAGGGAGAGAATGGGAAATTCCAGCGGGTGGGAGATCAATACACCTATTTTTCTCACTGGACATTTCAGTGGGCTGGAGTGGGGTTTCTTAAGGCCCATTCACACGGCATGATCTTGCGATTTCAGGTGCAATTTTTGCTGTGGGCATCCATGTCATATCACGCAGTGTGAATGGCTGGTGATTTGGCTCTGATATTTGTCCGTTTATTGGCATCTGAAGAAATCGCACCCACATCACAGTGGAATTTGAACATGTTCAAAACGCTTGTGATCACGTTCACAGCGTCCGATATGGCATCGCCATGGGATCGTGCCGTGTGAGTGGGCCTTAAAAATCTATGAATCTTCTGTTGTCACTGTCATCATGATCTCATCATCATCAGTCATTATTGTTTCTGCTGAGAACTACCTTGTCATCATTGTCAGACACTGTAAGAGTGTGGTGCATCTTGTTGCCAGTAGCACTGTTCTTTTTGGCTCATCAATTGGCACCTCAGCGACAGATAACACATTGGATGACTTGGTCTTTGTTTCTGAAATTCCATAGTATTGCTGAGGACCTCAGAATAATAGGGGGGGTAGTCATCAAACGGCACTGGTTTCCAGGTGTATACCCTGGTACCGGAGCAAAACTCCAGGGTGGGTATCCCGAAATTATGGACATCTAGGGTGTGCAAACATAATTTCCAAGGTGGTCATGAGAAAATTTACCAGAATTCCAGGGTGGGTAGACATTAAAAAGCACTGGAATTCCAGGGTGGGTACCCTGCCACCGGAGCAAAGTTCCAGGGTGGGTAAGATCCCAAATATAGATGTCCAGGGTAGGTAAACATAATTTCCAGGGTGGTCATGAAAAAACTCACTGGAATTCCATGGTGGGTAGGGACAACCTAAAATTTCCAGGGTGGGTAGCTGAACCGGAGATCCTCAATAGGGGAGCCTTTTTGTGTGAATGCCAATGCCAATGTTCAATCTACGTATAATGTGTGGTTCCAGAAAAAAAAAAACCTCCTCCCCCATGGAAGGGATTGACCTGATTTTTATCTTTTTCCATAAAAATTCTCAACACCCTTCCTCTCTCATATTTAACCCACCGGAACGAATATCCAAGAAGGTGGCCAAATTTATTTATTCGTGTTTCCAAATCAGAAATGGAAAATAGAAAGCTAGTGCTGTTAGAACTTTTTAATTAATTAATCTCTTTTCATTTATAAAAAAACATTGCACTAGCTGTAATACGGGTAAGTGAAAATAAATGTATGTATGTATGGGGGGGGGGGGGGGGGGGGGGGGTATGGATATTTTCTGGAACCACACAGTTTACTGACTGCTTTATCACCCTTTTAGTAACAAAACATAAATTACATGACGTAATTGTCTTTCTTTAGTGCCACAAGTGCACTAAGAAACACTTTGAGACATGCTCTTCAAAACTGCACCCCAATACACAGAACACCATATAAAAGACTACCATTGTTCCCCACTCTATCAACAGAGGGCCAAAATCAACACCCTGTTGCCACACATAACTCTAGGTCTTGTAAAGGATAATGAAATTACATCATAAGTACCTGCATCCAACCCCAGATGTTCTCCAACACTTTCATAAAGTAAATCAAGGCTGCAATTAACTGTTACAAGAATCTTTCTCCACTGCACCTCCCAGTTTGTTTTGGTTTTATCAGTAGCCCCTGGCACATTGAAACCAGCAAGAAGGGCAAAGCAGTCACAGGCAACCTGTGAATAACGGTAGAGAAGATGGGGTAAGAAAAATGTGAAAAACATGGCTGTTGTAGCTTAAGTTTAGTTTAAGTTTAATTCAATTTGCCACATAAATTACACAATATAACAATTACGAAACAATAAACGATTAGGTACAGGCAGGAAATGAATACAGGGCAGGGCCCCAATTGATAATCATCCCCTAAACACATGTATAAAATCACAACAGTAACAACAACAAAAAAAATGAAATATGTATATATATATAAATAATAAAAGTCACTAGGGCGGCTGGTAAGTGTCTAGCTTATCAAAGTAGTGCACAGAGAGCTGGCGTTTGAAGGTTGAGACACTCGGACTGTGTTTAATGAGGTGAGGCAGACTATGTTCCAGAGACGAATAGTTCTAGGGAAGTACGATTTTGTGTAGTAGTTCTGGCGATGTGAAGATAGGAGGCATAGATTAGCAGGGTCGGAGTTCTGGTGTTATAGGTGGAACAAGCTGGCGAGAAGAAGTCATTGAAGTTGGTTTTGACAAGACCGAGCCTATGTTTAAAGAGTAAAACTAGGTCACTGATTTCTCTGCGAAACTCTAACGGTAGTAATTTGAGCTGCACTAGCCTATCCCTCAGCTTATAATATACTCTGTCTAATAAAAATGGACAGTACCAGTACCTTTCTGACATCCTTGTCCCAATGCTCCAAGTTAGTAAGAATGCAGCTTTCAATTGGTTCTAGAATAAAAGTGACATTGAAGAGCTGTATGTATTTATCACTGAGAACAATAACTTCACCCAATTTTGGTGGAAAAATTGACCCAATTTTGGTAGAAAAAAACACACATTTAAATTCCAGCTCCCTGTGACCATGCACTAGGTATCTATATAATATGAAAAATATAATATATTACAATTGGGTCCCCTCAAAAAACTAAGTTCCTTGCAACATTATTGTGTGTGGACCAAATTTGGTGGAATTTCAGGTGGGTACAAGTTAGGTGCTATAGTGGTACTTTACTGCAGTTTTCATTATTTTGCAAACTCTGCATCAAACTATTATTCATTGCATTTTCAAAGCATTCCCTGAATCAAACAGTGTACTTTTTGCAAAACCTCTGAGTGTAGGAGGCTGCTGAAACAATGGTGTGACTGTTTGCTTGTCAGAGTTCACAGAATGAAAACTGCAGTATAACTTTTAATACCTTGAGGTTTCCTGAAGGCCCTGGCATATGCTTCATACAAACACACAAACCATCCAAAGTAAAAGACGGATCATTCAGATTAAGCAATGCTGCTAGAATGTTTGGGATTATGGATGTAGCAATAGTCCTTGACAGATCTGAAAACTAATATTATTTGAAATGCTTGAGAACCATGACATGAATGCACTCCTTGTGGAAGGGATGAAGGACTGAGGAGATTTTAATTCAAGCTCCTGTAAGTGGCCAACCTCAAGTGCTTGCAGTCAATATGATATAACTGTGCAGGAATGAAATACAATTGGTTGCTTATGAATAGCAATGTGGGGTTCCAGAAAATATCCATCCCCCCATGAAAGGGATGGAAATTCCAGATGGTGGTGGGAGGGGGGGAGGTCAATTTACTTGATTTCTTCCATACAAATACTTTTGAAATTCCAGAGGGGAAGGGTGGAGTGGAGGATCCCTTTTCAACACCCTTCCATGGGGAGGGGAGGGGGATGGATCTTTTCTGGAACCACACAATTCAAAAATTATTATTTATTACCTATGCAGCAAAGTCCAAATTCAAAAGGAATTCTTACCTGTGCAGCAAATCTGAGTAGCTTTTCAAGTAGCTTGACACTGAGCCTAAGGACATTTGAAGATTCTGCTGGAGTCTAAGGGCAAATTATTAGTTAATTGTTAGTTGAATATGAGGCCTTTTAAAGATGTTACCTTGGGACATTTTCAACCACAGTTCCAAACTGGTAAACCTTTGTAGTAATATGTCACAATGACAATTGTTTCATTGTCATTAATGTATGAATCAGAGACAGATAGGTTCAATAGAACATAGGCATGTTCAAACTCTGGTTGGCACATAAGCATTGTAATTGAGTGTTTTATGCGACCCAAGAAAAAACTGATGATTGCAAAATGCAAGTTGTCATTTTCTTTGGTTTCAATTATTCAATCTAGGTTTAAAAGTTTATGGGCTTTAAAGTGCATATTATCACCCCTCAGAGGAGAGACCATGTCAGGTTTTTACATGTACCTGTAAAAGTTCCAATAGAGCCCTCAACCATGTGTTGCAGTTGGCAGTAAAAGTGTTGGTATCACATTGGTCATAAGTTCTCCTAACATACAAAAACCAAGCAACCTAAGTGAAATACAAAGGTAGATGTTTGATTGATTAAACCCAAAAATATACATAAAACCAAAGTGAAAAATAAAGTTAATATACAGTACATTAAAAAAAATATATAAATCCAGCCCCTTTTTTACTAGATAAGATTACAATATAGCACAGTATAGCCCGGGGGAGGGGGGGGGAGGGACTCTAAGGTTAAAATGCTAGGGGTGACCGTTGGGAAACTCGAATTTTGACCCTAAAAAATACCTGGTCGGAAATAATTTCCACCCTAAAAAATACCCCTCAGTCTGAAAATACCCTAAAAAATACCAACAATTTTGACAGATTAAATTTTATTCTGGCCGTTTATTTAATATACATCAAATGTATCCTCTCGACTACTACCTTATTTGCATGAGAACCCCCTAAAAAATACCTATTTTTCTTACTATACCGTTTTTTATTTTCGAACCCCTAAAAAATACCAGATCGCCGATTTCAACCCCTAAACAATATGACGGTCACCCTAGCATTCGAATATAGGGAGTCCACCCCCCGGGAGTATAGCATAGTATGTAACTCAGGATTGGACCAAGCAAAATCCTTAGCCTGAGTTCCCAATAAGTACAATGAAAATCTTAACAGAACCATGATGCAGTTATTTGTTAACAGTAAAAATGGTTAAAATAACAACCGAGGGCACGATATTGACTTCTTTCGCTAGGTGCCATTCGCGAAAAAATTCAAAAAAAATTTTGGCACCAAAAAGCAATATTTAGCTGGCATGTAAGCATGGATTTCAGCCGAACTCAGAAAGATGGGGTGCCATTTGGCGACTACCTTTAAAATTTTGGTCGCCAAGCCCCCAAATTCAGTCGCCATGGCGACCATATGGTCGCAATGTCAGGCCCTGATAACTAGATACCTGTTATTCCTTGAGTTCAGATATTCATTTATTTTTGCCAGTAAATCACCAGTTGAATTCTAAAGATAGAATCAATATACAGAGAAAATTAACATCAGGCTTCAATCATTTTGTCATCTGTGATCTGATGTCTTCTTTCCCTCTAGAGCAGGGTCAGGTTCTCACTAACATTCACAATCATTTGCAATGGTGTCGTTTGCAATCATAGAGTGCTCCGTATTACAAAGCTTCGTCCATGTTAAGTCATATTAAGTACTTCAATAAAACTCATAGGGGAAATACAGGGCATGAACTCCTGGACTTCAAAAAATCTGGAGATCACCTTGAAATGGCGAAATTCCTGCAATTGAAATTCTCCCGAGAGAAATACAGTAAATGTATGGCAGTCGTCTTGGATTTTTCCCGGGAGACGAATCGAAAAATCTACCGGCTACCGGCAAAACCGGGAGAGTTGATGTCCCTGGAAATACGCAGCGAACTTCACTAAAAAGCTATATATTTTTCAGTCACGTGTTGTGCGAAGTTAAACATTGGAGTTGTTCTACACTGCAAAACTGATCGCAGCAACAATATTTCCTGTCGGTCGATAAACTCACGCTGTCCTGTAGACACTGTCGCTCTTTGAAGCACTCGAGGACCAATGATACATGTTCATCTAGACGAGTTTGCTCGTTCAGAAAAGAGTTGACTACAACACCAACATCGGCCGCCATGTTGAATTCTTCTCTAAAAGTTCACCGCTGACCCATGACCACAGGAAACCCAAAACCTGACAATAATTTTTCACACTGACACGTTTTAAAAATGAAATGTCAAACATCCACAAATGTATTTTTTTATATCGAAAGAATTCTTAAATGAAGGATATTTATTCATTATATTATATATCATCAGAAGCTATGAGCTTCTGATATCATATATCTTGATTATATTTATTTTATGGTTATTAGCTGTGTGGTGAAACTCTGATAATATTTTTACTTTGATTTCACACAATAGATAAGTGAAATAAAAACAAAATGTGGATACATTTATGAGAAAAAAGGACCAGCCAAATGGAGTAAGTGTTCTGGGTATCCTGTGTGTAATACCCCACCATTCCTTGCGGCCGTGTATTGCCAACATGGCGGCCGTGCATCACTCAACTTTGCCAAAAGAAGTTCGCGACAATCTCGCTCTTTGGGACGACAAAGAGTCTACCCTAGCACCCCTCACAGACAGACAAAAAGACAGTGCCGTAGAGCTCACTGCTGTTTCTTCAAGAAGAGTTTTGCCTGACGAGGTAAACAAAAATCGAATGTTTTTTTCCACGCAACTTCGATGAATCATGCATTTTGTTTAAACTTAAATTTTTGAATGGAATAATTCCCGCTTGTATATCGTAATGGAGTACTTTCTTGAACATTCTGCTATGCTGACCATACTGCAGACCATGAAACTTTTGAGCTCTTTTAAAGATAACAGAAAATGTAACCGAAATGCACTCTTCCGTTGATGTTTCTGTTCCCTGCTTAGCTTTATTCTGGTATAAGTTTTGTTAGGTTCCGACAAGTATTTCGCTAGATCGAGTAATATTTAGTTCATTACACATCCTCGATCGGTTTGATTGTTAGTAACTGCCGGAGAAGGGGGCGCTCAAACTGGATTCCTAGCAGAGGCCTCTTTTCTCTGCATTTCGCTGGCTCTTTTCATCACAACCCCCAGCCTGCGAAATGCAGAGAAATGAGGCCTCTGCTAGCAGGGGAATTGCACAGCTCCCTGGCTTCCTCATTACTGGTAGCTGGTCCTTTTTTTGTGTGCAAACCACTTGTAAAATTGTCAATTTATGCTTCTATGGTCTATCACTGAAAGAATAGAAATGAATTATTTGTAATAGATATATGTTAATTACCGGCTGGGAGGTCTGTATAGGGAAAAGTGACAGAGGGCTGGAAAATGTTCCAGGCCGAGGTCACATTTGCCAGGCCGAGGTCACAGTTTTCCCTATAATGGACCGACCTAAAGCCGGTAAATAACTTATTTATTTTTTTCCAACTCTAAAATTTGATTTTTTCAATGAAAACAAGCGAGCGCAAATGGTTACCGTGACATAGGTCACAGATAGGAAAATATCGCCCATGTGCGCACGCTCTGGGAACCAATCAGAATGCAGAATTCATTACCGTGCCCTCAAGGAAAAAAATAAACCTTAATATCTGTCAAATCCTTCTTGTCAGCTTCCAGACGACGATTATACTCATGTCCCATCCAAAAGAACATTAAGTGACAGCAGCAGAGAGACTCAACTAGATATAGCTAGTGTGGATCTGGGAGGAAGAGAAGATAGAAAATGCACAGCAGGTACTTGACTGAAAATATCCCAAAATTACACGCTACAATTTTTTAAACTAGATTTTTGTTGTTGAAAATGGCAGACTTTTTCCCAAAATTTTTATGTAAAATTTGTTGGAAATGATTCTGCTCACAAAATAATATACTCACATTTGATGGTACCTTCTGTTTGTAGCAGCAAAATGTCAACTTTGTACATGTATCTACAGAACCTGATAATAATTAAGAATTATTTCTGACTAGAAACCTCACAATTCTATGTTTCTCACAGCCAAGAACTATCCCAAACTCGCCCAGGCAGATTTTCAGAAAAAAGTCACATCTTTGACAAGTTTTGACAATATATAGACATCATTTCTTTGACATCTTTGCTAGAGTGGCAAAGTTTCTTCATGGTGACCTTGTTTCTTTTTTCTAGTTCTTTACTTGGTTTGCAAAAGTGGAGGCACAAATGGAAGAGGAGCAGGAATCATCATATCGGTGAGACATTAAAGGCACTATGTCACGATTGACTTTTTCTTACTAGCACACAAGTTTGTCATGAGCAAAGAAAAATGTTAAAGAAAAATGACATTAGTTTGTGAAGTTGAAAATAGCTGAAAACAAAAAAGGTAGAAAAATTGCGGCAATATAAGAAGTAGCCTCTGCTCATGAGGGAACATTTAGGTCAACCTGGTATTCCAATATTCCTTGCAGGTCCTATTCAGACCAGCTCAAAACATTCCGTGATCATTGTGATAGTGTTCTTAATGAGGTGGAGACAGCATTGTCACAGCTTCACGAGCTTCAAAGGCAGCATGTAATGGTATCAACAAAAACTGGAGCTCTGCATGGAGCTTGTGAACAACTTTTACAAGACCAGGTACAGTCTCATTGTCGAATGCCTGTGGTTGTACCTCAAGGAGATACGGGTACTACATGCTTTTTCAGGGTTTGTATGTGTCCTAAAAATCCTGGAATATCCTGGATTTTCATTTCCTTCTGGAAATTCCTTGAAAGTTCTGGAATGTTAAGTAAAATCCTGGAAAACTCCTGGAAAAATGTTTCAACTCTTTATGTGGTTGAATTAGTCAATTTCATCTTATTTTTTACCAGAAAATAAAATCCAGTTTCCAATTCTACACATCTGTATTAATAAAACTGCAAAGTTCCAAAATAATTACTTGAAAACTGGCTGAGGTATGAATTTTCAAAACTCTGTATTCTGGCTTATTTTTTACAAAGAAATGTATGGGCAAATACCGTACCGCCCTCGAGTAACGTAACATCGACTCGGGAGTCTCGAGTCTATTTTTATACTCGAAAGACTCGAGGCTCGCGAGTATTTTCAGGCTGCATATTCATGATATTCATAAGTCACTCGAACATTTCGAGTGGCTGGTTCCTTTGTTTGCATAAAGCTGGCTGGTTGAGACTCGCGAGCGGCTCGCGAGTCAGGAAGATCGAAAGACAAAAATACCGGTACAGATAAGATAGTGAAAGAAATTGTTCTCGAAAATATGGCAGTTTGACAAGAAGACGGAGGATTTTCAATCAATGTTGTGCGGCGGATAAAGGCCAATTATAGCTTCATTCAAAACAAGCACGATGCTTGGCATATTTATGGTTGTCACCGGCAATCTTTTGTAGAGTCGCTGTCAGCTCTGAATATCTTGTTGAGAATAAAGTTACACAAATCGTACAGGTGTTTATCGTGATTCTTAAAATTGAAGTAGCAAACATCCGATGGATCCGGTACTCAATCACTCGGCTTCTTGTTCGAACTTTTTAACAAGTGTAAAGGCCGCCGTCATGTCGCAATTTTATTCACAAAATCCCAGACGGTAGGGAGACAAGTTTTACAGCGTGCTAATTAATTTGACGAGAATTTGACAGCGCTCAAATATTCTGAAGCACATGTTACTTTTTGCTTTGTGTCGAAAAAATTCACTACTGAAGCGTTACTAGAAGGTAGCTAAAAGTTAAAAATCGCTTGCTTGTTATTTTTTAACCTGTACCGGTAGCAGATATTCAACAGCGCTAAAAATTCTCGCCAGACCACGCAATGACTTCTCTATTTCTAGTTTGCCGCGATGCTTTTTCAGACTTATGACTTATTTAGTGAATAACTTGATTGTTGATGATTGTTGTTGTGAATTCACTTGAGTTTTTCATCGCTAGCAAATAACTTTGATTTTAAATACCTATCACATTTGTTCTTATCTCTTCCTGGCTGTGTAAAACTTCACCTCTTTTAAACAATTTTGTAGACTCGAAAGACTCGCGAGTCAAGAGTGCCTCGAGCCGTTCGAGTGACTTGTTTAATGAGGCTACTCATTAAAAACAGACTCGCGAGCCTCGAGTCTTTTGAGTATAAAATAGACTCGCGACTCGCGAGTCGATGTTACGTTACTCGAGGGCGGTACGGTACATCAAGTCAAGGGTGGACAGGCATTGATGCCGGTCCAGCCACGTTTCGATGTATTTTCCCATAGATTTCTTGTAAAAAATAAGCCAGAATACGAAGTTTTGAAAATTTATATCTCAGTCAGAATTTAAGCAGTCTTCAGCAAATTTTGCAATTGTACATATAAATATGAACACATAAACAAGTAAAAACTAGTTAAATGATATTAAACAACATTTTGGCAGCCTCATGTCGCCATTCTCAAAGGTACAAGGACAAGTGGTATGGTAATTCATGAAGGAGTTCAAGTACTAAATAATATGGATGTGTAGAATTGAATACTGGATTTCATTCTGATAACTATTATATATTATTAATCAATATTGTGTGATAAAGGCCTATTAGGAATAAGGGGTAAACTTGACAGAGTTTTTTGTTGTTCTCATTAGACAAGGTTGGTCAATATGGCTGAGAGTATAAGTAACAAGCTTTCCTACTTTAATACTCTGGAACACTTGAAGCATGTGAGTACAGTATTTCAATGTTTTTGGCAAATTTGTATTTTATTTGGGATTGCAATATGGTTCACCTCTTAACCAGCCTATCACAGCATTGCTTCTAAACTAAGCAACCGAATCAGAACACAGCTTCTATAGGTTCTTCAGGACGAAGTATCAAGGAAAATCTTCACAAAAACGAAATGATAGAGGATATGGGAACTAGAACACATGGCTTTTTTAAGCTTTCGATACTGCGTCAGAGAAATTTGAAAATCTTGGGGTTTTAGCCACTTGTTTGAGGACACACTTTTCAGGTTTTAAAAAACACAGTGAATAGTGGTATACATTACATAAATAATCTTGTATTTAGACGTAAGAAACAAACACTAGAGCACATGTTTCATCAGGATTTTAAACCTGAGATTATGGGTTGAAAAAACAATGCAAAGACGATTTTTTGTAGAACTGACTTCGAGGTGTTTGAAATCCTGATGAAAAACTACAAGTGTTTCAAGGCCGTAGCTAGAAATTTTTGACTGGGGGGGCAGACCTTGGTCATTCTTTGTTTTTGCTGGGAGGGGGGGGGGGGGCAAGCAGGTTTTTCCCCACTTGTTGAAATTTACTTCGCTGGGGGGGCAACTGCCCCCTCTGACCCTATGCTAGCTACGGCACTGTGTTTGATATTACTTCTGAAACGATTGTTTTTTTCTCGAATTAAAATGTGAGCAAAAGAAGAAATAAAGTCTCAAAATTTTATGCAAATTAAGACCATGTTTTCCAATGTCTTCCATGCTTATGATTACTGTATGTGAACTTGAATGATATTTTGAGAGGGGAAAGTGAGGTAAATTCGTCTATAACACCATGAGGAAGGACCAAAAAAGTTAACAGAAAAAACTGCTGTGTACTTGGTTCATCACAAGGTGGCATATTCTTTTATGGTGTTATTAATAATAATTTAATAATAATTGTAACAATAGGGTTCATAGGAGTGTAGACATATCAAACAGTGTTGTGCCACTTTGCGCACCAGATAAATATGGAATCGAGTGATTGTAAGTTTCTTTGAAAACTTTAAAAATTGTGGCTTTGCAAGAAAGATACATTTTGATGACTTCAGATTGGCTCGTTGGCTCGAAGTTTTTTATTTATTTACTTACAAGTAAAAAAAACATCAGTAAATTACAGATAACCAATAAAAAATAGTTGTGAAAAAAGCTCACTAAACCCCTTCCTTCGGTAGGGTAGTGGGCCTCACAATTATACAGGGAGCCCATTCCACAAGGTAGCTCCTGAATAACCCTAAAACCTACGTTTGCCATAATCAAGTTTTTGGTTTAGAAACTTGTATGATATTGAGTTGCGAAAGTTATAGAAGAACTCAAGATGTTTAACAAAGGATGTCCAGGGCCCGACATAAACTTTTTTCGCTAGGTGCCACTGGCGACCAATTAAAAAAAATATTTGCCAAAAAGCAATATTTGGTCGCCAAGTACGTAAGCGTGGATGTCAGCCGGACTTAGAAAGATGGGGTGCCATTTGGCGACTAGCTTTATATTTTGGTCGCCAAGCCCCCAAATTTAGTCGCAATGTCGTGCCCTGATGTCTTGGGATCCCTTGGTGAACAAGTTTGCAATCCTGTTGTCATTCCCAGTTTCAATCATCCGATCGTCAATGACAATCAGGTTCCGCACATTGACGTCAAAGTACAAGTCTTGCTCAATGTTATTTAGGATTCCTTTGATGAATTCTATATGTGGCATAGACGTGGCTAAGGCGGTGTAGGTTGGATGCCACTAAGCATACATACAGTAGCACCGGACTATGCGTTGCGGTGGGGATGAGATCGTTTATTGCCCATGCTCCAGTACTTTTTGTACCCAAAACAGTTTTTCCACTTCCGGTCATTCCCGCTACCATACAGGTAAAAGGATGCTGGAGTTGAAAGGGACCGCAATCGGATGACTTGCTTAATACATGACTCTCTGGAAGAAAATTGGCCATTTTGTGTTGACAATACCTGTGGCGTTTAAGGTTATCACTTCTGGTAAATTCTTTTCCACATTGAGGACAGTTATCTGCCATGTCCACTCTATGAAGGTCAACATTATATGATCTTTCTACTACTCGTTATATACCTTTCTTCCACCCTTCTTCTCCTCACTCCCGTCTCCTCCTCCTCACTCACTTCCTCCTCCTCACTAGCTCCTCCTCCTCACTACATCCTCCTCCTCACTACCTCCTCCTTCTCCTTACTTCCACCTCCTCCTCTTCCTCCTCCTCCTCACTAACTCCTCCTCCTCATAAATGTATTCTATGTACTTCACAAAAGCTATAAATAGTAGCTCCATTCTGGGTTTTGTTTAATTGTAACAATGTCTCGAGTAGTGAAGAACAACCTTGGGTTTCTCCAAGCCTTGTGTAGTTGCCCTCAACATCAGGGCAAGTAGGTACCTTCTCCACACAGCCACCCCAGATCAAGCTCATGCTCTAACTCAGATTGCCCATAATATTGGAAATGGCTATATTCCATTGAGTGACGATGAGTTGATTAACACAAGGCGACATGGGGAGGACCTAGGCGCCTTGGCTAGTGGTTCCACCCCTTTCAAAGAAAAAAAGCAACTCCTGTCACAGAAAGGGGTTGGGTTTGTCCAAGACCTTGAACCATCTCTATGAACCATCCATTTCTGGTTCATAGAAAATCAGCCAATCAGAGCGCGCGTTAGAATGAGGCTATGTGTTAACTAACACTTCTAATATACAATCTGAGTTCACGGCTTGGATCTAAGCGTAAAGTACTATCATAATGGTTTCCCTGACTAGACTCTAAATCAATGATTCAAATGAAGTATTTTAATTGAATTCGGTATATTTTAGGTACATGAACTGCATTCTGATAGCTCGCAAACAGATAGTATTAATAAAAAATTTTGATAAGTTGTAACATCAAGAAAGCTTTGCACTTGCAGTGAACACTGCACGATTTTTATGCGTTATTACCAATAACGCAGTCGTCCCGTTTGATGTCGCTATGTAACGAAAACTCACGTGAACACTTCAAGTACATAAATATATCATTTTGGTTTCTTTTTACACATAATGGGCAATTCCAGAAAATATATATACCCCGGGGACGGGCGGCATTCAGAAATTCTGAATGGGAGGGGGGTTTACTTCTTAGTTGTGGCTATTATAGTCAACCAAGTCAACCAGCAACCTTTGGGCTTTATTTTCATTCGGATCCCTTTTTACTGACCGCTGTGTGTTTAGCTGATGATTCCCAAAGGGTTTCCTACTGTATTGTTCTTCGCATTTCACAGGTTCAAACTACAAATTTGCATCGATTTTCATATATGGAAAGTCAACCCTTACCTGACTAGGACTGCAAAGGATGTCGGTTGACTATGGGGCTTTAATTTTCAACATAATCTAGGAGTTTAGAGGCTTTCGATTTCTTATATAATTTTTGTATAATTATTGTAATTTTTATCTCGCACATCTCTTATACATATTGTGACATTTGATATGTACTTTCATCTTGTGAATAAAGACTTTTTATTATTATATTATTATTGTTAACAAGCTCGGTATTCTGCTTGCATGGGGCGATTTTTGAAGCTGGAAGTTAGGTTAACCTCTCCGGAATTCTATATGCATCGGGGGAGGGGAGGGGAGAGAAGCCATTTTGGAAATTCTGGATGCATATGGGTCAAAAACTAGTGCCGCCCGTGGTGGGGGTGCATCTATTTTCTGGAATTGCCCAATTATAGTTTTGAGTACAAATATAAGTACTAAAATTGTATTGATATTTGAGTGCAAGCTACCGAAAATAATCATAGGGGCTAGAAGCTGATATACTCTCGTCGTTTCTGGATATCAAGGTATCTCTGAAGATTCGTTTTCTTTAGTTCTTTTGAGGCTATTGATTGTAGAGGCGCCATTTTCTCTCTTCAGGTTATTCATGTGGTGAGTGACACTTGGGCTCTATATAAGCTAATGATGGCATCTGAACAATGGGAGGATTTCATGTTTACGGTTTGGGCTCCTTTGCATAAGCAGTATCTAGATTCAGAATGTATGAAGGAGATAAAAAATAATCAGCACTGAATATGAAAAGCGGACAGCAAATGAAACCTACTCCGAAAATTTGAACGTTAAACTTCCAGTTGTTCACTTTAGAGAAAATATGTGGGCTAATGAGCCTTTTGCATTCATTTTTAAAAACCTGCGTAGAGCCTCCAAACGAACGTAAACGTCAACATGTTCTTGGGAATAGTAATTATTTCATCTCGCGAACATCTTTATTACATTTTGCAAGAGCGAAGAGGCTTTTTTAAAAGCCTTGAATTTCTTGGGTGGCAAGAAGCTAATTAGCCCTCATGTTTTCTGTAAATTGAACTTATCGTCATGCGCTCATAATTCGAATGACGAACGTAAAACTTTCTAATTACGCTTCACTCGCCAGGCGCTATTGAAATTTTCAGAACATTTTTTTATAGTTCAGTCACGCTTGCTGATTTTCACGATTGCTTTACATATGTAAACATTAACGTCACAAGAAATCCGCCTATAGCCCCATGAGCTGTCTAAATTACGCCTCCATATCTAGAAATGACAGTCACCTACAGGACATTTATCTTGTAAAAGTTTATACTTATTTCAAAAAGAAGGCATAATTTGGAAAAATGGGGCTTAGCTGCCTCACTACTTGGAACTTCACTTTCAAACAGAATTCTTAAGACTGCCATAAGTGCGGCCTCATTAGTGGGAGTGGTAACCTCTCTTCCTGCGACATAAACCTAATTATATTTTTATTGACATTAAAGGGGCACTCGCACGCTTAATATCCGTCCACCGTGGACATAAAATAAGTAAAATTGTAACCATAAAAACACATGTACAATTGCCCGTAGTAATCAAAATAATCCTCCAGATTAATAGAAAAACCTTTCAAGTGTTAGACAAGTGCAATTCTAGATTGTTTTGACCTGTTCTCGAGCGGATGGAATTGGATTGCGATTGGAGCTATTTTCTTGTCAGAGATGTGACCAGCAAGCGTGCGAGAGCCCCTTAAGCTTGAATTCAACATTTCGTGCTCAATGTGAGAATTGCTCAAATCTCGGAACATGTATTTACTCTTCAATCATATGAATAAAGTTAAATCTCATACGAGACTATATAGAACTCTATATAGAACTGCAACCTCTATATAGAACTGCCCAAATTTTGCATGTAATGAAACGAATAATAAATGTATATTAAAAACATATGGAGTTTCGAAGCGTTTTTGTTTTCAGTTCGCCTTAGTTTTTTTTTAACTGATCCATCATTTTTCGGGCAGTTGTTATGTCCAAGATATAGCTTTTCTTCCGATTTTTCGCTAGGCTAAGCATAGAATGAAATTTCACTAGCATAGAATGAAGTTTCACGCAATAAACTGTTGACATCGGCGCTATCTTAACCATACCAGGAAGGGGTCAACTAATTAGCATGAAGTTGCGGTCATCTGAGACAGAACAGACTATTTAAAAAAGTTTCAAAAACTGATCACTTGACTTCTTTTTGGGAGGTTATTTTTTTATTTTAATTGTATCTCTATTCTCTTTGACAATTTCTGTTCTCAACATAACTTAACTCTGTTCTGTGTAATGTTTTTCTTCTATTTTCCACCTGATTCGCATTGCGTAGGGAAACAAAATATCAAAAATCAATATCAAATTTAAACACAATTTTCTGTTTACAAGATAATGTTAATGAGCTGGTTGAATTACAGGGTGTACAACTGGCTGTCTTATGTGAAGTATTTCTCGAACGCGTGGCGGAAGGTTGAAATCCTTACACAATATAGAATTGGGTTAACTATGATTAGCACGAACTTTTCTAGTTGACAACCTGTTTGATGCTGTATTTTGTTATGCTCTACAAACACAAGACGGCTTTGTGTTCGTTTTACGTTTTTTTCTGTAGAACCTCTTCTGATGGTCAACTGGCCAACACAAACAGACAACATAATAAACTCAAGGCATTTTAGGTTTTGATCGAGTACCTCTTGAGTCTTAACTTCCTGGTAAATGGAACGAAGATAACAGTTTAAACGAAATTTCCTGCCCAAAGTGGGCTTTTATCCTAAACAAGAATGAGTTAGAAATTTACCATCGCTTACTGGACATTAGCAAAGTTATCTTAACTAGAAGGTAATTTTCTTATTTTTTTTCTATTGGTATTAGGAAGTGACGCATGTTCTAAGACGAGTTTTTATCTTTTCTTTTAACACACACAGAAAATAACAGAAAATAACAACCAAAATTTAAAAGCTCTTAACGTTTGCGTGCATAACTCTCAGCAGACGCCCATGTCAGGTTGACCTAATACGATGGATTTCCTTTCAAATTTGATCTAAACTAGTTTAATGCGACATGTTGTACTCTGTGCATTGTACGCTGTGTATCCCTATAAGCTGGTGAAGTTCTGTAATACCGTTTTCAAATCAGAGGACAGAGAAATGTCGTAGCTCAAAAATTTGTCGTTGTTGTTGTCGCTGCGTTTAGAATTACAACGTTAAAATAACAGAATGACATTCGTTTAGAGTTTCATTAACTCCCAGAACATTATTGTCATACCAGCAGTTCTTTCTCACTGTACAATTTTCTCAATGTACAATTACCAGCGAGGCAGCTATAACTGAAGTGGTCTTTTTCATCACTTGTATTAAAATTCAACAACAAGCTCTCGAGTTGTCATCATACAATTTTCATTTCAAACTTTAAAAGATTCAAAGCTGTTTTGCGATCACTTGATGTTTTCGACTTTTTGGAAGGTTATTTTTATTTTTGTATTTCTGTTCTCTTTGACAATTTCTGTTCCCAACATAACTTAACTATAATAATGTGTAATGTTTTTTTCTTCTATTTCCTACCTGATCCGCATTCCGCAGGGAAAGCAAATATCAAAAATCAATATCAAATAGAAACACAATGTTCTGTTTACAAGATAATGTTAATGAGCTGGTTGAATTACAGGGTGTACAACTCGCTGTCTTATGTGAAGTATTTCTCGAAACGCTTGGCGGAAGGTTGAAATCCTTACACAATATAGAATTGGGTTAACTAGTGAGTTACAAAGAACAACAGTATGAGAAAGTTGCCGGAGCAGGGACTTTTCTAGCTTTAGATAGACAACAATGACACCAAATCCATATGAAATAAACAGTGAGGTTGTCACGGCTACAAACAAGAAGCTAACGTTGCTTTGCTCCAGAGCGCTTTTCGGTAGCGCGGCTCTTTTGTGTTCGGCTGCTATCTTTCTCTGATGTTTCCGACTTGTTAAGGTGACAAACAAACAGCAGAAGATACATGTGAAAACACAGAAGATCAGGCCAAGAGATCGTACGATTAACACTGGAAGGTAGTTGTCAAGGTCTCGATAGGAGAAGAGTAAAATGGCTACGACCCAGGAAGTCATAGAACCCTTGATGATACGGTGCTCTGTGACTATAGCAATATGCCTGAAAGTGTACTTCATCGCAATGAAGCGTTCTATATTGACAAGAGTCACGTGAAATAGCGAAGATATTATAAGTGTCTTCCAACTAGAAAAAGGGCCCTTTCTAAAGTACAAACCGGCTCATGACCGAGAAAGTGAATAGCTGCTACAGCTGAGGACATGGGCATAACCGATAGTCCTGTCATGAGATCAGTCACGGCCAGGCATCCAGGAGAATGTTAGATTTGCTTCGTAGAGAGCGTTTTTTGAAAAGTGCAAGGATCACCAAAGCGTTAAGGCAGATAGTCAAGGGAGAGCTTAGAGCCATGGTTAGGACCACACCTAAACTGGCAGCTCTTTGGGTTCCTGGTTCAACTAAGTTAGAATCCCATACAGTGCCTTGCGTCCCACATTGACTGTAACCAGAGTCGTTGGTTGAGGCGTTGGCCATTTTAACTCCGTTATATTACTAACAATTTAGCTCTTCTTTACGGAATATTGCAATAGATGACTTAGTGAAATTGTTGCTCTTGTTGCTTCAAACTCTGGAACAAATTATCTTGCTCCTTCCAGTAGCTTTCTTTTCGTTTCGCCCTCTGTATTTGAACAGACTCGGTTTATCCTTTGTTTCAAGAAACTAAACCTTGTTTTTTCTTTTGTTCTGTTTCTTGTCGTGTATTTTTACAGGTTTGTATTTGATAAAACCTTGCATTTAAAGTGCTACTGTCATCTTGCCGATAGTCAAGCAGTCGGCCTCTTTAACTTAACGTAGAGTTACACCTTCTTGTTGTCTTCATTTTCTTATCTTTCTTACACTGCTGCAAGTTTGGAGGGCAGCCTTGCTTTTCAATGAGTCCTCTGTCGACAAGCTATTTTGTTCGGTGCTCCTAAGAAGGTTTTATTGTGACATCACTTCTTCATCTTCGTTTTACGTGTTTCTATGGAGCTTCAGCAGATGTATCCTGCTCTAAAAGAATTGAAGGCAATTGAGGTTTTCATCGATTACCTCTTGAGCCTTAACTTTCTAGGAAATTTAACAAAAATTAGAGTTTGAATAGAATAACTGCCTACCCACTTTGGGCTCTCACCCCGAAGCAAATCCAACAACGAGGATTGGTTGCGGCTGCGCGGGGGTCTAAAAGCAAGAGTGAGTTAGAAATTTGGTATACATAACTTGCTGAAGACTAGCAAAGTTATTTTCACTAGAAAGGAATGTCCTTTTTAAAAATTTGCACCAGCGAGTGATACAGGTTCTAAGACAGATTTTTTAACACGCACAGCAAATAGGAGAGCAAAAAACGTTAAAGCGTCTGCGTCCATAGCTCTCACGTGGCGAACGGAAACTACGTACAAAATGTTTCGAATCAATGAGAAGGACACCATCAAATTTGACAAAATCTCAACTTGCAATATAATTCTTACTGTTGGCAAAGTTTGTTTGTGTTTGTTTATTTTTTTGCCATTACATATAAATACAAAAATAATGTTACATAATATAGGGGCGAGGGAGCCAAAGGAAACCAAGAGGCTTATGAGAATGGGCTCCCTCAAAAGATAATACAGACTATATAATGTTCACTTACGGACGTGCAAAATACAAAAAGGCAAAGTATGAATTAGGATAAGAATCGGCAAGCACAAGACAAGCACAGGACGCCGCGAAAGCAATAAGTACACAAAGGGAAAATAAGCTAAGGCTGCATTCATTATGTATACTACAGGGGGGGGGGGGGGGGGGGGGGCAGAGTAATTTTTTTTGACAATGCAAAATTTTCAGATCCCCCCAAGGCACAACATATTTTTTACGAATCCCCCTCTGGTCAAAAGGAAAAAAAAACATGCCCCCCCCCCCCCCCCCACCCCCCCCCCCCCCCCCCCCCCCCCCCATCACCCCGGAGACAATTTCTTCAATTTATATTTATATCAATTTTACATTTTTTTCAAAAAATAAAGAACAAGGCTCAATGATAAAAAAAAATACAAAGCGTAAAAATGCAAATAAAAATCCAAGGTGGCTTTACTTTTTGTGTCGGTAGTGACTTTCTACCAAGTGATCTGGTGCGCTCCTCCATTGGAGCCTTACTACACATAGGCTGAGTATCATTATTTTGTATTTGATGTTTGGTATGTTTTCCGTTGTGCGCGCGAAGCGTGCCGCAATTTTGACAATGAAGCTACAAGACTATTAATCAAAAGTCCAAAGGCGTTTTTGTCTGGCAGACAAAAGTCACTGAAGAGGACATCGAGGAATTGTAGTAAAACAAGAAGGCCTTTTACGATTTATTTTTTAAGTTAATATAATTCTTTATGCGCGCGAAGCGCGCAGTTTTTTTTTCAACATATCAGTTGAAAGAGGGTGAATACACGAGAATAGTAGTGCAAGTGATATTTCTTCAGGAAGGAGGTTCAAATCGGTGTTCAACAATGAGCCTTCCTTCATTTACTATCAAACTGCACAACCTTGTCTAATTATATATAATACCTCAACAAAAAATATGCATCCCCCCTTCATGTTATGAAAAAAACTTGACATCCCCCTTTTCCAGTTCCTAAATTTTGAGATCCCCCAAAAAAATCCTCTGCCCTCCCCCCCCTGTAGTATACATAATGAATGCAGCCTAAGTTAAAAGAAATGTTTTTAGTTTCGATTTGAAAGAAGAATTACGGAAAGAGACACAAGGCTATAAATCATTTTGTCTGTTATTTTTGGGGAATTATTGATTTGAAATGATAAGAAACAGTTGTTTGGTAATATTGTAGCCAAGTAATTTCTTTCCCTCAAATTAACCAATCAGAACGAGTTTGGTTGCCAAGGCTGCGTTCCATACAGATTTCTAAAAATAATGCAATTGTGCATAAAAAAAACGTTTTCATCAGAAATCTTGCCTGGTGTCAAATGAAAACTGAGTTTGACTTGTACGATGATTCAATCTAGTTTTTGCTTCACAAAACTGCGAATATTCCGGTATCTCTCGCTGTACCTCAGAACGTTTCGTTTTGACAAACAATGCTTTGCGCACGTGAGAGTTATTTTTAACTATTGATAAAGACGGGAAACCGGGGTCGTGTGTAGAGATGTGACGTCTATTATTCTTTAAAGGGAAATATAGGAAACTCAAACAGCGATGTCTCTGGATCCAATAGGATACAATGTCCGCAAAAAATATAAGTAAATAGGGTAAAAAGCTTTTTACCCTATTTTTTTTACCCTATTTACGTCTATTATTCTGTAAACATATACACTACGGATATCGTTTTGACCATACAGAATTTTATGAAAAGTTCAAGTAAGAAATAGTCTCCTTGACCCAGTTGCACCTGCACCGTCCGCAACCGCACGACATGAGTACCATAAGCTTAGGAAAATGATCGTATCAAGCGAAAGAAACGCAAAACAGCCAAGACTGTGAAACACAAGACACCAATAAACATATACACCTATTTCAATTAACGTTGCTCTGCAAAACGTAAAACCATGCACCATGCATCATAATGAAGACGCTATTTCTCGTATTTTCCTCGAGTTTGGCAAACCAATTTAAACTAAAACCACCCAATGGCACTTTGTTTACTACTTTGAGACACAATTTGGCGTGAACCGCTTCGTTTTAGGCAGGAATTACCATTCGACTTATGAAGCATGGTTCATGGTTTTACGTTTTGCAGAGCAACGTTAATTGAAACAGGTGTATCTAGACCAGAGGTGTTTCTAGCCTGGAATCGGGGGTTTGGCTAAGAAAATAGCACATTTTGGCAATGATTAGCACGAACTTTTCTAGTTGACAACCTGTTTGGTGCTTTATTTGTTATGCTCTACAAACACAAGACGGCTTTGTGTTCGTTTTGCGTTTTTTCTGTAGAACCTCTTCTGATGGTCAACTGGCCAACACAAACAGACAACATAATAAACTCAAGGCATTTTAGGTTTTGATCGAGTACCTCTTGAGTCTTAACTTCCTGGTAAATGGAACGAAGATAACAGTTGAAAACGAAATTTCCTGCCCAAAGTGGGCTTTTATCCTAAACAAGAATGAGTTAGAAATTTACCATCGCTTACTGGACATTAGCAAAGTTATCTTAACTAGAAGGTAATTTCTTATTTTTTTTTTTCTATTGGTATCAGGAAGTGACGCATGTTCTAAGACGAGTTTTTATCTTTTCTTTTAACACACACAGAAAATAACAGAAAATAACAACCAAAATTTAAAAGCTCTTAACGTTTGCGTGCATAACTCTCAGCAGACGCCCATGTCAAGTTGACCTAATACGATGGATTTCCTTTCAATTTGATCTAAACTAGTTTAATGCGACATGTTGTACTCTGTGCATTGTACGCTGTGTATCCCTATAAGCTGGTGAAGTTCTGTAATACCGTTTTCAAATCAGAGGACAGAGAAATGTCGTAGCTCAAAAATTTGTTGTTGTTGTTGTCGCTGCGTTTAGAATTACAACGTTAAAATAACAGAATGACATTCGTTTAGAGTTTCATTAACTCCCAGAACATTATAATCATACCAGCAGTTCTTTCTCACTGTACAATTTTCTCAATGTACAATTACCAGCGAGGCAGCTATAACTGAAGTGGTCTTTTTCATCACTTGTATTGAAATTCAACAACAAAGCTCTCGAGTTGTCATCATACAATTTTCATTTCAAACTTTAAAAGTTTCAAAGCTGTTTTGCGATCACTTGATGTTTTCGACTTTTTGGAAGGTATTTTTTATTTTGTATTTCTGTTCTCTTTAACAATTTCTGTTCCCAACATAACTTAACTATAATAATGTGTAATGTTTTTTTCTTCTATTTCCTACCTGATCCGCATTGCGCAGGGGAAGCAAATATCAAAAGTCAATATCAAATAGAAACACAATGTTCTGTTTACAAGATAATGTTAATGAGCTGGTTGAATTGCAGGGTGTACAACTCGCTGTCTTATGTGAAGAATTTCGCGAAACGCTTGGCGGAAGGTTGAAATCCTTACAGAATATAGAATTGGGTTAACTAGTGAGTTACAAAGAACAACAGTATGAGAAAGTTGCCGGAGCAGGGACTTTTCTAGCTTTAGATAGACAACAATGACACCAAATCCATATGAAATAAACAGTAAGGTTGTCACGGCTACAAACAAGAAGCTAACGTTGCTTTGCTCCAGAGCGCTTTTCGGTAGCGCGGCTCTTTTGTGTTCGGCTGCTATCTTTCTCTGATGTTTCCGACTTGTTAAGGTGACAAACAAACAGCAGAAGATACATGTGAAAACACAGAAGATCAGGCCAAGAGATCGTACGATTAACACTGGAAGGTAGTTGTCAAGGTCTCGATAGGAGAAGAGTGAAATGGCTACGACCCAGGAAGTCATAGAAGCCTTGATGATACGGTGATCTGTCACTATAGCAATATGCCTGAAAGTGTACTTCATCGCAATGAAGCGTTCTATATTGACAAGAGTCACGTGAAATAGCGAAGACATTATAAGTGTCCTTCCAACTAGAAAAAGGGCCCTTTCTAAAGTACAAACCGGCTCATGACCGAGAAAGTGAATAGCTGCTACAGCTGAGGTCATGGGCATAACCGATAGTCCTGTCATCAGATCAGTCACGGCCAGGCATCCCAGGAGAATGTTAGATTTGCTTCGTAGAGAGCGTTTTTTGAAAAGTGCAAGAATCACCAGAGCGTTAAGGCAGATAGTCAAGGGAGAGCTTAGAGCCATGGTTAGGACCACACCTAAACTGGCAGCTCTTTGGGTTCCTGGTTCAACTACGTTAGAATTCCATACAGTCCCTTGCGTCCCACATTGACTGTAACCAGAGTCGTTGGTTGAGGCGTTGGCCATTTTAACTCCGTTATATTACTAACAATTTAGCTCTTCTTTACGGAGTGTCCTGAAGATGACTTAGTGTAGCTCTTGTTGCTTCAAACTCTGGAACAAATTATCTTGCTCCTTCCAGTAGCTTTCTTTTCGTTTCGCCCTCTGTATTTGAACAGACTCGGTTTATCCTCTGTTTCAAGAAACTAAACCTTGTTTTTTCTTTTGTTCTGTTTCTTGTCGTGTATTTTTCGACTAACCTTTTTACAGATTTGTATTTGATAAAACCTTGCATTTAAAGTGCTACTGTCATCTTGCCGATAGTCAAGCAGTCGGCCTTTCCTCCTCGGCCTCTTTAACTTAACGTAGAGTTTCACCTTCTTGCTGTCTTCATTTTCTTATCTTTCTTACACTGCTGCAAGTTTGGAGGGCAGCCTTGCTTTTCAATGAGTCCTCTGTCGACTAGCTATTTTGTTCGGTGCTCCTAAGGAGGTTTTATTGTGACATCACTTCTTCATCTTCGTTTTACGTGTTTCTATGGAGCTTCAGCAGATGTATCCTGCTCTAAAAGAATTGAAGGCAATTGAGGTTTTTATCGATTTCCTCTTGAGCCTTAACTTTCTAGGAAATTTAACCAAAA
This sequence comes from Scolanthus callimorphus, assembly GCA_033964015.1. Taxonomy (NCBI): domain Eukaryota; kingdom Metazoa; phylum Cnidaria; class Anthozoa; order Actiniaria; family Edwardsiidae; genus Scolanthus; species Scolanthus callimorphus. Next base: position 20,962,278 of record CM066923.1, read on the forward strand.
TTAGTTTGAATAGAATAACTGCCTACCCACTTTGGGCTCTGACCCCGAAGCAAATCCAACAACGAGGATTGGTTGCGGCTGCGCGGGGGTCTAAAAGCAAGAGTGAGTTAGAAAATTGGTATACATAACTTGCTGATGACTAGCAAAGTTATTTTCACTAGAAAGGAATGTCATTTTTTAAAATATTGCAGCAGCGAGTGATACAGGTTCTAAGACAGATTTTTTAACACGCACAGCAAATAGGAGAGCAAAAAACGTTAAAGCGTCTGCGTCCATAGCTCTCAAGTGGCGAACGGAAACTACGTACAACATTTTTCGAATCAATGAGAAGGACACCATCAAATTGACAAAACTCAACTTGCAATATAATTCTTACTGTTGACAAAGTCTGTTTGTTTATTTTTTGCCATTACATATAAATACAAAAATAATGTTACATAATATAGGGGCGAGGGAGCCAAAGGAAACCAAGAGGCTTATGAGAATGGGCTCCCTCAAAAGATAATACAGACTATATAATGTTCACTTACGGACGTGCAAAATACAAAAAGGCAAAGTATGAATTAGGATAACAATCGACAAGCACAAGACAAGCACAGGACGCCACGAAAGCAATAAGTACACAAAGGGAAAACAAGCTAAGGCTGCATTCATTATGTATACTACAGGGGGGGCAGAGGAATTTTTTTTGACAATGCAAAATTTTCAGATCCCCCCAAGGCACAACATATTTTTTACGAATCCCCCCTCTTGGTCAAAAGGAAAAAAACATGCCCCCCCCCCCCCCATCACCCCGGAGACAATTTTTTCAACTTATATTTATATCAATTTTACATTTTTTCAAAAAATAAAGAACAAGGCTCAATGATAAAAAAATACAAAGCGTAAAAATGCAAATAAAAATCCAAGGTGGCTTTACTTTTTTGTGTCGGTAGTGACTTTCTACCAAGTGATCTGGTAAGCTCCTCGATTGGAGCCTTACTACACATAGGCTGAGTATCATTTATTTTGTATTTGATTGTTTGGTATGTTTTCCGTTGTGCGCGCGAAGCGCGCCGCAATTTTGACAATGAAGCTACAAGACTATTAATCAAAAGTCCAAAGGCGTTTTTGTCTGGCAGACAAAAGTCACTGAAGAGGACATCGAGGAATTGTAGTAAAACAAGAAGGCCTTTTACGATTTATTTTTTAAGTTTAATATAATTCTTTGCGCGCAAGGGGGGAAGTTTTTTTTTTCAACATATCAGTTGAAAGAGGGTGAATACACGAGAATAGTAGTGCAAGTGATATTTCTTCAGGAAGGAGGTTCAAACTCGGTGTTCAACAATTGAGCCTTCCTTCATTTACTATCAAACTGCACAACCTTGTCTCAATTATATATAATACCTCAACAAAAATATGCATCCCCCTTCATGTTATGAAAAAAACTTGACATCCCCTCTTTCCAGTTCCTAAATTTTGAGATCCCCCCCCAAAAAATCCTCTGCCCCCCCCCCCCCCCCCCCCTGTAGTGTACATAATGAATGCAGCCTAAGTTAAAAGAAATGTTTTTAGTTTCGATTTGAAAGAAGAATTACGGAAAGAGACACAAGGCTATAAATCATGTTGTCTGTTATTTTTGGGGAATTATTGATTTGAAATGATAAGAAACAGTTGTTTGGTAATATTGTAGGCAAGTAATTTCTTGCCCTCAAATTAACCAATCAGAACGAGTTTTGGTTGCCAAGGCTGCGTTCCATACAGATTTCTAAAAATAATGCAATTGTGCATAAAAAAAAACGTTTTCATCAGAAATCTTGCCTGGTGTCAAATGAAAACTGAGTTTGACTTGTACGATGATTCAATCTAGTTTTTGCTTCACAAAACTCGCTGTACCTTGGAACGTTTCGTTTCGACAAACAATCCTTTGCGCACGTGAGAGTTTATTTTTAAGTATTGATAAAGACGGGAAACCGGGGTCGTGACGTCTATTATTCTGTAAACATTACACTACGGACATCGTTTTGACCATACAGAATGTAATTAAAAGTTCAAGTAAAAAATAGTCTCCTTGACCCAGTTGCACCTGTACCGTCCGTAACCGCACGACATGAGTACCATAAGCTTAGGAAAATGATCGTATCATGCGAAAGAAACGTAAAACAGCCAAGACTGTGAAACACAAGACACCAATAAACATATACACCTATTTCAATTAACTTTGCTCTGCAAAACGTAAAACCATGAACCATGCATCATAATGAAGACGCTATTTCTCGTATTTTCCTCGAGTTTGGCAAACCAAACTAAATCCACCCAATGGCACTTTGTTTAATACTTTGAGTCACAATTTGGCGTGAACCGCTTCGTTTTAGGCAGGAATTAACATTACGACTTATGGTGCATGGTTCATGGTTTTACGTTTTGCAGAGCAATGTTAATTGAAACAGGTGTATCTAGACCAGAGGTGTTTCTAGCCTGGAATCGGGGGTTTGGCTAAGAAAATAGCACATTTTGGCAATGATTAGCACGAACGTTTCTAGTTGACAACCTGTTTGGTGCTATATTTTGTTATGCTCTACAAACACAAGACGGCTTTGTGTTCGTTTTACGTTTTTTCTGTAGAACCTCTTCAGATGGTCAACTGGCCAACACAAACAGACAACATAATAAACTCAAGGCATTTTAGGTTTTGATCGAGTACCTCTTGAGTCTTAACTTCCTGGTAAATGGAACGAAGATAACAGTTGAAAACGAAATTTCCTGCCCAAAGTGGGCTTTTATCCTAAACAAGAATGAGTTAGAAAATTTACCATCGCTTACTTTGTAGAAGGTAATTTTCTTTATTTTTTCTATTGGTATCAGGAAGTGACGCAGGTTCTAAGACAGGTTTTTGTCTTTTCTTTTAACACACACAGAAAATAACAACCAAAATTTAAAAGCATAGCTCTCAGCAGACGCCCATGTCAGGGAAGGTGGACCTAATACGATGGATTTCCTTTCAAATTTGATCTAAACTAGTTTAATGCGACATGCCGTACTCTGTACATTGTACGCTTTGTATCCCTATGCTGATAGCGTTTGAAGAAGTTCTGTAAATTTTTAAATCAGAGGATAGAGAAAATGTCGTAGCTCAAACAATTTGTTGTTGTTGTTGTCGCTAAATTTAGAATTAACAGAATGAGATTCATTTAGAGTTTCATTAACTCCCAGAACATTATTGTCATACTAGCAGTTCTTTCTCACACTGTTTACAATGCACAATTACCAAAGAGGCAGCCATAACTAAAGTGGTATTGTTCATCACTTGTATTAAAATTCAACAAGGAAGCTCTCAAGTTGTCATATTCTAAGATAGAGCGCCGTTGTTTTGCGGACACAAATGATGTCATAATTTTCATTTAAAACTTTAAAATTTTCAAAAGCTGTTTTGCGATCACTTGATGTTTTCGACTTCTTTTTGGAAGTTTTTTTTTCTATATTTTTCTGTTCTGTTTTATTATCAATATAACTGCTACTGTGTATGTTTTTCTTCTGTTTTCCACCTAACCCGCTTTTTTGTATTTCTGTTCTCTTTGACAATTTCTGTTCCAAACACAACTTAAGGTATAGATATAGGTTGGAGAGGTGTTCACGGAAAAAAAAAAATCGTGTTGGGTCACAATTGAACCAAAAAGCCGACTTTGGTATCATTTTAAAGCTAAAAGAATGACATTTTTGGACGTTTAGACTATTTAGTGAAAATTGTTACTAAACTCAACATTTTGGGCTGCAAACAAAAAAGTAGTGTGTTTGCTATAAGAGTTCTAGGATGTCTGGGATTAAATAAACACGGCCGCTCTAAACTGAATTATAATAACAGATGAATGTTCTAAAAAACCGTATGTGGGAGTTTTGATTTGCAAAATATGTTTCATAATATCAGGTTCTAAAGGTAAACTTCGTAATTTTTACGTTTTTTTAAATGGAAAATTTCTCATAAAATCAATTTGGGAAAGAAAATGAAAATCCAGCACACTATTTTCTCAATACTACAAGCGTCTATCATCTCCGTAAATTTCAGGGGCCGGTTCCTAGAAGGCCAGTAAGAGTTATCGGTGGATAAACGCTTATCCAACGGATAAATCCTGAACAAAACCTATACAACAGATAACTTTTATCCGCTTTTATCCGCTTTCACGGTTGGATGGCTAGCTCCATCCCTTAGTTGAAAGTCAGTTGTACTTAGCCAATCAAGTTGGAGGCACGTGCTGAGATAACTACGTCACGAAGAATCGAAAATAGTAAATTTGTCAATGTTAGCAAAATTAACCTATATCTATCTCTGTACTGTGTAATGTGTTTCTTCTATTTTCCATCTGGTCCGCATTGCGCAGGGAAACAGATATCAAACATCAATCAATCTTTCAATCAAGCAATCAGTTTATTTCATCGAACAGTTAAGATATTTACTATTTGAATATATGGTTATTGATGACGATGAGTCTACTAAAAAGCATTAACCTTATAAAGTGTAGACCCTTTGATAAAGGTAGCGTAATCTAACAAAATGTTGCTTATACATGATCATTTTGCTATCATACATTATTCAACGATTAACAAGTGGCTGATATTGTGAAATGAAGTACAGGCATCTATAAATCATGTGCTACTATTGAGAAAGTATATTATATGTTACAGTTATTTTGAAAAGATGTATTGATCTACACTGTTTTGCCTGTGAAGTTAGATTGCTCCAGACTTTTGGACCCCTGTGAGAAATAGAAAACTGCCCTTTCCTTGTTCTTTTGAATGATGGACGGTATTCATTTGAATTTCTAGTATTGTAACTGTGAATGGTATTATTTTGTTTGAACGTATGCGAACGTATGGTAATTGGTTATTGTCAAATTTGTACATTAGCAATGTGTGGCTGAGATAAGGATATTTTATAATTATTCTGATCTTTTTTGTAAAAGAAACACTCTCTTTAAACTTGTATGATAATTACTTGCCCAATTTAAGTTTCCGTAATGAATGTATGTTTGTATATCAAATTTAAACACAATTTTCTGTTTACAAGATCATGTTAACAAGACGCTTGGAGGCGTTTAGCAGGATGAAGTCTGAAACCATGATTCTTTAGAAACATTGAACTTGCCGAAGACTTTGATACATTGTTTTCTAATGTTTTTCTTACTATTAACCCTATTCAGACTGGGGGGAGGGGCTTTTCGACCCCCCTCTCTCCAGTAAAATCCTGATTACTCTAAAACCTAAAATTTATCTCGGGACATTTTGGTGTCAATAACGGCCCAGTTTCCATAGCAACCAATTTTTGACATGCATGTTTTGAAAAAAATCGAAAAAAACGTGAATGTTTCATAGTTCAAGCTTAATATTGGACACTGCGCAATTTATGACTATCAGAGCTTGTACTCATTAGTTATTGATGTACAGGCTAATTAATTTTTGACACAAAATATTTGGGGGGAGGGGTAGGGGGATGTTGTTCATCTTAACATATGGTCCAAAACTACCTCTGGAATTCACAAATATCCTTTTTAATTTAAATTTTTGAATTTCAAGCACTTCTTTGATGAGTATTTTGTATATTCTGTCCATATTATTTTCATTGAGTATTTATCTGAAGAGTCAAATCAAAATGAAATAAAATCCAAGATGGCGGATCCAAGATGGCGGATCCAAAATGGCGCTTTACTTCGTCTATATGACGTCACTATGTGTTAATGTCACAAATTATTATATTTTCATTATCTTAATGTTAATGAGTTGGCTTTTAGAGAATTATTTAACAAGGTTTTGAAAGTTCATTAAAATCACTTAAAATTGATAAAATATAAAGAATGACGTCATTGTGACGTCACATTTTGCCTTCCCACGTGACAAAAATGGGTGTGGTGATTCCAGAAAGTAATAGTAAGCTCAGGTCCGCCCTGTCGAATAAACTGGAAAAAAAAAAAAACAAGCGCCACTAGAAGTACGGTATTTTCCGATGTTTCGTACGTTTTTTAAGGGAAGAAAAGCCAGGAGTTGGCCTACGGCGTGCCTTTCATTAAGCAATTTCAAAGCTGTCAGAAGTATTTTTTTGAGCAATAATATTGATGTTCAGCAATATTCGAAAGGATTTTATTGCAGCGCCCAGAACCGTAAATTCAAGCTTTTTCACTTCTCTACTTTCTCACTTCTCTAGGATTAACCATCCTTACGCCCATGAAAAAGCCTCAACGGCGAGAACAAACACTAAGCCAGCTTCTATGACCTCACATCTTTCTCTGTGTGAGATTTGGAACTGAAAAACCATATTTTTCTCCGTTAAATTTCGGCATTTCTAATTATCAATGAAACCGTGATTCTTTAGAAATAAGAACTCGCATGGTTTACTCTAAACTTCTTCAAAATGTTGCTTAAGTTAGCTTCTTTATTGGCTCTAAAGGCCCGTGTACACTTGCAAGTTTTGTTGCAATTTTTCTCTCACGTACTCGTCAACTCAAAATCACTAATGTAAACTAAGTGCAACTCGGCGCGATCTGCCACGATTTTTGTCGCGGAGATTTCAAACATGTTCGAAACTCTTTGCAACTTCATGCGATTTGAAGAAAAGAGAGCACACAAATCGCACCGGATTTGCATCTCGTTTACACAAGAGAGTTGAAATTGCAACTCGCGCGAGAAAAATCGCCGCGACAAATGCAACAAAAATCGCGAGTGTAAACCAGCCTTAAGAGGGGTAGCGAGATCTCGTTATCTCTTGTTCTTTCGCGGTAGCGACAAAGAAACCATCGCATAACCAGATCGTAGTTCTGCTACTTCTTCAATTCAAATACATTGAGGTCATTGCATTATTGTAAATTCGCTCATGTATAAATCTGTGATTAGTAAAATGGACCATGGGAAGATAACATTTGAAAACGAAATTTCCCGCCCGAAGTGGGCTCTTATCCCAAACAAGAAATAGTTAGAATACTCTCATTAGCAAAGTAATCTTTACAAGAAGGCAATTTTCTGTATTCTTTTCCCTATTGGTATCAGGAACTGACGCATGTTCTAAGACAGGTTTTTGTCTTTTCTTTTAACACAACAGAAAATAACAGCCAAATATTAAAAGCTCTTTACGTTGCCGTCATCTGAGATAGAATGCCCTTGTTTTTCGGATATAAATGATCTCATTATTTTCATTTTAAAACTAAAGTTTCAAAGCTGTTTTGCGATCACTTGATATTTTCAACTTCTTTTTTGAAGGGTTTTTTTGCTTTATATTTGTATTTCTGTTTTACACATTTTATTATTAACAACTCTCTACTTTGTTATGTTTTTCTTCTGTTTTCCACCTAATCCGCAGTTAGTAATCAAGAAAAACAAATATAAAAAAAAAGACAAACAACATACTTTTCTGTTTACAATGTTAATGAGCTGGTTGAATTGCAGGGTGTACAACTGGCTGTCTTATGTGAAGTATTTCTCGAAACGCTTGGCGGAAGGTTGAAATCCTTACAGAATATAGAATTGGGTTAACTAGTGAGTTGCAAAGAACAACAGTATGAGAAAGTTGCCAGAGCAATGTCTTTTCTAACTCTAGATAGACAACAATGACACTAAATCCATATGAAATAAACAGTATGGTTGTCACGGCTACAAACAAGAAGCTAACATTGCTTTGCTCCAGAGTGCTTTTCGATAGCGCGGCTCTCTTGTGTTCGGCTGCTATCTTTCTCTGATGGTTCCTACTTGTTATGGCGACAAACAAACAGCAGAAGATACATGTGAAAACGCAGAAGATCAGGCCAATAGATCGTACGATTAACACTGGAAGGTAGTTGTCAAGGTCTCGATAGGAGAAGAGTGAAATGGCTACCACCCAGGAAGTAATAGAACCCTTGATGATACGGTGCTCGGTTACTATAGCAATATGCCTGAAAGTGTACTTCATCGCAATGAAGCGTTCTATTTTGACAAGAGTCACGTGAAATAGCGAAGATATTATAAGTGTCCTTCCAACTAGAGGGGAAATCCTTTGTAAAGTACAAACCGGTCCATGGCCGAGAAAGTGAAGAACTGCTGCAGCTGAGGACATGGGCATAACCGATAGTCCTGTCATCAGATCAGTCACGGCCAGGCATCCCAGGAGAATTTTAGATTTGCTTCTTAGAGAGCGTTTTTTGAAAAGTGCAAGAATCACCAGAACGTTAAGGCAGATAGTCAAGGGAGAGCTTAGAGCCATGATTAGGGCCACACCTAAACTGATAGCTCTTTGGGTTTCCGGTTCAACTAAGTTAGAATGCCATGTAGTAGTCCCTAGCGTCCGACATTGACTGTAACCGGAGTCACTGGTTGACGCGTTGGCCATTTTTACCTCGTTAAATTACTAACAATTTAACTCTTCGTTACGGAATGTTCTAATGATGAATCAGTGAGACTCGGTTTATCCTCTATTTCAAGAAACTAAACCTTGTTTTCTTTTGTTCTGTTTCTTGTCTTGTTTTTTTTTCGACTTACCTTTTTACAGGTTTGTGTTTGAGAAAACCTTGCATTTAAAGTGCTACTGTCATCTTGCCGGTTATCAAGCAGCCGGCCTTTCCTCCTCGGTCTCTTTATAATTCAGTGAGCTTAACATCTCGTTATATTATTTATCTCTTCCTGGTAATTGGAACGAAGATAGCAGTAGAAAACAAATTTCCTGCCCAAAGTGGACTTTTATCCTAAACAAGAATGAGTTAGAAATTTACCATTTTTTATTATTGTTTTTTCTTTTGTACCAGGAAGTGACGCAGGTTCTAAGATAGATTTTTGTCTTTTTTTAACACACACTGAAAATAACAACCACAAATTAGAAGCTCTTTGCGTTTGCGTGCACAGCTGAAAAATATTTGTTGTTGTTGTTGTTGCAAAATGTAGATATGGTAGCAGAATGAGAGTCATTTAGGGAGCGGTCATTAACTAATGGGGGGGGGGGGGGGGGGGGGGGCGGTAAATTTGTGGGGAGGGCCACGTTTTTTTGGGTGCCCATTTGGGGAGGGTCAAAATTTTTGGGCGCCCCTTTGGGGAGGGTCAAAACTTTTGGGCTTTGTTCAAATTGAACTGATAGCCTAAACGAAAAACGAGCGAAAATAAAATCAAGAGAAAATAAAGTAGAAAGCGTGCAAATCAGGAAGAGAGGCAGAAAGTAATAGGAAGAGAAGCATAATAAAAAATGAGGCGCGCGAATCTAATATAGTCTTTGACAACTCGCGCAACGAAGACACTACCTTCGCACCGTTCACAAGAACAAGTCTATCTTGACGAGAAAAAACAAACTCTACCAAAATGCCCTGCAGTGATAGGCAAGAAGAGTAAGCGTGAGTTCGGCGTTACAGGCCCGAAATTCGTCACTTCGGGCCGCGCTTCACGCAAATGAATAATAATAATTTCGTCATTTCTGAATAATGAAACGTACACGATTTGTTTACTATACACACAAAAAACGAATGTTCATCTACACTTTCTCTGAGGCTTGAGGAAATGCGTTTATCAAAATTCGGCGCGCTTCGCGCGGAACGAAAGAAAAATGCAATCCCCTTTATCTGTAAATTGTCTTCTACGGGGTCGGGGGGAGGGGGGTCACGAAAACGTTTAGCTGCTCTGAGGGCGGGCGATCACGTTAATCATTGTACTTATAGAGGGAGGTCACTGCAGTTTGATCCCCTCCCCCCAAGCGATAAATAACGACCGGTTAGATATGTACATATCAAAGCGAAAACAAGAGAAGATAGTATAGTAACTGCAGATATTGCACGGTCTTTAGTGCAAAGCGATAGCGACACTGAAGAAGAGGATGATTTAGAAGCCGAGGATGAGGAATTTGATGATGCTGTGATAGAAAAAATTGGCAGCGATGATTTTAAATAAAGTTGCAAAGTCCACACCATCTACTCATTGATATTTCTTTACCGATGTTTTCATTCTCTGACGGGGATTTTGGCGCGGACTGAAGTGTCCTAGAATGATTTCCCCTTGCGGAATGGAAACGTAGTGGTTCATCTTATAGATTAAGCACTTTGAATTGAGACAACTCATAGATTTTCATTCTCTGGTGGGGATTTTGGCGCGGACTAAGGTGTCCTTGAGTGATTTCCCCTTTCGGAATGAAATGAATGGTTCGTCTGCAAATATTTTAGCAAGTCTAGGTTGCCCTTTAATTGTGTGCCAATGTTTCATAAGGACTCGTTTAAGGTTAGGAACTGCCGGGTTGTATGTTGTGACAAACGGCAAAATTTCCTTTGATACCCGTTTTTTAGGTTCAAGCGCTTTGTTTCTGTCCGAGAATTTAACTTCTGACAAGATAGTGGTTACAAATGTTTCTGGGTAGCCTCTCTTAATGAGGCGCGCTTTGAAATCCTGTAACTTATCTTTAAAGTTGTTTTCATCGGAGTTTGTTCGCAGTAATCGGAGTGTTTCTCCTTTCACGAAACCTTTCTTACAGTTGAAAGGATGACAAGAGGAGAAATGAGTGTACTGGAACGTTTCGGTGGGCTTGAAGTGTGTTGTGATATCAAGAACCTTAGAGGTTGCAAATCGAGAACCTTTGTAAACTTCAGTATCGAGAAAAACAACCCGCTCTGATGATAATTCACATGTGAATTTAATCGTGTTGTGGAATGAGTTTGCGAATTTAACGAAGTCATAGACTTGTTTTTCGTCGAGTGACCACAACGAGAATATATCATCGATAAAGCGTTTCCAGACTTGGGGTTTATATGGGCTAGCTTCCAATAGCTGACTCTCTATATGTGACATAAAAATGTTCGCTAGAGAGACTGCCGTTTTCGTGCCCATTGCTACGCCTCTTATTTGAAGGAAATGTTTGCCGTTGAATGAAAAGGAGTTTTCTGTTAGTATAAGCTCCAACAGTACCCTTAGATCCACTGTAGGGATAGGGACTTTGGCTTTGTAGTACTCCTCGTAGTTATGGCAAACAATTTCGATCGACTCGCCTTGTGGTATGTTAGTGTACAGTGAACTAACATCAAAGCTGGCCAGTAGGGCGTTGTCTGAAATTTTTGTTTTCTCTATGAAGTTAATAAAGTCGTTTGTGTCCTTTATGTAAGACTCTTTAGTCTTTGCAATGGGTTGCAAAAGTGAGTCAACAAACGCTGAGATTCGTTCTGTTGGACCACCGCTGCCAGAAATAATAGGTCTGCCCACTGGTACTTTTTTGTGAATTTTAGTGAGCGTGTAGAATTCTGGTATACGGGGATTCTCAGATCCTTCATTTAACCACTTGAAAGTCATTTTGTCAATGTGTTTGTTGCGAAATAGTTTGGAGACTATTTTACACACTTTGACTTTTGTTTGGGATACCATAGGGGTCTCGAGAGGTCGATAGAACTGCTCATCTAGAAGTTGTGATGCCGCCTCTTCGATTTTACAGCTAGTATCCATAATGACTGTAGTGGTTCCTTTATCTGCTTTTTTCAAAATGATACCTTTATCGCGCTTTAGCGTTTCGAGTGCTTGTCGTTCTTGTAGGACTATATTGTCCGCAAAATGACAAACTTCTAGATTTGCTAATTCAGTGCGGGTGTCGTCTAGATACTGTTCAAGTGCTACAGACTGTGAAAACGGAGGTTTCCAGTTTGATTTTACATAAAATCTGTGTAGCGGTTTCGACGGAGTATCTGCAAACATGAAACGCAAGCGCATTCGGCGAGCGTAGGCATCGAAGTCCTTAAGTAAAGACTTTATCAAAACAGTTTTGTTGTTCCGCGCTTTAGGAGTAGGGATGAATTTCAACCCTTTCGCTAAAAGACTAACTTCGCTATCAGTAAGAGCTCGACTGGAAGCATTGTATATATATGCTTCGTCGGTGGCTCGTTTGTTTGCGAGGTCTAGGCGGCGGATGGATCGTTTGCAGTTTCTATTAGGGGCGCGCGCGCAGGGCTCGAAACCGGTCTTGCATATACATAGCTATCAAAACAGTTCACTCAGAACTGTTATTCAACATGGCCCATGACTTCAATGAAGCGCCGATGAAACAGTCTAGAACTGTTGTTTGTCACGACTTCAACGAAGCGCCGCCGCCATGTTCAACACTCATATAATACTTTGTTGTATTATAAATCGGTACAGAAATATCAATGAGTAGATGGTGTGGACTTTGCAACCTTATTTTAAAACCTTGGTTATGACACAATGATGTTTCATACATCATTCTTGCTGGCCCCCGTAAGAAAAGTGCTCGCTTTACGCGAATCACGCCTACTCATTAGATAAGCAAACGGTCCTCGAAATGACCAACTGCTGAACACAAACCGATACATTGGTTATTTTACACTGTGCCAAGTGTTTTCGCCCTCAACATGAGCTCTTTAGCACATCCATTTATTGAAAACACCAAAAGGACAGTCGTATGAATTTCCAATAACAACCTACACCTTGCATTTGCCTTTGAAAGCCACACGCAATCGTGAACAAACTCTTTTAGAAGGACTTTTTTAACTCCTTATTTTATATTGTTCACACATACACAACGGCTTTCATTAAGAGCAGAAGCGAACGAGAAAGTCACGTGCAATCGTGAACAAAGCCCTAAAAGGACTTATTAAAAACTCCTTATCCTATATTGTTCACACACGCACAACGGCTTCTCTTTAGAGCAGAAACGAACGAGATGTTCCCTGATTTCTTATCGGGTTGACTTGTAACTCAGCAGTAAATTGTTTCCCTGTGCGGGATTTCATCGGAACCGCGGCCGGTGTTTATTCTGTTCAGAAGTCTGTTAGTTTCCGGTCATCATTGTTATAAGAGACAACATAATTAACATCTAAATACTGAATCTACAATGCTGTGTGAGGAGCTTTAGATATTTTTACAACTTGTAAAAAAACTTCTCATCTGTGCTCCTAAAACTTGAGCTTGAACCGACGCGGATCGAAATGTGCGTATATATGCATAAATTAACTTCCCGTCCAATCAGCGCCAAGTTTAACCAGCCAATAAGATTCAACGAAACTGCTCGAACAAAACCCGGTTGCCTCAACGAGTGTTTAGTCTTTGCATCTTGCATCCTGCGAGTGCACTGACTCAAAGCTATACGCAACTGAAGAAGAGCGCCTTATCCAGGGCTCGAAACCGGTCTTGCATATACATAGCTATCAAAACAGTTCACTCAGAACTGTTATTCAACATGGCCCATGACTTCAATGAAGCGCCGATGAAACAGTCTAGAACTGTTGTTTGTCACGACTTCAACGAAGCGCCGCCGCCATGTTCAACACTCATATAATACTTTGTTGTATTATAAATCGGTACAGAAATATCAATGAGTAGATGGTGTGGACTTTGCAACCTTATTTTAAAACCTTGGTTATGACACAATGATGTTTCATACATCATTCTTGCTGGCCCCCGTAAGAAAAGTGCTCGCTTTACGCGAATCACGCCTACTCATTAGATAAGCAAACGGTCCTCGAAATGACCAACTGCTGAACACAAACCGATACATTGGTTATTTTACACTGTGCCAAGTGTTTTCGCCCTCAACATGAGCTCTTTAGCACATCCATTTATTGAAAACACCAAAAGGACAGTCGTATGAATTCCAATAACAACCTACACCTTGCATTTGCCTTTGAAAGCCACACGCAATCGTGAACAAACTCTTTTAGAAGGACTTTTTTAACTCCTTATTTTATATTGTTCACACATACACAACGGCTTTCATTAAGAGCAGAAGCGAACGAGAAAGTCACGTGCAATCGTGAACAAAGCCCTAAAAGGACTTATTAAAAACTCCTTATCCTATATTGTTCACACACGCACAACGGCTTCTCTTTAGAGCAGAAACGAACGAGATGTTCCCTGATTTCTTATCGGGTTGACTTGTAACTCAGCAGTAAATTGTTTCCCTGTGCGGGATTTCATCGGAACCGCGGCCGGTGTTTATTCTGTTCAGAAGTCATTTACTAGTCTGTTAGTTTCCGGTCATCATTGTTATAAGAGACAACATAATTAACATCTAAATACTGAATCTACAATGCTGTTTGAGGAGCTTTAGATATTTTTACAACTTGTAAAAAAACTTCTCATCTGTGCTCCTAAAACTTGAGCTTGAACCGACGCGGATCGAAATGTGCGTATATATGCATAAATTAACTTCCCGTCCAATCAGCGCCAAGTTTAACCAGCCAATAAGATTCAACGAAACTGCTCGAACAAAACCCGGTTGCCTCAACGAGTGTTTAGTCTTTGCATCTTGCATCCTGCGAGTGCACTGACTCAAAGCTATACGCAACTGAAGAAGAGCGCCTTATCCAGGGCTCGAAACCGGTCTTGCATCATAGCTATCAAAACAGTTCACTCAGAACTGTTATTCAACATGGCCCATGACTTCAATGAAGCGCCGATGAAACAGTCTAGAACTGTTGTTTGTCACGACTTCAACGAAGCGCCGCCGCCATGTTCAACACTCATATAATACTTTGTTGTATTATAAATCGGTACAGAAATATCAATGAGTAGATGGTGTGGACTTTGCAACCTTATTTTAAAACCTTGCCGAAAGTAATGATGAGGAAAGTGCAGATCATGTGAAGATGATGGGAGGCAGGGTGAAAAGGAAGAAAGAGAGGAGGGAAGCATTTCAATGCCAAAAGATCTGCAGGGCCATAGCGCTTACAGGGGCCGGGGGGTCGTGCCCCCAGCCCCCAGTTTCTTTCCATACAATCCTTAAAACTTCTGCAATTTTGGCACCCTGCACATCAGAGTTCCCACCATTGTCGGTGCGCTTCGCGCGCAAGAGTTTAAACCTGCTGTAAAAACTGCCTTGTGTCTTTTATACGTCGTGCCCCCCCCCCCCCCCCCCCCCCCCCCCCCCCCACCCCAACAGTTTTTGGAGGCTTGCTACGGCCCTGCTGGAAGAATATACAGGACATGGAGGGGTAGAGCTGCTGCAGGCTTCGGTTGCTGAAGATCTGGAAGAATATGCAGGATAGTATCGTGTGGGTACGAGGAAATACTTGTTTTAGCCAGATGACAGTGAGAGCACTAGCAAATGCGATTTTTGTCTCCAGGAAAAAAAACTGTAGTTCACGGGACTAAAGTAACTGCAATGTAAGTATAAGCATTATTACGTTTATCACCAAGGTAGAAAAGGGGAGGGTCACAATTTTTTGGGCTCTCTTTCGGGGAGGGCCTATATTTTCTGGGCTCTAAACAGGGGAGGGCCTAAAATTTTTGGGCTTTGCTATCTCCAAATTTACCGGCCTTCCCCCCCCCCCCCCCATTAGTTAATGACCGCTCCCTGAAATACGAGGCACAAAATCCCTCAACTTGTCGCGCAACATTGCTGCGTTGCAAGTCTAATGTTTGTTGCTCGTTTTTCATCAAATTCACAACTTGTCGCGCAACATTTTGTTTTGATGATCACACATGCGAGACCTAGGCGAATTTGGCCCCTTAGCACTGCATTTCTATTGACCAACCAACTTGAATCATAGGCAAAATGTTGTGCGACAAGTTGTGTGTTTAATGAAAAACGAGCAACAAAGCCAGAATTTGTGTCTAAAAGTAGACCCACGCTCTACTTCGCGCAACAAGTTTTCACAACCTGCAACAAATGTTTTTGTTGCGCGACAAGTTGTGGCGCGAGATGAAAAACGCGCAACATCGATCATCAACTTGCAACGCAACAATGTTACGCGACAAGTTGAGGGATTTTGTGCCTCGTATTTCCCTGGCTTTAGAGTCTCATTAAAACATTGTCATTCCATTCTCACTGTGTTCTACCTGAAGTGGTATTTTTCATCACTTTTATTAAATTCAACAAGCAAGCTCTTACTGGGATAGAACACCCTTGGACACTATTGAAAATGATCTCGTAATTTCATTAAAATCTTTAAAAGTTTCAAAATATATTCCCGATCACTTGAGTAGTATAGAAGGTGCCGAATTACCCGCTTTTTTGCGGTGGAATACTAACGTTGCGGCCTTCAAAACTTTTTTTAACTGATGCGTTTTTCTTGTTATCTACAGAAACTGAACTCCCCAACACTGTCTGTAAACAGCGAGTCATTTGTCCCTTTGCTGGCTCATCTGGATGAGTGTATCTCCTACATTTCTAGTAATGTAAGTAAAACCAAGTCTGTAGAGGCTGTTGCACACTTGCGACATAACGACAGAAAAAAAATATCACGCGAACAAAAATCTAGTAGTTTCACTTTGGTGAAGTCATCTATGAGATCCATGGAAAATATTGATTATTTCAATTATTTTCCCATGCATGTTTTCGTTGCAACATAACGTCCTTATGTCGTTTTGTCGCTAGTGTGCATCGGGCTTAAGCAAAAACAAGTTTTTAGATGAGTGTTGAACATTGCTTTTATTTGCGTTCACATTGGTCGCTCATTTCTGAAGCACGGGTGTCGCACCGTTACGGCGCTCGCCTCACCGCTGTAGTCCGGGTTCGATTCCCTGCCGCGAAGAGAGCTAAGGCTTCATATACCAGATCGGCGGGCTAATTAACAATGATCATAAGTAAAGACACTTCTCCCGCCTACACACAAGCCGAGGTACAATTTCAGAAATCAGCGCCTTTTATGATATGCCACGCCTTCAGACTCTTAGAACAAAGAATACTTTTATATTTGCCATGGCAAGACATTTTAATGGTTAGCTATTTTACTTGTATGATATCCCTACTGCTTTTACTATATTTTTATTCAATATATTTTATAGTTAGAATATTCACTATTATATTATAATATTGTAAATAGTTATTACAAAATTTGTTATTATATATATTATAAGTTTGTAAAAATCCGTAATTCAGCCCTTGGGCTGTAATGGTGTTTTAATTAAACTAACTATCTATCTATGTAACAACTATTCCTCGAGCCCGAATGGGCTCTGAGGCAATAGCCCATGAGGCCGAAGGCCGAATTTGGCTATTGACTCAGAAGCCATGAGGGCGAGAGGAATAATTGTTTTTGTCAAATCACACTAGCAGGTCAATTTTTATAGCCAAAAACGTTTTCTGGTCTGGTCATTTGTCGTTTTCTGGCTTTCAAATCCGACAATTTTCGCTACTAGTATAACGTGTAGCCTACTACTAGCTCAGCCAACCATAGAGAAGCATTGACAATAGACCATTAGCGTGATTTGACTAACGTTGTTTACATCTTGTTGCCACCCAATTCAGATCATATGATGATTCCTTTGGGTGGTTTCAATTGTCAAATTTTTCTCGCTCCACCCAGTGCACACGGGTATGTGTAGAACTAACTAAAGTATCACCCAAAGGAATCATCACATGATGAGAAATGGGTGGCAACAAGATGTAAACACCGTTAGCCGATTTCATCTATGAAGCCTTAGCTCTCTTCGCGGCAGGAAGAAGAGGAATAATTTCCACTTCCCTGCCGGGAATCGAACCCGAATCGAATCGAAAAAGCTTGTGTTTTCTTAGTCTTCGGATGAAACAATAAACCGAGGCCCGCCTCCCTTTAAATCCATTTCGAGGGGAACGTAAAAGACCCTGAGATGCTGATAAAGGTCTTCAGGTCTAACTAGAATACTTCACAGGCGCACGCATTTGCAAAGCCCATTCCCTATGCCTACTCAATAAAAGTTTTTTAAGACGCCAACAATGTTTTTTCTAAAGTTCCTGTTAGCCGTGCTTTTCTTGTCTATGGTCAGCTGGTTTTAATTGGCTGTATCTTTCATGCAATTTGTCTCCATCGACATTCCATGCCATGTTTGGGGCGTCTTGAAAAACTTCTGCTGCAATCGTTTTCCCCTGCATGACTAGTCGTGTCAAATGCGGGAATGCCAATGACATAAAAATGTGACTGGGTGGTGGGAACCCTGTGGTGGTAATGACAAGTTTGATGTTTCACTTCAGCCTCAGTTCAAGGAGTCCTCAGCTTATCTGACCAGATTCAAACAGTGCCTAAACCAAGCCCTCAGTCATATCAAGACTCATGTGATCTCGCTACTGAAGGGTGCAACAGCTCAAGTTTTGAACAATAAGGTGAAGCAGGTTTAACAAATAGGCTACAGGTTCTTGCTTTGTTTCTCCTAGCAGTCGACTGGCTTTCTGTCACGAGGCGAAACATGGCAAGGACCTGATTGGCTTACGGACAGAAAAACCCGAAATCAAACCATGCTTTGAAACTTCCCAGTGCGAGACAATGACTTTGGCTGTAAGCGTAAATAAAAAACGATTTTCAAGTTCTGTTTTGTTGTCTATGTTTCAGGATCCTGGTACTGCTGAGAATTCCTTTG
The DNA here is from genome assembly GCA_033964015.1 of Scolanthus callimorphus. Lineage (NCBI taxonomy): Eukaryota > Metazoa > Cnidaria > Anthozoa > Actiniaria > Edwardsiidae > Scolanthus > Scolanthus callimorphus. The sequence continues at coordinate 20,980,515 of CM066923.1, forward strand.
CTCTGTTTTATGGGAAGTTCCGAACTTGTGCACCTAGAGTGAAGGTATTCTATTTCATTACTGCCGCATCCTGTAGTTATTAAAAAGTGACATGGATGTGAGATAAGCGGTTCCCAGCTGTTTGCATGGCTGTTCCCTCGTTTCATTAAAAACCTGCAAAATCATGGATTTTAGAAATGACCTCTTCCAGGCCTGAAAACCTATCACAGTCATTGAAATATATTCCTGAAGAAAGATTAGAAAGATGTTGCGTGTGTATATTGTCCAATACAGTAGCCTTAATGGTAATCCTTTTTTTTGTTGCAAAAGATATTTATAAAATGAGCCCCGGAATCCTATATTATTATATTTCATCTTAGTGCAAGAAAGAAAAGAGAACCAAAATTGGCTTTGGATTGGTTTGGTACCTTCAAAATTTCTTTAAAAGCACATCGCATCAACCACCCCCCCCCCCCCCCCCCTCCCCCCCCTTAAGGCTCAACCCCCTCCCTGTGCCTTGTTAGTGGGTATATCTAGATAATCTGGAGAGAGAAAAAGCCACAGCAGGTTAATAAATCTCGAGTCATTTTGCATTCTTCCTAGTCCTTGATGGAACAAATTGAACAGAGATCTCACATGACTACAGAGTAAGTACTTTAAAAAAGACTCAGTCAGCCGCCATTTTGCCAGCCTAGCAACATACCGAGTCAGAGAAAGCATCCATTTTCATCGCCAGCGTTTGCTTGAATTACATAGGTGTAAACAAACACTTGGCACTGATGAAAATGATTCGTTTGAGAAACTATATCAAACATGAGACAGTGTTTGACATCAGGATTTCCAGACACCGTTACTTTCTCTAGTATTAATTATGCACCATCTCTGCATCCTATCTCGCCTTTTTCGTGTTTTCTTGTACTTTTATTTTATTTTGCTTTGTTCGTATACTCGTCGTGAAGTCTTTCCTGTGCTTTTCCCTTTTCAACACACAATCTAGTACCATCAGTGCTTCCTTTTCTCTCGATACAATGCAATTTTCCAAACTTAAGCGCACCCTAGCTCGATTAGTCTAGTGCTACTCTAGGCATTATCAAATGTAAATAGAAAAGTACAAATAAAGATTGTTGTTGTTGTCGGTTAAAAAAACTCGCCTTTGCTTGCCTTGGTGTTTGAAAACCCTGATGAAACACACTCTCGCGTGTTTGATATAATTTATTATTCTGCAGTTTCTGATTTAACTAATTAATCAAGTCAGCATTTGATAATATGTATCCTTAAAACTTTTCATTGCTTCTTTCCTTAGGTATGCATCACTGTTAACCGACTGTCAGCAGTGTTATTTTGACCAGCGCTCACAGCTCCTTACTCCATGTGTGGCAGATGCAATTGAGAAATTGTCAAGCAGCACGAGAGAAACCCTTGTCAGTTGGTATGTAGACAATTGAATGTTCGAGGCACTGATTTGCTTTATTAAAGGGACATGGTAACCGAAAACATCAAGAATATAATATCACAAATAATATAAATAACAAGTCAAATTTGTAAAGAATGCTTTCAACGTTACATGGTAAAAATTTGAGGTCATTTCGATGTAGGATTGCAAAGATATTCGCGGATTGTAATTACAGCTTACATGAGAAAATCCGACTCTTTTGAAATCGGTTTACCTCAGTCTTTTTTCAAACATACTAATTTTGCCATCTTAATTCGCTCATATCTCAGCAATCCTTCATCGTAATCTATTATGAAATTTTCCGTACTTCTTTTTTAAACTGACTCCTTCAATTTCAGAGAATATTTTTGTATTTTGTGACAATAATTATTTTAGTGTTTTCTAGGTGACCATGTCCCTTTAAATATCAACAACAGTCTCGTACACAGACGTTATTTTCTTTGCGTCTGTGAAAATTGGTTTGGAGGCGTAGGGACTGGGAATGAGTATTACACGGCGCGCATCCCATAACTCTGCGCGCCATGTTAAAACTATCCCATAACTCTCTGCGCGCCCTGCTAAAACTATCCCACAAATCTTTGCGCGTCCTAAAAAAACGGAAAGCGTCTGGGTACGAGAACAACAAACACTTGTTTTTGCCAACTAGAGCGGTTTTCACATGACTGTCGTGAAAACAATTGCAATTGCAACTTGCTCCTAAATGGCTTTTCTCTCAGCCAATTGCAAGCCGAATCAATTACTAAGTAATTACACAATTGTATTTACTACAGAATTTGATTGGCTGAGAAAAATGAGTAGCCAATGAGAACCCAAAGCAATCGCAATTCACCGATCCCGCATTCATTGTTATACCCCTAGTTACTGTTGCTACGTCGGACAAGCCAAATTTTATCTTTGGCATAGAGCGCGGAAAAGACACCGATTGCAGGGAGGTGTTAGAAGTTATTGCATGCAATTTGGATTTTATATTTTTATCTTGAAAAGCTGAATAATTATTGAACAATCTTCGATATTCAAGTTTGTTGCTCGGACATTTTGAATTCCGTAGGGAAAACTTCCTATTGTTTGCTATGAGTGGGCGGAGCTATCGTCAAAATAGGGATCGGTCTATTACATAACAAGTCTTGACAGTCATGTGAAATCCGCTCTATGTTAGTATGTTCTTGTGTGACAGCTGCCCCTGAAGCTCCGGCTATTTCATAAAATGTTGATGTATACCTTATTCTAGGAAATTAACAATACACGTTTTCAGTAACGCGATTTAAAAACAAAACGCTCGATGTAAATTCAATGCACGCTATTTTACAACATTATTATTTAATGGCTCTTTTATTTCATTACAAAACCTCATTACCTCATGACTCCCTTTTGACTCCTCGGAGTCACTATCTGACAGGACTTCTTCGCTAGATCCATTTACAGAGCAATGTTCTGAACATTCTTTTTCTCCTTGAGATATGCGTATGTTGAGGTTTTGTAAGTGCAGCAAATTTAGGTTGAATTAACAAAGATGCTCATCGAAAAATTGCCTCTACCCCAGTGTAATAACCCATGTATTGTTCACGAGTTGCGTCACAAAGCTTCTTTTGTTGGTAGAACGAACTGAATACAAAGGTGTCCACTGGGAATGGTTCTTACACGGGGTAAAACCGAAAAATTCGCGTTAATTTAATGCATGTAAACCCAACTTTTGAACAATGGGCTGTTCAAAAAAAAAATTGTACCTCCCCTATCGAGGAACCGGAAATTCCACAGTTTCGCTGTGTTTGGCCCTGGAATTTCCACAGGGTTTGTCGATTTTGACCCTGGAATTTCCACGGGGTCCGTGATTTTGACCCTGGAATTTCCACGGGGTCCGTGATTTTGACCCTGGAATTTCCACGGGGCCCGCGATTTTGACCCTGGAATTTCCACGGGGTCCGCGATTTTGACCCTGGAATTTCCACGGGGTCCGTGATTTTGACCCTGGAATTTCCACGGGGTCCGCGATTTTGACCCTGGAATTTCCACAGGGCCATCCATTTTACCCTGGAATTTCCACAGGGTATTCATTTGCAACTGGAATTTCCACAGGCACACAAGAGAATGAGGAATTTTTCACAGGGGTTGCTTCAAATTTCCCCAGGGGTTGTACAGAAGTCTGGAATTTCCACAGGGGTAGAGCTTTTTTCTGAAAATTTGGAGTTCCTCGATAGGGGGGTACAAATTTTTTATGGAATTCGCGTTGATTTAGTCTAAGGGAGCGGTCATTATTATTAGGGGGGGGGGCAGTATTTGTTCTAAAACTAAAGCTCAAAAATTGATCCCCTTCGAATTCGGGCGGCAAAGAGAGCCCCCCAAAAATAGCCCTCCCCCGATAAAAAATGACTGCTCCCTAATGTAAATTTTCTTCGCGTTGTCAACGTGCCCTAGAATAAGGTATTTAGTAGTAAATTCTTTTGATACTGTCTATTATTGTCTCACTATTGTAGGTACGGTCGGGATGCTCCCTGTTGGTACATGTATGTCAGGATGAATACCAGCTGTATCATCATTTCTTTACTAAATCAAGTATTGGACTAGAGTAAGTCACATGCTAAACTAAGGGCCTGCTCACATGGAGGTGGGGGTTTCCTCGGCTAGTTAGGGGACCACGGCCAGGTAAGTCCCCCGCCTCTTTAATTTCTGCTCGCTCAGCCATTTAGGCTATTGTCTCCTGGCCATTTAACTGTGTCGAGCCCTGGCGTTCAATGTGCCATGTGAACAGGCCGTAAAGCATACCAGGGAGCTGCAAGAGAATGGAGACGGAAGTGCATAAATTAAGCGATTATACCTCAATGATCGTTTCGCCTTCACTACTGAAAGTTGAATTACATGATGTTATTTCTTGGATAAATTCTAATGTAAAGCGGATTTCAGATGACTGTCATGATTAATGGCTGATCGCATTTTTTTTTTCACACCCGGGGCCGATGACCCTACCATTTGAAGACCCCCTCCCCTGCAATTTCCAGGGATCTTGAACACCCCTCCCTTGAATTTGAACACCCCCTCCCTTGAATTTGAACACCCCCTCCTTGGAATTTCCAAGTTGCCTAAACACTCCCTTTTTCACATCTTAGTCAGACCCCTCCCTTTGGAATTTCCAGCGGTCACCTCGACCCTTCCCCTAAAAATGTTCAGGTTCGGCTAGACCCCCTCGGAATTTCCGGGCCTTAGATAGACCCCTCCCTTTGGAATTTCCAGCGGTCACCTCGACCCTTCCCCTAAAAATGTTCAGGGTTCGGCTAGACCCCCTCGGAATTTCCGGGCTTTAGATAGACCCCTCCCTTTGGAATTTCCAGCGGTCACCTCGACCCTTCCCCCTAAAAATGTTCAGGGTTCGGCTAGACCCCCTCGGAATTTCCGGGCCTTAGATAGACCCCTCCCCCCTGGAATCTTCCCGGGTTCTCGAATATTCGAATAGAAACATTACATTCTCAAAGCCGCATTTGTTTACAACTTAGATTGCAATCGGCCCAGTCGACAGCAAAACTAAACATTTTTTGCATAGAATTATAATACATAATAAAAAGATCGGCCACCAACCGTAGCTTCGTAATTAGTTCATCATGAACTAGCGAAACAAACACTGAATGGACGACAACCAATCAGAACACAGAATTTGCGCATTTTCTTCTGCATTATCTCAGAACTCCTTGAAAGCCCTTGAAAAACCTGGAATTTCGAACAAAGTGCTGGAAAATGACACGAATTTCATCACTCACAAAATCAAAAATGTAATCATTCTAAAAATCGTTTTCAAGCTTGAGACGTTATCGAAAATGGACGGACAAGGCTGAAAATTATCCTGGAAAACTCCTTGAAAAAGTCCAAAGCAGCTCCTTAAAACTCTTGGATTTGTTTACAATTTCTGAGCGCACGAACCCTGCCCTCGGCATACGAAAAGAGATTTCAAAGTCTTTGAAACCTCTGAGGTGTCTGAGGAATCTAAGCCCCGAAAATCCCGTGTACAAATTAGTCCAAAGTCGTATTATCTCCCCCCAATGTAATTATGCTTTAAGACCAAGAGAATCGAACTTCGTGACGAACAAATACGCGAATTGTATCACACGCGAATAAGTTTGCTATTGTATTTACTTGTAAAACCCACTGTTTTTGTATTTGTGTAATGCGGCTATGATCCTGACCAGGCCTGTAATTCAGCCGCTGCTGCAAAAGGTCATAATAAACTACATATCTATCTATCTATCTATACTACTTCAACCTATAACTAAAAGTCTCTGACCACTTTATTAGGTAATCTCTGAAACCTGTGCTATACCAGAGTGGAGATAAGGAATTAACCTTGTGTGAAAGCTAACGTACTAATGAAATGGTCCCATGTGTGCTTCTGAGCGTTAGCCCTAGTAAGCGGAGAAAGAGAAAAAATCTCTGACCTCTGCTATACCAGTTTTGCACTTGTTCCAGTAAATACGGTATTCGTTCTTGGTCTTTTAACAGCACTTTGCTTGAGGGCTTGTGCAGCAGCCTGTATGATTGCTTACGACCCATCATTATCCACATGAATCACATGGAGACACTCGCGACGTTTTGCACCATACTCAAGGTAACTCAGAAAAAAAATCCCCCAAACCATACGCAGAACATTCGGGTTAGCACTCGTTCACATTGACCAAATGGACATTATATTGTCTGTGAAACAATCGAGGATCATCATAATATATACAGTGGTACCTCTGTTAAGCGGCCACCCTCTATTAAGCGGCCTCTTTTCAAAGTCCCAAAATATTTGTCATTCAAGTACTGTATTCAATACCTCTATTAAGCGGCCACCTCTATTAAGCGGCCACGGCCACTATTTTCCGGTCCAAAATGCTATTATTACTCTATAAAGCGGCCACAAAATCCTATTAATGATTTTTTTATACCATTTTGTTGTGACAAGCTTACAAGCTGCAAATGCATGGTTGTTTAAGAAGCATTTTTTATAAGTGCAACAGTGAAACACTGTTCTTGTACTACCGGCAAACCTCTATTAAGCGGCCACTGGGCTTGGTCCCGAGGCCGCTTAATAGAGGTACCACTGCCTCGTTCTATTGTTTCACAGACAGTAAGACGTCCTTGTAGTCAACGTAAACTGACCGAATATTCGTGGAGAAAGCAAAGTTTCCCATGTTTGAGACTTGGGATTATATTTTTTCCCATTTGTTTTTAAGATCAACAACCCATACGAATTATTTCCCATGTGTCTGTGGGAGGAACGTTTCTGATTGGCTGAATTTTTCCCGCCAAAATTCCCGCCTTTTTGGCGCGCGCGCGTGCGACACAGCCAGCAAACGTAAATACTTTGCTACGCTGCGAATTTGAAAAACAACAGTCTGCTTTCCATTTCTGTGAGAAAATCTGAGAAGACGAAAAAATTCAGCTGTTATTGAAATTATATCAGGTAAATGCTACCTCGTTACGCTTTTTCGAAACAGGTTGAAATGATCGAGGGTCACATTCACCAAAAAGGTAAATTAAATACCAAATGCATCTAGAATCTGTTCTACGTCTATACTGCCTCGTTAGTTCTTGGTTTTCCCGTAACCTATTTGAAATTTCTGACCGTTTCAAGGAGAGGAATTGGCCGCTTTTGAGGTGATTGTTGACCAGATGTTGGAGGATGTGCAAGAGCGGCTTGTCTACAGAGCTCAGGTATGATACAGCTATTTTAATAAAGGTTGTCGGCCTTGTGAGCGCACAAGCGTACCCACTCAGACCGAATTGCAGTATGGGTAGAACAAAAATATTCTGTTTTATGATACCTCACTGGTCTCGCTGCTAAATTCTACAAACAGCTTTGTTTACAGTATTCTACGTTCGACTGCTAACGGCGTTCTGGCTTCCGTCAATCAAACTCTAGTGTCTAATTTGAGTCTTAGCCGACCGTAAGTTAGGCCATTTTTTTCGAAAAAGATGCTGTGTAAAAGATGCTGTGTGTTGGGGCATTTCACTAGGATGGCGAATAACTGAATTCTATGTATTCCAAACAAGACCGTAGCTAGAAATTTTGATTGGGGGGGGGGGGGGGGGGGGGGTAGGCCTTGGTCATTCTTTGTTTTTGCTGGGGGGATGGGGGTCAAGCAGGTTTTTCCCCACATGTTGACACTGAAAATTTTACTTCGCGCTGGGGGGGCAACTGCCCCCTCTGATCCTATGCTAGCTACGGCCCTGCCAAAGAGTTTAAAGTTTGATTGATGGAAGCCAGAAAGTGGTTTGACGGTTGGAAATCGACCTCGAGAGTTCGCAGAATACTCAAAATAGCTGTAAATGTTCAGTAGTTAACTTTAAGCTGGCGTACTCAGACAGTAAGCCGATTCAATACCTCCTTCCCAGATAACTGTGCGGTCTGGGCGCATCATCATCATCATTTTCCCCCGTTTAAGTTAACAACTTCTGGGGTGCAGGAAACCACGCACTTACAACTGAAGACCTATACCAAGGGGCACGATCCCTAATCATAGTTAATGGAGTGGAATGGTTGGGAAGCCCGGCAAACTTCAAAGGGTCAACACAATAGCGTGGGCTAGATGTTGAGATGGCCTATCACAATCTTTCTTTCCCAATTAACCCTGCACAATCTTTTGTTTCGTGATATGCATGTCTGGTTGTACACTGAATCTTACTGGCCGAATTTTGGTACTTATGTACCGTGACCCTGCACAAACAAAAGGATTCCTCTGAAAAAATTTGTCAAAAACTATTGCAACTACTTAAAATGCACTGAGATGTAGTTTGTATCACGGATGACCTCATTTTGTCGTACTGTCTCTCTTTTTTTTTTTTTCAGGCGTATTTCCAGAGTGATATTCTCAAGTACTCCCCAGCACCGGGAGACCTCGCCTACCCTGACAAATTACTACTCGAGGTGGGTGTTAAGAGAGCTTAGAGTGTGGTTTTGTTTTGTGGTGGATCTTAGATTATTCAGGTACTAAAATTAGTGCCCCAAAATTACAGGAATACTGAGAAAAAAATTCTTAAAGAGCCTGTGTCAGCCGCCATTTGACAGCATAGCAATATACCAAGTCTGAGAAAGCATCCATTTCCATCGGCTGATTTAGAGAATATAGAGCAATTTTCTCGATTGAATTTGGTTAATCAAATCTGAAACTTTGTTTTTAGATGTTCATTTAGAGATTTCTAAACGTAATTCGTCGTCTTATATCGAACGAAAACGATAACAAATGTGTTTCTATCTTGACCGATAGCTCTCTGATGATCAACCAGGAACAGAAACCGGCGGCAGGAAAACATCATCAGGTAAGTGCATTTCCCATTGAACGCTTGTATTGGCTGTAAAGCTTGGGGCTTGAAATAACTAAGTTGTGCTTGAACAAAACAGAATTCCCATTCGTTCGTTATCTCCACGCGGCCATGTAACATCCTCTATTTTTCATTTCTCACAGAGCTTCCTGCTGCGCCCGCGGATCTCCAGGGGATGTGGTATCCGACAGTTCGTCGAACGATTGTCGCTCTATCCAAGCTTGATCGATGTGTTTCGGTAAGTCACTATTCTCTTACCCGAGGAAGTGGCTTGAAGTCGTTGCTGTGTGATACAAAATTCGGCTGGAATTGTAAACCAGTTTGTCAAGGTTCTTGCAGCAACTCGCTAGCAGAGGCCGCTTTATTTATCTATTGATCTATGAGTAAAAATTTGTTTCCCGCTCTAGAAACTGGACGAACCTTGGAAACGTTCAAACGAGGCTGAAACATTTTCACCTCCTGTGAAACATCACAAATGCCAATGTGTTGTTTGCCTCTAATATTATCTACTGTGGCGACATTTGTACCAAATTGTCCCTGAGGTTTAAAGTTATTGGGTTCTGAATATTTACATGACGAGTGTGAGTGACGAGAAGGAGTTATTCTCGACAAAGGGGACACATTGCGGTCCCTGTCAATCGAGCAAAACAAAAGCTACGATCGGCAGAGATCGCAACAGGCAGCACCGCCATCGAGCAGACCACTAAGGTCCAACTTACGTATGGCTCCCTTAAAGGAATTGGCTGATTGCATTTTTAACCGCACCGGGGGGTTGAGGACCTCCCTTAAAAGGACCCCTTCCCCTGGAATTTCTACTCGTGAATTAGACCCCCTCCCCTGGAATTTCACATCTCATAAATGACCCTCTCCCCTGGAATTTCCTTTTTTCTGGCAAAATACCCCTGGAAAATATATTTTGGGATAAGATGTCCCTGGAAAGTCACCTTTTTTACCCCTCCCCCGTGGAATTACCAAGCGCCAAACACCCACCTCCCGTGGTATTTACAGAGTACAATACACATTCCCCTGGAAATTTTCCGCAGGTCCTCAAACCTATTTCTAACGCTTATTGTTAAAGATGATTTGCCTTACAGTTATTGCTTGTCCAACAGAAGGAAACATTCGAGGGTCTTTCCCAAGAAGCATTGTCAGCCTGTATCGAGTCCCTGAAGATAGCCAGCGCACTTATAACTAAGAGGAAGGTAAAGAGAAGCCTCCAGATTCTATGCGATCAAACCTTCTCATATCTGATTACGAGAGGCCAGTCCCTACTGACCCTACCCTCCCCTGGCCCTTAGCCTTGCTACGCTCCCCCTAAAGCGCCGTTTACACAAGCAATTTCTCTTTGACAATTGTTCTTTAACAAGGAAATTGACCGTGTAGACGCGCCAGCAATATTTCCTTGACAATTTTGATTTTCTCGTTTATAAGATGATACAAAATTGACAATTTTTCCTTGACAAGTATCCTTGTTGAAAAGCTAGCATATCTAGCTTTATTTGACAAATAAAACTCGTGTAGACGGCGGTCAAGAAGAAATACAATTTTTCATGATGTCACAATTACTAGAGCGGTTTTCACATGCCTGTCGTGAAACCAATCGCAAAGTAATTACACCAATTCTGAATAAAACCTCTCGACAGTCATCTGAAATCCGCTCTATCACCGCGTGATAGTAATTGTACTTGGCTTGGCTTACACAGAAACCGGTCACGTGCTCACTCGTTCATGATTGTCTAGTGCAAATATATCTCTTAGACGGCAACGCTTTTTTCGTGTTCCTAAATTTAAGACCAACCGCTTCGGCAATAGTTTTATTATTAGAAACTGTCTTTCGCGGTATACATAGGCCAATGTTTTTTAGTACACATTTTTATATTTTTGTAAATAGTTCCCTTATAAATATATCCTTAAATTTTATAATTACCTTGTCAACTTTTATTAATTTATTGTAAATAATATCATAATTCAACCTTTGGTTGCGAAGATTTTATTAAATAAACTATCTAACTAGGTTGTTTTGGTCTAAAAAAGGCTGTGTCACGAATAAATTTGTAATTACAGCTCTAAATGTGTATGTTATCATTCCCAAATCAATTAAAATACTTTAATAAGCAATAAGTGTTACCGGCAAGACTGCCGATTTTCAGACAAATTTCGATGTAACTGTTCATCCCAACAAGATTTCAAAAACTCATTGTTACAATCCGTTTCCATCCGCTATGTAGTAGGTCTATGAAGCTTACAGTTATGATCGATTTGTAGTTATAGGGCTATTTAACAAACCTACACTAGTATTTTGGTTATACATCAGTTATTTGTATGGTTTTGTACATCACCAAAAGTGCGCTAAAATCGTGATACTGCCCATTTACACGCTGCGATTTGTCGGGACGATTGTCGGACGATGCATTCACACGCTGCGATTTGTCGGGACGATTGTCGGACGATGCATTCACACGCTGCGATTTGTCGGGACGATTGTCGGACGATGCATTCACACGCTGCGATTTGTCGGGACGATTGTCGGACGATGCATTCACACGCTGCGATTTGTCGGACCTCTGCTTCGATCTGCAAAATGAAAATCGGGCTCGACAACAAAAATCTGTTGAATCGCATCAGATTTTTAGAAATCGGGCCGACACCGAACGTACGTAAACAAAATCGGGCCCGACAAATCGGCGCGTGTAAATGGCCCTAAATGCAGTCATGTGAAATTCACTCTATTCTAGAAATTAACAATGTTTAGTTGCTGTTATTCGCTTGCAGGATGCAATCAATGGGAACTTGTTCTTCATCAAGCATCTTCTGATCCTACGAGAGCAGATCGCCGCGTTTGACGTCGACTTCGCTGTCAAGGAGGTGACGCTGGACTTCAGTAAGATGCGGTCAGCGGCGCTTGGTCTGTGGAATAAGAGCGGCAAGCTGTTCTCATTGAACAGTAGCAACGCCATCTTGGAATTCCTGCTCGAGGTGAGCTATGGGCAATAGACCACTTTCAATATTAAAATTGCAACTTGAATACGAGGGTCAGGGGAATACAACAAAAGAAATAAATTATACATTTTTTGATGCCGATGCGGCTTCTTTTGATTTATTCCCCTGAGCCTCGGACTCAAGTAAGAATATTAATATATCGAAATTGGCAGTTTTCACGATGTTGCGCACGCAGCATAAATGGAATGAGAACAATGCTTGTTTGTTTGAATAACAAAAGCCGTCTTCGCCAGAACGAGTCGCAACGGCTCAAGGGTATTGTTATCACAACATCGTGAAAACGGTGGTCTACTCAGCATGGCGCCTTCTCTGGCCTCCTCCGCTTAAAGGCCCATCACCAACCGGTAGTCTTTGTTTTCAAATTGATCCATTGTTTTTCGGGTGCTCTGATTGGCTAAGGGTCCGCAAAGGCTCCCGGTTAATTATGGGCCTTTAAGTCAAACGAATGACACGAAAGCGGCTGCGTAGGGATGCTATGCCTTCTCGCACTTCGCGAAAAACAGGGCCTGATTTCACTAGCCCGCGCCCGTCCTCGTACAATTTCCTGATCAAGATAAAACGAATTGAATTACTACATGGAGAGAAAACATACTAGCTTGAATACATCTATTTCATTCACAAACGCACATGCCTGGCGCGAAGTGCAAGTGGCATTCTGCCTGAGATTCAACTCTCATTCTCTTCATACCTCTTAGGGAGCTCCTCAATTGACAGAAAGCTATCTGGATTCAAAAAAGGTGAGAAACTTTTATAAATATGTCATGCAAAGTCAATCAGCATTTTTCCTTAGCATAACCCCCAAGGGGTTACATTTCCTTCATAGTTACAGAGACTCTCAACGTAGAAAATCGAAACTTGTATAGAGTCCTAAAGTGATGACGTCAAAAAAACAAAATTTTCGATTTAGCAATATTTATAAGTTCCTCGATTTCGAAAGGGCATATCGATTGAAAGCTACACACCAAAAATGAGGTGAATCGGTTGAAACGCGACCGAGATATGGACCGCTGAATACATAATTTTGTTTAACAAATCTTTCACTGTATTTTTGGTTCAGTTCATAAAGTCATGAACTGAGTCCAAAATACAGTGATTTGTTAAAGAAAGTTATGTATTCATTGGGCCATAGCTCAGTCGCGTTTCAACCGATTCACCTCATTTTTGCATGCAACGTTCTTCGAAGTTGGTCTTTCATTATCCGTGGACTAAAATCTGAAATTCGAAATGTTTCAAATTTGTGACGTCACACTTTAGGACTCTATTCCCTGAGATAACACATTGGTGTGGGAGTTGTTCTCCAAGTGTATTCCATTTACAAAGCGAGGGCCAAAGGCGTAAGTTTTTTGTCTTTCCCTATCCCCGAGGGCTGAACACTGAGAAACTTCTTTGTTCCTTCACAACTTTCTAGGACCAGAAAACAGTAACACTAATCAATGGGCTATTGTAAGCCCCGCCAGCGCATACTCGGGCATGCCTTCCACATGCAAGCTATGCATCCCGACTCGTCGGAATTAGTATGTCAATTTTATGCTTGCAACTATAAAGATCAGATCTAGCTGAATTGTAATTTAGTCTGAAGATCGCAGCATGGGTGAAACCTGTGGTCACCCATAAAGGTCCACCCCAAATTGCTTGTCTTTCTCATTGCTTTTCTTTCTCATTTCAGGAAGTTGATAAGGAGCTACGCCTGGTTTGTGAGAAGTTCATTCATCAGGTCTCCGAATCTTTGATTTCACCACTGTCGGCGTTTCTGGACAAGGTAGTATTGTTTAGTTAGTTCTATGTTAGATCGAATATCTGAGCAGTTGCATAGTTGCAGCTGTTCTGCGACAGTTGCGAATGTTGTTTAATGAGCCCGTGTCAGCCACTCCTTTGTTATTGTTTTCTTTCGATATTAGAAGACGAATTACGTGAACAAAGTTGTTCTGCGACAGTCGCGACTATATGGAAGCCTGTGGCGTTCGCGACATCTGCAACACGCTGCGACTCTTGCCACTGCTGTTGCAAGAATCGCTCGTGTTCGCCCTGCGAACTGCTACGACACCCGTTTTCCAAATAGTTGCAGCTGTAGCAGAACAACTTTGTTGTAGCTCGATTTCGGATTAGCCCTCCAGCTTACCTGCATAGAAAATGTTTAGTACCAATATTTCGCGCGCGATTTTTTTTCTCCCTCAACAACACCTGATCGCTTCTATGCAGGCTTCCTTTCGACAGCAAACTATTGACTGGCTGACAAGGAGACCATTCATTAGCAAGTTGTCTCAATTTTGATTGGCTGACAGGAAAGCCGTTCGACAGCAAGATATGTCTATCATTCGTCGGCTGGGTTTCGTTTGTTTAACAAGAGTCATTTAATATCCATTCTGTTACAGGTGAATGTCATTTTAAAGCTCGCAGAAGATCAAGGCAAAGACAAGAGTGTATTCCTCAGACAGCAGCCATTTGCCAAGCCAGGTATAAAACCATTAACAAACAGCATAACATCTCATTTCAATGAGACCTTACTTACACAAACACTATGTCTAAATTACGCAGCAGATCTTACACAGAGCACATTTCGTATGATTGGTATTCTACTAGCCAAATACAAGTAAAACTTTCGTTTAGAGTGGTTTTCTTCCGACTGTGAAATATATACTAACAAAATACGCACTGCTATACACTATGAAAGTCATTTTTATTTTATTCTCCTTTTTAATTATGACTAGTAGACACTATTAAACACTGACTATTGAAAACCACTCTCTTTACTAGCCATCTTCTTTTTTTTTTTGCATCTAAAAGAAAAACTTAAAATATTGTTCCCGTGTTGTTCAAATTTTTTGACTTCCAAAATGTTCAGAATAACAGAAAATAAAATGATCCTACATTCGGCATACGATCATGTTTTCGCCATTGGTCGCCATCTTGATTGTGCGTGAGCAACGATTCAGATTCTAAATAGCTATCTAAACAAATCACACGTAGCTGGCTCGTCTCTTTATGGAGTGCCTAGTAGAAAATATATCATGGCTAGTGAATCCTTCCCATTTACTAGCCATTTGACTATTAAGTTCAAAAGTTAAGATCGAGCCCTGATGACGGTGAAAAGGTTAGGGCGCGTTCCATGTCGTGTCTAACGCTATTGTCCCGTGCCGTATCTAAGTATTTGATTGGTTGATTAGTCATTTCGCGTGATGTGATTGGCTGAAGATCAAGAAGGCGAGATTCCTTTCCACCAGGAATATTTGGGTCACACAGATAGATCCCTTAATGCTGATCCCTGAGCCCAATTTGTTGTCTCAATTTCTGATCCCTCTTCCAGATCTGAATCAATGATTGATCCCCACTGCTATCCTTTTGATCCCTGATCACGACCATATTTTTGGAATTTGTAGGCTTTGATCCCTGAGCTCATATACCATGTTACAAGCCTGTTTTCGCAGTAATATGACATCTGCTCTAGAACAAGTGGATATTCTACGATGCATAAAATGTGGAGGAGCCAAGTACCCTGATGCTGTCTAAAATTAGCGTGGCTACGTTCCCGTTTCTCACATGATATTTTTCTTTATTTTTCACTCCAGAAACTGTTCGCAAGGTTGTAAGTGAGACGTACATGTTACTGAAATCCAAGTTGCCAAGCACACTACAGAGCATGGCCTTATTCCTTGCTAACAAGGACACTGAGTACATCCTCTTTAAACCCGTCAAAGTAAGTACTACCAGGGAAATGGTGCTGCCTAGTCTGATTCTCATCCGCTACGGTAGAGTTCGCTGCCACTTCCTACCTCCGCGTCTGATGATCGTCACGGGGTCATGAGTCTTCTGTCGTGTTTACAGTACAAACGTTCTGTCGTTATATTTTAAAACCTTTCTGGTTCTGGTTGTTATCTAGCCTTAATCTCAGCCGTCCCTTCGCTTTTGGTCGTACCTCAATTTACGAGAGGAGACGTGTGAATTCACCTCGAGATCTTCTGATCCAAGATCGGTCAGCCGCACGCTACGCCAAGCAAAAAAGCAGAGTAAGACTCCCAAGAAGGCGTGCGTTGTCTTTAACGTTTAAAAAAAAGGTAATCAAGAGCGAAGGGACGGTTGTTATAAACCTCCTCGGCTTGGGCTTCATGTTTTCCCATTTCAGTTCACGTGGTATTCCCCTAAGTATTCTCTCTTTTTTTCTGCTACGCACCGAAGGATATATGAATATGGAAGCAATCCAAACAAAGAAAGATTATCCAAATGAATGCCACGTGATCTGAAATGGGAAAACATTGTGAGATGTGAG
This sequence comes from Scolanthus callimorphus, assembly GCA_033964015.1. NCBI lineage: Eukaryota > Metazoa > Cnidaria > Anthozoa > Actiniaria > Edwardsiidae > Scolanthus > Scolanthus callimorphus. The sequence goes on from CM066923.1 coordinate 20,996,498, forward strand.
TGTATATGCACGCGTTGAATGCAATGAGTCGTGTCATTCCCATGTCGATTTGGCGCGATAGGCACGTTTAAGCGGTTTGTTAAGACCCATTTGTTGCTCTCTGTTTAGGCCAAGGTGCAAGAATACTACAAACAGATGAATGAGCTGATCGGTGAGACATTCCCGGAAGAGGACACCCAGATCATCGGATGCCCCTCCATACAACAGGTGGGTGTTGCTGGGTTTCACTCAACGCATTTTCTCAAATGGTGCGCAAACACTGACCACCATGTGCATCCAACCAGTAAGATCTCTTTTGAAATGCTACAGTTCAGCGGTTGATAATTCTGCAGGGAACCGGAAATGACGTTTAAAGCTGGGGCCAAATAAATTCAACATCTGATATTAACTTCATTCAATATTGGGTGCCAAACCAATTAAACTTTACTCGAATCACTAAAAAACACTCATCTTAATTTTCCAGGTGTCGCTGTTACTCGCCGTGTCTTGATCACGATCACGTGTCTTGATCACATGGGTAAAAATATTTAGTAGATGGGATTTTAGTAGGTAGTCCTGCCAACAAAGATGGGTAGAAAGGAATCTAGAGATTTTAAATGATCTGTAAATAGCATAGCTCCATGGCATGTTCTATTGTGTATAAATTAAATGACACCATTCACGACACGCGAATTATTGCCCCACGATTAAATGGAATAAATTAAAAGAATAAGCAATCGATGTCAACGTCTTCATTGTGCATTAGTTCGAGTTTTGTCTGATCAAAACGTTTATTGTTCAGTTATTGTTACATTTAAAGGGGCTGTGTCACGGTTGTTTTACAAAATGTCCCCAAACATATTAGTGAGTTAAAAAACTAAGTTATATGTTTCTGGTTTTACATAAACAACCAGAATCCTATATTTTCAACTTCAGCTTAGTCTGCAAAAGGAAACCTAACATTTACATAATATAAACCCTGTTAAGACAACACAGACAATGTAATTACAAATCAATTCCTGTTTATTGTCTTGCTACAGGTTCCACGTGTAGCTTCATGCTTTATTTTCTATTTACATTATTCAATCTACTTCCTTTGTATAATTTGACATATTTCTAATATTTTCTTTGAATTTCCTTTCTCTGTGCAAGAAAATATGATCGAGTATAATTAGAGTTCCCGATCGTGCAATTTTACTATATAAATATAATTTTAATGATTGTGTGATGCTGGAAACGTTTTCAATTTTCCTTTGTTTTGTACCAAAAATACATATCGTCCCTTCCGTTTATTTACGGTATTGCTATGTGTGTTTAAGCGTGGACAGAAACTTTTCCCGCGTTGTTTCAGGCGAGACAAAAGAAAGCATGTTTTCAAAATGCTGTAATTTGATTGGCGGAGACGAGTTTTGACACGTGCTAAATCAAAACGTACGTATCAATGTCTCGTAGATCAGAAATGTATCGTTCGTGCTTTCGGGACACAACTTAACAGTGCTTAAAACAACGCCAAAAATATTTGGTGTCCACGCTTAAACGCAAATAACAGTATCTGCAATCTTAGACAGATTAGTTGGCTAAAATTGATATCCCGCCCTCTCCTCCCGCCCCTCTCAATGTTGGATGGGCTAGGCAAAAGATTTTGAGCGTTTTTTACCAACATTGAAGGGGGAGGGGGGGGGGGGGGGAGAAACGATGACGAATAAAGAGGTAACGTGTTGCATGCTTGCTAAAAGGTCAAGTCAACAAATTATTCAAGATAATCTGTCGAGGATTGTGGGTTATTTACAGTCCAGGTTACTTGGAATACATGTTCAATAATAGAAGGGAGCAATGTGTATAAATGCAAATGAACCTCGTATTTGGACATAACAGCCTCCTATGTGGACATGAGTGCATCGTATTTGGAAATCCTTATGTGGTAGTCGTACGACAACCCTACTCTGACCCATCTGCGAGTTTTGATACAGAATCAATCTCGAACCCAGAGCTCCCCGTGGCTCGTCTCCTCGGCGGAGGCTCTGGTGACAGTCATACTGAGGCATGCTGATACAGAGCCGTTCAGAGAAACAACTTTCTGTAGTTGCCCCGACGTACAAAATCTTTCGTCCTGTACTCGCTGTCAGATTTGTTATCTTCTTCCAAGGTGAAGTAGTCATAATACATTATACGAATGGAAAATGAGTCGCGCGATTGATAGTTCTGATTTGTGGAACGTTTTCAACGTCGCAATAAGCCTTTGCTGAGGTGATTCAAGTATCTTGGCCTTGTTAGGTAATACTTGACAACAGCGTCCAAATTTTGAGGTGCATTGCCTTATAAAGATCACACGACAAATGAATTATTTTTATCACGTAATTAGTCTATAACAGCCTTATATGGTAATACACAGATCACGTGACCATATTTGGTAATAGCACACAGATGCATGTCTTTATTGGCTGTCTTATATCACGTGGTCACGATTCACAAGACAGCATGACCTTATATGGCAGTGTACACCTCACGTGATCATAGGTACGTATTACCAACAAGTGCTGGTCTGCATTAGTATTAGTACGAGGAACACGACTAGAGTTATAGCACCCCAGGGCATGACCATATATCGCAGTGTATACGTCACGTCATCATAGGTACGTATTGTTACCACCTAGTGTGCTGGTCTGCATTAGTAATAGTACGAGGAACACGACTAGAGTTATGGCACCCCAGAGGTAGGACTTCTTCATTGGAATCGTGAACAGCGCAGCCTGAAAAAATACAAGCGGGAATCGGTTCATGCTATACTACTATAAAGTATTGGCTAGTCCGACACTCATTGGGTAGGCCCTTCGTAAGATATTTCGAACATTATTGTACCGTACCAAGAATAGTGTATTGGTAATGATTATTTGATTTTATTATATAAACTATAGTGTTTTATCAGGATTTTATATTTCGGCCACTGAGAAATATCGTTGTGAAAAATTACGATAATGCCCACTATCGCGGAATTCATCAAATAGAAACTTTTTCACAAAAAAGTTTATATAATCAACAGAATAATACATGGGCGCTTGAAAATATGAAATATATCTTCTTGTGTTCAAATTTGATATCTCACTCGTTCGCGCGCTCACTCGAGATATCAAAATTTGAACACTTGAAGATAAATTCTCTTCGCACTTGTTTCGGCGCAAACTCGTAAACGTGTGAAACGTTTATTTTGTATCAAGTAGTACGCTATTTTCTCCTGGAGCCTACTCCGGGTTCTAAGATCGCAAGATTACGGCGATCTTAGGACGTATCCATTCTGTGGTAGAGGACCTAGTTTAAATAAACAAAGCCTACTAACCTTGAGGTCTATGTTCTGTATGAAGAGTAAGAAGGAATCCCTGTCGAACTGAGTTGTCCCCGGATAACCAAACACTCGTATTTGTAAACTCCGCTGTTTGAACTCGGACCCACAAGCCGTCAGATACGACGCCTGAGAGAAATAATGGATAAAGGTGAAGTCCAGTTTCGAATTCTCTACTCTACCACTGAATAGGCATCGACGGCACAAAAATACAGCAGGAGCCTCAATCTGAAGTCGACAAAGTTGTGTCGAATACCGACAAGAAACTGCTGAAGCTTGAATTGAGACAATAGTCAAACTTGAGAAAACGTTTCGCGGACTCGTTGGTATTCACAACTTTTTCGACTTCAAATTGAGGCTCCCACTGTATTTATGCGCCGTTGATGCATATTCAGCGGTAGAGTAGAGAATGGGGAGTTTGCAGGTGTTGCGTGACATTTTGAATCTTGATCCTAACAAAAAGAAAATACCATAATTGAAAAGAGCTTGCCGAAATTAGAAAAAGCCGAAAATTTGAGTTGATTTGGATAAATATTAGCAAAGTTATTGGCGCCCGAAGTAGGCTGTTTCTCTATACGATTAATGCCCACCACAACATTAAACCTATAGGAAAACAACCAACTTCCGACGCTCATAACTTCTGTGTTATTTGTCGAAATCACCTCAAATTTGAGGATTTCACATATTTCGGTGAGCTCTTTTCAAATATGGTGTTTTTATTTTGCTAGGATCGAAATTCAAAATGTCACGCAACACCTGCAAACTCCCCATTCGAACCTGGACTATTCCAAGAAATAATGCCTATCATTGTCAAAGTCGATTAGTGTGAATCAAGTGAACGCAAGCGCAAGCAACTAATCAATGTTGATTTTAGGCTTCGCTTGCGTCCTGCGCTTGCCTTCTAGTGAGAACCAGCTTTTAGAGATCAGGCAGCTCACAACTGCGACGTACCATGACAAGGGGACACATAAATGTGGCGACACAGTTCACAGGTACTATCGCACGATACGCCACTTGTGATGGAGGGACACTAGAGGGCTCCAAGAATAGTATACACAGTCCTGGAACAATGAGATCAATTTGTCAGCCTGGGCATGCTTTTCTAGTCTATGCTTGACAGGGAACGAAAACATTAACAGGTAAATCTTGAATCGAAAAAGATTGTTTTTCTTCTATTCATATCCATACAGTTTTATTTACCCACGTTAGCCACAACAATAATGTCATAAGTGAGATTAGGGGCCGACCATTTAACTTTTGAGGGGGGGGGACTTTTTTTGTCAGTGCAAGATTTTTTATGCGGTGAGTTTTTTTTCCAATAAGAAAGAAGGGTTTTAGTTACCATTTTGCTGTGCAGGAAATTTTTTTCGGCCCTCCCTCCTTAAGAGTTAAATGGTCGGCCCTTCAATGGAACACACGCCTAAATCGAGGAATGCTCATTTTTTTCTAAACAAGCGCTCACCTACAGAAATGAAAAAAAGAATTATGAAAATCATCAGGGTTCGAACCTGTAACTTTCCAGCTACTATACCCAAACCCTAACCACTACGCTATGAGTGAATTCGCTGGTTCGGACAGCTCGTTTTATTGATTACGTACCTTAATAGTATTAATCTTTAATAGAACGAGGCATATACTATAAAAATATACTAAAACGATGTATTAACCCTTATCCTGACTAGTAGTCTTGATAGTTCAAATATTTTGAATGTTTTTAGGTCAATTTGAAGTAATATTATCAAAAATATCGTTAAATTATTCATGGTGAGCATTCCTCCATTTAGGAATGACGTTCAATGGACATACTGGTTTCCGTTTTTATTCTACCTCTAGGACAAATAGAACTGACATTTTCTAAATTGAAAGTCTACAAAACACATCTATGGCACAACTAGCGTGCTCGCAGGACGTGCAGAGCTGTTTCATACGAAATGCTGGTTACTTGAACAACCGCTACCACCTTGGATTTTTGGACAAAACCATGATAAAACCTCTACATTTGGGAGCTGTACCTTCTAAAACAGCGGTGTAGCCAGGAATTTCTGAAGAGGGGGGCCGGATAGTGAAAACATGGGACGAAAATGTTCAAATTTCCTCCAGCGAATACAGTAAATGTATGGGAAAATCTCCCGAGAAAGGCCCCCCTGGCTACGCCCCTGTAAAAATTGTACGTTTCTAATGTACATTCCCTCATTGTCATGTTGTACGAGGGATATACATTCTGTTTTGTTATTTATTTGAAAGATTCCTCTAATATTTGTGTTGTGATTGAGTTCCCTGCAGATGTTACACGCGTAGCCGTCGTTCTATGAGGATGAAAACCTGGACGTTTTTTAGAATTCCAATGCAAATGACATAATTAAATGGAAATTTCATCAATATTGTTTTTCATTATAGGCGAATACTTCAAATACTGCTGCTATGGACAATAGACCGATCCCGTCTTCGCATTAATTAATCACCAAACAATGGGCGGTTTTCCCTATGGAATTCAAAATGTCCGAGCAGCAAACTCGAAATTCGAAGATTTTGAATGAATTCTTCAGCATTTCATGACGAAAATATAAAACCCATATACTATGAGCAAACTTCTAACACTTTCCTGCAATCGGTGTATTTTTCATGCTCTATGCCAAAGTAACATTTTGGCTTGTCCGACGTAGCAACAGTAACTAGGGAGTAGAACAATGAAGCGGGATCGGTGAATTGAGTGTTTCACGTCCTGTGCATATTCTGAAGGCATTTCCTTACCTATCACAGCCACTTCACAAAAATTGAAAATAATTAAAGTTGTGAATACTGATGTCACCCCGTTCAGGCTATCAAGATTTTTTTTGACCTCCCAGAGATCCTAAAAACAGAAAGAAGAAAGCAAATTACTTATATCAAAACACATTTAAATGTGTTTAAAAACTTCCGTTTTCGAAACCTCGGCCGCGTTTTGTAAGGATGGCAAACGGTAAATGCGAGATGGAGATCGAGTAATTCCAGGCTTTGGTGGACAAAAATATTGTACCAGAGTAATATCAGGGATATACAAATTCTATTTGCATTTTCTAAAAGCTTTAGATGTACACCCATTGACTGTAGTAACACCTGCAAAAACAAATTCTCATTGAAGCCTGTAAAAATATTTTTCAAAGCAGAAAAAAGTAGGGCAAACACAAGAAAAAATAAAAATTGAATTCGTTTCAGTGTTTGATGTTTTTAGAAACGGATCCTTTTCACAAGATATTGAAAACAGACTCAAAGAAGTTTGCAATACAATGCAAATGATCTTGGTACAAGATTTTGTCCACTGCTTACTCGAACTGCTGACGGATTCCTTCCTAAATTGCGATTCTTGCTGCAATTTTTGTCGCGCGAGTCGCGGCGATTTTTCTCGCACGTACTCGTGAACTCAAACTCACTAAAGTAAACTATGTGCAACTCGGCGCGATCTGCCGCGATTTTTGTCGCGTGATGTCGCAGAGATTTCAAACATGTTCGAAACTCTTTGCAACTTCATGCGACTTGAAGAAAAGAGAGCACAAAAATCGCACTGGATTTGCATCACGTTTACACAAGAGCGTTGGAATTACTACTCGCACGAGAAATATCGCCGCGACAAATGCAACAAATATCGCAAGTGTAGACCGATCTTTAAACGTTCTCAATAAAACACTTTTTTCATCGTATTAGTCAGTCTAATCTCCTACCTTCATTACATGCCCAAGATCGGCGGATTTCTCTTCTAGTCTGAGTGCAATGTCCTTGAGATAATAAATCAGGAGCTGCGACTGAGCGCAGTAGTTCAGGATGATAACAAAGGACACACAGTTTGCTACAAGTGTCCCTAGTACCATCATAGATACGGCCACCCACTGCCGACTAAAAAGAGAAGTGAATTTTTATTAATAAATGAATGAATGGGAAAAGTGCTAATTTAAAGCGTTCTGCAACGTGTCAAACTATTGTCAGTTGTAGAATAAGCAATACAGACCAAGCAGATGCATGCAGAAGGTTAAAAAATGGTCCTGGTTTCAAGCCGGTTGTGGACTGAGGCGATCAAAACAATCGCCTCGGTGTTATTCAGAATAATGTCTTCTTTACACGTCAAAAAGTACCGCAAAAAGGCCTAATACCCAAAATTCAATAGCGGTGCGCACAGCTTCTAAAATTAGATCACGAGACTCTGACAAACAACCCCTTTGAAATCCCATTCAGAAGGATCGCGCTCGAAATACGAGCCAGGGTAGGAGTACTACATACAAGCGCTGCTATCTACAAGTTTACGAATTTATTTTGTATCGTTCTTTATAGAGAAAATGGGAGAAAAGTATATTTGCTTGTCTGAGTTTTAATTAGTGTGACGTCATCTGTGCGCTGGGCTATTAAAACACGCCACGTGCAATGGCATTCTTCTTTCGCGAAAGTTTTAAGGAATGGGCGTGTTTTTAAATGGAGAAGTAACAAACTGTCTGTGGTTGCACTTTAAATGCTTTAAGGAAATAACCCTATTTGCAATAATATTTTCCATACCTGGCAATGTGTCTGAATCCTGTGACGGAAGGGAGTCCAAAGGAATAGCAGAACAGAATATACGTGGCAAGTGTGACGATCAGCCATAGAATACCAACAATCAGAAAGGACCTGAAAAAAACGTGAAAAAATAGGTCACGAAAAGTGGCTTTTAGAGCGTATTTCACTTGACTGCAGTAAGACCAAACACAACTAGCCAATCACGAACAAGAGAAATTACAGGTTGCTGCTGAATGGATTCTCCGTCAGCCAATCAAGTATTAAAGCCAAGTCAAGTAAAACCATTACTACGGATCTCACAGAACTGTCGCGTTGTGTTTGAAATTCATGCTGTTACCACGTCCACAAACATCTACAAGTTTGCCTACATTCCTTTGTTCACGTAAATTTCGATTTGACAGGATTTTCTTGTTACACTGCAAAAGCATCAAAGAAACGGCGCCAAATGAACTTATCAAGGCCTAAATTAGCGGAAAATGCAAACAATCATCCCTCAAAGTATAATTAAGTACAAATTACTAAGATTGTATGTCTTGTTTATGGTTTTTTATTCATTGTAAATTCCCGCCAAAAAACGACAGCAGATGCAAACGTTACAGAATCCAGACAAAAGAAGGACGAATGTAGGCGTGGCGGCGTAAACTTTCAAGGCAGTGTGACAGTTCGGTGAGATCCGTAGTATCACTCAGGGCTTGTTTAGACACGAACGGAAGCGCAAGACGCAAGCTCAACGCAAGTGTAAATCATAGCGACGTAAGCCTAAAATCAACATTATTTTGTTTGCTTGCGCATGCGTTCGCGTGATTCACACTAGACGCAAACACAGGCGCAAGTACCGCGTAACTTCAATTGGAACATCGTGTCATGAATCCTGTTCAATAATGTTGAACCGTTCGACATTCGTAAAAAAAAGATCCGTAAAAATCAAAGCTCTTGTCCTGTAAAATAATTCTATAATTCAAAATCTTCACAGTGCTATCTCTTAGCCATCGCTTTCAACTGAATTGAAAATTGCTGAGTATCTACTGAAAACGCTGAAAATTTCACTCTTAAGAGAACAATAGAAAAGTTGAATGGGCAGGTTGAACTGTTTGACCCCGGCCTAAAGACAATACATTTTTATAGCTGCTTCTCTTTTTACCTTAATCGTTTAACAATTTTAGCCTGCACTTTACTTTGTAGAAATACCTTGACAAAGAAGAAAAACAATTACAAGAATATCCTTCCGGTGATTCTATCCATATAGTATATAGTGTGGGATAGCAGTCTACTTCACTTCTGACCGCCGGCAACTTTCGTGGGCTGTACTACTGATCAGTTTCAAGGAAATAAAGCAATAGAATACATAAATATGCCAATTATCTTGCCCTCAAAATGCAAGAAAACACCTTTTCAAAATTTCCTGGGGGCATGCCCCCGTATTGTAAGGGACCCCAAAACTCAGCCTCCTACTTCCAAAATTTAGCCTGCTACTTCAAAACTTATTGAAACCCCTGGGACAGGTCATTAGTAGTGTGAGATATATGCTCAGAAAGGAATAAATAAAAAAATCAAATATCCGAAGAAAAAAACACTAGAGAGCTGGCTCACAGTAGCTACCTGCAACTTCTGCAACTTGGTATTCCACTTACCATTTCAATGAGTGCATGTAATGTCTCACTCTCCTGTATCCTGAAGTGGTAGAAACCCATGGCAAAAGCCAGGAAGTGGAAAAAGTTGGGAACTATATACCCACTTAGCATATGAGTACATTCTGTTGGACGCCAATCAGGTTTTGAGGGAGCAAGAGTTTCCCAGGTCACTGCATGATTCCTATGTTTTGTATGTTTGGTTGGATGGTAATCTGTATGTTTGATTGGATGGTAATCTGTTGGAGTTTTATTTGGTAGTGATAAGTCCTTCATGTACTCCCTTGGTGTTGTTGTGGGCTTTGTCGTTGGTGCTGTTGTTGTCTTGGTGTGGTTTGTACTGTTTGTGGGTGCTAATGTGGAATTATGTGGTGTTGTTATCACTGGGTGCTTTGTTAGTGGTTTTGCTGTGCTCACTTTGACCTGAAAGAAAAGAAAATAATAGGCATACTTGCTCATAACGAATTTGATCAATTAACGAATTATGCCACGTTATCAGTTACATTTCTTTGCAATTTCCTAAACAAGTAAACTAATATATAGATTTAGCCACTGGCTAAAAGCGGAGCTCCCGGTTACATATTTTTCTGTTAACGAGGCGAAAAGGTTGCCATTGTACATAGGCGTAGTCTTGCACCGTCATACCACTCGACTAAGCAATTGCACCCCCTTGCCACTTCCACCACACAAGTCTGGTTGTCTGAGGTTTATCCTTTCCTAAGATATGTTCTTTTTCTCTTGTGATGACATCATCGATGACGTAATACCACGTGACCATGCAGTTGCACCCCCTTGCCACGTAGATAACTTCACCCGTTTGGTTGTCTGAAGTTCATTCCTTCCCGAGATATGTTCTTTTTCTCCTGTGATGACGTCATCGATGACGTCATACCACGTGACCATGCAGTTGCACCCCCTTGCCACTTAGATAACTTCACCCAAGTTTGGTTGACTGAGGTTTATCCCTTCCTGAGATATGTTCTTTTTCTCCTATAATGACGTCATCGATGACGTCATACCACATGACCATACAGTAGCACCCCCTTGCCACTTAGATAACTTCACCCAAATTTGGTTGTTTGAAGTTCATCCCTTCCCGAGATATGTTTGTTTTCTCCTGTGATGACGTCATCGATGACGTCATACCACGTGACCATACAGCTGCACCCCCCTTGCCACTTAGATAACTTCACCCAAGTTTGGTTGTCTGAGGTTCATCCCTTCCAGAGATATATTATTTTTCTATTTGATGACGTCATCGATGACGTCACGTCACCATGTTACAGCACCCCCTGGTAGCACAGAGAAAATCTCCCAAGTTTGGTTGTCTTAGCATGTTCCCTTGAAGAGAAATAATTTTTTTTTAGTATACCACAGGGTTCCCATGAGTTTCCGCATACGGCCGAGGAATGGACGTACGTACGCTATACCTTTAATACCAGGAAGAAACAAAAAAATTCATATCTCAAGAAGAGAACAACCTATGGCAACCAAACTTGGACACATTCATCTTTTGGGCGATACCATTTCAACGCCCTAATCATTTGACTTGGCGCCGTCAATAACGTAAGCAAAATGAGCAAGAAAGCCTGTGACGTTTGAAAATCAACTCCATAGTTATGCTAGACGTTATTTCCTTAGGTATGGTGCTCCGCTTGCGTGGGCCTTCGGCCCGCGCAGGAGCTCCGCTAAAAAGTTTTTTGCCATCGTGCTTGGTTGACTACCCTCTTGGAAATCTAGAGGTCTATATTCATATAGGCTTGTAGTGAAATAGTTGAACAAGTACATCTATGACTGTTCAGCCGCAAATAGCCTATTCAGTGAATATAACTCCTGAATAATGAATCAACTACTGAACAATGTAGACAGATAGGAGGGGTAGCCCATTAAGGGAGAGCTACCAGATTTTACTGGTCCAAAGCAAATCTACCCCACAAAGTGCAGGCAAATTGTTGGGTTTGGTCAAAATATATTTTTTAACCCTAAGAATAGAAAGCACCATTCACGGTCAGAAAAAAATTAACCCTCTGGCATCACTCAAGGCATTTTGCCTGCAAGTTTTGTTGACAGATATAATTTATTTCCGAGTCAAATGCTGCAGTTTCCATTTTCATACCTCATGTACATCTAGACGAGCTTGGCATGCTGTTACACTTGCAACATAGCTGAATAACAGCAGCAGGAAGATAACTAATGTGTAGATGACGTTCAATAAATAAAGAAACTTCCGACAACTAAATGAGTCCCGACAAAATGGTCTCCAACCAATCTGTGGAGAAAGGGAAGAAAACCTTCTTTCTTGAATTTGTGCTTACTGCTCAAAGATAATAGCTTATTATATGCAGCTAAAATTTGGGTTTAAATAAAGAGAAGTGTGTATTTATTGTGTGGTTCCAGAAAATATCCAATATCCAAATCCTCCCCCATGGAAGGGTGATGAAAAGTGACCCCCATCCCTCTGGAATTTCCAATGCAAAATACAGTATTTGTATGGAAAAGATCAGGTAAATTGACCCCCACACCTCCGGAATTTCCAATACCCTTCCGGGGGTGGGGGAATATTTTCTGGAACCAAAATTTTTTTTTATTGCAGACAGCATTTATAGGTCCAGTGATCATTATTTCACAGACCATGTGAGGGTTGCTATTTTTTGTGGGAAGGGCACAACAATTTCGTTCACCCCAGTTTAGGGAAGGGTCTGATTTTGTCAGTGCCACTGGTGTAGGGTCACAATTTCTTCTCACCAAAACAATTCTTTTATATGGGATCCTGAGGTCTTTTAATGTGCAGTTACTCAGATATACTCCATGCTTTTATGGATAATTTCTGGATTCTCACATCACATTTTGAAGACATAACTGATGTTATTATTCAGCACATCGATGCACTGCCCAAATATGGTCATTGGAACGCCAATAGCTGTCTTCTGTACATGACAGCTATCCTGCGATATCCGTCTCTGAGGAAAATATGATGTTTTGAGCTCGTAAATAATACACAAGTCATTTTTTCTGTGGTTTTGTGCTTATCGATGTGCTGAATAATAAAACCATTATCCTGCTCGATTTTGCAGAATATGGTCTGATTTTAGCCAACTCGGGACTTCGTCCCTTGTCGGCTAAGTATCAGACGATATTCTGCACAATCTCGCAGGATAATGGTTAAATATAGATCAGGTCACATGACCATTTTGAAAAAATCATCATCATAGAGCCAATTAGATAGTTCTAGTAATTAATTCTACAGTCTGTGGGAATCCTAACAATTACCAACGTGTATTTCCTGCAATCCTATACTTACAACAGAGAGCATGAAGAAATAGGGAACCATGACTTGCTGATGGCATTTCTGAAGTACTGTGGAAATCGGGCTGAATATGCCTGCTTGGTAGGACCCATCTCGAATCTGGATAATAAAACATATGTCATAAGCATTCCATACGGTAACAAATTAGAGGTTTTTTCAAAAATCTCTAAGCTGTAAGGCTTTTAGTAAATGATAAGACAGATTCTTCAGAATCAAGACTTATCCACAATGGACGGCAGGCAAAATGAAGCAGGGATAGGGGTGTATTATGGATATTGTATGACGAAGTGTAGGGGAGGGGGTAATAGACCTCCTTGGGTTGGTCGTAATGTTGCCCCATTTCAGATCATGTGGCATTCATTTGAATATTCTTTCTTTGTTTGGGTTGCTTCCATATTTCATATATCCTTCGGTGCGTAGCAGAAAAACAAAGAAAACATACTCATGGGAATGCCACTGAATGATCTGAAATGGGACAACATTACGCCCAAGCCGAGGAGGTCTATTAAGTGTTCATATTCTTTCCTCTTTTTACTTTCAATATTATCCAATATAAAAATCCAGGTCATTTCAATCCCCCAACAAATAAACACTCTTTTGTCTTCAGTTATTAAAGAAACAAGTACGACCGCAGTGCGACCTGTTATTTTCTGAAAGGTTTAGAAAAATATACAAATGACAAAATGAAAAAATGGTAAGCTGTCAAGAGAATGACTGTCAATATCAAAATATTGTTCAATTGAATGGCATAAAACTAAAAATTCATTACAATTGCAAACAAATTCTGATTGGCGTGCTTTCTCAGTATTAACAACGACGATATGCTTAAAATAGCTGAATATGTACAGAGAAGGTCTGCACGACAGAAACAGAAAGGAAACGTTGGAACATAAACAAAGTGATAATTATTTCGTAACTCGTCAACACAGTAATAAACACATTTCTCCTCTATTAATTCAGTAACTTTCATCCATAACTTACTTCAACAGGAATAGAACTTTCCCAGAGATCAGCAAATGACGACCTTGAGCTGCTCAAAGTATTTTCCAATTCGCTTCCGCGAGGTTCTTGCATGCCGTTGTTAACACTATGACTGTACATTTGAAATGGGACAAGCTTCTTCAACTGCGAAGAAAAAGGCAAAACGAACCTTGGTACAACTTTGAATAAGTAGTAGTGAACTTAATGAAGAACGTATCAGTGTTCACCAGTTTCGATTTCTCGCTGAAATGTTCATCGCGTTCGAATTCCGATGGCTTGTTCGTCTCACTTGACATATCGATAACAACAACAAAGGGCCTCAAGGGTATTTGCCGCGCATTCGATTTCGACAAAAAAGACTGGGCCGAGCATTGAATAAAAGTACTTTGAACAAACAGAGCAAAGTCAAAGTCCACCAGAAATATACTTTGGACCACATGCAGGGTACACAATAGTGGAGTATATCCAACACTAATTTGGCAGACTTTCCTAAATTTGTATTATTTTGATTATAGAATCTTTAACACTGCTATTTGAAATGCAGAGTTTGTATCTCTGTAGCAAAACGGAGTAGAAGTTTGCAAATCAAGTCTGGCCAAACGTCACTCGTTTGACCTCGATTATCAAAGGACTTGAGGTCCTTGAATTACTTGTGCTCGGGCTTGAACAATATTGAAGATAAAATGGTACATAAAACGGGTCTACAGAACTTCATGCCATAATACAGACCTGGAATTTTCGGCTTGCCCGTTTTTCAGACATCTATATAACATGTGCCCGGTACAGCCTGGTACAATACTTCTCTATCTCTATGAACGGGTTATCACATTCGACTCACTCGCGTTACCCATCTATCAGGTCGTCGTGTCAAAAGGTCAACAGAAATGGTCACGTTTTCTAGGTTTCCGCAGCACGAAACCCCGATTTTGAATTGATGAAAAAAGCCTAGATTTTCAGCCGTACAATACAAAACAGGGACGTCAACTCTCCCGGATTTGCCGGGAGTCGCCCAGTTTTTAACCTCATTTCCCGAAAAAACGGTGTCTCAAGGTTTTTCAAGCGGCAGGGTTGACGTCCCTTAGAAACGTCAAATAGTTCAGCATGCTCTTTCTCTTTATGTGGATCGCGTTTCGATAATGGTAATATTTAAAGGGATTCGCACCGGCATAATTTTGAGAATGGCATAGGTCAGAGTATTGAGCATAATACTGGCATAATGGCCGAATTTTCAGCATAACGCTCATTGAAAATTTAAGAAAAAATATCGAATTTGGCTTTGCATTTGACTCTTATCTGATTTTTCTGGTCTTTCTAAGGACATGTAAGATCACCTTGTAATGAATGGCCTTTTGTGAGATAAGAATAAAAACGTTACGTTTTAAGCTTTGAGGACACGTTTGGGTGTGTTCAAGGGAGAAATTTTAATCAGCATCACACGAGCATAATCGGCATAATGGGAGGTTTTTAGGGCAAATTTCCGAGCATATCTGGGCATAGTAGTGGCCTTGTAGTTTACCAAAAGCTCATGATGTAGCGCTTTTGAGTTTACCCATGTCCTCTTGACTGAGTAAACAAGGGGACAAGGGAAAACGAAAGAACTGAAGATATAACTTACAGCTGCTGTGACTTTCATGTTATACACGATCACGCCAGTTGGATTTTCAGCGTTCTCACATGTCAATCACTGCGAACGGTGCGAGCCAATTATATCCTTCCCCAGTTTCTCCTAGCGGCCCTATAGGGAGCCACACAATAAGCGTGTAGTAGTAATATTGCATCAGTGCACGCCAATCCTTATGGAAACGGAGGCTTTTTTCAGGCCCCTTGAAGATAGGTCCTGTATTGAAACCCAATAGGAACCTGTATATTTCACCTGGAAGCCTGGAGCCCAGTGACCTGCTCCCTTAGTCCAGTCCCTGAACTTTTCTTCGCGACTCGGGTAGGCTGTGGTCTAACCGAAAGGAGACCACAGCATACCCGAGCCGCGAATGAGAGTTCAGGGACTGAACTGCAAAACCCTTTGAAGTTTGCCTTCTATAGTCCATGGATGGGTAGAAGCAACGATACAAAGGAACGCACAATATCTTTACAAACTTAGCTTTTACTGCGCAATCTTTTCACTCGCACACGACAAGCGAGCAATACTAGATAGTTCAATAGTAATCCTATAAAAACCGAGTGTCTTGTGAATATGAAGTGTCCTTGTGTGTTCACTTTAATCATTATGTTCAACGATTCAAAACTCAAAATGTACAAAATCTGAGCTAAAATGTGATAAAACTAAGACTAAAAATTGATGAGTTCTTTGAAATTTTCTCGTGAAGTGTACATTTCCTGAATGATTAAAACTGTGCAGTCCTTTCCAAGTAAAAGATTTGCACATTAGTTTGGCGTTAAGGACGATTAAACAAAAGTATAGTAAATATTTTTACCAGTAAATGCGCAAACAGAGAGATTAAATAAAAAACGTCGTGTTCAACTGACGTCTGAAATCAACCGGGAACTCTTGTAAATCTACTCTAGGGCCCGTTCCCACGAAGCAGGCTTCCAAGGATGAAAATGTCTTCTGATTGGCTAAAGTTTTATTTGAGAACCAATCACAAATCGAGCTTCATCCCGGCAGTCCTGTCTCATAGAACCTGCCTCTAGAACCTGGAAACGTTTTGTCATCTCATAATGCGATTAGGCATAATTTACCTCGTCATAACTAGCTTATTCAGAGTACCAGAGTCTTCAAGCTCAACTCTGACAAGTTGTTCACTGACAAGCTCAGGCAAAGAGACTTGGAAACTCTCGTACCATGGGTATAACTTACTAAAATATAGATCATTTGTCCTTATCTCCTCTTTAACTCACGGCGAGAAAAAATACCACAGTAGGAAGCTGCTTGCAGGGGTTACCTCGCGATTTCAAGCGCGAGATCAACCTCATCCTCAGGGACTTGTGGGTAATTTTCAAGATGGCGGCTCTGGCAAGACCTCTTGTCATGACCGTTATCTTGGACGCCGCCATTTTGACCCACCACCTTGGAAATTACCCACAAGACCCTGGGGCGAGGTTAGCTTGGCGCGAGATACGAATTCCGGTCGCCATATTGGACCGGCTAAACGGAAAGTCTGGGACGAGTGTGCAAAGTAGCAAAGTGCCAAAAATGGCGGTCGCTTTCCATCTTTACCGCACTGCAAGAACAGGCAACTGGAGTATAATGTCATCTAGTCTATCTTAAAAACCCCATGGGGGTATCCGTTAACTTAAAATCGGGACTACAAAGCGGTTTTGTACAAAGCAATTTTGCAGTAGCACTGAAGGGCGTTAAAGATTACCTACATCCTGTCCTTCACTCTTGACGCTCTAAGCTCTGCTAACATTAGGCTCTGCTGGAAGTAGAGCAGATTTCAGATAACTGTCGGAAATAAACCAGACTTGCGTTTTCTGTGTTTCTATTGGTTGAGGCCTGGACCCGTTGTTTAGTCAACCAATCAGAATACGAAGGAAAAAAAACACTGACTATTGTTTTCCTCGGTCACGACAAACGCATGTCACACTTACTTCACCCCCTGATTGGTTTGTTGTTGAATGGGTTTCGTTTCTGATTGGCTAAGTGTATTTACTTCGCCCCCTGATTGGTTGGTTGTTGAATGGGTCTCGTTTCTGATTGGCTAAGTGTATTTACTTCGCCCCCTGACTGGTTGGTTGTTGGATGGGTTTCGTTTCTGATTGGCTATGTGTATTTACTTCGCCCCCTGATTGTTTGGTTGTTGGATGGGTTTCGTTTCTGATTGGCTAAGTGTATTCAATTCGCGTTTAGTTTTCGACACTCATCTGAAATCCGCTCTATGACACAAGTAACACAAAAAAACAATCAACTCGTCTCTATCTTTCACGGGGTTTAACTCCGTGTAAGAACCATTCCCAGAGGACACCATTGTGTTCAGTTATTATTTCATCATGATTCGTTCTACTAAACGAGAGGCTTTGTGACGCAACTCGTCAACAATACACAGGTTCGTACATGCAGGTAGAGCCCTTTCATGAGGCATGGAAGCATCTGGCGTCTTAATTATGTATATATATTTAAAAATCCAGGGTAGTTCTATTTTCAGAGACGGGGTTTTTCAAGATTGCGGATGACCGTCGGGTTGCATGTGTTAGCCCAAAAAATACCAAGCGAAAGAAATATGGCAAACATTCGCCTGTCTAGGATTGCCTGGAATTCTTGCAGGTTTCAACAGTCTTAGAAGTGTCTGATTACATAACGCCGTAAAGAATATTGATAAACCCTTAAAAACCCCAATTTCAAACCCCCTAAAAATTCGACGGTCACCGCTGCGGGTATATGAAGCTCCCCCCCCCACCCCCCCTCTCCCAAAATACCATCGTACTATACTACCGTACTATCTGGCGTGAAAGCAGTACGTCTCCTTGAGTTGACAGTTCTTAGAGTTCTGTTACCTATTGACTCAACAGACTATTCACAGTCCGCTCGCTGCAGTAGTCGATCAGTAGCCGAAGTTTTTGAAGGACTTGCTTAACGTCATGTAGTAGATCTGTCCGCTCGACGTGGATCTTGAAGCAAAGAAAACCTGAAAATAAGAGAGAGAATATATCACTCACATGGCAACATGGCTTGTCAGGGATTTCAAGCGATTACGAGATGAGAATACAGGATATTTTACGCTGCAATAATTATGCTGACTTAAAAGTTTAAAAGCATCTTTACCCGATAACTGGTAGCCTGATTCTTATCCGCTACGATAGAGTTCGTTGGCACTTCCTACCTCCGCGTCCGATGAACGTCACGGGGTGAATATGGACTAATCACAACGAAGCTTTCACTTCTTCATAGTAAAGCTTATATCTCGCCAGCTAAGAGTTTCGCCGATTCAACTTGCAAAAGGAAATATTTCCGTCTGTTTTAGTGTTTTTCGAAAGAAATCACTTTGCAAACTGTTAGAAATGGATATGATATCTTCACCCTGTCGTCTGGGCAAAGGAAAGCTAAATGTTCATCGATTTGAGCAGATGAAACACAAGATTCCTCGGCAAATCGACCTGGCAGCACACTTGACTCCGTGACGTTGATCAGACGCGAAGGTAGGAAGTAGCAACGAACTCTACCGTAGCGGATGAGAATCAGGCTAGAGAAGAGGTGGAAGGTTAAGTTATACGATAGTCACTGAATGGTTGCTGCATTACTCATAACAGTGTAGAGGGATTTCAGATGACTATCGTGAGTAATTCGCCATTACTTTGCCACGTCTCCTAGATGGGTTACTACTGTATTTAGGTTACGCGTTACTATAGTTTACCTTCTCATTTCTCTCACAGAGGAACCTAAAGGTTTGTGCTCTCTTGTGCATGAAAACACCATCTATAGTCACTGAATGGTTGTTTCATTACTCATAACAGCGTAGAGGGATTTCAGATGACTGTCGTGAGTAATTCTCCATTACTTTGCAAGCTCTCCTAGATAGGTTACTAATGCATTTAGGTTACTCATCACTATAATTTACCTTCTCATTTCTTTCACAGAGGAACCTAAAGGTTTGTGCTCTCTTGTGCATGAAGACACCATCTAGTAGTCCCGTGTCCACGGCTCGCACCTCGATCGCCTTCTCACCCCATCCCATGATCTGGCCAACACCCACGTTAGCTACAATAACGACAACAAAATGATCAATGAAAGAAGCATAACTGATAAGCTACCTGACTGCTTGGGGACGGAGAATATCACTTACAGGCAAAACCGTTGTTTCGCACTTTTCAAAACATGATTTGATTTATTTTTCTATGTTTCGCCAGTCAAATCATCTAAGCCAATCAGGTCCTTGCCCTGTTTCGCCTAGTGCAGTCGAATGGGTTTTCGTCGCGACAGAAAGCCAGTCGACTGCACTAGGAGAAACAAGGCAAGGCGATCCTAATTCTAGTCGCACCAATTTATTCTGCTTTATACAACAACACTAGTAAATCGCGCGCTCTGATTGGTCGAGAGCCATGTTGCTATAAGAGTACAGATACACGGTACAAAAATCCCTGTTTGTTGTTGTATAAAACAAACAGATCTCGTTTTTTGTGCGTATGTACTGTAATAGAAACACAGAAGACGTCACAGAATGTCATGAACAACAGTCACGCAACTCGACTGCGTCTCGTTGCGTACTTTTTTGTTCATGACATTTTGTGACGTCATCTGTGTATCTATTACAATACACACGCACGCAAAACAAGATCTATTTGTTAAATATTTTTGTTAATTTCGAAGAATACAGTAGAAGCAATAGTTTAAAACAACATATCGTGTAAAAGAAGACTGTAGCAAGTATGAATTTAAGAAAGAAAGAAGCACTTTAAAGCAGCAACTATGTGCGACTCTAGTTCAAGTCTAGTTCGAGTTTGCTGGGTCCACTTCTAGCTACCATTGCATTCCTGCATTTTTAGAATAAACAACGTTTATAGCGCCTATACATCACTGTTCTAGGCGCAGTGGAATAACTTACCAATAGAATAAGGAGTTTCGCCCCACTGCATGGTAGCATGTCTAACGAGTTTACCAAACGTGTCGGCGTAGACTCCTTCGTCTGTGAGAACAACAGAGAAACAATTGAGACAATACGATTAAATGGGGTCGAGAAAGACTCATTTCAGAAATGAAAGACTACTCACTGTTGAAGCACAGCAATAGTTCTTTACAACTTGAACCTGTGGTGGGGAGAAATAACACAACAATATTAGTCAAATCTACTACTAACTTACCACCTGTATTCATTGCTACGCGACCTCAAAATTCAAAGTTTCGATGGGCGATTGGCGATTTTTAGCCGTCATTCAAACCAAACGCTGGATTCGGCCTCTTCAGTAGGTCGAAATATTGATTGCGAAATCAGCTATCCTTTGGCTTCCTTGCCTCGAATGTTTACTTTCGGGTTCAAGAAAATTAACATTTTTCTTGCGTAAAATCGCCAATCGCAACAGTGAATTTTGAGGTCGTGTAGCAATGTGTGGTAATACTTACTTGATAAGGGGACTATGGCGTGTGGATAAAACCTCTCCTGTAACTATTTTAGAAAGGGAAAGAGTTAGTAGGGCAAACATCATGGTCTCTTCTGACTCGAAAAATTATAGCAGAAAATTATCGATCTCATGGCCAAAAGGAAACCCAGAATTGGTGATCCACTGTAAAAAAAAAGATGTAAATGTATGCACTTGTATACCGCAAATATCCATATCCATGTTCAAATGTGTGGTTCCAGAAAATATCCATACCCCCCACGGAATGGTGTTGAAAAGTGACCCCCCCACCCCTCTGGAATTTCCGAGGAAAAATACAGTATTTGTATGGAAATGATCAGGTAAATTGACCCCCCCCCCCCACCCCCCCCACCCCTCCGGAAATTCCAATGCCCTTCCGTAGGTGGGGTATGGATAATTTCTGGAACCACACAATGTGGTTTACAGATGTGGATGTCTGATCCCTAAGATGCGGACTGCAATTTTATGCATGCAGTTTACAACCATGAGTGGTTGTTAGATATATCAGTCTGTGGTGAGCACTGTGGTTGTTTAACGTCCCTCGCATAAGTGTGTGGGCTGAGAGACGGTACCGCGGTTTATTGTCTCATCCGAAAGACGTGAAACACAGACGAAATGACGAATCACTTCAACCCACGATGAGCACAAGTAGTCTAGTCGCCAGAGGGGGTTCACGTGCACCCCCCGGAACATTTATGGGGACATATATTTTTAGAACCCTTAGGGTGTCTAGAATCTGGTTTGAGGTATCCCCAGCCCGAAAAAGTGTCCCACGGCCACTTTTTGGGCCGGTTTTTGTATTTTAATTATATTTCTTTTGTTATTTAATGAGATTCAATGCGCCAATTTTATAGATTGTAGCACTGTACAAAAAAGCTCTTTAGATTCTAAAACTATTTTCACCGAGGAATTTGCCGCGAAGATTAAACGTGCGAAGTTAAACATGCTTGTAACTCCCAAGGGTAATCAGTAGTTTATTTGTGAGCAGCCACGTCAGTCTTTCTTGCCTATATAAAGGATTTCTGACATGAATTCTGGGCTTTTCGACACATCTTCGCAAACCGGTAAGTTCTAAAATCTTTTCGACCCTCCCACCTCCCCTTCGGCGACGTAGCACTCGCCCCACTAGTCTCCTAGCTGCTCATTGCCTCGGCAAAATCGGTTTCCCATAACTTAACATCGCCGAGACAATGAGTGGCGGATTTATCGGTGAAAATGGTTTACTATACTTTTACGATCTTGGGAATACTCTGATCACATGTAGACTAGTTAAATTGCTGTCTCAGCCTTTTCCCGTCACATACTCATATCGTTTTGGTATTTCCTAATAGAAATATAAAGGCTGACAGAGTCTTAGAAAATATCTATCAGGAAGGAACATAACATGTATAAAGCGGGCATGTAAATTGTACATATGACACTATAATAGCATAAGTGGTAAGACTGGAATGCTTTTCTGAACAGTGCTACAGTCTATAAATTGCCTCATTGAATCTCATTAAATAACAAAAGAATATAATTAAAAAACAAAAATCGGCCCAAAAAGTGGCCGTGGGACACTTTTTGGACCGTGGGACATCTAAAACCAGTTTTTTGATATCCTAAGGGTTCCACAAAAGTATGTCTCGTTACTAGTTCTGGGGGGTGCACGTGAACCCCCTCTGGCGACTAGACTAAAGGTTCGAAACAGCAGAGAAAAATCCCAATGCCCCGACTGGGATTCGAACCCGGTGCACAGAGGTGAGAGGCAGGCGATTGATACGCTGCGCCACCCGTGCTTCACCCATGCTCAACTGGAGTTCACCTGATTATCTTGGTAGAAACTCGAAAAATAAAAAATAGGAAAACTGAAATACAGGAAAAGAAAGCAAACAAACAACAAAAAAGAGGCATTGGGCAATTCCAGAAAATAAAGGTACCCTCCCCACGGGCGGCACTAGTTTTTGACCCCCCCATGCATCCAGAATTTCCAAAATGGTTTACCCCCCCATGCATATAGAATTCCAGGCAGGTTAAAGAAATCCAGCTTCGAAAACCCCCCCTTGCAATCAGAATTCCGAGCTCTTAAACCCCCCCCATCCCATCGGAATTTCCAAATGCCGCCCGTGGGGAGGGTACCTTTATTTTCTGGAATTGCCCATTTGACAGACCAAGGTTGCTATCTTTTAAAGAAAAGGTCTCATAACTAAGAGAAGTTAAAAGTAAGTCTAATATCCCTTCGTCCTTTGTTGTCTCATTCTTTTAAAAAGAACAGGAAACGGAGGAGTTGGAGCAATATATAACCAGGCAAAAATAGTACAAAGACAAACAAACAGACAGCAGTAACAACAAAAACAAACCACTAGGAATTTGACACCCTAAGATAGGCTGCTTTTGTGTTAAAAAAGGCCTGTATGAGACAGCAAAGGAAGAAGGGAAAATAAAGGGTAGCAGAAGAAAGAGTCCCATAATACCTTTGTGGGTATAAATAGATCGTTAACAGCGGCCGAGTCCAGGTCCACACAGTGAAATCCTATCAAGACAAACAATGACACATAGAACCATCATTAGAAACGTGTGCACAGTTTGAGCATCATGTTGGGATCCCGTCTCTGGTAGCTTGACTTTCAGTCGTCCTTTCGCACTTGATCGTACCTCACTTTGCGAGAGGAGACGTCATGAGATTTTTTCATGTATTATGTAATCACTGTCAAGCAAAAAGTCACTTTTTTAAAGGGTTTCCAAGACAACGCCCACCTTCTTCAACAGTGCCGGCGCCTGGACGAAACACGAATTTGCTAAAGTTTGCTCGTGAGAAAGTCTGACCAAATATGTTGGTGAATTTCGTATGTGGCGAATTTCGTATTTGCATGACCATGTTTGCAAGGTATGGTAAATACGATATTCACCACGTTTGCTTCGAGTTCAGGGTCCGGTTGCTCGATAGTATTTTTTTACTAATCCAGGATTAATTACCATGGTAACTCGATGGTTTTGTTCAGGACTAAACCTGGTTTAAATTTAACCCATCTCTGAACAACCCACTCCAGTGTCATGGAATCGTTCACCTGCATCCGTTGGCGTGTTACCGAGAAAGGCTATAACAGAAGCAACCAATCAGATTCTTCAGCTGATTTTGGGTCAGTAATTACGTAATGGATCTGGAGGTGAATTCAGACGTCTGGTCTCGCAAAGTGATGCACGTTGAGCGAAGGGATTGCTAAAATTCATGCTACGTCTCAGAAAGAGAATCTAGGGCAATCTTCGGATGGGACTCACCTATTTCAGAAGCGTAACAGACTTTGAGTTTGCTGTGCTCCTTTTCGATCGTCATATTTAGAAGAACTGGGCTCTGCTTCAAATCAGGGAACGACTGTAGAAATTCAGTAAAGTGGAGTTAATATATATATTAGACGCTGCCTAAAAGCGGAGCTCCCGGTGTCTTGTACTTAGGCTGGGGCCAAACCAATTCAATATTTGATTCAGCACCATTCGAGTAATATATCAAAGACAAGAGAGCGTGTTTCATCAGGATTTCAAAACACCGAGAAGTGGGTTGAAAAAACAAGACAAAGCCGAGTGTTCTAACCGACTTCGAGGTGTTTGAAATCCTGATAAAAAACTATCGAGTGTTTTATATAGCTTCTCAAACGAATGATTTAATGCCGAGAAAATGAAGGAAAAAAATCTCAAAACTCTATGCAAATTAAAACCGCGTTTTCGGACCTCCTCCACGCTTATGATTTTCTTTGTTTAAGTTTCATGAATTATTAATATGCTTGAGAACATTTGTTGAATGCTCCATGATGAGCGATATAGAATTGATTTGGTACCCTCGTACCCTATGCAAATTAAAACCGCGTTTTAAGACCTCCTCCACGCTTATGATTTTCTTTGTTTAAGTTTCATGAATTATTAATATGCTTGAGAACATTTGTTGAATGCTCCATGATGAGCGATATAGAATTGATTTGGTACCCTCGTACCCTATGCAAATTAAAACCGCGTTTTAGGACCTCCTCCACGCTTATGATTTTCATGAATTATTAATATGCTTGAGAACATTTGTTGAATGCTCCATGATGAGCGATATAGAATTGATTTGGTACCCTCGTACCCTATGCAAATTAAAACCGCGTTTTCGGACCTCCTCCACGCTTATGATTTTCATGAATTATTAATATGCTTGAGAACATTTGTTGAATGCTCCATGATGAGCGATATGGGAGGCAGTGCGAGTGAAGGCGAAATACCGTATCCATTGGCGAAGCGAAATCGAGGCCTTATGTGCCTCTTGGCACGAAGGAGCCAGGTAACCAGGTAATTTTCAAATCAGTTGATAGCAATGGCTAAAAAGATAGCCCTAAGCATTGAGGAAGATTTGAATCATTTTAAAAGACGGGGACCTTGATATTTACAGGACCCGACACTGCGACCTTGTGGTCGCCAATGGCGACTAAATTTGGGTGTTGGCGACCAAAATGTTAGAGCTAGTCGCCAATAGTCTAGAAGCCAAAGTCCAAAACAAGGCTTATTTTACGATTTTGTTGCACCCCCAGTACGGCAAAGAGTTCTTGGTATCGTTTTAAAGCTTATGAACTGAAGATCACGAATTCATTCGTCATCACGTGGGAAAAGTGACCTTTTGCTTGGTAGCCGCGCCTGAATTTCCATCATCACGGTCTGGTCAAAAATAGCGTTAAAATAAAACGCTCTCTTTTGCGAGCAAAAAACAAAATGTGACTTTTAAATGCACTTGTTCAGTGAAAATAATGAGTATATTCTTCTAGAAGTAGTTTGCTATAGAAATGTCCTTCAAATTCAATGATATCAAGAAAGAATAACTCGTCCGAACACCAAAATAGTGCGATTTTAACGATATATAAGACCAAAGAGGTCCTAAATTTTTACCCTGCCTTTTCGTAAGCCTTTTTCGGACATAATTTTACCTCGTGGTAAGCGCTGCACCGACAAAATCAAGAGGGAATGCTTCTCGCTCTTTATTTTCACGCAAAAAGCGCCGACCTGTAAACCGGAAGTGCTCGAAATTCCACTTCCGGTTTGGTACATTCCAGCGAGACCGAAGCCGCGCTTTGGCTGTTTCTTAATTCAAATCGAGGATAATCACATATCTATTTTAAAAATGACATTAAAAAGAACAAATAGACAAGATTAAGGCCACAAATTTGCTGGGAAAAATCTTATAAAAGTGAATAAATTGTTTTCAAACGCAATAAATTATCAGCTGGCTCGTGAGCCTGCTCTTTACTTTCTTTTGATATTAAAACGCTTTTTATCAAGGTCTTCTAGATAGCATTGGATCATTTAACTCTAGCAAAGCTCACGTATTAAAAGAGCCTAATTTAGCTTTTAACTTTCGCGGCAATTTCGAGTGCAATGATGTAAGAGAGGCCGCTCTCTTGCTGATTCGCGGGAAATTCAAGATGGTAGCCACAGCCGCTCTCAGTCACTTCCCGACGTGAGGAAAACAGAAAACAGGTAAGAAAAACAGTGAGTATTAATTCATTGTCAACAGCAATCGGGCAATCGGGCAAGACATGATATCTGCAACTTCCAAGGGGCGCCAAAAGACACCAAAACACGTAGCTTTACCCATGGCCATAAAGAACCTGACAGGATGCAAAGAGGCGATCACTTTGCTGAACCGATTCGGTCACGGCGTTTCGTACGACCAGATACTTGCCATCGAGACGGCAATAGCAGAGAAGCAGTTAGAGAGAGAGCACGAAGGAATGGTTATCCCATGTAACATCCGTCCCCATGTATTCAGCACATTCTGTTGGGACAACATAGACATGCTGGAAGAAACTCTATCTGGGCGTGGCACGACGCATTGTACGAATGGGATTATTATCCAGAGAGTGGTAGCAGGCTGTGAACCACCGCCCGTACAGCAGCCAACGAGCTCTAGCGCCAGAGGAAAAGTCTTTCAAGCAGTCACCGTTGAGGTTTGTTTCGGATTGTAAAATATTCACTCAATTAATTTTCGGAGCGCAAAACAGAAACGTCTCGATGCCATAACTTCGGGGCTTTTTATCGGATCGTACTCAAATTTGAAATGAGTATTTCTCTAAACAAAAATACCACAAGAATACCAAAAATTGATTTCGCTTCATATGATAAATCACCATGCACGAGTTCGCCATTGCGCTGATTTAATTTTATTGTATGCATGTATACGTTACAAATGTTTAATTTCAACTATTTATATATACTATATATATCTTTGTGTTTTCTGGCAGTTACCTCAGTATAATGCCGGCAGTCGGAAAGGACCGGGGATGTATGACGTCAATCCTGATGATATTTTTAGAGCCGGAGACTGCGATGAGCGCATGATTGCCATGGTAAAGGACTTTGGGTGGTTCCTTTCTAGACTCCCATCTGTTACAGATTCCCTTCCTTCCAGTAGCGAACAGAAAGTCCCCAGTTGGAGTGGGTTCAACTCAGTAGCCTGCACGAGTAACGATGTCCCACCCAAGAGCGTGGTAGGCTATTGCCAAATGATTGATGCATCGCCGACGGAACTGTCCACCGTTTATGCTCTTTTAACACGGTCCGTGTCCATGGCGGCTCAGTTAGGCCTCAAAGATACCGTCATTGTCCTCGACCAGGCCATATACGCTAAAGCGCTTGAAGTAGTTTGGAAGAAATCTGTGGAATTTCAAAGCGTAGTCTCGCGAATGGGAGACTTTCATGTCACGTGTGTATTTCTCGCCGTCATCGGAAAGCGCTTCGGCAGTGCTGGTCTGAGGGACCTTCTAATTGAATCGGAGATCGTTGGCACCGGTTCAGTCGGTGGTGTCCTTGATGGAAAGCACTACAATCGTGCAGTGCGTACACACAAAATCGTAATGGAAGCTATGTTACGCCTTAGCTGGAGCACGTTTCTGGGTTGGGTGTCTACAGCCGCGGGCATTCAGGACAAGTTAAGAAAAGTCAAGGCCGCTGTCAACTGCGTAAAGGAAAGTCCCAACGCTGAGACGATAAGCCGGCTCTGCGAGCTCCCTGAACTGCCGCAACTCTACCGCGAATTCCACGAAACCATGAAATCTACTCAGAGCAAGATGAGTATGTTCTGGCAGTCATATATTGATATGGTGAATGTTCTGCTTCAGTTTATTCGCGCGACGAGGGAAGGCAACTGGCAGCTCCATGTGGAGTGCATCAAGCAAATGTTACCCTGGATGTTCGCATACAACCGAACGAACTATGCTCGCTATCTGCCTGTTTACCTGCTGGATATGCTGACTCTGGAGAAAAACCATCCCGACGCCCATGAAGCCATCAAGGCCGGCGAGTTCGTTACCCAGAGGTCCTCGTGGAATGGATTTGGTCAGATAGCGACCGACCATACTATCGAGCAGACAGTTAACCGGGATACCAAGTCCAAAAGTGGCATTATTGGTTCCAGCCTGAACAGAGGAGCTGTACAGAGATGGATGCTCACTTCTCACGAGAGAGCGGCGATGACTCAAGCCTGCCGCGAGTTGGCGTCCCTACCTAACGAATCAGAATGTGAATCCAAAGAACTTGGCAAAGCACGCAAGGTGCAAGACGAAGGAGATGTGATCAAAGTTACATCCACCCTGACTTCGTGGGTGAATCCCTTCAACTGCGATGTGGATGGCATTTCGCACCTTGCATCTGGGCGACAGGTACCAGAAGATGTTGTAAGTGACCTACTCTGTGCGTTTGATAAAGGCAAGGAGGCGATGACATCTTTCATCAAGGACAGGCTCGTTTCAAACAAGGTTGCCTTCTTTGACACTCTCCCAAAGCTGAAACTGAAGACGTTCGAAGACGCATTTGTAACATCAGTCACTGTGTCTGGGAAACAGATATCCCTAAAACTTGATAGAGATCTCTTTGCGCGCCTGTTGGTGGTGGCCCAGACGAGAGAGATGGATCTTAGGGACGTTTTCAGGTATTCGTTGGGTCCACTCCCGTGGTCTCTAGTCACTTTGGAGGGGTCACTCGGCAAAACAACGAAGTCCAAGCTGGTAGAAGCATTAACAAATGAAGTAGAGCCTGTGGAAGACGTCCCTCCTACTGCTGCGATAATTATTGATGGCATGGCTGTCTTGCAATCAATAAAGGACATTCCTGATACTTTTGAATGTCTAGCAGAGAGCGTCTTCAACGCCATTGTTCCTCAGAATTGCCTCGCTGAAAGGATAGATTTCATCACAGATACATACCCAGACAACTCCATCAAGTCTGTAGAGAGAGCGAAAAGAGCCGAGCAAGGAGTTTTGAAGATTCAGATCACAGGAGGACGTCAAAAATGTCCGAAACAGTGGAAGAAATTTCTAAGCTCTGGTCCAAACAAAGAGCAGCTAATAGAGATACTTCGACGCGAATGGTTGCGGGACAGATATGTCAACAGGCTTGGCACCAGAAAGATGTATTTTACTCATGGAAGCTGTTGCTCGAAGATGTTTGTCGTGGGTGGCAAAGTTCAGTGTGAAGCGGTGTCAGAACTCGAGTGCAATCACGAAGAGGCGGATACAAAGATCATTCTACACGCAAAACACGCAGTTGAGCAAGGGGAAAATACTGTTCTGATCAAATCTCCAGACACCGATGTGGTCGTACTTCTTTGTCATTTCCAGCGTGAGATAGGCGGTCGCCTCCTTGTCACCAAGACAAGCAGAACCCGAAGCGTTTTCTTGGATGTAGGGTCCCTAGCAGACAAACTCGGGGCTGATATGTGCACAGCTCTGCCAGGTCTTCATGCTTTCACAGGATGTGATTCCACCAGTGCCTTTTATCGTAAAGGCAAGAAGAAACCATTTAACATCTGTCTCAAAGAGCCTACGTACAGAAGCGTGATGGCGTCATTGGGACATTCTTTTCAGCTTCCTCCAGAGACCATAATCAGCTGCGAGGATTTTGTATGCAGGCTATATGGCAAACACCGGCTCAGCGACGTCAACGAATGCCGCTATCAGATTTTTTGTACGAAGAACCCCGAGTCATCCAATCTTCCACCCTGTCATGACGCTTTAACTTTGCATACTCAACGAGCCAACTATCAAGCGGCAATTTGGCGGCGTGCTCTCCAGGCCAACCCCGATGTCCCGAGCCCATGCAACCATGGATGGGAACCGTCTAATGATGGTGTAGGCATCAAATGGATGACGCTGCCACCTGCACCACAAGCTCTTTTAGAGCTAATAAAATGTGGATGCACCAAGAGCTGCACCACCGGACGTTGTTCATGCAAGAGAAGTTCTCTCACTTGCACCAGTGCATGCTTGTGCGAAGACAGCTGTGAAAACCGGGAGACAGTTTATGCAGCCAGCGATGATGAATATGATGTCGATTCGGATGAGTAGTCAACAGCGAACTCGATTAACGATATATTGAAAGGGACATTTTTCGTATCTGTGATTCGGTAAAATCAAGTTCAGCTTGGATTGAATGCAAGAGACTCTGTCGTTATAATACGGCAGGCTGATGGCACGAGTATAGATGTGCTTCATTTCTCTGCTTTCTTTAGTTTAAAATAAAACTCAACCGATCATGAGAAAATATATTTTGCACTGTTGAACTCAATTTCATATTTAAAACCAGTAATTGAGAACCAAATAAGAGCCAATTCAGATGGGTTTAGGAGTAACACGGTAAACATTTTCATGATTATATTATAATTCTAGGCAAGGAATACAAATCTCCCATATTTTTATTCATTTTACACAAAATGTTCATTATTTCACAAAACCGGAAGTGGATTTCGAGGCACTTCCGGTTTGCAGGACGGCGCTTTTTGCGTGAACATAGAGGGCGAAAAGCATTCTCTCTTGTTTTATGTCGATGCAGCGCTTAGCACGAGTTGTATTATGTCCAAAAGCGTCTTTCAGAGGCTTACAAAAAGATAGGGTAATAATTTAGGGCCTCTTTGGTATTAAATATTGTTAAAATCGCACTATTTTGGTGTTCGAACGAAGTTATTTCTCTTGATTTAATTGAATTTGGAGGAAATTTCTATAGAAAATTACTTCTAGAAGAACATAGTCATTATTTTCACTGAACCAGTGCATTTAAAAGTCAACTCCGTTTTGTTTTTTTGCTCGCAAAAGAGAGCGTTTTATTTTAACGCTATTTTTGACCAGACCGCGATGATGGAAATTCAGGCGCGGTTACCAAGCAAAAGGACACTTTTTCCACGTGATGACGAATGAATTCGTGATCTTCAGTTCATAAGCTTTTAAACGATACCAAGAACTCTTTGCCGTACTGGGGGTGCAACAAAATCGTCAAAAATCTGGTTTGGCCACTAGACTACAAGTGGCGCCCCATCTTTCTGAGTTCAGCTGAGAACCATGTTTATATGGCGACTAAATTTTGCTTTGTGGCGACTAAAATTAGGCGCCAATGGCACCTAGCGAAAAACATTAATGTCGGACCCTGATTTACATCTTCACGAATGTTGAATGACTCAACATCATTGGACATGATTCAACATAGTGTTCAAAATTATTCAACACGTCTTCTCCAGATGGCATTTACGTTTTGCTTGACGCTAACAAAATTACACCCCTTTCCCCATAAGCTCTAGACTTGCTGCGTCGGAAAGCTGACACCTTCCACCATCTTGTAAGATATATTGACGGTATTTACCTTGAAAGCCATGAACTTGTGGTACGGCTTTGGTGCCCAAGCGTAAACCTCGATACGGTCGCGTGTAGCGATCGCGAGAAACTTTATCCGATGAAAGTTAACTGAAACAAAATCAAAATATTAGTCACAAGATGAAAATAGTTGAACTTTCCCTAGCCTACGAAAACCGATACCACTTAGCCCTCGCCGAAAGAGGCTCCCGCAAAGAGGCGTCTACGCGCTCAAGCCAAACATTCCATCTTGATGACGTATTTTGACCGGCCAAATCTGGTCAAAAGAATTACGTTTACAGTCAAACTTAGTTACATCTTTCATCATATGCGAGTTCCCCACTATTAAATGGTTAGTCTAGGAGCAGCGACCGGGAAAAAAACGCGTCGTAGCACCCAATGCGCAGACAGGAAAATAACATAGAAAGACAGGTACATACCTAAGCTTCAATTTGATCGCGTATACACAGATTGGCTTGTGGGACAACAACCCGATATTTGGCATTTTGTTCCCCTGCTGCTCACATGTCCTTTGCAAAAAAGGTTTGTGTGCTATGAAAACTAAATATCATTTATTCAAACCGGCTGCGTAATTCTTTTGACCAGATTGGGTCAAAGTACGTCATCAGTATGGAATGTTTGGCTTGAGCGCGCAGACGCTTCTTTGCGGGAGATTCTTTTGGCGAGTGGCGTTGTCGAAAATTATGTCCAGTATTATTTCCCGCTCAACATTGGGAGGAGAAGGAGGGAGTAGGTGTTCCAACAACTTATACATTTAGTTGAATCAAATGCAAAAAGTTGGAACACATTTGCGGAGAGAGCACGCTCTCCCTGCCCTCCCTTCAATGTTGATCAAAATCGTGTCCAGTATTATTTCCCGCTCAACATTGGGAGGGGAAGGAAGGACTAAGTGTTCCAACAACTTATGCATTTGGTTGTAGACTTTCCCATTGTAGACTTTCCCATTGGAAAATGATTGACTCCCAATTTCATTGACATTGATCGTTTCTCCTCTCACATTTTTCGAATTAAAAGTATTAAAATCCAAAACTTTCTGTTCACTCACCAACTTTATAATGAACACAACCTTCAAGTGTGCCCACAGTCGTGTAACCCCGCTGTCGTCGATGGTGGTCGGCCTGCAAGGGTCAACAAACGCACCATTATCATTACTGAATGAAGGGTTCTGAGAAGAATTTGACTCATGCCAGCAATGCTAGCCCGTTATGAGAATGTCGAATCTTCTGAAACAAAGAATCGTACTTCTTCGCCTTTGAGAATCTTTGCTTTCAGCCATGAAAGGTAGTAAACTCGAAGTTTGTTCCTCTTCCCTGTAGTAAAAGAGACAAAATGAAACAGTCTCATAGTCACTATGTGTGTCTACACAAACATTCCCATTCAGAAACTTTCCCCCAAAACGAGACAATATAAAGCCCCTCCCCCCACCCCACCCCGCCCGGTTGGACGGGGCAGGTACATCCGGTTTCTAATTGGAACGCTATGAACTCCTGTAAGCCTGGCGCCATCTTGGATTTTTGGGGTGAGCGCAAAAATCGAGCGAGGGGGAAGGGAGAGAAGAAAAACCTTATTTTCTTTCCTCTCCCCCCCCCCCCCCCCCCCCCCCCCAATTCAACATGGCGCGTTCAACAAAAGTCGAACAAAGTTGAATGAAATGTTGAACTGGTTAAGTCACAGCCGAATGCTCCCGCAGTCCCGCAATCCAGAATGGATGACTCCAACTAGAATGCATACGCGCGCGGCTCGCCGGTAATGAGTAGCAACTTCTGGCATCTTATCGTATTGACATATCGCCGGTAGCCGTTCACATGACGCAATGTGTCGACGCCGATCGCCGTTGAAGTCGCAGCGCGCGAACGGTTCATAGAGTGCGCGCACGCTTAAAGCTGAAATGGCTATTACTAGAACTCAAGTAGAACTCGATTAAGATCGATCGACGCCTTACCACTGATTGAAATGAGAACGTTGATTCCTTCTAGAACGTCGATTTGCTGAAAGCGCCGCCTCGAGATTAGTTGGAAAACTGGGGACAGAAAAAAATGAAAACAATATTTTACAGTTAAAGATTCATTTTACAGATTTTACAGCCTGACAGTGATTTTTACAACTAACCAAATAAAACTTGAAAGTATTATAAACAATTACTTCTTCAGAGCGATTTTCAGATGACTGTAGTGAGACCAAATACACCTCGCCAATCATGAACGAGAAAACATTCAAGTTGCTGATGAATGGTTTCCTCGGCAGCCAGTCGCAAGCCAAGTAAAAACAGCTCACGCGATGAGCACGTGACTGGTCTCTTTGTAAGCAAGGCAGGTAAAATCGCTAACACGAGGCGACATGACTAAATACACAACTGGGTTTCGCTAAAAATTTGATTGGTTGAGAGAAATGAGCAACCAATGAGAATGAAGAGTAAATGCAAATACAAATAATTTTCGACATTGTGAAACCCGCTCTATTACGACTGATTTTCTACCAAATGTGAAGTTCTATGAAATACCTTTCCCGTTTCCACTCCGGTCCAGGAGGTAGAGCCCAGTCTCTGTGCCGATTATAAGGTTCACGCCTGCCACAGGGATACCATCTTACGTCAGTATAAATCATTGACAAGAAAAAAATATTTTTGAAAATTCAGCTCACCCCATAATGCGCCACATAAGATTTCACTCCTAAATTTGTACTTGTATTTGCGGATTTGAGGCATCTGGAAAGAGGAAATAGAAAAAGAAAATTAACTACTTAAGCCTGGTGCACACTAGCGACATAACGACATAAGGACGTTATGTTGCAACGAACAAAGTACGGGAAAATAATTGAAACAATCAATATTTTCCATGGATCTTCATTAGATTACTTCACCAAAGCAATCTTGTTATTTTTTGACGACTTCAACTTCTTGAAACCACTAAATTTTGTTCGCGTGACATTTTTCTTATGTCGTTATGTCGCAAGTGTGCACCAGGCTTTACACAAATTTTCGCCCTCGCAGGTACACCATGGCAATCGGGCAAAATGGCAGAAATAGTTGAGAATCGTAGGAGAATTGCGAGCTTAAAATATTTACTCTAAAGTCTAAATAATTAACTTTCGTCAATTCGGACATCTTACAAGTGTCCATTCCGACACATTCTCGTACCCAGAGCTCCCCGGCTCGTCTGCTCGCAGGGGAGGCTCTGGGGTCATCTATTTGAGGTCCTTCGCTGATTGGCTGATTTTGAGCGTTGGAGCATGCGCTAAAAGGTCTTTCTCTCAACGGCTCTGTATTAAATCTCGCGCATGCCTCAATGGCTGTCACCAGAGCCTCCCCCGCGAGGCGACGAGCTGGGGAAGCTCTGGGTTCGAGAATGATCTAGACATGTCTTTAAAAGCAAATCATTCAATTCATGCAAGTACTTTAGTAAGTTTTATTCTTACTTAAAATATGTTTTGCGGAAACATATTTTTCATGTTTCCGCATTTTAAGGCCGGTTAAATCAGCAAGGATCGAACGAAAAATGTATTATTGAGAACAAATCCGCATTCTACTAACGATTCTATCCCCGACTCACCGCAAAATCATCTTGACTTGCGATCGACGTCCGTTCTGGTGCAAGATTCACTGATACCTCTGAAGGAGCCTGCGTTCGACCGAATCCAAAGCTTCGTTGTTTGGTGAATTTCGGAACTTGTTTCGGCGGTTCGTGTACTACAAACGACGAAGCGATCGATTCATCTGACGATTGCTGTTCTGGTGAACTCTGTATGGAAACAAATGGGTCCATTGGTTTCGCTCTGTCTGTCTATGTTCTTGTGTGTCAAAACATCGCTTTGGGTTTGTCGTTTTGTTTCCGCCAGCGAGCCCATCTAAGCCAATCAGGTTCTTGCTTTGTTTCGCCTAGTGCAGTCGAATGGTTTTCTGTCGCGACGAAAACCCAGTTGACTGCACTAGGCGAAACAGGGCAAGAGCCCGATTGGCTTAGATGGTTTGACTAGCGGGACAAAGAAAACGCAATCAAACTAGGCTCGGTTTCCAGCCCTAGAGTTTTCGGCATGCCCGCGATCCTCAGTAGAAGAACAAAGCAATAGCGCGCGACGTCACGCCCGACGGTCTGGGAAATCAAGCCTACAATCAAACTTTGCATGTTTTGAAATGCTGTAATGCGTGTTGACTTGACAAACTCTTATGTTCTATTATTTTTATTCTGTCTCACCTGTAACGACTGTAGTTGTGGCGGCGGCGAGGGCTGCTGAGTGGCAGGTAATACGTCGGGTAGGTTATTTCCTACAGGTCGAGTCGGGCTACCAGAATCTGGAAGACTGGCCGTGGAAGAGCTTGACTAATGAGAGAATATTGATAAAGCGAATGTTTGATTCACTTCAAAGGGTCAACAGAATAGCGTGGGATGGATGTTGAGAGGGGCTATCACGTGTTTTTTTATAGCGAGTGCTCACTCCAACCGAGCGCGCGCTCTCATTGGCTAAATCAAGGTCACGTGGTGAGGTACAAATCAAATATTCCCCGATCAGTCAATATTTCGAAAAATTATTCGACTTCGTCTCGGGAAACATCGAGATTCTCGGAAAACAAAACTCGATGTTTCCCTCGGAAGCAGTCATTAAGTGTATAATATTGACCCTGCACAATCTTTTGTTTCATGCTCGTCCAATATGCATGTTTGGTTGTTCACTGAACCTTGCTGGCTGAATGTTGGTACTTATGTACCGTAACAAACAAAAGCATTCCTCTGAAAAAGTGAACAAAGAGATAGTACAATAACAGGGTGTCAGATTCCCCTCTATATTCTATGGTGCTACTTACAACAGAATCATCATCTCGACCCTGCCGAACAACTAGTGTGTTATAGTCACGATCGTCTGAATCGGGCTCGGGTGACACGTCTGGGAAAACAATCGTAGATTACAAATTAACAAATACTCTAGAAATCTCCCACCCGGCACGCACGCTAAAAAAAACATACTGTTCGCCCAATGTAAGGGAAATATTCGGATTCTGCAATCCAGTCCCTGGTTTCCAGATTCTATTCCCCTGGATTCCGGATTCCAAACTGACTTGGAATCTGGATCCCAATAAAAGAGAAAATACTGGATTTGGATTCTGGATTCCAGAGACCGGATTCCGGATCACAATAGCTGGATTCCGGATTTCAACGCTCACAAAAAGTAGGATTCCGGACCTCTTGCATGGAGCAAGAATGTCATGAATATGGAACTTACTGTCGTTATGTCTCGTTAACGTTCTGTCGTCCATGACTTCGATTGATTCAGACCTAAAGAAGAAAGAGGAAAGTCAGTTACACAGTATCACAGAGCTGGAGATAATTTTTTCACTTGAACACATCTACCCAAAACGTCGTAGCAACGTCTCGATTTGGCGGTAGCTTGCACACATGGTGTATGCCATGCTACGATCGCCAAAATGTTCGTACAGTGCCATCAAAACTCCATACAAACGTACGAGCTTCCCGCTGTTTTCCATCTCGATGTTTCTAAGTTTACACGTGCTTTCCCATCTCTTCCTTTTTAATGCAGTTTCAAGCTACATTTAAAACAGCTTTTTGAACATTATTACGTTCCCAATTTACCGAGAAGTTACAATGAAATATTCACCCAAAAAGTCGTGTTTATATAACAATTCCCTCACGATGTCCGAGCAATCACGTTCGCAGAGCATACTCCGCTGTTGTTGGTTGGGAACTGAATGGATGTCTAAGCATTTCTTGAGCGTAACATGCTCATGCCCCACTTTTATACCGATGAGCACTTACGCGGATCTGTTGATATGAGCTGACTGACTGTCTGACGTAAGAGTGTTGAAGCTCTCTTGGCTCGCCTCCATGTTATATCCGGGTGACTCCACGTTATCATATCCACCGGTGGCTCCGTATGGCGTCGAGGCGGATATTTTTCTTCTGTTCATTTCCTAAGGACGAGCATTTAAAATGATAAACTCAGAAGACAGAAAGACTGTTGGCAGAGTAAATCTACTAAACCAACGAAAAACGCTTTTTGTCAACCTGAAGTCAGAGAGAAAGAATCAAGGTTTGCACAAGTTTTAAATTTCCTTACCGGGCTACTTCCGCTACTTCTCCGTCGCGGTCCATCTTGGTTAGCTATCAAAAAGGGAGAGGCATTATGGAGATGAAATTCGCCATAGCGAGCCCATCGTATCACCTGTCAGGGGCGTAGCTACCAATACGCAAAGCAAGCAGCTGCGTACTATAATTTTGAAACATTTTTTTCTTCTTTTTCCATATATCGATTGACATATTATTGTTTCAAAAGAAGTTGCATTTGGCATGCAGATGGATGTTTCCCATATTGCAAATTCCGCATTGCAAACACTGACTGGCGGCAGCACTGTGTTTGTGAAAAAAACATTTTGTAGTAGTGTCTAGACTTGTGTGCAGCGAGTCTGTAGAATTCTGCATATTTATTTGGCAAACTTCGTGACCTTCATGTGATTTAATTTCTTCATTTCTTAAACTCAACTGACGACTCAAGGGCTTTCTGACTAAGCCCTGATGCATGCCTGCAGGAGATATCCCCATTAGCCCAGAGACTGTTATGCAGGAGTTTGTGCAAAAAGTAACATGAGATTGGCATGAATTACAAATTTTCTTATCACTGTAGTAACCCTGACACTCGTATAAGGTCAGTTTCACGATACCTCGAACTATGGCTACAATAAAATAGATATCCGATGTCGTTTGTAATGAAAAATAGACATGAATAATATAAGGAAATATTTCTATGATGGTGTAATTAGACCACTCTCTTGCGTTTCTTATAAAAAGGCTCTAGCTACGCTCCTGTGGTTAATATACAGAATAAGGATGGGCGCTCCAGAATGTGCATTGACTTAACAAACAAGACAGCAAAATACTCAGTTTGAGTAGCACTTCAGGTGTGATCGCTGCGAAACTAAAAACTTAATTTTGGCCACAAAGCGGCTTGAGTTTCCCTTGTGTTCGCACAGGCACAATTACCTTTGTATGTTCCTCCTTGCATTAATGTTAGATTTCTTCTCAAAGTGGAGCGAGGGTTGTCTAATCTGTCAATAGATAAAGATAACGTGTAAGGATTACTGGTGCATTTTATCGACTATGAAATAATAAGCAATTATTGGATGAGGTTTGTGTGATTTCCAGAATAACAATGTCGAGACAGGTGGAATCAGGAGAGGCCGTAAGGCCGAACCTGATCCCACTTGGCGAGACATTGTTTATTCTGGAAATCACAAAAAAAAAACGAATTCAATAATTGTTTTATTATACATTGATTCAGTAAAACTACTTTTTTTCTGTCAAGCAACTTCTTTTACACAAGCGCCTTGTTAGATAGGGAAAATTCAAGTGCTCTAGTCCCATTACGCATTGCGCGCGTAGGATCAAGAATCAGCTAGCTGATTCTTGATGACCCTCAAAGTGCGTGATGCCGTGATTCCCAAAGTAAAGCGCGCACTTTTAGCCAATCAGAATCGAGATGAGTATAATGTATAATAAATGTTGTTATACGTGATAGATCAATTATTTGCCCGATTTCGTGAATCTCTTACCCCATGTCCTCTGCGATAAGTCCAGCAAGAATCTGCTCATCTTCGTCGTCACTCCCCGAGAACTGGTAATCGTGACCTTCGTGTTCAACGCCACCTTCAAAGTAGGAAGAGAATGCATTTAGCAAGACTCGCAGCGCTAGTTTCCATGAAAGGCTCAGAACTCACTTTCAAGCTAAGTGTAAAGGCCGGCACAGACTAGGGGACAAGTCCCAGGGACTAGTCGCGGGGATCAGTTCCCACGTGTAATAAGTGACAAATCCCCGAAACAAGTCCCATGTACCGTACACAATACGGAGAATGACGCTTTGAGAGTCCAACGAATGAGATCGTGAAATGGCGTGTTTACATTGGTTAGAATTATCTTTGGACGCGGCAACAAGTCCCGCGAACCATATACACACTGAAAAAAATGCACAATTTGTAACAAGTTTGATTCTTGGAGGACTTGTCCCTCGGACAAATATTTAGTCTGCCGCGACTGAAATTTCAATACAAAAACGAGAGTACACACCAGGGGACTTGTCCCGAAGCAAATAAATAATAATAATAAACAATTTATATAGCGCTTATTCATCTCTGTGCTAGGCGCTTTTCATAATTCTGCGAACTCTCGCTAACGATTTCCAGCCGTCAAACCGCCTTCCGCCAATCAAACTCCCGAGTTTTTTCATCGTTACTCATTGTGCTTTTTGATTGGCCAGAACGTAGCCGTTATCACAAAGAGTAAAGACTCGGGAGTTTGATTGACGGAAGCCAGAAGGCGGTTTTACGGTTGGAAATCGATAGCAAGAGATAGCGACAATTATGAAAATCGCAGTAATACAGGGCTGAAACTTGAGAAAGTAATTTTCACCGTCACACAAAGCATATAATAATAATTTCAATAAAAATAGAAGGAATTGGTGTACATTAGGTTCACGGTGAAGGTTGCCAGTTTTACAAAGGGAATTAAAATAGTGTCGAACATTGTTACAAGTAACCTGACGTTATAGCTGAAAACGTTGCTTCGCGCTGTGAGTTTTCAAAACGTGGCTTGATTTTGCTTTTTCTGTGTCGACAGTCAATCCATCTAAGCCAATAAGGTCGTTCCCCTGTTTCGTCTCGTGCAGTCGACTGGGTTTTTGTCGCGACAGAAAGCCAGTCGACTGCACCAGGTGAAACGAGGCATGCGCAGCGCGAAGCAATGACTTTAGCCGTAACTTCGCGAAAGCCTCGCTGAAGTTTTCCACACAAGAAGGTTGTTGCTAAGAGTAACAATTTATGTAACAGCTAAAATATTGAATTAGCTAACACTGCTTACCTTTCTTTTTCCTCATTCGATCAATAAAGTCTTTTAATTCGATCCTAATTTTTCTCTCGCTTGAGCGGACGTCTTTGATAAACTCGTGCTGTAATACAAAGGGCATTTAAAGGTTGTTAGCTTGCTATTTAACAACTCTGCCAAATTTTGATCCCTCAATTTTAGGCTTTTGATAAAAATAACTTCGAAAGAATTTTGCAACCCCCTTGCTCCATCAAAGGGCGTTTATATAATGAAATTCAAGGTAAAAATATTGTCCAGTAATTCATTTGAAATGGAAATTTTGCGCTCCTTTCCGCGTCGCTTGTCCCCGATTAGACGTTTGAAAGGACAATAGCATTTGTTCCCGCCCTAAACTGCAGAATAGCCTCTTGAATTGGTAACAGGTAACTAAAGGACAATTTGTAACAATAAATAGCAATCTATTTTTCCAACCAGCTAAAAAGCTTGCCCTGCTATGAATGTATACCTAGATTGTTTTGGAATGCACAAAAATTATTATTCGCTAAGTTTTAGGGAAACTGATCAAGAGGGAGAGCCTTACAAATCTTTGCCTGCAGTTTACACCTCTCTAAACAAAACGGTAGAATGCAAAGAGAACGTTTAGCCAACTCTGTTTTGCTGCGCTTTTCATAATTCTGCGAACTTATTTATGTTTTCAAACATCTAAGCAACCGGTAGCTTTTGCAAAATCTCTGAGTGACGTTTGTGATTGCTAAGTGTGTTAGTTGTGCAATCAAAGAAAGCTGTTAAACACAGTTGGACTGTTACTGAGTTCGCAGAATTATGATACGGCAGTAACACCAAAGAGTTGTTTATTTATGCTGCAGCTATAAAAAAAAGTCTAGTTTCCAACCTGTAGAAGTTGGTCAGCCGTTGGTCGATGTTGGTAGTCCTTTATTAGACATGTATTGACGAAATGCTGGAATCTCTTGGACCAGGACTTCTTGGATTTTAGTTTGGGAGGGTCACTTCTTGGAATCAGAAAGAGAGCTCTCATAGGATGCATGTCACACAGCGCTAATGGAAGAAGAAGAAGACCAATTATGAGGAAATCCATTTGGATATCGAGCAATTTCAGGCTTTGGAGGACACAAATCTTGCAGCAGAGAAATATCAGACACCAAAAATAAATTTCTGGAGCCTGTAAAAATAAATTTCAAAGTTGAAACAAATACTGCAAACTGGGCACCATTTGCATTTGTTGTCAATTTCAGTCCACTACCACTTCCCTGCAGTGATGTGTAAAGACCCGTTCACACGGCGCGATCTCAGCTGTGATTTGAGGTGCGACTTTTGCGTTGATTGCGCGGTATAAATGGCCGGCGATTTGGCTCTGCGATATTTGTCAGTTTGTTGGCGATATGAAGAATCGCACCAGCATCGCAGTGGAATGTTCAAAACGCCTGCGACGTCCCGGCGACATCGCAAGAGAAATCGCAATAAGATCGTCGGCCGTTCACACCGCGCGATAGGACATCGCCATGGGATCGCCACAGAAATCGCACCTCAGAGTGCAGCTGAAATCGCGCCATATGAACGGGCCTTTAAAATTTGTTGTCAGTGCTTGTTTTCCATAGAAGTTTGCAATACAATGCAAATGATCTTGGTACAAGATTTTTGTTAACTGCTTACTCTGCTAGTGGATTCCTTCTTAAAAATAAAGTATGAAGTTGCTACTTACGAGGTTGCGATTCAGCCATTTCGATCGCTGTAATTCCTATGCTCCACATGTCACACTGGAAAATAAGTTTTACTTTAATATCGTCATTGACTAATATAATATGCAAAGAACTGTTACAGCTTTCTATAAGGTAGAGGTATGGCGATGTACACCTATTTCAGAAAAAAGGTAGTGCCATCATAACTGTCTGTTAAGCCCGGTGCACACTAGCGACATATGACATAAGGACGTTATGTAGCTAAATTATAGGATGGGAAAATAATTGAAATAATCAGTATTTACCATCGAACATCATTACATTACTTCAGCAAAGCAATCTTATGTTATTTTTGTTGATTTCAACTTTTTGAAACCAACTTAATTTTGTTCGCGTGATTTTTGTTATGGCCTGGTTTCCATATAGTCTTATCTGTCGTATCTGTCGCATCAGTCGACCGTGAAACAATGACAATTGGAATTATTCTTTTGTTTCACGGTTGAATGATACGACAGATACAACAGATAAATAAGGCTATATGGAAACCAGGCTTATGTCGTTATGTCGCAAGTGTGCACCAGGCTTTATAGCCTGCGATCGTAATGTGGGAGCAAATAGGTATACTGAAACAGTATAATTGACACTGTTATTTAGAATAAAAATAGCCATACGTATCACCCTGCTTATATGCCAAATACATCAATCTCTAGAACTTTTGTACTCTTGGTTAACGCGATAATTTCGTTCTTCTTGGTTTCTCCCATGAGGCACTGCAATAAGTACTATCCTAATTCCAATCATGCACTTACCCTATTGTCATAGGTCGCATCTGGTTGCTCATCACAAGCAATGACCTCAGGTGCCATCCTAAAGAACAAATTAGACAAATTAGAGCAAACGTTTTGCAACCACTGAAGCAAAGCCTATTGTAGCGAGCATTAGTAGCGTCTGTGAGAACGCGTTACTAATCGTGTCAGGTCACGCATCCCTTCTCCAGGACTCGGGGACTCGTTTCTGATTGGCTCAATTTCTCAAAATTGATTGTTGCTCAAACACACTCAGCCTGCTACAAAGGAGGGAGGTTATTGGCGGATGTACACAGACTAGCCATTTCGGGCTGAACTAATTATGACAATTATTCAATGCATGACCTGAACACAATTAGTAACGTGATTTTACAGACGCTACTAATCCTCTTGGAGATTAGTAGCGGATGTACACAGGCTACTAAAGCATGGACAGCAATAATATTTAAAATTACCAGTAAGGGGTTCCAATAAAAGTATTTCTTCTGCCAATAGTTCTGTCAAGCTGTGCACTGACTCCAAAGTCAACTGAAAATTAATTTAATCAAGTGGTTACTTCTAGTCATCTTACAACATGAGATGATAAATGGTCTACATACTTCTATGTCCAATGTCCACCTAATAAAAGTTCTATATGTACAGGAGATTGTCATGCCAACTGCAATATTGAAGTACCATTTTCCTATAAACTGGGTGACTTTATTCGGATCTACTATACACCTTCTGAGTTGGATGAGCCTTGTTCTGGTTCACTTGGATTCATTGACTCACTCTTAGCATTAAAGGGGCTCTCACACGCTCAATATTTGTCCACCGTGGACAAAAAATAAGCAAATTGTAACTGTGAAAACACATGTACATTTGCCTGTAGTAATCAAAATAATCCTCGAGATTAACAGAAAAACCCCTCTATTCTCGGTTGTTTTGACCTGTTATCAAGAGGATGGAATTGGATTGACACACACAGCTACAGTAAGTATGAATAGAGGGATTTACAATGTGTGATTCCAAAAAATAACCATACCTGCCCCACAGAAGGGATTTGGAAATTCCAGAGGGTTAGGAGGAGGGGGTTGTATGTTCTGTATTTCTAATTGGCTCACCTAATTTCACCTCGGCTCCTTCTGTCAGCAAAACATTCTGTCCTTTGATATCTCTATGAATCACATGGTTCAGATGTAGGTGGCTCACACCCTGAAAATTATAACAGGTCATTACAACAAAAGTTCATAATGTGACTGTTATACTACGGATCTCACAGAACTCTCTCTCGCACTGCCTTGAAAATTCACACCACTACCACACCCACAAACATCTGCGACTCCGCCTACATTTGTCAGTGTTTTGTCTAGATTGTGTAACGCTTCTGTCTGCTGTCGGGAATTTACCATGAATGACAACCCATAAACAAGACATATTTTAGCAACAATCTTAGTAATTTGTACTTAAGTATACTTTGAGGGGTGATTGTTTGCATTTCCAGCTAAGTTAGGCCTTGATATTAAGTTCATTTGGCACCGTTTCTTTGAAATCAGCAGACCGTTGAAATTCGCATGAGCAATGGAATGTAGGCATACTTGTAGATGTTTGTGGACGAGGTAGCAGCATGGATTTCAAACACAATGTGACAGTTCGGTGAGATCTGTAGTACAGGTCAACAGGAGGCAACATTCTTGATTTTGAGGTGACATTTTGCAATATCGTTTTGCAACATATTTGCACACACACTTCTATGCAAACAGCTTTGCTTGTATTTTAGAGCAAGCAGGATTGTATGAAGTGTTGCACACAAAAAAACAAGACGCTGTTAGAAGCCGTCCTGCTAGAAGTTTTAAAATGGACATTGTATGTAAACTGTTGCAAAGATAGGGTCAGGCTGGTAGCCCCGGCTCTGGTTACACCCCTAAATTAATTTATAGACTCACATTAAGGACTTCTCTGCAAATATATGATATCCACTCTTCCTTTAATGCTTTGTTTCTTGCAGCTATAGGATAAGTAAAGCAC
The DNA here is from genome assembly GCA_033964015.1 of Scolanthus callimorphus. Taxonomy (NCBI): domain Eukaryota; kingdom Metazoa; phylum Cnidaria; class Anthozoa; order Actiniaria; family Edwardsiidae; genus Scolanthus; species Scolanthus callimorphus. Next base: position 21,041,246 of record CM066923.1, read on the forward strand.
CATTTCAATACTAAGGATCTACTAGAGAAAACATGAAGGCATGAAGGCACTGAGCACTAGTACAAAAAGATATTGCATTTTGCAGGAGATTCTCACATTCTGTCTTTGTCTTGCATTCTCCCACAAGGTCCAAATCTCCAGCATTTTGATAGAAATGCTGCACAGTAGTTTTGTTTTGAGATAGACTCATGTATGTTGAAGGTTGGAGCCTTTGGCAACTCTGAGTAACTTACCTGAACAAAAGTAGCAAAGGAGAAAAATTTGATTTAAGACTGCAATAACAACTTACTTTTGACAAGATCTGTGACAGAACCAGCTCCACAGAATTCCATAACAAGCTGCAACATAAATGTTTTAAGTGTCATTAAGAACTATGTGCAAAGCAACACAATCTTGCATAAATCACCAAAACAGCATAGCCTCCTCAGAAAAGCAGCATAGCCTCCTCGTGATAAATGGTTTATTAGTTTTGCTGGGAGACTCCAGCCAGAAGTCTCACATTTTTTTTTACCTCCCTGTGCTCCCTGTCTGATTTCCCGGAATACAGTAATTTATGGTATTTCTCCTAAGTAAATTACTGCTGATATTTTTTTTGGTCATCAAATACATAGTTTGATCAAGTGTAATTTCTAGTCCCTTGGGTATAGTTCTGAAGGCTCAAGGTACCAAAATAGGTAAACTTTATTTATCTAGTTTACCAAGCAACAGAGAGTAGGAGATACAGTATCTAGGTTACCAAGCAACAGAGAGTAGGAGATACAGTATCTAGGTTACCAAGCAACAGAGAGTAGGAGATACAGTATCTAGGTTACCAAGCAACAGAGAGTAGGAGATACAGTATCTAGGTTACCAAGCAACAGAGAGTAGGAGATACAGTATCTAGGTTACCAAGCAACAGATAGTAGGAGATACAGTATCTAGGTTACCAAGCAACAGAGAGTAGTTGAGATACAGTAGCTTTCAAACTTTGATGTGTACTTTTTCCCCATTACATTTTCCCCTCCAGATGCAGAATAAACATACATGCAGGGCCATAGCCACTGGGTTAGTTCAGTTTTGATCAGGCCACTTGCAAACTTTCACTGAGACTTTATGTAAATGAATTAGAGTGTGTTACATTTCTAGCGTTACTTTACATAGTTGATACATGTACATGCATCAGATTACTCTACCTCATGGTACAATTGACACTGAACCATCGGAGGACAGAGTTTAAAAAAAAAAGCGGCCAGGGACTGCGATGACATATGATTCGATTTCAGCCCCAGTATACAATGTACTACCTATCCTCGCAACGTGGCGTAACCAGGGCCGAAGTCGAATCATGTCATCGCGGTCCCTGGCCGCTACACTTTATTCACTTAATACTGAAGTAGACACATGTCTCCGACAGTTAATCCTATTAGCATATCCTACCCAGAGCTGGTCATCTTGTCCTTGTAAGCTTTTCTTGATGAATGCTCCATAGTATGTTGCAATGTTCCGGTGATGAGAAAACTGCAAAATGATTCAAATGTGTCAGGAATTTTTATACATTCAATATTCAACAGTGTTGAATGAAAAAAAGAATGATAGTGTATACCTTCCTGAGAACATTTATTTCTAGTTTGATTTCTTCTTCTTCATCCTGGAAAAATAAAAATAAAAATTACATGAGCTGCAAATGGCATTCATGATAAAGCAGTTTACAGCTATTTGCATTTGAGTGTGACCATGAACACTTTACAAGTTTGTTTGAGTTTCAAAAAGTTAAATTTTCCGTGGAAATGATACATTGCTGGGTCCATTTCATGGTGTGTTTCTAATGGCAACCTGACCAAAACAACTCAATGACTGCCAATCAAAAAGGCAGGTTTCGAATTCCAACACCCACCCCTGTGGGGTGATGAGACAGACAAACTCACATAGTTGCATGCTGTATTGGAAATCTGCCATTTGATTGGGTGACACGCTTTCGTTTTGCTGTGGCTGCTGCTGGAAATGTCCTTTACTACCGAAATCATTAAACTGTCGGCACCCGCTGTACAATCGATCGATCGCTGTTGGGAAAACGATCAACTGCTTTTTGAAAACGATCGATCGAAATGATCACATGACTTGCATTTCTTTTGTTTGCCGTAGAAATGTACAGAAACATGGACATTTTGATCAATCGAAATGGTCACGTGAGTTAACCAAAATCAAAAAGCGGTTGATCGTTTCCCAACTGCGATCAATCGTTTGTACCCCAGGTACGGACAGTTTAGTGATTTCGGTAGTATTATTAACTGACCTAGAAACATATCATTTCCTAATTGGAAAATAAACTGTTTGAAACTCAAACAAAATAATGGTTACAGCCAAAATCATTGTTTCTCACTGTGAATTTCAAAAACATGGTTTGGTTGCAGGTTTTTCTGTTCCACCAGTCAAATGTCTACAGGGACATCATCTCTCTCGGTTTTGCCGGGAGCCTCAAGATTTTTCGTTTCGTCTCCCGCGATTGCCATACATTTACTGTATCTCTCCCAGGAGAATTTAAGGAAATTTTGCTATTTCAAGACAGTCTCCAGTTTTTTGTTCAAAGTCCTTGGGTTGACATCCCTGCATCTGGTTCAATCCGGTACTTGCCCTGTTTCACCCTGTCCATCCTCAAATGCAAATAGCTGTATCAGTGGACCTTGTTTATTGTTGATATTAACAACAAATTGTAACACTAAATCAAGGCAAACCCAAGTGAATTTCAAGCACTGCAAAGCCGCAATCTACCTCTGTAACGTCCATAATTTTGATGGCTGCAAGTTGACCCGTTCTCTTGTGACGACCCTGGAGAAAAGCAAGTATGTATATACATCAGTCCTTTATCGAAGTGAGTGAGTCACTACTTTGAGAGCACATTTCAGATTAGTGTCGAAGACAACACAAAGGAAATACACTTAGCCAATCAGAAACTAAACAAATTTGACAACTGACCAGTCAGGTTGCATTCTGATTGGCTAAACAAAGATCTAAGATCTCAGCCAATCAGTTTGTGTAGAAAACACAAGTTTGATTTAAATTTACTTTTGACAGTCATCTAAAATCTGCTGATCAACTGGACCACAATGTGTGAATAAAAAAAAACATCCATATAAGCCCCACAGAAGGGGTCAAAGGGCAACAACCTCCCTCCCCACCACATCAGTTGCATGCTTTTTTTCAAGCGATAATTTTAATGGACAACAATTATTCATGTAAGGGCAAAGAAAGCTTTGTACAGCAATGGTATAGGCAAGCAAATTTGTGAAGGGAACATGGATAAACATGTTCTTGGAAGGAATTTTAAATATTGACAACATTTCAAGTTGTATATCGAAAATGTTTGGGTTTATTTACTAGACAATATTGATTTCTGTGGTCAGTAAAACAAATTAGAACAAACTGAGATAACAATGTAGTATACAGGACAAATATGAACTGTATAATCATTGATCTATGATAATGATAATGATATACTGCATTGTTTTACATATCAATACAATAATGTTCCAAATAAAATCTATAAATATCTTGCGTATATGTCTGGAAAAAATTATTTGAAGCTTTTTCAAAACAAAACAGTGTTGTTTTGTGCTATTACGCTGCTCATTGCACTTCAAATGTATTCCTCTCAATGTTGGAGTTAAAAACAACCCATTCACTCCCAGGGTTTAGTATTGAATAAATCATCACATTGAGAGACCACAAAAAGTAATTCAATTGATTCAATCATTATTTTTTCAGGGCTGAATGCATGTCTTCGTAAACAAACTCTACACTGTGGTTTGTGCATTTCTTAGGGAAGCCAGGCAACAACTATTTGTTAATCCTTTGAAGAAAATGCCTTCCAGCTAATTAGACAACTTAGCGATTAACACTCATCAAGTATAAAACTCAGTCAGTGGTAAACAGCCTCTGGGAATAATCTGAGAAGCTCTCGGAAAGGTAGGTATGGCTGCATGAAATACACGAGAGGTAGAAACAAATGCTTTGTATTGTAATATATGTTGTTGTTTTAGGAGGGGTGGCAAATTTTAACAAACTGAAAGTCAATTTATAAGGTCGATTGTTAATTTCAATGTGGCGACACCTTATCAATGCGATCAGACATAATATAAGAATATTCAAAGAGTTGAATAAACTTTAGAGAAGTAAAACACTTCAAAATCATGCAATATTTAAAAATACGTGCAAGCTTCAGGGGAAAACAAATAATTACGAATTATTGTTTACAAAATGGGCCTTGCATAATGGCATCATCAGATGAGATTAATATTTTGTATAAAACCAGGACTCCTGCAAAGTATTGATATTCTCACAATATAGAGCTTACAACAGTGGGGATAAAAGCACCCAAAATAGAACAAGTAATCATGGGCTCTTTGGTTCTAATTATTACATTCGAACACTTGATCAAGAAATGAGATCAATTACAAACCTTGTGGACTTGGCCGTACGTTCCATTTCCTACTACTTCGATCAGGTCGAATATTCCTGCAGGTTCCTGGGAAAATTGAATGCAATCAGCATCACTTCCGAAGAATTTATTACTTATTTTATCGCCAAAGGAAAATGCTACTTATTCTATAGACACAATGCGGGCAATATCGTTGGGAAAAATTGTGATTAGAAATGTCTCACTTGTTTGCAAAGTAACTTGAATCAAGTTTCGGTTAACTTGTTTCGGTAGTGAAGAAACTACGCTAGGGGGCAAACAACAGTAAATGAACTTCACTCAAGCCTTCATACAAATAGTAAACTCATTGTGCATTTCTATCAGCCTATAAATTTATGTTAAATCGAGAATCAACTTCTCCCTCGCACTCTACTATCGCAAGCCAGCGCTCATGTGGCGCGGTGCAATATCAGTTTGTCGGATAAAATTCTTGCAAGTCGAAAGCCAGACCGGCGAATGTTTCAAGGTTATTTCAAGTTGCTCATTTCTACTTACCTTCAATGAAGCCAAATCTATATCGTCCAAGCCATACGCCATCTTGCTTGGCGGTGTACACACTTAACTGTTGCTGTGATCTTAATATCAGTTTCCAGAATCGTGTTCTTTTGGGGGCTTTACATTCGTGCTCAAGAACGCCGTGCACTTCCTGAGATCCGAGCGCGACAGCTAACTCAGGAATTCAGCCCACCCTCCATTTCTGATCGATAAAATGACGGAACTGTTGATGAGTTAGTCATGTATCTACACTCTCAGACCTTTGTTTAGTTCTAGTTACAGGCGGAAAGCGTTGAAAATAGGATTTTAAGAGGTCTATCAGTGTCACAGAGATGAAGATTTTTCCCCGCCAGACTTTTTACCGACTTGTAGCTTCATAACAAAGATGAGGGAGGGGCATGGGACGAGGTCACGTGTCAGCTCAAGAACAGGAAATCGCGGACGTCAATGCACAGGTTTCCCGTACCAGCCCAAGTATCACTTAGACACCACGCAGTGACTAGACGCCCTTCAGTTCCTTTTGAACTGGATTTGTTTCAATGGTTTCCCCAAGAACATGAAGTGGGTTCTATTCATACACGAAGACACCCGATTTTCAAGGCTTAGTTGGATATCTTTCGATTATTTTTTTTGCTCTTCTTTTGTGGAGATTGGAAAACTGATGCTTGACGGCGAGCCTCTGACTCTGTACGTAGCAGCTCTAAAGGGGAGGGAAATCGAGGACATGAGATTTAACCGAGAGTTGTTAATCAATATGTGCATGGGACGTGTAAATTTACTTTCACATCACATTGGCAACGTTTGGCAGGGTAGCAGGAGAGTTGAGACAGAAGACGAGTAGCCTGCTATCAGGCGTTGGAGGCTGTTTTTATCGGCGAAACCCCGGAGTTCGTAGTCGCGAGCGCCATCTTGGATTTTTTTTGGCCGAGTGACAATGGGGCGAGCGACAAAACGAGGGGGTGGGGGGCGGGAGAGAGGCCTCTCTCCCGCCCCCCCACCCCCTCGTTTTGTCACTCGCCCCATTGTCACTCGGCCAAAAAAAATCCAAGATGGCGCTCGCGACTACGAACTTCGGGGTTTCGCCGATAAAAACAGCCTCCAACGCCTGATAGCAGGCTAGAAGACGAGCAAAGATTGCTCGGAAGGAATACCACAGTCGAAGATGCCTGCAGAGGATGTGATTCACACAGAAACTGAGGAAGACTTCACTACCAGTGGATGTTGACCAGGGTCCAAAGCGTGCAATCCATTGGTGGCAGTAATTTCAACTTTTTTTTAGACAGGGGCCACAATTTGTAACTATCAGAACTAATTCTAGCAGGATTCAAAATCTAAAACCTAAAAAAATAGATTCATCTGCTCATGTACTTTGGACGCCTAGCATGCTAGCCAGCTCTCCAGTGATTTTTTTTCTCCAGATATTGATGTTTTTTTGGTGCACAGGATTCCTGTGTTGCAAGGAAAAAGAAGTGACACAAGAATCCCATGCACCAAAAATCATATCCGAAAAAAACAAACACTGGAGAGTACATGATAGATGGTCCTGATGGTGGGCTCTTGGTTACAGTCATTGCTTTCCTAGGTAAATAAGGCCAGTTTCAGACGTCGAACTTTTGCCGCGTCGAATCTAATTGTTAGAAATTTCATTTGCACTTCTAGGACACTTTTTCTAGTGCAAAAGGTAAATCTAGATGAGTCATAGCAGAATAAAAAGGACTGTAAAATTTGTTTTTCTTGTTTATTCTTCCTTTTGTTGTGAAAACGAGAAAACCGGTCGGCTGAATTGGATTCGATGCGGCAAAAGATGTTGGAAACGGGCCTAAGAAACAGTGAGACATCTTGATGTTAGAATTATTTTATTTCACAGGACGTAAAGGTTCACAGGACATTAAGGGGCAGCTTAATCTGTTTCTTTATCTCCCTTGAGATTCTTTTGTCCACCACGTAGGATACCAGTACGTCTAGCCGCAATGAGACCAACCTTGCGACCAGCAGGGGTATCTCTTCTGACGGTCGAGGGCATACCAATATGTTGATGGTTACCACCACCATGAGGATGCTCAACAGGCTGAAACGCAAATAAGGAACATCAATCAATTTAAGACCCTGGGACCGATGAGTGTGACAATGTCATGATTGGTTCATTGTGTTTGTGTAATACAATAAGAATCTTTCAATATAACACCATTAGTTTGTTGTTCTATGACTTTGTATCATATAAATCAGTTTTAGATTAAGACCCCGTCCACACTACACTGTTTTCAAACGAAAACGGATACTTTTTGCTCCGGATACGGCTATCATCCACACTTCAACGCCAAAAACGATCACAGAAAAGGGATCAATCCGAAAACGCTCTCCAGATTTGAAAACGGAGCTGTTTGAAAATGATGTTTTCTAGTGTGGACTGGTGAAAACGATGCTATCTGAAAACAATGAGGTCACCACAGCAAACCCGACCAATTTTGCGGGCCGACAGATCGGTATGGGCATGCGTTGAGCCTATTTGAGCATGCGCACTGAATGCATAAGTGCGTTTTTGTACGGATACACGTTGTAGTGTGGGCAGGCAAAAACGAAAGTGTGGATGCAAATCTTTTTGAAAACGGAACAAAAAGTATCCATTTTAGTTTGAAAACGGTGTAGTGTGGATGGGTTCTAAAGGATGGGTCGAAATTCCACCTGCCATTTCGTTGGCTTAAAATAAAAATGTATATTCCAGAGAAAAAAAAATCTATTTCCATTGCCTGATTTCCATTTTGCCTTCTAATGTAAAAGCTCTTAATGCATTGCTGCTGCAGCAATATTGAGAACAAATGGCTTACATTGCTTGAAATTGTGTGCAATAATGCAGGTTTTGGTGTTTTATGCCTAACATGTTTTACTTAGGCAAAATATGATGTCTATAAATGCATAAACCCCTTTCTGGTAGCCATAAAATTATGCCAACATTTGTTCCATCCTAAATTCAAGCCCTGGCTGATACCGTCGGTTGCAGCTACCCGTCTACACACACGTCAAAAACATGTTCTTTCGGCACGCGAAACTTCAAAGTTTTGACAGTGAAACTTGGATGTTTTGACGTCCAAACTTGAACGTTTTTGTCACAATATTCAAGTCCGCACTTTCGTTTCAAGTAACAAACATAGCATAAAGCTAATATTCTGGTAACTTCACAGTTTTTCTGGTCAAAAAGAAATAAATCAACTGAACTTTTTTACTTTTTTCCACTCACGAGCGTCACCAAAGCTTCACGCTTGGGCGGGCAAACTTTGAAGTTCAACTGTCAAAACTTTGAAGTTTCACGTGCCGACAGAACATGTTTTTGTCGAGCGTGTAGACGGGTAGATGCAACCGACGGTATAGGTAGATTTTGCTACAATACATACGTTCATAGCAACACCACGGACGCGTGGCCAGCAGTTCCTCTTGGCCTTGTACTTGTGATACGCACGTCCAGCCTTAAGCATTGGTTTTTCAACACGACCACCACCAGCAACAATGCCAACAAGAGCACGGTTTGTGGAGGGGATAACCTTTTTTATTCCCGATGGCAGCTTAATACGGGTGCGCCTGTGCTCAGTGTTATGGGAGATGACAGTGGCATAGTTACCAGAGGTTCGGGCCATCTTGCCGCGGTCTCCCATCTTCTCCTCAACACTGCTAATGATGGTACCCTCAGGCATAACACCAACTGGCAGACAGTTTCCAATCTGAAGGGTGGCTGGAAATAAAATATCAGAATTAATGTCAAGATTTAGAAGCAGAAGATCATACAAAAAAAGACATGTAAGCTGTGGCCAAACCAATTCAACATATGATTCAACACCATTCAACATTTGCTGTATACACAGGTTCAACTATGGTGTGAACCACATTCAAGTCCAATGTTGAACAGTGGTGCCAATCCAGTAGAGGTAGCCTGCATAAAATGGAAGCACACAATATTCCAGGGCATTTGACAAGCTGCGGTAATGAGTACTGGTACCGGTATACACATAATAGACCAATTTCTGAACCTGCAAAATTGCTTCACAATTTTGAGTCCTTGTTAGGCTGTTTTCGCACCCAATTTGATCCCTCATGTAAGGATTTTTTTTTTGCACAACACATCCCACATATGAACCGAACACAGGAAATACCTTTCTTCCCACAGTAGATAAATTGTCCAGTATACATTCCCTCAGTGGCAATGAACAGCTCCTTACGCAGCTTGAAGCGGTAAGGATCGCGGAACACAACTTTAGCAAGAGGGGCGCCACGACCAGGGTCGTGAATGATCTCCTTCACGACACCCTTGATGTAACCGTGTTTCTCTGCATAGTCTGACACCCTTAGTCTTGCAGCTCCTTTCCTGTGTTTGGTGTGGGATGTAAAGATGCTACCAGCACCTTTACGTTGGCCTCGGATCACTCGACCCATATTTACTGCAAAATCATTAACAAAAATCATTTTACAGACATAAGCTAAAAAAAGGAATATTGAATAAATGAAGCAATTATTATAGACATGGCTACTTGAAAAGCTGAATGTACAACCGTGAATAAATAAAATCACATTATTATTATTATGAAGCTAAAACATAAGCTAAGACATTTTCAGAAAGAAGTCATATTTGACTTTAGTTTTTAGTATTTGTGGCATTGTGGGGCAATCAGAGAGAATTTATTTGATTGCCAAGTTATCCGCTACAGATGCTAACGCTTTGCGGATTATGACATATAAATAATGCTATGAGCAAATGCTTCAGGTTTAGTATTATATCCAGAACGACAGTTTCGCAAACTATGTGGATGTTTATGTGAGGTTTTGGCAATCTATTGTTCCATGCAGATTTCACTCTCTCGAAACAACGATTCAAAACACAAGACATCGAGCGTGCGAAAGAAAAGTGAATTATTTGATATAATGGGAAGCTATGCAAGAAAATACGGTTTTACAGAGCCAGAAGAATATCCAATCTTTTCAATAATATTCCTAAATCGAGGTGATGGCTTTTCGAAGCAGACAATTTAGTAGGATTAAACTATGGTATTTTTCTCCTTCTTACCAATATGGCCACGGTTGGCGAAGAGGAAGGAGAAGAGCTCATCTCGGACCCAGGTTCTCTCCAGCTGGGGCCGCTTTTAGTAAGGTACGTTTTGAAGTCACTTTCAAACGAACCTTTTTTGATCGATTGCAAACTGGGAAGTTCTACGCGCCCTTTTACAGCATTTGATACAGACTTTGCTTTATTTTGCTTTTTTTTTAACCCACAAAATGTTATCATTTTTCAAAGATTTTTCTATTTTAGAATAATGTGTATATTTTTTCCAGGGGCATCTTTTGGTAGCACACGGGAGCTCCTATACGTCACGTTCTATCACGTGACTTTTGGCGCTCAGTAAACATGGCGGCCGCTTGAAGTGGAAAGAGTCCCCATTCACTTCACATCTCTCAATCTGAACACAGTTGAAAAAACAATCGCATTTGTTGATAAATGAATCGCAAAGTCACACCTAGGCGGTTGAGACCTGTAGAAGGAATATTTGTGAAGTTAATGGGTCACTTTTGGTGAGTTTTAAGCGGAACTGTTACCAGAAGTCGGCATTGAAATTCTCTCCTCGTGGCTCCGAATTGAGTGGTAAAAAATTGTTGAGACTTGGAACTCAACTTTTAATTTATATATTATGAGATATCTGCCATGTCGATGAGTAGCGATGAAGTGAATTTCTTGGTGTACAGATACCTCCAAGAATCAGGTATGAGTTAAAAGTTAGGTGCGATTGCACCCTCTTCTGTACCGTCAGACAGGCATTGTGCATTGAGAACCAAGTTGTCCTGAGTTACATTTAGTTTAATAACTTAAAACCTTTTACACCAAGATAAGCCCTGGAGATATCGATCTGAGGATTATAAATTAATGGTCTCCAATGTAATCTATTTGCCATGATACACGGAGATTTTGATTTTCGTATAAAAGCATAAAACTTGTGCTCAAATTTGCTTGTAACGGTATAAGAATTCAGCTGTTTTCTTGATGTCGATATGCAACTTTTTCCCACGCTCATAATTCTGGTATAAGCTTAATTCTGATGTTGAGTAAGACCATGCACACGAACAACGTTGAATGAAAACTAAGAGGTGTTACTTTAACATTCTGCATTTTGAGCCTGTTATTGCTTCAGGGCCAATTTGATTAGATATGCAAAAGAACCGTATAAAAACCGATGATAAACATGAGTCTAAAATATTGTGCTAACAATAGATCTTGCTTTCTTTTAAGTAGATTTTCCTGTTTTGTGCAAATATTTCTGTACTGGAAGTGATGTAGAGTTTACTTTGTAGTAAAGGAGTCTTATGAAGAGGGCTGTAAAAGAGTGCTCTAAGATTTTAAACCAATCGAAATTGAGTTTGATTGACAACATAGCCTTTTTACTTGCCTGTCATTTCTAAATGTCATATTAAGCCTTTTGGAAAATTGTGATATCAAGTATGAAATGTTATTGCTGCATAACTTACCATATATTTACCTACAAGAGGCTCAAAATCAGAAAAAGAATTAACATAAGTGAAAAGGAATAACATTTTAGGTATAATCCCTAGAAATCTCTGCGATAGCCAAGTAATTTTATGCTTTAATAATAATAATAGTAATAGTAATAATGTTATTATTTCTATAGCGCAAAATTCATATGTTCAGCGTTTTCTATTTCTTTAGTGAAAATAAGCTCAGTCTGTAGTTGTAAGAACATTCATGTCCATATAAAGCAAGTTTTACTATATACTATACCCACTCACAGAAAAAATGTGCAAGAAAACACATCATATAATTCTCATTAACAAATGCCATATTACTTGATGAAATAAATTAACATTAATGGTTTTTCTATGATTACCATTGATATTAATGTGAAAATGATAAAACATTAATGCTTGTTGTAGCACTTTTTGAATGGGGAAGTGCCGTAACAAACATTCATGTTTGTCATTTCTCAAAGCATGACTCAAACCCCAGATGTGGCCACCAGTTCCTTGAGTTCCATAGCCAGGGACAAACTGCTAACCCCCCCTCCACCCCTCACTTCCCCCACCTCCCAAAAAAGACAGACTCCCTAAATTTGGAAGCTTGCTTCTGCTGTAGTATTGGTGACCATTGGACTATGTTACCATGTTTTTTTTTGCTAGGATTTCAACACTCAGCATTCACATTTGGAGTGGAAAGTCACATAGACCAGTCAAACATAAATGGCTCAGTAGTACCACCAGGAGCTCTAGTCTCTATACTACAAAAAGGTGTTCAATACGTAGAAGCAGAGGCCACTGTTACAGAGGTAAGTTCCATTTTCCTCCTGGAACTGACCATGTGGGGCTACAAATTTTGACCAAATTTTATCCTTCTATTTTTGACTATTTTCAACATAGAGAACTTTGAAAGGTTTTGTTTCCTATATGACATGCATAAATTTATAATCTTTCTTTCTAAGGACACATTAAAATTCAATAAATCCATTAAAATCTAGTAAAATACCCATTTATTTAAAATTGAACTGAGTGAAGTACAATTTGGTCTGATACCCTGATTTCAAAATCGAAAGAGCACAATAGCACAAGTTTAATCACAAAGTATGTCATTATGATGAATAAAATTGCATGCTAATTAGCTAGCCACAAATTTCATGACTTTATCAGTGCATAAATTCATGTTACTTTATCAAATCTTCCTTGAACTTGGTCAGCATGTTTGTCTAATACTACCATTTTCGTTCAACCCTGAAGCGTGACTATTTTTCGCTTAAGGAATATGGTTAAAACACACGTTTTGTTGAGAAGTTGTCACATTTCTTCCTCACTGATTGGCTTGAAAAAAACGGTCAAACCAGCAGCCAATCAGCGAGTGAGAAAAGCATCAACTTCCCGACAAAACGTTCACATTTGAAATGTAAACCTATGCAAAAAAATCGTCATGCTTCAGGGTTGAACGAAAATGGTAGTAATAAATTGTGACAAGGCCCAGTACAAAACTGAATCATTTTCTTGGCCCAACAGGATGGTGGCCTTTTAGACGATGGGGAACTAGAGCAGCTATCGCTAATAGATGCGGTCTTGCCAGATATTATAACCTCTCGTCACACATTACTAGCCAGTAAGGGACTTAAAACAGAGGTGCCATATAAGAATGATAATGGCTCCTCAGAAGAGACTTATCCCCATGTCAACTCAGTATCACATTCTGATAATATGGACTTGGATGGACCTGTTAATGACGTTGGCAATCAGAAAGCATTGGTTTTAAGGGGGCATCAATCAGAGGTAATGTGGTGTGCAACTTTTCTTTGTTCTACTATCATAGCATGAGCATCAATGTGTACTCCAGTTTTTTGAGTGCCAAGCCAAAATTCGGGCACAGAGCTGGTACCTGAGCACAAGGTCCTAATAGACCTTTCCGATTTAGCGGAATATAGGCGGAATTGGCATATAATATTCCGCGGCTATATTCCGCGTTATCTTGTTGCGATTTCAAGTTGAAATGTTGTCTGGATTTATATCCAAATCGAAAGCTCTGTAACTGCACGTATTGCGTAGTCGCAATTTGTAATAAGTGTCGCAATTTGTAATACCTGTCGCAATTTGTAATAAAGTTGTTTATCCAGTGAAGTCGGCACGGAAGAAATGTTGAGAAAAAGAATCTTTATTCGAGTTTCAAATAACTTTGAAATAATGTAAGATAACAATAACGATAACAAACAAGACAAGAGTCATGTGAAATTTCAATATTTTAAACCTAATTTAAGCAAGTTAAAAAAAAGGCAACTTTTCGGCAACTTTTTGAAAAAAGTAGCAACTATTTGGCAACTTCTAAGCACTTGTGCCGAAGCCTAGGCTGCATCCATTTAAATAAAATGATTTTGATATTTTTGAAAGGTTTCATTCATGGAAACTTTTGCAGACAAGTCAGAAATGCCGCGTATAGCCATGCTGGAATAGCAACTTCTCTAGTTCACTATTTCGATTCTCCATACTCTTTCCTAGGAGCTTTCACCTGCACATCTGTGAGAGATTTGCACGAGAACCAATGCATGGGAGCCTGTTTTTATTGATCCACATACCGTAACACAACATCGAGCAGCGGCTTTGCCAACGTCATTACGAGTGAAAGTCGTACAATGTATCACCAATTCTGTGATATCTCTAAGGTTTTGTAAACCTGCATTTTCCAATGAAATTATCGAATTAAGAGGAATATTGCATGGAAGCGGTGTGGTTTTAGCGCTATTGCCGCTGCCCTGTTTTGTGAAGATACGGGCACTTCATGGGAAGTAATTGCTAGCTCTGTGGCGCGTTAGTGCATCTGGCCAGTATGTTTGTATAATACCACGCAAATGCTTCGTGACGAATATTCTGAAACTTTTGCCTGTACCTTTCTTTTAAACGGAGGCTGTGACACCAATTGTAATTCTTGTTTATTACAAATTGGGACGGAGATGTATAACAAATTGCGACAGCTTTTGTATTACAAATTGCGACGACTTTATTACAAATTGCGACGAGTTTATTACAAATTGCGACATGTATTACAAATTGCGACAATTATTTTAAATTGCGACTGTACACACGTAACCTTTTTCCCTTCATAGTTTTAAATTTCATTTCTGGAAATGGTAAGAGGGGCAACTGTTTCAAAACAACCACAGCCGGGCTGGTCGCGCTGGTGTGAAAGCTTTTCCCTGAGAGTCGGGCCTATATGCTATAAGACCCCGTCCACACTACACCGTTTTCAAACGAAAACGGATACTTTTTGCTCCGTTTTCAAAAAGATTTGCGTCCACACTTATCGTTTTCGTATTGTTTTCGCCGTTTTCGGTGATCGTTTTCGGCGTTGTAGTGTGGACGATAGCCGTATCCGGAGCAAAAAGTATCCGTTTTCGTTTGAAAACGGCGTAGTGTGGACGGGGTCTAAGAGTTATCCTAAGAATAAGTGCCAGGGTTTTCAAAACAAACTTCTTCTTTGGATAATGAAGACAGAAAGTGTGATTGCAAACTTATTTCTTTTTTGCCCTTGGATAATCTACCATCTTTACATCTCTTGCTAAAGCCTGGTTCCCATATAGTCTTATCTGTCGTATCAGTCGACCTTGAAACAATGGAAACTGGAATTATTCTATTGTTTCACGGTCGACTGATACGATGGAAACCAGCTTAAGCTTACCAAGTTACGATGTCTTTGTGTAGTTTGAGATAGGAATCGCACTTATAGAATTGAACATCGCTCATTAGCCGGATTTATGGGGTGAAATGGTGTGCTCAAATAATTTTTTAGTTTCATTTTTTTCGCTGGTTCTCCTCTGGCTCATGTGGCAAGTGAAAAAGATAAAAAGGTGCTGTTGTGCATTGCATAAAACTTGAGAGATATTCAATCCATTTAAAAACATGCCATATAGGTAACATTTGCATTTTACTAGCTTATGGTTCTCAATATTGCTCTATTTATTGCAAAATAATTTTTTTCAGAGACAAAAAGGGATGCGAATTCAGAGCATTTTTCCAAACCCGGGAGATAAGTTATTCATAAAAAACAGGCCGGATGGATTTAATTGCCCCCTTTAAAATTAACTCAAAACCACTAACTTCATTTATGTTCTCTTTTTACGGAAATCCTTTTATCTATGATAAAATTGTTCAAAGTAAGAGTTTAAAGTGGTGATTCAGTTTTGACCATTTTGTCCCTGAAGACTGAAGAATCAAACGCGGCTAAACGTGCAGGCAACAATGTCGCAGCAACAAACATATGCTTCTCACACGCCAGAAACATCTTTGTTGTGCAACAATGGCTCATTTAGACAATTTTTGCTACATTGTTGCCACGTTAAGCGCGGAAAAGGCAACATTTTTCGTTGTTCACACGTTTAGCCTATTGCTGCCTCGTTGAGCAAGGGCTTAAAAACCTGCAAAGCATTGGAATGGTTTTCTTGAGATCTGCAAATTCCAACAAGTTTTCGAACTCCTACCTATTACCTCCTACCTATTTCAATCAAACAAGGCGCAGGCAAGTGCTATGTTAAAAATTGCTAAATTTCTTTAGACTGCTTGCAGCCCCTTCTTCGGCAAACATCCGTAAATCGAGAGACTGTAACTTCTCTCCCTCTCCTGAGTAACTTGACACTGTAAACAAATCGAAGCGCGCCGCAAGGAAAAAAAGTTCCCTCGATTTACGGACGTTCGCCGAAGAAGGGGCTGCAAGCAGTCTAAAATTTCTTTTTGGTTAATGATGCTGGTTTTGTTTTCCTGTAGCTTTTATGACGGATTTGCGCTCCCAGGCTTCGTGGGGTCCAGTGTTTCCCTATCCGTATCCTCACGCGCAACTGTAAACTCGGTTAGTTGCATTTCAAAAATTCCGCCGAGATTTTCTTGATAATTTGTTTTCACCATGTGGTTTTTGCTATTAGCTTGTTATTCTACGTTCTTGTTATAGTTTGAAATGAAAGACTTGACTTTCACGATCGGCCCAGCACGTATTATCAGGTTTACAGATTTCTTCAGTCGCGCCCTATTTTCATTTTTGAAACGAACTCGAAGCTCCCAAAATCAGCCTTTTGAAGGTTGCCTGTGAAGTATACACATTTCATTTTAGTCTAAAACGACTTTTTAGAAATGAGAAATTGGTTATCGGCGCTTTTTATACTGCGGAATATAGCCGCGGAATATAGTATTTTTATTCCGCTAAATCGGAAAGGTCTAATCTGGTACCTGAGTACTGAAGGTAAACCTGGTCTTTTCCCTGTCTGCATGAGTTTTCCATTGGTGCCCGGGAACTTTACCCATAAAATCAATGCTGTAAATGCGCATCGACACGTGTGCACATCTGGAACCTAAGGTCTGCACGCAGTGTACCATTTCGTACCAGTGCCCACCCGGGCACCAAGTGTAGACGCAGCCTTATACAGTTCATAGTTCACCATAATGGTTTCTCAAATCTATTTACTGGTTACTGACTTCCATTTGAATTTAAGGTTTTCTGTATAGGAATACAGTAAATAGTTCAATTCAAGGCATCCATGTTTTCTGTCTGAAAAGCCCTGATTTAGTACCATTTCGTACCAGTGCCCGCCCGGGCACCAAGTGTGGACGCAGCCTTATACAGTTCATAGTTCACCATAATGGTTTCTCTAATCTATTTACTGGTTACTGACTTCCATTTGAATTTAAGGTTTTCTGTATAGGAATACAGTAAATAGTTCAATTCAAGGCATCCATGTTTTCTGTCTGAAAAGCCCTGATTTAGTTTGCTCTGTTGGACTATTTTTGTCATTTTGGTGTATAATTTATTAATAGTACTAACACCAATTATCATCAGCAAACTATGTGTGCATGGCCATTATTTGAAAAAAAAAATAGTTGCAGGTTCAAAATATTGCTCACTATTAATTGTATTGCTTTGAGGTTGAACACAAAAAAATGTAATTTTAGGCAGTTTTCACTATAATTATACACTACATTATTACACCATGTCTAAAGGTTTAAGGAGGCTCGAAATAGTTTTTCAGTGATAGTGCCACTAGTAGTAAGTTATTTGCAGTTTATTTCCTTATGGTTCTACCTGTCAGTCTGATCCTCCACTGTTATAATACTGATGAGTATGTGGTGCAAATGCATCACAGCTTGTGAAGAGAAAAATATCCAAAGCAATGCATGACACCCCCTAAATTTTCCCTTCTTTTTCACTTTAAAATTTGATATCTTGGAAAATTTGTGGTAAATCTTTCTCGAAATCACTGATAATTTTTGCGATAAATAGTAGTTTCATTTAGTTGAAATTAAAATTATATCAGTAGAAACATGCACACATCAGCAAAACATGTTTTTCTTGAATAATTTCTTTCATTTTTTGATGAAATTCGTTGAAAATTTGTCAGAGCTCAGAGTGATTACAATTAAGAATATATTATAAAATAAAATATAAAATATATAAATTTCAAAAAAAATTCCCTTCAAGTTTTTTTTTATAATTGCCTGTACAGTTGCATGTCACAAAATAACATGACCTGCACCAAGCACCTACTGCACACATGCCAACCATTAAATACAATGGATATTGGCAAATGCGCATGCTCAATTTCGATTGTCAGGTGCACACATGATGAAAAATATTCCGAGCCTCCTTAAGCAGCAAGGCTGCTTCCCACCCACAGGTTGAAGTGACTGAATTAACAAGCCTTTGCCATTGACAGTAAATTGTTTACTTTTCAGGTGTTTGTGTGTTCATGGAACCCCACCCAAGATCTCTTAGCATCAGGGTAAGCTACCTCCCAGGTGATGTTAAAGGAGCTGGTTCACCCTGCCCATAATGCATTGCTTTGTTTTTGTTTACATGGTCCATTGCCCAGGGGGGGTACTCGGATATAAAAATGACGGGGGGGTCCGACATATTTTTTTGGGTATGAAATGTGTAGTAAAAGTATTTTTTGGTGTTGAAAATTCTACCAAATACTTTTTGGGGGTTGAAAAATCTGTGGGTATTTTTGGGGGGTTGTTAAACTTCTGACCGGCTAGTTGATTGTCAAGATACTGCCTTTAAATTAAAGCTATTTCCGGGAAACAGGTGATGACAAGTAAAGTAAAAAGGCAAGTACTCTTTGTAACACGGGTATTTTTTGGGGTATGAATTTTTGGGAGCAGGTATGAAATTTGGAGCTCCGTCGGACCCCCGCGTCATTTTTATATCCGAGTACCCCCCTGGGGATCATTGCATCAGAAACTCAAACTTTTGACTTTTGAGCAGTATCATGATTTTACCACACTTTTGGTCGATGTAAAAAACATCCAAATAGCTGATGGATAGCCAAAATACTAGTCTAGGTTTGTTAGATCATGATTGTAGGCTTCATGGATCTATTACAGAGCAGATGGAACCAGATTGCAACAATGGATTTTTGAAATCTTGTTGGGGTGAACAGTTTTTAAAGTTTAAAGTTACACCGGTACATGTAACTGGACAACTAGAAACCTGGCTAGGGCTACTTGTCCTGGGACTAGTGGCCAAAAATCCAGCACTGGACATTGTCAACTAGAAAGCAGCGAAATTGTCACAAGATACAACAAAATACATAACACATTCTCAAGCGTTAGTATACAGGAAGCAGTATGGAAAACCAAAGGTGATTTTGACAAAGGATTGCTAAGATAAAGTTTGTGTGTTTGAAAAAATAATGTCCCTCGTGGACCAATTTCACATTTTGCAATCCTGCATTGAAATCGTCTCAAATTTTCACCATATCATATCGAAAGCATTCTTTACTAGTTCGGCTTGTTATGTCTATAATTTAGTGATGACCAAAATAATGTTGATGTTTTCCGATTATTACTAATAGTGATTTTTAATAATCTCACTTACAGTTGTTTTCAGAATACTTTACCACTCCGGGTTGCGAAGTTGGTTCCCAATTTCCCAACTAGGTTCCCAACTTCACAACTTGGTAAGTTCGTAACTTGCCAATTCAGATGGAATATTCTGCTAACATTTATATTTTCTAAACAAAATTTCTAAACATAGATGCGAAGTTACAAACTTAGTTTGGAACCAAGTTGCAAACTTTGGAACCTACCGGTAGTTGGGAATTTGGGAACCAACTTCACAACCTGTGGTGGTAAAGTATTTTGAAAACAACTGTAATCAACTACATTGCTAGCACTGTTCATTATTTCCTTTTGTCAACAGGTCAGGAGATGGAACAGCAAGACTATGGCCAATGACTGAGACTGGTCTTGGGAACCCTGTGGTGTTAGCCCATAATACTAAAGATCAAGACAACCATAAAACAAATTCTTTTGATGTCACGTCTTTAGAATGGAATGTAAGTTCTGCCCAATCAGAGTTTCTAAAACATGGCTGCAGCTATTTTGTCATTCAGCTTTTTGGTACATGAGTATGTGGGTATGTGGCCTTCATAGACAACCTAATCTTTTCTTGATGAAATGTGTTGGACCTACTCTTCTCCAAAATGATACTCTTTTTTACTTTGTTCTTGCTCAATGGACCCAATCTACAATCCTGGTGTGAACAATCATATCATTGGAATTATGTTGAAAATTTTCTCAAATTATGTGGGATTTTTCAGCAAATTATGTGGAAAAATATCCAAATTATGTGGGAAATTGTGCAACATTACCGTATGTGGGATTACACAATAATTTTTCGAAAGTTTTCCATTTTTTTTTTACCTTTCAAACTGGCTGTCATGTTACACGAAAGGTGTCTAAATAACCTGTCTAAAATTTGGTAATAATCATTAACAAACATGAAATAATGATATTTTATTTTAAGATTTCAGTAAATTTTCAGAAATTATGTGCTATTATGCAGGATTTTTAGGATTATGCAGAGAAAGCCAAATAATGTGCCTCAGCATCCACACATAATTCCTACTGCCCTGCACAATATTTTGACAGTTTTGCTGCAAGTACTGGTAACATTCAACTCAGGTCCTTCTCTGGGAACCTGAGGCAAGACATATAGTTGGAAGACCTTGTACAACCCTGAAGATGCTCCTACAATAAGAGTCTGGCTTCCCAACCAAAAACTTAAGGGTAGCAACGCTTGACTGGGAGGTATATAATTGATGGCAAGACAATACTTTGAGAAGGAATGCAGGGTTCCACTGTGGACTAAATATTTCTCTATCCAATTGTCGTTATAGAGTGATGGTACATATCTAGCAACTGGTTGTTATGATGGCTGTGCTAGAATATGGGACCCAGAGGGTAAGCAAGTTGATAACATGTTATAGTTGAAGTCACCAACAAAAACTTATTACATGATTGACACGGTTTCCATTGTGTTTTTGAGGTCTCCAACTAACGTACATACCTCGCAAGTAACTTAAAGCCGGGAAGGGATTTGAAATTCTCTAGGGAAGAGAGGGGCTGATGAAAAGAATTGAATAGCTGTAAGTGGAACATCCCGGGTATATACAGAGTTAAATACCTCATTAAATAAACATTAGGTATTTAACTCAGTTAAATACATGGACATTCTACTTACCGCTACTCAATCTAGTCACCCCCAAACTCTTTTCCTAGTGAATTCAAATCCATACACTTATCCCGAGAAAAAACACCAATAATCTTAGTTTATGCATCTATATGACTATCTGTCTAATTGTTAAATTGAGCGGATTTCATATGACTGTAGTGAGACCAATCGCAACGTGATTACAGCAATTCTGAATAAACATTATAGGAGTAATTACAAAGTAATTGCGAATAACTCACGACAGCCATCTGAAATTCGCTCTATTTGCTCCTGCATGATTATTTTTTATACGCGAATCCCGTTGAACGCCACAAAACACCATATCCGAGAACGCCTTCACTTGAACCGACTTGAACAATAAAGCGTTTTGTCCTGCCTACTTGCTTGGTTTCCTGGCCCATAGAGTGTGTTCAAGCAGGTAAACCTGAAAATACAGATGAAATCGTTTACATATCTTATCTTAGAGAACAACCAACGAGTGCAAAATACCTGAAACTTGCCTTCAGTTACTCCAGCTTGAAGCAGTTCCGATCCATGTTGTTGCTCAGTGTTATGCAAATTGACTTGTAGGCAGTCAGTGCGTGGTACAAACGAAAATAGCGTTTGAATGAGTCGCGCTTTTACAAAAAGCCACTCGATTGACTGGCCTGGCTGTTTTGTTCCAAAACAAAAGACATAATTCGTGTTTTGCTAACAAATGAATGCACTCAAGCTGTATAGTTTTTGTTTGGACCTTTGTCAATCATGGTTGAATAAAACCTGTCATTCATTTTCTCTGGGGAACGTACTTCTATGAAAACAGCTAACTAACAAACAATGGTTCCTATCGGAATGCGCTACCCTTTTCAATTGTTAACTATACTCCTTGTCAAAACTTTGAAATTCAATGAGAAGAATGCATTTCATTTGTTCCTGTTTTCTGAAAACCTTGCCAATCATGTAATAAGCCAGTTAATTACCTCGGATGGGGTCAATACGCTTTACATTCCCTCGGGCCTAACGGCCCTCGGTACTGTAAATCGCGTATTGACCCCATCCTCGGTAATTAACTCTTACTTGCACAGCTTCATCCCCCTTCCCAGATGGTGCTGGTGGGAAATTTTGAAAGTAATCTTCCAAGGACTGAAAAAAATTCTGCACAGAAAAGCAGTCATTGAATATTCTGAAAGCAGGATATTTATGTACCTGGTATTTTATTTATTTATTATTTTACTTAATTTGAGATTTGTTTGATTTGGTTAGATGTATTTTGCCATTCTCATTTGTCTTATAAAAACCAACCCCTTTGATTGGCTAGAGTGATTATGACCGACCATATTATAACAATTTTGGTTGGATATGTGTGAATTTTGATCATGATAGCTGACCTGCAGTAATTTCTAGCTGTAATAGATTTATTTTGCAAATTAAATTCTTCCTGCATAAATGATCCCCTCATACTCAAAAGCTTATCAGTTGGCCTTAACAAGGTTTTGTACTGATCTTACTTTACATCTTCTGCAGGTCAACTAGTTACAACTCTAAGAGAACATAGGGGTCCATTATTCTCTGTCAAATGGAATAAAAAGGGAAATCATCTACTAGGGGCTGGGGTAGACAAGGTGAGAATAGGGCATCACTATTACTATTGATAAGAATTCTTAGTGACATACTATCAAAACAGGTAGAGTTTAAATCTAGCCGTTCCAATTCAAGCCTGTGGGTTGCAAATTTCTATCATGTGACGTCTAAAAAGTTGTCACATGACCTAGGCTTGATGTCTTTCAGCCAATTAAACAGTCAGTGCTTAGTCACATGTCAAATTTTTAATCATCACATGATATAAAACAGCGACCCATGGGTTGATAGTATGCTGAAGTCCCATACAGTGATTATCACCCATGGGCCATCTGTTGTAATAACGTTCTGAGGAGACCTTTTTTACATTTCACTTGATCTGGATTTGTTCTACCAAAGAAAAGAAGCTTTTGATGCAACGTGTGGTTATTACACTGGTTTAGAGCCTCCTCCATCCTATATACACTACACACCATGCTACAGTATATTTAATTAGTATATACCAGCTCGGGAACCTCCTAAGAACGAGCATTTTGATTGGTTTAGAATCTCGGAATCTGAGACATTATTTACCTCCGAAACAGTGGATATTGTGTTGGCAAGCAAATTTCATGTAGTGGTGAAGAAAAGTCAGTCAACAAAACTAAAGAAGTAACAAATTAGATTTCTTTGTCTCAAAATCGGTCTCTCTGGATTTAATGAGCTCACAAATCGTCTGAGCGTTGTTTGTGAAAAACGCGCTTGCACTGAAACCCGAGTTGAAAAACTTTAGCTGGCAAAACATTACTTAAATGAAAATTTATTTTAGCCATGTATTTTCCCTTTATTTTATTAATCTGACAAAAATCAAAACTATAATCTACAATATGTCGAGAAAATACAGTCGAAATAGCTAATTTTCAAAGTACCTGAGGATGGTTTGTGTCTTGCAACGACTGATCGGCAGCTTTCTTGTAGTTTTTTGTGAGCGAACTGTCCGCCACAAAGGAGACTTCTGTTAGTAGTTAGTTTTCCTTCTTCTTGCCTAATGATAACCCCATAAAGCCTTTTCACAAGGTTTCGTGTAGCTGTTTTATCCTGCTAAATCGTTTTCCCCTCAAATATCCAGTGTTTATGGTGTTTGCTCACTACATTTTTCCAGCAAACTACTTGTGCAACGAGTGGCTGCCGACAAATAATTCTCATCTCGGAAACTTTTGACGAATTGCTTACAAATGCTCTCCAATTTGCAGCTATATTCCTTCTTGAATTGAAATGATGCAATATATTGCTCGCTACATGTCCAAATTTGTTGAAAATCCCTTGAATTGTCCACTTTTTTCCGCAGCTTTTCGAAGTAAATGCTTGCAAACTTTCTAGAGCTGTCAAAATCGACCAAAAACGTGCTTATGCAAATCATCTATAAACTTTGCGTGAGTTTTGTCACGCACGTAGTTTTAAAACGTTAACACAACTTTTCTTATTGTTTTCCGACTGAAAATTCGGCAGGTTGCCTTGCTGGTATATACTAAAACACTTATTCTATTTCAATTTCGGTGGATAGTGGCTTTAGGAATATTTACCTCGAGCCTGCGGCTCTCGGTAAATATTCTGCCACTATCCACCTCAATTGAAACAGAATAAGTGCTAAATATTATCCTGAGAGATTGCGCAGAATATTGTCTGATACTTGGCCAATGAGGGACACAGTACAGACAGTCATTCTACTCAGTCTATATCTCACAAATATCTACTGCAGTCCATATTCTTGTATAATAATGTAATTATGCATAATGCATGTGTAATATGACATCACTTTTCATTTTAAACTATCTGCAGGCTTGTATAATTTGGGATGCAAATACATGGGATGTGAAACAACAGTTTGCATTCCACCAAGGTATGTCTCCTGGAAAGCCCCATCTTCAGTACTGACATGAAATGGCAGATTTTCAGTGGTGCATCCAGGGGTGTTTACCCTGGGGACCAGAGGCTGAAACTCTGCCCTTTCGCGTGAAAATTTTAATTCTTTGGACCTCAAGCCTCTGGTTTCCAGGGTAAGGGGTGTTCGAAGAACCCTCTCACCCCCCCCCCCCCCCCCCCCCCTTCAGCACCAAAACAGCAGCTCTGCATACATGTATTATATTGCCCGTATCTGTCTTCGAAGGAGTGACAAAAAACCAACAGAACCCCCTCTGTAAAATCCTGGATCTGCCGCTGATGTTAAAGCCATTTTGTTGCATTCTGTTTCCCAAACTGATGTTAATTTTACAATCTGATGTAGACAGCAACAACGAATGAGCCTTTTTCCAAAGTTTAAAATATTTTACTTTATTTAGTTTCCTATTATTTGTCACATTTCCTGTTTATGGTAGCTTCACTGAAATTCACAACATGAAATTATATGACTAGGGTGCAAAGTCACCACAACCAACTTTTGCTCATATATATACCTATATTTTTTTTGCTGCTTATCTTTTTGTTGTTCAAAATTTTGATATTTTGAGACTTAATAAAAATGAATTGATTGCCCAGGAAACGTTTTTATGTGTACTAATCTTGCTTTGCTCTCGTGCTTTCCATTTTCAGCACCAACATTAGATGTAGACTGGCAGAACAACACCAGTTTTGCATCCTGCTCCACTGATAAAGTTATCCACGTCTGTAGACTTGGACTAGACAAACCTCTCAAATCTTTCAGAGGACATATGGTAAGAATTAGTCAATAGAGCGGATTTCAGATGACCGTTGTGTTTGCAATTGGTTTGCTTTCTCATTGGCTGCTTATTTCTATCAACCAATCAAATTGCGAACTAATTACAAGCAAGGAATTACTAGCCAATTGGTTCGGCTCCTGATTGGCTGGGCTGGAAACCATTCAGCAGTAAGTTGTAATTACTCTTGTTTCTGATTGGCTAGTGATTGCACAATTGCGTTTACTTTCACGATGGTCATCTGAAATCTGCTCTATTATATATTAGCAGATTTCTCCCAGTTTTCTTTGATTTAGCGAGTTTAGTGTTCAAAACCAAATCATTTTCATTGTATTGACAGAGTGAAGTTAATGCTATTCGATGGGATCCTTCTGGGTCATTACTTGCATCATGTTCTGATGACATGTCAGCAAAGGTAAGCTGTTTGTTTCCTAATCAGCAGGGCTAAAAGATAACAGCTGGAAGGATTGTGGAGTTGGAAGGATTGGTTTGAGCTTGGTCATAACTTATTTCTTACAAGCCCAAAACACACGAGACGATATAATGCAGGCTCTGATTTGTTGATCGTCTAATGTATTTCTATAGTAATGTAATCTATAGTAATGTATGTCTAATGTAATCTCTAATGTATGTATTTTTGTATGATCAGATTTGGAGCGTCAAACATGATGTGTGTGTACATGACCTTCATGGGCACAAAAAAGAGATCTATACCATAACATGGAGTCCAACAGGGGCAGGGTCCATAAACCCTGGAGCACCTCTTTTCCTTGCTAGGTGAGTAGGGAAGATTGCCATTAGGTGTCATTAGGTGTTACAGGGTGTACAGGGGCGGGGTCCATAAACCCTGGAGCACCTCTTTTCCTTGCAAGGTGAGTAAGGAAAGCTGTCATGAGGTGTTACAGGCTACTACCATTTCCAAGCTACCGTGAGCAGCAAACCTTTTTTTTTTTTCGAGTTTTTAGACGCGTCAAACGTGCACGTTTTGTCGGAAAAAAGCCACGTTTCTCGCACAATGATTGGCTGAAAAAAATAACGGACAAAACAGCAGCCAATCAGCGTTCGAGAAGCGCGACTGTGACAAAACGTGCACATTTGAAGCGTCTAAAAATTCGAAAAAAAGTTTGCTGTTTATGGTAGCCCGAATAATATATGGTAGTAAGTAATTGTTAGTAAAGTATTATTATTATTTAAAAATATATATTGTTGTTGTTGTTGTTGTTGTTGCTACATATCTCAATCCCATCAATCTATCTCATCACATTTTCTCCTCACAGTGCATCTTATGACACAACTGTGCGACTATGGGATGCAGAACGAGGGAGTTGTCTCCAGACACTTAGTAAACACCACGAGCCGGTCTACACTTTGTCATTTAGCCCAGATGGCAGATACTTAGCATCGGGATCCTTTGACAAACGCGTTCACATCTGGTCCACACAGGTGAGCTAACGACAAGAAAAGCGTTAGCCTAGTTCCTTCATTCTATGCGGGCTCCCTGTGGTTAGGTAGGATATACGACGTCACCCGGGACCCTCTCCTAAGGATTAGCACTCGTTCACATTGACCAAAAGGACGATCTATTGTCTGTGAAACAATCGAACGAGGAGCATCACAATATATCTATGCCTCGTTCTATTTATACGACGTCACCCGGGACCCTCTCCTAAGGATTAGCACTCGTTCACATTGACCAAAAGGACGATCTATTGTCTGTGAAACAATCGAACGAGGAGCATCACAATATATCTATGCCTCGTTCTATTTATACGACGTCACCCGGGACCCTCTTCTAAGGATTAGCACTCGTTCACATTGACCAAAAGGACGATCTATTGTCTGTGAAACAATCGAACGAGGAGCATCACAATATATCTATGCCTCGTTCTATTTATACGACGTCACCCGGGACCCTCTCCTAAGGATTAGCACTCGTTCACATTGACCAAAAGGACGATCTATTGTCTGTGAAACAATCGAATGAGGAGCATCACAATATATCTATGCCTCGTTCTATTTATACGACGTCACCCGGGACCTTCTCCTAAGGATTAGCACTCGTTCAAATCGACCAAAAGGACGATCTATTGTCTGTGAAACAATCGAACGAGGAGCATCACAATATATCTATGCCTCGTTCTATTTATACGACGTCACCCGGGACCTTCTCCTAAGGATTAGCACTCGTTCAAATAGACCAAAAGGACGATCTATTGTCTGTGAAACAATCGAACGAGGAGCATCACAATATATCTATGCCTCGTTCTATTTATACGACGTCACCCGGGACCCTCTCCTAAGGATTAGCACTCGTTCACATTGACCAAAAGGACGATCTATTGTCTGTGAAACAATCGAACGAGGAGCATCACAATATATCTATGCCTCGTTCTATTTTTTCACAGACAATAGGTGGGCGCATCGTGACGTCACGACATGTCACGAAATCTTCAACTTTTGATACAGGCGTCCAAGTTACAATCCATCCATACCACGGAAAAGATCACATTGACGTTAGTCAGAAAATCAATTTTGAGCAATAAAAGTTGAAGTCCGGCGACGCTACGTCAAAAATAAAACGGTTTTATTAATAAGCTAGCTACAATCTACCATTCGAAGGGCCTTCCATTCGAAGAGCGCATAGGCAATAAGCAATAATCCCAAGTTTCAGGGCGATCCGTTAAAAGGGGCCGAAGTTATAGATATTTTTTTTCAAATTCCATACAAACCTCTGTAAAAATACGGCTTGTTTACGTTTGTTTGCAAGGCTGAATCTTCGCGAGTTTGTAACCGATCGGTCTCAAACTTGGCAGTTTTACTAATTTCAGCACGCTCTTTCCACTGCTTGTGGCAAATTTGAGCTAAGTCGTTGATAAAATTTTCGAATTTATAATTCGACCGAAAATGCGCCCACCTATAGGACGAGTGTTAAAGGCCCGAGAGCCTTTGCGGACTCTTAGCCAATCAATGCACCCGAAAAACAATGGATCAATTTGAAAACAAAAGAAAACGGGGCGCAAAGGCTCCCTGTTGGTGATGGGCCTTTAACCTCCCAGAACGCGTTTTGTGATTGAGCTCGGTCCAGACCTCTTGCTTCCTCGTGGTTCATCTCTTAGCACCTCTGGTGCCGCCAATTTTAAAGAGCCTGTATCAGCCGCCATTTTGACAGCATAGCAACATATACCAAGTCGGAGAAAGTATCCATTTCCATCGGCTGATTTCGAGAATATAGAGCAACTTTCTCCATTGAATTTGGTAAATGAAATCTGAACGTTTGTTTTTAGATGTTGATTTAGAGATTTCTGCACGGAAGTCGTCTTCTAATATCGAACGAAAACTAATAATGGAGTGGATGAAACGGGCTCTTTAATGATCATGTTCACTCTTTTTCTTTCAGACTGGTAGTCTAGTACATACATTCCAAGGTAGTGGTGGAATATTTGAAGTTCAATGGAGCCCAAGAGGGGACAAACTAGCGGCTTGTTTTTCAAATAATACAGTAAGTACCCGCAGTATCTTGTCATACTCAAATTTACCCGACCCCACCTCTGACAAATGTAGACGTTCCACACGCTGCGTGCATCTTTTTCAGTCTGTCTCCTCGGAAACATATTTCGTGATTTGTCACAGTTTACAGTGTGGTATTGCGCTTTCTGCGTTACTCGGTTACCGATATTGCGTAACTGGGTTACTGCGGTATTGCGTTACTAGGCTACCGGTATTGCGTTACTTGGCAGGCGCGCAAAGGCTGCCTTGAAGAGAACAACAAGAGACGTCTGCCAGTTTAGATTCCCCTTCGGACAGGTTTATTCAGGGCACCCAACGATCATCGCTTCGGATGTCACTACTAGATCTGAAATTTTCGCTTCAGAATTTGAAGCTTTAATTTTCGTATGTAGATTATAAGATCCCCTGGATGTTTCGCATTGCACAAAAGGTGAAATTTGACTAGTTTTGGGGGTATTTTTGCAGTTAAAGAGGTAGCACCTATTAGACCTCCTCGGCTTGGGCGTAATGTTTTGCCCATTTCAGATCACGTGTCATTCCCATGAGTATTCTCTCTTTGTTTGGAATGATTCCATATTCATATATCCTTCGGTGCGTAGCAGAAAAAGAAAGAAAGAATACTCATGGGAATGCCACGTGATCTGAAATGGGCAAAACAAACGGGCAAGCCGAGGAGGTCTATTTTCGGATAGTATTTTCCCCCAGGCATTTTCGGCTATGAAATCCGAACAGATGCAAACATTTTAGGATTTTTTAGGGATTTACTCAATTTACGTCATTTGTATATTCAGCAATAACTTATAGAGCAGATTTCACATGACTGTCGAGATTTATTGTGTAATTGCGATTGCTTTGCGTTCTCATTGGCTACTCATTTTTCTCAGCCAATTAAATTCTGCAGTAAATGCAGTTGTGTAATTACTTAGTAATTGGTTCGGCTTCAGGAGCAAATTGTGACTTTTCTCGATTCTGATTGGCTAACGATTGCTCAATTGCGATTGTTTTCACGATGGTCATGCGAAATCCGCTTTTTTGCTATTTTACACCATTGTCTCGGTGGGTGACCCTGTTTCTTTCAGTTTATTTTTTATCATCAAGCGAAACAACCACGCGAAATACCAGACACGCGAGCTACGTGATGATAAAACACTGACAGAAAGAAACCTCTGCGCCCTTAATTGGCGACTGTTGCTAGTCGTGAGGACACGTCCTGCGAATCTCGTGATAATAAGACACCGGGTGTTCAATAATAAATTGGAATCTCTCACCAGTGCTTATCAAAGACCCTGTGCCCCATGGGCGTGACGAATAATTCTGCAGCCCATGAAATTCTATTGTAAAGAGATAACCATAAAAGTAGTGAGCTCGGCCCGTCTAAATCTCTTGGAATTCCGATCCACACTGTGGTCGAAATTTATTCTTAGTGATATTTGTCATGGAACAACAAACGTGGCGTTTGTTTCGCATTCTTGTATTATTTTGCAGGATGCATGGGGTTAGGGAGGCTCGCAATAGTTTGGGATATATTCTGCATATATTTTTAATTGTAATTAGTTCGAGCTGTTGACATTTTTTGGGCGAACTTTATCTAAATTGAAATAAATAATTCTTGAAGAGAAGAAAATCATGTTTTGCTAACGCGTGCACGTTTCTACTGATATAAAAATGTGTTTCAACTTACCCAAGCTGCTCTTTATGATACTCATTATTTGTGATTTAAAAAAAAAATACCGCGGATTTTTCGAGAAATCAATTTTCGAAATGACAAAGAAGGGTATGTTTTGTGTCTTGCATTGCTACGCACACGTGTGATATCTGAATATCAGGTTACTGCACGAATACGTCAACCGGGCCATCCCGTAAGAAGTTTGTCATCCAGAGATTCAAACCATTTTAAGGAAATTTAATGCTGCAATACGTTTGGTGATGAGTAATTAAGTCTTTTGAAAATATTTCTGCTCATAATTTTCACAATTTTTAGAGAAAGGCGAATCTTTCGATATCTGATATCTCAAGAAAGTCAAGATCCTTTGTTCTGTACTCGCTTTCTGATTGGCTAACCTCTTTCAAGATGGCCCGGCCCGCTTGAGGATTCGCACAGTAAGAGATAAAACCGAAATAAATGTTAAAATAATCTGCAATTAATGAAGTGTGCACTATCGTCGAAAATGTCGAGCCTCATTCAGTAGCAAGATAGCGAGTAAAGCCGAGTCTGTACACTGTCAGCTTATGAAAACTGAGATTGCGACAGACATAGTTAAAAAAAACTCACGTTGAATGCAATTCAAACCTGATGAACGTGCTTTTAAAAAATATGACAGGTTGGACAATCACTTAAGAAAATACACGTACCCGTAATCATTTGGAAACCCTACTGAGCTACTTTACTTTCCTCTGATCCCATAGCTTTGTGTATTGGATGTACGGACGTTATAGCAGACGTGTCATGCAACGCAATAACGTGTCATATCACGCAACGTAAAAGCTCCGTGATGCAAGTCCAGACGATCAAGTCATGCAAATAGGAGGACACCGCGCGAGGTACCCTGTGGTATAGACAAAGGCAGGTTTGTGGGTAGTTGAAATAGTGTCAATTTGGACAGTGAAAGTACTTTCTCCTTTCATATGTAAAGCCTGTAATAATATGTTGCGAGTATTAACTTCTGTGACGGGAAAAGTGGAACGCCGATATAAATCTCGTTGGCGCAGTTAACGAGGTTTTTATAATTCTGCGAACTCAAAAACAACGGTCAAACCCTGTTTTAACAGCTTCTTCGATCGCACAACTAACTCTTAACAGCCACGCGTTGCATAGATATTTTATTTATTGAACGCTTTGAAAACAAAATTAATTAATAAGTAGGTGCAAGTCGCAGAATTATGAAAGCCGCATTAAAATCAAGGCGCGCCAAACGGGTCACTTTTTACCGACAAAGCGGCCTCTTCTTGTTTTACAGTTCATAAAAATGTTCATAAAAGATTCAATTGATGTTTCAAAATACTAGTTCTAATTAGAATTGTTTGCTGTCTGTTCCCTCATTGGAAAATTTCCGCGAAAATCAGTTTTTCTAATGCAAAAAGCGGTACGCAATTCTTGCTCCAACAAGAAATGATTGTTACGAGGACAGGGCCCGGCATTAAAGTTTTTCGAAAGGTGCCATTGGCGCCTAAGTAAAAAATCCTTGTCGCCCAATAGTGAAGTTGGTCGCCATATAGGAATTATTGTCGCCATGTAGGACTTTTTGTCGCAATATAGGAAATAATGTCGCCATCTTTTAATGCTGTCGACAGCTTATTTTGAGAAGGGCATTGTTTTGAAAGCTATAGACTGGAAAGGTAAGTCACCATTGAGTTTTTTGCTCGCCAAACTCGCCAAACTCTTAGACTAGTCGCCATTGGCGACCAAATGGTCGTAATGTCCGGCCCTTTGAGGATAAAATGCGTGGCTTGAGAGAGAGAGAGTGTGTGTTGTTTGCATGCAAGATCGTCTACAAGTAGACCCACGACTACTATCTCGCTAACCAAGCGAGTTATCTCGCTAATCAAGCGAGTTATCAGAGTTATCTCTCTAACCAAGCGAGTTATCTCGCTACGTTTTAACTTAAGTCTGTACATATGTAAGTATCACCTTAATAGTCTACTCGTCTTCACTTGCTACATCTCTATAAATACCTTCACTCGACACACAGCAATCAGACGTCCGTACTTACGATAAGCCAAGCTTATTATTCTTAAAAAGTGCTAAAAAGAAAGAGGAAATCGTGTTTTCACGCTGCACATTTTCAAAACTGTTTGTTCCGCCAGTAAAACTATCTAAGCCAATCAAGTTCTTGCCTTGTTTTGACAAGTGCAGTCGACTGGCTTTCTGTCGCGACGAAAACCCAGTCGACTGCACAAGGCGAGACAGGACAAGGACCTGATTGGCTTAGATGGTTTGACTGACGGAACAGAAAAAGCAAAATCAAACCACGCAGTGCGAATCAACGGTTTAGCGCTATAAGAACACAATTAATAATTCGGCTCTTACAAAATATCGATAGAGCGTGTCATTTGTTGATTTTAATTGCGTTCCCTTGTGAGTTTTACCGGTAGGTAATAAGAACAGAAGGGGGAAAACCTTTTCCCGACAAAATGTCGCGCGCGCGTGCTACAAGTTCGCGCGCTTTTTCACTCACAGACGTCTGATCGCTGTGCACTTACTAAGCCTTAGGAAATATTTTAATTTCAAGTCTTTTTAATTAAGATAGGCAGTTAGCATTCCCTTTGACTTACATAACACTGCTCTTAACATAGATTCTTGCTGACTGTCTGCGACATTTTAGAGTGAAGAATTTCCTACAATAAACTCGACCATTTTAACTCAAAACTGTGCTTTACATCTCTGTAGTTGCGAGGTTTTTCTGAGCGATGGAAAGTAGGCATTTCGATCATCGTTTACAAACTGCCAATGTGACCCATACATACATACATACATACATACACGTTTTATTTATACACGGTAAAAATCTTCAGTAGTATACAAACATGTAGTGGATAAAACAAATACATATTAATACTGATTTACAAGATTGCCGTGTGGGAGTCGAATAGTATGTCATAGGTATTCCATAATTTTTCGTTTGAACTGCCCAAGAGAAGATGCGGTACGAATATCGCAGGGCAGAGAATTCCAGAGCCAAGCCCCGTCGTAGCTGATCGCCCTTTTAAGGTAGTTTGTTCGAGGCTTGGGCAGATTTAATTTGGTTTTATGGTCTCTTAGTGTATACGGTGTGGTTCGGTTAATGAAGAGATCTCTTAAGTAAGATGGGGCAAGGTTATTTAATATTTTGAAGATTAGGATGGATTTGTGTTTTTTCCTTCTTATCGATAATTTGTCCCAGTGTAGGCTCTCAAGGAGTGCAGTTGCGCTACAGTCATAACTGGATTTGGTAATTACCCTGGCCGCCCTATTTTGGAGTTTTTGCATTTTGTCGGATAGTTTGGCACTACATCCATCCCACACAGGACTACAATAGTCAAAGTGGGGCTGGATGAGTGATTGGTAAATTAGGGTGGCTGAAGCGGATGAAATGAAAGGCCTTATGCGTTTGAGGGCACCGATAGCTGCAGAGATCTTTTTGGATTTTTCCTCAATATGATTGTCCCATGAAAGCCGGGTGTCAATTGTTACGCCCAACGATTTGGCGGTGGTAACCCGCTTTATGGGATTATTGTCTATTTCGATATGAATATCGTCACTTAAGGTCGCTAATTGTTTTTGGCGGGAACTTATAACCATAATTTCTGTTTTCGCTATATTTAAACTAAGGCGATTAGACTGCAGCCATTTGTTCAGGTTCTTCAAGTCTGAGTTAATCAAGGTTTGAAGGTTATTGGTGGTATCCGCAACAAAGCTAATATTCGTATCGTCAGCAAACATCCTTGGCGAGCCTACACTGAGACAATTTGGGAGGTCGTTAATGTAGATAAGGAATAATAGGCAACCTATAATGCTGCCTTGAGGGACACCACACGTGATCGGCAAAGGGTTTGACAAATAGCCATTGACATTACATTTCTGGTTGCGATTGTTAAGGTAGGACTCAAACCACTTGAGGGTAGGGAGGTCAAAGCCATAATAACTTAATTTACGCAGAATAATTTCATGGTCTATTGTGTCAAAGGCTTTTTTGAGGTCTATAAAGACCACACCATTTAGGTACCCCTTGTCGATATTAACCGACCAGTTATTTGTGGCCTCAATCAAGGCAGTCAGGGTGCTATGTAAGGAGCGGAACCCTGATTGACAATTTGCAAGTAACTTATTATCGTTCAGGTACTCATACAGCTGATCATAGACTGCTTTCTCGAAAATTTTGGCTACAATAGAAATAACGGAAATCGGGCGATAATTATTCATGTCCGTTTTCTTTCCTTTTTTGAAAATCGGAGAAACTCTGGCAAGCTTCCAATCAGCTGGAAAAATACCCGAGCGAATTGATTTATCAAAGATTTTCGTGAGAGATGGCGCTATAATGTCAGCTGCCATTTTGAGGAGTTTACTAGGGATTTTGTCTAACCCGGTTGCTTTCCGTTCATTTATTTTACCTAAGAGCTTATTTACTTTTTGGACTGTAGGTGGTTTTAACGAAAATATTTTGTTTGTTGTTTGTAAGAAAGACTCTGGCTGCAGAGAAGATGAGGGAATTTCAGCAGCTAGTTTTTCTCCGACCGAAATAAAGTGAGAGTTGAAAGCGTGCGAGAGGTCTTTTGGTGAAGTCACCGACTCGCCTTCAAATTGCACTTCAGATACTGCCATGGACTTACGCTGGCGTGCACTCAATTCATTAATTAAACTCCAGGTTTTCCGTGGATTTGCATTGTGTTCTTCGAGATTTTTTGTAAAATATTGACGCTTTGCTTCTCTTATTGCGTTATTTGTTTGGTTGCGCGTTTGTTTGAACTGATCCCATAACTTAGGGGTTTTGTCTTTTGTTGCTTTTTTCTTTAAATAGTCTCTTTTGCGCATTAAACTAATTAGCTCGCTATTGATCCATGGGGACCTTTTGGTACTAACTCGTTTTGTTTTAAGCGGTGCGTGCTTGTTTGCGCATTCCATAAACTGATTTTTCCACCTGACCCACATTTCATTTGGATCATTGCACTCATCGGAGCTTTCCCATGAGATTAGTTCAAGGTCACACAAGAAGCTGCTTTTGTCGAAATTTCTAAAACTTCTAAATTCAATAGTCTGTGGGGCAGAGCGCTCATAATGACTTTTGCGTGTCATGTATACAACTGGGTGGTCACTGATACCGAGATGAATAACGCCTGAATCTGTAATTTTTTCAGGACAATTAGTAATACACAAGTCGATCAGACTTTCAGATTGGGGCGTAATTCGTGTCGGTTCAGTGATCAACTGAGATAGACCGTATATGTCAAATATTGTTTTCAATTTAGTAGCTCTTGAAATGATTTGAGGGGAGGTTGCTCCTGGCAACAAGCATGTGTTTATGTCCCCTGACAAGTAAAATTCTAAATTGAGAGTGTCTATTTTGGCGACTAGTTCCTCGAAATCGTGATAAGAACTAACTGGAGAATCTGGTCTGTACCAAGTACTGACTAAAATAGGCTTCGATCGAGGTTTTGATATTTCGATTGTTAGGAATTCAAGATTTTCGTGAGTTAAATCAGCACGTATCTTGTAGTTTAAATTACTACGGACGTAAAAACAAACACCGCCACCGTGGCGGGTTCGATCGAGCCTAATTAGTTCAAAACCTGGCAAATAGACTTCATTATCGTCAACAGAAGAATCAATTTTGGTTTCGTTAATAGAGAGTATATCGATCTTAACTGTGCTCATGAAAACTCTTAGTTCGTCCATGTGTTTAGTCAAACTATTGATATTTAGGTTTGCTATTACTAATCCGCGAGTAAATTTGCAAATTGGATTCAACTTACCATTAGTCGGAGATTCAGGGTTTTCATTAAGCGAACGCACAACCGAACTATTTGACTCCCAGGCGGCAATAATCTAATTTTTAGACATAAAACTAACGAAATTTGCAGCTAAGATGGCTGTGCCGTGAGGGTTAAGATGGAGTCCGCTTTCATTTAGATGGCGATCCGAGAGGATGTTGGTGTGAGTTAGAAGTTTCCACTCATTCTGTCGACAGAACTTAGCAAGGACTTTGTTAACTTCGCCAACCTTGGTCGCCAAATCGTCATCATAGCTAGTTCATAGGAAAACACATCCTAGAAAACGGCAATATTTCAGATATTGATATTTGTATGCCTTGTATTAAGTAACTAACGCTAGGGGAGCCAGAATTTCTGGGGGGGGGGGGGTCCAAATTGGGTTCCAAATGAAAAAAAAAGGGTTTTTCTCAAATACTACATATAGTGAAGGTAGTACTTAACGTTCATTCGAATAGTGCGCTGCCTTTGGCGTTTTACACTACGCGAACAGAAGACGCCTTGGTTGGTTGGTTTTGGGATAAAATCAGTAAAAGTAGGAGATGAGGAATGGGGTTCCTTGGGGGTTCCGGAACCCCTGTTCCCCTGGCTACGCCCCTGTGGCGGAACAGAAAAACTCAAAATGCCAAATTCAAAGAGACGTTCCGAAAATGCGAAGCGTGAAACAACCGCTATACTTCTCATTCCCCTCTTGTGCTAACTCACTATTTCCGTGTAACCTACTTATTTCTGGCCTTGGGAAGCGGGAATTTGGACAAATCCAGACAAGTACGAGATGGAGAGGGGAGGGAGAATCGAGTAACCTCCAAGGTCATGAAAAACTTGTCGCATTTTTATTGAAATAGTCCTCCGTTACCACCCATACGCTATTGCAACCTCATTTTATTAGTTTTTATTTTGTCTTTTATTTCAACTTTTGAAACGTTGCGTCGATATTTGTTTTCTCCCTCGGAGTTGTCACCGCCCTCTGGTATATTTCGAAGAGCATGGTAGAGGGGAAGCCTTTCCGTCGAGCATTCTCGTCCAGTAAGATTATTTTGATAACAGTTATTTCATTAAGGTGATCCCCTCAAAATATATAATATTCTCAAAGTTTCTCCTAAGCTTTTCATTTGATGTTAGACTAGCAAACGAATTGTGGTGTCATTTGAGCTCTGGGCATTCTCGTACCCAGAGCTCCCCTGCTCGTCACCTCGCAAGGGAGGCTCTGGTGACAGTCACTTGAGGACCTTGCTGATTGGCTGATTTTGAACGTTCGATCATGCGCATGAAGCTCTTTCTCAACTACTCTGCGTCAAATCTCGCGCATGCGTCAATGGCGGTCACCAGAGCCTTCCCTCAATCAACCTCGTTCCCAGGGTCTCCTCGGTCAGTTTTCAAAATGGCGGGTCGTGCCAGAGGAGACCCTGGCAAAGGCTGCGCCACGTGACTTTGAAGGGACCACAGGAAACCCAAATCGTATAAAAACATGGCGACGATCAGCGTGAAAGAAGACGGGTGAAAATGAAGAATAACATGCAGAATCATCTTTTCTCCAGGCGTGAAAACGTTTAACGGTAAAAGAGAAAACGTAAGACATATTCTATCTCTAACTCAAATCCAAACCGCTACTCGTTGAATGGAAGAATTTTCAGGTCTCAGGTCATTAAAAGCACGGCGCTTTAAGCTCTTTTACTAAAATTTAGATCGTTCATAGGGACTCATAGGGAGCCGAAGCTCACGATTTGCGATCTGTACAGAGCGAAATATATTCGGAATTGAGTTCTTAAAAATCCATTGAACGAGAAGCGGTTTGATTTGAATTAGAGATAGAAAATATGTCTTATCGTTTTCTCTTTTACCGTTAAAACCAGTTAAAAGTTTTCACGCCTGGAGAAAAGATGATTCTGCATGTTATTCTTCATTTTCACCCGTCTTCTTTCACGCTGATCGTCGCCATGTTTTTATACGATTTGGGTTTCCTGTGGTCCCTTCAAAGTCACGTGGCGCAGCCTTTGCCAGGGTCTCCTCTGGCACGACCCGCCATTTTGAAAACTGACCGAGGAGACCCTGGGAACGAGGTTGTCCCTCAATCTCGTACCCAGAGCCCGTCATCTTTTGGCCAGCGGCAAAGATTCAGGGCTCTGGGGAAATCGATTTTTCTAAAACCCAGATTCTGGGTTTCCGGTTTGATTGTTGTATGAAAGTTCGTTACGTTTTTGACCTACCACGCATGCTCACAAATCGGATTCCCCCAGCCGCTGGCCAAAAGATGACGGGCTCTGGGTACGAGGTTGAGCCTTCCCTGCAAGGTGACGAGCCGGGGGAGCTCTGAGTTCGAGACTGTCTTGGGACCGGAGGGACAGGGGTTCAAGTAAACTTCATTGTGGCGCGGTTAGGCCGCTTGTAGGACTGCTTTTAAGGAGCTACTCGAGTAGCGATTGCCCAAAATCTTAATAGACATTTTTCGGTGACTGCACACAGAAAAACTTGTTTTTGTTTATTGATTTTTTGTTATCATAATCAAACTCGCGCACGCTCACTTCCAATGCTTTCAATTTTATACAGATACAGATAGTCTTTATTACTTACAAAACGCCGTTACAGGTGTGTATGTACAATAGTAATAAAGTGTCGGGGTGGTGGGTGGGGGGGGGGGGGGGGGGGGAAGACTCCCATAGTTTTTGGTCGGGGATGATCGTCGGTGATTTTCAGTTTCACCCCTCAAAGATGCCAAAAAAGAAGTGGCTCAAATACGGACTTTCCGTCTTTTATTAAAATGCTACCTTTAATGTTGTCGAAATTATTGTCTTGTCAGCAAGTACTCAATCTCTTTCTTGAAGGTTTGTTTGAGCCCTAAAAGATACCAATCTCCCTCAATTGACCGTTTTCACGATGTCGTGAGAACAATACCCTTGAGCCGTTTCGACTCGTTCTGGCGAAGACGGCTCTTGTTATTCAAAACAGACAAGCATTGTTCTCGTCCCATTTATGCTGTGTGCGCAACATCGTGAAAACTGCCAGCAGATCAAGGTCATCCCCCCTAAAAAAGACCATAACCTTTGATTTTAACCACTAAAAGATACGACGATCATCCCTGACCAAAAATATGGGAGTATTCCCCCCGGGACTCGACAAATCACACACGGAATTTCATTAGTCACAAGAGTAATTAAACTACAATAAAATATGACATATTTTGTAGAATTAGACAGTGAGACAGTGGAAATTAGTGGAAACCTTCCTTTTCTTGGAAAGGAAGTACTTTCTATTCTTGATTTAACAGATGATCGACAACGGGCCACCGGCTGCGATGAATGATCTTAATAAAAATTAAAAGGTTCAAAATCTAAACAAAACGAGGGGTTAAATTTAGGAAATAATTTTTGTCTAGAACTAAATGATTTGTGGAATAGTGGTTTACCCTCCCCAAGATAGTATTGCCTTTTAATTTTTAATGGAAAATGCTTCCTATGCGATATCGTTGTAGGCTGATCTTTTCATTACTCTGCACTTTAACCAACTTGGGCGTTTTGTTTGAAATGGGCCCTTTTGCTGAGAAGTCTCCCAAATGTCTGGAGATCAAGCGTGTTAGAATTTCAGGCGTCAAAATCGTATAGAGGGAAATTAAAGAAAAAACCTCGGAGGCGTTAGTTCCTCGGTTGCAATTGCTCAGGCACGTCTCGAGTTTTTTCTTACGGCTGATCATGCGCTTTGCTTATTAAAACAGCAGGAAGAGAATTTGCTTTTCTTGAAATTGGTCGGAAGCAATATTAGGCCCAGACAAGTAGTTCTTATGTAGGATTAAAATACTGACGGATTAACAGAAAATGCATTTTAGCAGTCGGATCTTGTGAATCAAAGCCCCGTTTTAGGAAATCTAGAAAGCAGATTTTAAAAAAAGGACGGATTTTGGTAAAAGCTCAATTTAAAATGCTCTGAAAATAAGAGCAGACCAAACCACTGAAAAATCGACCCACGGTGTTCTCTATCATCAATATTGTACCATTTCCTCTTGTTTTTCATTTATTAATAACGTTCCTCTTGAGTCAAGTTATGAAGTTCCATGGCTTGCTGTTAACAATATTAACATGCAGTGTCTGTGCTCCAACTCGCGGGTTACTTCTAAAGCCGCCTATAACAAGGATAGTGCCACTTTCAATTATTTCACAATAAGTATCTTTGCGACGGGTCAGCATTTTTCCGCGATACAACGGACAACAAAGATGTGCTTAATTGTCATAGTCCATCAAAAGACAACGGTTGAATTAGGTTTAATTGGATGATGCGAGATCCGTGTAGTCTATTTCGCAGTTCCAATGAAAGTACTCTCTCTTGTTGGGGGAAAATTGACCTCAGGCATCATATACACCCTCTCTTTCTTATAATGGTCACAGAATTTGTATCTTAGCTATTTAAGAGAACTTCCAACCCACGTTTGTGTTGGCAAACCCTTTAAAACACGAGAAGAGTTTGTAAAGTAGAGATAAAAGTGGACATTTTCTCTAATTGGAATTATTTCTAATAGCCGCACCCTTTGTAAGTAAACTCTTTAGGAGTGGTTTGTCCAACAGCCGGTTCAGAAATAGAACCCTAACGATGGCGGCCTTTTAAATATTTTTTGAAGCAGATCATAGATGGAAGTGGCACTCTAGAATCGTTTTTCTATTGACGGAACTTGTTCTTTTGCCCAAATTGAAATATTTAATTACACTGAGATACCTCGGAAGTCTGGGCAATTTAATTAGTTTTGTCCGGGGTAGGGTTAGGCAATTTGTGGATATTTTATTAAATAAATTTATTGAACACTCCAACCTAAAGGCTCTCCAAGAAAGAAGTGTCTTTTTTATGAATTTGTTGTTTTATTCAAATGCTTGTTGCAGGAGTACCGGGTTACCCCGAGGCAGTTGGATTTCATCGTTAAATCGGCGGACAACACTCTTAAACGCATTCATAAACATGACAATTTTTTTATTTGCACTACTTAGTTTAAAACATAGTTAACTCTTGCTTCGGGTGATGTATTAATGTTTTGTTCAATGTAGACTTCGAGAAGCTAAAACTTACTGATAAGATTGAAGGTTTTTTTCATATTTTTTTCAGATTGGTATTTGTGCATTATAGACTGTTCAGCTAAAAGAAATTGACCCTTTATTTATTAATTTTTCCTTCGTTTGATCGTAAGTAGTATATTAAGGACTTCACGTTAGGTTTTAATGATCTGCAAAGTAAATACGACAATAACGGGAACAGCTAAGGAGAAAACGCAATGTGATGAAGGAAATAACTAAAATTATCGCTATTTTTTGATCGCGTATTTCTTTGATGCCTGAAGGAAAGCTGGAATCACAAAGCGCACCAATTTCGGTAATGGATTTTTCAAGTTTAGCAGGTGAAAGTAGAATCTTTCAAACGTATTTTAGATAACGGAAATCCTCAAAGCTTTTATTCAAGTGATAACTAAGTCAAAACCTTGACAGATATCAACAAAGCCGCTTTTCACTGAAGGCTCTCTATTCTTTTCATGTACTCGCACCCAGCTTATGTTTACTCATTTATTTAATGGAAAATGATTTCTCCTTAGACTTTTGACCAAATGCGGCAGTTCCACAAAGCAGCGTTACTTTCTAGTTTTATTATTGCATGTTGTTGGATATTGGCTTTAATTTTTTTATAAGCCGTAATTACAGATAAAGCTATGGTTCTTTTGTAGATTTAACTAAACTGACTTGGACGCATTCAAACTAAGGATTGTTTTATATCGGCCAATTTTGAATGACCGTCTCTCGCACGCAATATTGGTTTTCATGCAAATATTACTAGACCTTTTTCAAGGATATTTTCTTGTCAGATGAAGAAACAAGTGTCAGATATAAACAAAGTGATGAAAGGTCAATAAACAAAGCAGGGTGGACCTCTGACGTGACCCCCTCCTTTTTCAGGAACAAAAATAAAAAAAATTAAAAAACGAAAAACAATTAAGCAAATGTAGTATACTCCTAGCCCTTTTAACCTGCTTTAATCCTGCCTGTCTACTCAAAGACAGAACCGATCTTTCCTCTTGGTTTGGTTAGTAAATATTTAAGAAAATAAAACATATCCAAGGCAAATTAGAAAACGCCCCAGTTACACTCCCGTCCAAGTTAAGATCTCTCTCAAATGGCCTTGCTTGATTTAAGTCTTTTTTTTCTTCTTCTACAAACTGCTTGATAACCGAAATTAACACTTTATCTACCGAAAAAATCCCTTCGAACTTCGACAGCCGTCGGATTTGTTGATTATCTTCAACTGACAAATTCTGTTTTTGTTCTTTGGCAATTTTGTTCATTCTTATCTCCGAAATAATGTCTGATATTTTGTCTGGTATCAAATCAGGAGGAAATAAGGCTTTTTTATATTTTACTACTGGATTTTTTTGACCCGAAATTCCCTGATTTGGATGAAGATGGCGAACAGAATAATACTACGTGTACAAAACATTTCAAGCTCATTGCTGATCACCCTAAAAAACGAGCATAATGTATGCGAATAGCTCGAGAAATTCCGTGAGAAAGAAAGTAAATATTTAAAATTGGTTGCAAAATTGATCCGGGACACAGGTTGAAATATCTGAAGTCTCCCGCGAATTCGGGAGAGTTTGCAAGTACATGTTTGCATCCTACAGTTTCAAGTGTTTCGGCGCGGCCTTTTAGTAACAAAGTATAGGTTTCCGGCAGTACGCGCGGGCGTCTCTCCGGGGTTTTGGCGCGAAAATCAACTAATTCACACGGAACTCAGCCGCCTTTTTCTCACCAAAAATAAACTGTTCTCCAAATTTTGACGACGAATGACAGTAAAGCCACAGGAATTTGCCTTCTCTCTCTCTCTCTCCCTTTCTTTGTGATTTTGTTCGTTTTGGGTTTGTTTTTGTAGGTTTGCTTTTTGTGTGCTATTTTATTCCTTTTTGCTTTTGTTTAACTAAAAGAGCATGCGGACTTTCGCAGTTGTATGCAATGAAAATACATATCCCGGAGTTTTACTGTACTATTTTTTTCATTTTCAGGTGACCTGAGATCTTCGGATTTTATTTTTTATTTTTTCCACTATCTAAATCACAGATAGCTGGGGATTATATTTGAGCAGTGATTTATTGCCATATTGCTTGCAACGAGAAAAAGAAGAAAATAGCGGTCAAAAATGCGCTGCGCGCCCCTTTTGTTTTTGTCGAACATTTCACATGAAAAAATCCTTAAAGTTGACGCCATGTTTCTTCA
Organism: Scolanthus callimorphus; assembly: GCA_033964015.1. Taxonomy (NCBI): domain Eukaryota; kingdom Metazoa; phylum Cnidaria; class Anthozoa; order Actiniaria; family Edwardsiidae; genus Scolanthus; species Scolanthus callimorphus. The sequence continues at coordinate 21,084,653 of CM066923.1, forward strand.
TCGAACAACGCTACCTTTTTATGCAGATATAACAAACGATAACAGTGTACTTCTTGACACATTTAATTGAAAAACTGTTCCCTCTAATTGTTTTGATCCCATCAATAATCGTAAGGAGAAAAACCCCAACTTATTTCATTCAATTGATGTTAAGGCCATTGTAATAAAGGCTTATTACGAACCCATTTCAAAAATGAGAAGTTTATAACAGTTTAAAGCTTATTAATTTGGTACATCTTTTAAAAAAGGACCGGCAATGGAAGATGTTTTACGAAAAGGGGAAAGGGAGCTTTGCGCTATCGAACTTGTAGCGTAATATTCAAAATGGAAGGTTCCTTTTTATATGCCAGTGTGTTGTTGAGATTTGTGTAATATTGACACTTTTAAGTTTACGCTTGGGCGTGATCTCAATTCACATTATTGTTTTATGATTTCTTTGTTAGTACTTAACAAGATTAAAATCTTTTTAACAGAAAAAACGAAAGTTCTAGTTTCCGACATCAGGGCTACTCAATTTTAACCGCAAACCTACAATCTGCTTTCGGGGAGGAAACGTTATCAGTTCCAGCGAAAAAATATAGATTTCGTGTTCAATTGAAAAAGTGGTCAGATTACGTCAACGAAACAATATATCGACCTCCTCCTTCGATAAACTCAGCTGAATATTATCGTTTTACTGCGGGAAGTTTATTTGTTCAAGACTCAATTTTCAGTTTTCAAAACAAATATATGTTACTTTATTTGATGACCTCGTGTAAATACAGTTAAGTTTTCTGACCTACGTCACCAATCCATGTTACGCAGTTATCACATAATGGCTTCTGTGTTCGCACGTTTTATATCACTTACACATTTCAGTCACGCTTTCTAGATGCTTTTGATTTTCCTGTACGTTCAGGACTTTGAACTTTCTTTGCTATTCTATGCCCCATCACTCATTCATCTCAACTAATTTTGAGCCATATCAACCTAAATGAGTCTCCAAAACTACTCCGTGACATTCTAACGCAGTTTGTTTACTCCGTAAAAGCTTAACCATGAATCTTTCGTTGACATTTTAATTTGTGAAATAATATCTGTATTTTCCGGATTTTGAACTGTCGCCACAATTTATACAGCTACTTATGTTCTAGACACTTCTAAGGACTCTCTGCCTTCTACAATTTCTCGTACTAGTATTTACAGCAAAATAGTCACTAGTTTTAAATGGTTTTTCCTTCGGCTCAATGGATTGCGGAGTTCTACTGCTGACTCTTTATTTCTAAAAAATATATAATAATATCGGTTTATTGATGTTCAACACTTCGTAGTCTCGGATCTAACTGACGAGGCCCTTTCGCGTCTATCGATCAGAGAGTCGGCTCCGTTGTTGTTTATTGACCCATTTATAGAAATGGAACAAATCTTGATCGGTAGAGAATGATCGCTGGCTTTCCCAAAAGATGTCGCTGACGTAACACTTCTTATCCGATCGATCGATTTACGAAAAAGCGACCTTAGAGACTTCCTAAAGTCCAAGCTCACTATAGAATATAGAATTGGGTTCAAGGACGAATTCGCCGCGTAGAATAGCATCGTAATGAAAAACAGAATGTTGTAGTATTCCTGAAGATGGAGTTCCCGCCAGTGTATTACCATCACGCGCATTATGTTCAATGGTAGCATAGTCACCGCGAATGTTATAGCCACTGGCGTCAATATCTTTTTCGCGCGCTTATTTTGCGTAAGGCGTCTCCCGTCCCGATCGCCGGCGACATGGTTTTGGTCATCCGAATTGAAGCTAACAGTTCGTCCTCTGAAGAGTCCCTCACATGTTAGCGTTCTAGATCGACCCGTCACCGGCGTTATGCAGAACTTTTTGTGAGTCCCCTTCCGCACTAGGTCTCTGATGCTCCTCAGAAAATTATTACTCCTGCTAAGCTGTCGCGAAATCGCTACATAAGTCCATATTACCCCTACTAAGGGGATTATATAAGAAAAGAGTACCATCAAATAGACGTAAAACTGTAACGCAATGTCCTTGCCATCCGGGTTAGGGAAGTCTAGACCGCAGATTGCATAGTTTGGACTCTCCCAGTAGCGCATCATTATATACTCTGGGACACAGAATACTACAAACGATAGGCTCCAAGCAAGAGCTACCGCAACTTTCGCGGCTTTACTGCTTGTGTAACGGCGCCTTGCTACGCGCACCATGCCGACTATGTTCCTATACCTCTCCGCCGCTACCGCAACTATAATCCAGATGGACGCTCCGTGGAATATATCCACGAAGGGTAACAAATATCGGCATGCGAAGCCACCTAAAGGCCAGCGAAACGGAACTTCCATCCTCACAATAGTGGGAGGTATTATAAGTACAAGGACTCCAAAGTCTGCGATTGCTAGGTTCTTTAAGTACAAGTCCAGTGAAGACTTGAAGGCTTTTTTCTTCGTAGAGACTATGATCACTAGAATGTTCCCGATGATTCCAACTAACATTATTGTTCCCAGGATCAAATACTTTACTATGACTACTCCGATGCTTTCTTCTAGGTATGCCGCCATAGCTGGTGTGGTGGCATTTGAGGAAAAGTTAGGCGCGAGTTCTGGCGTACTTAGCGTTCTATTCCTTGTCGACATCGCGATTCGATCGTCTGTCTGCACTGCGATCTTGTTGTTAAATGATGAGTTGTGCGTCCTGAGTGCGTTTATAATTCATGCTAAGTCCTCTGCGCTGACGGCCATAAATCAGGCTTTTAATATGTATACAGCCGGTGCCTTTAAATGGCCGCTAGTGATGCGGGGCTGCAGGCGAAATAACCAGTTGGTATGCTTGCATGTTCTCTCCTAAATGTCGGTGCTAAAAAAATAGTCCAAATAACAACCCGCAGAGCGGTGAATCTCTCATTACTTGGCGTTTCGGCGTAAAATTCGACGACGCACTAATTGAATTTTCCCTGATCTCTCAAGGTGCACCTTTCGTCTCGGAGTACTTTCACGGTTTGAATGCGGTCACCGGATGATTTCTAAGATATATACTGATGTTTGGCTGGCTCCCCAGCTGGACTCGCAACGGGGGGCAAAATTACCTCCTCTCCGCAGTGGGGTGAGGTTGTTTTGCGCAGGTTAGAATGGTAAAAGATCTCGCTGCTATGGGAGGGGAGCGGATTTTTGCTTTCGGATTAACAATGCAAAAAAAAAAACCCTCAAGGGCTGGTGCAATGATTTTGCTATGATGTCAAAAGGTTACCAACAAGGGGAGGGAAAGGAAGGGAAATTTACCTCCATGAAAATGGTAGTGCTTAAAATAAAACTAAACCTTAAAAATTCGCGGCGTTTGGGCCTGATTGAAAAATGGAAAAACTAGAATGAGAAGTAGATTATTCATAATCCTCTATTTTACTATCAAATACACGATTAATGATAAGCGAAACGCTATCCAATATATGTATTGTAGCCTGAATACCTATTCTTTTTTCTGTATCATGGTCGAATCAAGGTATTTTCTAGCGTGCGACAAACACCTTTTGTGGAATTCCTTTCTAGTGAGCCTTTTCCCCGTAGAGAGACTCACAATCGCTATAGAATTTATTCTATAACTTTTAATCCTAGGGGGGCTTAATAAATAAATTATTATCACAGGTCTAATCGATGATCTAGACCTAATCTAGGCTAGTGTCGGTCTCAGAGCTTTGATCGAAAAGGCAAGCAGAAATTGGAACCTCAATATGGAATTTTCAGGCTAGATACGATGTTGAGTGGGCATTTTTCGTTTGAATGGTCTTTTAGCAGTTGGATGCATCTTATTTGCGAATTGCTGCTATTAACGGGCGCAAAGAACAGAAACGATCGTAAATTGATCGCGAGGAACAAGAACAGAGGAGAATCAAATAGACAGAACCGTAAAGGAGAACTTAATTTTTTGTGGCGTTAACGTACTTGGGAGGGATGTTTTGTTTTGATTTCCAATTCAAAACTGAATTATAGGTAAATATAAAATCGTCAGTCTTTTTAAATACGCTTGGAGACTTTTTTTCAGTACGCCGGTTAAACAGAAAAGCAAATTAGCTTAAGTGACCCGTACAAACGTTCGAGAAAATGAAAAATAACAGGAGAAAAGATAGCCTAAAAGCAAAATCTTGAGATCAAAAAGAAAGCGAATCGTTAAAAGTCTAAGATCTAGGAAGCTTTTGCAAGAGGGCGTGTTTGTTTTGCTTTTCTGTAGAAAAGTGGTAACGAAGATTTATAAAAGTTCGAGATATGAAGCTCTAAGTATTTTTTAATTTCCGACTAAAAATGTTGGTCGTTAATTTTTATGTTTGTCTTAGTCTACACCGCACTTAATCCTCTCAAAACCCTTACACTGTCTTAGATTTGTAATAATACCCTTAATTCTCCTATAACTGGAAAAGTGAGAAAATATGGAATCTCTCAGAAAAACATGCGCTCTCTTTGTGTGAAAAAAGCGCACAAGCTGAATTTTTTAGCGCTTAAACGCGCACCTGTCGGACTCTTAGTGCTTCAAATTGTGACTACAGCTAAACGAGGAGTATTATAAACCCTTAAGCACAAAGTTCATTTGGAAAAAAATACTGTGTAAACATGATAATGGTAGAAACCTACTCCAAAATCGGGAAACCCACTCGATACAACTATCTTTTAGCTTTAGGGTCAGTATGTGCCTTGCAAATTGCGCGTAATCTCAAAGCGCCGAACGTTCGAGAATTTTAAACATTTTGTGAATATTTGTCTGAGAAATATGGAACTCTGCGGGGTTTTTCTTCATAAGTTAAAAGTTCGTTACTCTTGTTATTTCTTTATTCTCATTTCTCTAAGCTGCAGAAGAAGCTGTGATTACGTTTAGAAAAGGAAAATATTTTCTTAACCTATTGCCGTGTTATTACTAGAGAACTCGGGGGGTATCCAAAGATGTTATTATTACGGAACTCGGCGACACCTGGAGCATAATAAAGTCAACTTCTTCCTTTCTCTATTCATATTCAGTTCCTAGATTTCAAGTCTAGTTACGGGAAACATTTCGTATAAATAAATAAACAGATCTTGCAAGAATCATAAATGTTGAATGTTTTTCATTTAAAGAGATTGAAAGCAAGCCAGTGTACGTATTTTTTTCTTTTTCTTGTCTTTTATTTTCATTTCTTTTTCTTTCCATTTCATTTTCTTTTCATTTCTCACTTCCTTTCTCTTTTCCCGTCTTTTCCTTTCCTTGTTTCTTTTCCGAGACTCCGATCTGGCGATGACTCCGGTCTTTCTCTCAAGCGGTGTTCAAGCTTCCTCCGAAATCGAGCTCCTTTTCCGTCTACTGTTATTATATACCAATAACCTGATTTGTATCTCGAGCGCCAGATAATGTCACCGTCAATTTATAGAGTACTTTTATCGATCAAGGTATTGAGTAATGGCAGGACCGATTGTGAATTCGGTGAATTGAAGTTTTAAACCTTTCCTATTAACACAACGATTTACCAATGTCGGCTTTCACAAAGATAAATCAGCCCATAGATCCTTCGGCAATAAAACTGTCTTTATAGACGAGCTAAGATCTTCTATTACATAGGAAACGGGTTTCTAGAAACCGTTTATCACGACTTATTATCATGCCACGAGTCATTGTCGCGCGCTATGATTATTCCTAAAGAGTTGCAGGAACTAGGAAGGGCAATGCGTCCGAGTCGGCCCCCTCCCCTCCCCCTCTCTGGTTTCCATTGGAATTTATTCTCGACGTTAAGATAATGCTATAAGACTTGTAAAAGAATCTGAATCGCCTTGATACACTCGCTACATAAGGTAGATTTTTATGTCCTAGTTCCAGACAACAGCGCGTGGGGTAATGTCAAGAGTCATTTCAAGAGAATTTTAAGATGAAACGGGTGAATTAGGAATCGCCAAATTATTCTAACCAATCAGTCAATGAGACTACAAAAAGCTGTTTCCTGTACTAGGCTTACATTATTTCATCATTTATTTATCGCAGGAAGTACACACTAATCGAGGCCGGCCAGTCTTACAGATTTCTCAGAGTAATTATGTGTAATATTATATATATTTCATCGCTTAAATTTTCAATTCAAAAAGAGATTTCCAATAAAGTAAAGGAATCAAGTGAGGAAAAAAAAAAAGAAATAAGAAAGTGAGCATTAACCCATGTCTTCTTTGAAATCAATAAAGATATTTCATCAGCATCGATATACCGTTTTTCAGACATTAAAATATTTAACAAAATTTTCCTTAATTTTAGTCAAAAGGTTGATCAAAGTAGAACATCAAATGCGTATGTTAGATCACAGGTTGGCATTACAAAAAGAACGACTAAGTGGCATGCCCCAAAAGACAGCGTGACTACAGAATTTTCATTCAATATGGCAAAAAAGAGAAATCTATTTCTACCAAAAGCTCGGGCTGAGAAACGTGACTTTTACAAAACTAAAGAGCCTCCCGAGCTTACAAACTCAGGTGATTTCTGCTACGCTTCTGCTCTGCTACGTTTATGGTCAAACAGCAAAATTGCAAACACCGCTTGATTTTGATGTACGAAAGGTTACAGTAAGTGGAGTATCCAGACCTGCTCCGCCATATACCTTTTTTCATTTGATATATTGTTTTGTCTAATTTTATCCCATAACTTGGACTCCAATCAAATAACCCTTCTTCTATTTAATGAAAATTGCTTTCACTTTTTGTCGACATTTCTCGATTACCTGGAGGATTTCATCTTTATTTCCATTGACAGAATACGCGATTTCATTGGCTTTGATCACGAAAAACAGCAAAATCAAACCTAGGAAAGAGAAACATTTCTAAATAATTTTAGATTTGACAATTAGAAACAATTAAGGATTATCCTTAATCTAATCTTGAGGACCTATTGTTAAATGATACAGTGATAGGATATAGAGTAACTTTGTGTAATTGAATTTATCTTTTTCTTTCTTTTCTTTAGTAACACAATATCAATTGGCAGTTATTTGATCATTTTGAGTCTGAGTTTCGATGCTGGCAGTGCAGTGCATTATGCGAAGGTACAGCGGCCCCTTTATCCGCAATCTTTAACATTTGATCTTGGGTCAAATGCAATCTAAATTCATCTTCATGGACAAACTAAGTTTCGCTCTCCTCAATGTTAGCTTTACATGAAAGCTACGGTATTTTACAACTTAAGATGTATCTAATGAAAGAGAATGCGATTCAGAATAACTGAGTATGTTTTGCCAAATTTTGGGCTTTGTTTATTAATCAGAATGTGTATTCTTCGAAGACTTTTCTCGCATTCATGAAGCATGAACGACCCACTACGAGTGTTAATTTTTGTGACAAGTGAGTATATATTCACGCGTCGAATGCAATGAGTCGTGCCATTAGGTGGAGAGCTGAACGACCCACTACGATTGCTTATTGCTCAGTGTGACCATAACTTGTTCAGTTGTGACAAGTGAGTACATATTCACGCGTCGAATACAATGAGTCGTGCCATTAGGTGGAGAGCTGAACGACCCACTACGATTGCTTATTGTTCAGTGTGACCATAACTTGTTCAGTTGTGACAAGTGAGTACATATTCACGCGTCGAATGCAATGAGTCGTGCCGTTAGGTGGAGAGCTGAACGACCCACTACGAATGCTAATTTTTCATTGTGACCATAACTTGTTTAGTTGTGACAAGTGAGTACATATTCACGCGTCGAATACAGTGAGTCGTGTCATTAGGTGAAGAGCTGAACGACCCACTACGAATGCTAATTTTTCAGTGTTATCATAACTTGTTCAGTTGTGACAAGTGAGTACATATGCACGCGTCGAATGCAATGAGTTGTGCCATTAGGTGGAGAGCTGAATGACCCACTACGATTGCTTATTTTTCATTGTGACCATAACTTGGTCAATTGTGACAAGTGAGTACATATTCACGCGTCGAATGCAATGAGTCGTGCCATTAGGTGGAGAGCTGAACAATCCACTACGAATGCTAATTTTTCAGTGTGACCATAATTTGTTCAGTTGTGACAAGTGAGTACATATGCACGCGTCGAATGCAATGAGCCGTGTCATTAGGTGGAGAGCTGAACGACCCACTACGGATGCTAATTTTGCAGAGTGACCATAACTTGTTCAATTGTGACAAGTGAGTACATATTCACGCGTCGAATACAGTGAGTCGTACCATTAGGTGGAGAGCTTAACGATCCACTACGAATGCTAATTGTTCAGTGTGACCATATAACTTGTTCAAATGTGACAAGTGAGTACATATTTACGCGTCGAATACAATGAGTCGTACCATTAGGTGGAGAGCTGAACGATCCTTTACGAATGCTAATTGTTCAGCGTGACCATAACTTGTTCAATTGTGACAAGTGAGCACATTCACGCGTCGAATGCAATGAGCCGTGCCGTGTCGGTGGTTGCCGACACGTACGTATATGAAAGATATATATGTTATTTACCGGCTGGGAGGTCCGGATCGTGAAATACCGTGACCGAGGTCTTGAAAATACTGACCGAGACCGGAGGTCGAGGTCAGTATTTTCAAGTCCGAGGTCATGGTATTTCACGATCTGGACTGACCCCAAGCCGGTAAAAAATATATTTATTTTTTTTGCTTTCACTGAAACAGCATAAACCAGAAATTAGCGCGCGCGCGATTCATCCGGACCCGGGGTCCGGATCGTAGGATTCCGGACCGCTCGCGAGCCAATCAGAGCGCGCGATTTGATGGATACCGGACCGCTGGAAAAATAAAATTAGATCTTTCTTTGAAAATCAGAATAACCACGAGAGAGAAAAAAAAATTCCAAGGACACTCATTCTTGATCATAAAATATGCCTCGGTAATATCATGTTGAGCCAAGCCAAAGTTGTAAAATCACGCCGATTTCGTGTCATAGGCTCGAATGGAGCCAAAACAACACCAGAAAGGAGAAAGCGTGGTGCTAGATGAGTGATCAAAGTAATGTACCGAGTACTGTAGGTGCCCCGCCATTCTAAGAGCAAAACTCCTTACTTTTGGAATGCATTTCCTGTCGTGTTTTTGCTTTCGGAAACAGCCCCTTAGGTGTTTACGTAACAGACACTTGTTGACTGAAAACCTCAACAGATCGCGCGCTGTTGCTTTTGATTTTATCGGTTTTTAGTGATGTTCATGACAATCATAAGCATGAAGGAGGTTTAGATACGGTAACGCGGTTCTAAGTTGCATAAATGTTTGAGATTTTATTCCCTCGTTTTCCTTTGAGAAGCTTTATCAACAACCTCGAAGTCGGTTTTAGAACTCGGCTTTGCCTCGATATTTTCAACTCACTTCTCGGTGTTTGGGAATCTTGATGGGCAAGCTGTCGCGTGTTTGATATATTAATAGAACTCCCCGCCCCGAAGGCGCGGAGTGGAGCCCCATACGTATCATTCAATGTCGCATGAGAAATCAACCTATCCAAGCCAAAACGGAACGTTCAGCGGTTTACGAAAACATGCAGACTCTTATTTAAGCATGCGTACTTGCGTTAGTGTCGACCCGTGTACACAGCCAATCACAGCCCGTCTTGGATCAGTGAACGCGCGCTTTGTCCTCCACATCCAGCACAGTACAGCGCCGCGGTGCTCGGTTTGAACTCCAAAACCTGTTGCATTTTGACGCCAACTCCACCCAAAATACATTGATAATCACAGAGATTGATCTGGATTCTTTAAAGAAGTAAACAGTTAGAGATGCAAGGAGACAAAAGGGACTGAACTAATAGCGAAATGGGAAAATATTTCCCAACTCTCTGTTGCTGGTGGTGAAGCCTCCAATAAAGAGAGAATCTATTTTTTCAACATCGGTCACTTACAAGCGTAAAATTCCAGGTTGGGTAATCATAAATTCCAGGGTGATCTTTTTGAAAATTCACTGAAATCCCAGGCTGGGTATCCCAAGCTGGGCTCTCAAAAGGGATACATTTGATATAAGAATAAACCATGCAGTAAGAAGTAGGGTGTGTATGATTGGAGTTCCGCTTTTAGGCATTGCCTAAATCTATATATTACATTATAGAATTATTCAAAGCTTCAGTCGGTATTCAAAGCTTCAGTCGGATTCCGCTTAGAAAAGAGCACGAAAAAAGTGATATCGCACGAGTCGCGCAGCGACGAGGGCAATATCGCCTTTTTGAGTGCTATTTTCGGCGGACTCTACCGACTGAAGGCTTTGAATATACTTGAATCGAATGATATCCCGTCCTCAATTTCCACAAAAAATATCAATATCTGTGGAATATTTGTAAAGAAGTACTATATTTGTAAATAAATAATTAAAATAAATGTAAAAAACGTTGCACGCGCGTCACAACTGTCTGCTGTAGCCCGCTGTGCGTCATCATTGTTCTGAAGGGGAGTTCCGTTGACCCCTTCGACCCCCTCTGGATCCGCCACTGTATTCAACAATGTTTAATCGCTTGGCATAAGCAGGGTTTTAAGTATGGCTATTTATCCTAAAAAAACATGATTCTGTTTTGGTATACGTATTTGCTCCCCTGACGCATCGCGGGCTACAACACACAGTTGTGACAGTGCAACCTATATATATATATACAGTTTGATCGCTTCTTTGGTTTCAAGTGCTTACTTTATTTCAATTTACTTTCGTAAGTAGTTGGTAATAACTTTGCCATCACCCCTAAAGCTTTTATTCAAAATTGGTGTTATCACTTTGCGATTGGCTTTACAGTCATATGAAATCTGCTTTAATTGAAGCAGATATACACCTGTCATCCTCTTTCCCAGAGCTCCCCGGCTCGTCTTTGATACAGCGCCGTTGAGAGAAAGATCTTCCTGCGCATGCACCAACGTTCAAAACAGCCAATCAGCAAAGGCCATCAAATGGATGTCACCAGAGCCTCCCCTGCGAGGAAACGAGCCGGGGAGCTCTGGGTACGAGAATGTACACCTGTTTCAATTAACGTTGCTCATGAACCGTGCTTCACAGTTGACAATTATTTTCCTTCCCTGAAATCGCAAAATCTGTCAAATTATTGACAATTGCTCCCCAAATGTCGTAAACGCAATGTCACTAAGTGTTTTTAGTGTAGTTTGGTTTGTCACTATTCGAATAAAAAGCGACTTCATTTGATGCATAACATATATAGTGCAGGCAGTTACTAGCACACTCCTTGTCTGATGCTGAATGGGAAAAAGAAGGACGATCGTACTCGTAGGGCAGACCATTAGTTACCACCGGGGAGGGTTACAAAAATCCCAAAAGAAATTACGCGCAAGCTTCTGAGCTAGAATTAAACTCCTGCAAGCCGGTTAGGTAGAATGAAATAACAGCTACGGCTCACAAAAATATCCCGGCACTCATCTGAGCAAGGAAAAATTCCTGCCCAAAAAAAACCTGCAACCTCCCCAGAAAATATCTAGTAGTCCGTCCCTTATTATATGGGATGACATATTTGTTATGATATTGTAGTTGGTGTTATGATATTGTAGCTTTGTTACATGCTAGAGTTTTTCTCTTTCACCTTGACTCACGAAACAGCGATCCTCGCGTTTTTCAATTTATTTTTCTCTTCTTATTTATTGTGCATCCTGAATTCCAAATACATTTAGCAAACAAAACATCTATCTGCGCTGCCCTGCTGGAGAAGACAAACAGCTTAGCATGACGCAGAACCACGTATTCACGAGCGGCAAACCTCATGCAATCAAGCACTCGACACGAAAGCCACAAAAAATCCTCCAGGGCTGCAGTGCGCCAGACTAACAAATTAACTTATCAACTGGAGGTTGTTTTCCAATTTGCGGCGACAACCCTTGGCGACGTAATCCGTCCGTCTTGTCTAGTTTGCGCGAGTATTTATATGGATATTTCAGTTTAGTTTAAGTGCATATTTATTATTTAAACTTTCAGAACAAACGAACATGAATAGACCTCTTTGCCTCCGTATGCAAATAGCACATTTCAAATCATGTGATGTCTTCATCTTTTGAAACGGTTCCATATCCACGTGAAAATGCCGAAAAACGTTTAGAAAGACAAAGGATTTTTCTTGTGGTTTGAAATGGACAATTTACATACGTAGCTAGGTAAAGAGGTCTATTCGATCGTAATACTAGTATAAACATTTGTTTTATTTACAGTGTTAAGTGGCCCGTTATTAATCAAGAAAAATCACTAAATCATATTTTAAGAATTGCCTTAAATAATTCTAGAAAAAGGGGGCAAAACTATCAAAACTGTTTCCAAGTAAATGAAGAAACTCACCAAATGACGTTTATTAAAATTGGCATAATTAATTGAGGAAGAAAGAAACAATTTTAAAATTGTATGAACTGTGAAAGTGAACTGTGACATTAAGGCCAAGTAAAAAAATATACCGTCCCCGCCCGCATCGCTTTTTTGAGCCCATCCTTTTTTATTTTATTTTTTATTTTCACAAATTGTCTCCAAAACTAAGTCAAACGTCACAAGCGGTTAGAAACTGCTTTGAAATGTGGCTTTAATGATAATGGAAATGCTTTCTATGAACAGATTGCCCTTAAGAATAGTTTATGAAACAGTTCGTAGTCATTAATATGGCATAACCAATAAAACAAGGCATAAACAAGGAGCAAAGAGAAATAAAAAATGAAAAGGGCCGCATGGACACTTTTTTGGAAAGCTCCGGACGATAAACATGTTTATTTTTTTACTTGGCCTAATATGTGATTCGTCATCGTTCGCGTAAATTCAACTTCGTTTCCGTATGTAGTCAAAGTTTTCAAAATGACAACGCCTTCAAGCAAAGATACATCGCACTATTTTGACAGGTATCAGAGGGAATTTCTGCAGAAACCCATGGGAAAAGCTGAATTTCCCATGACACAAGATTGTGAAGTGTTCGACATTAACGTGTTTATCCATGGGAAAGTGGAACACTTCCCATTCTGGTGCCATGGGAAATGCAGCTTTTCCCATGAATGGGTTTCTGCAGGAATCCCCTGTGATGAGTAATGTTGATAATATCTAATAGTTATCAGGAAATGAAACCCGGTATTCAATTCGACACATCCGTATTAGTAAAATGGCAGCGTTTCAGAAGAATTACTTGAAAATTGGCTGAGATATGAATTTCCAAAAGTAACATGATTTGACGTATTTGCCCATACATTTCTTTGGAAAAAGTAAGGAAGATTATGAAGTGTTGAAAATTCATATATCAGCCGGTATTCAAGCAATCGTCACCACACTTTGCAATTTTACTCATATGGATGTGTAGAATCGAATACTGGGTTTCTATTAGATATTATCAATCAATATTAACGTAATAAAGGCCTATACTCACAGTCGATCTTGGCGGGCGCATATTCAATAATGGCTGCAAAACACTCAAGTTAGCCACCTACGCTAAAGTACAACTAAAGTACCTGAAGCATTAACAAACAGAATTGGTTTAATTTGCTGAGCATATTTTGCAGTTGCATTTAAGGTGACTCGCTCGAAATGGTTTGTGCGCTCATCTGTATCCAGAGCTGGACTACCAGGTTATAGATTTGCTTTTTTTTTCCCGATTCCAGTCATTCTATTTGTAAATCAAGCACAAATGTTCCTAGATTTCCTGCGAATTCTCCGATCTTTGCAACCTATTTTATCTAACTCACAAGTTCTTGAATACAAGGACGACCCTATAGTTTTTAATGCCCTGTCAGAAAAACATCTTGCAGATATTTTCGGCTTAAATTCTAGGGATCCTCATTAGTAGACTTGAGCTTACATCTGGCCAAGTTACAGAAAATTCGTAGGCGCAGAAATTATCGAGGTCGAGGTCGAAGACGCAACACATAAAGGCTTTCACTTAAGACATGAATATAAATATTTCTTGCGCACTAATAAAAGCATTTCAACCTATCATTTTTTGGGACCAGTTACCTAGATGCATCAGTCGAACTATATGTTAAAGCGAGGCGAGTCCAGCTGGGCGCGTTTGTGACTGGCTGGACGAAACACATGCCAACACTTTTCAGAAAAAAGGATTAGCAAATGCTGTTTAAAAAACTGAAAACGTGACTCTCAACAAAAAAGAAACCCTTTTCTTCAGTAACTGTTAAACTCCCAGAAGAAACAGAGCTATGTACGTTTGACACAATCGCGAAAGCTGTGTCATTTCAACCAATCAGCAAGGCAAGTCCATATTTCTATGAATTTCGTTTTTCCTGTCGATGCATTGCCTACGTTTTTATATGGGATTGTCTATGGGGGAGGGGTTGGCTTTGAAGACTATTCGATTTTTGAGGTCTCATCTACATTTAGGTTCGCCGATTACAGTTTTATTGACGAAAAACCAGCTGTACCCAGACTGAATATCTGCAAAAACCCATTCATTTATCGATCACTGTCTACGGTTCGAAAATAAACGTAGTGAGATTAGATCTAGTCTTTCAGTTGCTGGCAGAATAAACCAATGCGCGATAACTGCAATCGCCTAGTAAATAAGTTTTGACTTAGACGGGAACCGCATTATTTATTTTATCGCATTGGTCAACGTAGCTCCCGCGCGACTCGGGAGCTGAGCGGAGCACCATGTTTTAGAAAGTAGCGTAAGGCATATGCCGATTATGATTTTTGCGTCGTCCATAGGCAACTCCACCGTACCCAAGCAATGGCTTAGAATACTAAACCACACTGCGATAGTGTTATAGGCGATCAACGCTCTTAGACACTAGCTTGGTTCTCATCCACTACGGTAGAGTTCGTTGGTACTTCCTACCTTCGTGTCTGGTCACGTGGTGAGAATCACACAGGCCAATTTTTCCTATAACTAATATCGGGCAATCAGAGTTAAGCAGCTTCTATCTCGCCAAAGGTAGAGGTAGCTCTGCTCTGTAAAATATATTGTTGTTGTTAATAAAGTGTTGTTGTTGTTGTTATTGCAAAGAGTTTTGCTGATTCAACTTGCTATGAATTCTTTTCTCTGTTTATTGTTTTTTTAAGAAATCTCTCCACAAACTGTCCGGAATATTGATATATGATTTCGCCTTGTTTTCTGGTCAAAGGAAAAGTAAATGTTCATCGATTTGAGCAGATGAAAGGCAAGATTCCTCGGCAAATTGACCTGATATATCACTTCAGCCCGTGACGTTGATCAGGCTACTCTCCACACAGGGTACCCGACTAACCATGTTTAAGCCATGATAAGCGTAACGTTGATCAGACGCGAAGGTAGGGAGTGCCAACGAACGGAAAATGAGGCTATCTGGGCAGCTGAACCTTTTTTTACCCTGCATAACATATATAGGATATATATAGCCGATCATGATTTCAGTTTGGCGTTTTATCAGAACAGAGCCGAAGGCATATGACAAATATATCGCGAGTAATTTGGATGCCGCTAGCGGCTAATACAAGATGTTAATCATTTTATTAGCCCAAAAGTCACGCAAAGCTAATCTCCAGACTTGATTGATCAGATAGCAAGCTAACTAAATAAAAATATTTACTTTCTTTATAAATAAACGATTCGTCCTTAATTGCAAAACAATTCATTTAATGGTAAAAAATCTAAACATTTTCATTTTGCCTTGTCTTTTGAGACCATACACAAAAAATGCCACCACAGTAATTTCCAATTTCTCACTGCTTGACAGGAAGACCAACCTTGGGGTGTGTTCAAAAGATTGAGAGATTTGTAGAAGAGAGGGGTCTGCAGGAAACTTGGGGGGGAGGAGTGCTGAAAAAGTATCACCACTGAGGGAGAATCACTTCTCTGTGGGGAAGGGGTCCCTAAGTAGGTACATAAACCCTAGCTGATACCGCGGCAAAACGCAGTTCACATGCGCTAAAGATTCACTCGCCTGTGAAATGAAGACAATTAAAAAAATCTACATAACAACAGCGAACGATAAATTTTTACTTTAAACCATTATTTTCGCCCTTGGTGCAAGCCTTAAAGTGTGAGGTGCAAAAGTGCGGAGAAAGACTCTTTCTAGCTGCTCTGCAATTTTCGGCCTTTAGTTTTGTGTCTGGAGCTTAAGTTTTCCAAATTTCCAAGACAGCACGAGATATTTTTGTTATGCAGAGTATTTCTTTTGTTTTCATTTCATAGGAAGTGAATCTTTAGCGCATGGCAAATGCGTTTTGCCGCGATGTCCCCCTAGTTACAACTCTTGTAATGTACATAGGTCCTGAAACACAGGGTGACCGTGCACAGCCAGACGCTTCAAACCTAAACAGTTTTCCACGAAATTCAACTGCTTTTGCAAGTCCTTGCGTTACGCTGTCACAAGGATGAGTTTATTTATAAACGAGTTTATGAGTTTTTCAGACAGTTTCCAGGCTTTTTTGTTTCAAGATTCTTGTTCATGTGTGGAGCTTGTGGTTATCCATAAGTGACTTATTTACTATTTCTTCCTTGGGTAAAGTGGAGTTCTATAATGGAAGCAGAAACATTCCTCGATGCAAGAGATTCCGTGCAGTCACAGAGCAATTTATCTAGTATCGGGCCATTTTTTTTTTTTTTGTCGCCAAGAATTGGAGGAATGGTGAGAAAACCATACCTGCCAACTCTCCAGGTTTTCACGGGAGTTTCCAGGTTTTTACCCTTGGTCTCCCGGGAAAAAAATCGAAACATTCCATATATCTACTGTATGTTTCCCGGGTAAATTTCTCGGGATTTTCTCATACAGTTGTTGCATTTGAAACACAATCTCTCAAGGTTTTGGAGCTTTCGGGGTTGGCAGGTATGGAATACTGTCTCCCTTGTTTGCGCAGCCCCAAATAAAAAGCCTGTCACGCGGGCTAATCGAGTAAGACAGATGTATCGAGATATATGTTCACTTGATGAGCGGTGGATCGTTGTGATATAACTCATATCAATGGATCATTGTTACCGACAACCGGTTAGCGACCGACCCGCTTATGTGCGGGAGGTTGGAAGTTCAAACCCCGGCCGGACCAACACTCAGGGTCTTTTCTAAATAACTGAGGAAAAGGTTCTGCCTTTGCTCTAACATCTGGTTAGACCTTCGCGTCTTCTCGGATAAACCGTAGGTCCCGTTTCTCACATACACTACACTAACCGGAACCAGAGGGACGTTACAGAACCACGAGGACCGTCGGAAGTTGCCCAACCTCTGTGTCACAGAACTCGCCATACTAACACACACTTATGTTTATACAACTGGATTCCATAGGATGAGTTATCCAAAAATGTAAAGCGCTTAGGGACCGGTCATTATTTATCGCGGGGGGGGGGGGGGGGGGGGGGGTGTCTGGGGGCAGAGGATTGTGGGTAATACAAGGTCAAAATGCAGTGATCATCCCTCTATAAGTACAATGATTAACGTGACCCCCCCTCAGAGACCCCCAATATTTCACCTAGTAGTTGACAATTTACAGATAGGGGGATCGCATGTTTCTTTCGTTGCGCGCGAAGCGCGCCCGAATTTTGATAAACGCATTTCATCAAGCCTCGGAGAAAGTGTAGATGAACATTCCGTGTTGTTACGTATAGTAAACAAATCCTGTAGGTTTTATTATTGATGCGCGCAATTGCGCGCCGAAATGATGAAATTATTATTCATTTGATTTGCGTGAAGCGCGGCCCAAATGACGAATTTCTATGCCTGTAACGTCGAACTCACGCTTACTCTTCTTTCGAACATAGTGACTGCCCGCCAGGACTATCACTGCAGGGTATTTTTGGTAGAGTTTGTTTTTCCTCACCAATATACACTGTAGTGTCTTCGTTGCGCGAGTTGCCAAAGACTATATTAGATGATATTCTTTATGCGCGCGATGCGCGCCGAAATTTTTATTATGTATTGAATGAAGTGAAGTAGTGATCCCCCCAAAATCTTCCCCCCCCCCCCCCCCAAGGCGATAAATAATGACCGGTCCCTTAGCTTTTAAGGAAAAGCGCTATAGAAACACCTACTTCACTTTTACTTTTATTGTTGTTTTTGCTAATTGCACTTAGGAGAACTGAGGCTCCTAAGTGGGCTAACTGTGGTTTATCTAGCGTGGTTACCAAGTCTAAAACAATGATGGACGGATCGAGAACTCGAGTTTACCTCCCGGGGGGACTCCTTATATTCGAATGCTAGGGGTGACCGTCGTATTTTTTAGGGGTTGAAATCGGCGATCTGGTATTTTTTAGGGGTTCGAAAATAAAAATCGGTATGGTAAGAAAAAATTGGTATTTTTAGATCTGCCAAAATTGTTGGTATTTTTTAGGGTATTTTCAGACTGAGGGGTGTTTTTTTAGGGTGGAAATGTTTTTCGACCAGGTATTTTTTAGAGTGTGATGTGCAAAAGTGCAGAGAAAGACTCTTTCTAGCTGCTCTGCAATTTTCGGCCTTTAGTTTTGTGTCTGGAGCTTAAGATTTTGACGGATGGAGTTCACTACTTTTACCGTTACCTCATTTAAGCATAGGCTTTTGTGAGCTACAAAACTACAAGCCACACCTATCGAACACAACAGTATTTATCAGTTACGTGCGCATCGCCTGAATGTTTTCAGGATATCCAAGTTACAAGCTTTTAGGATGTTCTCCCATATCGACGCAAAAGGAAATGTGAAATTTATCGAAAATAATTTAATAACCTGTTTTGATGAAAACGGTAATGTGGGTTCATATAACATGAAATAATGAAAAAAGTACTTGAATAGACAAGAGCAGACTATATTAGCAAGACACTGGCGGGAAGTAATAAGCATTGAAGAGGCGTTTGGAGAAGTATTACTTTTTTATTAAAGGAGATGCCCGCAACGTTTAGGCGTCAGGAAACGAAATTAGTTTCATTTGTGCGTTGCACATAAATTGAGGACATTTTGGCTCTAAACATGATAGTGGTTATTGATTAATGACTGACTGCAGCGCTTGGGGCGCTATGTTTTTTCTTCCAATGTTCGAGATATTTCAAAAGATTCAACGTTTTTTTCCAGTACATTTAATATCAGTGGCAGAGGATAAGAACCTTTTTTAAATATCGAAAGTAAGGAAAATTAAGAATTTTTTTCATTTTCGCGGCAAAACCACGGCGCGCGCGTCAAAAAGGCGCTAAAAAGGTACTTGACGCCTAGTTTCTCACTACAAAAATTATCATTGATAACTTGCTGAAATAACGCCTGTATATTCATTTTGTTATATTATCTTATCTTATAATTGCTTTTTTAATAGTATTGTACTCCCACGGACGGCGAGCCTTTTCGACGTTTTATTGTTTCTAATTAGCTCAAAGTACGCATTTCTATATGAGAAAATACGATTGTTGTTTCTTTGAAAAATAAGCCTCGCGTAATTCGAGGTTTCGACTTTTACTTAGACCAGGCCCGTTTCTCTAGAATTGTCGGACTGAAAATTTTCCCCTTCACAGAATTAACGTTAGTTTTATCCTAATTGTTCGGGCATCAAACAATCAACATTTTTCGGGTAAAAAAACTTCGAGAGAAGCCGCTCTCCCAATTTTCGATGTGAGAGTTTGAATGGAATCGAAAATGTTCTAACGTAAACACTATAAACATCCACGAATAGGAAGTTCTACGCTATTTAAATCAGCAGAGTAGAAAAGAAAACGAAAAACTTGAGGATCAATTTGTTAATTAATTTGCAAACAAACTTTTCGGGATGGAGAATTCTCGGGTGTTTCGAGAAACGAGCCCCAGAGGGTTCACAAGAACGTTTCAACGAACACATAGTTTACCAGCCTTTTTGTCATTCTGTCATTGCTCTATTACAATACCATATTGGACTTTTCGACCGGGGGAGACCCCTATTTTTGGGGCGGGGATGTTCGTCGGAAACTTTCGATTTTACCCCTAAAAGGTACCAAAAAAATGGCGTCGCTTAGTTGATTTTGACCCCTAAAGGTACCAACAAGACGTATTTTCCCTCGTCATTTTCTCTCGTATTTTTTAACGAGGGAAAATACGTCTGAAGTTCAGGTTACCAACAAGTGTGATTTGCTAGAACAGACCCCTAACAGGTACCTATCTGGAAAAAAATGGGAAGTCTTTGAATTTTACCCCCTAAAAGGTACCAGAGGCCAGTGATTTTAAACCCTCAAAGGTAAGACGAGCACCCCCGCCCCAAAAATAGGGGAGTCCCCCCGGGACTTTTCGTCTCCTTAGAGAGTCCCCCCGGGACTTTTCGTCTCCTTAGAGGAGTTTGAACTCACTTTTTGTGTTCTCAAGAAAAATGCACAAGAAATTAGACCTACGGTAGGATCCCTTTCAAAAGGCCCTATTGCAGAGCGCAGACCTTATTTTAGATAACGCCAATTAGTTTCCTTCAGAAAATAAGAGGAAGCTTTGACTGCCTCTGAGAATTACAGTCTAAACATTGAAGGGAAATTGATAAAAATATTTGGTTTGTGAGGGGATAATGGGACGGAAATGCAAGTAACTCATTACATGTTTAATTGATTTCATCACAAAAAGGAAAACACACTTGAAGATTTGTGTCGCTCTAAACACGGAACGGACTACAAGAACAGCCCCTAATGAAGTTTGGAGTGCTTATCAGCACGGTTGATGGCTGTTATGGCTATACAATATGATCTGGTGCTGGAAGAGTGCTTTTGGGCACGGAAAAAGTAAAAAAAACCGACCACCTTTCAAATATATGACATACAGGCAATACATTCTATCTAGAAATTAGTTGTTATCATAAAATTCAGCCCCGTATAATTCGACTGAGGAACAGAGATTGAGGATACAACTCACTCAAATTCTGGTTTTGGTGGTTTAGTAAAACGTGCAAGAGGGAAACTCCCTCTTTGAGATTACTGCGATTTTCATAATTCTGCGAACTTCCACACACCAAACTGTGTTTTGGCTTCCGTCAATCAAACATCGTAAGTCAAATCCACGCAAGTTTTCTGAGTTTGGTTTGCATTTTACAGTGAAAAATTGTGTTTTGAAGCCTAGCTAGCCTCTATGAGATCATACAAGATCTATCAAAGCCTTCCTGAAATCACCCAGTTTATTGACGGAAGCCAAACCGTGGTTTGTTGGTCGGTGTAGAGTTAATTGGGGTAAAAGCAAAAATAACAGAAATAAGAAAAGAGTACAAACGTTTCTGATATCTGCCTGACGCGAATTAATACAGATTGACGCAAATTGCGTGTTTGATTGTGCGTTAGTGATAAGTCCACGCGTAGATCATCCCATCTGTCGTTTGATTAGCGAATTCTGACCTATGAAATTATTAGTGTCACTGCGCGCCCATATATAGGTATGTTTGCGCATGTCTTGCTTGTAAAGGAAGTCTTTCACGACCAAAACGGAAGAAATATGCCCTCAGACAAACAAACAGACTAAACGGGTGACATGTGTAAAGAGTCACATTGAAATGACGTCAATGTATGATGGCGAATAGATTTATCAAATCACATATTTAACAATTATTCCTCGCGTCAGTAGTCCATGAGGCCGAATTCTTTTAGTGAAAATATATAATCACACTAGTAGGTCCATTTGTATAGCCAAAAACATTTTCTGGTCTGGTCATTTGCCATTTTCTGGCTCTCAAATCCGACACTTTTCGCTAATAGTAAGCTAACTAGCCTACTATCGCTAACGTATTGCCTACTAGTATAGTATATAGATAGTATGCGAGTGGGTTTCTACTAAATGCCCCGAGCTTTGATCACCTGGCTGGACAGCTGGAAACAGGATCTGTATTATAGCCCGCTATGCATTGTGAAGTGAATTTGGATTTACCGGCGCGGATACGTTAAGGGGTGTCCTGTTTTGAAAAAAAAAATCTTGGTCGTGCTTTATCGTGTGGTATCGACACGAGGGTGTAAGGACGACTGCGATATTTTTGTACTTCTTATAAAACGTTGAAAATATTAAACATTCAAGTAGAAAAAATCATTTAAGTCTTTTTACGGTATGGTTCAGAAAACGTAGCGTGCAATGAAATTGTACATTGGTCATGATTTTATCAGACATAAAGCAGCCTTTTTACGGTTGTGATTTCCTTTTTATTTGCTTCATTAATTGATCTTTCAAGAATGTAGAACATAGAATGATCAGGGCCGTAGCAAGCCCTTAAATAACAGGGGGGGGGGGGGAATAACTCGGATATTTTCTATTTAGCGCCCCCACGCCATAGCACAGACGCTTCTTTCTCTCGATTTTGAGGGAGGCAGGCAATACGTAAATAAAACGGGGATTGGATGTGTCTCAATGGAGCTTTCCGTTTACAGGATTGTTCGTTAGTAGAGAATTAACTGCAGTATCGGAAAAAACTTGGGAGGGGGCGCTCTGATGATCCAAACTTTAAGATCGAGAGAAATCTTTAAAGTAGAGCATCGACAAATGTAACGTGATAAATGGCCGGCCGATGCCTTCATTTATCTGTTTGTTCACGGAAAATGACCAGACCAGAAAACGTTTTTAACTATAAAAATTGACCTCCTAGTGTGATTTGACTAAAACAATTATTCCATTCGGCCGACTCAGAGCCCATTCAGGCTCGAGGAATAATTGTTAAACAACATCGGCAGACAACCAAGCCTGCAAGTTACCGGGAGGCAACCCGAAATTACACAAGATGCGGCGCACCTAGCTCTGAATGTGCGCACACAAACACTGCAGCGTGTGCAGTCTTTCGTAATTAGAAATCAAATTAGATTTCATTATTTTCTTTCAAGAGCCTGCGAGTAGTAAAGGCAAATCACAAAGCGGAATGTACAATCTACGATCAATTTATAGGCGGATTTTTGTGACGTGAATGTTTACGTGTTTAAAGCAATAGTGAAAATCAGCAAGCATAACGGATTTACAGAGAACATGTGGGCTAATGAGCCTCTT
This sequence comes from Scolanthus callimorphus, assembly GCA_033964015.1. Classification (NCBI taxonomy): domain Eukaryota; kingdom Metazoa; phylum Cnidaria; class Anthozoa; order Actiniaria; family Edwardsiidae; genus Scolanthus; species Scolanthus callimorphus. The sequence goes on from CM066923.1 coordinate 21,107,422, forward strand.
GCCACCCAAGAAATTCAAGGCTTTTGAGAAAGCATCTTTGCTCTTGAAAAATGTCATAAAAATGCTCGGAGATCAAATAATTACTACTCCCAAGAACGTATTAACCTCTGCGAAGGTTTTTAAAAATGAGTGGAATGCTGTGTGGCAAAAGGCTGATTAGCCAACATATTTTCTCTAAAATGTACATTTTAAACTACGTCCTTACAACTGAATGTTAAACCTTCAAATTTTCGGAGTAGGTTTCATTTGCAATCTCGTACCCAGAGCCCGTCATCTTTTGGCCAGCGGCAAAGATTCAGGGCTCTGGGGGAATCGATTTTTTTAAAACCCAGATTCTGGGTTTCCGGTTTGATTGTTGTATGAAAGTTCGTTACGTTTTTGACCTACCACGCATGCTCACAAATCGGATTCCCCCAGGGCCCTGAATCTTGCCGCTGGCCAAGATGAGGTTGGTTTCATTTGCTGTCCGCTATTCATATTCAGATTATTTTCGAGCTCCTTCAAACATTCTGAATCTAGACCCTGCTTATGCAATTGAGCCCAAACTGTAAACATGAAATCCTCCTATTCGATCCTATAGATAAAATAAAAAGATAATATATAGATTTAGCCACTGGCTAAAAGCGGAGCTCCTCGTTATAATTTTTTCTGTGTGAATGAAAGGGATTCCCATGTGTACATGGTTTACATGGTTGCTTTAGAGTCTTCCCTTCACGAGATATTAATTTTTCAAGCATAGATGACGTCATCGATGACGTCACATCAGGTGACCACCTCATTTCGCTCATCTGGGACCTAGACTACAGTACCAAAGTTTGGTTGTTTTAGAGTTTTCCCTTCACGAGATATTGATTTTTCAAGCATACATGACGTCATCGATGACGTCACATCACGTGACCACTTCATTTCGCTCATCTGGTGGCCTAGACTACACTACCCAAGTTTTGTTGTCTTAGAGTCTTCCCTTCACGAGATATTGATTTTTCAAGCATCGATGACGTCATCGATGACGTCATATCACGTGACCACCTCATTTCGCTCATCTGGTGGCCTAGACTACACTACCCAAGTTTGGTTGTTTTAGAGTCTTCCCTTCACGAGATATTGATTTTTCAAGCATAGATGACGTCATCGATGACGTCACATCACGTGACCACTTCATTTCGCTCATCTGGTGGCCTAGACTACACTACCCAAGTTTGGTTGTTTTAGAGTCTTCCCTTCACGAGATATTCATTTTTCAATCACTGATGACGTCATCGATGACGTCACATCACGTGTCCGGGTTACACCACCCCCCTTGTGGCATAGACAAAATATCCCAAGTATGGTTGTCTTAGCATGTACCCTTGAGGAGATATGATTTTTTCTTTGAATACCACAGGGTTCCCATGTGTACACGGACGGACGGACGACGGACGACGGACGGACGGACGGACGGACGGCGTACGCTATAGGTTTAATACCAGAAAAATAAAGAAAAAATCATATCTCCCGAAGGGTAGCTTCTTTAGAAGCCAAACTTTGACAAAGTTTCAAAGACCATAAGAGGAACTCTACACCAAGGTCACATGCCCTTACGTCATCAATGACGTCATCAAAATGATCCATAATGTCCGTGACGTTCAAAAATCAACTCGATAGTATACTATACGTTTTTTCCTTAGGTATGGTGCTCCGCTTGCGCGGGCCTTCGGCCCGCGCAGGAGCTCCGCTAAAAGTGATAACTCGTGAATATGAGTGCGCATGCGTAGAAATTCAGGTATCGAATTTGAACACCAATTACAATTGAAAAAAAATACATTACCGAATGATCACAAAGACTGGAGAATAATAAGTCGATTAGCTGATGGAGATTTACGCGCAACAATTAACATACCACTCAGGCGAATTAAGGCTTGGCTAGGCACCAATTTGCTTCAAAAAATGGTTTTTAAGATATTCCATCTAATGAACTGATGGAATATCAAATTTATTGGCATACATTGATAGATACCCTTGAGCCAAAAAATTTGAATACCTTTCTTGGTACGATTGGGTGTCACGTGACAAGCTACCACTGGGGTTTGAGCCAAAGTTTTCAACTAAAAATGGGGAGTCCAAGGAAAAGACAGGTTACCACAAATAACCATTCATTTTGCTTGTTCCCTCGAGTACTTTAAGGAATAGGTTTTGAATTTTGGAAAAACCTTTCAAAAAGTGAGATATCCCGCAAAACAGGTCACGTGACCTAATTTGCATATGAGATTTTCCTAAATATCCCCTTCCCAATAGTGGTAGTCAACCTGCAAAGTCTATTTCATATAGCTACCTTAACACTCTAATAAATAATATGCATTTCACTTAGCTATGTAAATGCTAAGTACGCCCCATTTTCGAAAATTCGTTATAGCTGCCTTAAGGTCACGTGACCCTTGAAATGAAATTTTATCCCCATCAAAATGTCACGGATCTTGATATGTACCTCCCATAAACAGCTGGACATTATATGTCAAATTGCGAACGTTTTATTGCAAAATATGATTTTATGGTATTTTATTCCAAAGCCAAGCCTTAATTCACCTGAGCAAAAACAAGTGTCCCACATGGAAAACAAATCAGACCTATATATACGTAGAGAGATGTTTAGAGATCGTTAATTGTTCACTACTCATTACAAGGGACGTCCATTTAATGGTCTGGTGGCCGAGCGTTCCCTCACCTAGGTCCCTGGACCGAGTCCCTGAGTCGACTGATAAAACTGATAAAACTTGTAGAGTTGGGGGAACGGAGGTTTTCATAATTCTGCGAACTACTGTGCTGACTAATTATTTGACTAATTTATGCGTTCCCAACATCTAAGCAACCCAGGTTTGTGGTTGATCACACGGAATTTCTGCAGAAACCCATCCAGTGGGAAAGCTGAATTTCCCAAGGCACACGCATGGGAAGTGTTCGGTATTCACATGGATAACCACGGGAAATACGAGCACTTCACATTCTTCTACCATGGGAAATTCAGCTTTTCCCATGGATGGGTTTCTTCCGAAATTCCCTGTGATAAAGTGTTGGTTTCACGATCATGGAAGTAAGCTGCTTTAACACGGCTGCTTCAGAGTTCGTAGAATAGCGAATTCTCTGTGCGTTTGTTTCTTGGTGATTAATTGGAAATAGAGCGGATTTCACATGACTGTTGTGAAAACAATTGCAATCGAGCAATCACTAGCCAATCAGAATCGAGAGAAATCTCGACTTGCTCCTAAATGGCTTTTTTCTCAGCCAATTGCAAGCCGAATCAATTACTAAGTAATTACACAATTGTATTTACTAAAGAATTTGATTGGCTGAGAAAAACGAGTAGCCAATGAGAACGCAAAGCAATCGCAATTACATAACAAGTCTTGACAGTCATGTGAAATCCGCTCTATTAGACTAGAACTTAATACATAAACCAATATGCAAGTCTAAGTTCATGCACTTTAAGTCTCTCAGTCCCCCGACGAACTCACGCAGTCTAAATCTCGAATGAGATTCGGACGCGGCAGGTTCAAACATAATGGACTTTATACAGCCGATCACGTCCTCTGCACGTGGACAAAGCCTTGCGTAACCTCCCCTTACCTGGACGAGAAGCCTCGATCAGGTCCCTTTGTTTCAGTGATGCTTTGCGAGAAGATTTAGTCAGCAAACTTAGGATGGAGCTACACTGATGACCCTCCCCCTGACAGTTGTGTTTATGATCTTCCCATTGGCTCCCATGAAATTCCTCTTCGCCAGTGACAATTGTTTTCTTGACGTTAACGGATTTTGTACGAGATCTCTTGTGTGCGTTTGGGACACTAACTTCATCAAGAACATTTTCTGACTCTCCATTTAAACTTTGATAACTTGCGGAAGGAAAAGAATTCAGCTTTCTGTCAATGTCATTAACCTCTGCGAGATGAAATCCCTGGACAGCAAATGCAACCCCATATTTTTGGCTATTTCTCAAGCATGAGTGCCTGCTGTTGGTGTGGTCAGCAGGTAACCTCTCCTGGCTTGCGCCCATATATGTGCGCCCACTATCGTTCTGGTCAGCGGGAAGCCTCTCAAGGCCGTTGCCCATATATGGCACATCAAAGTCCTCGATTTCAAGTTCGACGTCGTTAATTGTCAACCCTTCCTCTCCCCATTCCTCCCGTGGTCGGGGTTCAGGTGCCGGTACTTGCGCCGCAAAGCATTCCTCTTCGAACCAATATTCATTCTCATCCGTCACGCAATAGCTATCCACTGTCACGTGATATTCGACAGGCTTAGGCGCGACTTCTTCTATTATTTTATTCTCGCTTATTTTATACAGCCCTCGATAGCTTTGCTCTGGTTTGTCGGTCCGAAAATATCCGTTAGATAGACTGCCAAAGCTTTCGTTGTTTGCATTGTTGCTTTTAAAATCCCAACCTCGAGGCCTGTGTGCATCGACGTTTTGTGCAATAGCCACTGAGGAATTAGAATCAAGGCTACTGCTGGTTTCTTTGCGCATGTGCGCATTATCATAACCGCTGTCCACATTCCCATTAAGTAGCACATCTTGTGTCCCATTTAGGTGAGCAACTTGGCCACCTGGAATGAAGCATGCATTGCGCGCCTGTTTGGATATTGTTCATGATTCGTTACTAGGTTCCCTTGTGATGAGTTACCGCTGGCCGGATAGCGAGTGTTGTCTGAGGTTTCTCGAGTATTCAAGTTACCGCTGACCCTGTCGAGTGAGCTCCTTAGCTCAAGGTTGTTCAGTTTCATGCTATCGTTTTCTCTTTGCAAACTGCGCAGACACACTAACATCACATCTTGCTGATCTTGATTTCTTTTTATCTTTTCCAGCTCTTTCGCTATTTCCTCCTTTTCCCTTTTCAAAATGGCTTTCTCTGCTTTGTACTGAGAGTTGCTTTCGCCCAGCTCCTTGTTGCTGCCAAGTAGAAGCGACATTTTCTTCTCTATAGAATTCAACATATCAAAGAGGACTTTTTCTTCCTCCATTACAAGAGCGCTCGCACTTCGCGCAACTTTCTCCTTTGTTTTTCCCTTATCTTGTCTTTTATCCTTTGGCGAAGGGGAATGCACTGGTGGAAAACGACTAAGTTTCCCTTCCTTACTTTCCTTCCCTCTGCTGCTCACAGAATCACTCCTCTTTCCCAAATACGGCACAGGAATTTCCTCCGCGGCTAGGTATTTCACACTCCTTGATTGAGCTATACTTGGGAAATCTAGATCCCTCCAGCTTTTTTCTGAATTGACTTTGTAAATGCTAGTATCCGACTTCCACCTACTACTGCTTGCCAGTTTTGAATGTTGGGTTTCTAAAAAACCTGGTACCTGCTCCTTGCTATCTGCTCTAGTCACTTTTACTGTTTTGTTATATTCTGCTGAACGTTCTGGTGAGTATTCAAAACACTCAAGGATATTTCGCGATAAAGTCTCCGTCGATTGCCTCCTTGGCGTTTCTTCTTGCGTATCCATATAAATGGTTTCCTTTTTAACCATGTAGCTTGGTTCTCTGTCCTCTATTCCGCATGCTCTTAACTCGTCGCTCAATTTTCTGAACATTTCGCCACACCTGTGCTTAAGCTCTTGTTCAACTACTTTTTTACGCTTATCAACTAGCTTTAGTTTCTGATGATTCCGTTCTGAAAGTAGCTTTGCATTCAACAAGTTATCCAACCTTGAACGAAGTGCAAAATTTTCATCTTTGAGCCTTGTAATTCTAGCTTCATTTTCCACGCGTGTGTTGGTTATCTTATCCTGCAGCTCCTCGTTTTCTTTGAAAACTTCGTCAAGCTTTTTAGAAAGAGATTTTCGATCTTCTTCGAGTACTTCCAGTTTGAGCCTCAATGAGTTGGCATTACACGTACTTCCATCATTCATCCCTCTGTCCTTGAAGCTCGATAAGTCAAGCAAATTGATCTTTTCCCCTGCGCATTCCTTGGGTTTCCACGTTTTGTATCAAAAGTATCATCCCATATCGTATTGGCATCGACAGGAGACAACTCCTTAACGTCAGAATCTCCAGCCACACTCGCATTATCCTGAGTTTCGGAAACTTCCCCACCATTGACCAATTTCATCTCACTTTCTAAGAAAATCAAACGATCAACAAGGCGCCTGTTTTCTTCTTTTAGAGCAAGATTATCAATTTCCACTTCTTTTAAACTCTTTGTGAGCTCGACGTTTTCTAGTAAACTATTGGAGTGGTTCACATGACTTCCCCCATTTCCATTCAGCCATCTTGAATTTGTACTGCACAATACTTCCTCGCTTTTGCTTGACTTCATTTTCGATCCTTTGCCTCCTTTTGAAAACAACTTTTTGGAGAACACACGAAAGGCACCATCTTTTGCATTTGATTTATTTCTCAATAACCCGAATTTTTGTTTCTTTGCTTTTGTATCCTCTTTACTGTTGCCTTCATTGTTTAGTTCAGTGGGAGTAATGTTTTCTACGCATGCCTCATTGTTGCTCTGTAACACCGCTGCCTGCAATGGAGGCTCACAAAGCTTAATATCGTCAAGCGCTACATCTCTCGACGATTCTGCTGAACTTGAGATTTCCATATCCACAGGCTCAACCTGGATTTCTTTGTCGGTTTTTTTCCATAACAATTTGAGACTTTATCTCTGGAAAATTCTCCTTTGCTTTTTCGCTGTGTTCCGTAATATAAACCTGAGGGTAGTTTAAAGTTAGTGGATTGTTTTCTGCGTCACAATTGCTGTGCGCTGGGCTTAATCAACGGTAACACCAGACTTCAATTTATCAGCCATGCGCGAGCAAGTTGCTAAACCATCCATAACTGCTTTCAAAACACTAAACAAATCACGAACTCTTTCTTGCTTACGTATAAAACTTGCTTTTCAATTCCTCGCGATTATAAACAGAAAGTCTTTGCTCCTGAATTCCTAAATTGTCAACTCAGTTTTCTTTACAGAGATAAACTTTTATGGCTGGCACCACATTTCCATCCCCTGTCTTTGAGTTACTATTATTCTTCTGTTTCCACTTTCCGTTTGAATTTTCACAATTCTCGTCCAAAATTACCTCTTCTGTTTCTTTAAGAAGAGATGTTCTAGTTGGTTCTTTGACGCAAACGCATTGTCCTCGCTCAGCAAGGGACTTAGGATTCCTCAAGGTTTCTTGTATTTTGCCTCGGGTCTCGCAGGCTTCACCTGTTACTACGCGTCCATCTCTGCTGGTTCCCTGACTTCTGCTGCGATTACTAGTAGTTCCCTTAGACAACCCAAATCCTTGATTACACGTTCAGGAAACCTCACAGTTGGGAGTTGATACTGGGTAATTAACCCTTTCCAGAAGTGAAACGGGAATATTATCTTCCACAGGAACACATTCTAGTCCCACTTGGGTTTCAGAGCGAATTCTACATTTCTCGTTTTCTTTCTTGCCTTTCTGTACTCCACGCAGTTGAGGTGACAATATATATACTTGACCAAGTTGAGAAGTGTTTTGAATTGCTTCGAGAATAAGTGCTTCGGATTTTCCCAATGTTAGCGAAAGATCTACCACAATGTCTCCTAACCTAGTTTCTTCGTCGGTTTCAATTGTAGAAGAATTAACTGTAAGGTGGCTCCATTCCAGTATAGAAACATGCTCTGCATAGAGAAATGAATAACGAATTCATCAACAAATTCACGGAGTTTTTCGTGCCAGCTTTTCTTAGAGTCTTTGTTCAAGATTTAGCTATTAGAAAATACTTCTTATTGTTGAACCATGTATGGTATAAATATTTTACAAACTTTCCAAGCGAAGAGAGCGAACTGAAAAGAACGGAATCTCATGTCCCACCGTTTACGCGAGAGTACACGAGAGACAAATATTATAAACCAAGCTTAAAAAGTGTTTTCAAAACACAATTAGTTTGATAAGTTAATATGAAAATCTAATCGAGTTAGCGCGCTATTTGTTTAGTTATTAGCAAGTTTTCGGTTTACTAATTTAAGACCAATAATAGATATGGAGAAATGAAGATTTATTACAGGCAGCGGGAGACGTTTATCGGTAAACATTCTTTGCCCTTTCAGAAATTCACTCCGAACATTTTGTAAAACATATCTTTGAGCTTTTATTACCGCGAAAAAAAAATTCAGTTTTTTTACAGGCATAGATCTCTTAAATCCTTAAACCTAACAATTATGCTGAAGCATTTCGCATTAATCTTTTATGTGTTGAATTGTTCTTTGTCGCAGAAACAGGCGTTTGTAAACATGATAATTAGTCAGAATCAAGACGCCTCTCTTTCAGATGAAAATCGGTGATCCTATTAGCGAGTTTTTCGGTGTTTTCACATAAGAAAACGCACCGCTGAAAGTTAAGCACTTGTTTTTAGAATGTTAAATGCAGTCTCTGTGATCTTAGCCGCATATAATTCGACGAACGTTTTTTGTGTACCAGATGCTAATTATTCGGTTTATTACCAGGTGCTAATAAACTAACGGTTTATATTATAAAGATGAAGAACTGTAATAATGATTTATTTTTTTTCTGCTTTGCATTAGTGAATTTTTTTCGACACACAGTCTGTGAAACAAGACAAAGTGAGAAAATAGTACATTGCGATTTGGAGTTTTCCAATTATCGAGCAATTATTTTTAATGATAGAACTTGAACAGGAGTTTTCAAAAGTTGACAATTTAAAATCATACACGGCTTTTTTGTCAATAAGCAAACTGAGGGCTTGAAGAGACAAGAGACTTTATTATTCAGCACATCGATGCACTGCCCAAATATGGTCATTGGATCGCCAATAGCTGTCTTCTGTACATGACATATGTGTCCTGCGATATCCGTCATCTGAGGGGAATGTGATGTGTTGAGCTCGTAAAAATAGCACAAGTAACGCTTTTCAGGGGTTTTTGTGCTATCGATGTGCTGAATAATAAAACCATTATCCTGCTCGATTTCTGCAGAATATCGTCTGATTTATATTACCGATTTATATTAGTAGTATCAGACGATATTCTGCGCAATCTCGCAGGATAATGGTTAAGTATTCAAGAAAATAGATCACCACATCAAATATTGATTTCAATGGCACAATCGCAGCCTGAAATAGTAACAAACTGATTGACAGCTAAGCTGTTAACCGCATCGTTTAGATTGGCTAAGAAGCCAGATGGCCGCATCTGATTGGCTAAAACTCTCCCAGCTTATCGGAATGACGGGAAAAACAATCCCGGTAAGTTTACGGGAAACCTTTGCCCTGCGTCGTCTCATATCCATTCTCATATGCAGAACCATTTGTGGCCTTTGCTGATTGTATTCAAATTAGGGCATGTGCAGTAAGAGTCCCTCAACGCATTTCGTACCCAGAGCTGCCCGGCTCGTCTGCTTACAGGTAAGGCTCTGGTAACATCCATTTGAGGGCCTTCGCTGATTGGCTGATTTATTAGATCTTTCAGATCCTACGTTGAGCAATATATCATCCACGGTCATTGCATTTTTTCAACTTGATTTTGAACGTTGGGCCATGCGCAGAAAGGTGTTTGTCTCAACGGTTCTGTATTAACTCTCGCGCATGCTTCAATGGCTATCACCACGAACCTCAAACCGCTGGCGACGCGCGCCGAAAATGTCTCACATCTGTGTGTTGTGCTGCGGTCTTTGTAAGGCTTCCATCGGCACATCCCCGACTTGATAAGTTTTCCCCGACAACTTTCCGAAACATGCCGAACACTCATCGAGCAGCTTCACGATGGCCATACGGTATTTCTGCATCCGCCACGCGTACAGATACGGATTAACTGCCGAACTGATATCGATTAGCACGGTAGTGAGGTACGACGTTAGCACGAGAACGTGACGATCGCTGTAACACACTGCGCATGTGTACATAATAAGATGACTGATAGCCAAAGGTCCAAACGAAAGCTTAAAAACTGAAGCTACCGTCAGAATCGCTCGGGTCACCTTTCGTTCACGTTCGGCCACCAATCGTAGGGTTCTCGCGGAGTGATCGCGGACACTTCGGACGCGTTTTGCCTGCTGATGGACCAGGACTATTATTACAGCGTACAGGATACTTACAGTTATTAAAACCAGCGTAATGTGCAGGGTAAAGACGAAGTTGAATAAGAAGTCCATGCGAAGAGATTCCGCCAGGACGCCAATACCTGCAGAATAGAGCCATATGCTTATGGCAAAAGTCTTTGTTCGTTTGCGCGTCACCAGTGCTATGTACTCCAAAGGTTTCGCTACTGCGACTACGCGATCAACAGTGAGAGCCAAAATATGGAGGACGGAGCTCATGACGAGTGTGTAACTCATGTCTACAGTTACTCTAGTAGTCAACCGCAGGCGTCCCAGATCAGTTGCGAAACAAATAACAACGCCCAGAGGTCCAACAACAAGTCCAATTAACAAATCACACACCGCCATGCTGGTAATCAGGGCGGTGCTGGGCAGTGAGCGAAGCTGATTTAAGGGGTCCCTCCACGCCCCTGCGATGACAAAAGAATTTCCAACTATAGTAAAAGGTACAATTAACACTACCAAGACTCCGAGCATGACAGATACCATTGGGTAATGCTCGAGGAGTATTTTCCTTGTGACTTCGATCTCATACTCTCTGGTTTGTAACCAAATACTCGTATTATAGTCCCCAAACAGCGCCGCCATGTTTCACGGTCGAAATTGGTTCAAGTGAGTTCGTCTTGAATCATCCAATGTGGAGTGCTGTGTGTGCACCCAAGCCTAACAGCGCAGATTTTCTTGTGTACGTACCACCCGTCGTTGAAAGCCAGAGTTTTGCCAGCGCTCGGATGGCAACCACTTTTGGTACCTTTTAAAAGAAGAAAAACATGATTGAAAAATTGCTAACTGAATTACATATTATAATATAGCTACGATATAACGCACGCTCTGATTTGTCCAAATCTATGCTCTATTAAACCGATAAAGTAATGGTTCTCCCCCGCTATATCATAAAGCATTAGAGCAAAACTTTCTATGACTTTATCGCGGCAAATAGAGCACTTGTGATGTTGGGAGAGACACCTCGAAACGTTTTAAACGTTCTCGTGTCTCTCCCAGCATCACGCGTGCTCTATTGCGCCGATAAAGTCACTAGAAAGTTGTGCTCTAATGCTTAACAGTACATTAAAAAGTTGCAGCAATTTGCTTTGAAATATAGAATTCCTAAGTCAAAATTCCTAAACACAAATTTGTGTGGCGCATGACGTGCACGACAGAATTTCACTTTATGCAATGGTTGATGTATTTCACGCTTTGCATATCTCGCCGACATCCTAAGTTTCAACTTGCAGAACTTGTTTTACATTATAATTAGGAGTAATTTATGCTAATTTGTGCTATCAGTTATGATATACTGCCGACAGCGAAAGCTAGAATAATATGACATTGCATTAATAAAAAATTGTGTTGTGTCTTTTTCGAATGGGAGGGATTTCTTCTGACACCCTTCGGGCATGTCGGAAACTTGCATATCAAAAACTGATGAAACTTTTCCAATGTGTTTTTGACAGACACCGTGTCCGAAGAGTCTCTTATCAACTCAAAATAATCAAGATATGCCGTATTTTGTCGTTTTCTGTGCAAATAGGGTGATTTAATAGTTTAAGGTAGTATTTTCCGGTGGACTAGTCATATAGGGCGGTGCCTTAAAATTAGAAATGTTACAGCATTGATGAAACGCCGAAAATGTATGTCTCATTCATTTTATGAGGTACAACATAAATGCTTCCTGAGCACTGTGATCTGAATTGAATTATATAATATTTCCACTTTCAGAGCAAGTCTTTGCTAAGAGAGAATTCTCTGGAATATTCTTGGACGCGAAATCATACCTTGAAGGAGAAAAGCATTCGTCGTTTGGATTTTTAGTACAAATAACATTCACTGCTTCCACTATTTCATTACCTAATGAAGTCTGATTGATTTGTCACGCAATTTAGTGGCGGTTACCGCCCTCCAAAGCAAGAACAACCCCACAAAATAACATGCAAGTAAGTTCAATGAAGATACCTTTGTGTCACGCAGCTGGAGCACCTGCCTTGTTCCTTCTCATGTGAACCCAAGCAAATGGACACTAAAGTATAACCACAAAGTTGATTTTTCTAGTGCATTGAACATAAGGAAAGTATGACACTAGCATAAAGCGTGTCCAATTTATAAGCAGTCGAAGTCGTGTGGGAAAACCATTGGCAACATCTGGTTGAGTGTGGCCTCCTTTCGTTTGGAAACGTAACTTCCTAAAAAAAGATCCTTATCTTCCTTGCTGATCAACGTCTTTCCGTAACTCTCAAATATAAATATTATTTTCAATTGAGCAAACCATGCTTATCTGGTTAATACATTTTATTGTCAACTTTTCTCACCCAAAAGTTCATGATGACAATGCGCAGTACAATAGACTATTACATAAGGCTCCCATTTCGCTCACACATCAAACAATGATTTCAATCGGATCACTTTAAATGTCCAAGGTTAAATAAGTTTTCTCTCAAATCATGCGATGAATCAATAAAGACTTAGGTTTCGTGACTGTAATTGATATTTCTGCATCATTTAATGAAATGGTTGTAAAGGTGATTATTATTCCATTTACGTATTGCTACGGTGGCCCGCGATATCTGGGTTTTGTTCAAACAAGGGGACGCTTTAATTCGAAACTAAAAGTCAAAGTAAATGTCAAAGCTTTGAAAAACGTCTTCATAAAGAAACAAGAACGAAGATTTGATTAAAAACGTATGAGGTTAAAAAAAAGTGTACAGGGTTTGGGACTTGGGGGATATTCCAATTATTTTGGGTAGGGGCGTGCCACCGAGGCCCGGGGGGGGGGGGGGGGGGGGGGTTATACCCTGCCATAGACCTACAGTTAAAATTGTACACCCTACCGCAGACCTAAAGTTAGTAGTTAGTAGTATAAGTAGTATAGTTTATTCACACCTCTAACAGCAGCAGTGGCTGAATTAGAGTAGCGCTACTTACAGTTATAACAATTACAATCAGGGTTGTCCAGTATGGTCGCGATCAAAGCGGAATTCGTTAATCGTGTTAACCGTTGTTTCCTGTGGTCGCCGAAAGTAGAGTCCAGAAACCTTTGTATGCGCATGCGCTAGTTCTGACCAAGAACTTGTTTTTTTTCGTTAGTGCGCATGATCCAAATACCGTTGTCGGAAATTGATTGTTGGCTATATGAGTTTTGTCCATCAAGATAGGACGCCCTTGTGACCGTAACCGCTAAAATTCAGCAAACAATCTTCGACAGCGGTATTTGGATCATGCGCACTAACGAAAAAACCCAAGTTCTTGGTCAGAACTAGCGCATGCGCATACAAAGGTTTCTGGACTCTCCTTTCGGCGACCACAGGAAACAACGGAGCCGCGAAGGAGAGTTCAGGGACTGGACTATGTATAATCATGTAAAGGTTTTAAAATAAACTGTGTCTTTATTATCACTAAATACGACAACTTTGATCGAAATTGGTTTGTAGCACACTGAAATGCAAACCCTTTCACAGACCAAACAAGCGAAAAACGATACCCTACCGGAAACCTCAGGAGCCCAAAAACCATACCCTATAGGGCGGCGCATACCCGTACACCATATATGAGGAAGTACCCCCCTCCTCTCCCAGGGGAGAAAATGGACGTTTTTTAACAAACCCACGCGGGAAGCCTGTGTTTCTAAATCTCGTCACAGGAGGCCCTTTGGCCAAGAAAACAAAATGGCGACCAATGGTACAAGGTCTGCACGTTCCGGTGAATTTTCATGCTTTTTTCGCAAAAACATGAGAAATATAACCTTCCAGAAAGTCAAGGGACTTCCTAATAAGGAAGTCTTGCAACGTCGGCAAGTCACAGAAATTTCCTTGTAAAACGTGTCACTTTTCTCCACTTCCATATATGGATATGTCTACACTACCATATTTGGAATCCCAATTTTTTTTGCTCTTTCTATTTGACTTAGCAAAATACACCAGAACTGACAGACATTTGAGAAATATGTTGTTCGCCTTTTCCACTATTTTTTCACGGTCGAGAGCTTGGAAACAAGAGACTCGAGAAACCACAGGAAGCCCGAATAATCACTAAAAATGACACTATTTTTGGCGAATGTTCTTGATATGCAGTGAATTCAAAATCATGAAATGTTCAAGGTCTCTAGAGTGATGTTGAAGTACTGAGATGTTAGCAGCACTACGAAAGCTAAAATGATATTTCTGTCATCCATCTTGCGATAGTCATAGTCTGGTTGACGAGTTCCGGCTGACCCAGGCTATTCTTGAGATCGCGCCACCGTCGCACGCAAAAAAGGCAAATCGAGAATTTCATGATTCCAGCTGCGCGGCACTTACCAAGGAAACCCTTTTCTACCGTGAGTGAAAAGTTATAACGTTAAGGGCCGTTCACACGGTGCGATCTTAGTTGCGATTTGAGGTGCGATTTTTGCGGCGATCGTCGGCGTCATATCGCGCTGTGTGAACGGTCGGCGATTTGGCTCTGCGACATTTGTCAGTTTGTTGGCGATCTGAAGAAATCGCACCCGCATCGCAGTGGAATTTGAACATGTTCAAAACGCCTGCGACGTTGCGGCGACATCTCAAGTGAAATCGCCATAAGATCGCCGGCCATTCACACCGCGCGATATGACATCGCCATGGGATCGCCACAGAAATCGCACCTCAGATCGCAGCTGAAATCGCGCCGTGTGAACGGCCCTTTAGCCTGCGTAGTAAGCGTTTCCGTAGAGTAACACGAGCAACATGACCTTGCCTTCATGCTCTATATTGTATCCCCCATATGCTGTAAGCTTAGCCTTGGAACTTTAGATCTTCGGCCTATTATTTAACTTTGTGAACAGACTGTGGAGAAGGAGGCTAGTTGCTGCCCCGGTATCCAATTTCATTTTGATGGGAGACCCTTCCACATTAATTGTTGAAACCAGGAGGAGTCTTTCTGTTTGGGGCCATCAATGTTGCCAATACAAACAGTGCCAAAATAAAATTCCTCGTCCTTCTCAACCTCTTCAGGAACAAGCTCGTGAACCTTTACCTTTAGTCCGGCGGATTAGAGCACATTTTCGAGGAAATTGCGCATTTTAGGCTAAAGCCCCAATTTTTTGCCAGGTGATAGTTTTCAATGTATTTTTAAATCGTAGATATGGAGGCACGCTAGAATTCTTTCGTAGCGAAAGCTAGAGAGGTTTTAGAGTGAACTATTGTTTAGCTCAATAGCAGCCATTTTGAATGCTTTGTTATTCAAATGAGGTTTAGAACTTAGCTATGTGAACATTCAAGTTGTTCTCTAGACTGCACAGCCATAGCAGCTCAACATTTGCTAATTCTGAACTATGGATTGAGCTGACTGACTTGGGCTGAGCGTCTCCTTAGAGTTTTTGGTGATCTATTAAATGTCACGATCAGTTTATTGTGAATGTTTATAATTTCTATTGTAAAACAATAGTCTGACTGAGGTTTGATGAAATGTTTCAAGAATGACCAACAAATTCTAAAAAAGATCGAAATAATTGGTACCTCATGTGTCAAATGTGTAAAACGAAGCTTGTCTCTAAAATTTTGGCATGATATTTCTTCCTAGTACTGTGCTATACTCTATAAACACGGACGATGGAAGATTTCACTAAGTGCCGCAGAGCTCATGAATAACAAAGGATTCAAAGATGGCTGCCAATGGCAAAACAATGGTTCACATTAAAACTGTTCTAGCTTTCGCTACGAATAAAACTTTGCGTGCCTCCATATCTTATCTTCAACAAAATACTGAAAACTATTGACATGCAAAGTCTGGAGTCTTTAGCCAAAAGTGCGCAATTTTTACGCTAATCCGCCGGACTACTTTGATCGGCACTCTCTGGCAAAATGGTCTGGACCTTTGCATTTAGCGCAGGCCTTACCCCAGGCTGGGCATTGGCGCGGTTGATGTTGGTTGTCGCAGCGCCTGCACTTTGCTTGTTGTTGCTCTTTCTTTTTGTTTTCGTGTGCTTGAGAGCCCTGTGAATTATACTTAATGGCGCGCACGTCAGGTGAACTGCAAGAGTTGGCTTTTAGGCTGCATTCATTATGTATACTACAGGGGGGGGGGGGGAAATTTTTTTTGACAATGCAAAATTTTCAGATCCCCCCAAGGCACAACATATTTTTTACGAATCCCCCCTCTTGGTCAAAAGGAAAAAACATGCCCCCCCCCCCCCCCCCATCACCCCGGAGACAATTTTTTCAATTTATATTTATATCAATGTTACATTTTCTCAAAAAATAAAGAACAAGGCTCGATGATAAAAAAAATACAAAGCGTAAAAAAAATGCAAATAAAAATCCTAGGTGGCTTTACTTTTTTGTGTCGGTAGTGACTTTCTACCAAGTGATCTGGTGCGCTCCTAGATTGGAGCCTTACTACACATAGGCTGAGTATCATTTATTTTGTATTTGATTGTTTGGTATGTTTTCCGTTGTGCGCGCGAAGCGCGCCGCAATTTTGACAATGAAGCTACAAGACTATTAATCAAAAGTCCAAAGGCGTTTTTGTCTGGCAGACGAAAGCCACTGAAGAGGACCTCGAGGAATTGTAGTAAAACAAGAAGGCCTTTTACGACTTTTTAAGTTTAATATAATTCTTTATGCGCGAAAAGCGCGCAGTTTTTTTTCAACATATCAGTTGAAGGAGGGTGAATACACGAGAATAGTAGTGCAAGTGATATTTCTTCAGGAAGGAGGTTCAAACTCGGTGTTCAACAATTGAGCCTTCCTTCATTTACTATCAAACTGCACAACCTTATCTTAAATATATATAATACCTCAACAAAAATATGCATCCCCCCTTCATGTTATGAAAAAAACTTGACATCCCCCCTTTTCCAGTTCCTAAATTTTGAGATCCCCCCAAAAAATCCTCTGCCCCCCCCCTGTAGTATACATAATGAATGCAGCCTTAATTTAGCTGATTGTGATTGAATGGATTGGATTTCTTTCTCAGTAATTCGGCTGAGCGACAAAGATCAACTACTTTTTGCAAGCTCGTGTCACTCTCTCGGAGAAGCCTTTCCTTTAGGGCCTTTTCCTTAGTGTTAGTGGAAAACACGATTTTGTCTCTAATCATGTTGTCAGTTTCCAAGAATTCACATGACTGTGACAAAACTCTGAGGTTGGTCAAATATTGTTTACATGAGGGCCGGAGGGTGCCCCTAGGGGATAGGGGCACCCTACCGATAAGAGTTTCCCTTCCCTATTGTATTATTCGGTTCGTTCTACATGCGAGATAGGGTGCCCCTAGGGGGAGGGTTTCTCTACCTAGAGGGTAGGGAAACCCTACCTAGTAGGGACAAGTTTTGTTTACATAAGCCCATGTAAACCAAACAGGAGGGTCAGCCCTAGGGGCTAGGGCTATGTTTTGTTATGATAACCGCTAGTCACGTGAATAGAAGGCACGGATTTCGAGTTTCAAAATGTCGGCTTCAAGCTATAAACCTGGCGAGTTTTTTCGCAAGCATCAACTACTTGTCCGAGACCCTGTGGATCCACCGTCTAGGGACCGCAGAGCCTTATGGTCTTAACAGGGCGGATCCCTACTTAACTCGGTGCCTTTAATTGCTGCCGCTTGTTATTTACCATATTGTGTCGGCCACTGAGGAGGACGTAGTTCGAAAGGCCTTTGGCTGTTTCAAATAAACCAAGTAACGTGGAGCTGTATGGCGGTGTTTGTATTTGTCTATTTACATACGGTCAGTATAAAACGCAGTCTGCAGACTGCGGGCTGCAGACTGCAGACTAGGGATAAAACGCAGACTCGGTATAAAATGCAGACTGCAGACTGCAGACTTGGTATAAAACGCAGACTTGGCTTAAAATGCAGGATATGATGCGAAGAAATCGAAAATCCAAGTCTTACCTTTGCGATAAGTCACCGTGGATGTGCGCCATTTTGTTTTGTTTTTGACACAAAACTGCTGACCAAAATCAGGCCACACATACAGGATCCCCAAACTGCGCCCTCCTCTCACTTCTCCAAGCCATACACGCATACACGGTACTGGAAGTTCATCTGCTGAAGTGTGCGCTCTTGTTGTTGAATTATTCATTTAAAATTCCCTTCTTGCTCGAAAAGTGAATTATGTAATTCATTTTCTTATAAATAAAACGAACAAAAAATTCTGATCTTGTAGTGTGCGTAGCTTGATTTTTGCCCATAACACTTTCATTGGCACGTGCTTTCTACAAGACAGTCCTAGCAGTGCGTGTTGTGTTTTGTTTTTATTTTGGGTTTGCGTTTTATATGATTATATCGTTTTGCTTAGAGGAAGTGCGCAATAGTGCTCTACATTTAGTTCTCGTAATAAAAGCTTTCTCGATCGGTTAAAATTAACCGAAATCTTTAGACGTGCATGTGTGAGTTTATCAAGCCACAACACTGACAACACCACATGGTCCGATCTAACCATGGCACAGGAATCGGACCAGTAGACAGAAGTTCATTTGCATAAAGGCGCAGTATCGACATACTATCAAATACTCGATATTTTTCAGTTATCTCACTAGATATATAGTAGAGGAATATATCATAAGATTGAATTTTATCACATACTTTCTCTCAATATTTAGAAACAGATTGTTTTTGGCCATTTTAGTCTATTATCCGACAATAGCTCGTTTTTACGCTACACATACCCCCGATTCGACCGGAGTTTGGGGCTCCTGTGGTGTGGCCGTCATGGTTTTGGTCAGCAGTTTTGTGTCAAAATAAACAAAATGGCGCACATCCTCGGTGACTTGTGGATCACAAGGTAAGACTTGGATTTTCGATTTCTTGGCATCATATCCTGCATTTTAAGCCAAGTCTGCGTTTTATACCAAGTCTACAGTCTGCATTTTATACCGAGTCTGCGTTTTACCCCTAGTCTGCAGTCTGCAGCCCGCAGTCTGCAGTCTGCGTTTTATACTGACCGATTTACATAGTACTTGTCTTGGTGCATCTCGCAGTCGAGCTACAGCAATTGTCGTATTGATTTGCAATTTGAATTCCCATCAATTCAAGCCGCCGTTTCTCGAGAATGAGATACGTTAATAATAATCCACATAACTGAAAAGCGGCCACAGGAGAAGAGAGATACAATAGAATTGCGATATCGCAGCAGCGATTTCTTGGCGGTCCGCCATCTTTACTTGCACTGCGAGCTTGGTGAGCGCTCCATCTATTGTTTGCCCTTGCCCCTACCAGGGAGGGCGCCCCTACCTAGCGAAAACTTGTCATGTAGAACGACGGTATCCTCAACCCTATTAGCCAGGGTGCCCCTATCCCTAGGGGCGCCCTCTTTCCATGTAAACAGGCGAAAGGCTGGCCTTCGCCCCGTTCGCAGACCCAAAATAGTATCTAGAGAAAACCACGCGCTTCATACCTGCAAACTCATGTTGAAACTTAGCCATCACATCTTTGTACTTCTTTTTGTCCTCTCCAGTGGCCCAGACAAAGTGGTTGTACCGCTCGAGGGCATCGGGTCCAATCGCCAAGAGCGAACGTACGATCTTTATGCCGTCTGACTTTTCATCCGACTATGTTGCTGTCATATAGAGCTCAAAACGCCGCTTCCAACGTCTCCAATTTTCCGCTGGGTTCATTTGCAGACTTAACTCCGGCGGAGGCTTGAAATCCTTGTCCATTTCTGTGGTTTCACGGGATTTTCACCCACTTCTGAATACCATGTTGCGTTTCTGACTTCGTTTATTTCAAGATGGCCGCCCGTCGCATGACGTGCCGGCCTGATGCATACAAACAACTCTGATTGGTTCACAATATCACGTAACAGTTACTGTTGTTGTTTTTCAGTTGTTTATTTCTGTTGATGTTGCTGCTGCTGTTTTTGTCTTGTTTTTTTTTACAGTTAATACTATCATTGTTGGTGTTGTTGTCATTATTATTGATTTCTCTGTTGTCATTGCTGTTGCTGTCGTTATTGTTGTTGCGGTAGTTGTTGTTGATATTGTTGCTGCTTCTGTTGTTGTTGTTTTTGTTGTTGCTGCCGCTGTTTTTTTTTGCTATTAATACTATCATTGTTGGTGCTGTTGTTATTGCTATTGATTTCTCTGTTGTTATTGCTGTTGCTGTCGTTATTGTTGTTGCGGTAGTTGTTGTTAAAGTTGTTGCTGCTTCTGTTGTTGTTGTTCTTGTTGTTTGCTTCTGTTGTTGATGCCGCTGTTTTGTTTTTTACTGTTAATACTATCATCGTGGGTGTTGTTGTCATTGCTATTGATTTATTTCTCTGTTGTTATTGCTGTTGCTGTCGCTGTTGCTACTGTTGTTGTAGTTGTTCATGTCGTTTTTTAATGTTAATGTTGTCATTGTTGTCATTGCTGTTGATTTCTCTGTTGATATTGCTGTTGCTGTCGCCGCTGTTGCGGTTGATGTTATTTCTGTTGCTCTCGTTGTTGTTGTTGTTAATGTCATCTGGCTATTATTCATACCTATGTCGTTCTCGCGATTGTTATCGATTTTATCAGTGTCATGATCAGCCCGTTGGTTGTTGTTTCTAACATTCCTCGAGTCTGAACTTGAAAACGTTATTTTTTTCTCGCTTAACACGCTTTTGATGGCATTCCTGAACGGTTTGTTACTCAAAAAAGAAACTAGAGGAATTGTAATACAATTTGATAGGAGAAACAGGCCGTTTACCCTTCGCGTGATGAACAAATATTGGAATCCCGATTGATTTACGCTATTAACAACTATGATAGCGAGACGATACAGCGCATGTCCAAGAAAAGGAATAGTGAATGTCAGTATAATAGTCATTGTCAGGCGAGTGTCTTTGAATCTCCACGCTTGCCTCTTGTCAATGAATTGAGGCCTCACATCACCGATCTGTCGTTTTCTTGATCTCAAAGTCTTCCTAATCGAGCAGAGAACATAGATAAATACAGCTGTACCGATTGCGTACAGAATTGAAGGTAAACTATGAAGAACTTTCCTCAGTGGCGTTTGAGGATCAGACTTGCATACGAACGTGAACTCGCTTGGTCCCAGGTCCTCACGTACTTTGTGGACAGAGCTCATAGCCGCGGTACCGATGATTAGGCCTCCTGCCCAGGCCCCCGCCAGTAGCTTTTTCATAGCGCCATTCGTTGGAACAGTGAAGGGATAATGAATCGCACAGTATCTTTCCACAGACATCATCGTCAGGATGAAGAAAATGGTAAAAGTTAAAACGTGTATGGGAAAACGCAGCGCTAAACAGGCCAAGTCACTTGTGTATAGATTCAGATACAGCTGAGGACAGTGAACCGCCAACACCCCTAAAGACTGCAGGAAATTGCACACTGCTAGATTGGCGAGCAGCATGGAACTTGCGTTTCTTTGGAATGCAATCTGGGGTCGTCTTTTCTCTCGCACACGGATGCGGTGTAAGGCTGCAAAAAGCAGACCATTCCCAATGACTCCAGCTACCCCAATAAAACAATATAGCCCGAAAAAGGCTCCTCGAGTGCTGGAGCTGATGGGAAGAAACCTGTAACGCTGAGTTGTGTCGTTGTTGGTTGCGTTTCCATGGTTACCGACCACAGGTAGTTCTTGTGGTGTACTAGTTGTCATGGTGATGAGTGACAAGATTTCTGAGAACGGAAGAGAAAGATATAAACAGCAGAACAGTAGCAGTCACTGGTAGAACAGAGTTCATGAGCGCGTCTTCTCATTGGCTATTTTTAGATCACGTGATTGTTGCGGAACTTCTCGGCCAACTTTGGCGTGAGACCCCCTAAGGGATAGCAGATTCGCAAACTCAATAGTCGATTTTAGAGATTCATCGGAGATTGCGGTCCTGCACTTTATTTGTCTCTCTATTTTAGAAAAATACTAGAACAAATTCCTAAGTTCCGCTGCGGGAGAGGGGGGGTTCCGGAACCCCTGGACCCCCCCCCCCCACACACACACACACCCTGGCTACGCCCCTGCTACTCTATGCGGATGATTTGGTTCTACTTGCTGACTCGGCGTCTGGCCTACAGTCAAATCTCTCTCAGTTAGAAGGGTATACCATCAAATGGAAGTTACAAGTAAATTTGAAGAAGTCAAAGATTTTGGTATTTTCTTTTTCCGCGCGTCGTTTTAACTTTTCAACGTATAAATGGGTTTTTCGAGGTGAATTGTTAAAGCATGTGGATGATTATCCGTACCTCGGAATAGTGTTTCACTTTGCACTAAATTAGCACAGAGATCTTTCTACAATAAGGCTTTACGCGCCTGTCATGGTCTGTGGTCTGGCCCAGGGGGGGGACTCCCAGATTTTTTTTTTTTGGGGGGGGGGGGGGGGTGCTCGTCGTACCTTTTAGGGTTTAAAATCAGGCCTCTGGTACCTTTTAGGGGGTAAAATTCGCAAACCTGCAATTTTTTCTAGAGAGGTACCTGTTAGAGTCCGTTCTAGCAAATCAAGCAAATCACACTTGTTGGTAGCCTGAATTTCAGACGTATTTTCCCTCGCAAAAAATACGAGAGAAAATTACGAGGGAAAATACGTCTTGTTGGTACCTTTTAGGGGTCAAAATCAACTAAGCGACGCCATTTTAGGTACCATTTTAGTTCCCGACGAGCACCCCCGCCCCAAAAATATGGGAGTCCCCCCCCCCCCCCCGGGGTCTGGCTTTTCTTCTAGCGATAATGTGTCGGTAAATGTTCTTCTAAAACTCTTCTCTTCGCTTGTGGCGTCTATTTGGTTATATGGTTGTGAAGTTTGGGGTGGTGATCTTTTGGGGAAGATTCAGAACAATGGCTCTTTTAGAACAAAACTTTTTTCGGTGATTCCCGTAATGGAGAAACTTCACTTGAATCTGTAAGCGGGTTCTGGGTGTTCATTCGAAGTCGTCAAATATTGCGGTTTATGGAGAGTTGGGCAGAATCCCACTTATGGTACAGGTTATTTTTTTGGTGGTGAAATATTAGTTGAGATTGAAGGACACCCGTTTTATCAGAATACATTAGTAGGAAAAGCTGCCAAAGTAAACATGGTACACAATTCTCGGTCGGTGACATTTGTTGATAATGCTTTAAAGATTTGTGGTCTTGGAATTCTTTCTAGTGTTAAAGTTTCCTCAAAAAAGCAATCAAGTAATCAGGGAGCTGTAGGAGACGAATTTCATTATGTTAATGGAGTGTTGTAATCACAGTTTAATTCAATTACGAACCGATTTCTTTAATTCACTTTTTGCTGTAAACGAATAATTTGTGAAATTCGACAGAAAGTAGTTATTCTTGTATATTTTATCAATGAAGGACAAATCTGTAATGAAGATATCAGAAGGTATAACTGTTATGCTATGCCTGTTAGTGGTTAAAAAATGTTAATGATTGTCAATGTTATTTCTTTACTGATTTACCGATTTATCTTACTGGATATAAGGTGTATTAGTTTACAGTTGACGCGGTTTCCATTGTTATTCGTAGGGAATTAACTCGGATAATGAATCTCAACAAACTAAAAGTCGGGGAGGGATTTGAATTCTCCAGGGAAAGGTTGGGGTTGATCAATAGAATTGAATTGAATTTCTAGGTAAATATATTGCTCATTATGGATTAATAGGTAAGTATATGGCTCATTATGGATTAATAGGTAAATATCTAGTTATTTACCTATGAATCCATAATAAGCCATATACTTACCTGTAAATCAATAATGTGTGGTTCCAGAAAATATCCCCCCCCGAAAGAGTGTTGAAAAGTGACCCCCCCACCTCTCTGGAATTCCCGAAGAAAAATACAGTATTTGTATGGAAAATATATCCTTTCCTATTATCCTTCCTATGGATAATTTCTGGAACCACACAATAAGCCATTTTTACCAAGACTTCAAGGGGCACTGTCACGTTTGTTTCATCAAATTATTTTAAAATAAGACAAGTGTTCTACAGAAACAACTCCGAACCTATATTCTGTTTCAAATTAGTCTTAAAAAGAAAAAGAAACTTGTTCAGCCTGTTCGAAAATCAAAAATGCCAATTAGCAATCCAATTCCATCCGCTCGATTATACACGAAAATACTCCAAATTTGTATTGATCTAGCAGCTGAAAGGTTAGGTATAAAACGTAGACCATTATTTTGTTGATTTGTAGGGAGTTTGACTGCATTTAAGCTACTTAAAATGACCCCAAGTTAGACCAAATCCATGATAGACCATGACAGTTGCCCCTTTCACAATGACTAATTCAATTATCAACCCAAACATTTAACTAGTGAATTCAAATCCATACACTTACCCCGAGAAAAAAAACATCCAATAATCTCAGTTTATGCATCTATGCTGACTGTCTGTCTATAACCAATATTTGCTTCTGATTATCCTTTATGCGAATCCCGCTGAACGCCACAAAACACGATTTCCGAGAACGCCTTCACTTGAACCATATTGAGAAGCGTTTGTCCAGTCTACTTGCTTGGTCTCATTGCCCATAGAGTGTGTTTAAGACGTAAACCTGAAAATACAGATAAAATCATGCCCAAGTTAATTGCATATCTAATCGTAGAGAGCAACCAACGAGCGCAAAATACCTGAAACTTGCCTTCAGTTTCTCCATCTTGAATCAGTTCCATCCGTTTTGCTAGACAGAACGTTATGCAAATTGAGCTGTAGAAGCTGTAAGCTGTCAGGGCGTGGTACAAATGAAAATAACCAGTAAGGACGTAGTTGCTTTTGTCTCTATTATTTTCGTTCTACAAAGGAGTTCTTTTGTCTGTAGTCTATTATCCTCGTTCTTTGTGTTGAGGTAGGGTATTGTTGTATTATCCAACCAGAGAGGAGCTTAACGCAGCTACGTACCGACCAAAATAACAGCGCTTTAATGAGTTGCGCTTTTACAAAAGGCCGCTTGATTGATTGGACTGGCTGTTGTACGAAAACAAAAGACGTAATTCGTGTTTGGAAACCTTTGTCAATCATAGTTGAATAAATGTTGTCATTCATTTTCTTCAGCATCACAACTTTATTGTGCATGGTAAAAATTAATTGCAATGAGTTTCTCTGGGGAACCCACTTCTATGAAAGCAGCTAAATAACTAACAATAGTTCCTATTGGAATCCGCTATCTTTTTCAATTGTAAACTGTACTCCTTTTCAAAACTGTTAAATTCAATGAGAAGAATGCATTTCATTTGTCCCTGTTTTCTGAAAACCTTGTCAACTGTAAACTAAGTCCGTTAATTACCTCGATTCTCGGCAATAACCCGAATACATCCCTCGGGCCTACGGCCCTTGGGATGTATTGGGGTTATTGCCTCGAATCTCGGTAATTAACTCTAACTTATTAGGGACGTGTCATTATTTACCGGGGGGGAGGGCTCCCATTTTTTTCCAAATAAGGCTAAAAAAAATTAGGACCCTCCCCTTGAACATAACAAAAAAATTGTGACCCTCCCCAGTCGTAGGTAAAAATAATTGTGACCCTCCCCATGTAATTGATATTTTCTGAAAAACCTGTTAGTTAGACTCTTGTCCGAATGTCTTTTTCTTTTCTTAAAGTACAAATACTTTTTTCTTACTTCTGTCAAAGCTAAGGAACCGCGGTCATTATTTATCGCCTCGTTTATTTACGTGAGAGGATTTTGGGTAAACGGTAATAAATGCAGTGATCCTCCCTCTATAAGTACAATGATTAACGTGATCCCACCTCTCCCGTCCCCTATTTGACCTAGTACTGAAGACATTTTACAGAAAAAGGGGCTCGCACTGTTCTTTCGTTGCGCGCGAAGCGCGCCCGAATTTTGATAACGCATTTCATCAAGCCTCAGAGAAAGGGTAGATGAACATATTTTGTGTACGGTATAGTAAACAATGCCTGTCAGGAGCCCAGAAGAACGCTACCTCAACTATATAGGTTAGATGAAAGCTTCTCCCTATTGATGGGTTTCTGAGCCAACAACGTTATATTATTCATGCGCGCAACTGCGCGCCGCAAATGACGAAGTTATTACGATTCATGATTCGCGGCCAAAATGACGAATTTCAATGCTTGTAACGTCGAACTCACGCTAATACCTATATGGGGTCTTCTTTCAAACATAGTGACTTCCCGTCAGGCCTATCATTCCAGGGCATTTTTGGAGAGTTTGCTTTTCCTCATCAAGATACAATTGTTGTTATGAACGGCGTGAGGGTAGCGTATTCGTTGCTGAAAGAGCATATAATATGTCATTCTTTATGCGCGCGAAGCGCACCGAAATTTTCATTAAGTAAAAAAGCAGATGATATAGAAGTTGCATCTGTTTCACTCTCTTCATCGTCCAAATGTTGTTGAAAAAAATTATGACCCTCCCCCAAACAGGAGTGAAAAAAATGTGGACCCTCCCTTTAGACACGCAAAAAAAATTAGGACCCTCCCCACAAAAATAGGAGCCCTCCCTCCCCGCTAAATAATGACACGTCCCTTAAATAGTTAGTTTTTATTTGATATGACGTGTGCAAGGACAGTTTTAAATTAATTGTACAGTTGACGATCGTGTTTTTATTTTTATCCGGATTCGACCGTCCACACTAAAACGATATGTATACGGATTCGTTTTTTTCACTTTCGAGAGCGTTTTCAAACTTATACGGATTCAATGAAAACGATGAGCGTGTTAATGTGGACGGAAGGCCTAAACGTATCAACAAGTGTACGGATTCAAACGAAAACGCGTTATTGTGGACGTGGTCTTAAACACGGTTAGAAATCAGCTATTTTACAAATAGAAAATACATTTAAAAAAAATGCATTGTGAAACTGAATTTTAGATATGATTGAACAAAGTTTGCATAATTCCTGATCAAAGTACTAATTCTCCCATAAAATAGCACAAAAACCACAGGGGACCCAAGCTCATATTTTGTGACTCGAAAATATGTAAGAAATTGTTAATAAAAATCCACGAAACTCACCTGGCAGTTAGACGTATTTGTCTTCATTGCCCCTATGGAGTTTGAAAAAATTCATGTACAGGAAGGTGAGGCTAACCAATTTTTTTCCAAACTCCATAGGGACAATGAAGACAAATACCTCTAACTGCCAGGTGAGTTTCGTGGATTTTTATTAACATTTTCTTACACATTTACGAGTCACAATATGAGCTTGGGTCCCCTGTGCAAAAACCACAGTTTAAAGCCATATGTCAAAGACGGATCCACGTTAGAAAAAAGTTATTTTTGATATTTTGTTTTTAATCAGCTAAGGAGTCAGTCTGTATACAAAAAGTCAACCTTATCTGATCTTACTATTTGAAATTTATAAGCGTATCGCGCGTTTCCGCTCTGTCTTCTAGTCCCCTTTTGAAGGCAGAGATCCCTTCCCAATTTCGAACCTCACTAGGTAGGCTGTTCGACCTTAGAGCGGATTTCACATGACTGTCGTGAAAGCGATTGCAATTGAGCAATCACTAGCCAATCAGAAACAAGAGTAATTACAACTTACTGCTGAATGGTTTCCAGCCCAGCCAATCAGGAGCCGAACCAATTCCTTGCTTGTAATTAGTTCGCAATTTGATTGGTTGATAGAAATAAGCAGCCAATGAGAAAGCAAACTAATTTAGTGCAGCCGCTTGGTGCAGAAAAAATGCTGAATTGTTCAATTTTATGGCAAAGCTACCAAATTTGGCACAAATAATGCTAACCACCCATAGATTAAT
Source organism: Scolanthus callimorphus (assembly GCA_033964015.1). NCBI lineage: Eukaryota > Metazoa > Cnidaria > Anthozoa > Actiniaria > Edwardsiidae > Scolanthus > Scolanthus callimorphus. Next base: position 21,135,050 of record CM066923.1, read on the forward strand.
ATTACATATGGCCCCACCCGGGGTCCGCCCTGGATCCATCCCATAATTTCAGTTTCAGACGCGGGTAAGGTTGCTCATTGAAAAATGTAGATTATCTGTCTATTTCAAAAAATTTATGTGTATAACCTTCCATTGGCTCTAAGGAATATGGTTGTTACAAAATATCCCATAATTTTTACTTTTAAGGTGGCTCGGGAGAAAAAATAAAATAACCATTAATAAATTCTCGCAAGGGTATTATCTACGTGCTAGAACCACCAAAATTCACACAAAGAACAATAACTATCCAAAGATTAAATCGACACATGGCTCCACCTGTGATCCGCCCTGCATCCCATAATTTCAGTTTCAGCTGTCGGTAAGGTTGCTTATTAAAAATGTACTTATCTGCTTATGTTGAAAGTTTTATGCTTGCATCCTTTCATTAGCTACAAGGAATGTGGTTATTACAAGAAATCCCATAATATTTACTTTTAAGGTGGCTCGGGAGAAAAACACAATAATGATAAATAAAGTCATTAAAATAATGTACGAATTTTTTTATGCAATTTTAAGTCGTATATCCTTTCATTAGCATCCAGGAATGTGGTTGTTACAGAATATCCCATACTTTTTACTTTAAAGGTGGCTCGGGAGAAAATATGAAATAGTCATCAATAAAGTCTCGCAAGGGTTTTAGTTATGTGCTACAGCCACCTAAATCGAACAAAGAATAGTAACTTACCAAACATTTAAACTATGTTTTTCCTTTTTACAATGTTTTAACTTTCCGCTCAATCCCTGAAAACACTTTACCATGGACGTAAGTGTGTTCTAAAAAAACACGTCGGGGATTTTTGAAATTTAAAAAGAGCCGATTTTAGAGCCAGAATGTAGAAAAAATTCTTGAAAAGGAAATCGAATCTTAGTCAACGCTAATATGGGGTCAATGAATGAAAATTGCAAATACTGGCGAGGTTATAACTCTAAAAAGTTGAACTGATGCATCGGAAAGGGAACTCCATAAAAAAGTTTGATAAACAAATTATATACCATAGTTTAGCCCAGGATATAAGCTTTAAAATGATACGACCATTTTTGTGTGAAATTATGCCATTTTAACCAAAAAAGTACCCCGAAGGTAGTCCGTAAACGTAAGGTGTCTAAATGAACAAAAAACAACTTTGCTATCATAAATGCTATTTCAATGCTTTAGATAACTTAAATGCAGCCTCTAATCACTATTCTAAAACACAAAAAGGACAAAAACAGATATGGAAACAGATAGATTCTCCATCTCCGTAACCTCTAGATTTTATAAACTTTTACTAGACAAATGAAGTGTGGAAACTAAATTGTTGTCTTGAGCTAAACAATTGCCCACCTGTTTTGAAATGAATGAATACCATTTCAGGAGGGTAGGAAAACAAATAATATTTGGTATACTTTCTTGTAGTATTAGAAGAGCGAAGTGGTACCCAAATAGATCAAAGGAGGATGGCTGGAAATGTTTATTACAATCATTGTTTTTGCTGGTTTGTTATTTGAGGCTTCATCTCAAAATCAGAATTGCTTGGACATCCCTTCATTTAAATTGTCATGAATTGTACTTTACACCCGATAGTCAACATAAGAAACCACGTTGGAAAATAGGCCAAACTGATTTTACCCTACACCCTGCCCTTGTCACGCTCTGCCATGTAAAGCAATCGGCTACCATGGTTACAAAATATTTCAAACGAACTGTTCCAAGTTGGGGGGCAACCATAACGAATAACTGTGCTGGATATTTTCTCTTGTGAGAACATTTGTTTTGCTGTTAGACCGATGTTTAAGTGCCCTGGCCCATCAAATCTGCAGCAAAATGAAAGCGTTTACCCTTGACGTTGTGTAAACATCTGGAGCACTAACAGCAGGAGAACAAACAAATGGTACAATTGCAGGCAAGCCTTGTGTGTACGCAGGAAAGTATTATTGCGCTCAGATTTTATGACGTGCTTCCGCTTTGGTGGTAGTGGCTAAAACAACTTGAGGCAATCTCAAAGGTTTTCGTATGAAATGAAATGGGCAAAGTAACCCCAAAGATGACTACAGCGTACGTCGAAGGCTTTTGCCTCCTCAACATAGTAAACAGGATTAAAGATTATAACCCCTCTGAATCTTGTAAGGAAGTACAGGCAGAAACATATAAGTGAGTTGAAACGTGTAACAAACATACATTGCTTTAGTGCTAATCTGCGGAATATTCGCAGAATCAATAATTGAACTGATTTTGAAAATGTTGTTGAAGGACTTCAAGATGTTAGTATGTTAGTATATTATCACTTACCACTATTGCTCTACGTTATTCGAAGCGAAAAAATGAAATATTATCAAGAGAAAACCTGCTTGGGCAAGCAGGCGAGAGTTTATTATTCACCAGATATGTCATAAACTCGCTACGAATAATCCGCAGCTTGGTTCACCGTTGCTTGTTTCAACTAAGTTATATGTTTCTGGTACAGGGGAAAAACAAGACAGTTTAACTCAATTTTTTTTTGTGAATATTGAAGTTTTTACTCTTAGTACTTATTGACTAATCTAAAAACAAAACAATTGTCATCATGTTATCTCGAAGGTTTACTCTATCGTTAACTTTACAAATTATGGGATGTTTTCAATCCCTTAAATCTTTTATCACACAAGTAATGACATCAACATTACATTTGTATAATTAACACACATATCCACTTATTTTTCTTATGAGCCACCTTAACAATTTAAAATCAAATTATAGCATGGAACCAGGGCAGAACCCGGGCGAGCCATGTGTTGATTAATTTTGTATAGTTATTCTTGCTCGTGCGAATTTTGGTGGCTCTAGCATGTAAAAAATACCCATGCAAGACTTTATGAATAATTATTTAGTATTGTTCCCGAGCCACCTTAAAAGTTAAAATTATGGGACATTTTGTAACAACCACATTCCTTGGAGCTAATGAAAGGATGTAAGCACAAAATTTGCGAAATAGACAGATCAATACATTTTTTATGAGTACCTAACCGACAGCTAAAACTGAAATTATGGGATGCAGGGCAGATCCCTGGTGGAGCCATGCGTCGATTAAATCTTTGAATAGTTATTGTTCTTTGTGGGAATTTTGGTGGCTCTAGCACGTAGATAATAGCCTTGCAAGACTGTTAATAATTATTTTATTTTTTTCTCCCGAGCCACCTTAAAAGTAAAAATTATGGGATATTTTGTAACAACCACATTCTTTGGAGTTAATGGAAGGATATACACATAAATTTTTAAAAATAGACAGATACATACATTTTTCAATGAGCAACCTTACCGGCGTCTAAAACTGAAATTATGGGATGGATCCAGGGCGGACCCGGGTGGGGCCATATGTAATATTAATCTATGGGTGGTTAGCATTATTTGTGCCAAATTTGGTAGCTTTGCCATAAAACTGAACAATTTGCACCAAGCGGCTGCACTAATTGCAAACACGACGGTCATGTGAAATCCGCTCTAAAGGAGCACAGTCACGATTTTACACGATTTTAGGGTTAATTTAGGCAGCATATGCAGTCAGATTCACAAGAAATGAACAAAATAGTCCTCTAGCGTTAGTTAAATAACCTTTCAGCTACTAGATAAGTGCAAGTTTGGAGTATTTTTCATGTGTTATCGACCAGGCTGAACAGTTTTTAAACTTGGAAATTCATAGCGAAAGCTATGCTCAGGGGACCCACTGGTGCGTATATAGAGGGATCACTCATTAGCATACCATGTCATAATTGCCATGTCGCTCTCGTGGCTGTACGTCCTGGTTCCTTATCCTACATCAACCAAGAAATAAAGCCCCGTCTGCCTCGTTTCCTGCTCGTTTCTTTCGGTTTCTACACCCTCCTCCGCCAAGTCAGTACGATGGTCCGATTGTTTACTCAGTCCTGTTGGTTTTGGAAATTTTCGAGACTTTCTTGTTCCGGTCTTCCACCGTCCGCGTGAAACCGTGCTGGCTCTGAGTTCTGTTTCTTCACTTTCTCGTCGTTCCCTCATTCTCGTTCAAGTGTTTCTTCGTAATACAACTCCAGTTGCATTGTCGTAAGTATGTTTCTTATCTGGGCTCCCATTTTCGTTAGTTATCCCAGTCATTCGTTTTATTTCAGCTTTTTTTTTTGTGTGTGTCTGTATACATCTATCGCAAGTCTATTGGAATCTTCTACGGTTTCATATATACCTTCCCCAGTTTTGTTGGCATGCTACCATTACCAGTGCTGGTTATGAAAAGTACGGTACCAGCTTTAGTCTGTCATGAGCATTAATTGGCCTAGCATTTCTCATGATTTTACTGAGTTCACTTGTGTTGTTCGCATGCCATACCATGTGCTGGTTAGGAAAATTACGGTACCAGCTTTAGTCTGTCATGAGCATTTGGCCTAGCATTTCTCATGATTTTATTGAGTTCACTTGTGTTGTTTGCAAGCTACATTATTGTGCTGGTTAGAAAAAATATAGTACCAGCTTTAGTCTGTCATGAGCATTTGGCCTAGCATTTCTCATGATTTTATTGAGTTCACTTGTGTTGTTCGCATGCTACATACCATGTGCTGGTTAGAAAAAATATAGTACCAGCTTTAGTCTGTCATGAGCATTTGGCCTAGCATTTCTCATGATTTTACTGAGTTCACTTGTGTTGTTCGCATGCTACCATGTGCTGGTTAGGAAAATTACGGTACCAGCTTTAGTCTGTCATGAGCATTTGGCCTAGCATTTCTCATGATTTTATTGAGTTCACTTGTGTTGTTTGCATGCTACATTATTGTGCTGGTTAGAAAAAATATAGTACCAGCTTTAGTCTGTCATGAGCATTTGGCCTAGCATTTCTCATGATTTTATTGAGTTCACTTGTGTTGTTCGCATGCTACATACCATGTGCTGGTTAGGAAAAATATAGTACCAGCTTTAGTCTGTCATGAGCATTTGGCCTAGCATTTCTCATGATTTCACTGAGTTCACTTGTGTTGTTCGCATGCTACCATGTGCTGGTTAGGAAAATTACAGTACCAGCTTTAGTCTGTCATGAGCATTTGGCCTAGCATTTCTCATGATTTTATTGAGTTCACTTGTGTTGTTTGCATGCTACATTATTGTGCTGGTTAGAAAAAATATAGTACCAGCTTTAGTCTGTCATGAGCATTTGGCCTAGCATTTCTCATGATTTTACTGAGTTCACTTGTGTTGTTCGCATGCTATACCATGTGCTGGTTAGGAAAATTACGGTACCAGCTTTAGTCTGTCATGAGCATTTGGCCTAGCATTTCTCATGATTTTATTGAGTTCACTTGTGTTGTTTGCATGCTACATTATTGTGCTGGTTAGAAAAAATATAGTACCAGCTTTAGTCTGTCATGAGCATTTGGCCTAGCATTTCTCATGATTTTACTGAATTCACTTGTGTTGTTCGCATGCTATACCATGTGCTGGTTAGGAAAATTACGTTACCAGCTTTAGTCTGTCATAAGCATTTGGCCTAGCATTTCTCATGATTTTATTGAGTTCACTTGTGTTGTTTGCATGTTACATTATTGTGCTGGTTAGAAAAAATATAGTACCAGCTTTAGTCTGTCATGAGCATTTGGCCTAGCATTTCTCATGATTTTACTGAGTTCACTTGTGTTGTTCGCATGCTACCATGTGCTGGTTAGGAAAATTACGGTACCAGCTTTAGTCTGTCATGAGCCTTTGGCCTAGCATTCCTCGTGATTTTATTGAGTTCACTTGTGTTGTTTGCATGCTATATTATTGAGCTGGTTAGGAAAATTACGGTACCAGCTTTAGTCTGTCATGAGCATTTGGCCTAGCATTTCTCATGATTTTACTGCGTTCACTTGTGTTATTTGCATGCTACATTGTACCGGCTTGAGTCGGTCATGAGCATTTGGCCTAGCATTTCTCATGATTTTATTTAGTTCACTTGTGTTGTTTGCATGCTGCCATGTGCTGGTTAGGAAAATTACGGTACCAGCTTTAGTTTCATGAGCAATTGGCCTAGCATTTGTCATGATTTTATTTAGTTCACTTGTGTTATTTGCATGCTACCATGTGCTGGTTAACACAATATACCGTACTAGCTTTAGTCTGTCATGAGCATTTGGCCTAGCATTTCTCATGATTTTATTGAGTTCACTTTATGTGTTATTTGCTTGCTGTGCATTTATGCTGGCTTTATATATTATCGTGCCAGTTTTTTGCCTAGTATTTCTCATAACTTTAGTTGATTTGCGCTATGTGCATGCTACATGTGCTGGTTTAAGGAGATTTCAGTACCAGCTTTTCTCTGTCGTGTGCATTGGCCTAGTATTTCTTATGACTGGTTAGGAAATTACCTTACCAGCTAGTGTCTGTGATACCGACTTTATATGTGGGCGTATTGGCATGGCTGCGTAGAGTGCTATGTTAAAGTAGGTCTCCTCCTTTTCCCTTCTTCACCCTCAAGGTTTGACTGTATCTTACGTAGACGGAGACAAAGCGTTCTTCTGCCGGCCTTAGGGCCCGCACGTAAGTCGGTCAACCCTTGAGCCCCATCTGGGTTTATACTACAGTTTAGCCTACATCCGTATTGTCACCTTTAACTATCCCCTGGTAAGCCTGGCTCGAGGGTTGGCCGCCTTATGTTTTCCTGGTGGTTTTTTCTTTCTGGTATCGGCAGGCAGCCAATGCCAATATTCTAAACACACATAAAATAATGCACATATTTTCATACATTCTAAATAGGGGCGCTGCTTTTCGGAGGTCTTTGAGTTTTGGGTTGTCGCATCGCCTCGGTCTGTGTATGGTCGCACCACAGGGGTTTGGGTTTCGGATGAGTGTTGGGGTTTATGCGCAGCGCCCTCGGTATGCTTTGGAGTGTACTCAACCGCTGAGCACGGAGTCAGGTCTTCCCATCCCTCAGTAGGAGCACAGTGGGTCCGTTGAGCATAGATTACTATGCTCAGGGGACCCACTGGTGCGTATATAGAGGGATCACTCATTAGCATACCATGTCATAATTGCCATGTCGCGGAAGGGGCTGCCTCCTGTTCTGTGTATGATACTTTATATATTGTTGTTGTACAGCATTCTCGTGCCCGGGGCTCCCCTGTTCATGTGGGAGGCCGAGGGACCCTGGGTTCGAGAATGGTGGTACAGTGTTTATCTTGCCCATGCTATAATGATATCCTGTTTGCGCCTTGGAATATATCGCCTTTACAGTGTGTAGTATTGGCTATCTCATTATGACCTCGTTCTCTGGTATCATTTAGTCATATGGATCTGAGTAGTCTAGACCCACGGTCCTGGAAGCCTTCTGAGTCTTTACTCAAGCCATTAGTAGTGTATAGCCTCTGCAAGTATTGACCTTATGGGTTCGCTTATAAGATGGTCAGGTTTATAGTCATGAGTCATGACTCACTGTGCTTACCTGGCTACACTAGTTGGTTAGCTGCTCGCTGTTGTAAGGTTATGTACACCTTTATGGAACAAGGAGTTTATGTGCTTAAAGAGTTGTATGCTCTTTGCTATGATATTTTAATTCCCTTGGTGTTTTGTCTCGGTATTAAGTTATCTTACATACGTTTTAAGGTGTATGTAATTTCATCCCTCCCTATCCCATCCCTATTTTTTCCGCTACGCATCTGAGCAGCTCCGCCAGGTCTTCCCATCCCTCAGTAGGAGCACAGTGGGTCCGTTGAGCATAGATTACTATTTATTACAGGAAAATGGTGCAGAATTGTGCAAATTAGGGAAACAAGCATGAAATTTGTCAGACTGATAGTTTCATACGCTGAACATTTTTAGAGGTGGAGCCACGCCCCAAAATGGATACTTCCAGTTTTACAAGCATGGAATTAATTATCGTAAATAATTTTAAACACACGTTTCTTAAAGCTGTGAAACTTGGCACGGTGATTAAACAAAGGACGATCAATCATTATGGACACCGAACCACGCCCTTTGATGGATACTTAAATAGAGGATATTACACGGTGGCGAGAAGATATGAGTTTTATTTTCGAGTGGCAAGAACAATATTTTACGAATGAGCGCAGCGAATGAGTAAAATATTGTTTTTGACACGAGAAAATAAAACTCATATCTTCAAGCCACCGTGTAATTTTCTTTTATTATATGGGCAAACCAGAAAAAATCATTACAAATTGATTTCCAAGCACTTTTGTTTTGACCGATATCCTCACTAGTGAGGATATGGAAAATATGTCACTGAGGACCCGGATGTAGCTTCGTACGAGATCTACGAGTGGCGTATTTCCCAGTAAAACACTCGTGTCTATATAATAAAAGGTAGTAGAGCTTTATCGACTTATTATAAAATGACCACAGAGGAACGGTATATCGCTAGACTATTTTGAAACGTGGTACAGAGAATGTCTTGTCCATTGAGAAGCATGAGAGGTGGAGCCACGCCTCAAAATTGCTACTTCCAGTTTTGCAGTCATGGAATTTATTATCTGATATATGTATTTGGAAACAACACGTTAAGTATTTTGAAAGTCTTGAAACCTTGAAGAGAGAAAAAGCAAATGACAATCGATAATTAAACACATAGAATCACGCCCTTCTGACGATACTTCCAGAGATAGAAGTGCTTTATCGATATTAGTAAAATAACCACAGAAAATCGGTATTGGGCTAGACTGTTTTGAAATTGGGCACCTGGAATGTATTTGTCACTGCAAGTAACTTGAGAGATGGAGCCACGCCTCAAGATGGGTACTTCCAGTTTTACAACCATGGCAGTTTATATTATCTAAAACATATATTTTGGAAACACTTAACGTCTCCTCAAAAGTCTTGAAACTTATGACCAACATAATACGAAGTACATTCTGTCGATATATACACCTAGAGCCAGGCCCTTTGATGGATACTTCCAGAGATAATAGCGCTGATCCAACTGATATTTAAACTGACCACTGAGAACTATGTCAGGCCGGTCTATTTTAAAATTTGGTACAAAAATGTGTTTTTCCATATTTCGAAGAATCTTGAGAAGAGGAGCCGCGCCCCCTCCCCCAAAAATAGGGGATACATATACACACTACAAAATACACAGGCAAACTTAAGGCTGCATGGGGGGGGGGGGGGGGGGGGGGGGCAGAGGATTTTGAGGGGGGATCTCAAAATTTCCGAACTGGAAAAGCGGGGGATGTCAAGTTTTTTCATAACATGAAGGGGGGATGCATATTATTTTTGTTGAGGTATTATATATATTTAAGACAAGGTTGTGCAGTTTAATAGTAAATGAAGGAAGGCTCAATTGTTGAACAACGAGTTTGAATCTCCTGTAGAAATATCACGTGCACTACTATTCTCGTGTATTTACCCTCTTTCAGCTGATATGTTGAAAAATTATAACTTACTCGCGATGGAGATCGGCTCACCAACGCTGACAAAAAACGCCGTAATTCGCATTCAGCTTTCGAACGTCTTTTAAAGTCTAGCGCACGCCATTGATTCCTCTCCATTGTTGTCACTTCTGTGCAATCCTGTGCAATTTCCCCGAAACTGCAGGTGACATCCCCGAGAAACAACATAAATCTGGTCTCTAACATTTTTTAAATGTCAGACTATCCTAAATGCTCTAATTTGACTTTTTGATGTTTTTCAGCACTATTCAAAAATTTGCGAGCCGCTGGCTAGACGAAATAATATATACAAATTCGTACCACCGTAGACTTATGGTTGGCTACAAAAAAATTAATTTGCTCTGCACAGAGAGAGTTGTTGTAATTTTAATTGCCTGTGATATTCTATAAAGACTTTTCGATAGACGTCGCATGCAGATTTTAAGACTGTTTTGTTTAACTGTGCAAACTGACACATAAGGTGACATGCAGAACTTCGAGGGACTCGTCAGCGAGGCGCGCGTAGGTTCAAAACAGTGCGTGTCCAGTTCCGTTGAAAATTCTTGCCAAAGCGGAGGAGTTATAACTTCAAATTTTCAACAGTTGGACAAGAATAATATATAGATTTAGCCACTGGCTAAAAGCGGAGCTCCTGGTGATACAATTTTCTATGTGAATGAAAGGGATTCCCATGTGCACATGGTTTATATGGTTGTTTTAGAGTCTTCCCTTCACGTGATATTCATTTTTTAAGCATAGATGACGTCATCGCTGATGTCACATCACGTGACCACCTCATTTCGCTCATCTGGTGGCCAGTAGACTACACTACCAAAGTTTGGTTGTTTTAAGGCCCATTTACACGCTGCGATTTGTCGGGCCGATTGTCGGACGGTGCATTCACACGCTGCGATTTGTCGGGCCTCTGCTTTCATCTGCGAATGAAAAATCGGGCCCGACAACAAAAGTCTGTTGAATCGCATCAGATTTTTAGAAATCGGGCCGACACCGAACTAACGTAAACAAAATCGGGCCCGACAAATCGGCACGTGTAAATGGCCCTTTAGAGTCTTCCTTTCATGAGATATTCATTTTTGAAGCATAGATGACGTCATCGATGACGTCAGATCACGTGACCACTCCATTTCGCTCACCTGGTGACCTAGACTACACTACCAAAGTTTGGTTGTTTTAGAGTCTTCCCTTCACGAGATATTGATTTTTCAAGCATAGATAACGTCATCGATGACGTCACATCACGTGACCATCTCATTTAGCTCATCTGGTGGCCTAGACTACACTATCGAAGTTTGGTTGTTTTAGAGTCTTCCTTTCATAAGATATTCATTTTTGAAGCACAGATGACGTCATCGATGACGTCAGATCACGTGACCACTTCATTTCGCTCACCTGGTGACCTAGACTACACTACCAAAGTTTGGTTGTTTTAGATTCTTCCCTTCACGAGATATTGATTTTTCAAGCATAGATGACGTCACATCACGTGACCACTTCATTTCGCTCATCTGGTGACCTAGACTACACTACCCAAGTTTGGCTGTTTTAGAGTCTTTCTTTCATGAGATATTCATTTTTGAAGCATAGATGACGTCATCGATGACGTCATATCACGTGATCACTTTATTTCGCTCACCTGATGACCTAGACTATACTACCAAAGCTTGGTTGTCTTAGAGTCTTCCCTCCACGAGATATTCATTTTTCAATCACTGATGACGTCATCGATGACGTCACATCACGTGTCCGGGTTACAGCACCCCCTTGTGGCATAGACAAAATATCCCAAGTATGGTTGTCTTAGCATGTTCCCTTTGAGGAGATATAATTTTTTCTTTGTATACCACAGGGTTCCCATGTGTACACGGACGACGGACGGACGGACGGACGGACGGACGGACGGACGGACGGACGGACGGACGGACGGACGGACGGACGGACGGTCGGACGGACGGACGGACGGACGGACGGCACTCATTCTTTGTTAACGTAGACATTTGATGTCGCTTGTAAAAAAAAAAAATTCTCTAAGTTGTAGGATATTTTTCTAGATATTGGCATTTTGGTTTCAAAGTTTAAGGCTTAGGACATACTCGCAAATGGATTCCAACCTCGTAGTGCGGCGAGACTTAATTTATTTTACCTTTGCACACGCGAGAGTAACCCAAAACAGCGTGTCGCAAACGAGGTAAATTAATATGAAATTGTAAAAATAAAGTTGTTCGACGTTTTGTTGTTACCTTTCGACCTCATGGAATTAAAGTTTCACCCCTAAGTTGTAGTTTAAGCTACAATAAACAAGAAGGAGGTCCGATGTTATCAAATGCCAGCCACTGATAGTGGCGTCGCACAAGTTTAGTTCGTTTACGTTACCTACAGGCAAAATGTTAAATAACTTTTTATCTAAATGCCAATAAAACATTTAAATGCGCTTCATATCGTCTTTATGTCTCGTAGGACCCAGACAAAAACACTTTTTTTTGCAGGAAAGGCAAAGACATGATGACATTGTAGTCCAATGCATATCTGGTGCACTTAATTTCCTAGTATTGTCCTTTACGCTACGAAGGTTCTCGTCACGTACGCGGCCTCAAAGGAAGAACTTGCGACATTAATGGCGTTACACTGTAAACAGACCATGGGGTAACTTATTTTAAGAAATGATTCCTTTGATGTGATGAAGGAGCTGGAAGGAAATTGCCCGACAGCTCTTATTGTCGTATCACGCTACCGTCACGTAAAGGACAAAGGAGTTTGTGTACTTTCACTATCATGCGACGAAAGGCCAAACAGGGTCAGATAACAGAGTCAATTATCTTGTGTCAACACACTGAGTTACCGTACCATTTGATAACATCAAACCCAGCGCATTTCAATTCTTTTTGCATCACCCATCGTTGTAGTAACATCGAGGTTATTTCGCAAGATCTATACACATTAGTCCTGTCACGTTGTACGCTCCATAACTCAGGTATAAAACTGAAAGTATTATTGCTTTCTGTCAGTAACATGTGTACAAACGGCATCTCGTTGCCTTGGTATGTTTTGCACGATTCACAGCACAGTACATAGCTTCAAAGCACGTGCTTTTGTAAAGTAACGTAAACGAACGATTAAGTAGCGTAAAAGACGCGAGTAGCTATAAGGAAAAAAATGGAGGATTTGACATAATTTCAAGTCGTAAAGCATATTAAACACGTATTCCTTCATATCCTCCAATGTTTCTAATGAGTATTGTACAATTGATTCTAATTTAATCTTTTTTCAATGAATACCCCAAAGGTATTATGGCCAAATCACGAGCAGAAATTTCGCGTGCATACCGGGAGAGGAAAAAAGCTAAGGATAAAGACTTCGCAAAAAAGAATCCAGGCGTGTTCTGAAATACTACACTCCATCATCGGAGCTCGATAGAGAAGCTTTAGAGAAAAGGAGGGAAAGAAGCCGAGAAAACAAGCGCAAAAATAGAGCGATAAGGAATTCAAGGAAAGATGTTGATGGACCAACATTGAAGGTAAAAATAACTGGAAATTCCTCAGTCAATCGTCGAAAAATGAAGGAAAAAAGTCAAAAGATCAAAAGTTTCGAGGAAAGAATAAAGACTTTGGAAAGAGCGAACAAGAAAATCGCAAAAAGAAACGAAAGGTTATTAAAGAAAATGAAGCCACCCAAAGAAATCCCTTTACCAGAAATGACCCCTCGCTCACGCACCAATGCCCAAATCGAGCAATCAGGCACAAAGCAAGTGCCGAACTGTTTGAAGAAACGTCTTTTATTCGGCAATATCGTTATTGACGAAATAAAAGATTCACTGAAGAAAAACCGCTCTACCGCTGGAGCAAGGACAATACGAAACGTAATAAGCGGCAAGGTGGTGAAAAAGTATCGAGTTTTTCGCCAGCTTAGCAACGAAGTCGGCGTTTCCCGAACGTTTCTTCGAGCAGCGCAGACCAAAAACGTGGCTTGTACGAAAAAGAAGAGTCGCCTTCTAGAGCTTCGAGAGAGAATCAGGAAAAATGTGGTTAAGTTCTTGGAACGGGATGACAATAGCCGAATGATGCCCGGAAAGAATGATGCCAAAAAATGCGGCACAGAGAGAGTCCAGAAACGCATTTTGAGTGATTACCTTTACAATTTACGCCTAAAGTACCTCGCGGAATATCCAGACGAGCACATCTCTCAGGCGGTGTTTTACAAGATGAGACCCTCCTACATGATGCTGGCAAGTTTTGCTTCACGCGACACATGCCTATGTCAACAGCATCAGAACATGGCGCTGCTTGTACGCTCCATGAAGAACATAAAGATCACCACGACTGCAAATCCGGATACGTTCATCAAGGAGAACGATGATGAAATGGTGCTGAAAATTCTAGACAAGATAGAGGATAATGCTAACGTTACGTTTGAGCAATGGAAAAGAGTGCAAGAGGAGGATGGGAAGAAAAGGATGAAACTACTGAGTTTTCAGGCCTCAAAGAAAGACTTTTCAGACAAGGTCAGAAAGTCTATCGCGACATTTCGCGAACACGTGCGGCGTCATCACGAGCAATACCGCCACCTGAGATGCCTGAAGAACAACCTCCCAGCTGGCCATATTGTAGCTCAAATGGACTTTGCAGAGAATTACAACTGCCAGTCTTGTGAGGAAGTGCAAAGTGCGCACTGGAACGGTCCAACTATGGTTTCTTTGCACCCAATAGTTGTTTACTACAAGGTCGAGAATGAACAAGGCGAACTCAAACTCAAAAGCTTTGTGTTTGTTTCAGACGAGCTGCAACATGACGCCTCTGCAGTATATGCAATTATGAAGGCCCTTCACAAGCAGTTAAAAGAGTTTTTGCCAAACCTTACTCATGTGCATTACTGGACCGACAGCCCTACTTCCCAATACCGAAATAAAACCATCTTCTCTGTTGTTGCAAACCATACTGAAGAATTTGGAATGGCAGCAAGATGGAATTACTTCGAGGCGGGGCATGGCAAAGGTCCTTGTGATGGCGTTGGCGGGACAGCCAAGAGGATGGCCGATGAAGCCGTTCGTTCCGGCAAAGTAAAAATCGAGGACGCACAAGGCTTCTACAGCTGGGCTACTCAGTCCGAAAGCACCACTAGTGTGAAATATGTTTTTTATACTAAAGATGACGTAAAGGGTGCCGTTGCAGCTCTGGAAAAGTATAGCTCTACGCAGACAGTCCCGGGCACGATGAGTGTACACGCTGTTAGCGCTATAGCACCACACACAGTGATAACCCGGACGACTTCCTGCTACTGTCCTTCTTGTCTCCTGGACCCCAACCAAAGCGGGTGTGAGTGGAAGGCGGCAATGCTGAGGCAACCAAGCACGTCAAGTGTCCAGCATGAGCTCGCCGTTAAGGTAGATGATTATGTTGCTGCTGCCTATGATGAAGACTGGTATGTCGGGAAAGTAGAGGACGTGGACAAGGAAGACGGCGAGGTGCTGGTGACCTTCATGACAAGGGCTGGAAAACACCCAAAGTACAACTTTCGATGGCCTGCCAAAGAGGATGTTCTTTGGCTTCCGAGAGCATCTCTGATCTGTGTCATAGAGCCACCAACTCAAAACAGCAAGACCCGTAAGACGTACAGTCTGACCTCTGCCACAGTTGATCTCATCGAGAGGAGATTCCGTCTTCCTTGAGAGGAGTCGTTTACGTTACCATTTACGAGTTAAAATGGCAAAATAAAGTCCAAAAAGACTTTGGGCGTTTAAGAAATGGCTCACTGACAAGGAAATTAAAACATCTCGGCAAACAATAGTAACTTTGAAGGCATTATAAACTTTCATGCCTTTTTGAATTTGATAGTCGTTTACGTTACGAAAAACTATAAATGTACTTAAATCCATTTATAAATTCATATAGTTTGATTCTCGGTACATAAAACATGGTAGGCATAGTTTTCAACACTAATTTGAGTTTCAATGTCATGTAAAATTGTCTGGTGACAACGAATATCGTTTACGTTACACAGGAGTCGTTTACGTTACCTAGATAAAAGTCATTTTCTGTTTCTCGGTTATGATAGAACGAAAGCACCCGACCTACATTTGAAAAAGTAATACTTATAGATGAAAACTAGTGAGCAATGATCGTTGAATGTGCTCTGAATTGAGAGAAGGAAGAAAACAAGAAAGGACAATTATTTTTTCCCTAAAATTGGCGACTTATTGTAAATTGTTTTTGTAAATTTCTGGTTTTGATTTTCATAGACGAGGCTATTTTTGATTTCATATCATAGTTTGAACATACACCGCCATGAAGTACAATGAAACACATTGTAACTGGAGTCATAGCACTCATTCTGGACAAACATCTTTACACCTGGAGCTCGAAAATTATCCCATTTTATTTAGAAGAACGGATGAAAGCAAACAGCTGTAAATGTTTAGGTTTTAAAGATATGGAGAAACTGTTTTGAACAATGCATTTTGAAATGTTGCGCATTTAAATAAAATACTCAACGATAAGGTACGCTGTGTTTCATTTTTCAACTTTTTTTGGTCCAATTGTCTACGTTAACTAAGAATGAGTGACGGACGGACGGACGGACGGACGGACGGACGGACGGACGGCGTACGCTATAGGTTTAATACCAGAAAAATAAAGAAAAAAATCATATCTCCCGAAGGGTAGCTTCTATAGAAGCCAAACTTGGACAAACTTTCAAAGACCATAAGAGGAACTCTATACCGAAGTCACGTACCCTTACGTCATCAATGACGTCATCAAAAAGATCCATAATGCCCGTGACGTTCAAAAATCAACTCGATAGTATACTATACGTTTTTCCCTTAGGTATGGTGCTCCGCTAGCGCGGGCCTTCGGCCCGCGCTGGAGCTCCGCTAGTAACTGAAGCTTTCCTGTAATTCTCAGCTCTGTACTCTATTCTTAACATATTGTACAAAAAATCCGAATCGACGCTGTTCTTATCGCTAAATCTTACTACTGTGAATGCGTGTTCGTAATTTAAATTGCTGTGATGCGATAGCTCAACCCTTATACTTGCTCGTTATGGCCTTTTCTCTCCTTCAAAATATTAGCGATGAGCGCAGGAGTTTGATATTTCAGTATTTTTGGGATCAGAGCGTCTTCGGTTGTCAAGCTAAAAATGGCAAATGGCAACGGACAATGGTTATGCAAATTTGCACTCAAAGTGTAGACTGGTACTAATTAAATCTTACGTAAGAATGCCTATATGATGCAAGTTTCAGTTCTTTTTCCTTCCTAAGACTAAATAAGAATATAATTTAGGATTCTAAGTTGTTTATGAACATCACCAGTATTATTTTATAACATTCTGTTGAAACAACCGTGACACAACCCCACGGCCCCACTGTATCCAATGGCTTTTCTCATGTAGCTGGTGCGAGGCTGGTGCGAGGGCAGGTGTGTTTTCTGAGTTTCTTAGGGAGAAATATGTGTTGCGCTCAGTAAATATGCGAGGGCAGGAAATTAAGAAAAGGAAAGCTTAACAGAATCGAGAATACTACAGGTACACCACCAACACATCAAAAATCGCATCCTATTTTCAACTGACCTTTCGGGACCTTTTTGCAAAAGAAATAATCCAGGTTCACCAACTATTTAAAACTAAGTCACAGCTAACGGTTAGTTTTTTTTTGGCAATTTTCACGTCTAATGGTAAATGGGCGGTGCCTCGCATGGGACTGGCCCGTTGCACCTTAACTATTTAATAACTATATTTAAAGTGTGTTAAATAATTATATACTATGTTAATACACCCAATGAAGCTGTTAAAAAAATTGTTTTTGGACGTTTTACGGCTAACCCTTAACCGTTATCAGAAACTTATAAGTTTCTGCCGTTATCCTTCTGTTATCCTACGCGATGACGCATGAATCAAGTCGTCTGATATACGTACCCAGTACCCGATGGAGGCGATCTCCGGAGACGGTTTAATCGGGCGATATTCTGCAAAAATTCGAACAGAAATTGTTTTATTATTCATTATTGAGTTTTTCATTATTCACAAGTCAAAATTGGGAGAAGTAACTCTACTCTCGATAAACGTTCAGTGACGTAGCCAGGACCACTTTCAAGTGTAGGTAAAATATCGAAGCGAGGGGAAGGTAATTAAATAGTTGAGATTCGATGAGATGGCTTAAAGGAATGGACAACGAATTTTCAACCTTTTTCTGGATCAACGCTCTCACTGTGGTGGCTTAGGCTGGTCCCGGTCGCCAACGCCCAGAAAGGGCAAGCTTTGTTTGCTTAGATTTTTGTAGGCACGGATCTCTTACTTTTTTTCCTTTCGTGAGGCGGAAATTTGTGTAGGCAAATGCCTTTTTGCCTAGAGGTAGATACGCCACTGACTTGTAGTCGATTTTAGAGTTGGCAGTCCTATACTTCTTTTTTTTTAGAAAAATGCTAAAAATTAAGGTTTAGTAGGAAATTTGGAACATGAAAGGCAAAACAGAATCGAGTAAACCTAAACATGCTATAAAAGGTCTACCAACGTTTTCTTAATTAAAAAATCAAAACGGAAGCTCTTACCTTATGTTGTTCAGCGACTGGGCAGATCTCTGTAGGGTAATGAGCAACTATCCAGGAAATTCATGTTTATAAAAACCAGACAGATGGTCTCAAATGACGTGGAACGAGATTGTAATCCCTCCTTTTTGATAAGCTGTCAATCAACATACAACAAACTGATCATTCGATCCCCCTTAATATATACAACGACAAATAAATTGACTTCCCACCCCCCAAATAATTTGGCCGCCATTTTGAAAATATTTGTCCAATTCATGCATCTGGCGCTTCTCGAGAAAACTAAAAACGTTACCATTTCAGACCCCCATCCCCCCAAGTTATCCCATCCCGATATACCCTCCCCTCCCCCCAATCGAAATTTGCTCCGCGGTACCTGCAAGGGCAACTTTTCGCCGTTATTTCATTTACTGATACACTTAATTCAAGGTTCCCGTCGAGTAAAATGATTTGATTAAGATCTTTACAAGTGCTTTCGTTTATTAACCATTCGGCATTGGACTGTTATTAAGCAATTATTGGATGAGGTCGAGTATGACATCGTGAGTTAGCAAAATCGAGGCCTGTGTTATCTACCGAAGCCGAACAAAATGGCTTTGTTCAAATTGAAAATGCAGACACGGACGATTGGCTTGGGAAGGAACCGACTTTGAATTTGACATGCTAAATGCAATATATAAGCCGTCGTTTTTCAAAATGCCTATAATGGGACTGGGGCGAGCAGCGCGGGCGCCCTGTGGATGCTCAAAATAGATCAGGCCTGGCAACTAAGCTAGATCCAACATGGAGGATGCTTCGAAATATCGAGGCGCTAAAATGCCCGGAAGTTCTCGCCCAAAATTCAGTGTTTTTCTAACGCAAATGTCGCCGAAATTCTTATCAGAAAGGGATCTACCATCACTTCAAAATAAGGTATATACTTCCAAATTTGGTTTTGGCCGTGAGTGTTTCAAAAACGACGGTTTTGATTAGGGTATTTTTGAAATGTTTTGTGACGTAATCAGTGACGTCATATCATGTGACTTTGACGTTAGATAGCTATCAACCTAAAGGCAACTCATTTGTCAAGTTAGTGGTCGTTATTGGAGCTTTATTTCCAGCGATATGACTTGTTCTTTTTCTTTCCTGTGTGTCCGTCCCATCCGTAACACAGGTATCCCAAGTCTAGGCGATCATACACCTTTGAACCCGGTTGAAAAAAAAAAAAGAGATTTCTCTTCAAGGCAACATGTTTATGCGACCAAACTTTGGGGACTCTTATGTATGTGTTAAGGGGGGTGCTGTGACATGGTCAAGTGGTCATGACTTCATCAGTGACGTCAGCAAAACTAGAAAAGTCAATATCTCGAGAAGGCAACATCACTAGGCGTTAAATGTATCTTGGGGGAAAGGGGAGTGGACCAACAACGTGGCACGACTTCACAACCTCGATCCCAGGGCCTTTCCCTTCGCTTGTGGGGTCACAAGGTTGATGACTTCATCGATGGCGTCATCAAAACTAGAAGAGTCGCTACTTCGATGACAGTAATGTATAAATTCGAGCTCCGCTTTTAGGCAGTGCCTAAATCTATACAGGGTCTCAATTGGGTTAACCGTCAAGCGTCAAAAGCCGAAAAAATTGAGCGTCAAGCGTCAAATTGCTAAAATATTAACCGTCAACCGTCCAAAAAATATTAACCATCAACCGTCAAAAAGATTTACCGTAAATAAAACGTGTTTCGTCGCGGTCAATCAAGAGAATTTTCCAAAGAGTTGCCCGATGCCCTGAAAGGGGGGATCACAAGAAATTTCCTAAGGAGTGATTCAATGGAGCAAGTTCTATATCATGTGCATTTAAAAATTTCGGCGCGAATAGAGAACACGCGCAACGAAGCCAATAACTCCCAAACATAATCCCCTTAAAAGCCTGGCGGGCATTCGCTACTATTTCTGAAAGAAGCACCTTAGGTCAGAGTGAGTTCGACGTTACAAGCATAGACATTCATCGGGCCGCATTTTACGCATATGAATAATAAGAATTTCTTTAGGCGCGCTTTGCGCACATAAATAAAGAATTTACAGCCTTTGTGCACTATCCAATAAAATGAGATATTAAAATCGCCACGAAGAAGAATGCGATCCTCTCTTTCTGCAAAAACGTCGGGGGTTCCTTTCATACTACGAAGCAGCAGTGACGTAGCTTGTGCAGAATTGTTTTAGGTTCGTACACAGAAGAACAGCCACAAAAGATATGTAATGCATTGTACTTTTTTGTACTAAACAATATCCAAATTAGCCGTCAAGAGCAAAAATTAACCGTCAACCGTCAAAAAGCGTATTTTTTAACCGTCAACCGTCAGAGGCATACCCCCATTGAGACTCTGTCTATATATTATTCTTGTTGGCATGGGATGATATTTGATCTGGTATAAATATATTTCTTTTGACATCGGCGGTTCCTTGCGGCAGGTGAATGTACCTAATAGGGTTTGCTGTAGATCAGGTAGATAATTCCGTGTGGTAAGCATTTCTTTGTAGAGAGAGTTTGCAGTGGAACGTGGATTATTTCAATTAAGCTCAGTATCACGAAACGCTATAGCAAGTAGGAATAATCAAATAACGTTCCCGGTTGGATTTAAAATTAATCCCCCTAAAAGATATTCGACATGCTTACTGGAAAAAAGTGCTGTCGCGTCGCAATTTAATAATAATAATAATACTAATGCAACATTTATATAGCACATATAGCCACGTTCTATGCGCTTTACAATTTTTTTTTGGAAATTATAATCATTAAAAATTACAATTATTAAAAGATAAGAAATTAAAGAAAATTACAACGTACTAACAAGGTTACAAATTTTATACTTTTAAAGATTGATAAATTATCTGCTACTGAAAAATAACTTCTAAAAAGGCTGGTTTAAGACGAGACTTAGAAACCGTGACTGTTTCGGAGTTTTTTTTACATAAGGGCCATGTGCAGCAAAAGATCAAGACCATAGTTTTTCAGTTACGATGATGTAATAAGTCTCATGGGAGGAGCATGAGAAGAGCGTAATGGACCACGTAGTGCTCTAGCAGGAGGACCTCAATTAGATCCCTCATGTAGACGGGTGTCAAACCTTTATGTTACGATATTCACAGGTATATATCGTTATTAAAGCTAAAGGTTGCTTTTTCAAATGAATTTAAAATTTTCAGACCATTAGTATTTTGTTGCACAATTTCAACCTTTCCGATATCAATGAGTCATTGTCGTTTTTGCTGAATGCACTTGAGAGGACTGAGTCGAGTCGCGCGCGGACTAGTGTGGGTATTTTAGCATGGTTACCAAGCCAAAATCGATGGTGGACAGATCGAGAACTCGAGTCTCTGATTTGCCAAAATTCTTATCAAAAGAGGATCTCCTGTCACTTCCTTATAAGGTAAATGATTCCAAATATGGTTTTGGTCGTGAGATCAAGATAGCAGTGTCGCCATTCTAGAGATTGACTGGGATTCCTGTGGTATCCTGTCTACCTTGTTGCCAGGCTCTTGACCGTGAACAACACAATGGAAAATGCACATAGCATCTTTCCTCGAGTATATTTGAGTTTTGTTTGAGGTTTAAGCTTTCTAGGCCAATAGAAATAGTGAAAAATTTACTGGGTTCCAAGATATTTCCTTATAAGGAAGTTGGAGAAAGTTGACACTTTTTCAAGGGAACTATCTTGATATGTGTTGAAAAACGACAATTTTTGGTTGTAAATTGTTTCATATCGGAGAAATAGTGTGGCAGGTGCTGAACTGCAAAACCGTGTCGAGGGACTTTTGATATTTTGCATATTTTAGAAAATATTAGGCCGCGAATTTGAAAGCTCGCATTTGTTTTACAATTTTTGGCCGTAAAATTTATCATAAAGTCTTTTTCAAGTATTAAAAAAAGTAAAAATTCCCTCGCACAATTCTGCGAGGTCAGTGGGAGGACGAACCTGCGGGCTACTGTCCTCAGATATAATATCGGGACATCATATTATTAGTCTATAGCAAAACCTAGTGAACGCCGACCTCGGCACTCGGCCTGCAGGAAAGATCGGTGCCGTAGCTAGCGTAAAGTTTCATGTAGGGTTCTACCACATTTTACTGTATTTTGTGCGCTCTTCCAGTACACGGCCCTTACCAATGAGCAGCCCCACTTTATATATGGTCCCGCGCCGCCTATGCAGTAAAATACATTTCCACGTTTGTATATATAATAGGACTCCATGCTGTCCAATTAAGAAAAAATTGGATGATTCAGAGGACCTTCAAAATTGAGTCCAATTTGCGTGAATTTGGAGTTCCGAGGACGAGCCAAAGCAAGAGAAAATGATAATTTTCTCTTGGCCAAAGTTAATGCTTTTTATTAACTGGGGTTTTGGCCACTTTTTGTTAAAATATCTCTATCGAAATAAAAGAGGCAACAGCCTTTCTCTACCAAAACGATTAATTAATATTCATTGTTATATAGCGAGTGCTCACTCCAACCGAGCGCGTGCTCTTATTGGCTAAATCAAGGTCACATGGTGAAGTACAAATCAAATATTGATCCCCGATCAGTCAATATTTCGAAAAATTATTGACTGGTCGGGGAATATTGCTTTCGCGCGTCACGTTTGAGAGCGGGAAAAAAGAGAAAGTTTATTGTAAACACGAGAGTCTTTTTAAAAACCTTTGCTAATTTTGACAAGTTTTTGCTAATGCAAGAAAATTGTGTTGTTTATGAGTGTTTTCCCTTTACATGATGCAGTTGGCACAAATTTTGTAACTTCTCTTTTCATTCTTGAAATACATTTGTTTTGACTTAATAATTGTAGCATACTTTCTGCTATATAACAAAACACTTAATGACTACTCCCTCGGGAAACACCAGTTTTGTTTCCCTCGAATCTTGATGTTTCCCTCGACTTCGTCTCGGGAAACATCGAGATTCTCGGGAAACAAAACTGATGTTTCCCTCGGGAGCAGTCATTAAGTGTATAATATTCAAGGCACATTTCAGACAGTTTATCCGTAGGATAGAGTAAGCCCAGCTTTCAAAAATCGGACCCAGGGGGCGAAAAATTATGTTAAGAATAAAAAATATGACAATTAAGCCCTTTTGGGCTTTCCTTATTTCACAAGTTTCGATTTTCTTTCTAAATCGGATATTAAGAAATGGAATATCTGCAAAGCGAATGTGATTGAATTGAATGGGCTGCGTCATATTTGCTTTATGATGCATTTGGCGTTTTGATTGCCCTCACCTTTACTGGGCACTGTAAAAACGACATCTTCGTATTTCGTATTTGGATCAGAAAATTCGAATAAAGCGGCTTTGGGCTATCGCCCTCAGCCATTTTAACTCCAACAATCGTCTTGTCTTATTCCTACCCAGTAAACGAGCAAGAACTGCGACAGCCCCATTTAGGTTATCGCTTAAAGGGAAGAGGAAAATATAAATAATTTTAAATGAAAAGAAATACACTGGTGTAATCACACCAATCGGGGATGTAGCTCAGTGGTAGAGCGTCCGCTTTGCATGCGGAAAGCCCGGGGTTCGATCCCCCGCATCTCCACGATTTTTTTTTACTTGTTCTGTAATCCATTTATTTCCTAAACTTTATCTACACTTCTTTTATCACTTTTTAGAATGCAGTACCCAGAAATGCCAGGAGGGCTACCGGTCGTACCCAGTGCGTCCTAGCGATTTTTTTGCGACAGCACCCGAGCAATTCCATGATGCGTTGCGCGCCTCGAGATTTTACCTTTCGCGGATCATATCAAGAAAGTTCCCGTTCAAATGTGTCGTTTTCTAAAATTTCCTTATATGGAAGTTTCTACTTACCATATTTGGAAGTCCAGAATTTTTCCTAGCTTATTTCGTGCCCTAAATTGCCGAAAAAGTTCGCCTAAACTTGCAGCTTTTGGAGAGAACCGCTGTTCTTGTAGGCCGCCATATATTGTTTTGGCCCCAGGAGCCCGGAAATTCAAACACAGGTAGCCCGCGTCACGCACGGGTTGGCATTGACAAAAACGACACATTTATCTTGATATGCGCCGCGGGTCTTAGCCCTTTTTTGACACACCTGAGACGCCTGGGTACGAGGCAGGGGGCTAATACAAAGAATGTACCAGACGCTCCCAGAAAAAGCTAGCAATCTACTGTGTGCCCTATAATCGTGTACAATAAACACAATAATCTGAGGATCAGGCCCCCTCTCTCGTATAGTCGGAAACATAAATCCAACCTGATACTCAGACTATAAACACAAACAAACGCAAAAGCAAAAGCACGTGCTATTCGCAAGGAATTTCTGCAGAAACCCATCCATGGGAAAAGCTGAATTTCCCAAGGCACACGCATGGGAAGTGTTCGGAACTCACATCATGGGGCGCTTTTCATTTGACAAAAAATGTGGTTCGAGTTTCCGGGAAAAATCACGCGAATGTCTCCACTGGGAATCGAAATAGGCTGGGGTGCTTTCAACTGGAAAGTGATTTCCTCAAAAGGGTTGTCCAAAATTTCCGAATCTTTTCCAGGTTTAGTGGCGCTTTCCATTTGACTTCTAACCGAAAATTCCGGGACTTTTTTGTCAATGAAAAGCGCCCATGATAGCCACTGGGAAATCCGAACACTTTCTATTCTTCAACCATGGGAAATTTAGCTTTTCCCTTGGATGGGTTCCTGTAGTAATTCCTCGTGTAGAATAGCTATAGTCCGGCAGAATGGAACGCTAGGTTCTCATCGTGGTATCACAGGACATTTCTGCAGAAACTCTGAATTTCCCATGGTAGAAGAATGGGAAGTGTTCGGTTTTCCCATGGCTATCCATGTGAATTCCGAACACCTTCCCATGCGTGTGCCTTGGGAAATTCAGCTTTTCCCATTTATGGGTTTTTGCAGAAATTCCCTGTGTATATAGTAGATTTTGTCTGGCAGCTTGCCTTCACATCCTAGTTCACCGATTCGCCAAATGAGGCTATCTCAGGGGAACACGCTCTATCCGACGTGGAATAGTGAGATGGTAGTCCAAGATGACGGACGGAAGTTTCTATTCCACGTCGGATTCCACGTCGGAATTAAAATGAGATGCGAGGGACTTCGTATTCCTTCTCTATTTTACAGACATATTTCTTTAGGGAGCATTTCACAAATACTTGTTGGTGGTGGTGGGGTGGGAAAATTATTGTCTATCTAAAAAATTTTTTGGAGAACCCTACGTGAAACTGTACAAAAAATCTTCTCCGACCCCCTTTTCAGTATCTTTAAAATTTGCGACACCCCCCACCCTTCCTCAGCCATGTATGATTTTGAAACAAATTACGTTTTGGCAAACCACTAGGCAACTTCTCCTGCTTGTATACGTTGGAACTCTTGAATTCTTGTTGACAGGCTTCCAGACGGAACATGTTTCTATAGCTTAGTTATCTAAGTCACGTCATTAGGCTCATATTTAATTCAGATAGTATATATATTTTCAAATTAAAATAAACGCGTTTCATCAAGCCTCAGAGAAAGGGTAGATGAACATTACGTTTTTCGTGTATAGATAGTAAACAAAACCTTTCAGCAGCCCAGGAAATACGCTACCTCAACTACATAGGTTATTGATTAGCCTGTAGGTTATATTATTCATGACGACAAATAGTGACTGCATAGTGAACTGCGCGGCAGGCCTATCACTGCAAGGTATTTTTGGGATCGAGAGTTTATTTTTTACTCGCCCAAGATCTTGCGCGAGTTCGCCGGCAAAGAGTATATTAGATGTCATTCTTTATGCGCGCCGAAATTCTTATTATGTATTGAAGTTGAGGACAAAAATGCAAATGATAGAGGAGTTGCTGAAAAAAATTTGGACCCTCCCTTAGACACGCGAAAAAAATTAGGACCCTCCCCACAAAAAAAGGAGCCCCCCCCCCCCCGCGCTAAATAATGACACTCAATTTTCTTCAAGGACCGCCAATATTTCTCATCAGTATCCCCCAACAAATTTGTGAATGCTCCCTTAGACTGTAAACAAAACGTTTATAGTCTCACATAAATGCCCATACACTTTATTCGAGCATTTTTTGCTTGTTCTCTAGACATGTTTTTCACAATTCCAGTCTGAGCCAGTGTTGTTTAATTTTTTGACACATTCTCAAAAAGCGGCTTGAGAATCGCATAATATTGAATCAACATCAAGCATCCAGTTCTGTGTAAGCACAGGAGCCCATCACCAGTAAGAACAAATTCATTGGGCGCTTTATTGAAAGACTGTAAGATGAAATATAAAATAAAAGCTCCTTGGATTTTGAACACTAAAATCAAAATCTTACCATGGGTTTCCTGTGTTAGGGTAACCAGTCCCCAAGTGATGAAACTGTCACGTGATCTTTTCAACGACGAAGGTCTTGCGCAGGCGCGAAAGTGCTGGTTTGGTTCCACATGCAAAATATGGACAACTTTCCCGGTTGATTTTACAGAGCTACAGAGCTCAAAACACGCCGAAAAGCACTGTGAAACGTTCATCAGTAATCCCCAATTATGCTGGAATAATATCCCGGGCTTAGGTAAGTTGCAACGCGTAGTACTTCTCGTACAAACGTAGTTTCCTGCCAAATGGTAGAAGCCATTTAGGATTCCTATTCGCAAGATGTCAAACGAAAGGTTTTGTAATTGAAAGTCACAATTCCACCCAAGAAGTGGCTGGTATGATATAACCTCAACTAAGATTTCCCAGAATAACATGGTAGTTAGGTGCTACTGTTTTCTAAAAGGATATGCATCAAATATGAGCTCCAGAATCTTGAATTCTTGTCTGCCTTCATCTTGAAACTTACTTGAGGTTCTTCCGGTTTTCTTCTGATCTCCAATGACGTCCGTTGATTTTCGAGAGAAAAACCACACAAATTCATCGGTTAGTGTATCAACTCTCAAATCTTTTAACTGGTTTCTATTCTCGAAACTGTAGAAGGAATCAAATTCTTTTTGTAGTGAGTCCTTCTTGCTTTCATTCTGGATTATCGTGAAATAATTTGAAAGTCCTGTTGTGCCATCAAGATTCAACTGAGCAAGTTCACGATTTGTTATCATCAGAAAGGGACTATGAACCCCGACCAAATCTTCTACAACTAGACTAGTACTTTTATCAGAGAGAATCATAATATTATGTTATTAAATTTTACATTCTGACAGTCCATAGTTGTTAATATAATGTTTTTATTTCTGTTTGGGATAAGCTTGGTAAAATTTATGAATTCTGATAAAAAAATACAGACTGATACTTATTAAGTTATGTTATGAGTTTAGTTATACAGTATATTTTTCTTCGTGTGCTTAGATTATGTTACCATTGTAATATAAACAAGTTTAAGTTCCAGGCGGATTGATGTCAAATGATTTTCACTTTCAGTTTTGGTGAAGTGATAACACCTTATTTACACCCTTTAGAATTGTTTGTATTTTTTGCATGAATTGAAACTACCACTTCTGAAGTTGATTAAGTTTGGCCTGCAAATAAGGTTCAAAACAAAGTTGACTCAACAGCATCAGTCATGCCTCCTGACACAAGCTTGACACTGTTTCAAACATAAAGCAGGGCACGAAATAGAAAAGAAATTAATGTAGCGTGCAATTTTTTCAAGCTCTTGCAAGCCATGCAAATTCTGGCCTGCCATAAGCTACTTTGCTCTGTCATATGTGAGAAAATATTCATGGAAGGTACTATGGGGAACGCGTCCCAAGACTAGTCAAGAAGATCTCGCCTGCGGGAAAAATTTACCACCATATTATTTATTTGGCAGATCATCGTTATTTTTGCCTGTCAATCCTACATTTTGGTCTGACATTTTTGGCAGTTGTCAGGCTGCTATTTCGAGCCCTGTGGAGCTCTTTGCTGTGCTGAACTGAATGCATAGATTAGGGATACATTATATTTTATGGAGTTTTTCTTATTGGGATAGACATCTGAATTAAAGCAAATCCTATTAAATATTAAAGTCATTGACAATAAGCAATAACATTCTACACAACGTTGGTGCAACATATGTGGTAGAAATTACCTGGTAAAAAATAATAACTTAATAAGGCTAGTGAAACTAACTTGAAAACCCAAGGGTTAATTTAGTTTCCCTGCTCAAACATTTGAAAAAAAACGTTTCTCTTTCTTGTAAACTGACATTACTTTTGCTATACACTGATGTAAATAGATATATTATTAAAAGCTCAATAAAGATTATTATTATTATTATTATTATAATGAATTGGACCTTTCGTTGCTCCATATTCATATTGTATTCTTCATAATAATGGATTTGGAGCATAATGACAAAGTCACATATACTCTATGCTAGGGCCTGCTGAAAATGTCTTGTATCATTTAGAATTCTTTTCCCCCTAAATCCCACATAACAATGTCGTCAAATCCCAGATCCTGTGAATACCCTTCCAGAGCCTGTTGTATGGCAACAAGGGTGAATTCACAATGGATGCTAAATTTTGTCAACACTTTTTGTCCAAGATTGTACCTGCAATTAGCATACTTGGTAAGAATTTCCATTGATTAAGAGACTGTCATGGAAGAAGGGCTGCTAGTAATCTAGTGTCACTCATCAAAAAGACAGAATGTCTTACTAAACTTTGCTATACTCAGAAATGTTATTTGTCTTATTTTGTAGGGAAAAAAGCAAGAATACATCACTTTGTACAGCGATTTTGTTTCATCAAAAGTACTCTGACTTTATGTGTTATTTATGTGTGGAAATATTACTGCCTCTATAATCTACTTTAACAATGACTGTATCTGTAAGTGGAGGAACTGGGGACCAGACCCCTTCCAATCCTCCTGCCAACACACCACAGGGATCCCAATCTAACACATCTACTCCTGGAAATCCTGAATCCCAAACTGCTGAGCAACAAGGGGAGAACTCAGAAACATCAAATGGAGCTACTGAGCAGAATGAACTACTTTTGCCAAGTGGGGAAGCTGTGTTTCCTCTGGCAGAGCTTTCTAAACTGGATGAAATGATTAACAGAGCTAGATGGGTGGTTCCGGTGCTACCAAAAGGAGAGTTGGAGGTGTTATTGGAAGCATCTATCAAGCTTTGTCGTGCAGGTAAGATTGATATTTTCACATTCTTGGGCTTCTAGAATTACATGCTTGTGTGGAAACGCATAATTTGCCTTTTTCCACATAATCTGTCAATTTCCACATAATGCAGCGCAATTCAGTCCTCTTTCATGACATAGATAGCTCAGATGCCAATTAAAAACTATTGATTTGGGGTTCTGTTTGATCATTTTCAAAGAAAATTGACTATTTTCAGTTCAGTTTCAGAGCCTCAAATTAAAAAAAAAGTCCAGTCAAATTTTTTTGACAAGTTTCAAAATTCTAGTCACATTTTCTAAAATGTTAGTCGCAAAGATTGAACTTGCGCCAGCAAGTTAGACAAGAAGTGAGTCGTAAAACTTTGACTGACTGACAAAGTTTAGCCGCAAAAGAGAAAAACTTAGCCGCAAAAGCGACCCCAATGGGCGCAATTTGCAGTCCTGCTGACTGGAGGTCTATATGATTAACAAACCTGAGAATAGCCTATGCATTGAAGTATTGCATGTTCATTTGCTATTCAGACCTGGACACCAAAAGTGAAGACTGTCAGCGCTTCTTCAGAGATGGCCTTACCACTTCCTTTCACAAGATTCTTAATGATGAGGCAGTCAATGGATGGAAATATGAAATTCATGTAAGTGGTTCTTGTCCCATCTATTATAATCATGCACTACATTGAATGGGAACTTTAAAGAACCACCGGGACATCTACTGGTACATTGACTAAAGAAACCTTATATGAGTCTCACTCTGTGTATGATTTCCCAGACTTCGGGCAAATAGCCCACCCATGTTCGAATTATGCTCCAATGCTCAAAAGCTTCAAATGAAGGCTCTCTCTCCTAGTTCCAATATACTTTAACAGTAATTTTAGAAGAGAGCCTGGACTTGAGGTTATTGTTTGTAGGCATTGGAGCATAATTCGAATATGGCCTATTGTGTAAATAAAAAAAGAACATGTAAACAAGTATTCATGTCTTCTGTAAATTGAGAAACAATGTGTGGTTCCAGAAAATATCCATCCCACCCCCATGGAAGGGATTGGAAATTCCAGAGGGGCGGGGGATCCATT
Organism: Scolanthus callimorphus; assembly: GCA_033964015.1. Classification (NCBI taxonomy): domain Eukaryota; kingdom Metazoa; phylum Cnidaria; class Anthozoa; order Actiniaria; family Edwardsiidae; genus Scolanthus; species Scolanthus callimorphus. The sequence continues at coordinate 21,165,124 of CM066923.1, forward strand.
TACCCGATTTTTTTTTCATTACAAATACTGTATTTTCCGTTGGAAATTCCAGAAGGGTGGGGGAAGGGGGTCACTTTTCAACACCCTTCCATGGGGGGGGGGGGGGGGTTGATGGATATTGTCTGGAACCACACAATCACTTACTATCCTATTGCTTTTTGCCTAGTAAACAAAATAGAAATGATCTTTATTTCTGTGGGCAAAAAATACCAGCATGTCCAACAATAGTTCTGCCCATCTTTCACCTTGATTTTAAATTCCATCTCTCATTCAATTCTAGAGATGTATTTTAAAGAACACAGAGAAGCTGATAGAGCTAGTTGTTACCAAGCTTTCACAAGACTGGTTTCCTCTACTTGAGTTGCTGGCTTTAGCTTTTAATCCTATGTCAAGGTAAGATTGTTTATTGTCATTCAGACAAAGAGCAGGGCTACAAAATTAGGACTACCGTAGCATCAAAATTTCATGTGCAATCCTTCAATCAACTTGATTTCATCAAATACAGTTGGTATTCTACATGTTGAGTATCAAGCAATCTAATGCAATATAAGTACTAACAATACTAACTTATAATGTAGGTGCCAGACCTTTTGGGCTTATAGCCCAAATTTTTGATGAAATTCTTATTGCGAATCATCGAAAAATCAGGTGACTGAAAAATAAATCAGACTTGCTTTTTCGACATGTTCCTGTGAGGTGCTGGATCTTTGTTTTGTCAGCCAATAGGAAAAACATAACAGTGTCTGTGGTCTTCTCTGGTCTTTCTTTGGTCACAATAGATGATTCCAGCTATTTAGCTGAATGTAATTACCGTGTATAAATAAAGTATTATTATTATTATTATTATATTATAGCACGCATGCTCTTCTTTATTCAGAAATGCCCAAGCCATGTCCCACAACTACCAGAATGCAGCACGCGCTTTTTTAACAGTTTGTTCGACAAATGTTCCACATCTACTGACATGCAGCGGGTGTGTGCGTTATAGCTGGATTCATGCATTACAATGCAAGCCATACTTACCGTAAATGGCAAGAAAGAAGTCAGCCAATCAGAAACATTGCAATCAGATACATTGCAAACTAATAGTATAGATTATCGTTGCCTGACTTTTTATTTGATGTATTTCAGATTTAACATCTATAATGGTGCACGGCCATCTGAGACATGTTCCCAGGGCACACCCACTGCCGATAGTCCAACAATATATGCCAAACCCCCTGACATTAGATCACCAAAGGTGAGTGCAAACTTAAAACTTACCTTTTTAAATCGTGGATACGCGTTAGTGTATTCACAAGTTATTGTGGTGGGCCAGATGTCATTCACTCACTCGCTCACTCATAACTCAAGTGTTAGCTCATGACGTCATCTTAACTAAACAAATTAATATCTCGGGAACGATACATCGCTAGGTGACCAAACTTGGACAAAGTTATCTTAGTGACAAGGGGGGTCCAGCAACAAAGTCACATGACATGACGTCATAGATGACATCATCAAAACTAGAAAAATTAATATCACGAGAACAAAACATCGCTTCATGACCAAACTTGCACAAAATAATCTTAGTGACAAGGGGGGTCCAGCAACAAAGTCACATGACACTACGTCATCGATGACGTCATCAAAACTAGAAAAATTAATATCTCCAGAACAAAACATCGCTTGTTGACCAAACTTGCACAAAGTTATCTTAGTGACAAGGGGGGGCCATCAACAAAGTCACATGACTTTACGTCATCGATGACGTCATCCAAACTAGAAAAAATTAATATCTCGAGAAGAAAACATTGCTTGTTGACCAAACTTGCACAAAGTTATCTTAGTGACAAGGGCGGTCCAGAAACAAAGTCACATGACATTACGTCATCGATGACGTCATCAAAACTAGAAAAAATAATATATCGAGAACAAAACATCGCTCTGTGACCAAACTTGCACCAAGTTATCTTAGTGACAAGGGGGGACCATCAACAAAGTCACATGACATTACGTCATCGATGGCATCATCAAAACTAGAAAAATAATATTTCGAGAAAGGAACATCACTAGGTTACCAAAGTTGGGTAAAATTATCTTCGTGACAATAGGGGTCCAGCACCAAGGTCACGTGGTATAACGTCATCGATGACGTCATCACAACTAGAAAATTGATATCTCTGAAAGGGAACAGGACCAAAAGTCCAAAACTTGGATAAACAGTATCCACGATTTCACCAAGGCACTCGGTGCCTTTGATTCGGAATATTATATATACATAAAACTAATGAGTTGGAGTCCTGGCTACACAAATAACTTGTAGTTTTTATCTTTTATAAATTTTAGAATATTTGTATTTAATTAAATACATATATATATATTTTCTTTTTCCACATATGATGTACATTTAAAACATGTAAAGCATTGAAACTATGGTGTAATGCTATATCTATTATTATTATTATTATTATTAGTGGAACCACGATTTTACAAAACCCCATGGGGGCAGCGAAATTGCATCATAAAATCGGGGTATTGTTGTAAACAAACTCTTGATATAAGGATTTTAAAGGTGAGGTATTGTTGCCAGGACCCAGAAAAGTCATCGTAAAACCGGGGTATCACTAAATCGAGGATTGTAAAATTGGGGTTCCACTGTAGGTACATGTGTTGTTCTCCAAAATGGAGGGAATTTATCCTGTCAGTCAGAACTGATTATGAGTATGATCTGAGTATGATTAATCAGGGCCCGTGGTTTGATGTGGGATTTTTTCTGAAATTATGCGCGATTTTTTTCTGAAGTTATGCGCTAAAAATACAGAATTATGCGCTAAAAATACGAAATTATGCTGTAACGTAATTTGATGTTTTTAGCTGTTTTGTTTCATGGATATAGCTGCTAATTGACTTTAACAACTCTTGTTTGTTTCTAAAATGCTTTGCGATGAGTTCCAATAGCTTCGCTTTACTAACGTAATGCCACGCTACGTTTTCTTTCAGGTAGACATGTGTTAAAAAAAAGCGTTACCTTTTTCATACCACAATGATCGTAACAACGCACTCCTCCATGAACTGAACGGTCACGAGAGTTACATGTAGACTATCGGAGCTATCGTTACAATCTCTCGTGATCACAAAAACATTGTCGCGCCCTTGTTTGCCGTCATTCTGCGTGTAATTCTCAAATTTAATCCCGATTGCGAGAGCGATCTACACTATCTCATCTCATTTTTATTAATCCTTTGAGTCGTATCGTCGGAAGTAGTGTAAGACTATCGTCGGAAGTAGTGTAAGAGCTTTTATGAAACCGGAAATGTGGGAAACGCGTTACACATTTCTGTCGTAAAAATCCATGCAAAAGTGTAAAGTGATGTGATCAATGTGAACTGCATAAAGTCGACTGTGTTTATCGCATTAAGCGTCCTCTCTCGCTTGTTTTTATTTTGCTAAATATCCAAAGCGCAAGCATGTGTTTGAGTATATATTGCTCAGCTCGAAATATTAGTTATTTGGCCAATTTTTAACTAGGTACGTTTTATTTCTTGTCAACATCAGTTCCCAGCTCAACGTGATTAGCATAGAATGCCTTGTTGTTATTTTCATTTCTATCGAGTTGTTTTGACATTGGACAGACGATTTTAGAAGAAATGTATCACTTTTTGTGGGAAAAAATGGAAAGAAAGTTTGAAATTTACCAAGTAATGATGCCTTTTTACTGATTTTCACAAAATTTTGGGAAATTATGCGCGATTATGCGGGATTTGGAGGATTATGCGCATTATTATACATTGTACTCACTATATCGATTCTGATTGGCTAAGAGCGCGCGCTTTACTTTGGGAATCACGCACTTTAAGGGTCTCCAAGAATCAGCATGCTGATTCGCGCGCAATGCATCATGGGACTAGAGCGCTTTCCCTATTTTAACAAGGCGCTTGTGCAAAATAAATTGCTTGACAGAAATAAAAGTATTTCTACTGAATCAATGTATAATAAAACAATTATTGAATTCGGTTTTTGTGATCTTCAGAATAAACAATATCTGGCCAAGTGGAATCAAGCTCGGCCTCACGGCCTCGCCTGATTCCACCTGTCTCGACATTGTTTATTCTGGAAATCACAAAAACCTCATCCAATAATTGCTTATTATGCGGAGAAAGCCGAATTATGCGTTTCCGCACCAGCGCATCAAACCACAGGCCCTGATTAATGAAGATAATGATATGCATGTTTTCCTGATTTTTTAAGAGTATGATATTATACACTTAATGACTGCTCCCGAGGGAAACATCAGTTTTGTTTCCCGAGAATCTCGATGTTTCCCGAGACGAAGTCGAGGGAAACATCGAGATTCGAGGGAAACAAAACTGGTGTTTCCCGAGGGAGTAGTCATTAAGTGTTTTGTTATATAGCAGAAAATATACTGCAATTATTAAGTCAAAACAAATGTATTTCAAGAATGAAAAGTTGCGCGCGACTGCATCATGTAAGGGAAAACACTCATAAACAACACAATTTTCTTGCATTAGCAAAAACTTATCAAAATTAGCAAAGGTTTTTAAAAAGACTTGCGTGTTTACAATAAACTTTCTCTTTTTCCCGCTCTCAAACGCGACGCGCGAAAGCAATATTTGCCGACCAGTCAATAATTTTTCGAAATATTGACTGATCGGGGAATATTTGATTTGTACTTCACCACGTGACCTTGATTTAGCCAATAAGAGTGCGCGCTCGGTTGGAGTGAGCACTCGCTATATAACAACTGATATTATAAGGTGGCCCTATGGCTTATTCACTGGTGAATTTTGGTCAAATCGGCATGGGCCACCTTAATGAAGATATTATGTATGTTTTACACATGCCCTTTGAAATGTTCTATGTGAATTTTTTGTCTCACTTATTAAAAGTCTTTGATAGTAACCAAGAGTCATATTTTACAAAAAAATTCAAGTTCAATGCACTAGCTTGTTGGGAGACTTCATGCTTGTGATTTCCTTTCCTTATGAATTATTAATGAAATGAATTTGATAACCACTTATGATATTATTAGAGTATTTTGTAAGAACCTTAGTAACAACATTCTCTCTTCATTCTAGGGCTGGCTAGTTGACCTTGTAAACAAGTTTGGTTCACTAGATGGATTCAGTATTCTTAGAGATCGCATCTGTAGTAAAGAAAACCTAAGTGTGCCCTTACTGTCTGCATTACTCAAGTATGTATAATGATATTATTCTGATTGTAGTTAACCCAGTCATTGTCAATAACCACGTTTGGTGCTATTGGTATACTGAAGTTCAAGAGCTTTGGTTCCCATTTAACAACTTACCGGTACCTCCTTGAACATAGAGCTGATTATGCATGACACACAGCACAATAGACCGATTTCAATACTTAGATATGAGGCTCAGGGGAATGAAGAAGTGAAATAAATTAATATCCATTTTTCAATGTTGATGCAATTTCTTTTGTTTCATTCCCTTGAGGCTTGGACTGAAGTAAGAATTTTATATTATTATTGAAATTGGTCTGTTATTACAGCAGGGCTTAGAGGATCTCGTAAACACATTCTCTAAAGTGTTATGTATTGGCTTTATCATACTGTACTCCTGTATTGTGCTCTTTGGGTGGCCTGTGCTGTAGTTATTTCACACCTTGCACAAAATCTGCTTATCAAGGGTCAAAGCTGGAAGAAAAGTCCACTCCCTGCTTTACTTCCAAAGTTGGAAGTATGTAGATCGAGTCCACTTCTTTGAGAGATGTTATTTTTTTCTGTTTTTCATTTCATTTGCTGTCAATAGAGATGAGAGTGATGATGATTATGATAGTGACCACCATTTATTAATTTGAATTCATTAATTTGAATTCATTAATTTGTTCATATACATATGTAGGATGGCTGTGGCAATGATAGCAGAAAAATGGCAATGAAGCTGTACACTTAATTATTTCCTTTTTTCTCCATTAGGCCTTTTGGTAGCTGTGCAGAAGTCCTAACTGCCCAGACAGTGGAGAAGTACTTTCTTCCTATCATAGTAAGTTATATCATTTGTGTGATGCTTCAGAAACAACTCTTAGTGGAATCCATCTTCATCTTATAAATGTCCATTTATCTACCATTTAGCAGTTTTCACGATGTTGTGTACACAACATTAATGGGATGAGAACAATGCTTGCCTCTTTTGAATAACAAAAGCCATCTTTGCCAGAACAGGTCGGAACAGCTCAAAGGTATTGTTCTCACAACATCGTGAAAACGGCCAATACCTACCTATAGGGAAATGCATAATTAAATGAAATTATAAAAATAGTGCTATTATAATTTTTTTGAGATTTTGTCAACTGTATTATTTTATAGGATTTTGTACCAGGTTTCTTAGATGGTTTGTCAGATGATGAGCTCAAAAAGGAGGCTAAAAATGAAGCCAAGAATGATGCACTGTCTTCCATTATTAAGGTAATTTTAATCTCTATAAAATTTGGGGTGCCAACCACCCTCTCTCGCTACCCTGCGTGCCTCCCTCCTCATAGCTAACAATTCTTAATTTCATCAATATGAACTAATAAGTGTGTTTGTTTATACCAAAATAATATTATAATAGCAGTAATTTGTACCAAATTTACCGTTTCACATAATTATGCACTTTTAGCTTAAATTAATTTGCTGTATTTGTTCACAGGCTCTCAAAAGTCTGGCAGCAAGAATTACATCAAAGGAAGAGCTTCCTAAGCAGCTAGAAACATTTCGATTGAAGATGATCTTGAGGTATTGCAACCAAATAGTGCTAACTGCTAAAAGTATGCTGGATTCAATAGAGCAGTATTGTACAATGCAGAGAAGCCTTAACTAAAATCCTTGATATTTCTTTTCCTGCAGGCTACTACAGATCTCTTCATTTAATGGCAAGATGAATGCTCTAAATGAGGTGTGTGTTTTGTAAAATCCAGGGATTCACAAGGCAGTAGGAACCCAACAAATTTTCCCTGTTGCAAAATAGAACGTTATGGCTCAAACCAGCCTGAAACCTTGTACTGCTTTCCTGGAATGAGACCATTTAAAAATCGTCATCCTCAAAATATTATATTACTACTTAATTTTTTCATCAAAGAGCAACATTCTTGTTTCCATTGGCAACCATGTGGGCATGTCATTGGGCCATGAAATAGGAGCTTAAAGTTGTATGGTACTGTGTAAAGACCAACTGTTGCAACTTGTAAATTTCTAATCATTGGTCTTGAACACTCATCAACTTACTTATGAGTGTTTATTCGATTACTAATTCGATTACTCAGTAGCTTCAAATCTGATGCCAAGCCTGCAGTTAAGAAACTGCAAGTTCCATGAATATGTATGCAGATCATAAGATTGGCTGTCCACCCCTCACAGTGTTAGTGCAAGCTATACCTTAGGAGTGTACAATTATAGTATATAGTTTACATAATATCTAAACGATTTGGTGTGTTCTCAAATATTGTCCTCCAAATTGTGGAGGAATTTTGTTCATTAGCATTGCCTTGTACAATGACTTACCAGTTTTATATATTCTGTAGATTAACAAGGTCATCAGTAGTGTATCATACTACACCCATCGGCACACAAGTGTGGAAGAGGAGGAATGGTTGACAGCAGAGAGAATGGCTGTAAGTAGCTGTGATTTAACGTTTTCCACTGTACAGATACATATTGTCGTATTAACCCATATTGTTGATCAGATTATGGTCAGATAATAATGATTTGATAATGATCTATTTTTATAGGAGTGGATTCATTCCAATGACGTTCTTTCCATAGTTTTGAAGGACAATCTTCATCAACCACAGGTACAATTTAAAAATAAGAAGGACCCTCATTGTCCAGCACATCCTACATTTAATATATAACTCAGAGGCTCTAATTTATAAACCAGCATGGTCTTGTACAAATGCCTTTCATATTCAATATTTTCTTTTCTTTCTGCCAAAAATGACTCGATAGAATATTGGTGATTAAACACATTATAGATACAGAGGAAAATACTTTCATATGCTAGCTTACATTTGTAACAACTTTGTACTGTAGGCACAAAATGTACAGTAGAAACTAAAATATCAACTTCCACTTCCTTGGGTTGAGAGAACATAATGGTGTAGCACATAATAGATACAGGGTATACACTGCCATGAAATTTCCTTTTTCCATTAACATTTTCGCTTTTCCTTATTAAATGTACTTTTTCTCTTTTGTAGTATGTTGAGAAACTTGAGAAGATAATTCGATTTGTTATAAAAGAGAAAGCATTGTCTTTGGAAGACCTAGACAGTATATGGGCGGCACAAATTGGTAAACATGATGCTATTGTCAAGAACATTCACGATCTACTTGCCAAGCTGGCCTGGGATTTCTCTGCAGAACAACTTGACCACCTTTTCTCATGCTTCCAAGTGAGTATTCTTTTTTTGATATCACAATGGCGGTTCTATATTGTACTTTTATTTCTGAGTGATTGGGTTCTTAATAATTTTATAATACGTGATTAATTTGTGTCTGTAGGAAAGCTGGACCTGTGCTAGTAAGAAACAAAGAGAAAAGCTTCTCGAACTGATCAGAAGATTAGCAGAAGATGACAAAGAAGGTGTCATGGCTCACAAGGTAAGCTTCATATTTGCTAGTGTATGGAATATCGTTAGTACATGGCACGGAAATGTTAACAGCCTAACAGATGTTGACTACAGTATCTTCCAAATAACTTTAGAAGTAATCATAAATATGTAAAAACTTCTACTATCAAAATGTAATGTTCTCTTTGGCAATTCCACACATAAACTGATGAAGAAGTCTTGAAATTCATAATGCCCATTTACCATGGTCCTTTTATTTGCAGGTGCTTGGATTACTGTGGAGCTTGGCCCACAGTGATGATGTCCCTACAGATATTATGGACCTGGCGCTGAGTGCCCATATCAAGATTCTGGACTACAGTTGCTCTCAGGTACAATAAATATAAATGTCCACTGATCAACATCAGTGCTAGGAAGATCAGTTTAGAAATGCTCTCAGACGTGTCCCACATAAACATGATAAAGTGCATACGTTTCACTTTGTTCCTTGCACACAGCACTATTCTCAATCAGCAGGTGATTGAAAAAGTGAAATGTAAAGTGACCATATTTAACGTGGATAACTCGTAACACTAATTAAAGTGACAAACCGGAGGTCCACAGCGCAAAGGTTTTTCCCCTTTCACTTATATCAGAGCTTCAGGTAAAAAGAACTCAAACCTATAAGCAAGCTACTTGGAACAGAGAAAAGTTGCAGATACGGTTCGTCAGACTGGAATTCAAACTCAGGACCGTACACATGTACACCTGAGAAAAAGACTGATGATACTTTTACTGCTTTTCTACAATGGCTTAAATATCTTAATTATGTAATTGCAGGACCGCGACTCTCAGAAGACTCAGTGGATTGATCGATGTGTAGAAGAGCTACGTAATGACAGCTGGGTCTTACCAGCTCTTAAACACATCAAGGAGATCTGTATGCTGTTCTATGAGGTACATATAGAGGCCCACTCTTCCTTGTCTCCCGGTGCAATGGCCTGGCTCTATAAGGCACAACATACTGTAAAACAACCCTCATGATTGTAAGCTGTTTGGCAGCAATTTGCACCATCTCCTTGTCTAGCGGTTGTGTACTCTCGACCTCTTTAAGTTTCCTCACGAGGATGAAAAGGCCCTTTTTATTAGCATCAAGTGCAAAGAAACTGGGATGCTCTACCATCAACCGTATTGAAGACTTGTGTTCTGAAAAGCTCTAATTACTGTCTATTTTATTTCGACAGGCTCCACAAAACTACTCCCACATGCAGAGGAACCCGCATGTTTTTTACCGACACGAGGTGATCAACCAACTGCAGTCAACCCATTCCTTGGTGACGCTAGTGGCGGATAATCTGGCAAAGTACATGGAGAAAGCGTCCAGTATCGCAGCAGGCAAGACTCATTTATGATGGCTGAGTTTCCACATCAGGCACACATTATATTGTCTATTTATGTTTCCTTTTCAGGGAAGAAAGATGTAGATATAAATGAATTTATCCCTGATGGCAGATACAACCACTCGCAGCAAGTCCAAGAACGGTTAACATTTTTAAGGTACTCTGACATGTCCATAACCTTACGTTTACTGCAGGAGTTAATCTCAAGGTTCTTTGTGTTTTCAAATGATATTTTTTCCTTTTCTGAACTTTTTAGATTTCTTTTAAAAGATGGACAACTGTGGCTTTGTGAACCTCAAGCTAAATTGGTAATGCAAAGTAGTTTGTGCTGTTTAAGATACTTTAAAGGGACATGACCACCTAGAAAACAGGAAAATAGTTATTATCTCAAAACACAAGCAAATGAACTGTTACTTTAATAGGGGATTCCGATAGACGATTGCTAAGATTTAAGCGAATGAAGATCGGAAATTTGGTGTATTTGAAAAACGTCCAGCGTAGACCGTTTCCAAATGTAAGCTGTATTTTGCATTTCATATCATGCTGAAATCATTCTTTACTACAGTGGACCCCGATTTTACGATCTTCGATTTAACGATACCCCCGATTTAACGTGTCGGGGTCCCGACGAAAAATACAGTAAAATGTATGAAACAGAAGCCCGATCTAACGATACTCGGTCGAACGATATTCCCAGTTTTACGATGGGACCCAAGCGTAAATTTGTTCACGCTACAACGATATAGATACGGTCTATGGTAAAAAAAGTAGAACAAAAAGTTGGCAATCATACAAAGCGTTATTTGTGAGTCTAGTCGTATTGCAGTAAATTGCTATAATAAAGTCAAATTACAAGTGAGGGCTCAAACCGCAAAACTGCTCGAGTCACGATGAGTGTTCAAGTCATGAAATACAGCCAAACTTCCTTGGTTTTCTATTTGCTGTATTTGCTCTGAACGGAAAAAAGTTATCCAAGCTGAAATCAAATATAAAATATCCGTTTTCTTGCGGGTCAAGTACTAGAAAGACAAAGTAACAGGTGTAGTCGGAATTCAAAGCGCGCGAGAAAAGCCGTCGACTGAGTTTGTCTCTCCGCTAGTCGGAGGTCAAATTATTCGCCCGCATTTTCCATTTATGCTTGTCACTAAACCTGCATCGATAAAAAATTATATAATTTAGAAATGAATTGAGAAATTTCCTTTTCGAAAACATATTGACCATTTCCCGAAAGAGAATAGTTTCTTGTTCGCGAATAATTTGACATCTGATAAACAACTCAGTAGTAGGCGGGTTCTTGCAAGTTTAGATCGCAATGTGAGTTTATTTATCATCCCAGGATCTGAAAAGTAAATTGCTATTTGAACATTATAATTTGTAAGATTCTAAGCTCATTTCTAAATTATTACATGTATCGATGCCTGCAGGTTTAGTGCCGAGTATAAAAGGGAAATGCGGGCGAATGATTTGACCTCCGACTAGCGGAGAGACAAACTCAGTCGACGGCTTTTCGTGCTTGACCCGCCAGAAAACGGACATCAGCTTAGATAACTTTTAGCCGCTCAGAGCAAATAGAAAACCTAGGAAGTTCCGCTGTATTTCATGACTTGAACACTCATCGTGACTCGAGCAGTTTTGTGGTTTAAGCCCGGCTCACTTGTAAAAAAACCCGCCTGTGATTGGCTAACGCGGGCGAAAGTATGCGAATTAATTATCGGGTGGCCATACTTGGGCTTCTCGCGCTGTAACCGGTTCCCGATAGAGCGGATTTCACATAACTGTCAATACTTGTTATGTAATTGCGATTGTTTTGCGTTCTCATTGGCTACTCGTTTTCTCAGCCAATCAAATTCTGTAGTAAATACAATTGTGTAATTACCTAGTAATTGGTTCGGCTTCGCAAGCAAGCAAGTCGTGATTTCTCTCGATTCTGATTGGCTACAGTGATTGCTCAATTGCAACTGTTTTCACGACAGTCATGTGAAAACCGCTCTATAACGACATTTTCAATTGCTTTGCGTTTATATCGTTTAATCGGGTGTACGTTTACTACGATACCCCGAAATTACGATACATTCTTGCAGCCCCCGTGGCATATCGCAAAATCGGGGTTCCACTGTAGTTTGAGTTATCATATGTCAAAATTTTTGTTTCCGCTGACCATGTCCTTTAGGATGAGTATTAGTCTAAATGATGATGATGAACTAGAAACTGTATTTTAAACATTGTTCTTTGCAGTATCTGATAACTAAAACAAGCAAACTGTCTGACATAAATCTACATTGTGTTTGTTAATCTGTTGTTGTAGATTTGGCAGTGTCTTGCAGAGAAAGCCATGTTTCCCTCAGATCGAGAATGCTGCTTTAAATGGTTTTCCAAGGTAACGCAAGATGACCCCAAGACAAATTGATTACCAGGGCCCGACATTAACTTTTTTCGCTAGACGCCATTAGCGACTAATTAAAACGTTTTCGTCGCCAAAATGCAAAGATTTAGTCGCCACATCAACGTGGATCTCAGCTGAACTCAGAAAGATGGGGTGCAATTTGGCGACTAGCTCTAAAATTTTGGTCGCCAACACCCAAATTTAGTCGCCATTGGCGACCTTATGGTCGCAGTGTCTGGCCCTGATTATCATTACTGCTCTATAACAATGCAAATATACAGTATATATTTTTTTGCTTTTGCCCTCCGTCACAAGATTTCCTGTTATTCTGTTTCAGTTGATGGGTGATGAACCTGACCTGGATCCTGAAATCAGTTTGTCATTTTTTGAGGGCAACGTCTTGAAACTTGATCCAGCACTTCTAACAGAAAATGGAATCAGGTGAGTAAACAACATCAAGTACCTTGATTCTTGTTAAAACTTTTAAATTTAGGAACATTAATCTACTATAATTGGGAAGCATGGTTGGCTAAACGTTACAGCGCTGGCCTCTCAACACTGTAACCCCAGATTGACTCCCGGCCCGGACAGAGGAGTTTTTTTTTGTTCGGATGGTAGTTAAACCTGGTTCAAATTGTGAGTTGAAGTTTGTTTTTCTGAGGTCCACATCGTTTGGATGAGACCGACAATAAACCCGTCTCGACTTCACAACCCTTCCCAGTTTTAGAAGGGACACTAAAGAACCACTGAGGAAGTAATAATCCATCCAGCAGTGATCACCTTCGGTGTCTGTTTTTATGGCCGCTTGGTAAAGTAGCGCCGTTGGGGCCAAGTGTAAATCAGCTTCCGAGCTGCAATGCTGGGAAGTGTACCATATAAACGGATCTCCACTTGAATGTTTTCGTTACACGTTTGTTTAGTCAACGGCCGTGTGTATATTTTTGTAATATTTCCTCTGTTTTCATTGCAGATGTTTTGAGAGGTTTTTCCGAGGTGTCAATATAAAAGAACGCAAGCTTGTTGCGAAGCGACGAGCCTACTTGATTGAGGATCTGAACCTAGTTGGAGTAGACTACCTCTGGCAGGTGAGGACTTAGGAGGACTTGAAATTACTCTTTCCAATACTTTTTTCCTGTCTAGCTCATCGAAAAGAGCACCGTTGAAACATTTGGAAATATCGAAGGTAACCCAGGTCCGTCTTGGGTTGCCTCTGGCTTTTTTTCTGGAATGTTTCCTATTCTCCCGGAGATAGGAAACGTTCAACGATAAAACCCTTGGGTTATGCGAGGATGCTGATTTGTTAGAGTGATCTGAGTTTCTATCGCCTCTCATAAATTTCTTTACATGAGGCTGGTCTGAAAAAGGTTCTTACCGGCACGAGTTCATTCCGGTTGCTGACCCGACACGAACAACTTTCGAGTCCGTACCTTTCTCACGTAACACGATCAAAAAGGTTGTGATTACATGATCGCTCTGAGTTCGTACCGGTCTCATGTAATCACCGCCTAACTTATGAGGTGTTTGAATCTCATGCCACGATGTATTTGGAAACTGGTTCAAAAGTCTGACACTTTATTTGCTACAAGATGGAACAAAAACGTGTTGCTAAACTATTGTGTTGCTCAATAGGTAGTGCTTCACAGTTCAGATGAAATAGCGACCAGAGCTATTGAACTCATAAAAGAGACATATACTAATCTAGGACCAAGTCTTAGAGCTAAACAGGTTAGTTCGAATGGCTGATGGGTTTTTCCCCTTAGCACTGTCGACCAATCACAACCGATAGAAATGACAACTTGCTGTTTGAATAGCTTCAACTTGTTGTGGAAGGATTTCCTGTGCAGGCGATCAGAGTTGTTAGAAATTACAAACAACTTACTGTGGAATGGCTTACCTGTCAGTCGATCAAATTGTGTAGTAGTTACAAATTACTGCTGAATGGTTTCCCTGACAGTCGTTCAGATTTACTGTGGAATGGCTTACCTGTCAGTCGATCAAAATTGTTAATAGAGCGGATTTCACATGACTGTCGTGAAAACAATTGCAATTGAGCAATCACTAGCCAATCAGAATCGAGAGAAATCACCACTTGCTCCTAAATGGCTTTTCTCTCAGCCAATCACAAGCCGAACCAATTACTAAGTAATTACGCAATTGTATTTACTAAAGAATTTGATTGGCTGAGAAAAACGAGTAGCCAATGAGAACGCAAAGCAATCGCAATTCGAAATCCGCTCTAGTAGTTACAAATTACTGCTGAATGGTTTCCCTGGCAGTCGTTCAGATTTACTGTGGAATGGCTTTCCTGGTGGTCAGTAAGAATCGCTAGCAACTACAACTTGTTGTCAACTGGCCTTTTTCTGCTCAAACAGAAAAAAACTATTTCTTTACTAAAGTGCTAAGTGAGGGTGTGCTCAGCTTTTCAAGAAGAGAACAAAACCAGAATATTTTGGTAGGCACGTGAAAACTGTTGAATGATGTTCATCTTCTGATTTGTCTTTTCAGGTGGAAATTCACGACAAATTTATCCAGACGTGTACAGGAAAAATACAGGATTCGGCTAAATTATTCACAACAGCAGCGCCCCACAAGGAAGCTGACAAAGAAATAGAAATCAGCGGGGTGAATCTGCGGCAGGAGGCCACGAAAGTTGTCCGGTGTTTGACAGTTTTGAAGGAGTATGTAGCGGAGTGTGATGATGACCACATGGAGGAACGAGCAATTCTTCCACACGGAAGGTGAGTGGGAATTTTCCAGTTATCTTTTTGGCAAATGCAAAGCAACGGTCTTCTTTGTATTCGGTTTGCTTTTATTTACCTCGTCGTGGCTTAAAGGGAGGCTGACACGCAACTGCGCAGCTGTTCTGCGCATCTCAAAACAAAGAAGTATCGTCCCGTAACGATGGCCAGCGAAGGCTGAAAACCACGAAAAAAATCCGTTTTAATCTCGCTATTTCTCGGTCCATCCGACCAAATGTTTACGTTTTACATATTCTTCAATAGTTTTCTGATATGATGGTCTAAATAGTTTTGCTCAGTGATCGTTCCTGGAGCATGCGCGTATCGTGACAGCCTCCCTTTAAATCGTGCAGTTTCACTCAGCAGCGTTCGTGTTGGCACATCGAGATTTATAGACACTTTAATTGGCTTAATTTGCAAATTGTCTATGTG
The DNA here is from genome assembly GCA_033964015.1 of Scolanthus callimorphus. NCBI lineage: Eukaryota > Metazoa > Cnidaria > Anthozoa > Actiniaria > Edwardsiidae > Scolanthus > Scolanthus callimorphus. The sequence goes on from CM066923.1 coordinate 21,180,633, forward strand.
GGAAAAAATGACAGTGCAAACAAAGCTGTGCTGTATTAGCATAATGCGAGATATACTAGTTATACAATGCTTTCGAGTGGCATACTGCAGAATTTCCCACTTGTGACTTGTATTTTCTGGTATACACACGAGCTTATTGTAAGAAAATGTGATAAGTGACAAGTGGGATATTCTGCAGTATGCCACGAGAATTCATTGTATAACTAGTATATCTATATATAACTATTTAATACCATGCTAAAGAAAACTTTAAGACAGCGTTTTACTTAAATGCAGTGCAAGATGAGAAGGTTGAGTGGAATACCGCCGAATATACAACGCCATTCCTGCTTTCTGATTGGCTGTATTTTCTGTGGCGTAGTATAAATACATGTATATGCGTATACACGTATTTCAACAAAGTTGCATTCTGTTTTACATGTTGCGTTATGCGCACAAAGCGCCATCATAAACATACGGTGCATTTCCTGCTTCTGATAGCGTAATGATGGTTCTGGTGTGACATTTTATTATTTGAACCTCAAATGTGGCTGGCACGTGGCAGGCCATGTACCAGCAACCATTTTTAACCCTCTGCAGGCTACAAAGCGTTGTTCACAAAGTGGAACCTTTTAGGAAGCTGGCGTATCACACCCCAAAAGTGCTGTATCTCAGCACTATGTCCAACGGACTTGTAGAAGACGGAACGTGGTATGACCTTAGAGCAGATTTCATATCACTGTGAAAAGTACCGTGACACGGCGCGGTACGGTCGCGGTGGCGGTACGGAACCTCGCCTGCTGTAGCCTGCTTGCAGGCGGTACTGAGTGTTTTTATCGCGTAAAACCCGGTCCGTTCGCTGATCGGACGCCATTTTGGAATTTTGAGACGCGCGGTCCCGGGGTCGAGCGCGCGCGCCTCAAAATTTGAAGATGGCCTCCGATCAGCGAACGGACCGGGGTTTCCGCGATAAAAACACTCAGTACCGCCTGCAAGTGGGCTAGGCCTGCTGTAGATACGGAATGAAACCGCGTAGTCGCGGTACCGTCACGGTCGCGGCGCGGTACAACCCTTCGCGGCACTTTTCACAGTCATACGAAATCTGCTCTAGTAAGAGTATGACCTTACTATTGGTGCATTTTTGTTTCAGAGCCTGTCGAGGGCGGCATGTGTCTCTAATTGTGCGATTCCCATCGCATGGTCGACAAGGCGAAGAGTTTGAAATCTGGTCTCATTCCAATGAATCGCTTGCTTCCATCAGAAGGCATATTCTTAGCAGGTAGGAACTCTCATTATCTGTGCTATTATTATATTTGACACTATTCACGGGAGCGCGCTTTGACTGGCTGAACACACGTGCTGGCTTCCTGATCCAATGCACGCCGTATGAATGCAAGTGTAGCTGCTGCTTGATAAACCACACTTGTGACAGTTGACATGTTTATTTTACTAAGTTTCAAAGTCTAACTCAACTCACAAACGCTGTGAAAGTAGGTTTTCTAAAACAGAAAATATAGAACAATCTAAGTACAACTTAAGCAACGTTACGAAGCAGCAAATCGAGCAAATACAAGCAAACAAACTTACCGACTTTTGACCAGAAACGTTCACAACGAACAAGCAGCAACTGACTTAAAAATATGGCGGGGGACGCGGTACATACGTCACATACGTCAGGAACGCCTGACTAAACGAACGGATACGAACTGACGCCGAATGCATACGACAACTCACGAATGCAATACGAACGCCAAATCTACAAACGAAAACAACAAACGCCGCGCGAACTAACAAACATGTTACAATCTAAACAGATAAACATAAAATGCACAATTTAGTGGCTACAGAAAGATTCATTGCAAAGCGACAGTATAGGTAGCATGTTTTTTTAAAAAGTATTTTGAAACAGTTTTACTTTTTTGATTGAGTACTTAATGTTGATTGTTCATTGTTTGACTACCGGTATGTTTATTTTTCTGTTGCAGAATAAAAGTGTCTTCTCAAGCTACCAAGGTGGACCTCTATGTAAATGGTGAACTACTTTGTCCGTCAGATGACAGGAGATTAGTACTTCAAGTTCCCCTTAGAGACCGAACTGTAAGTGAACATTTGAACGTAATGTACAATCTTGAAACATTCTGTGGTCGCAACAGATGCTGGTGTCTCCATCTTACCCTAGGCTGAGGTCAGACTTGCGCTAGAGATTTTGCTTTAACAATGCTAATTAAGTTAGCCAAGCGCGTGCTTAAAAACCTGCGGGGAGCCAGGTCGGGTTGTAGCTTAATGAACTGTCATGTGTCTGTCATAACCTACAGCTTGCCTGGTTGTTTGCTAAAAATACAAAACACAGACATCTAGTCATGACATCAAAGACTGAACGCATGCTGAAGACAACTCTCGAACGACTGATCAAACTCTCAAAAGAGAGATCGAACTCGAAAACGAGCCGAGGCTCATGTTGCAGTGAATGTTTCAGCTCACTTTGAAAGACAACTGTCAAATGTTGTTTGCTTAGCACGGCTCAAGTCTACTTTTTGCGGACTTCAAACGTACTGTGGCCCCTTTGACAAATTAGCCAATCATACCAAGTTTCAAGCACATATCCTGGCTATCCGTTAGACTGGCCAGACTTCTAGCACGACTCTAGCGCGCTGTGTCTATGGCAAGATATCTAAGCACGGCATCTCTACCTCAAGTCTGACCGCAACCTTAGCCACCCTCTCTACTGGCTTTTTCATCGCAATCTTCTGGAAAGCCAGATTCCTTTGAATTTATGCCTATGATCGCAACAAAAACTTTACCCCGAATCTTCATTAACTACTAGTACTACAGGCATTTCCTTTACGTGAACCCTGTCCACAGCCAGCTCGTGTGAATGAGTAAAAACTGAACTAAACTTGTTTTTCTTTACAGCTTATCACCGCCAAAATTGGCCCCATCAACAGCTCAATGCCATCCTCCCCTGACTCATCGTCTGAGTCCTCTACTGGCTCCACCGCTGCTGCTCTAGACGGGCCAAACTTGGATGCTGAGAACTGTCTACCGGGCGTGGTAAGGGCCGTAATCCTTGTATGTAGGACATTTTGTTCACTAATAGAAAGATCGACGAACAGCTTAGTTCTAGTTGCTGAAGCATTCGACGTTTCTGAAATAAAAATGTTAGTGTTCAGTTTTGAATAGACAAAATCGGCTAACGGTGTTAACATATTCCCACCCCATTCAGATCACCGAACGATTCATTTGGGAGGTTAGAATTGTTAAATTTCTCACACACGACCAAGTTTGTACAAGTATGTATGAAATGAACAATGGTATCCTCCCTATATCACTATGACGTCATGGTTTGTTTACATGAACAAAATAGCTGAAATTTGGTTCAAATAAAAGTTCCATTCGAGAACTTTGATTTACATCATGAATGGCATTTTTATGATGTTTTGGTCATTCTTAAATGCTGCTGTCCCCTCTGGCGACCATGATTCATAGCGCTAAAACAATAGTGTTTTGATATGACGTCATAGTGAAATAGGTCAAATGGTGATCTGAAAAGGGTGGCAACAAGATATAAACACACTTGCGTCGTAATCCCAGCCCTTCTTTGAATCATTAGTACCTGAATGCAGAATCAAAGTGTCTCAATCCTAGTCTTAGTCGTAGACGTCTATCCTCACGACTACGGTTAGATACTCTTCTGACTATGAATCGCGTTCACACCTGATAACTGTGTTAACCGTTGACCATGAATGGGAGAGGACGCTTGGTGTGAACGGCTGGAAAAGGTTGGAAACGCAAAGGCAAATACACGAAGCAGTAATGGTGTATAAATCTTTTAATGGTCTTGTACCAACCTATTTGCAATCCGTCTGTACAGAAAGGAGTACTATAACTGAACGCGAACTGAGAGACACCGTGGGCAAACTTGCTGTTCCTTTGCCCAGCACAAACTTCCTAAAAAATAGTTTCAGTTACCAAGGTGCGGTGCTTTGGAACAGCTTACCACCTGATTTACGGCAATCACAAACTCTCAATGGTTTTCGAATCGGTTGCCGACGTCATTTTACATGATTTTAACATTTTTACTTTTCATGTAAAGCAGAGTTTATATAAATATTCATAGTTAGAATAGAATAGATTAGATTGTTATTATTAGTATTGTATTTATTATCATTAGTTGTTGTTATTATTATATGTGGTTTTAGTCTGATGAATTTACCGTGTATAAATAAAGTTACTATCTATCTATCTATCTATCTATCTACATTTTGCGTACAAGTGCTTCATTCTTCATTTAGTAAATAATTTATTTATCCTCGCCTGTACGTGTATGGGCCAGCTTTAGACGATTGAGTTAGCACCAGTTATGTCGATGTGTGACATTTTTTTTTTATCCCATTTCAGATCTTATCAAAGCGACACAATTTTCTAAAGTATCTTGTCCACTTAGCTGATCTTGGAATTGAAAATAATATATCAGAGTTACGTGATATTGTACGGCAACTCCTAGACCTGATCCCCTCAGGTGAGAACATGTTTAACTTGACCGCTTTGTTTTTAGTATCAAAAAGTTTACATAGAAACTATTGCACTACAGCGCATTTCAGATGACTGTCGTTTCTGATTGGCTTAGTGTACTTTCTTCGTCCCCTGATTGGTGTGTTGTTGAATGGCTTTCGTTTCTGATTGGCTAAGTGTACTTCTTCGTTCCCTGATTGGTTTGTTGTTGGATGGGTTTCGTTTCTGGTTGGCTAAGTGTATTTTCTTCGTCCCCTGCTTGGTTTGTTGTTGAATGGGTTTCGTTTCTGATTGGCTAAGTGTACTTTCTTCGTCCCCTGATTGGTTTTTTGTTGAATGGGTTTCGTTTCTGGTTGGCTAAGTGTACTTTCTTCGACCCCTGATTGGTTGGTTGTTGAATGGGTCTCGTTTCTCATTGGCTAAGTGTATTTTCTTCGTCCCCTGATTGGTTTGTTGTTGAATGCGTTTCGTTTCTGATTGGCTAAGTGTACTTTCTTCGTTCCCTGATTGGTTTGTTGTTGAATGGGTTTCGTTTCTGACTGGCTAAGTGTACTTACTCTGCTTTTAGTTTCCACACTCATCTGAAATCCGCCCTAATACACGCGTTTTGTGTTTCGTTATTTCCATATTGTGGAGAAGATAAATAATATTTGTTTTCGATCCTGTCTTATGCGTTTTGTATTTTATTTCCAGATACGCACACTGTGGAGAAGATAAGGAATGTTTGTCGTGATCACGCGGAAAACGGCGCCAAGGCAGCCACACAGTCATTAGATACTATATTTTTTATTAATTCACCCATGCAAGCACTGTACAATTTAGAGGTATGTAGAGTTAAGGCTCGTTCACACGGCGCGATTTCAGCTGCGCTCTGAGGTGCGATTTCTGTGGCGATCCCATGGCGATGTCATATCGCGCGGTGTGAACGGCCGGCGATCTTATGGAGATTTCACTTGCGATGTCTCCGCGACGTAGCAGGCGTCTTGAACATGTTCCAGTTCCACTGCGATGCGGGTGCGATTTCTTCAGATCGCCAACAAACTGACAAATATCGCAGGGCCAAATCGCCGGCCGTTCACACCGCGCGATATGACGTCGACGATCGCCGCAAAAATCGCACCTCAAATCGCGCCGTGTTAACGAGCCCTTAAATAACTTTCAGGAAGTACTCCTTTGAGTAGGACCCGGTGCATTTTGATCTCGTGGCGATGTCATATAGCTCGTTGGAACGGCCTTGGATTTGGCACTGCGATATTTGTCAGTTTGATGGCGATATGAAGAAATCGCGTCAGCATTGGGGTATTAGCTCTCGGAAGTCTAGCCTGCTGGCAAGCGTTGGAGAGTAGTTTTAGGTCACGAAACCCGTGTTCGCTTTCACGTGGCCGCCATCTTGGATTTTTTCGAAAGCAAACTCGGGTTTCTCGGCATAAAACTACTCTCCAACGCCTGCGAGCAGGCTATCGGAAGTCTAACTAAATTTGACTGATAAACCTACCACAAAACAATGGAGACACAAGAATAGAATGAGATATAGCGCTGTTCACGCTGACGTCATCCATTGTTATTAATGTGCCAACCAGAGATCGATTGGTTCACAGAACAAAGGGCGCTATTCAATCTATGGTTGGCACATTAGCACTAGAATGGCAATGTTGATAAACAGTGAATAGCGCTATAGTAGAACAATAAGTTACATCAAGCCAATAGCGTTAGATCGTCCGATTAAGCTGCTAAACTGCTGTCGCATCGCAGTGGAATTTGTGCATGCTCAAAACGCGTACAATTGAAAACGCCATAAGGTTGAAAGCTGTTCACACGGCGCGATGTGGCTTCGCCTTGAGATCGCCACAGAAAAAGCACCTTAAATCGTAGCATGTGTTCTGCGCTCTAGTCTAGTGTAAACCAGTCCACACCGAAGAGCAATTCTTGTTTTGAAGTTCGATATATATTGTTTCTTTGCAGTTGGCGTATTCGCTGTTAATGCCTGCTGCCTCATTATCACAAGAATCAACATTTGAATTTCAAGTAAGTTTGGGGTTTGGGATTCCTTTGTGGCAAAGGTGTAAAGAGCATTCTCGTACCCAGAGCTCCCGGCTCGTATGCTCGCAGGGGAGGCTCCGGGGACATCCAATTGAGGGCCTTCGCTAATTGGCGGATTTTGAATGTTGGGGCATGCGCAAAAAGTTGTTTCTCTCAACATTCTCGTACCCAGAGCTCCCCGGTTCGTCTGCTCGCAGGGGAGGCTCTGGTGACATCCATTTGAGGACCTGTGCTGATTGGCTGGTTTTGAACGTTGGTGCATGCGCAGAAATATCTTTCTCTCAGCGGCTCTGTATTAAATCTCGCGCATGCGTCAATGGCTGTCACGACAGCCTCCCCCGCGAAGTGACGAGCCGGGGAGCTCTGGGTTCGAGATTATGTAGAGAGTTGCTCATGCCACAGGAATAACATCCTTACTCTATGAAATTAGAATATTTCCAGATACGAGAGCTTGTTTGATCATGAGTTCATGACGATGATTGTTTATTGTGCTAACGACGCGTTGTATTTGTTTGTCCTTTCCAGGTCGATTTCCTCAAAAGTGCAGGAATCCCATGTGTAATTAGTATGTTAACAAATTCAGAGTTTCTCAGCAAAGCTGATGTTATTATTAAGAGGTACGTATATTTAGCAGTTTCGTTCGCGATAACAACACTAGAGTCAGGTTGTGACGGTGCCGCCATTTTGCTTCAATTCAATTCAATTTATTTGCCTTTTCTTTTACATTTACAGTTATACATAAAAAAAAACCCGGCAAAGCAGAAAAAAGCAATGAGCCAATCAACTTTTTGGCTCTAAAACAAATAAGGAGTACTTAATTTTTGGTAGTTTGGTCAACTTTTGTACCATAAATCCCAGCATCAGGCTTCGCTTTCCAACATGAGCAAAACCCGCGCCCTGCTTGGCCTCGTTTCCATGCTGAATAAATCGGCTGCAAAATTCAAGATGGCGCTTGTGTATTAACAAAGGCGAATGGGCAGTGGCATTTAAGATTTCTGCAGACAATCCCTGTGCTAGTTAGTGATTACTACTAGACGTCTTATGTAGGAAAATTGTCGACTGTTTTTAGTGCTAACGTAGTAGAGAATAGGAAGGTAAAACTTCATTTGTACACGCTTGCCCCGACAACTACAATAAAAAGCTGATCTCCACAGGGGGAGATCATTACTTATAGTGTACATTTAAAGCTAATACTAATAGAGAAAAATCTGACAATAATAACTATCCTAAGGTAGAAACTTCTAAGAATTGATATCAAGGGTGAAAGTGTGAGCATTAATTGCTTTTAAAAAGTTTGACATTGTCTTGTAATACAGGCATCAAGAGTTCCAAACTCGCGGTGCGCGAACAATGCATCAATAGTGTTGAACAATGGAAAAAAGTGAGCCCCTTGCTATCAAACACAGCTTTGGGCTCACTTTTTTCCTTTGTTCAACACTAATGATGCATTGTTCACGCACCGCGAGTCTGGAACTCTTGTACCTGTCTCTCGACAAGCTTCCGGGAGGGAATTCCAAATTTTTGCTCCATCATAGCCAAAACTTGAGAAGTACTGCGCATCTATGTACGAGATACACGAATATTTATCTTGATGCTTTCTCGACAGAACCGCTTTTAACTCGCTACTAAAGCTCAGCAAATTACTGTTCACTGTCATCGGCCACGCCCAAGTGACGGTAGTAGCAGAGGCTATCCACCCGACAGAGCCCCCTTCCCCCTCACAGCCGCTCCCTCCCTTCTCGGCCAGTGTACATAACGCCGCGGTGGTGCTCCAGCAAGCACTGCACTTCATCCCCAACCCCAACACAGAGTGTATGCTGAAGAATGTGGCGGTACGACTAGCAAGGAAAATGGGCAAGGCGGTAAGTCGAGCAGGAGTGTAGTTGAAGAGCCTGTGTCAGCCGCCATTTTGACAGCATAGCAACATACCAAGTCGGAGAAAGCATCCATTTCCATCGGCTGATTTAGAGAATATAGAGCAATTGGTAAATCAAACCTGAAGCTTTGTTTTTAAACGTTTATTTAGATATTTCTACACGCAATTCGTCTTCTAATATCGAACAAAAATAATCACAAGGGAGTGGCTGACACGGGCTCTTTAATCTAGAATTGGACCTTCGTTCTCTCCAGAAAAGTCGCCTCTAAAAATCTAGAGCATGCTTATTTAGAAAGCACTGACCATAGAGACGGTGACTTTTCTTGGAGAACGAGCAGGGCCCAGTTCTGGACTAGAGTTTAGTCAGTTGTTTTGCGCACGATCACCATGTTGAATGTTTTGGCCGGCACGAGAATGTAGAAAGTGGGTTTATAGAACCACCCTTTTGAGACCGTTGCTTGTCGGCATGTAACTAAAAATAGCCATAAAAACCTCCAGTGTATAATGGGAAACGCCTGGACTGTTCATGCTGTGTGAACAACCAAACTGTCTGGTCTAGAGCAACGGTACACTATCGCCCAACTGTCATACACCTAATTCAGTAAAGGTTGCTTTGGTCATTGGTCTTTGGTCATTGAACGCCTTTGTTTCGTGGTCACTGAAGCAAAAAAATCCTTTGTTTCGCGCTAAAATTGAAAGACCAAAGACCAAAGCAACCTTTGTTGAATTAGGTGTATACAGGGTTCCCAAGGGTCCTTGAAAACCTGGAAAGTCCTGGAATTTGAAATGTCCTTTTCCAGGCCTTGAAAGTCCTGGTATTTTAAAAAAATATGCCAAGGTCCTTAAAAGTCCTGGAAAAATTTTCTACAAATGAGTTCTGGGAAATGTTGTAACAATACAAGTTATTAATAAACAAAATAGAGATTGCAAAATTAAATGTTTGTCGGATGTCATCAATGAAACCAAAATGTCAAGATGTGCGCCGATGCAGCATATGCTTTTTTTCGGTATGCAAGGTCCTTAATTTTTTGAAAATTTCTTGAAAGTCCTGGGATTTTAACAGCTTCAAAACGTGGGAACCCTGTTATATGCAGGTTTGAACAACAGGGAATTTCTTCAGAAACCCACTCATACGAGAAGCTGATTTTTCCCATTGCACAAGAAGGGTGAGTGTTCGAAGTTCACTTAGACATTTCTCAGTCTATAATGGGAAATTCATCTTTTCACATGACTGGGTTTCTGCAGAAATTTCCTGTGAATAACTGCAGCTGCTCTTGTCATTTTTAGGCGACCGGTCATGTGCCTGATCTGAGTGTTATACGAGCGATCCAAAGATTAGCCTGGATCTGTTCTGCCGGCGTGCTGCACCTCTTAGACGCCAGCTTCGAGGATATCCATAGAGCGCATGAAAAGGTAGGTTTGTTTGTTTGTTTGTTCGTTCGTTTCTTTGTTTTCTCGCCTTATGTTTGTTGTACTATATAGCGGTGCAATGACTTGAATTTTAATTTTCACTGTAGCCATCAGGGAGGATCCTAGAACATGACGATGTACTTGTAGCCAAAGAAGCGTTAGAGGTGAGCTGTAAGACTAACTTCTAGTCGGGAAATAGTGAAGTTTGGTCGCCAAAATAGAAAACTGGTCGCCATGTTTTTTCTCCCGAACTATTGCTTTTGACAGCTAATTTTCTGATGGGATGTTTTTTAAAACCTACAGACTGGAAAGGTAAGTCGCCATTTGGCGACAAGGTTGAAATGTTTGCTGGCAAAACCCTAAATTCTGTCGCCATTGGCGACCATAAGGCCGCAATGTCTGGCCCTTGAATCCAAGAACGAAGAGCTCATACCTGGAAAAGCTTCCAGTTTGAATATTGCACCGATGCTTTATGTGTGTTGGGGTGCGAGGGACTGCAAACTTACTCGGCAGTTTTAACACTAATATCACCGAGCATGGCAGTGTTGTAATATCAAAGGCGCCTTTTCCAAGTGTATGTTAACTCTATATTTCCAAGGACTGAGATCCTCCTCCTCCTCTCTTCTGCAATGACGATTTAGTTATCAATAGTAGGGGAGAACTAAAACTTGTTATTTCTGTCAATCCCAAAGGTTCTCGCGGTGTGTTTAGCTCTGTGTCCTGCTGCTATCGACTCGCTCAGTAAAGACAAGTCCTGGCAGTGCTTTGTCATAGATCTTCTTATTCTCTGTCCCAACCGGTAGGTATTTAACCACATTGCATATAGTGATCGCGCCCTTGTCGCACTAAAGGTTTTCCCCTTTTAGTCAAATTACCCTAGTAATCTATTATCAATGCTTCGTTCTGATTGGCTGAGCTTCTAGTAGGCTATAAGTTATAGCCTACTAGTAGCGATTTTTTTTGGCTCAGGCTCGTGCACGAGGCAAACGAGGGTAATGCTTACTGACACAATTGGCTACAGGTTTCATACTGCTGGGAATAGCTGGTCGCCTGTGATTGAGAACAGAGAAAAACGATCGAGGTCTTACGACCGGAAATTCTCGACGCTCTCCCATATGAAAATCACGTCAGTGACAGCGATTTCTGAGCCGTCAGTTTTGATACTTGTTTCAATAACATGCATTTGTTTTGTTGTTGTCAGAGCCGTGCGTTTCAGTGCGTCGGAGCAGTTCTTCCTGATGGCCACCAGATGTTCGCCTGGTCACAGACCCACAGTCTTCTTCATTACTCTTCTCTTCACTGTGCTCATGGTACGTGAAATGTTTTGTAACAGAGATTAGAAAATAACACCTATGTTGTATTGTGGATGTGCGCATTCTGATTGGTTAAAAGGCGTGTTTGTAAGAGACCTGAGAAACACGATTGTCACGCAACGCTGTCGCGCGTGTGTATGTTATTTTCTAAAAGCAATAAAAATACTTTCTGCGTGCTCTCTGGTTCTTACAAACACTCGGGGAATGTTGGTCGAACTGATAAAGTTTTGAAGTTTTGATCAGTTCTCCCAACATCCTCCTCGTGTTTGTAAGAAAGCAGAGAGCACGCGGAAAGTACTTTTATTGCTTAATAATAGTATCCACCCTCTACGTGGTAACCTAGAGGGGAGGGAAGGCGGAAGATGTTTCTCCCATCAAGGCCATAGAAAGCATTGAGCATTGGCCAGAGAGTAGAGCAGATTTCGTACGGAACACGGTACGGAACGGAACCTCGCCTACTCGTGAACGTGCAGCGAATCACATCGCGTGAAATGACTGATAAACCAATGAGAATGCTTAGACACGGCACGGTACAATACCGTTACGGTGTACACACACCACGGAACGCACCGTAACGTTTTCACAGTCATACAAAATCTGCTCTACTATGCACTAACAATGCGTTGTCCTTGTGATGAGACCATTGTCAGTGCCAGGGAAAGGCTATTTTGGCGGTTCTCCCGTGTACGAACCTGAAACAACTCGCTGCGTCACAAAAACTTCCTTTGTTTCGTAGAACGAATCATGACGAAAGGAGAGAGAGCTGAACACAAAGGTTTCATGTGGGAATGGTTCTGCGGAACCGCTATTTTGCTCACTTACGCGTTTCAATTTGTGTTTTTTTAGAACACTGTCAAGGAGCACCCTTCCTCTTCTCATGATTACTTCAATCTGCTTTGTAGGTACGTGAAATACAGGTTAAACAGCAGGTTAAATAGTTGAATAGCGCTATATAATGATTGAATTACTTTTATTTTTATTATTCATTGATATTTCAGATTACTTAATCACGCCTTCTTCACTCATTGTCCTCTGCCCACCGCTGAAGTACTTCTTAAGAATGAAATTACGTGGCTGAAAAAGACCAAGGTTTGTAAACCGTGGATACTTGATTCACTCAGAGCAGCTACACAATCGTTGCTTGATGGCGTCCAATTAATTTCTTGCCCTCTAATATCTTTCTCTCAAATTAGCCAATCAGAACTATTTCTCTTGCATGGCCGAACGAAAAATAATGCATTTGAGCATAAATATTTTTCGATCTCCTCAGAACAATCTTGCCTTATGTCAAATGAATGTAAACTGAGTTTGCCTTGTACGAAGATAAAATCTAGTTTTTGCTCCCCAAGACTGCAAAATTTCTCGCTGGACCTAGGAACGTCCATTCTCTTACCCAAAGCTCCTCGGCTCGTTATCTCGCGGGGGAGGCTCTGGTGACAGCCATTGAAGCGTGCGCGAGATTTGATACAGAGCCGTTGAGAGAAACAGCTTTCTGCGCACGCCCAGCGTTCAAAATCGGCCAATCAGCGAAGGCCCCCAAATGGCTGTCCCCAGAGCATCCCCTGCGAGGTTACGAGAATGAGGAACGTTTAGATTTGACAATTGACAAACGATCTTTTGCGCATCGTTAGTTGAGATCAGCTGGATGTTTATTATTTATTTTTCTTTGTTTTGTTCTCCTGCAGGACTCTGTGCTGGCAGCTGAGGATGGGGTCAACCCTGTAGACGAGTCGCTCTTAGAAGGTCACCTTGGCATTACTAGAGAACTGCTGCTATTCCAAAGCCCGCAGAGCAAGCTATCTATAGGATCACAGACGGGGGGAGCAAATTTAATTAAGGTATTTATGCCCGGTTTGTCTTGATGTCACAACAACAATAGTAACAGCATCCACAACACCAGCAATGAAGACATCAGCAACGAAAACCACATCAGCGTTTATTTAAACAATTTATTATATAAACTGTGATGTTTTATCAGTGTTTCAGCTGCTGATTCCCACTATTGCGGATTCATCCATTCATCATTTTTTCGCCAAAATAGTGTTGACCATAAATTAAAAGATGCGCTCACTCGTGAGAGTTCAAAATTTTGAACACTCAAGATAAATTCCATATCTTCGTGCGCCCTTGTATAATTCCCTGAACGTCAGTAGCTGTAACTACTTAGGCAACATCTACAATAGAAAAAAACCTCTGCAAAAGCAATAAATATCAGTAACAAAAGCGATAACATTACTCTGCTCTACCCAGCGAGCAGAGGTTTTTTCTGTCAGTTGTTTTATTAGATAGCAAAGTTGTAACTAAAAAAAAAACCGCGCGAAATACCAGACACGCGAACAACTAATAAAAGACTGACAGAATAAAACCTGATCGCAGGGCTATTCAGCACTAGCAACAACAGGCAACAAGAAAAGCAGCTGTAGTAACAACGACAGTCACAGCAACATCAAGCAGAAGATACTAGCATCACTAATGACAACAATGTTGGTTTGTTTACTTTTAGGAACTTGTAGAAGACTTTATATTCCCTGCTTCCAAGATAGTGCTAGAGGCAAGCAACGGCAACAGTAAGTAGCTTCTCGTGGTTCCCAAGTAGAATGGACGATTCCAGCTATTAGCGCGCGCTCTCTCTGTTTGGATTGTAACGCAACTACCAGAATGCAACGCGCGTAGCCACTTAGTTCGTGAAGTGTAGCACAACTACCGACATGCACCGCGCGCGTTCATTATAGCTGGAAGTTCAGAAACTTGCACTTTATTTTAGCACAGTCAGCTCTGTTGTAAACATATCACTGAATGTTTTCCCCGCTTTTCTGTAGTTGACGTGTGGAACCGTCGAGTAACACCCGTGTGCTCCACCCCTCCCACCTTAGTAGCCGGGTTTGATCTCTTGGTGGCTCTGTGTACGGGATGCATGCAGAACCTACGCCTCCTGGCCGACATCCTCGCGGACATGTACTACTCAGGTAAAGGTTGTCTACTTTGATTCCCTTCACCAAGGGTGTTTACCACTGGTCAAGAAAAACCGAGATTCCGAGGGTACCAATGTTTTTTCCGGTTGGGACGAGTTAGCAAGTTCAGAGGTTGTCCCGCCATTTCGGTTGGAACAACCGATCGGAATGGTTTGTACCATTGGCATTCCAACCGGTTTGATGACCAAATAAGGTAACCCATTCGAACCGAAATGCGAATTAGCGAATGGTGAGCGCCATTCCACTCGGTATTTCATCCCAACCGGAATGTTTTGTACCATTGAACGCGGATCAAACTAACCATTGGTAAGCACCCCAAGTTACCTAAAGCGTAGACATTTATAGAGCGCAATAATTTACACGAGTTGTTCATTTGATCTCAGACATCTCGCCTGTGACGGAATGGGAACACTTGCCCCCTATCGGACCACGCCCATATAAGGGGTACGTGGGCTTGAAGAACGCCGGTGCGACTTGTTATATGAACTCTGTTATCCAGCAGGTAAGTCTCATGTTTGTACTTATGACAATAGGTAGGTAACGGATCTAAAATGAAACATTCCATTTGAGATCAACAATATTTAACAGAAGAACAATATGTATCTGTTCTCAGTTATTCATGATCCCTGAGCTCCGTAAAGGAGTCCTACTAGTCGAGGGCGCAGTCAGTGATGATGACGAGGACATCTCGGGTGATCTGGAGGAGAAGGCCGAGAGCGAGAGCACTGTCGACACAGGGTACCAGTCAGAGGAGAGCAGGGATAATGACAAAGAGAGTAGTGGGGGAGGGGAGGTACGGGACAAGGCACAAGAGCAGAAGAACTACCAGATTGGCGTGCTGAGGCAGATCCAGTACATCTTTGGCCATCTCGCACAGAGCCAGCTACAATTCCATATTCCGAAGGGATTCTGGAAGACGTTCAAGTAAGTAATGGGTCACACAGTGATGATTTAAGAGACTGTACGGGGTAATACTGAATAAACAGTTGATGGATTTTTAAAAGGAACGAATAAACACTTCCGTTCGTTATACTAAGGGATTCTAGAAGACGTTAAGTAAGTTATCTGTGGTCACACAGGATGTGATTTTAGATACTCCCTAAAGGCGATACTGAAAAATAGTTGATGGATTTTAAAAGGAACGAATGAACATTTCAAACACTTACCGTATCCTATGCCACATATTTTATACAATGGTTCCCTCTCCTATGACTTGTGCCCCTCCCTATACGCGCCCAATCCATAAGGGCGCATTCATCCATCTGCATTGGTAAAGTTAGGGAAGCAAATGCTATATTTTCCATGGAATTAATGGGGAGGTGAAATTCGTGTGCAGTTTCTAGATAATTATTTCTTGACGCATAACTAAAACACTCCGTTAGCTTTCCAGTTGTTCTTGGTAGACTTTGCCTCTTTAGTTTTCTAGACATTATGGAAAACAGTGTTTAGTCTGTTGCATGAAGTTACAAATAAATTGATTTCTTGAAATCGGCGCCGTCGGCCGTCATCGTGCTGTATTCAGTTACTTCTATTATTTTTACGAAATCTGCGATTTTCTGTTTGTTGATCCAGATTTCTAGGCGAGCCGGTGAACCTTCGTGAGCAGCACGACGCGCTAGAATTCTTTAATAACTTGGTTGACAACCTTGACGAGGGACTCAAGGCGCTGAGCAAAGACCCCATCTTTTCCACGATCCTTGGTGGTGCTTTTGCTGACCAGAAGATCTGTAAAGGATGCCCGCATAGGTAAGGGGATCACAATATAACTTCTCTCAATGATATTAATAATTTGTCGATCAGGTTATGAGAATTGGTCGGTTACAGCTGTTTCTGGTAACACGCGACTTCGCCGTTGTCGCCAGAGTTTGGCAGTTGGGTTTTCTGTGCTGTTCATCAATGCAATCCGTGTCCGTGTGAGCCAATCATATCCTTACTCAGTGCATTCGATCGACTTCCCTTGCGAGACATGTCGCGACAGAAGCCAATTCACTGCACTAGGCGAAACTAGGCAAGGATCTGATTGGCTCACAATGGTTTGATTGAATACACAGGAAAACCCAACTGCCAAAAGCTTTCTCGATGTTTTGAACGCACTGGGTCGCGTGTTACCTGAAACAGCTATAATAAACTTACCGCATGCCCAATTCTCTTGTCTAACGTGACAAGAAGTACTTTTTCCAGTGCAATGTTGGATGCGAAATGGAGAGAATGGTTTTAATTGTTTTTTCTTTTGTGCTGCACACAAATTAGGGCAAAAAAGGAAAAATAAAAGTTCAGAACCCTTGCACAGGCACCATACCAGTTTTTTGGGGGGGTTTTGAAAACCAAGGACATGTGTACTTAAAGAAAGACAAAGATATAGTGCAATCTCGCTCCCAGAGCCTCTTCTGCTGTTTGTTGTTTGTCGTAGGCTCTGCCGGTAGACTATCGTAGACCTGTTCTGATTGGTCGATATTCCAGATCGCATTTTGAAATTCGACTAACCGACAACGACGTGTCACGATAGATGGAAAAGACGGATGTACTAGGTTCTAGGACTTCCGGTTTTGTTTGTGTCCAGAGCGTCCGACAGTCAGGCTATGGGAACGAGATTGAGAAATTGTGTCAAAGAAACCAGTGTCAAACTTTTCAATGGGTACCATTCATTGGTGGACTGTTTGTTTATTGCGTTCCAAAGGTATTCACGCGAGGCGCCGTTCATCGCTCTCAACGTGGACATCCGAAATCACCAGAGCCTACACGACTCCATGGATCAGTTCGTGAAGGGAGACCTACTAGAGGGGGCCAACGCCTATCACTGCGAGAAATGCGACAAAAAGGTACGAAAATGTGTTAACAAGGAACGACAAGTGTTAGAATACGTGTACGAGAAAGAAGAAGAAGTGAGCTAAGCTTGCGAGAAGAGATTCAAAATCTGGTGCGAAAAACAAAACTTTACTTGCGTTTAGTCCTACAATCGTCAGTGTTTTCTTAGATCACGACTAAACAAAAGTCGTACTTACTTCGCTTCCTGATTGGCCTATCACTGCGAGAAATGCGACAAAAAGGTATGAAAATGTGGCAACAAGGAACGATAAGTGTTAGAATACGTGTACGAGAATGAAAAAGTTAGCTAAGCTTGCGAGAAGAGATTCAAAATCTGGTGCGAAAAACAAAACTTTACTTGCGTTTAGTCCTACAATCGTCAGTGTTTTCTTAGATCACGACTAAACAAAAGTCGTACTTACTTCGCTTCCTGATTGGCCTATCACTGCGAGAAATGCGACAAAAAGGTATGAAAATGTGGCAACAAGGAACGATAAGTGTTAGAATACGTGTACGAGAATGAAAAAGTTAGCTAAGCTTGCGAGAAGAGATTCAAAATCTGGTGCGAAAAACAAAACTTTACTTGCGTTTAGTCCTACAATCGTCAGTGTTTTCTTAGATCACGACTAAACTAAAGTCGTACTTACTTCGCTTCCTGATTGGTTGGTTGTTAATGGGTTTCGTTTCTGATTGGCTAAGTGTATTTGCCTTGCGTTTAGTTTTCTACACTCCTCTGAAATTCGCACTAAAGATTGCGTTTTAGGCAGAACGTAAGAAGGATTCTCAACCACTACGGTAGAGTACGTTCTCACTTCCTACCATCGCTTTTGATCGACGTCACGGGGTCGAGTGCTTGAGGGATATAAGTTAAGCTCTGATTCTTCGATAGTAGTTGGAGTAGTTTAAGTTTTCACCCCGTGACTTTGATCAGACGCGGAGGTAGGAAGTGTCAACGAACTCTACCGTAGCGGATGAGAATCAGACTACACTCCACAGGGTACCCGACTACCTTGCTTAGGCCATGATAAGCGTGACTTTGATCAGACGCGGAGATAGGAAGTGCTAACGTACTCCACCGTAGCGGATGAGAATCAGACTACTCGCCACCGGGTACCCGACTACCTTGCTTAGGCTATGATAAGCGTGACGTTGATCAGACGCGGAGGTAGGAAGTGCCAACATACTCTACCGTAGCGGATGAGAATCAGGCTAAAAATTTGATTCTCCTTGTTTCATACAGGTGGACACTGTCAAGCGCATGTGTATCAGTAAACTTCCTCGTATCATGGCGATCCAGCTAAAACGGTTCGACTACGACTGGGAAAGGTAACGTATATAATCCGAATGGCTTGAAATATCCAGGCAAGATGAGCTAGTCGCAGCCTGTCGCGGCCTGTCGCTATTTTGTCCTGACGAAAATGTGGACTGCGTCTTATAAATCTTTCACTCTGTAGCACCGCAAAAACGGTCCATGGCTGCAAGGAAAAGTGCGATATATTTTCGCAGAAACCTACGTTTTTTTCCTTCGATATTTTGCGTGTGTTATGGAAGATAGCTAAACACGATCTGGCCACGGGAGATTTTTTAGAAACGAAATTTTAACGTGGAACTTTTTTCTTTCAGGGAATGCGCCGTGAAGTTTAACGACTATTTCGAGTTTCCCCGGGAAATCGACATGGAACCCTTTACGGAGATGGGACTCGCCAAGGCAGAAGGTAAAGAACTACTTAGCATCGAAAGTACGAGTATTAGTGCAAAACAAAATTAGAACTCCTGTAGGCACCATGTTAGATTTTGATTTTGAAGGACATGTGCACTTACGATAGACAAAAATATAGTGCAATGTCGTTCTCAGAGCCTGCTCTGCTGTGAATAGACCTCCTCGGCTTGGGCTTAATGTTTTGCCCATTTCAGATCACGTGGCATTCCCATGAGTATTCTCTCTTTGTTTTGAATGCTTCCATATTCATATATCCTTCGGTGCGTAGCAGAAAAAGAAAGAGAGAATACTCACGGAAATGCCACGTGATCTGAAATGGGAAAACATTACGCCCAAGCCGAGGAGGTCTATTGTTCGTCATAGGCTCCGGCGGCAGAGCGCGTAAGCTCCGAGAACATGCTCAGCACACCTAAAAGCTGACAATTGTGATTTCGCTTGCTTCAATTCCTCAGGGGAAATCCCAGCTGAACTCATAACAGAGTCTGAGGACGACACGAACCAACACCAAGCGCCGAGCACTCATTACAGACTAACAGGCATACTAGTACACAGTGGACAAGCTAGTGGCGGACACTACTACTGCTACATACTACAAAGGCAAGGAAATGTTGTTTAATTTGGATTCTGAATTAGAATGACGGTCATGCTGAGCATTTCCGCGAGCGAGTTCGAAGGACCGTTTATCCCCCTACAGGAGGGGCACCCTTTTCTGTAACCCCTCCAAAACAAAACATTGTAGCTGGATACACGTTTCCTTAATTTTTTTCAATTTGGCCTTGCGAGAAACATTGTTGCGCGCCAGACATCAAACATTTTTTTGTTTCCGAAACACGCGTGCGATGTTTCCTAATTTAGCCACTCAAGGAAACACGCGGGACACAAATGTTGCCCGCTACGCGTCCCTAGTTTAGCCGTAGCTTAACAGTACGTGGTTTTTCTTCGGCTGTACAGGTCATCATCGGATGATTCCCCTCATTGGTACAAATTTGATGACGGAGAAGTGTCCGAGTGCAAGATGGAAGATGATGAGGTAACAGCTAAGTCGGCAAAACGTGTCGACAGACCATTGTTATGTCGCCAGCCTTGGTATTTGTTCCAGTACCTTCTTCAAATCGGCTAACGTTGTTTACCTCTGGTTGCCACCCAATTCAAATCATGTGATGATTCATTTGGGTAGTTACAATTGTACAATGTCTCACACACGACCTATCGCATGAAATTATCTATAAAATGAACAATTGTAACCTTGCAAATGAATCATCAGGTGATCTGAATTGGGTGGCAACAATATGTAAACACCGTTAACCGATTTTGACTATGACCCCAGCTGTCTTTTGCATCTTGGTATTTCTCCTGCGTACCCTACTATATTCCAGTTGAATTGCAACAAGTAGCAAGTAGCATAATATCGAGTGATATCAGGCCCAAAACCTTTAACTCATATCTTTTTCCAGGAAATGAAGACTCAGTGTTTTGGTGGGGAATACATGGGTGAAGTGTTCGACCACATGCTAAAAAGGTAACACTTCCATCCAACGTATTCAAGTTTCGTTTGCGATTGGCTAAGTTTATTCACTTCGTCACCTGATTGTACAGTTGTTGAATTTGTTTCGTTTCTGATTGGCTAAGTGTAATTACTTCGTCCCCTGATTGGTTGGTTGTTGAACTTGTTTCGTTTCTGATTGGCTAAGTGTATTTACTTCGTCCTCTGATTGGTCAGTTGTTGAATTTGTTTCGTTTCTGATTGGCTAAGTGTATTTACTTCGTCCCCTGATTGGTCAGTTGATGAATTTGTCTCGCTCATGATTGGCTAAGTGTATTTACTTCGTCCCCTGATTGGTCAGTTGTTGAATGGGTTTCGCTTGTGATTGGCTAAGTGTATTTGCTTTGTCCCCTGATTGGTCAGCTAGTGAATTTGTTTCGTTTCTGATTGGCTAAGTGTATTTACTTCGTCCCCTGATTGGTCAGTTGTCGAATGTGTCTTGTTTCTGATTGGCTAAGTATATTTACTTCGTTCCCTGATTGGTCAGTTGATGAATTTGTCTCGCTCATGATTGCCTAAGTGTGTGTACTTTGCGTAGCACTCATCTGAAATCCGCTCTAACGTTCGATTTTTCAATCTCAAACCATGTCTAGGATGTCGTACCGACGGCAAAAGAGATGGTGGAATGCCTACATCCTCTTTTATGAGCGACAAGATGTTATTGACGTCAACAAGAGTTTAGAGTCTTTCCAAGGTAACGAAATGTAGCTACATGACAAAACTTACAAAGAACTTAAAAATGTAAAATTTATTCTACAACAACAAAAACAAACAACAACAACACTTTATTACACAATAAACTTAAATACAGCTCCTAATTTATCAGTTACAGAAAGTTGTAGTTTTTAAGAAAAGAGAAAAAAAGCGAAAAAGGCAAAGAGATAGCAGTTAAGTAACGAAATGCAAATAATAAATTATAATCAATTAATAACATTTGTTAAAATGAACTTAAGGCAGAAAAGAGGATTTAGGCAATCTCGTAATTACTTCAGAAACACCAATATAGTCATCTTCAGATTTGAGTAAATTAGTAAGCGACACTTGTAAATTTCTACAAGATTTCTACATCATTTTACTCTGTGTTGCTACGACATAATTACAGGAAATTACAACAAGAAGCAGAGTTTACCATTGAAGAGTGTAAAGACGGGACTCGTGCCGCTTGGCTCCCTTTTAGTCGACTTAAAAATGCTTCCGCAACCTGTCAGTAACCTTCCATCTTCCTCCATCATGTCTATAGTTAATGCCTTTCCTCGTGCTATTTTAGCCTTAAAGATGCCCGCTGGGATCGAACGAGCAGTACGGAAACAAAACGTACATTTCCTGCACAACAGAACTCAGTTCAGCCCCGAGTACTTCCAGTTCATGCGGAAACTTGTGACAGCGAACACGGGACTGGAAGGCGTGGTGAGTCAACCTCTATTTATGTTAGCAACGAAAAAAATGTATATTTAACAATTAGACCTTGAGCCCGAAAGGGCTACGGGCCAATTGCCCATGAGGCTGTAGGCCGAATGGGCTATTGACCCGTGGCCGTTGAGGTTGAGAGGTCTAATTGTTTTAGTATCACCCAACTAGTTGGACAAAAAAGTGAAAAATTGTGTTAAAAAATCACCAGAAACCTCGACAAAACGAGAAGCAGCCGCCATTATTTTCATGTTCAAAATCGGCGCTTTCGCTGCAATTTTTGTCGCGCGAGTCGTGGCGATTTTGCTCGCACGTATTGCTGGTTTGCACGTGACGTCATTGGCTGCCATGCTGGTGTACAGGAACAAAAGAAAGTTAATTTGTTGCTCTTTGTTCTGTACACCAACATGGCCGCCGTGCTTTTGTGATTTTATTCCCATAGGAATGAGTGCAAACCAAGAATACGCTCAACTCAAAATCACTAATGTGAACTAAGTGCAACTCGGCGCGACCGAGCGCAAGTTGTCGCATGATGTCGCGGAGATTTCAAACTTGTCCGAAACCCTTTGCAACTTGATGCGATTTGAAGAAAAGAGAGTACAGAAATCGCACCGGATTTGCATCTCGTTTACACTAGAGAGTTGAAATTGCAACTCGCACGAGAAAAATCGCCGCGACAAATGCAACAAAAATCGCAAGTGTGAACCGGTCTTATGAAAGCCTCATACTCAGACTACTACTGACATTGCATAGTATGAGTGGAACCGCTAAGGTCGATGACATGTGCATGTGCTTGACGATGACATGTGCTTGACGATGACAAATCAGCAATGAATAACCCATTGTTTTTGCTGTTGTGTTTTTAGGCTGACCAAGACGAATTAGCGATGATCAGCATCAAGCTTCTTTCTCGGTTTCTCTTCACTACTGGATTCCACACCAAGAAAACTGTCAGGTTCGTCAGAACATTAATACGGCAGCTAACATACGTCGGTTCCAGTTGCCCGTCTACACGCGCGACAAAAACATGTTCTATCTAGACGTGAAACTTTTGACGGGAAAACCTGAACGTCTTTGCCACAATATTCAAGTCCGCCATTCAACAATAATCATTGAAAAAGCTAATATTCCGGTAGCTTGATAAACTTTTACCTTTTCCACTCACGAATGGCGCCAAAGCTTTGCACATGGACCGGCAATTTTTGAAGTCCAATAGTCAAAACGCCGAAGTATCACGTGAACATAACATGTTTTCGTCAATAGGCGATTCGTGTATAAATAAACTATTCCATTTCATTTCATTCGTCGAGCGTTTAGACGGGTAGATGCAGCCGACGGTTTTGTTTAGCTGTGCGATTGATGTCTTTCGTTTCCGATTATAATGAGAAGAGTTATCGACTCATCTGATAATTTTCCAGGGGCCCTGCTAATGAATGGTATGACGCCGTGTCCGTTTTGTTGCGCTCCTCGCCAGCAGTACGGATATGGTTCGCGCAGGATGTACTTTTCGCCCACCCGGACAGGTTTAGCGAGTATCTCTTGGAGAGCCCGACAGCAGAGGTTAGTCCATCAAATACGAACTTGGGCGTTTTTTTTCGTGGGAAGCACGGGTGGCGTAGTGTGTAAGGCGCTTGTCTCTCACGCACCGGGTTCGATTTCTAGCCGGCGCAGTTTTTTTTTGTTCATCGTACCATTTGTTCAGGGTGGTATCGACCACCAACGTGGAAGGGAGATGGAGTGAACTTCACCTAGATGTAACTTCCGCGACATTTTCTGGCGAAGTGACTTGAGGGTGTGGACCGACAATTGTATAACAGGGCCGCAAAGCATGATACCAACACTGCGTATACTTCACAACATCCACACTCAGCTGTTTTATTAATCACTTCGTGACAAGTTTATTATATGTGAATAAGAGTAAAGTTCTCGAATGCTAATTATCTTCTACGTTCATGAAAACACGAGCCTTCTCTCTCTAGGTACGCAATGCGTTTGCTAAGATCCTCGTGTTCCTGGCGCACTTCTCAAGACAAGACGGCCCGTGTGGTCCCTTACAAGGGATCCCTGAGTCAGGTAACTCATTAAAGAGGTTTGCTATGATTTGCTGTTAACAAGGGACCGTTCAGAGTTTTTTTTGTTATCGCTGTTCACACGAGACTTTGGAATTGGACGAATTTCATGTTCATAGTTTGGGCTCATTTGCATAAGCAGGGTCAAGATTCAGAATGTTTGATGGAGCTCGAAAATAATCACCACTGAATATGAATAGCGGACAGCAAATGAAACCTACTCTGAAAATTTGATGGTTAAACATTCAGTTGTAAGGGCGTAGTTAAATGTTCATTTTAAAGAAAATATGTGGGCTAATGAGCCTTTTGCCACCCAATTATCCACTCATTTTTAAAAACCTGCGTAGAGCCTCCAAAACGAACGTAAACGTCAACATGTTCTTGGGAATAGTAATTATTTCATCTCGCGAACATCTTTATTACATTTTTCAAGAGCAAAGAGGCTTTCTCAAAAGCCTTGAATTTCTTGGGTGGCAAGAAGCTCATTGGCCCTCATGTTCTCTGTAAATTGAACTTATCGCCATGCGCTTATAATTCGAATGACGAACGTCAAAGTTTCTAATTACGCTCCATTCACCAGGCGCTATTGAAATTCAGGACATTTCTTTTTGTAGCTCCGTTACGGTTACTGATTTTCACTATTGCTTTAAATATGTAAACGTTGACGTCACAAGAAATCCGCCTATAGAGGATTTCAGTGACTGTCGAAAGTCAGTCACGCCACAGTCACGCCATTGGACTGCGTCTCGTGGTATACGTTTTTGTTCATGGCACGCTATGACACTAACAACTGCGATCTTTCTTGCCACAGAACTTGATAACAAGACGACTCTGAGTGATCACATTCTCAAGGCAGTCCTGGGTCTGCTCAAGAAGGAGGTACCCGAACATGGGCGCCACGTACAGCAGTACTTCCAGTTCTTCCTCATGTATGCCGCCCTAGGCGCGCCAGAGGTGAGCAGACTCCTTTAAACAACCTCCATTTCAGCCTAGTAACATACAGAGTCAGAGAAAGCATCCACTTCCATCGGCTGATTTAGGGAATGTAGTGCGATATTTTCAATTGTATTCGGTAGATCAAGTATAAAACTTTGTTTGTAGATGTTTAATTTAGAGATTTCTACGCGTAAATCGTCTTCTAATAATGAAGAAAAATGATAACAAAGGCCGAGTGGCCGACAGAGCCACGTCAGCCGCCATTTTGACAGCATAGCAATACCAAGTGGGAGAAAGCATCCATTTTCATCGGCTGATTTAGAGAATAGAGCAGATTTCAGATGACCATCGTGAAAGTAAACGCAATTGTGCAATCACTAGCCAATCAGAAACAAGAGTAATTACAACTTACTGCTGAATGGTTTCCAGCCCAGCCAATCAGGAGCCGAACCAATTGGCTAGTAATTCCTTGCTTGTAATTAGTTCGCAATTTGATTGGTTGATAGAAATAAGCAGCCAATGAGAAGGCAAACCAATTGCAAACACGACGGTCATCTGAAATCCGCTCTATAGAGCAATGTTACTTTTACATAGGCGTGCCTTTTTTCAGAGCCAGACTGTATCAATTTAGAAAAGAAGAGTCCCTTTTCTAGTGTAAGGGTTTTTACTGTTCGAGGCGCCCGTCGATGGCTGCAGATTGAAGCATCTGGACAACCTTCATCATACGGTGTTGTGTTTGGCGCGAGCGCCAAAAATGGCAGGAATGTTGGCGAGAAAATCAACCAAGCAGAAACGTTCTTTGCTTGGACACATCCAAAATTAATAGTATAGACTGTTCATACACCAGGGTCCAAATAGTATCCCTGTTACGCAAAATGAAAGTAACAATGTCTGGGGTCAAAGCAGTGTGGAGCATAGAGCGGATTTCAGATGACCGCCGAAAGTACGCCAGACTTGCGTTTAGTCAGCGTTTCTATTAGTCGAGAGCAAAGCCTTTCGTCTTTAATTCAGCCAATCAAATTGTAAACTAAATCAAAACGCATCAATGCTCACGTCATGACTAAACGCAAGTCTGACTTACTTCGCCTCCTGATTGGTTTGTTGCTGAATGGCTTCCACTCCTCATTGGCTAGTGGTTTGGTATTTACGTTTAGTTTTCGATACTTAGTTTTCTGAAACATGCCTATTACTCTAAAGTCTTTAGTCTTTAGTCGTTCATGCAATGTACTGTGTCGAATGTTTTGTTTCTCAGAAAAGCCAGCTGCTCTCGCTAGGGGTGCCAGGCATGTTCATGCTAGTAGCGATAGACGAGGGTCCTGGTCCGCCGCTCAGATACGCGGAGCTCGGCAAGTTGTATAATGTCGTCGCTCAGCTCGTACGGTCGTGTGACGTGTCCGCAAGAATGCAATCTTCAATGGTGAGTACCTTTTTTGCAAAACTTAAAGGGGCTGTGTCACGGTTATTTGTTACAGCTCCAAATTTGTATGTAATCATCCCCAAATCATTTAAGAAACTTGATAGCAGCCATTAATGTAGGTAAGTTTTTTATCTGTCGATTATCAGACTGCCCTGACACATGTCGCGAGAATGTACTAAAATAAGTTTTGAACTCTTGCGATTCCAGGGCAGTCCTCCTTTACAGAACCCTTACGGTGAAGGGCAGCCATTAATGGAGGTCCAACCAGATGTCAGGGATATTCTCTTTAATAAATTCATGTAAGTATCACCTTTGATTGAAAACGTTAGTTAAGCGATTCGTCTTGTTCTGTTTTGCGAATTATATGTAATTCTTAGCGAAATTTATAGTCCAGTAAATGAATGAGAAAGGTTGGACAAAAATGGTAACAAAGGTTTCTCACCAGGAACATGTTTAGTAGTGTTCCGTTAGTACACAAGAAAAAGTCCACCCGAATCCTCCAATGGCAACTTCCTTATTTTGAGTTTTGAAAGTTCCTCATTGTAGCGCCCATTGTTACCGCCATTGTTATTCATGAGTTTGCCGGCACTTGAGCCTTCCAAACCAGATGATATTCTATAGTGTGTATATCAAAAATACTTCCATATTCTCTGCCCCAGGGGCCATGGTTTGATTCACAGACTTGATTTATAAATCGCTAGCCACGTCACAAATAAATATCTAGGCTTTTGGCATTTAGTTTCGATTTTTTACCCGATTTCACGCTTTCAATATAGACTTCGTACGGGATTTGAAAATATGAGTTCCGTAAATACCAGAAAATGTCTTTTGAAGCAATTTTTATTGCCAAGGAGTTACTAAATAAAGTGAAATGATCATTCTTGGAAGTCAGAAACATTCAGAGATTAGCCGGGCCGGCGCTACACTCTATAAAATTCATCATTCTCAGAAACAGTGGAAAAATAGTTAAGTGTGCGAACAACAAAGGTTAAAACAAGCTGCCAAAACAACTCGGTAATTTCTACTTTTCGCATGATCTGATTTTTGCTGATTTTCTTCCTGTGATACTAGAGAGTGTCAGGAACAATATTAAGGAGAAAAACCTTTTGTTTCATTTTGAGCTCTTTTTCGGCCTAAAATGACTGGACTATTAGATTTCATGAAAATGAGGAATTTTCAAAACTCAAAAAAGGAAGTTGTCATGGGAGGATTCGGGTGGACTTTTTTTTGTGTACTAACGGGCCACTAGTAAACATGTTCCTGATGAGAAACCTTTGTTACCATTTTTGTCCAACCTTTAGTAAAAATATTTTTTCATTTACTGGACTATTATTGTGGTAAGAATTGTAAATTATATTATTATTTCTCTTTTAGTTACCTCAAGAAGGTGATCGAAGACACAACGTCATCTGAAGAAACCCTCAAGTTGTTACGGGTAGGCCTGTGAATATTATCACCACTATTATCACGCTAGCTCAAGGGTCATTGTAAAACAAACTGTTCCGATCCTTAAGGCCCGTTCACACGGTGCGATTTCTACGGCAATCTCATGGCGATGCCACATCGCGCGGTGTGAACGGCCGGTGATCTTAAAGAGGTTTAACTTGCGCTGTCGCCGCGACGTCGCAGTCGTTTTGAACATGTTCAAATTCCACTGCGATGCTGGTGCGATTTCTTCATATCACCAATAAACTGACAAATATCGCAGAGCCAAATCGCCGTCGACGATCGCCGCAGAAATAGCACCTCAAATCGCAGCTGAAATCGCGCCGTGTGAACAGGCCTTTACAATTGCGACTACGATCACGACTCTAGTGTGAACTATTGTACGTAGTTGCTTCTACTGAAAATCTTCATGATGATGGTGGTGTTGATGAAGCCAATGATGACGATATCGCAGGTGCGTTTTTTTAGCCACCTCGTACAAGCAACTCATGATTAATACCTCATGTTTCAGTTCTGTTGCTGGGAAAATCCGCATTTCTCACGTGCGGTACTGAGTGAGTTACTATGGCAAGTGGCGTACTCCTACACGTATGAATTGCGCCCGTACTTCGACTTGTTACTGCAAATGCTACTTCTGCAAGATTCGTGGCAAAGTCACAGGATACACAATACTCTACGAGGTAGGGCACTAGGAAACAATCGCTTGAAGCAAAGAGAGAAGCGCTCCGCTCGAAGCATAGTACTAGTTCTCAACTGCGTTTAACGTAAATCTCATTCTTTGGTTGTTGTTGTTCATGTTTACGTCCCGCCGATGCAGACCACTAAGTTTTTCTGCAATACTAGCTATACGGTCTCCTAGAGTAGGGTGTTCGTGATTCGTTAGAAAGCTTGAGACCTTGAGATAACTAGCCACTAGCTTTATGCATTATGCTATACCATATAATAAAACATTACAGCGAAACCTTTATCGAGAGATCATCATCTTATTCTCATGCGGGTTGCTAAGCCAGAAAGAAAAAAACTGCTTCGGCACATTTGCGATAAGGTACTAAGCTTTGCACGGGTATTACATGCCAAAAAATGTTCGCCAGAATTCTACAAATGCTCGTCAAAGAAAAGGGGGCTAGTTTGCAGGGAATTGTCTTCAAGTTTTGTCCTCGGCTAATGACTTTACCTACAGACATCAAATGCATCTAAATTATCTAAACTATCGACGTCGCCGATGCACAGGTATCCCAGACGATAAAGACGGATTGTTCGAGATTATTCAGCGATCCAAGAATAATTACCAGAAGCGTGCGTACCAGTGCATCAAGTTCATGGTGGCTCTCTTCAGCAGGTAACTCGTGCTTGCGATTTCTCTCTCTCCTTCTTTACCGTACTTTTTACACTAACCCCTCTTTTCGACCTCTTGTTTTCCTCTCTCCTCCTCCCCCTGATCCTCGTCACGGCCATTCCACGTGACCGAGTAACAGAATTCTAGCTTCCCGAGGGCTTGTTTGCGAGGTTTTCTTTTGATACCCTACAGCAGACTGTTCAATTGGTATTGCTGTTTCTTCAAAAGTGCTTTTGGTGTTACCTCCTCTTGTTTCCTTCCTATTTTCCCTCGCCCTCCTCCTGATCCTCCTCATCATGTTCGCGATCGCTCTTTATTTCGTTACTTACCGTTCTTTTTACTCTATGCCACTCCTTTCGATCTCTTCCTCCCTTCATCCCTAATCCTCTATTACCTACTCATAATCCTCCTTCCCTCACCGTCACCATCATCCTCGTCATCATCATTATATTCTCCTCCTCGTCATCTTTCTTTTCAACCTACTTATCGTCCGTCAGATCAATACCATCTTTTAGCCATCTTCGCCATTTAACGTTGTTGTGTCTGTAGCTGTCAAATGGCGCACCAGATACTGCTGAGTGCCCCTGACCTCAAGAAGAAGTGGACTTGGGCCATGGAATGGCTTGGAGACGAGCTTGATCGGGTGAGTATATGGGTGTACCTCACGGTTTATTCTCGGCCCTTTCGTTTTCACTCGTGGATATTCGAAGCAGTGAAGTGGGGCCTGATGTTGCTCGCCCGACCGCTAGATCACTCGCTGTGGTGTTAACAATAGACATCAAACTCGTTATAGAACAACATTCCCTGGGAATGCTGTGACAAGGTTGTGCACGGCGAATTGACGTGAACTTTTCATGTTCATCTGAGCACGCTTTTCAACATCTTTGTATTTATTTTTAGCGTCCATATGCTGGTGGTGCTTCATATACATACAATAACTGGTCACCGCCCGCTCAGTCGAACGAGACTTCCAACGGGTAAGCACCGCAAATCGTATTAGATATACACCGTTTCCGGGATACGCTGTCACTGGAAAAAGCAGCAAAGCTTGGTGCTTGGTGTAAAGATTTATTTGAATTTCTTTAAAATATTAGAAACAAGCATGCTTAGAAATGTGCTGAAATGTAATGATTTTACCTATGGTTGCGAAAACTGTCTTAATTCAGATCAAACAGTAGCAGTTTAGATGCCCCCACTATCCTTTGCGCTTCAAGCTTATAGGCTTTTTGGGTGACAACGTTTCCCGGAAACGGCAAAGTTGTCTGGGTAGGAGGTCATGAATACACTGTTTGCCGACGTGTTATTAGTTAGCTCTGGATATTACTAGCGTTAAACAAGGCTCTGTTTTGTATAATTTAGCAGCCAGGGGCCGGTTCCTGAAAGGTTGGATAAAGTTATCCATGGATAAATAATAATCCTCTTTATTACAACTTCACGTCATATACATAAAATTACAAAAATACAACTAATAATATTAAAAATACAGGAGTTGACATAGCGCAGGGGTGCAACCAACAGTTAGGCCTCTATTACAGTCATTAGTTCGTGTCTGGTTTTAAACATCTTAAATATTGAGGATGTTATCAGCCGATCAATAAGGCCATTCAATTGTTTTCCAAAGGGCAATTTTAAGCCACCCAATAAAAAACGCACTTTGTGGCTCTCATCCAAACCAGACAGAAACTTAGAAATGAAAATAGCATCACCTGCACTATTTACGGCAATCGCCATCCCCACAATCTATCCCATAATTATTCCTAAACTCACAGAGTTTTGGACAATACAGTAAGAAATGAGTTACATTCTCAACATCCCAGCTACACAAAGGACAGAGGCGTTGGTCACGCGGCAGACCAGTCCATGCGCCCGTGTCGATGTTGAGACCGTAACTCCCAACTAATAATCGTAGCTGAAATGACTTCTTCTTGCGAAGATCTGGAAATGTTAAGACTGAGCTCCAAAATCCTGCCACCCCACACTCTGAAAATGACCTAGCAAAAAGATCTAATTTAAGGTTGCAAAAAAAAGTTATCTGTTGTATAGGATTTGTTCAGGATTTATCCGTTGGATAAGCGTTTATCTACAGATAACTCTTAAAGGCCCATAGGCAACCGGGAACCTTTGCGCTTTGTTTTCAATTGGATCTATTGTCATTCAACAGCTGTGATTGGCTGATACTGTAGGTCCCAAGGGGTTCCTATTGTTCTTCGCATTTCAAAAGTTCAAACTGAAAATTTGCATAGAGTTTTCAACTGCGTTTTATTCTTGTGAGCCTGCAATGCGACTTGGGTGGTTATGGGCCTTTAACTGACCGTCTAGGAACCGGCCCCAGATCAGTAAGGTATCGTACAAATAGGATCTTTTGTTTTTACCTATACTGCCTTTCAGTCTGGGCGCGTAGGCTTGGACCATCAAAAGGCCGACAACCTTTATTGAAATAGCTGTATACACTCCCTGAATGTAAATTTAAATCTCGGAGGCTGACTTATTCTAGGTCTCAACGGCGCCACTGGCAGCCAAGCGGCCACAAGCACAGACACTGAGGGTGGTCACTGCCAGAGAGTTTAGAGCAGATTTCGTACGACTGTGAAAAGTGCCGCGTCAAAGTGATGCCGCGCCGCGACCGTGACCGTGACCGTGACCGTGACCGTGACCGTGACCGTGACCGTGACCGTGACCGTGACCGTGACCGTGACCGTGACCGTGACCGTGACCGTGACCGTGACCGTGACCGTGACCGTGACCGTGACCGTGACCGTGACCGTGACCGTGACCGTGACCGTGACCGTGACCGTGACCGTGACCGTGACCGTGACCGTGACCGTGACCGTGACCGTGACCGTGACCGTGGCGTGATTTCATTGGCGATTTTATCCCATCTTCAGCAGGCCAGGTTACGTGCCGCAGCCGCGACCTGCGGCACTTTTCACAGTCATACGAAATCTGCTCTATTACGTAACTAGTGGTTCTTCAATGTTCCCCGCAACTGTGTAGGGTAGTGAAGGCGAGACGGGAACTCGGTTTATTTTCTCATCCGGAAGACGCCAAATTCAAATAAAAACCTACTTCATTATATACATGTTCCACGAGCAACGTTAATTAGACTGAGCAACGCTGCTTAGAATGGGTGTTATAGTTGCTATATTTCAGTAAATATATGTTTGTTATGGCTGCCTGCACATCTCTCTTTGTTTGTTTTACTGTGGTTTTCTTGGATGTGCTGCTGTTTGTTTTGTTTACGCTTCGCCATAGTATTTATATTTATTTATATTTTTTTTTCGTAGGTGTTTCCTGGAGAGGTCCCACAGTGCCCGCCTCACTCTAGCTAAAGCATGTGAACTGTGTCCAGAAGAGGTCAGTAATTCCTATTTACCTACTTGCTACAGGAAAAGGCGAAAGTTTAGGA
This sequence comes from Scolanthus callimorphus, assembly GCA_033964015.1. Taxonomy (NCBI): domain Eukaryota; kingdom Metazoa; phylum Cnidaria; class Anthozoa; order Actiniaria; family Edwardsiidae; genus Scolanthus; species Scolanthus callimorphus. The sequence goes on from CM066923.1 coordinate 21,212,820, forward strand.
TTTTTTAGTGCGAACAATAGAAAGCCCAAATATCGAATGTGTCCAGATTAAAGAATTATAATAAAATAATATTAGAATAAACACTTTTATCTACGGAATACCATTTGCAGCTTTGCAGATTGCCGACAGCTAATGACAAAATTATTAAATGTTAGTTTTGGGTGGAACAAACTCAGTGACGCATGTTCGTATTGGGTCAATGTATTTTTTAGCCTACGTTCACACGAGAGCGCTCTGGAAGTAGGCGCAGCATGTTCGTATCGGGTTAATGTATTTTTTAGCCTACGTTCTAGTAGGCGCAGGTGAAGCAAATATGGATCTCAAGAAGACACAAAATCACCTCACATTGTTCTGACGAGATTTGTTGGAAATAGAAAGATCTTTCCCTTTGGTTCGTACTCTGACTTTGTCAAGACCCTTGTCGGGATTCGAATGCGACTAAATTGTTTTCTCTGGCGACTAACTTCACCTCCTGTCGCCACTAATTTTTCAACTTGGTGACCACTTTTATCTTGATTAGGAGGCAATTGGCGACTTGCTAAAAGTGTTAAATTCGGGCCCTTGTTCCCTTCCCATATTAGTGGCACATTATTCCACTTGACATGTCTCGTTTCCACAGGATCAAGAAGAGGAAGAGGGAGAGCTTGAGCCTGATAACGGGGCCTCCCCCGACGAGTCCGGCGACCCGCCCCCGACCACCGACACAATAGATCCTATAACCCCACCCCGGAGCGACCAGGAGGGGTCTACAGAAGACCCCACTGTACCAGAGGAGCGACCCCCTAATGAGCCCGCGGAGTAACAGATGACACAAGAGCACAGATGTCATCCCCTGGAAATACAAACGCGCGCCCTGCGGTTACAAGAAGGAAGACCCGCTCTACAGTGCCGCCTTGAAACACGACAGTAATCTAAACAAGGCGCTGGAATTGGCTGTAATTTATTTTTATTTAACATCTACTGTAGATTTAGAAACTCTTAATAGCTTCCCACCAATCTGGTAGTATTAATGTCAGTGGTGGCGAGAATGCCCGACTTTCCAGTGCGCGCACCACAGAGCAAAGGACAAATATTGTGTGATTGTGAAAAGAGGTTTAAATAAGTGAATATCCGTCGTATCTTGTTCTGTGGTTGTGCGACTTATCATTAAAGGCCCATCACCAACCGAGAGCCTTTGCGGACTCTTAGCCAATCAGAGCACCCGAAAAACAATGGATCCATTTGAAAACAAAAGAAAACGGGGCGCAAAGGCTCTCGGTTGGTGATGGGCCTTTAAAGGCGCCGACTCACCCTTCCCATAATGCATTGCTTTGTTTTAGTTAACATGACAATCAAAGCCAAAACGCTGGATTGGGCTACGTGAGTCCACATTGATTGCAAAATCAAAATCATTTCAAGGTATCCTTTGGCTTTGTGGTCTAGATTGATTAACTTTCCGGTTTAAAGGCCCATACGCGACCGGGAACCTTTGCGCTTTTTTCAATTGGATCTATTGTCATCAGAAACATATAAGACTTGTATGTTTCTGTTGTCATTCAACAGCTGTGATTGGCTGATATTGTAGGTCCCAAAGGGGTTCCTATTGTTCTTCGTATTTCAAAAGTTCAAACTGCAAATTTGCATAGAGTTTTCAACTGCGTTTTATTCTCTGTGAGCCTGCAAAGCGACTTGGGTGCTTATGGGCCTTTAAGGAAATTGACATCACAATTGACCTTTTCAGCTTGAGCGGGGACCCTGTGGTTTGTTTACCCAACTGGCACTCAAGCGTAGAACGTTCTTTGTTTCCACACATCAATATTAATGAATTTTCTCGTGCATTACAAGAAAACAAAAGACATTGTTTCGCATGAGTGCTAGTTGGGAAAATAGACCTAGCAAAACCACAGGGTCCCCAGTCAAGCGGAAAAGGTCTATTCCCTCGCTGAGAATCGCCAATCGCAACATTGTATTTTGAACTCGCGTAGCAATGCATAATTCTACTGTTACGAGTTTATCTCGCGTTTGTACTTTACAATGCGCTAAAGTGACAAAATATAAAGCTTTTGGTATCGAAAACGGCGGTGAACCAGTGCACGTTATTGGCAAGGTTTGTCGGCCCCTTAATGTCTTAATGCTCTCTAAATATTCACGCCTCTGGTGATCTGATCAAAAACCTTAGTAACTAGAAGCTAGTAGAAAGGGCGATTGTTATGGCAGAGCGGAAATGACCTGCTTAGACCACTAAATTTCAAATAATAAGGTCAGGTTGACTCAGAGAAGCTTGATTTTTTGCATACAGACTCCTTGTCTGATTAAAAACAAAATATCAAAAATGACTTTTTTCTAATGGATCCGTCTTTGAGATATTAGGCTTTAAACTTTGGTTTCTGCGCCATTTTATGGGAGAATTAGTACTTTGATCAGGAATTATGCAAACTTTGCTCAATCATATCTAAAATTCATATTCTTTAATTTTCTTAAAAATTTGGAATTAAGCTTTTAGCCCTAGAAACTCTTTGTATAAGGAATCTTGAGCTTATATATTGAAATATGGCAAAGTTAGACATTTCATTTTTGGTCATTTCCGCTCTGTCGATTGTTATCATTATGTAAAATAGTAAGGCAAATTTACAATATAAAATGGTTGTATTGTTTATGTCTTCTAAAAGTAGAAGATACCCTCTGTTCAAGAGAATGATTATTTTCTATAGAATAGGAAGACGATCTTGAGAGAACGACCAGTTTAGGTTCGTCGATTTAAATGTTTTTTTTGTGCGAACTTACTGTGTTAAAGTGAGATATATTTGCAAAGCCTTTTAAATGGAAAGAAAGTATGAAACAAAGAAATTGTTAAGTAGAAGTTGTGCACTGTGTTGTCTGCGTACGCTGACCGATTTCCTTCTGCTTGGTGCGTCTAATAGGCGATTATCTTGTGACGTCAGTGTTTACGAAAGAAATGATCTGAAGAAATGATCTAAATTTCAATAGCGTCTGGTGAATGAAGCGTACTAAGAAAGTTTGACGTTCGTAACTCAAATTATGAGCGCATGGCGAGAAGCTCAATTTGCAAGAAACGTGGGCTAATGAGCTTCCTGCCCCACAAGAAAATCAAGTCTTGAAAAAATGTAATAAAATTGCTCAAGATCAAATAATTACTATCCCGAAGAACGCATTGACGACTTTCACTAAGTTTTGAATGATCCACGTAGGTTTTTAAAATTCTGAAGCTAGACCCTGCTTAATGAGTAAACAAATAACCACCTATAGCGTTCGTCAACTCCCTCCCCTTAAGCCCTGGTTAAACTAGGACACATGTAGCGTGCAACATTGTAGCCGGACACATGTTCCCCGTCTGTTGCGCGCGACAAATTTTGTAGCCGGGACAAAGAAATGTTTCTTCGCAAGACAAGAAACATTTCATGTGTCCGAGAAACGCGTGCGATGTTTCCTAGTTTAGCCACTCGGGGAAACATGCAGGACGCAAATGTTGCATGCTACATGTGTCCTAGTTTATTTGCATTGCATTGCAAACTTCTGTGTGACTGTTTTCAATATCTTGTAGAAATCATTTGTCATAGCACCAAGGACTAAAAACTTACCAAACACGAGAGATGGTAGTGGACTGAAGTGACAACAAATGTTTTCCTGTGTTCGCACTTTTTTGTTTCAACTTTGAAAATTATTTTTACAGGCTCAATGGGAATTTGTTCTTGGTGTTACTACAGTTAATGAGTAACATCTATAGCTTCTAGAAAGTGCGAACAGAATTTGAACATTCGTGTAGTCTGTATTGTACTGTGTTATTGTATTATCTTTTACAAGTTTTGTGTGCACCAAAGACTGAAATTCTTGGCTTTCACAAAACGTTTTTTTATTATTTACTGCCGGAAAATAGCGCGCATTCATTTGCTTATATTTCGCTGAGAATACACCCAATCGAATTTAAATTTTCTAAGGAAACATAGTTGTGTGTTCTCTTCGCAGCTCTGTAGCGCTGGGAAAATAATTCAGGCAGTTGATAAGTACAAAACTGCGAAATGTGCATGAATTATTAAGTACACGCCCTTTAAGTACTCTGCATATTCTGCTAACGGAGTTATACTAGAAATGATATCTTTGGTAAGATCAGCTAGTCCAAATTGCATTCTTGTTCTGGAAATGCCTGAAGCACTTACCAAGCCGAAAGGAAGGTATTCCACTTGGTTTGTACCATGACAATTTCTTCGCGATTTGTAAGTTTATATACATACTTCATCTCTATTCCACGGACATTCCATCAACATTGTAGACATTGATTTCATGGAAGCCTTGAAAGTAAGCATTATAAATTTTAGTAATATATAATATGTACCTATAAATGGAGAGCTGTTTGCTCTCGAATCCTGCTCTGCTGTTGTTAATACCCTTAGAAATCAAAGACGAACTGGTTCGACACGATTGCGAGAGAATAATCACTCATAATCGGCATTTAAACTTGATTCACCCCGGCGTTTTCACTCCGCCCACCCCCTTCAGTTTGTGCTACCCCCTCCTCCTCTGCCTCGTGTATTGTTTTCGCCGCTATCTTGTGTACAATCTTATCAATATCAGTGTCACTATCGCTGTCCAAGTCTGCGTCAAACTTGACATCTTCCGGTGGTAAACTGAACGAATAACGAGAATTGTTTGAATTGTTCTGTAGGAGGCCTTGTTGTACCGTTAGGTGCGCTGCCTTCCCCTCCACACCGCTCTCTAGTTCATCTTCTTTCCGTTCTTGCGGCGGCAAAATGTATTCAGAGCTCCCAAATTCCCCATCTTGAAGGTTTTTCTCTTCTTGCTTCTGTGGTAAAAGGTTACCGGTTGAAGAAGAGCGATTCCCTTCGCCTCGCAGTTGTTTCTGTCCCCGTTTCGCGGCGTACTCCCTGTACCCTGCTTGGATGGTTTTCGCTGCGTCAGAGCGCGCCCGCTGTACTTTCCTTACACAATGCCCGCGGTAACCCGCCTGAATAGTAGTGGCAGCTTTATCTTTCTCCTTAAATTCCTTTCTAACAAGATGTCCCCTGTAGCCTGCCTGGATAGTTGCAGCTGATTTGTAGTTGGTTTTCAAGTCTTCCCTTGCGCGATAGCCTCGGTAACCTGCTTGTATGCAAGTTGCTGCCTTGTCATCGCCATGCGTAAGGCCGCTGTCACTTGTCGCGTTATCGCTGGATCGTAACGCAGTTGAAACAACAAGCCCCGCCTCTGATGTCACCAGTTCGCCTGTGTCTGTAATTTCACCCTGGCTTTGGTCAGTAATCTTCTCATGACCAATTTCCTTGCGTGCTTTATACCCTCGGTAATTTGACTGAATACACACCGCTGCCTCGCTTTGATGCGCTATTTCCTTCCGGCATGCGTAACCATGGTAACAAGCTTGGATCTTAATCGCCGCTTCATTTTTCTCTTTTTCCGATTCAGTTTGCTTCCCTTCACTGTTATTTTCACTGGCACTCTTAGGTTGTTCTCGTGTGTCATCGTCATCGGAGTTCGTGCGTTTTTCGGGTACAAGATGTTCTTTTCGTGTTTCATATCTTGGCTGGTCGTTGCATGTCCTTCTCCGTCCATTTGGTTCGTACCGGTAAAATCCGTCAATTTGCGATCCTAAAAGACACTCATCATATCCATTTTCTGAAAACAAAAAAGGAAATTGCAGTTATATTTGATTACTTCGGAAGTTCTCTTAATTCCATGAGCCGATGACTACACGGAATTTCCCCAATCTGCAGTACAGAGAATTTCGTGTCTTAACGAAACACTAACTAAGACCCCGTCCACACTAACGCATTTTCGTTTGAATCCGTATACTTTTTGATACGTTTAGGCCTTCCGTCCACACTAACACGCTGATCGTTTTCATCGAATCCGTATAAGTTTGAAAACGCTCTCGAAAGTGAATAAAAACGAATCCGTATACATATCGTTTTAGTGTGGGCGATCGAATCCGGATAAAAATGAAAACGATAACGTCAACTGTACCATTAATTTGGACTGTCCTTGCACACGTCGTCACATCAAATAAGAACTGATCGCCTGTTTGGAGCCAAATCTCCCGTCCACACTAACGCGCTGCGAATCCGCATAAGTTTGAAAACGAATACTTTTGAAAACGCGTTAGTGTGGACAGGGCCTAAGGTTGGCCATAACCCCTGAATCATGACGTGTCGCACCCAGAGAGGATGACTTGGCATCCATGCCAAATCGCGAGAAAACAATACGTGCCACAGTGTTTGAAGTGTTTTCAGTCTCCCAGGCCATTGACACCTCACTCTCAAGAGAGTTCTTGAGTTTCGCACCAGAGCACTTGAAATATCGAAGGTAATAATGGAGAGAAAAACGCTGATATATTATGACCGACATTTCTAGGCATAGCTAGGCAGTTTCTCTCCACCTTGATAAAGGCAGTTGTGCCGAAACGTTGGTCATAATATATCACGTTTTTCTCACGTTTTTCTCTATATTATTGTCTTCGAGTTTTCTAAAGCAGTTGACATGCTTCCCACACTGCAGCGCGCCCTCCGGGAGCATTTTCCAGAAACTCTTTATTTTGCATGTGGCTGACTTTTTCAAGGATGTCAAGCCTAAGGACCAGAAATCGAGAGAAACTTTGGGATTTCAGACGAAATACATGAGGGTTATATGAGAGAATTAAAGAAAAAAATCCGAGGAAAATGCAGTGAGTGAGGAGTGAAAAATCTCGAGACGGCAAAACAGCCGGGGAGAGTTGATATCCCTGTTTATTTTTTCTTTTCCTCTCTTATATTAATTGTGTTGTTTTATAGCTTAACTGCCAAGATAAAGCTATTTTAATATTTTAAAAAAATATAACCAAAAATTTTAATCATTTGTAAGTATAGAATTGGTTTGCAGGATGGTTTTTGCATTGCATGCAATTTAGTAGGCGGAATTCCGCAAGCGGTAAATATTTTAAACTAGAGACAAATTCTCTCTAATAGAGACTACAGCTGTTATGCTAATAGCCGACTACTTAGCTATGTCAGGAAAGAAAATAGAAAACATTTCTGAGAGAGTAGATTTGAATAATAAATGGTTTCTAACACAGTACTAAGGCAAGCAATTAAGGCACATTTTCCGATAAATTCTGGAACCCCTGTGTTGCTTTGCCTTAGTCTGTAAGGTAAATAACACCAACCCCTTCAAAAACATGTTTGCCCTCCATAAGACCATGCAAGATAATATAACTGAATGGGCATCAAAATGATCGGTAACATTTACTGAACAGCTGTCCGTGAAAGATGTGATCACATTTATTACATAGCTGGTTAACTGAGAAATAGTTGAAGAGTAAATCGATCGAAATCACTCGAGGAAAAGGTGTTTTCTAGGCACCTTGTTTGTGTTACACTGTAGTTTTATTTTCTTTTTATATCAAGTGAACATGCAAATCAGAATAAAGTCTTATCTTTCCTCTAGAAGTAATAACAACTATTGGTAGTACTCGACCATTTTTTCATTGAAATCATGAAGGTTTCTTTAACGAGATAGATTGTATCGATTACTCTTTCTTTGAAGTGAATGGAAAAGAGTAAAAAACGATGTATACTCGCTTGGAAGAGGCGGAAATATCCGGTGATACGTTTGAACCCATACTAAATTACAGCTTATAAACCATATTAAGTAAGCAATATTGTTCTAAGATAAATGTATGGGCTAACAATTCCACGCTACATGGTTATATCGATACTTTACTCAAGCTGGCATTATTTTTTAGCTGACGTGTTGCCGAAAAGACGAAGAATAATCTCAGCTGTTAGACTCAGGGATCGGAGTTGTTGTTAGAGTTAAATACGCTCTCTGTATAGCAACAGTCTTAGTTTCTCTATCTCAGCTAATTTTGTAAAAGACATAAAAATAGTGTTACAAATACTTACTTTGCCTAGCAATGAGTCTCTCTTTGAAGAAATTTGCTGCAAATTGGTGAATATTCTCCGGTCTTTCGCGTAACACTGCTATGGTCAGACTTTCTAGTACGTTTCTGAATCCAGCAGGAACGTAAAGTCTCTCTTCGTCAAGTGACATGAGTGAAACTGTTTTTCAACTACTCGAGCGACATTCAAGGCGAATAAATTAGTAAGAGCAGTTGAAGGCTGGCAATCGCCTTTGGCTAGCTAAATGAACCGCTTAAATTGTTTATATTAGTTATATGCCCCGACCTCAATAATTATGAGCCCATTTAGATTATATTTACAAACAAAGAGTGAATCCCGCTGACAAAAGATTATTTTTTATACATTCCTCTGTCACTAAAACAATGCAGAAGTCCTAAAACCACCAATTGTGTCTTTAGCAAGCTAAAAGATGGCTAACTGTTTCATAATAATCTTCTTTTCTTCTCTCAAGGAACCTTAAAATTGATGACAGCCAACGGGGCGTATAAGCTATAGTTTAAACGTTTTTGACATTTTCTGCAATTATTGAAATCGAAGACATACTATACTAAATCATTTTTCACAAAAGAGCAATTCCCATTTTGGACGTTGACAATATTTTAACAGTCTTTACACAGGGAATTTCTGCAGAAACCAATAAAGGTGAATTTCTAAAGGCACATGGGAAGTGTTCGGAATTCAGGGATAGCCTTAGACCCGTCCACACTATACCGTTTTCAAACGAAAACGGAGACTTTTTGCTCCGTTTTTAAAAAGATTTGCGTCCACACTTATCGTTTTCGTATTGTTTTCGCCGTTTTCGGTGACCGTTTTCGGCGTTGTAGTGTGGACGATAGCCGTATCCAGAGCAAAAAGTATCCGTTTTCGTTTGAAAACGGTGTAGTGTGGACGGGGTCTTAATCCAGCAGAAACTTCTTGTGCGCTACATACTTTCGTCTAAGCCAATCAGGTCCTTGACTGTACTGTTTCGCCTAGTGCAGTATAGACTGGCTTTCTGTCGCGACGAAAATGATCCAGTTGACTGCACTTTTACCAAAAAACAAGTTTGAGTTTCCGGTAATTCCTGTGTTCAAATGGAACGGTTCAAACCGAAAAAAGTCACGTGAGTGTCTCGACTTAGACACCGAGATAGGCCGGGGGTGCTTTCAATTTACCACAAATTTCCGGTAGAATCCTATGATATCTCTTTTCTCAAAATGGCGATCGCCCTCGTCGCTGCGCGACTCGCGCGATATCGCTTTTTTCGTGCTATTTTCTTAGCGGAGCCTCCTCGGAAGCTTTGAATAATCCTATAGAACAAGAGTAGATTAACAAGAGTTAGAATCTTTCGTACTGTATTTGTCCACATCACAGTCAGCAAAGTGTCTATTTTTAGATTTGAATTTCGCGCGCGAAAGTATTTGAATCCCCTCTTGATTCCCCTGAATTCATCGTATACCCAACACACACAAAAAAAGAGAATACCCTACAATATCTTTGCGACTTTAAAGGTTTTTCGAATGATCTGTGATTTATTTTTAGGCTGGATCTCACAACTCTTCGCGTGGCGAGAAAGTGGGAACCCTGTGGATGACGAATTTTAGCGGGAAACCTATAGTTCTAAAAATAGACACTTTTCTACTCTTGGTAATCCACTCTTGTATATATTTAATAGTTCAATTCTTGCGCACGCGTTGATTGGCTAAAGACGAGTGAATTCAATATTCGATAAAACAACAGGGTTACCTGTGCGCAAAGAACGTTCAAAGCTCGAATTAGTTACAGAAAAATAATATAAAATCTTTGCTATGGGATTCAAGAAACATTCCTCACTCGACTCGTGAATTCCACGTTTTTCACTTGAAAAACGATATCGCCTCAACTCGTGCGATATCGTTTTCGCGTGAAATTACCGTGGAATTCACTCGGTCATTCGATCAAGATCTATAATCAAATGGAAAGCGTCTTTCCGGGGGAAAAATCTGGAAGATGTCAAATGGAAAGCGTTTTTCTCGATACTTTCGAAATCATTACCGGTTTCTTGGACAAGCTCATCACCGAAAATTTGTGGTAAATGGAAAACACCCTAGGTGAAACAAGGCAAGGACCTGATAAGCTTCGATAGTTTGGCGGAACAGAACAAGCAAAATCAAGCCACACGTTTTGAGCATTCGTTGAAAAGAGATGATAATTTTAATTTCTACTTACGTTGAAGCTATTTTCAAACTAAACAAGTGGGACTGGTCCCCTGAAGGTAATTTCCATTCCGTAATTTCTCACAGCTGATTGCATTGTCCGGACAGTGTTTTCTCTATGGCGACACTATCACGCACCCTCACCCACAGGGGACCCAAGCTCATAATTTGTGACTGGAAAATTTGTAAGAAATTGTTTAAAAAATCACAACTGATACACAGGAAGGTGAGGTTAACTCCACAGGGGCAATGAAGACAAATACCGCTAACTGCCAGGTGAGTTTCGTGGATTTTTATTGACAATTTCTTACAATTTTCGAGTCACAAAATATGAACTTGGGTTTCCTGTGTTTCACCTCACAGCTAACAGAGACTCAAGAGAACCATACGGGTTAATTATGGTTTTCAATCTATTGATTTGATTTGCAAGTAATGTTTACAAAACGAGCTGGAGTGTTTTATCGGCAGATAGAAACACGAGGCGAAGCCGAGTGTTTCTATCTGCCGATAAAACACGACAGCGAGTTTTGTAAACTACTTCTAAAACGGTTGCCAGTAATAACTCATAACTCCAAGCTAGTTTAAAAAAGGGGAAATAAATTTGTAAGAACTATTCATTGAAATAGAGAATAAGAAATCTGATATAGACTGACTTCAAGTTGTATTGTTTAGCTATTTTGAAATGGCAAACAAAAGATTGACAATGAGAGCTTTTCATTACGAATAGTGTATTTAGAGAGGCGTTCCGAATAAATGACATATCTTCTGTGTTGGGACAAAAGGTCTGTTCATAATTACATGACTTTCAAAAAGAGAAGAATTCCCTTTGGAATAGCTGTCACTTATTTACCTATAATAATGATGAGCAAAGAAATGCCGTTCAAATGTCATAGAAAAGAAATGAACGTATTAGCGATACCTATAATAATGCTAGGGCTTTCTGATTGGCTTTTGTAAAGAAAGGGTTATGTCCATTAGTTTTGGGAGCAGTGTTTCCTATTGTTTTTTATTCTTTTATGATTCAAATTTCTTTGACAAAATTTTCTTTGTCATGCGCGTAATGCATCGTTTAACAAAGCAGTGCGGTTCGTACGGACTCGCCATGTAGAATAACTTGGACAGGTGAGTTAAATTCGTTTATCTGTGCATGGTTTTGAGCCCAGTTCAACTCAAGTATTACCAAATAATTGTCTAAGATGTCCGGTTTGGCTCGTTTTACGAAATGTTCACAGAAGGGTGGTCGGCACTGCCCGCGAGTCGTAGTTGAATGTTTAAATCATGGCCACCGAAAATTACTAAATGTGAGAAATGAACTATCGTTTTACAAAAAGCACGTATTCATTTTTTCGTAGGTTACGGGAAAAGGTGGAAATCATGACCACAGAGCGTTTGTAAGAGATGGGGTCTCCATGAATATTATCGGAGAAACATGCTGTTCTGGTGAGTTGTCCTATCATTACTGATGCTCAGTGAGCCAAACTTGATAGAGAACTGGTGCTCACTGAGCTGGATCTGATATAGAACTCTGACGTCACCGGAGTTCTATATCAGATTCAGTTCAGTGCGCAGCAGTTCTATATCGTTTCTGGCTGATTGAGCACCATTATGATATGGCAACCAATCAGAACAGTTGTTCCCTGAAAATATTCATGGACTCCCCAAAATGCTAATTTATATCGGGGTATACAAACGGCCTTCATGGTCCTGATTTCCATTGTGTTTGCCTGATTGACTATTCATGAGTTTTAGAATTATAATTAGAAAATAACACCTATGTTGTATTGTGAATGTGCGCATTCTGATTGGTTAAATAGCGTGTTTGTAAGAGACCTGAGAAACACGATTGTCACGCAACGCTGTCGCGCGTATGTATGTTATTTCTAAAAGCAATAAAAATACTTTCTGCGTGCTCTCTGGTTTCTTACAAACATTCGGGGAATGCTGGTCGAACTGATAAAACTCGAAAGACACTCGGCTCGTGTCTTTCAAGTTTTGATCAGTTCTCCCAACATCCCCCTCGTGTTTGTAAAGCAGAGAGCACGCGGAAAGTACTTTCATTGCTTAAGCAAAATGTGACCCATTTTAGTTTCAAACCAAAAAGTACCCTTCTATGCTATTCTGTTCGTATGCATGATTGAGAGGGAGCAAATCATAAACAAAGCAAAAAGAATACCCTTCTTTATACCAAAACCGGTGAAATTGATGCTCTTCACCACTTTTGCTATTTTAATTCAATTATAGGAATTACCCCCCCCCCCCCCCCCCCCCCTCCCTCCAAAAGGTTGGAAACCATCAAAGCTAGTCTGCAATTCCATAATAATCTAATAATCTATACTATTATAATCGGGTTGTCTGCGCAAACGTTTCTGAATGGCTAAATTAGTTCAAGCTAGCTCGCTGATTGGCCGAGAGCAACAGCTTCGTGCCCTTAGTCACGTACGGCATCACAAAAGGCTGTGCTTTTCAAATAGCAAAACATGCTGCTAAAAATGTACACCTTCCCTCAAATTAAAATGTTCATCCCGTTACAATGTGACGGGTTCTTTTCTGGTGCACTATTTCTGCGGTTGAGCTCGGCCCAGTGCTCGCGCATATCCTCACGGTTCATCTCCGAGCACAGGAAGGACTACTAGGCAGTGTTTCACTTCGGGGACATTTTTTACGCAAATAAAGTTTAACTAAGAGAAATACCCAAGAAATCATTTAGCATCTTCTTGGGACTATTTCAAAATTTAGAGCGCTCATATTTTGAACAGGTGCATCATAAAAATTCCACAGGATACCCACGCACTGGACTATCACCCAATCAGAATCGTCCCCGCTCGAGCGAAGGTTCTTTCCGCTCGCGGAGCGCTGAAGATCGAAAAGAAAAACTCTTGCTTTTGGCTAAACTGAGTGGAATACTCTCCTCAAGAGTCCTCTTTAAAGGACTTGGGCTTTTCCAATGTAAGTCCCCTTCAAGGTAAGAGAAATATTTAATGTGGTAAGGGTTCGATTCGTTATTCATCTTATTTTGACTTTGTGATGTGAATGTCCGTCCACTCCACTGTTGTCGGTTGCCTTCTTCAATACTCGCAAGTACATAATTACATTTGGCTGTTTCAGCACCGACACAAGTTTAAATATTTCAACCCGTTAATCGTCAAGTTATCGACTGCTCTTTTCAATCTGAAATATTTCGAAAATCAAAGGGGAGACATCCTTTCGCTGTGTTTTATTATAGACGCGTATCGAAGCGTTACGAAATTCGTGAATAATAAGTTAATCGGAGACATTTTAATAAAGGAGGATTCCATTGGGAATGATTGGGTAGATGTCATCTCCAATAACAGGATTTTAGGGTCGTTTTTGGGGTAAATATAGCGGCATATTAGTTTAGTACTTAGCACCTGGTAACGTACTATATTTTGACTTTTACTGCACATAATTCCCAACTGATCGCGTGAGAGGCAGGACGCACACTTCGCTTTTTGGCACAAAGAGAAGTTTATTATCAAGATGAAATACAAAGTCGAATCTACCAACAATAAACCCTATACAAGATATATCCCGGGTGGGAGGGCGGGAATAAAATTTTAAGAAGTTCACGCTGTTGTCTCTCTGACTCTACTCTATCTAACTTTAAAAATTCTTGTCTTACCGATTTCATACAGGAATGTTCTTTTGTGGTTATAGACGTAGTAGTATGTACATTTTCTGAAAGTTTTGTAATTCACTGCACACACATAGTGCATCAAAATAATATAAACTTATAATTTTGATTGGAAGTTGAATACGTACAATAAAAATGCAAATTGAATATTGGTCGTTAAGTAGGGATTATGTATCAGTCAATTCCAGCGGTGACCATCCCCCCCCCCGGGACACCGTGGGGCATTTGCGCACCGCTGCCTTCCCTGGGGTGGGGAATTTTGAAAATTTTGCTGGCCCCAGGGTCGGGAATTGTTTTTGCCCGGGGGAGGGGGGTGGGGAATTTTGGTTTTCTAATCTCAAGCGCGTCGGGTTTTGCAAACTACAACACCAGTTACAATAACTATCGTTTGGCAGTTACAAAGTCCCAGTTACAGAAAATAACGCCACATAAATATAATGCAGAGCATGGCCCGTATACACCACGTTTGGGGAAGACACATTTGTACATTTCGCAGTTAACGTCTCCTATAGTCATAGAGAAGAAACAGATTTCGCATTCGTCTCAGTGGAAAAACATAAAAATGAATTGACACTATAAAAGAGTTCCAATTTAGCAAAAAGTCAAGTAACATAACTGACAAATAGTTGCTCTGCAAATGAATAAAGGTAAATTTCGCATTGAGAGATTCCGGAGACAATTTGCAGAAATGGCTATAACGGCGAATGGCCTAGGAATGTCTACCGATATTGTACTAATACCTTTATTTATATTTTGTCTCACTTTCAGTGAAGTGAGAACTCGTTCAAAGAAGAGAAAACTAAAGTACATTTACTGAAACGAATTATAAATGCTCGGACAGTATAAATCGAGTTGAAGTTTTTGTTGTGAAGCTTTGTCACGCAGAGTCGATTGAATCCTACCGTCTTTTTCTCGTCCCGGGGGTGGGGCATTTTTCCGCTTTTTGTGTTCCCCGCCGTGGGGTATTTTGCATTTTTGCTAGCCCGGGGGTGGGGAATTTTCAGTTTTATTTTTAGAAATGACCAAAATCCCGGGGGTTGCCCGGGGGGGGGGGGGGGGGGGGGGGGGGGGGCATGGTCAGCGCTGGAATTGACTGATACATTATTTAACAAACCTTATATGATGATTTTTTATTAATTTCTTGAAAATGTGACCTGGGTAGTGAAATTTACAAAATCAATACCCATTATTTATTGGTTCAATTCACAAAATTGCTACCAATAAATATAATTTGAGCCTCAAAATCATCCCTATTGTTTAAAGCATCCCTGTATAGTCGACATATGAGGGAGTACTCCAGCGACATTACTCCTACAACCTTTTAGCTTTACTCTTATAATATGTAATGTCTTTTTTCATTATTGTAAATAAAGGGAAAGATGAGAAATGCAAACAGTATCTTGGCATCTGGCCATGTTTTGTCTGCATTTTAACAAATTAATTCCTTTTTCATTACAGATGCAATAGCAAGGAAAACGCCTAAAGTAACTCTCTAGAGATATGGCTGAGGACCCAAAGGCCAAGACATCTTTGGTGCATCCACAATCTTTAGGAGCCCCATATGATGACCAGCTATTAATGCACATGATACAATGCAGGCAAAACATTCACCTGAAACTGGGTGCTGTGGCAAAGGGTTCCACATACACCCTAAGCGATATGTTATTGCTTTTTTAGCTTTCCTTGGATTTGCAAATGTGTATGGTCTGCGTGTTAATCTTAGTGTTGCACTGGTAGCTATGGTTTCAAATCATACAAGGTTGAGGAATGGAAAGTGGATTGCTGAGACTCCTGAGTTCGACTGGAGCTCAGAATTGCAAGGTTAGTCCTTACTTTAAGGAAGCTAAGAGCTGTTGATAGTGGCTGATTGCATTTTCAAACCACACCAGGGGGGTTGAGGACCTACAGCAAATTTTCCAGGGGAGGGCGTATTGGACTCTGGAAAATTCCATGGGAGAGGGTGTGTGCCTGGAGCTTAGAAATTCCAAGAGGGACAGTAAAAAAGGTGACTTTCCAGAGACATTTAGTCCCAATATAGATTTTCCAGGGGTATTTTGCCAGAAAAAATGGAAATTCCAAGGGAAGGGGTCCTTTATGAGCTGGAAATTCAATGGGAGGGGCTCTGCACACGAGTGGAAATTCCAGGGGCCCTCGGGACGTTGTGTTTTTAAGGGAGGATCCTCAACCCCCTCCTTGTTTGCAAAAATAAAATAAAAACTGGAATCCTTAAAATTGTAGTTCCTCTTAAAAATCTCTCAGCTTGGCGACTGTGTCAGAATTGGCTTGGGGAGGAAACTAACTTGTTCCTTTGAAGCTATGAAATTTGCATGTCAGCCATCAGTTTTTCTTTTGCAGTCAATACTTTTTTGAGGGGTCGCCTTACTTGAAAACATTCTGACCGCTGCCTGTATAACCATCATTTTTGCTGCCCATGTAAAAATGAGACGCGGGATACCAGTCGGGACAGGTGGGATCCCGGCTGGGATACACAATTTATATATTCATTGCTAAATTGCTTTTATCAATCTTATCAACAGGGGTTATTCTTGGTTCATTTTTCTATGGCTACATTATTACCAGTTTCCCGGTGGATTATTGGCTAAGAAGTTTGGTGGGAGGAATCTCTTTGGCTTTGGTATCTTCTGTACTGCTGCATTCACTCTGTTCACACCCCTGGCTGCTCGTATTCATGTAGGAGTTTGATAATGCTTCGAATATTAGAGGGAATATGTGAGGTATTTGTTCTCATTACTGGAGATTGGAATGAATTTTTTGGGCAAATCCATTCTCATACCTGTCAACCCCAGACGTTCCGAAACCTGGAGAATTCGTCGGAACCATCTCATTTTTCCCGAGTCTTTCCTGAAATCTTTCCAAATCCCTTCCAAAAAACGTTGAACTCTCTCCGAATCTTTGCTGATGGTGTGGACTTCGGTTGACTTTTTTGTGTCTGACTATGAATCAGAATAATGTTGAAAAACCGGGAGATTTGATGCTTTAACCTGGAGACTGGAAAGAAAAAAAATCATCAGTTTTGGGAGCGTTCCCGCCTAAAGTTAAACTTAACGGGAGAGGGTGGTGGTTTAAGCACCATCAGCCCTCCCCACACTCCATGGGATCGTTTTAAAATAACTGAATTCTGTTAGAATGGTTTTCTTCTTTAGTTCAATTTTTGTGTGTATTTTTATGTGCTTTGTATATAGTCTGCTAGTTTTTCATGTTTAGATTCTTCTTAATGTAATTTACATACTCCATGCTGCCAGATCATAGTATTTTATAAATAATTTATGTTTTTAAAAGGAGCGTCATCTCGCATAAGCCATGTGGTTTCTTATGGCCTTCCTTGCCACCTAATATTATTTAATGTATAAATGTATGTATTTTTTGTAGTATCTTTGTGGCTAAATTAATAAACTGAAACTGAAACTGGGCCATGAACTTGGTGAGGCCTTAGCATAAATATTTTTCTAAATGAGCTCTGATCTCCAGGGTGTGGTATTCCCAGCCAATCACGATATATGGAGTAAATGGGCCCCACCTCTTGAGAGAAGTAAACTTACCACCATTGCTGTATCAGGTAAGAGAACTTGGTAAATGAAAGAATGTTTCATTGTATTTATACTTTACGTTTGAAATAATCAGAATATTAAAGTAAGTAAAGGCATCCTTGTCTGAAGTTACTAGTAAGAGCAGGTTTTTATATGACACGAAACGACCTGGCGTGCTGTAGAACGCCCGGCATAACTAATCGAACGTTCGGTAATCGAACATAATCGAACTCACCAAAACTTTTTTCAATCGAACATAATCGAACGTTCGATTACCGAACAATGTGCTCAATCAAACCCAATTGAACTTCAAATGAAATAAATCGGAATCAATCACTAACGAAGACATAATGCAGATAATGACGTTATGTTGCAACGAAAAAAGCATCGGAAAATAATTGAAATAATCAGAATTTTCCATGGATCATCATTACATTACTTCACCAAAGCAATCTTATGTTATTTTTGTCGACTTGAACGTTTGGAAACCACTCAATGTTGTTCGCGTGATATTTTTCTTTTGTCGTTATGTCGCAAGTGTGCACCAGGCCTAACCAAGATTAACATTAGAATGTTTTTTCTTATCATATCCCTCATAGGTCTTTTAAGGTTTTGTTGTTATTTAGAAGGCTAAGTGTCCCAGCTGAAAATGAAATTTGAATAAACCTAATAGTTATGTTAACTGTTCATGGCCGTCTATTTGTGTGTAATAACCCCATTGCGTGTCACTGATGAGTCTTACCCAATTTCTAAAGTCATGCAAAATTTCCGAACAAAATCGAACTTAATCAAACCAATCTTTTGATTTGTGTTCGATTGAGTTCGGTAATCATACTCACCAAAAAGTTTTGTTCGATTATGTTCGATTATGTTCGATTACCGAACCCAATCAAAACCAATCGAACGATTGGTGTTCGATTAGGTTCGATTGAAATTTTTTTCGATTAGTTATGCCGGGAGAACGGAATGAAATCGCGTGAGTTAGAGATAGGATAGATAACTTTATTTAAAACCTTGGCAGCCAAAAGGCTGAATTACGGCTATTTACAAAAAATATATGTATAAATGAAAAACTATTAATTATAAAAAAAAATATGTATATATAATAATTAACTACAAAGGGCCGCAAAGGGCACTCACTAAAAACTATTAAAAATAAAGGCGGGAAGAATTGGCGATAATGAAGCTCTGCTTGATCCGTTTTGTCTTACACACAGGAACCCTGAATCTTCTTGGATTTCTGAGGGAAATTGCGGCAGGGAAATGCTGAGGAAAATTGCGGCACGGTCGCGGCGTGGCATCCGGGGGGGGGGGGGGGGGGACTCCCATATTTTTTGACCGGGGATGATAGTCAGAAATTTTCAGTTTCACCCCTAAAAGATACCAAACATGGCGGGCCATGGCGTGGCTCAAAAAATTTATTACCCTAAAAGATACGTGAAACATGAGTTCTTATGTACCAAGTAGGCGCGAAGGACACAGGTAAAGGTGAAAGATACCCATCAAGAAATTTCCGTGTTTTTTTCTAATTAATCGTCTTCTCGAATCGAATAATCTCTCTTCTTACACGGTTTTTAGAAGCACTATCATAAGAAAAAACAATTTGGACACAGTTTCGGCCCTAAAAGATACCAATCTCGCTAAAATTATTGAAGATCACGATCACCCCTAAAAGAGACCAAACCATCGTGATTTTAACCCCTAAAAGATACGACGATCATCCCCGGTCAAAAAATATGGGAGTCCCCCACCCCCCCCCCCCCCCCCCCCCCCGGGCGTGGCACAACTTTCCCATGGCACTTTTCATAGTCATACGAAATCTACTCTACTGTAAAAAACCCGCATAAAAGAACGAGTGGATTAAGAACACTCAGGCTGTAATTTGGTCAAAAAGATACCTTATACATAAGAACACATGCAGCCTGAAAATGAAAATTGTTCTTGTATAAAAAGATGGCTGCTAGTTAGATTCGAGGACAGTAATCTAGTGTAGTATATCCAGATCAATATGTGCACACTACTGCAAACAGGGTCTACAGCATGTACTGTATGGGGAATTCCAGGGTACTGCATTTAGCAATTGTTTTAGACTTGTTGTTACTAAATTACTGTCACCTGCCAATCACATTCTTTATTTTGACTGTTGGTAGTGTATGCAGTAAGTTATCTAATTGTTAAGAGACAAATGTTATAAGAACCCTTAAAAACATTTTCAGGCTGTTTTTGCAGAAAACACCCAATATAGAAGAACAAACTCAGCCTGTATCCCCAAAACACCTGTTCTTTTATGCGGGTTTTTACTGTATTTAACATTTTACAACTTCCGTAGTTGTACATCCAATCTCAAGCCCTCTTTACCCAATGCCACCAGCAATAACAAATGGGCTGTGGAACATATTTTGAACTGGGGCTCATTAGAGACAATGCATTGTACGGCAAAATAGAGAGGGTGCTCAATGTTAGTGTCCATTGTTCAAGGGTTATTGCATTTTTTAAATTATATTCTCGTTTTTTTTTGCTACTTTTGCCAGGTACACACTTTGGTACAGTGATTGCCATGCCTTTATCAGGATTTCTGGCACAGAGATATGGCTGGGAATCTATATTCTACATATTTGGTAATAAAAACAATAAAGTTTATAACACGTTTGTTATTCTTATCATTGCCGATTGTCATAATCATTATTGTAAGCATTTTGATTTTTATAATTATACATTCATTATTATGTAGGAGCTGCCGGTATTCTATGGACCATGCTATGGTTTATGGTCGTTAAAAAACTCGCCATCCGAAGATCCACGAATCTCTGCCAAGAACTGAACTACATTGTCAGTAGCCTTGGCAGGGATGGAGCAGATACCAAGGTATTTATGACAGATAAACCTAGGGTTGGGATGGTCAAATACAATGTTGCGCACCCAGCGTTAGCGCTATCTGCGCTCATGCAATCCTTCCCTTTGTTGGTATACTCCCTAGTAAAACACGTCGTCCAAGCACTGGTAGTTTTGCTCTCACTATTAAGAGAGCATAATTCCAATACGTTCATTTCAGTTATAATTTTTGTAACTTACAAAGACGCTCAAGCGTCCCCCTCTAGAGTGCAATAATGAGTTGATTCTTGGAACATTGGATCCATTATTCGATTCAATAATGCATTCGGCTTGGGAAAATGTTTTTCGATATAAACTCGGATTTCGGCTAGATTTCTTCCTGATGCCATGCTCCGGCACTCTTTAGTCACTGGCTTTATGCTTCTTGGGATATCCCTGGTAATACTGGTCAACAATTTCTTCTGTAAATGAACGAGGGAGAGATTTACCAGGCTCGTAAAGTCTACTAGGCCCGCCATATTGGTTTCAAAACTCGCAAACAAAAGGCTCCCTGTGGATTTTTCCTTATATGGAAGCGCCTCCGTCGTCTATCGTCCAATCAAAAAGCGAAAACCCAGTTCAAATCGAAAGACGTTTCCCAAGCCGATTGCGTTATTGAATCGAATAATGGATCCAATATTCCAAGAAACAATTCATTATTGCACTCTTTCACAATTCATTATTGCGTCTTTGGCCGTAAGAACCTATATAATAAACGCTCCTTCTCTAATAAACGGACGCCTCCTATCTAATTAAGCTGACAACGCCCCGGCGTTGGTAATTGATGGACCACTATGCTTTTCGTTGCTGGTTAGAAAACATTTCAATCTGAATTAAAATTTTTATAATATTTTTACGTTGAAAGGCTTTTGTTTTGTTCTTACTTATGGCCCGTTCCCGTTGTATTCATTAAAGCTTACGGGCTTACGCCATTGCTTTTCTGTTTATTATTTTAGAATTTGAAGACTCCATGGAAAGCGATCTTCACTTCAATTCCAGTATTGGCTATCGTTGTGGCTCATTTTGGCGAGAACTGGGGGTTCTACACGATGCTGACAGAACTGCCGTCATATCTGAAGCACAGATTAAATTTCGACATAACACACGTGAGATCTCATTAGATTTAATTGCGTCTTCTCTATACCGCGGGGGGAGGGGGATCCCATATATTTTTTTGATCGGGGATGATCGTCGAAATGTTCAGTTACACCCCTAAAAGATTCCAAACATGGCGTGGCTCAAATAATTTTTTTACCCCATGTAAAAGATCATCAAGAAATTTGCGTCTTTGACTAAAATGGTGCCTTTGATTCTGTACTCTCTCTCTCTTTCTTGGAGGTTTGTCCGTTGTGTTAAAGCCCTAAACGATACCAATTTACCTAAGTTTTATTGCAGATCAAGGTTACCCTAAAAGCGACCACAACCCGTGATTTTACCCTAAATATACGACGATCATCCCCGACCAAAAAATAGGGACGGCTCGTCACCTCGTGGGGAAGCTCTCGCATGCGCGAGTTTTGACACAGAGCCGTAGAAAGAAACAACTTACTGCGCATGCCCAACGTTCAAAATCAGCCAATCAGCGAAGGCCCTCAAATGGAAGTTCCCAGAGCCTACCCCGCGAGGTGACGAGTCGGGGAGCTCTGGGTACGAGAATGGGAAGCGATTGATATGCCAATCTTACACGACACACTGATTCTGCGCAATGCAGAAACAGCCAATAATTTCACGGCGTGCTTGCGACGGATCTGCTATCTTTGTAGATTTATTGAACATGTTTAAATTTCCTTGCGATTTGAAAGTGCGACTGTTTTGAGATTTGGCCTGTGACGAAACTGCGACCGATGTAGATTTCACTTAGATTTTTAGCGCGAATGCCTTGAAACTGCGTCTCAGGTCAATGCCTGTCCGTGCGTGACGCGGGCTACCTGTGTAGGTATTTCTGGGCTCCTGGGGACCAAAACAAAGATGGCGGCCTACATGAACAGCGTTCTCTCGAAAATCTGTAAGTTTTGAAGAACTTTTTGACAATTTAGGGTAAGAAAAAAGCTAAATTCCAAATACGGTACGTAGAAACTTCCAAGTTTTAGAAAACGACACATTTCAACGGGAACTATCTGAAATGCGAATTGAAAAATATCGCATTGCAAATGCCGGCCGTTCACACTGCGCGACTTGGTTTGCCCAATATTCCTGGAATCCCAGCCCCTTTCTTCTGACCCTGTTTTCGATGGGTGTGACAATGTTATTATTGGTTTGTTGTGTTTATCTAATACGGTAAGAAGCTTTTAAAATAACACCATTAGTTTGTTGTTCTATGACTTCGTATCACATAAATCAGTTTTAGAACAAAGGATGGATCAAAATTCCACGAGATTTTAACGGATTGAGTTCGCTATTTTTACCGTTACCTCATTAGCATAGAGTTTTATGGGCTACGAAACTATTCGTCACACCAATCGGTCACAGAGTCTTTAGGTAATGGTCCCTATAAGAACTAGGCAAGCCAACGGCAAAGCACGCTGGAATGCAATTAATTTCTATTGACAATATAGGCAATTTCATTGGCTTAGACATGAAAATCAGCAAATTCATTATGCTAGAAAAACTTGTTTGAGGATTTTTAGGGATATATATGCACATGTGGTACTCATAAACAGGATATGCAATTTAAAAGATTTTGTACGTGGGGAACCTAGCGTAAAATGCTGATTCTCACTCCTTTGTTCTTTTATTTGATTGGTCTAGAGAGTTTTTGTTGCCATATGTTCTCAAAGCAAGTCGAAATCTATCACTTTTTCACATTTATTATGTTACTAGTCATGATAACTTTCTGTAGTAAAAAAATGGGACATATCCTACGTGGGAAACCTTAATGCCGTAGAACAATGGAGATTTGCCTAGTTCTTGCATGGATGATTACCTTATTGAATATCCTGCAGGCTGGATTCATATCAGCTCTCCCATACCTGGTGATGACCATCATGGTTCAGTTGGGAGGACATCTTGCAGACTGTCTACGTCGTAAGAAGATATTGTCTACTACAGCTGTACGTAAAGTGTTCAACACGACAGGTACGCAATCGGGCGAGCACGCAGCGGTTAGAAAATCAGAGCTGTCAGAATGTTTTAAGTAGGCGACTGCTCAAAACAAGTAGCCGGCTGCAAAAGAAAAACTGACGGCCGACATGCAAATTTCGTAGCTCCAAAGCAACAAGTTAGTTTCCTGGCCAAGCCAATTCTGACACAGGCGCGGAGCTGGGAGATTTTTAAAGAGGAACTACAATTTAAGGATTCCAGTTTTATTTTATTTTCACAAACGAGGTGAGCTTCAGGCTGCATTTAACAAAGTTCTGTGGTTCGAACTTTTGTGTCTCACATTCGGCAAATTGTAGCAGGCGATTAAACATGAAGTAGCCGCCGGTGCTCCGGCGGTCGCCGACTTGTTCTGACAGCTCTGGAAGATCTTAATCCGATAGACCTATTCGGCTTGGGCGTTTGGTTTTCCCATTTCAGATCACGTGCCAGTCATTTGAATAATCTGTCTTTGTTTGGAATGCTTTTCCATATTCATATTTTTACCACGCAACAGAAAATACAGCCAATCAGAATGCAGGAATGGCGTTGTATATTCGGCGGTATTCCACGCAACCTTCCCATCGTGCACTGTATTTACGTAAAACGTTGCCTTCAGCTTAAAAATTAGGCTGCTATCAGCCCTACTTTGACTCGTCCCCTAGAAAAGCGCGGAAGAGCCACCGATGAGCTCCTCTGGCGTTCGTCGGGAGCTCTTCGCGCTTCTCTGGCGGTCGTCGGGAGCTCCTCGCGCTTCTCTGGGGGACGCGCCAAAGTAAGGGATGTAGCAGTCTACTTAACAATAGCGTTGTTGATACAAAATACCTTGGGATTTTTGCACCAGTTTGCTAGAATGAATATGGCCCCTATCATGCTACGGTCGTACTTCATCATCAACTGTCTTGTACCATTTGTAGGGTTCTTTGCCCAGGAATTATGCCTATGGCTCACATGTTATATCATTTGTGCGGTTCTTTGTCCAATTATGTCTATGGCTTACAACTGCCTTCGGGAATTGTTTTCGGAACTTTGTGTGGTTCTCTGCCCAAGCACTATATCTGTCTGAGGTTGTCTAATTTGCGAGCCTCTTCGCGAGCCCCGAGCCTTTTTTAGCGAGCCTTTGAAAAACACATTAAAAACTATAAAAATAGCAGACATGTTATACGGTTGTCATTTCAAGATACCAAGAATTCATATTCCACTTTATTCGGCAATATTAGTCTAACGAAGAAATGCAAAAAGTAAACAAATTTCAGTTCCTACAAAAGATCAATCCCATGGCTTTTAATTGGTTACCTGCAACTTTTAACGATATTTATAAAGTATTTTATGATAGTAGAATAAAATAAAAATGCAACTTTCTATACAATTTTTAAAAACTTCACAGAGTTTTAACCTAACAGACCCCTAACGGAGTTCTAAATGTAATGAAAACGCATTCCGCGGTTGCGAGCCTCCTTGTGAGCCCCGAGGCTATTTACGACGAGTCTTTGAAAAACGTATTAGAAAATAACACCTATGTTGTATTGTGAATGTGCGCATTCTGATTGGTTAAAAAGCGTGTTTGTAAGAAACCTGAGAAACACGATTGTCACGGGTTGGAGATAAGGAATTAACCTTGTGTGAAAGCTAACGTGCTAATGAAATGGTCCCATGTGTGCTTTTGAGCGTTAGCCCTAATAAGCGGAGAAAGAGAAAAAATCTCTGACCCCGAGAGGGATTGCCACGCAACGCTGTCGCGCGTGTGTATGTTATTTTCTAAAAGCAATAAAAATACTTTCTGCGTGCTCTCTGGTTTCTTACAAACACTCCCCCTCGTGTTTGTAAGAAAGCAGAGAGCACGCGGAAAGTACTTTTATTGCTTAAATAAAAACTTGAAAACGTCGTATGTCGAGAAGAGGTGTATGGTGCACATTTTTGCCCCCATACCTTGTTGGGTCAGCATACTTAATTCAGTAAAAAAGTGGCAAGGAAAGATATCAAAGGCTCGAGCTCTCCCCGATAGGCTCAGGGCTCAGTGGCTCGCAAAATAGCAACCCCCTATCTGTCTTTGGCTCACAGCACTGTTTTCCTGTTGATTCATCCTTTGTAGGGTTCATCGCCCAGGCACTGTGTCTAGTCATAGCTGGTTACACAACAGACTGGCTAACAGCTGTCATCTGCCTCACTATCGCGGTGGGAGTGGGTGGACTCGCGTTTAGCGGGTTCTTTGTCAACCATCTCGACATTGCTCCGCATTTTGCTGGTATACTTATTGGAATCAGCAACACCGTAGCCACCATACCAGGAATATTTAGTCCGCTACTGACTGGCATAATAGTACAAACACAGGTACGAAATTACACATTCCACGGGGCTCTGTCAGGGTCATTCCATTTTTTAGCCGTCATTTTCTTGAGTAACCCCCTTCGGATTTTCTTGCTCTACCCCCTCGGAAAAACCCACGGAAGAGGCTTTTTTTGATTGCACCCTCCTCGGAAGAACCCATGGAAGAGGCTTTTTTTATTGCACCCCATCGGAAAACCTACGGAAGAGCCTTTTATCGGTTTTACCCCCTCGGAAAAGGCCATTTTGCTATACCCACTCAGAAAAAAACTGTTCTGTAGGGGGGGGGGGGGGGGGGGGAGGGGCTCAGAAAAAACTGTTCTGTAGGGGGGGGGGGGGGGGGGGGGGGCAGATAAAAAAATGGAATTGCCCTCATTAGGGAAGAGTGGCCGGGTGGGTTCGTTTCTTAGTCGTGGAGATCGCTACACATTCGTCAGTCGTAGCCACGTCCCCAGGCGTGCTTTGTTCACAACATAGACAATAACAACAAGGGTGAGATTGAGTTGAACGCAATTGAGAATTAGTGTTGACGTTTAGCCGACGAAGGGAAATTCTCCATGACCTAGACAGTAAACGGAAGTCCCGTCACGCCTTCCCTACTCTACCCAGTTCCAGGAGGGACGTTAAAGAACCACTGTGCTCACGGCCGCTTGGGGCCGTTGACACCCAGCGTTTTTCAGCTTTCGAGCTGCAAGTATGGGAAGTCGGCCTCCGATATTTAACAAATGTCCGCTGATTTTCCGTGGTATGTCCTCTTATATACAACGGAATGACGTGATAAAGTGGTCAAAATGTTGTGGACTCACGAGGCGCAGCCGGGAGGGAACGCATTACATTTTGAATATTTTGACCACTTTATTACGTCATTCCGTAGTATGTAAGAGGAGTACAAGGGGTGGCGAATGGTCAACGCGAGAATTCCGAGAACGCGAGAACGCCGCTTTCAAAATCCGAGATCGAGAACTCGATTTGAGATTCGCCATACAAACACAACAAACTGGAAAATCCGAGATCCGAGACGACCTGGAAAAAAATCCGAGATCCGAGAACGGCAAATTAAAAAATACGAGAATTCGAGACCGCCTAAAATTTCGCGAGAAAACAGTTTTTTTGAAGGACCATTCGCCACCCCTAGTACATACCACGGAAAATGATATTTGTATCTCCCTCGTTTCATGTTAGAGTGCAGCCGAGTGGCGTGTTGTGTTCTATATTATATTTGTATCTCCCTCGTTTCATGTCAGAGTGCAGCCGAGTGGCGTGTTGTGTTCTATATTATATTTGTATCTCCCTCGTTTCATGTCAGAGTGCAGCTGAGTGGCGTGTTGTGTTCTATATTGGTGGTGCAATCTACGCGGCTGCTGCAGTCTTCTACGCCTTGTTCGCTAGTGGCGAGAAACAACCCTGGGCGGACATTGAAGGCAGCTATGAAGAGATCCTGATGGCTGACGATAACGACAACGGAGACGAAGAAGAGGAAGAAGTTATTCGATAGGTTTGAATGGGGGTGAATTCAAGTTCCTTTTAATCCCGGGGTAACAAGTCGATAGCCCAATAAAATCGATATTTGTCTATTCTAATCGATTCATTTTATCGATAATCGATAAAAAAATATCGCTAGCTGTGTTGTGATTATCGATTTTTCAATAATTATTTCGATTTTCATAGATCTTTTTCTACAGGGTCTACAGGCACCGGATTGATTAATAGCACTAAAAATGTATCCATATTCTTTGAAAATATGCCTCTAATAAGAAGAAACTACGACATAGCGACATAGGGCAGAGGGAGGGCACTCATTGTATCCTTGAACAACGGATTTTGAATTCTACTTCTCAGTCTTGGGTAGTCCAGAATCTTCTCGGATCTTTGTCTACATGTTGATAGCATGGTATAATCTGCTGCGTTTATGGTCGAGACAATCGATCTTTATCAATTGTCGAAATTAATCAATAATGATCGGTCAATCTGATCGACAGATATCGATTTATCGATCAGTTTTCGATGATCAATTTTTATCGATTTGTTACCCCAGGTTTTATTACACTTGATATCACTAATCCCAGAACCCTTTTCGTAGTTCCTTTTGCTTGCCTCATTAACACCATTATCTTGCAGCTCCCAAAGAGCTCAAACTTTTGAATAACAAAACGAATTCGAAGAGGATTCTGGTAGTAGTGGTATCATGATGTTATAAGAGGAATTGTGTATTATATCATTACTAATACGTCTATTGCTAATACCCCATTTACACCAGGTTTTTGTTTTTTGCCTAATGCGATAAACTCTTACTAGCTAAATGATCACTTGAAGAGTTTATGTCAGCCGCCATTTTGACAGCATAGCAGCATACCAAGTCGGAGAAAGCATCCATTTCCATCAGCTGATTTAGAGAATATAGAGCAATGTTCTTGATTGAATTTGTTAAATAAAATCTTAAACTTTGTTTTTAGATATTCATTAAGAGATTTCTACACATAATTCGTCTTCTTATATCAAACGAAATCAATAACAAAGGAGTGGCTGACATATGCTCTTTAATATAACACGTCCAGTACAGTCTATTCAGTTCTGTGCTTGGGAGCTGAAGTTAAACCTGTTTATTTTAACTACCTTTAAAGGTGCATATAGCAGGGCCCTGCAAGTTGGTAACTCAAAGTCTCTGTTCAGTTTTGTGGAAAAAAAATGTGTTTCTAAAAAGGACACTTTTATGACGCTATTGGGGGACTTAATATGAGACGACACCCCTCCCCCAAAATAGCGACCCTAAATTCGTTGTGTATATAAGGATAGAGTCAATCTTGAAAGCACAAAATAGAGGACCAATCAATCAATCATTCAATTCATAAATCAACATTATTTAGGTGTCAAGTCTCTATTAAAGACCCTGTATCCGATGAGTGTGACAATGTCATGATTGGTTTGTTGTGTTTGTCTAATGCAGTCAACGGAAACTTTCAAAATAACACCATTAGTTTGTTCATAGTTCATCGAGTAGAATGGTTCGGAAGCCCGGCAAACTTCAAAGTGTCAACACAATAGCGTGGGCTGGATGTTGAGAGGGGCTATCACGTGACATTGAGAGTACCGTTCTTTTGTTTCATGCTCATCTCATATGCATGTCTGGTTGTACACTGAATCTTACTGGCTGAATTTTGGTACTTATGTACCGTTACCCTGCACAAACAAAAGGATTCCTCTGAAAAAGTGAACAAAGAGATAGTACAATAGCAGGGTGTCATGTTCCCTAACCATTCCCTCCATTAACTATGGTTTGTTGTTCTGTGGCTTCTTATCACATAAATCAGTTTAAGACCAAAGGATGGATCGAAATTCCACGCGATTTTAACAGATTGAGTTCACTACTTTTACCGTTACCTCATTAGCATAGAGTTTTATGAGCTACGAAACTATTCGTCATGCCCATCGGTTACAAGGTCTTTGATATGGAGACACAATAACACAGTAAAGAATATACAACTATTCCTCGATAGATGATTAATGGTGGATGTATACCGAGGCGCGAAGCATCGAGTTATATATCCTGCCACTGTTCATTGACCCTGAGATGAATAGTTGTTTTAGTATTCACCAAATCAATTGCATAATTAATATGAAAGTATTCTATCGGCGCCGATATTTACGGAGCCTGAGGCGACTTGTTGTTTTAGTATTACTCATAGTATTACCCTGCTATTGTACTATCTCTTTGTTCACTTTTTCAGAGGTGAATATAGCAAAATATTCCGAACGTCTCGACCAATCAGCGCTCGGAATCGCTTGAGTAATTATACTAACCTCGGATATTCCGAGTTTCAGGAGCCAATCAGAGCGCACGGAATTGGATATCCATTGATTTGGTGGACACTCTTCATAATTATTTAAAATTAAATTATATAATTCACGGGTGAGTGGTATATAAACTCGACAAACAAAATTGCCCGTCAAATGTAATCCAAAGGAAACTAAGAAATCTAGAGAATATAGTGTAAATTAAGTTATTTTTATTTATGTAACTAGACGACGAATATTTATGGGGTTTATTTTTTATTTCGAATATAGAGCGGATTTCACATGACTGTCGTGAAAACAATTGCAATTGAGCAATCACTAGCCAATCAGAATCGAGAGAAATCACCACTTGCTCCTAAATGGCTTTTCTCTCAGCCAATCACAAGCCGAACCAATTACTAAGTAATTATGCAATTGTATTTACTAAAGAATTTGATTGGCTGAGAAAAAACGAGTAGCCAATGAGAACGCAAAGCAATCGCAATTACATAAAAAGTGTTGACAGTCATGTGAAATCCGCTCTAGTGGAAACATGTAGTATGTACACCTGTTTCAATTAACGTTGCTCCATGAAACCATGTTATCGTGTTTCATAGCCTGCAATGCGCTGTGGGAACGATTCCCGTCGAATAAAATAATACCCCAAACTTTTCGCATCTGAAAGCGCGATCAGCTTTTTCATTACAGGTTTCCTTGGAAAATATTAAGTTAGTCTACTAAACATCAAGAAAACTGGAAAAAATATTTCAGCTCAATACGCACGAGTCAAAAGGCAAAACTTGGTTGAAAATTTGCATATAACAGTTCAAAACCAAAACTATCTTTCTGTAAAACGGCCATGCAAGAAGAGCACAATACTTTAAACCTTTCAGTCGAGTTTGTTATTTCGAATTTAGTTCTGTCCGCTTTGCAAATGCTTGGAATAGAACATAGGTTTTTAGTTTGAAATATAATGAGTGTTTACCATTATGCCAAAAAATCGGGATGATCCTACTGGGCCCCCAGTTGGGTTGACTGTGCATAATTGTACACACGTCTATCCCAACCGGGTGGGACGGACCTTACCATTTGTGCCCCCTTTTGTTTTTGGCACGAACTTTAAAATGGCGGCTAATAAGAATTTTCGGTTGTTTGCCAAAGAATAAGAGTGTGACGAACAATTTTGAGCGATTTTCTTGAGGACGACGAGGATGTTATTATGTATTTGCAGCAATTAGTTGCTTTATGAGACAGAGGTCGAATAGAATTTGCGAATATTTTCCCGATACTTTGAGGTCGTCTTGCCGCGTTATATGAGTAGCGAGTTCCAAAGTCATTTTGGAATGACAAGAGCGACTGCAGAAATGCCCTGCAGGGAAATGGCTCGGTTTATCCCTCACCTAAAATGGCAGGACATTTATGTTGAAGTAGAACCCTCAAATCAAGGGTATATAAACCGCATTCGCATTGGTAGGCGGCAGGGAGATCACACGCCGTGATGCCGACAAATAGCGAAGGAAAATGAACGCGTGCAAAAAAGGACTGCTGAATCTAGGGGTTTTATTTAATTTTCGCAAATGGTACAAACCATCCCACGCGGGTTCGTCCGCCTGGGATGGAAGGACAACCTTTTTACAAATCCCAGATTTTTCTGGGGTCCCAAGCGGGGGCCCCGAAAGTTGACTGTACCATTTACGTCCAACCCGGGGCCCCGGGATTTTTGGCATAATGGTAAACACCCGATATTTCTCAGACCCCGTCCACACTACACCGTTTTCAAATGAAAACGGATACTTTTTGCTCCGGATACGGCTATCGTCCACACTACAACGCCAAAACGATCACCGAAAACGGCGAAAACAATGCGAAAACGATAAGTGTGGATGCAAATCTTTTTGAAAACGGAGCAAAAAGTCTCCGTTTTCGTTTGAAAACGGTGTAATGTGGACGGGGTCTCAATATACAGTACATGCAAATTTCAGCAGGCATTGCCGGGTGTGTGCATTGCCTAGAGCGTACTGAGAATTTGTTGAACAAAGAAAGACAGAAGATGGTGTTGCGTTGATCGGATGAAAATAATGCTAGTTTACAAAAGAAATACCTTTCCGAAAGAGTTCTGTCATTATAGATTTCTGAAGAAGAAACGTCCATCAGGCTTCCAAATGCGAGAAATTAGTTGTATTCAGTTGCTCCCATGACACACTGCAGGCTATGAAGCACGATGCATGGTTCATGCTGCATGGTTCTACGAAAGCAACGTACTCAAGTGTGACGTCATAAATTTGAAAAATCTTGAATTTCCAATTTAGTCCACGAATAATGAAAGACAAAGTGGAAAGAGAATCACATGCCAAAAATGAGGCAAGTCGGTTAAAACACGACCGAGATATGGCCACCTGAATACATAATTTTCTTTAACAAGTCACTGTATTTTAGACTGCGTTCAAAACTTTATGAACGCAACCAAAAATACAGTGATTTCTTAAAGAAAAATAATGTATTCAGGGGGCCCAGAAACATATAAGTGAGTTGAAACGTGTAACAAACATACATTACTTTAGTGCCAAGCTGCGGAATATTCGCAGAATAAACAATTGAACAGATTTTGAAAATAATGTTGTTGCAAGACTTCAAGATATTAAATGCTAGTATATTATCACTTACCACTGTTGCTCTACTTTACATGAGTGAAAAATGAAATATTATGAAGAGAAAACCTACTTGGGTTAGCAGTCGAGAGTTCATTATTGACCAAATATGGGCATAAATTCATCTCGAATAATCCACAGCTTGGTTCGCTGTTACATGTTTCAACTTAGTTATATGTTTCTGGGGGGCCATACTCGATCTCGTTGCAACCGATTCGCCTCATTTTTTACTTGTGTAGCATTCATTTATTATGCGCTTTCCAAATCCAAAGACAAATATTGCTAAATCGAAAATTTGTCTTTGTTATGTCATCACTTGAGTTTTCTATTGAAACAGGTGTTAATTAATTAAGAACATTGGATAAAAATAAAAATTGGGTAGCACTAGAAGTTTGAGTGTACTGTATCAGAGACGTTACAGAGCATGATTTTAGCTTGGGGTGAAGGGGGGCTAAATTTACTGAATTCGGCGTTGTCTGCCTCTGAGAAACGCAAGTCGTCCGGAACTCGACGAAGCGAGAATTCTGCTAACGCCTGAAATTATTCCTAACGCTGGCCCAAACTTCACTCGAAGTTTGTTTCACTTGGTCTTGATGCTACTTTCAAAGCGGATACATTCTTGGCAAATTTCGGCTACTTTGTTGGTCGAAAAACCCGAATAACAATTTCAGCTTCTTCAGAGATCCAGATTTCATCTATATTTAAGAATTTTGCGATCAGAAGGTGAAATAAAGACCACGAATTTTGTCATTTGTTTCAAATCCAAGATGCCGGCGGACATTTGTGGCTGACAATTTGGGTATATACTTCATGACTGAATAGCATTTTAGTCCTGCCAGGGACACATTCCAAATAAAAGCCGATCACAGATTAAACGCTAAAAAATAATTTTACCGACCTGTCGAGATTGTGGCAACTGCGGGTTTCCTGGTAGGGTCACAGATACTGCAGAAAAGTTCAATGGGTGCGTTGTCTGTTGTGGTTTGTGAAATCCTTTTATCTATTCTCTCGTTCCAGAACTTGTAGTATCACTGTCACTGTCGGCGCTCCCCATGTAGTTTTAGTCCAAAATAAGGCTCTAACCCAGAACTTAACCCGAAAACCTAACCCCAAAACCTAACCTAACCTAGGGTTTTGGCAAGTCAGAAGATTGATGATGATCGTCAATTCGAAGGCAATTAAGATTTGATGATAATCATCATTCACCAATTCGTTTTAGTGACCATGTTTGAAATGAGACGTGATCTTCCTCTCGCCCTTCCCATGATGCCTTTCGCACTAGCATGAGGAGCTTTGGTCAAGTAAAAAATGCGCCCCCACAACTTCAGAAAGGTGTTAATCCCTGCCAAGTCGCTCTTGGTTTTTATTGACATTTGCTGGTAAACATCAATTAGCATCCTCAAAAGTCAGAGCGGAAACTACGTACTTTGCGCGCTCGAGCAAAGTAACTCAAATTGCATAGGGAGAGCTCTAACCCATTCTTGTGCACGGATAGCCAGCTTTCTTCGATTTACCAAGCAGCGAATTGATCATGAGTCCTGTTGTGGCGCAAGCGGTGATATAACTGCACCGGGAGATCAGCATTAGAGAAGTATTAACGTTGTATACTAAGCACAGCTTTGTTATCTTTATAATACCGCTATGGTTGGTGCTGAACTTTGGAAGATAACAGGCACTGGTGTCTCGTTTACCTGGTACACTCACTGTTATCCGGAGGGAAAGGTTTTTCACAAATGCGGCTTTTGCAAACGCTGATTTATTGAATGAAACACCGATCAATTTCGCGCTTAAAATGCACCAGAGTTGATTAGACAGATTTTATTTCGCAGTATAATAATACTCAAATGAATAAACCTTTATTATTCTCAGAATTTAGTCTCGGAGGGATTTGATTTTGTTTAAGCATTTGAAGAGAGCTAGAAAGGTTGTAATTGAAGAAAAAGGCGGTGCAGAACTCATTCTCCACGTAATCTTCCAGTCGAGTTTAACCTTTAACGTCTATAGCGTGCTCTCAAATAGAATTGCTTCGGATCGTTATGGTGATTTAGATACCGTAAGTGCTTTCTTATATTTTTAGATTTTCATTGCTTTCATACGGGTTTCATACATACTTTGTCCAAGAAAATGAATTGATTTCAGCACTGAAGCTGCGGGAGTCTTCTTGTACAGTGCACAAAGAGCGATTGTTGTAATTGTTAACTAAATTCCAGTTTATTTTTTAAGAGGGAAAGACCTCGCGTTGTCAAGATGTTGCATCTTTCGGCAATGGACTGTCAAGATGATTCATCTTTAGGCAGTTGTCTGGAACCTTATATAATAACAAGAAAGGAAAGTGTGCCATTTCTAGCGGACTTACAATCTTGGGTAATGGGCCAAGTTGTTGTCAAGATATTGCATCTTTAGGCAACAAAACTGCAAAGATGTCCCATCTTTTGGCAGTTGCCCCGAACCTGAATACGGTTTGTCGTTTTTTCTTAAACGTATCTTTGGATTTTGGCGTTTCGGAGAGAACATATTATTCTGTCATCTGCTTAGATTAATTTTGACGAAAGAGCGGATTTTAGAATGTACGTAAGCTATTTAAGCGTTTTTGTTCAAACTTCGTATGCATTGAATTGTTGTTGTTACTTTTACAAAAGGAAGCGTAAATATAAAAATATAAGAAAGCCCTTTACTCTTATCTCATTGTTTATAAATGGATCTACGAAGCATGGAAGTCGCAGTTTTGCCTGGATCCACTGGGTAATCGAGCTTAATCCTGACTGACACTTATACCACTTATAGTAATCAACGCTTCCTTTGAAGTTAATGAAGCTACTGATTCAATCCGTAGCTTTATTAACTTTTAGCGTGCCTAAGCTCCTCATGTCGCTCTCAGTCGCTCTCGCCAGTGTCAAAAATCGCTAGAATGCGCTCCTGGGTACGAGGCAGGCGCGTCTCTGTTTTGGAAGCAAAAACTGGATTTAATCTTCGTAAGTTGGAAAGAGTCTAACCCCATGCCCCGACCCTTATCCCCAAAAGCGCGTCCACTAGATTTGATGATAATTGTCAATTCGTTTTAGAGACCATGCTGTCATTTCTTCGGTTGAGCGTTTCAGTGGTCCTTTGCGACAGCGCCCGAGATGCATTACGCGCCTCGAGATTTTACCTTTCGCGGATCGCCGCGGGTTTTTGCCATTTTTTGACACACCTGGGTACAAGGCAGGAGAGGCGCAATGATGAAAGCTTAGCTTGAGATGGTACGTTCGGCCGAATTGTCCATGTCTAAAGCAAACATATTGTATTTACTGGTGACAGTCTTGAGTTTGTTGGTCGGCGGTTGATTGAGTCGGATGTGAAGACCTATGCGAAGCCCACCAATAGCTTGTTGTTGGGGAAGAGGTCAAAACAACGTTTTTTTAAAGTATCCAGTTTAGGGGGGTGGGTACCCGAGACCCACCACCTCTTTCAATTTAAAAGCGGTTTTTTGACTGCCGATATCTCGTGAAATAATTGATGAATCATGGCGAAAACCTACCGTTGTGCTCAGCACGAAGAGAACAACCCATTTCTGCAATAAAATCGGGTATCCCTTATTTGTGCTTCGAGAAAATAACCACTGGATACCTATTGTGGTGATAGTACCCGATACCCCACCACCGAATTCACCATCCCTGATACCTATCGAGTACCGTTGTACCGTTCTGGGGGGACGACTTGTGCACTCACGAGTGGGCTGGAGGGGCTTGTTTTGTGTTGACGTCGAGAAACCCAACCCTAGCGATGGTTACCACATCAAGGTAGCGCTTTACGTCCTTTGTGTCTCTTTTTAGAGCGTCCTTATTTCCTGTCATAGGTGGGCGGGCCGAGCGCTCGGATGGACGGACGAACGCCATGCTGCCCTACTGGTGAAGGGAAGGCGAGCAGTGACCGCGCGTTTACTTGTTGACGGTATGTTGAAGACCTCAATGCTTATCAGTCCAACTAAAAATCTTACCTATAATTTTTACTTGCAAAGACATTTAAGAGCGCCTGTCTGTAAATATCACAGATTGGCGTCAAAATGCGAAATTACAAAATCGCTCAAATTTGGTCAAAAGTTAGGCCTACATGAAGGATTTATGCTGTGAAAATTTCAGGTCCATCAGATAAATATTTTTCGGGAACGACGACGGAAGTGATTTTCCCGAGCAAACTCGCTATTTCGGGGCATGTTTCACCTAATTCGAAAGATCGCGAAAAACTCCTATACGTGCTAAATGGACCCAAGTAATAAACACAGATCCTTAAAGAGGACAAGATAAGCTTTCATTCAAGTGGTGTGTCAACCATTTCCGTTAAAAAATAAATATTTTATGGATTTTTGAATAATTATCATTTTTTCGTCTATTTTATCAAGGCACAAATCGATAGCTAATATCTCCGATGAGACGCGGAATTTCTCAAATATTTAATATCCCGGGAAGAGATCTATCCTTCTTCTTCTGATTTATCAAATAAAATTTTGAGGCAATTAAAATCCCGAACTTTCACAGCGCGGAAATTGACCTGTATCGATTACCGATAATAGGACACATTCCAGGCACTTCATGTCACGAACTTTCAAAACATTCACTCACCTGGCAAAGAATCCAGTAATCCACAGCAAATGAACTTCCTCAGTTGTCGAGTAATAGTCTTGCGTGTTGTTTAGAAGATGCTTTGAGTCAATTCACTCCAAAATCGTTTCATTCTTGGCAGTATTCCTTCGTTATCCCAAAGTAAACACCAGTATTCGCAAGCAAACAGCAGCGGCTTGTGGGGCCGAATCTATCCAAATTCATCCAGGTATTTACATTTCAAGGAAGCAAATAACCCATGTAAATCCTCGGTCGTACGTTATATCCGAGTACTTCATGAAAACCAAGAAAAAATTACCGCGACATTCACGCGGTGCGAAAGCATTATTCTCCAGCAAACAGCAGCATTCATGCCGAATCTATCCAAATTTATCCAGCTATTTACACTCCACAGAAGCAAATAACCCTTGTAAATCCTCGGTCGTATGTTATATCGCAGCAGTTCATGAAAATAAAGTAAAAATTTAGCGCGACGTTCACGCGGTGCGAAGTTCAAGTATAACCACGTTCTCTCTTCGACTGTCAACTGAAGTGCGTGACCAGCCCTAGGCCTAGTCCAGTCCCTGAACTCTCCTTCGCGGCTCCGTGTTTCCTGTGGTCGCCGAAAGGAGAGTCCAGAAACCTTTGGATGCGCATGCGCTAGATCTGACCAAGAACTTGGGTTTTTTCGTTAGTGCGCATGATCCAAATACCGTTGTCGGAAATTGATTGTGGCTATATAAGTTTTGCCCATCAAGATAGGACGCCCTTGTGACCGTAACCGCTAAAATTCAACAAACAATCTTCGACAGCGGTGTTTGGATCATGCGCACTAACGAAAAAACCCAAGTTCTTGGTCAGATCTAGCGCATGCGCATCCAAAGGTTTCTGGACTCTCCTTTCGGCGACCACAAGAAACAACGGAGCCGCGAAGGAGAGTTCAGGGACTGGACTACCCTGGGCCTGTCACGCTTTGCCTTGCCTGGCTATGACGTCACAGGCTTTTGCTACCCGCCTGAGAAGTGTAGTTCCGCTGCGAGAGACTAACAACATTCGAATTGGATTTCGCGCTTCAAAAGGGCTTCATTCCCCAGGAAACAAGACAAGGCAATCACCTCATAAGCAAGGAGCAATTAGTTTTAATTTGATTTCAAGTGTTGGAATATATTTCTTGTCGAAAAGTGACCTTTTTAACAGTACTTTCCTGATCCTTGTGCTTGAACTTCGCACCGCGTGAACCGAATGTCGCGGTAATTTTTACTTGGTTTTCATGAAGTGCTCGGATATAACGTACGGCCGAGGATTTACATGGGTTATTTGCTTCCTTGAAATGTAAATAGCTGGATGAATTTGGATAGATTCGGCATAAAATGGAGATCCCACAAGCCGATGCGGTTTGCTTGCGAATTCGGGTGTTTACTTTGGGATAACGAAGGAATACTGCCAAGAATGAAACGATTTTGGAGTGAATTGACTCAAAGCGTTCAAAGCACCTTCTAAACAACACGCAAGACTATTACTCGACAACTGAGGAAGTTCATTTGCTGTGGATTACTGGATTCTTTGCCAGGTGAGTGAATGTTTTGAAAGTTTCGTGACATGAAGTGCCTGGAATGTGTCCTATTATCGGTAAATCAATAGAGGTCACATTCCGCGCTGTGAAAGTTCGGGATTTCAATTGCCTCAAAATTTTATTGATAAATCAGAAGAAGAAGGATAGATCTCTTCCCGGGATATTAAATATTTGAGAAATTCCACGTCTCATCGGAGATATTAGCCATCGATTTGAGCCTTAATAAAATAGTCGAAAAAAATGATAATTATTCAAAAATCCATAAAATATTATTTTTTAACGGAAATGGTTGACAAACCACTTGAATGAAAGCTTATCTTGTCCTCTTTAAGGATCTGTGTTTATTACTTGGGTCCATTTAGCACGTATAGGAGTTTTTCGCGATCTTTCGAATTAGGTGAAACATGCCCCGAAATAGCGAGTTTGCTCGGGAAAATCACTTCCGTCGTCGTTCCCGAAAAATATTTATCTGATCGACCTGAAATTTTCACAGCATAAATCCTTCATGTAGGCCTAACTTTTGACCAAATTTGAGCGATTTTGTAATTTCGCATTTTGACGCCAATCTGTGATATTTACAGACAGGCGCTCTTAAAGATATACATTCACGATGTCCTAAAATAAGGTTCACAAAAGTAGTATAGGAGCGACCAAATTATCCGTTTTTGCGCAGGAACACTAATTTTGCACAGGAATATTTGGAGACAATAGAAGGATACCCCACCCCCTTCTTTCACGAGAAAATGATACAAAAAAACAAGAACATTTAGTGGGCTAGAGCAGAGAGCGGTAGTCACCCCGCTATAATGTGAGGAGGAGGGCTATAGTGTGAGGAGGAGGAGGGAGGGCTATAATGAGAGGAGGAGGGCTATACTGTGATTAATCGAGCGCAAGGAGCCAGAAGAATCACTTTAGCTCTACAGTGGTACCTCTATTAAAACACACGCCTAAATCGAGGAATGCTCACTGGCACTTAGAATTTTTTCTAAACAAGCGCTCACCTACAGAAATGAAAAAAAGAACTATGAAAATCATCAGGGTTCGAACCTGTAACTTTCCAGTTACTTTACCCAAACCCTAACCACTACGCTATGAGTGAATTCGCTGGTTCGGACAGCTCGTTTTATTGATTAAGTACCTTCATAGTATTAATCTTTAATAGAACGAGGCATATACTATAAAAATATACTAAAACGATGTATTAATCCTTATCCTGACTAGTAGTCTTGATAGTTCAGATATTTTGAATGTTTTTAGGTCAATTTGAAGTAATATTATCAAAAATATCGTTAAATTATTCATGGTGAGCATTCCTCCATTTAGGAATGACGCTATTAAAGTGGCCACCCATTAGTTTGATTTGCTGCCGGCGGGCACCTTGCGGACACTTACGGCGTCCTTGCCGACGCTGTGGGCGTCTTGCATGTTCTAAAATGGTTCTAAAAGGGGTCTTGAAGGGTTCTGTAGGATGGACTAGCTATCCGTGTTTTACGGAGGGACATTTATATTCATATTTAATAAGTTGTGTGATTTTGAATACTGTGAGATGGACACAGACAGTGCCTATGTTTTCTTCTATTGTTTCCTAAGAGGAAGGAAGTAGGGGATGGGTATCCTTCTATTGCCTCCAAATACAATAGGTCGTGACGTCAACAAGTTCACTATATATTTTCCTGTGCAAAATTGGTATTCCTGCGCAAAAAAACCCGGCTTATTCGGTTCCCCTTATACTACTCACAATTAAATGCTTATGGTTGTTGACAACAATTTTTGACCTGCTATGCACTCAGATAAGCTTTACACATGCTTCTCTCTAGCTTGCTTTTTCTTCTTACAGCAAAAAAGTTCCTTAAACCTCCTTCTAAACCTGCCATCCATAATAGAATACACTAAGGGGTTATAAACTACTGATGCTTTAGCTAGTAACTCGGGGATCTCTGCCGCTCCCATTTGAAGTACATGATGCCCTTGTACTATGGTTGCTATGGAAACCAGACAATATGGCGCCCAGGATAGAACAAAGGCGGCGACTGACATGGCGATCATGACGATGATTCGACGTTGATAGCGAAACCAGGAAGCTTTAAGTCGGAGGTGCTTTGGCATGCCTCTAAAGTAGAAGAACCTAGAGTGAAACAAGAGTTATTTTCGTTCTTATCTTATCTTCTTATCTTCTTATCTTATATCATTCGAATTTCGCATAAATGAACTTCAAAAGAGCCAAACAAAAAAACACTGGAACACTTCCCATTCTTGCTAGACAAATAATTCACTTATACTGGACATGGATATAAAGCGCAACAGAACTACGTTGCGATCGTATCGTCACGGTCACAGATGAACAGGAGGTGCAAATTGGGATACATTTTTAAGCATGTTTAGTCTGAACATGTTTCAGTCCAAGTGTGGACGCACATGGGTGTGGATCTCATCACGTTTATCTTTCCCAAATTTTAACAGAGCCCAACGAAGCAGCAATAAAATTGAAGTTTAAGTGAAACAAATAAAGTCTACAAAGATTTCATTCGTGACCATACCTGATCATTTTGAAGTAACAAACCCCGATCACAGTCATTGGTACGAAGAAACCAATAAACACAAGTGTCAGGTTGTAGCTAATGTCCAGCACCGCCCTGGATGTCCAGTCGGGGCAACAACTGATTCCCGCAGCACCGGGGGTGAACCGGTTCCAACCAAGCAACGGGGGTGCCATGCATAACACCCCGTAAAGCCAAATACCCAATAGCAGAAGGTTTCTCTGAATAGGAGTAAGTCTTCGGCGGACGTACGCTCGCTTTTTAGTTGCGATAGACCCACAGAGTAATACACTCATAACAACGTAGGTTCCAATTGATGAAATTCCGATTGACCCATTGACAAAGCCAGACCAACTGCAACGTGATTGGCTCAATTTCCCGTACTCTCCAATCATGTTGGAGCTGATTGCCACAGGGTACCCAAATATAATGATAAAGATATCAGCCAACGCAAGATTTATAATAAACGGGACAATTAGCTTGTTTCTGTTTTCTTTCCTTTTGAGTACGACAATAGTGAATATGTTACCAAGTAAGCCAAATGTAAGTATGACGAACATCACTACCCCATAAGCCACGTACTCCGCGTGATTCCAATATTTTTTGGACACAATCTCGGCCGTTGCTGTCCCGTTTCCAGAGGTGGGCCAGTCTGGCGCATGAGTATCCGTGAAGCTGGAATTATTCATCTCCAGGCTGTAACGTCACCCGTGATTTCTGCAGAGAAATAGTAGCCGTCAATATCAAATAACACCTGTATAGGTATCCTCCTTTATCACACAAGCGACATCTTGAATTTTCAGCCGATTTATTCAGCATGGAAGCGAGGCCAACCAGGGCATGCTTTATGGATTTATTGTACTAAAGTTGACCAAGCTACCAAAAAGTACTCCTTATTTGTTTCAGAGCCAAAAAGTTGATTGGCTCATTGCTTTTTTCTGCTTTGCCTGGTCATTCCAGAAACAAAATGGCGGCGCCGTCACAAAGGCGAATTATATTATAACATAAGAACTATATAACGGGCGTTCTGATTGGCCGATTTTTATGAAAAAGTTTTGGGCATCACATACAGATTATTCATGGAGTGACGAAAGACGGCAAGAATGATTCGCTAATCTCACAAAAGTCGTAAAAAACTCAATACCCTGGATTTAAAACAAGTTCTGAAAATGAAAGTAAAAGGAATCTGATTAAAATGGATAACACATTAATATAGATTTTTTTTTTTTGCAATTTGCTTGTCTTGTGTGCGAGTTTTGCCTTGTTTGAGGACCTCTGGGACTTCATCTCGCTGCGAGTTTATTGCGAGATAAGGAGAAAATGGTCCAATAGACTTCCTCGGGTTGCCCGTTTGTTTTGGCCCATTTCGGATCACGTGGCATTCCCATGAGTATTCTCTCTTTTTTTTTCTGCTACGCTCCGAAGGATATATGAATGTGGAATCATTCCAAACAAAGAGAGAATACTCATGAGCATGACACGTGATCTGAAATGGGCAAAACATTACGCCCAAGCCGAGGAGGTCTATTGAAAGGCGAGATGAGGCGCCGATAAAGCGAGATAAGGCGCCGATAAAGCGAGATAAGACAAGATAAGGCGAGATAAGTGGATTTGAAAAATGCACATGTAATTAGCGCCTAGCATGGCTGCCACTTTAGGAACTGCGGCAATTTTTATTGCCTTTCTCGCTGGGGTTTTGCGTACACCTGCTAATACCCCTCATTTTTACAACCTGTGAGGTTACTCTGCATGCTGTAGGGTAAATTTTAGGGATGGATTACCGCAGAAGATACAAAACTCGAACAAATCATCTCGCCCAGTCAGTGTCTGGACCAAGCGTGGGCATGTTTGTCTCCTTCGCCCCTTCGCTGTGGATTTAACTGTGGCTATGGACGTCGAAACCAACCCTGGTCCTGATAACACTTCTTCGTACTCTTCATTTTATCAAGGGACTGTATCTCGTGGCCATAGACCGGCCTCTGAAAGTTCACTAGTGTACGAAGTTGATTCATCACGTTATCGCGATTATGCAAATTCCACCATTGGCTTGACTCGTCCTCTGCTCCATTCAATCGATCAATGCCACTCTCTGCGTCCACCTGGAACTGCTACAACGCAAGTCCGTCCAACGGTTCACTCTCGGCCTAGGCGTACGACTTATAGAGGATGCAGAGCTGGCAAAAAGGTCAAGGAGAAACGCAATTTGCTCTTCAAGATTCCTACTGTTGTTTCGCGTCGTTGCGAGTCACGCAAGTGTCACACAACGAAACGTAATCGAACTCGTTCGCTCGTTGCAGTGAAAATTGAGAAGTCTGCGTCCGCTCCTATGGTGATCCCGAAGTGTATGGTTCTCAATGCTCGTTCTCTGGCTAAAGCCGATGCAGCCCCGGCATTGTATGCTGAACTGAGCAGTAATAACATCGATATTTGCTTTGTTTCGGAGTCTTGGCTAAACAAGAAAATTCTGTCACACTTGATTTGCCCCGATGGCTACGTGATAATAAGAAAAGACCGGCCTGGTCTTCGTGCTGGAGGTGGGGTGGCCGTTATTTGCAGGAATGATTGGAAAATTAAAGTAATCAATGTTCAAGAGGATTTCGAATCTGAAACCATCTGGTGCAAAATAACAACTCCAAACTCTGAATACTACGTGCCAGTGTTTATCACCCACCTGATCCTATCTACGACCCTAGGGATTTACTGGATTTACTATCGGACACTTGTGATGAGATCTTGGTCGATGACCCAGATGCTAAAATCGTAATTGCGGGTGACATTAACCAATTGAGAATAAAAGACCTCATGCAACAACATGGTCTACATCAAATGGTTAAAGTCCCGACCAGGCGTGATAAAATACTTGATGTATTTCTCACCAATCACCCACTTCTTTGGAAACCGGGCAAGGTGCATAAAGGCTTGGTGAGGTCTGATCACTTAGTTGTCACTGTTCCACCCTCTATCCCTACGAAGCCTCAGCGGAAATATGTAAGTTTCCGTGACACAAGGGACCATCGCAAACTAGCTTTGGAGGCTAGACTGAGTGCTTTTGACTGGTGTTCTATTAACAACTTGGACAACCCTGAAGACAGCGTGAAGTTGCTGAATGAGAGCCTATGGTCAATGTTCAATGAATGTTTTCCGCTCATCAAAGTCAGAGTGTCATCTAGAGACCCACCCTACATGTCCCCCCTTGTTAAGCATCTCTGTAATACCAGAAACAAAATAGTGCGTCGTCATGGTAACCAAGCTGAGATCTTCAGGTACCAGGAGAAGATAAACGCACTT
Source organism: Scolanthus callimorphus (assembly GCA_033964015.1). Taxonomy (NCBI): domain Eukaryota; kingdom Metazoa; phylum Cnidaria; class Anthozoa; order Actiniaria; family Edwardsiidae; genus Scolanthus; species Scolanthus callimorphus. The sequence goes on from CM066923.1 coordinate 21,256,763, forward strand.
ATTCGGAGAAACCAGGTGGAGGCTGTAAACAATGAACGTGCAAAACATAACCGGGCTTCAAAAGGGTGGTGGGATACTGCCAACAGGATCACTGGACGAAAAACGCAGGGGACCCCTATAAGCTCAGTGATTCTTCCAGATGACATCAATGCCTACTTCCAGGCAATTAACACAGATGAGGCTTATGTAGCTCCTGTGCGCATGGAAATTCCGGAAGGCACATGCATTCCAACCGTGAGTGAAACTGACGTAGGGAGAATTTTATCTCACCAGAAAAGAACTGCATCAGGGCCTGACGAATTTCCCTACTGGCTCTGGCGTGACTTTTCTCACCATCTCGCACCTATCATTACCAAGATCTTCAACTGTTCGCTAAAGCACCAAGCTGTTCCATTAGTGTGGAAATTAGCGAATGTTGCGCCCGTCCCCAAGGAATCTCCATTGACCGAACGTAACCAGCTACGGCCAATTTCATTAACCAATATTATTATGAGGATTTTTGAACGCCTTGTCTGCAAAAACGAACTATCCTCCACTCTCAAGTCAGCAATTGGCCCAGACCAATTCGCCTATAAGGAGGGTCACAATACCACCATGGCTCTTATTAAGTGCCAACACTTTTGGCTTGAGAAGCTGGACAAGGATGCAGATTTTGTAAGAGCTTTCTCATTCGATTTCAGCAAGGCATTCGACACCGTCTCTCATCACATTTTGTGTGACAAATTGGCAGCATATGACATCAATCCTTATATTAAGAACTGGATCATAAGCTTTCTGAGTGGTCGTCAACAAAGGGTCGTTGTCGATGGAGTGGTTACCAGTTTTCTCAGTATCAATAGAGGAGTTCCACAAGGAACAGTGCTTGGGCCCTTGCTGTTCTCTATCATGGTCAATGACATTAAACCAGTTAGCACCAATACTCAGCTAATTAAATACGCCGATGACATCACAGTTAGTGTGCCTGTGACATCTGGTCCCAACTGTCTTGCTGACTCATCACTTGAGGAAGTAGTGAATATCAAACGCTGGGCAGACATGAACTTAATGAAGTTGAACATGAAAAAGACTTTTGAAATGGTAGTGAAAGGGGGGACCAAAAAGCCTGTCCCAGAATCCATAGAGGGCATAGCTAGGAAGAGTGAGTTAAGACTGCTAGGCATTACAGTTAGTGAAGACCCTTGCAACTGGGACACGCAGTTTGAAAACATGCTGAGTAAAGCCAGTTCCAGGTTGTATATCTTAAGAGTCTGTAAGTACTATGGCTACTCCCTTCAAGAGCTCACTCTACTATTTAATAGCCTCATTATGTCACTTTTTACCTATGCAATTGAGGTTTGGGCCTCTGCCCATTATAACAAATATCTTTCATGCATCGATAGGTTTTGCAAACGGGCTACACGTTATGGCTACACTAGTGAGTATACTCCCATTGCTGATATAATAACAAAAAGGGACAGAACTCTCTGGAACAAAATAACTGCGGTCAGCATCCATCCCCTTAATGAACTTCTCCCCCCGCAGAGATGCAGAAGTACGCGGAAGAAAGGTCATAATTACATCTTGCCTCGAGTAAGAACAGAGAGGTTCAAGAGATGTTTTGTAAATAGGTGCCTCTTCAATTTTATATAACATTATGTACATATTGTATAAATTTTTTTTTTCAATTAATATTTATGGAATTGTAAGCCCACACGTATGCCTGCGGGTATGTTCCCTTTGATTGTATATTCTTAATAAAGATCTTTATTATTATTATTATTATTAAAATGGTCCAATTGAAAGGCGAGATGAGGCACCGATAAAGCGAGATAAGACGAGATAAAGTTAAGAGTAGGCCTAAGGCGCCACAAAACGGTCATGCGAATAAGGTTTCCTTCGCTGCTTTCTATTTCCTTCTTTTTGTCGTCTCTTCGCCTAAAGCCTAGTTTCCATGTAGTAAAGTGTCGTATCTGTCGTATCAGTCAACCGTGAAACAAAAGAATAATTCCAATTTCCATTTGTTTCACGGTCGACTGATGCGACAAGACTACATGGAAACCAGGCCTTATAAAACATGAGATTCAAGAAAAGACTCGACTGCGCTTTCGGCATCTCTTACTGCTTACGCTCCATCATGTCCATTGTCGTACTCTCTAATGCCTGGTTTCAATATAGTCTTATCGTCGTATCAGTCGATCGTGGAACAACGGAAGATGGAATTTTTCTATTGTCACGATCGACTGTGATAGATACGACAGATAAGACTATATGGAAACCAGGCTTTAAGGCGAGGTAAAACGGGAAACAACTTTCTCGCGACATTGTCAGATTGTTGTAAAACGAGTTGAAAAGCGATGCTGCGTGTTTACCACCGACCGAACGAAATTTGTCTCGCAACAGATCAGTATGTTGCAAGTTGAAAAATAGTGTTATAGAAAGTAGAAGTCCGTACTACTTTTTGCAACAAAACTTCTCGTTGTTGCTAGTTTTACTACCGCGAAGGATTCGCAACAAATTTGTGATTTGTTTTTGGCCAGGTGGTAAACCGCGCAGCATCGCTTTTCAACTCGCTTGGCTTAAGGTCGTCCAGACGACTTAGCCGTCTTTAGTATAAATACGGCCAATCTTGCGAGACAAACAGCGAGCATTTCTGTTGCTCACTCTGTGTATCGGAATATGTTACAGCTTCTGGCATTGACCAATCAGTTGTCGGTATCTTCCAAACTTGCAAAATGCCGTTTTGTTGCGAGATAAGTTCATTGGTCGGGGGGTAAAATTGAGGTAAAACGCGCAGCATCGTTCTTCAGCTCGTTTTGCAACGTTTTATAATACCTCGCCTTATAAAAACGCCTGCATGTTTCACGAACTGGATCGATGTACGCACGCTTCTATTTGAGCTTGCTCGATATATTTTGTTTGCCGCTTTTTGATTTAATGCTGACAGAGAAAATCAAGCAATCTCCATCGAGTACAAAGATCATGTTACTCGAGCCATGTCTGGGTTTCATCTACTTGTCTGGGGCTTACTGTGGGTGTTCAAACGTAATTTTCCCACATATTTTTTTATTTTTTAACCTGGTGCTTCAACTCGCTCCTGTGTGTTCTGAGCTTTTCCGCTTTCGATCTGAGCGGAAAAAATCATACCCTGCGAGAGATTTCTTTCTGTCATTCTGTTATTAGCTAGCAAAATTGTTCGCGTGTCTTATATTTCACGTTGATTGTTTCTCTCGGTGGCCGCAAATCAAAACAACCACGTGAAAAACTAAGACTAACAGAAAGAACCTCTGCTATCAGAGTAAAAAAACATTAACCCGAACAGTACAACAACCGTATAAAAAAGGATGATGGAATTTGTAGATTCCAATTTGCCTTTAAAAAAGACGTGAAACTAAATACCTCCAGACACAATAGCGAAGAAAACCATCTTGGAGATTCAGTCTAAAAGGTACGGGGTTTAGAAGCATTACTATTTGCAAATACTTGAATCATTGATATTGTCGATCCCCATAACGATGATTGATTAGATTTTACCGTTCAACTGCAGCTGGCCCTAGAATAAACATTCCCTGTGTGGAAAAGACAAAGGCTGGAAACTTCTTATATTTGCTTAAGCAGTTGCACGTAGTTGATAAGGCCAACTAAGTAATAAAAGATAACATGTAATTCTTATTCTGCTTGCTGCCTCTGGGTTTATCCCGCGGAAAAAGCTTGTTTTCTCGGTTATTGGAATTGCATCTAATTCGACTGTGGGTCTGATAAATGGTACTGCTTTTAATAACTTAATAACATGTTCATGCGGCTCAAATATGTTAAAATATCTATCATAAATCAACAAAACTCAGCCTTACCTTCGATGTGGTGTTTCAATACCATTGCCGAAAGAAATTTGGACGTTTTAGCACAAAGATATCGGGTTTCAGAAGGGAGTTTTCCAAAAGTCGTAGAACTCACACAGCAAAAGTTACTATAATACCAATTCACAACCATCGATTTTTCTGTTTTCTTATATAAAATCGACGACTAGATGTCTGTAGTCGTGCCTGACGGTCGAGAAGAACCTGTTAAGTGCTTTGTTGGATTACTTTTACTGAAATAGTCTATTCTTTTTGCATGACAAAACCCCTAATACGAACGAAACACCGATAAATTGATTTCGTGACCGTATCCCTTTGTTAATATTGTAATTCCCTGCTGTCTTGAGCCCTTTTCATCTGGTGTGAAAGTAATTGTTGACAGTTTTAAATAATGGGTTACTTAGTATCGCAGTTTTCATAATTCTGCCACTTTCGCTCTTAAAATTTCAATTGCCAAGCTTCCGCCAATCAAAGCCCGAAGCGTTCTTTGACTATATCCGCAGCGCCATTTTGAAATAGCGGAAAGGTTTATTTATTTTTGATCATAAAGAATTTATAACACGAAAAGAATGATTGAAAAAAATAGATTCACTGTAGAACATAGAAACCCCATTGTATATATCGGCAAAAACGAGGGACATGAATGAGCTCATGTTTGCAAACTTTGAAGTCCATGGGGCCGTTTTTCGAAACACCCGAGAATTCTCGGTCCAAAAATATTATTTTGCAATTTTAATATATTGATCCCCAAGTTTTTCGTTTTCTTTTCTATCCTGCTGATTTGAAGAGTCGAGAACTTCGTTGATATTCGTTGATATCTATAGTGTTTACGTCTCAAATAAGAAATTTTCGATTTCGTTCAAACCCTCAAATCGATGAAAAATCACCCGAAAAGTATCGGGAGGGCTGCTTCTCCCGAAAACTTTCCATTGTTTTTCACGCGAATTTTTCGGGCACCCGAATGATATGGGTTAAAGTAATATTCTCGATCGAGTGGGGAGCTCTAGACCATTAAAATCAGCAGGGTAAAAAAGAAAAGGAAAAACTTGGGGAACAATCTATTAAAATTTCAAAACAAACTTTTCGGACCCGAGAATTCTCGGGTGTTTCGAGAAACGACCCCATGTCCTAATTTGCCGAACAACCGACGTTGTTATATAGCGAGTGCTCACTCCAACCTAGCCCACGCTCTTATTGGCTAAATCAATGGCACGTGGTGAAGTACAAATCAAATATTCCCCGATCAGTCAATATTTCGAAAAATTATTGACTGGTCGGGGAATATTGCTTTCGCGCGTCGCGTTTGAGAGCGGGAAAAAATAGTTTATTGTAAACACGCGAGTCTTTTTAAAAAAACCTTTGCTAATTTTGATAAGTTTTTGCTAATGCAAGAAAATTGTGCTATTTAGGAGTGTTTTCCCTTTACATGATGCGGTCGCGCGCACACTTTGTAACTTCTCTTTCATTCTTGAAATACAATTTGTTTTGACTTAATAATTGCAGTATATTTTCTGCTATATGACAAAACACTTAATGACTACTCCCTCGGGAAACACCAGTTTTGTTTCCCTCGAATCTCGATGTTTCCCGAGACGAAGTTTCTCGGGAAACACCTGATGTTTCCCTCGGGAGCAGTCATTAAGTGTATAATATCCCCACAAACAACATACATTAGCGGAGCTTTCATTCACTTCTTCTATTGGTCCTTGGAGATGAATATTTAAAGATGGAATCTACCCAAAATGATACTATACGTACTTCATCGTAGGCTAAAAAAGAAAGAAAAAATGGACTGAAATTCGGGTTATATAGGCTTCCTTATGAAAGATTGAACATAGCTTCTGTTCGAAAACTGCACTGTATAAGCTTGAAATGCGGCGAAAAGTATGTTGGCATTTTTAAAGAAAGAATGTAATTTTTAAAAAATAGCAAGAATTGTAAAAGTATAACAACTTTGTATTGACATAATTTTATTTTTAATGTACGAGCATCGAGGTAATAAACGCTCTTAAAACATTCTTACTGCCATTTACGTCTCAACAAACGCCTTTTTCAAAATATTATCATACTAAAGCCGGTAAATAACTTATTTATTTTTTTCCAATTTTTCCGATGAAAACAAGCGCGCGCAACTGGTTACCTTGGCCTACAATCTTTGTCAAAATGCTTGGACCGGTAAAACGGAAGCTTATTCTTACAAGCTATTTTAGACCAGCACTACAGAGTATTCGCCCCCCTCCCCTTTCAATGTTGATATCAGTGAGATGAATTGTCTCGGCATTTTAAAGCCCGCGATCTGAACGTTGAAAATATGTACCAACATTGAATGGGGGAGGGGAGGGGGTAACAAAATTCGAGAACATTTCCTAAATCGACGAGAAAATACAAAGTTCTCTAAAACGGTCCAAACCTTTTTGGCAAAGATTGTAGGTCAGAGATACGAAATTATTGCCCGCGCACGCGCGCTGTAGAATCAATCAGAATGCAGAATTCGTTACCGTGCCCTCTGGGAAAAAATAAAGCGTTTCATGCCTTCGCCCCCATTGTTGAACGAATGCTGCGGCTAGCCTGTGCTCTGTTCGCTGGGAACTAATACACCACGACTAATTTGGGATTAAATGGCTACAGACAACCCGAGCCTATAGCCCCTTTATTAAAGCATTACATTAGTCAATTTACTTATTGATTCTGAGTTCCCAGTGAAGGCGATGGCAAAGGACGATGCCACACGGCTAGCGCAGCACACTCTATAGGAAACTCCGCATCTACAATCACTATGTTAGATCAACTGTAATTGTAATGCAAATTGTATGCGGATGCACTGTCGATACACTGTCGGTAGTCGGAAAACAGCAACTTTTAAAACTTTTTAAAAACAGAAACACCAGTAAACAGTACTAATAAACTGCATTGGAAGGGGTGCTCGTGCATGTTCCCGAACGCTGTTAAAATCCTGAGCATTGATTTCTAAACATGAACTTAACTTTGCCGCGAAAAAAAACACTTTTTGCTAAAAATTATTGTATGTTTTACTGTGCGACTACTTCAACCGGGCCATTTTGTAAGAAGTAAGCCAATCAGAAAGCGAGCAGAACAAAGGATCTTGACTTTCTTGAAATCTCAGGCATACATTTGTGGTATACACGTGAGTACGTTGTTCTATTGTTTTTCATTTTTAGTTGCCTTGTTGTGAAGACACACTATTTGAGTAGAAAAATATTAGTTTATAGATTCATTATTGGTGACTCACTGTGTTAAAATTAGCTCCAACCAATTTACGAAATGGCCCCTCCAAGAGATCCGAGTATTAGCCGACTTCAATAAAACAAGGGATCAGCTGACACATCAAGGTTTTGCGATATCATCCTGCCTCGTACTCAGGTGCGTTCTAGTGATTTTCGAGGCGAGAGCGTCTGGGAGCGTGTACAGTCGCAATTTGTAATAATTGTCGCAATTTGTAATACCTGTCGCAAAATTGTAATAAAGTTGTCGTAATTTGTAATACCAGTCGCAATTTGTAATAAAGTCATCGCAATTTGTAATAAAAAAACTGTCTCAATTTGTAATACACCTCTGTCGCAATTTGTAATAAACAAAGCTGTCGCAATTTGTAATACACCTCCGTCGCAATTTGTAATAAGCAACTATCAAACCGCCTACGTTTGAGCTACAAATGAAATAGCAAAGTAATTCAAGCGACTATGGCTACTGCCATTCAACTAAAATGATTTTGGTATTTCTGCAAGGTTTCATTCGTGGAAAATAGAAAAGAAATGCCGCGTAATGCTGGAATGGCAACTTCTCGAGTTCTCCATTTCGATTCTCCATACTCTTTCCTTGGAGCTTTTACATGCACATCTGTGAGAGTATTGCACGAGAACCACTATTTTTTCAACGTGACTCCGAGTAAATTTCCATACAATGTATCACCACTTCGCCACTTCCCTGATTTATCTCCAATAAAATTACCCAATTATAAGGAATGTTGTATGGATACGGTGTGGTTTGGGCGATATTAGCGCCATGCCCTGTTTTGTGGGGATACCGGACTTGTGCCATCGAAAGTAGTAGCTCTGTGGCACCTTGTTGACCTACAATGTTGGCTGTAGAACAACTTGCGTATCTAAATGCGTAGTGTATAGCTGTTTATTACAAATTGCGACGGAGGAGTATTACAAATTGCGACAGCTTTGTTTATTACAGATTGCGACAGAGCTGTATTACAAATTGCGACAGCTTTTTTATTACAAATTGCGACGACTTTATTACAAATTGCGACAGGTATTACAAATCGTGACAACGTTATTACAAATTGCGACAGGTATTACAAATTGCGACAATTATTACAAATTGCGACTGTACAGAGCGAACTAGCGCGAAAGGCTTCATGGGAAGGGCGAAGAGAATAGCCTTCCGTTGATCCCTTGCGTCAACGATCCGTTCCCAAGATTCACTGCGCACTCGGATTCGCGCGCTGTGGCGATGACATCTCTCTGAGACACCTTGCGACGAGGCAGAATATTATCTACGTTTCGTTTTGGTGCGGCAGTCTAAGCCAAGCAGGCGAGCTGACAGTAACACATTATTTTCTTGACACCATTTGCGACATCTAAAAGGAGCTCCTGTTACTGAATGTTTTTTTTTATTTCATTTTAGATTATGCCTTCATCTCTCTTGCATCATTTCCTGCTCGACACAAAAGCACAATGAAATGGCCATCACATATCTTGGCCATCGCTTTTTTCAGAACACCTGGTCGATTCGTTGGAATATGCAAAAGTAGTATAGTATGCACCGATGTAACAGTTTTAGCGGAGGTTAAAGGTCACGGATGACTTAATAAATATCGAATGACATCACGTGCAAAATTTTGTAGGAGAGGTCAAGCGTCTCTGATGACACTATAGATATCAAATATCGATAGTATATTTTTTCTCGAGTTTGGCACACATTGCCTCATACGGTATGCAAGGATTTGGTGAACCACCCCTCATGCGTGTAGTCCGTGCTTGCATTAAGCTCCTTTTGGCAGCGCGGAATCGAGATATCTAAAAGTCTTGTGATGAGGAGAAGGGAATTTGTGAGGAGGAGGACGGCAGGGGCTGATTTAGACCAGTGCAACCGAAGCAAATGCTACGGTCAGATTTGAGCGATTTTTTAAAATTGTCCTTCTTAGTCGCTTTGATAGCTTCTGATTTATTTTATTATGGTCTTCTACATTTGTTTATCCTATAGGTGCTAAACAGAATTTTCTACGTTATGTTTGCCGCTCTCAGTTAGAATTTCCAGAATCATCTGTCGTTTTGCATAATCTCCGTTGCGAGCGAGCGCCGAATTTCTTTGATTGATCTTCGACAAGCCAACGACGACGGCGTTCGTTGCCGCCGAGAGATGATACTATATTTAGCGACTTTGTTGCTCCTATTGCATGCTAAAAATAGTAATTCCAGCACCCGTTGCTGGGGGTCTTGTTACTATTTTTGGTGAAACGGCTCCTGTCCGCTTCTGTCAAGCGACTAAAAATAACTTTTTGCCAGACGTATTGAAACAATTAACCAATCAGAATGGAGCACACACGGGCCTAGCGATCGTGCCTAGCTAGCTACTGTTTGCGTCGCCTGTGAAAATGGATTCTAACGCGGGAGAGAGTCACGGATATCTTCTCCGCGAATTTTCTGTACTCGGTGATGTTGAAAGAAAATCTCAACATTCTTTGATGAAAATACAACACAAATGCACTGCGTAGTCACACAATACATTCGTGCGATGAGTTTGAAGAGTTATTCCCTGCGATCAGTGATTTCCTCTGCTCGCAGGGTAGAAGAGTTACAGTTCCCAAAGCCAAGAAGGCGCCTAGAAAAGCATTTCTGCGTGAGGTAAGTTACAGAACATCTTTTCCTGATATCAAATCCGGCTGAGTATGACTATGAAGTTTAATTTATATCACTTAAACTGTTTGAACACAGCTTGACATGGCTCGAGAAGCTATTCATGTTCTGGCCTTTTTTCTTCAAGTAATAGGGGACTGTTCGTTAATTACGTCGCAGGGGGGGCTGGTGTTTTTTTCTGCTCGTAGGTTTTGTGAAAACTTACCCCCGTTCAAAAAACGTAGTTTCAATTTCTACCCCCTTCGAAAAACGGCTATTTGAAATTTTACCCCCCCCCACGCTAATCGACTTAGCTAGTATCAAAATGGCGTCTAACTAAGTATGATTGTTGAAGAGGATGTACCGGTAGAACAGGCTCTAAACTGGCAAGAAAAGAGAGGAGAAGTTCGACAGAAATCTTTAGTAGGAAATCTTTAGTTGGCCCAGGACACTCCAGAGTGCTCTGTGTTTCACGCAATTGCACTCAATCTCAATTTGCATGACACTGAAATGCACCCCCCAAAAGTTTCGCATGTTCTAAAAAGTTACCCCCCAATTTTTCAACGTTCTGCAAAATTTACCCCCCCCCTATAAAACCACCAGCCCCCCCTGCGCCGTAATTAACGAACAGTCCCTAGAAGCATGCAACCACAATTATTCTCATATCATTGAAGAATCAACTTTAGACAGCATAACTTAAATTTGTGCTTCCCGCTGTATTCCAATGAATGATCGTTTAGCTGATTTAGGATTGCCGGAATATTGCATTTTTATCCTTTGCGCGGTGAAATTACAAATTGGTTGAAATGTAGGGCGTCTGCGGAAAAAAGTGCAGTCAACAGTGAAATGCATGATTCATATCATTGAATGTGTGGTTCCAAAAAATATCCATACCCCCCGACGGAAGGGTGTTAAAAAGTGACCCCCCACCCCTCTCGAATTTCCGAAGAAAAATACAGTATTTGTATGGAAAAGATCAGGTAAATTGACCCTACCACCCCTCCGGAATTTCCAATCCCTTCCGTAGGGGAGGTATGGATAATTTCTGGAAACACACAATCCACTAAAAATCCCTGAGTGAGTTTGGAACTCACGACGACCTTGATTGTTAGAAATTTGCATGCAATGAAACACAGATTTATATAGATGTTCGTACAGGCTAGGGAGATATTTGTTGACAACTAGTAACCCAGTGCACTATCGAAAACCACGCGCGGGCAAAACCACGCGCGGGCAAACGCGATTGTTGGAGGTATTTTCTAAAACTCCAACATACGCTATTTTTGAATAGTTTTCTGTAAAAAGTAGATTAACCCGTCTGGTGTATATTACTTCTACGCCAACTGTATCCCGACCCAAATTTTTTTTCATAGTTATCAATGATTGCGCTACGGTCAGATTTTTTCCTAATCCGCCCCTGGACGGAGTTATGTGTGGAGGAGGAAGACGGAAGTTATGTGTTGAGGAGGAGGACGGAAATTTTGTATGGAGAAGGGCGAAGTTTTTGTGAGGAGGAGGAGGACGACGAGGAGGGAATTTGTGAGGAGGAGAAGGACGGAAGTTATGTGAAGTTATTTCTTTGAGGAGGAGAATAGAACAAAAGAAGGTTGGCAGCAATATCTTATCTTCATATGCGATGACCTATAAAGTGCACAATATTTCCTGATATATGTACGAAGAGGCCGCTAGGAAACCTTCTCTCTACCTGTTTGTTGACTACCTGTAATCGACGATATCATTCGATATCTGTGACGTAATAGTGACCTTTGACCTTCGTCTACTTGGCTCAATCCCAGAAAGCAGCGCGACATTGTCAGGACAATAATAAGGGACGTAGGAGAAATAGATCAGGGATCTGGGGTCAAGTCTATTTGACACAAAGTCCGTGTGGATATTCAAATTACACGACCTTCGCCCGTAATCCCTCCCCCTCAGAATTTTAGACCAGATGTGGGTCAAAGTACGTTATCAGTACGTAATGTTTAGCAAAAGCGCCTCTTTGGGGGGCTTTCGCAAGCTACCTCTTACTAATAATTTTGTTTTGTTTTTCGCTTTTGCTGAAAAAAAAAACAGTGTCCCGGGAAATTTACTTATATTTGGACATGGTATTTTATACATGGTATTTTAAACTATGGGGGCTTATTTTAATTATTTATTTATTATTTTAGCTCGCGCTGCCGGGGGAACTCATCCCTTCTTCACTGCTGGTCAATTTTCCAACCTACCTTCTCACTGGTAAATTAAAGAAGAGGTAAATCTTTCCCAGCAGTTTAGAAAGGACCAGTAGCTCTCTAAGGCAGCCTATCAAGGGGGGCTCCTTGTGTACCCTCGATCTAAGAGAGCTACGCAAATTTTTGCCAGTTCAGGAAAGACCTGTAGCTTTTTAAGGGACCCTATGCAGGGAGGGGGGGGGGGGGGGGGGGGGGGGGTTGTGTGCTCGTGATCCAAAGCGGGGAAATACGAGGCCGCATGGAAAAAGGTAACCTGACTAACTTTCGATTTATTGTAGTTTTTTTTGTGAATCAATCGCCAAAAAATCAAAATATCAATGAAACGAATTAATATACATTTTGGGACGAATTTCGAAATCACTGTGGAATTCTCATTGAAAATCATTTGACCCCACGCATTGGTACCTGAATTAATAAGCTATCAGTGAATGCAATATGATTTCTGCCTTCGGCGATTCTGGGTTCAATTTACCATCTACATAAAGAGAAAAGTCTGAAAAGTGGGGGTTTTCAGTATTTAATCGCTGAAAATCTCGTTGGACAACCATTTTAGTAAAAAAATAAAAATATCCAAGTAGCTAAAACCGGCAATTAATTCCAACACGGGCGCCTTGAAAATCGATACTAGCGCCGATTGTTTTTGATGTACTTTTTTTATACCACAAATGGCTATGTCTGGCTATGTGAAACACTTGCAGGCATTCTCAATTGATACTTTCGTAATTAGCTCCTTCGGCTCCAATTTCCATTTGTTTTATATAGCTCATTATTTGGTGTGTAAAATGAGTGGTTTAAGGTTACAGAAAACCTCCAGGGTACTGATTTGTTAAAATGGCATAATTTCAGGAAAAAGTATAGTCTGATATTGAAAGTGATACCTCATTTTAAAGCGTATATATTAGGTTAAACTATATATAGCACCTATTTTTGTTTTAAATTTACCCAAACCCATAGTGGAATTATCCCAAGCTTAAATTGATCCGTCGGAAAGGCAACTCACTAAAAATATGTGTTTTATCAACTTAAAAGAAATAAAGTTGCCATACTTGAGATGAAGAAAGAAGCTTTGAAATGAGATGCGAAATGCGAATGAAATGCAAAATTATGCTCTACGAAACATACCATGGTATCGTGAAACCTTAACAATTCCAAGCAACGCTGGTTCTCTCTTTCAGAGATTGATTTTCAGTTGGTGATGTTAGCAATTTATCGGGGAAAATTTGACGCACAAAACGTTGTCATTATACTACTCACCTCAGTTTTGTCTGATTGAGGTGTCAACGGTCCTGTACGGTTCTATTTCGCAAACGGAATCTGGTATAACATCAACACCGCTAGCTATGATCCTGCTGTGAAAATATGCTGTTTCGACACGACGTTAAGTTTGCCCCAGCGGAGGTTGTAAACCAAAAAGTGCCGCGAGCTGCCTCTAAAGTAATTTCCATAAATCATTGACCGAGTATCAATGACCTTTATTTCCACAGACCACGTATGCCTCAGGTTATTAGTGGCGGATCCAGGATTTCATATCATGAATTTTTATATTAAATTATACTGATATAATATAATTGGGTCACATTGGGTCACATAATAGAAAAGAACCACTCTGAAATGACAAAATGTCGATCTTTAGCGAACCGAAACCAAAAATCGGTTCGTTGGGAGAGTGGGGGAAGTCATTTGCAACCGATGATCCCCCCCCCCCCCCCCCCCCCCCCCCCCCCCCCCCCCCCCCACCCCCCCCCCTGGATCAGCGCCTGCTTATAGCATTAGTGCTATTCTGATAGTGCATTTTAATAAAAAATATATGTCTAAAAATATAAGAAATATAAGACGTGAACTGAGCTTTATTAAGATGTTAGATGTGACCGTCAAATTTTTTAGGCGTTAAAATCGGCCATCCGGCACTTTTAAGAGTTTTTTGAACTAGAAATGACCGCTGGAGGTACTTTAGGACCGAGTAGTATTTTTTCTGACCTGTATTTTTCCTTGTAGTGTAGGACCAATTCGCCTTTATCACGCGGCCGCCATTTGTTTCCAGAATGACCCGGCAAAGCAGAAAAAAGCAATAAGCCAATAGACAGTTTGGTTCTTAAACAAATAAGGGTACTTTTTGGTAGCTTGATCAACTTTTGTACCATAAATCCCAGCACCAGGAGTGTAGGTTTGGTCGAGGGTCGAGTGTCGAGGGTAAGACGTCGAGGGTCGAGGGTAAAATGTCGAGGGTCGAGGGTAAAATGTCGAGGGTCGAGGGTAAAATGTCGAGGGTCGAGGGTAAAATGTCGAGGGTCGAGGGTAAAATGTCGATGGTCCATTTTTTTTTCTTTTTCTCAGGGTTGATTTCTTTTTAAATGCAAATTCTCGGTTTTCCCCACTTTATTCGCTCACATGCCCGCATGTTGGTGAAAGCGTTCTTTGCAGATGTTTCTTCAGACTTGCCGCTACAAGTTTTCTTATCGCAGACATTTGTCAATAAAACCTTTTGCTTCGCTAATTAAACTGCACGTGAAGAGAAGCAAAATCTTCTGTTTAACCGTGGAAATCTCTAAAGTTAAACAGCAAAATTCTAAGCAAACTTGCCGAGTCTGAGTATTTTGGGCAAGAAAAGATTTTAATGTTTTGCTTTATTCAATCTTCGCGAAAACCACAGGAGGGTTTACCGGAGCCGTTCCTCAAAAAATCCGTTCCCCATAAAGAAAATCTGCTGGCTGGAAATTACGAATCTAGAGACCTTCCTGGCTGAGATTTTTAACATACTGGTTCCCGGCTAGGAAATTTAACCAAATGTTACACGTCCTGGCTGGATTTCTTAATCGCATGCTGGCTGCTCGCTGTTGGCTGTTATTGCGTGACTTCATTATTTAGCTGGCAAGTACTTCACTTCCGCCGGCCGATCTAGCGAACGTAAATTATTAACGAAACACAATCAGGTGTCAATGACCAATGACTGCAGTTTTGGCTGTCACAATGACAGTTTGAATAAGGGTCTGGAAGGCGGTTGGGCCAAGTTAAGATATTGGCGGCCGCTCGCTCGTGGTCCCCTTTCCCTTTGTGCTTGCTACGCAGGCTAAGGATAGCGAGCTCAATAGATAGTTAGTGCCCCAGAGCTTAGACAGAGTACAGCCTGTGTTTCACCCTATGCATTTACGTAAAGGTAAGATTGTATTTGCCTTTTTCAAGATCGTATGCACAAATTTCAGTCTTTGTGATGATAGTCACTGTGCAATTTCGCAGAGTCGAATTATTGAGGTATCAAGGTTGGGCTCCTGATCAAAGTTAGTGAAGCCGGGGTGCCGCAGAGTGGTGGGTAAACTTGGGTAAAGTTACGCGGTTTCTTATTGAGGTAGGGGCGCGCAGTGAGCCAGGACGTCTCTAAGATAAGAACTTCTCTGACGCGACTAGGAAGTACATAATGCATATACTAGCATTCTCTCTTCAACGAAGGTCATTTGATGTTTAGTCGATTCTTACTTCACGACATATCCCACTTGTCAAGCTTTTTGTTGTTTTAAGAAAATCTAAAGTCAATATTCAATTCACGGTTCGATATATGCCAGATACTTTCATCTGCTCCTCGTTCATTATTCTGGTATGATGTTAATTGAGCAACTGCAAGTAGATCCTACAGAAATGTTTGTCAAGCAACTGAATCTATAGTAGCAATAGCTTTTTTTGGGAGACCCTCCCTCATGTGAATAGTCTCTGGGATAACCCTGTGTTTGTGCTTGCTTGCGATGTTTCCGCGCAGTGACCCCTAGTTTTTTCAGCAATCACACCGCAGTGGAAAACAGATGGGTATTCATTGATCTAAGGAAGCAGTGCTAATTGCTTTGTGTGATGTAGCTTACACAACGGCATCTTTTGATAAGGGACATTTTTTCGGTAGATAATAAACTTGTCAATCAAATGGAGCACGCAGTATTTTCGATGTATAAAAACTTCGTTCTTCTTTCTACGAACTTCTACGACGTGGATTACCTGGATTACCTTTCTGGTCAACATTTAGCGTTGTTAGTGGCTAAGTGAATGAATATTAATATTTTACGTTGGCAGAGAAGTATTGCCAGTCTGCCGAAAGTTTCTTTCCTTATTAGTAACAGAAGTCTCCGGGATGCTTGAGATGTTTCTAGCACACCGCAAGGGAAGTCAAGCAATTCGCTAGTCAACCCTTAGATAACAAAGCACAAAATGATAATAAGCGGTTCGACCAGCTTGAACAATAATTGTAGATGATCCTGCTCAAGTCCGAATGCGTAGAGCATGTTTTGCAACCATAGTGTGTATTTTTAAAATGTTAGTCATCGTTTTCTTTTACAAACTTCTAGAGTCTCACCACATGGAAGGCCTTTCTGGGGCTATGTCGGCCATATCTTAACAAACATAGTATGCGTAGCATGCTAGCTTGAACAATATTAACTACAATGTGCTCTATATGAAAATTTGATCAAAAATTGACAGTCTTTCGAAATTTCGCGAAACATAATTTACAAGCTATCTGAGGATGAAACCGTGGGTCAAAATAACCGTGAAGCAAAAAAGATAACCCATTTACGGATCGAGAGCCTTAAAAACCACACCCTTTTCCGCGGCTTTAGTTATTTGTGATTGAGTTCCAATTGGGAAAATTTGTGCATTTTAGTGATAGAGCAAAAATGTTTACGAACCTTATGCGAGTAACACTATACTTGCATTTTATGCCACTCAAGTGCACGACTTTTTTATTGTTGTTTTAGGCTTTTGGGGTAAAATATGTTCATTTTAGTGTTACAGCAAAAATGTTTACGAACCTTCAACATTGTTTTAGGTTTGCGAACTTTATGCGAGTAACACTATACTTGCATTTCATGCCACTCAATTGGACGAGTTTTTTGATTTTTGTTTTAATTTTTGGGTAAAATATGTGCATTTTAGTGTTACAGCAAAAATGTCCCGGCGTAACAAATCGATAAATCGATACCCCAATAAAATCTATATTTGTCGATACTAATCGATTTTAATCGATTGATTTTATCGGTAATCGATAAAAATTGATCGCTAGCTCTGTTGTGATTATCGATTTTTCAATAATTATATCGATTTTCATCGATTTGTATCGACAAGAACAGGATTGATTAATGTATCGATATTCTTTGAAAAGATGCCTCTAATAGAAGAAATTTCACCCTGGAAACCAGAGGCTCGAGGTTCAAAGAATTAAAGCTATCTGTCCCGAGAAACAACGCAAACGTTAGCGGGCAGAGTTTCGGCCTCTCCCCAGGGTATGGGTAGTCCAGAATCTCGGATCTTTGTCTAGCATGGTATAGTTTGCTGCTCGTCTGCTGCGTTCTTGGTCGAGACACAATAAATTTAAATAACTTTTATCTTTGGAACAGTGTTATGCTATACTTTCGATATCAAGTGATATCGATTTTCATCGATCTGACGGGGATGGCTGTGACTATCGATTTTTATCGATTGCCGATATTAATCGATAATGATCGGTCAATCTGATCGACAAACATCGATTTATCGATCAGTTTTCGATTAACAATTTCTATCGAACTTTATGCGAGTAACACTATACTTGCACTTCACCCCACTCAAGTGCATGATATTTTGATTTTGTAAAATGTGCATTTAATAAGTAGTCTAGTCACGTTTCTATTTCGCTTAAATTCGTAATAAATGAATTGATATCGATAAACATAGCTTTTAGGGGGAGGGGGCAAAGCAAAACAAATATCGAAGCTACCTCTGAATATACCAGCCAGTTTGACTTGTACTTTGAAAAATCCTCGGTTCCTTGAACAAGTTTGTGCGAACTATCATTAAAACAAGTTCCATCCCATATCTTCCCTGCTAGCAGAGGCCTCTTGTGATCCTATGTGGTTAGTAGTTTGTTCTCACGAGTGGTATTTATTCGTTCAATTTAGCAAATTCTTCCAACAGGTGTATGGAAGTAGTAGTGTTTCCCCCATCTTCATATATTATACCGAGCTCAATACAGGTTGCTTATTTGAGAATTGGAAATCGAGCATCGCATTGTAGTAGTTCTATAGTTTCGATTCGCAAATCCCAATGCAACATTTTATTTTTGCTGGCTGCTGGCAAAAAAGTACATTTAATCATTTTTGGTGCTGGCTGGCAAATAACAGTACATCAGGCACATGGTGGCTGGCAACGCTTGTTACTCTAGGCGAGTGCTGGCTAGGATAAAAATGGTAAAGAGTACTCCCTGGCTGGCTTTGAGGAACGGATGTTTTTTCCACGAAGATTAATAATTAGCTTATTAATGGTTGTAAGTACTCTTAAAGATGTTTTTGCTATGTTTTGATTAAATAAGAGAAAATGTTCGTTGAGCCCTCCTGAAACCAAGATTTCCGCGGCATTTTCACAACCTATTTCTAGCGCTCACTTCACTAGAGTGCTTCGTGAAAGATCGCAAATGATATTCGACCTAACTTCATTTCGCTTCGTTTTATTGTGCTACCTATCCCTGAGTCTCCTAAAGTTAGCTGTAGTCTTATAATGAGTAGCATGGAAGCAAAACTAGTAAGTGCTGGGTATAAAATCACGTCGGCGATTGCTTTTTCTGCGCTGGCAGCATATCGCAATGGGACTACCAACCCCGGGGGGGGGGGGGGGGGGGGGGGGGGGGGGGACTCCCATATTTTTTGACCGGGGATGATCGTCGAAATTTTCAGTTTCACCCCTAAAAGATACCAAACATGGCGGGCCATGGCGTGGCTCAAATAATTTCTTACCCTAAAAGATACCCTAAAAGATGAGGCCTTATGTGCAAAGTACGCGCGAAGGAGACAGGTAACAGGTAAAAGATACTCATCATGAAATTTCCGTGTTTGTTTCTCATTTATCGTCTTCTCATCGAGTAATCTCTCTTTCTTACACGGTTTTTAGAAGCACCATCATGAGAGAAAAACAATTTGGACACATATTTCGGCCCTAAAAGATACCAATCTCCCTAATTTTATTGAAGATTAAGATCACCCCTAAAAGAGACCAAGGCCCCGTGATTTTAACCCCTAAAAGATACGACGATCATCCCGGTCATAAAATATGGGAGTCCCCCCCCCCCCCCCCCGGGCTACCAACACTCCAGTTCATTGCCAGTTGAAGAACGCCGTGTTCAAAAATCTTCGAAAAACACCAGTTCGATGACCGTAGAGTGGACTTCCTTTGGTTTGATATTATCTCAGACCAAAAGATTTTATTGTTGTTCTCATTTGTGTTCTCCTGTTTGAGCAAGATCCGCGTGCTTACACGCTCGGTACGCTCTGTCGAGGAAACCTTTCTGAGAACTCCTGGCGAAAAAGCACAACAAATCTGCCAGTTTTAGGGAATTTGATTTGAAAAAGATTGCCCGAAATTTACGAGTTTTCGGAAAACATTTTGTTTTATCCCGCTCCGCGCAGGTCGAAAAAGGTGGGAAAATTCTCAGCACAACTGTGTCGGAGTCTATCCACGTATCAGTCAGGAAAACCAAAATTTGCATTCGTTAAAAAATATTTCAACATGTATTACGGGAATATGTGCAGAAAAAAATTGACATTTTACCCTCGAACCTCGACATTTTACCCTCGACACTCGACCCTCGACCAAAACCTACACTCCAGCACCAGGCTTCGCTTTTCAACACATATCAAAAATAAGCCGTCGTTTTCGCAAAATGCCTATAAGGGGACTGGGGCGAGCCCCGCGGGCTCCCTGTGGATGCTCAAAATAGATCAGGCCTGGCAGCTAAGCTAGATCCAACATGGAGGATGCTTTGAAATATCGAGTCGCTAAAATGCCTGGAAGTTCTCGCTCAAAATTCAGTGTTTTTCTGGCAACTGTCGCCGAAATTCTTATCAGAAGGGAATCTACCATCACTTTCCAAATAAGGTAAATACTTCAAATTTGGTTTCGGCCGTGAGTGTTTCAAAAACGACGGTTTTGATCAGGGTATTTTTGCCTATGATGAGCAAAACTTTATAATAATAATAATAATAATAATAATGGTCTTTAATCAATACTAGAAAAAATACATTTCTAGGATGGCAATAACACACAACACACTGCACATACGAAACAGGGAAAAAACCCTGCTACTACTCAAAGCTCTACTGTGGGCGAGGTTATATCTGTCTGAAAGACGGTTCGCGAAGCCGTTACGTAATGTTTCAGTATGGATATTTGGCCTAGACGTTTTTCTTTATACGAAGATTGTAGTTAGTGTGTATTATAACCGGAGCAATAGAACTAAGGGCGTGGTTGATGTTAGCTCTTATTTTGTTGCAAATCTTAGAGTCTGTTTTCTCAAGTAATTCATTACATTTGAGAAAGCAAGTCCAAGACTCCTCTAGGTCTGTCCAATGAAGATAGACAGTTCATGGAAATATGTTCAACAGATGCGACGATCAGCCGGAGGACCAAGATAAAACTATACAAAACCCTTGTCAAGCCAGTACTGATGAGAGGAAGATCGACGTTTTCCAAAACAGATCCTTTCTATTCAAGATATGCGAAGAATTGGAAACGACTTTATCATAGGGGTCCTATGTCACACACGCACTCGGTATTGGCAATGCATTTGTTCACCTTCCCTCCCCTCCCTCACCTTGCTGGAGAATTCCTGACGAGTCATATTCATAATAGTCATAGTCATATTCATAAAACCATGTTTAGTTTACTAGCTGAATAATCACTTATAAGTATAACATGTACAGTGCAGTCTTTGGAATAGTCTCCTCTTGAGAGATATAACGAAATTCAACTAAATAATGCGAGTCTTGCAGCATAACTGGCACAATCGTTATTTTGCTTTAGATTTTTTGCTGTTCCGCCAGTCAAACCCTCTAAGCCAATCAGATCCCTTGTCTTGTTTCGCCTAGTACAGTCGAATGGCTTTCTGTCGCGACGAAAAACCAGTTGACTGCACTATACTAGGCGAAACAGGGCAAGCCTAGGCGAGGGCAGCATGTTTGAATTTATCACGTGGTCGCTTGACTGTAAACATTCGAATTTGTGTTTTTCAACGCCTAATTGGACGTACGCCTAATGTATCAGTCAATTCCAGCGGTGACCATCCCCCCCGGGACACCGTGGGGCATTTGCGCATCACTGCCTTCCCTGGGGTGGGGAATTTTGAAAATTTTGCTGGTCCCAGGGTCGGGAATTGTTTTTCCCCGGGGGAGGGGGTGGGGAATTTTGGTTTTCTAATCTCAAGCGCGTCGGGTTTTGCGAACTACAACACCAGTTACAATAACTATCGTTTGGCAGTTACAAAGTCCCAGTTACAGAAAATAACGCCACATAAAATATAATGCAGAACATGGCCCGTATACACCACGTTTGGGGAAGACACATTTGTACATTTCGCAGTTAACGTCTCCTAAGAGAAGAAACAGATTTCGCAATTTCGTCTCAGTGGGAAAAACATAAAAATGAATTGACACTATAAAAGAGTTCCAATTTAGCAAAAAGTCAAGTAACATAACTGTCAAATAGTTGCTCTACAAATAGAATAAAGGTAAATTTCGCATTGAGAGATTCCGGAGAAAATTTGCAGAAATGGCTATAACGGCGAATGGCCTAGGATGTCTACCGATATTGTACTAATACCTTAGTTTCACTTCTTTATTTATATTTGTCTCACTTTCAGTGAAGTGAGAAACTCGTTCAAAGACAAGAAAACTAAAGTACATTTACTGAAACGAATTATAAATGCTCGGACAGTATAAATCGAGTTGAAGTTTTTGTTGTGAAGCTTTGTCACGCAGAGTCGATTGAATCCTACCGTCTTTTTCTCGTCCCGGGGGTGGGGCATTTTTCCGCTTTTTGTGTTCCCCGCCGTGGGGTATTTTGCATTTTTGCTAGCCCGGGGGTGGGGAATTTTCAGTTTTATTTTTAGAAATGACCAAAATCCCGGGGGTTGCCCGGGGGGGGGCATGGTCAGCGCTGGAATTGACTGATACATAATGAGACATGGAAAGAACACATCTTTCGACCTTAAATTCTTAAACAACGTAAGCTTTGCACCGTCGGTCGACGGAGATTAATAGTTCTATCCTTTCGCTGTCGCTCAGTGGCGATTTTGAGCAGATTCGAGCATTTCTTTCGGATTTATGGCTGTTTTCGCTCGGGTGGTAGTCTCCTACCTTGGAGAGATTTTATATAGAGGGAAGAGGGATGAAATAGAAATCGCTAAAAACGGACTCAAAACTCAAATTTATCGGATGTACAGGATGGCTAAATGAAAGTTTATTGAAAGTTTATTACTGTACTGCTATTTCTCTTACAGGGATATGTGATGACTCAATACAGTCGCTAGCGAAGCACAGTTCATGTAAGTCAAGTCAATAACAAACATTACGGTATTGAAACTACTTTAGCTTTATTCAAATAGATTATTTTAAACTCCCACGGAGCTTGGGGAACCTGTGGTTGAGGTAGCGTCCTGACCTTGTTATTTTTAGATGCGAATTTGCATTTCAAATTTGTTGCTGGTTCCCCAAGAGGTCCGCACAGTGCGGAGACACAAGATTGCGGTGGAGGCCATAACGCGAGTAATGAACTACTTTCCACATTTACTAGCCTCGTCCCCAGGCTACCCCTGCTGTCAGCTCGTGCATTCAATATGGCGGCCGCTCTTCACGCTGACAAGGAGTAGCCTGGCAGATCTCTCGCTAATATCTCAAAACGCGCAAATTTTAGGGTATATTTGATTTATTTTGAAAAATAACACTTTTCGAAAGTCGTTGACACTATGTTATGAGGTAGTTGATAAGAATTTTTTATGTTTTGATGAATTTACTGCTTTTACCCAATTACGATAAATTTTTGCGGCCAGGGAGACTTCAGAATTCAAACGCCTTTTCATTACCGGAGGATATCTATGGATATAAAGGAGTCTTAGCTTGTGTGAGATCAGTAGGTGTCTAAAACAACAACTTTGATCCATTATCTCAGCTTAATAAACGGAAAAAGCAAAGCGAGTAAACAATTTTCGCCTGGCCTTTAATAGTACCCGGGTTTCTTGCCGACCCGCGCGCTACACAGCTATAAATAAATCACCCGACAAGTTTCCAGCAAGCTATCTATATTTATTGTCCGAAGGAAAGGTATCAATGAGACAACGTTCAAGTTTAAAATAAATTAAAGACAAGTCCCAGCGCCTGATGCTGATGATCCAAGAGTCAGGTTTGAGTTTCTACTAAAAATGGCGTTAGTAAACATAATTATTTCCGATTTGCTGCTTGCGGAGTATACTTGAAGCCTAGCTGCAGTTCTCTTATTGTTTTTATTCCATGCAGTTCTCTTGAGTTTGCCCTGAGGATTTCACGAGGCAGAATAGACGTCGTTGGCGAACTGTGCAAAGAATAACAACGTTATTTATAAACGCGCGATGAATAAGTGAATTCGAGTGGCTAGTTTCATCTCAAACAAATCTCCCGCCAGCTAAAACTTCTTTCAAGTTAGTCTAGCAGACAATTCCCCACGCCTAGAAAAAGCCAAATTAAGCACAATCATGTAGATGTATTTTAAATAAAGGCTACAGCAGTTTCGTTCAAATACAGGAGCACGCGAGTCGAGCGGCTTGCGAAGATAAACAAAAGCTCGCTCTAAATTGTAAACTTTGAACAGAATCCGACTGCAAAGTCTAAATAATGGAAGCACTTCTCTAAAAAGAAAATAGTATACTGAGCTCAGTCTATGACCTACACTCTGAGCTAGGATCTAGATTTTTTTTAAATGATCATACCTTGTTATTATGCCATTGCCTCTGGCTCTGCTTCCCCGCAAATCGAACTCGTGTGAAGTCATGATCTCCTCAAAATTATTCTATAAAGAGTGACTTCTTGGCTTTAATTCCTGGCACATCATAGCAAGACTTCATCCTTTAGCTAGTATTCACCTCGAATAGGTTTACTTTGGGGAAAGGTACGAGTTATTGCAGTGAAAGTCCGTCTTGAATGTTTGCGCCAAAAATGACGTCGCCCTCACTCAAGCCATAGACATTATTTGTGGCGCTTTCGGAAAGATCTGCCAGGCTACTCGGGCGGGCAGCAAAAGCCAATGACGTCATAGCCGGGCAAAGCGTGACAGGCCCGCCGAGTAGCCTGGGGACGAGGCTACACATTTACGAGGAATTTGAGACTCAGAGTTCTTCAATTCTTTCCGCCATGTCTATCGATGGAGATAATTTCTACAATATTGAGATCTCGAAGCTGACTGGATAGGTTCTGCAACAATTCACGCCAAATTTGTTCTAAAAATATATAGGTCAGGAAAAACGCTGCCTCACGGATCCAGTACCAAAGATGAAGCTCCTATTGGTGGGCTCTTGCTTAGATGGCGGAACCGAAAAAGCAAAATCAACGGTTTTGTCTACCATATCAAGATAAATGTGTCGCTTTTGTCAATGCCAATCCGTGCGTGACGTGGGCTGCCTGTGTAGGTATTTCCGGGCTCCTGGGGACCAAAACAAAGATGGCGGCCTACACGAACAACGTTTCTCTCCAAAGTGCAAGTTTTGACGAACTTTGGACAATTTAGGGCAAGAAATAAGCTAGGAAAACTTCTGGAACTCCAAATATGGTAAGTAGAAACTTCCATTTAAGGAAAGTTTGGAAAACGAAACATTTCAACGAGAGCACACCGAGAACATGGCAACATATTGTTGGGGTATACTCGTGTTACTCAAGACCCAAATTTAATTTGTTCATTGACATTCTGGTCAATATTCCTCCCTTATCTGCAGTCTATACAGCGTACGTCCGTCCAGCAAGGTCTCTCCTGTCCACCGTCTTCATACGTCTGTTCCTCTTCATAGCGATAGAGTTCACAACAAGTACTTATAAACGTACATATGATGTAGCACAAAATACAGAACAAAGAGAAACCAAGAATACCAAACATGACCATTGATAAAATCCCGGCGGAGTTGAGTTTGTTGACCATATCCGCAAGTGTGTAGACATTCCGAGAGGCACGGTTGTACGTTCCCTTTGTACGTCGATCTATGGGAAATACATCATGCACAGACAAGTGTCAAATCCCCAGTGCAGCCGTTCACAATACTAACAGACAGGGCCATGTGACAGGTTAGGGACCATTATACTTGATGGGGGGGGGGGGGGGGGGGGGGGTGGCTGATTCCCAAAAAAATTCGAGCAAGCCTCTGACCTAGAAAAAAAATATCGCGCAAGCAAAGCTGGTGGCGAAAAAAAATCGAGCAAACTCACTTTAAAACTCTCTCCTGATTTCCCGTTTTAGGAAACCTTGTGTCTCATTATAAATGGAGGGATTTTTTGAGGACGAAATATAAATTTAAGAGCGCTCGTCTGTAAATATCGACCAACTCGCGAAATTCAAAAATTGCGAAATCGCTCAAACTTCATCTATCTCTACCTCTAGTGGATCTTTAACTTCTGTGGGAATTTTAGTTCGATCAGATAAATATTTTAGGAGAACAGGGGCCGAGTTGAATCACTCGGCTGACTGCCGATTTTGAGGCCCGGTTTTGCCTTTCTACCATACCTCAAAAGTCAACAAAATTCTAACCGCTCGCGCTTCACAATCAAAAGATAACTACATAAATCAAAAGAATAGACAATGCTTGCCATTCTGAGAGGAATTTGACATCAATAGGGTAAATACTGAATATTTTACGGATTTTTTAATTATTTTTAATTTTTTCACCTTGATTTCGGGGCTGAATTTCGAGGGCTTATTTTCTCGATGTAACCCGGAACTCAGTTGATTTGAAATTGCCATTCCCTAGAGCAATGCTTAAGGTCCGTATTTGTCAAATAATATTTTTGGGCCAGCCAAAATGAAACGTTCTAGCGCACCTACGAGTGAGCCCATTTGGAGACTAATTACCGACATCTTCCAGACACCTCTCGATCACGAACTACTCGCTTTGTAATAAATCAGAACCTAATCCTGAGCCAAAAACATAAACAAATTAATGCAAGGACATTTTTATTACGCTTTATCTTACTTACAGTTCAGAAGTTTCCATGAGCGTAAGTTTACAGCTGAAAATTGGTCTTAGCATGGCCCTCGAACGACTCCATTGACAGCGGGATGACAGGGAAAACATTGGAACCTTTCCTCAAGCAGGCTAAAATGTTCGGGTTTCTTGGTTAATTCTCCAATCTGGTGATCCTCCTTCAGTTTATAAAGTTGTTGACAGGAAATAAGATCTACTTTGCTATATTTCGAGGCGAAGAAACCGAAACGTGAGCCATTCCTACCAAACAAGTCGGCGACAACAAAGGCCAGTAAAAGTGGAGTACGTGACATAAAAAAACACCTCCAGGATCGAACCACAGAACTTGGTGAAAAAGGCGTGGCAAAGAACGGTGGCAAAAGTAAGGGTGTCAAGGGGTCAACTAGAGCTGGTCAGTTTCTATATGCAAACTTGCAAAGTGTAGTGATAGAGGAGTGCCGCTCTGACAGATCCAATATCGTAGTAGTGCGCGCCAAGAGAAAACTCAGGTCTCTTGCAATCCTTAAGTGATAACTGCACGACAGGGATGATGGCTATACGACCTTTCTACCAAAGAACTTCTCAACGCATACAGCTGTGTTTATCAAGTGATGTAAATTAGTAAAAAGTCAAAGAGTGTAGACGAGAAAATTATCAAAGTGGTTTCTCGTGTGCATCGATAATAGGTCATAATAGCGCAGGGGATTTCTTTGCTTTGTTTTATATTTTGTTAACATAAAAACGAAACCATCGGTAATAAACGAAAACCGGGTCACACTCCGGTCATCTGGTAGCATGTGCGCTGCTCGGTCATCGTGCGCTTATGCACGGGCTGCGAACCGCAAGAATTTTACCATACTTTCGTTGTTGTATATCGGGTTATCACAAAAAACAGGGCTCATACATCAGTCGAGTATGAATACGCATTTCAAAATTATATTGCCGCTTTTATGACTGCAATATTTGCCTCGAAAAAGGCGATTTAAAACGAAATGAACAAAATGAAAAACAGAAGACCATACGTGTGGGTTTCCTGTGGTTATCGTATGTCACGCGCGCTGTGCTCACACGCTTTGTTGTCGTCCGACTTGATGGTATAAGGACTGAGTTTGCTGGCTTTATTGGCTCCATCGCCTCGAAATATGAACAAAATCGATCTTACGCCCTTTCAAGAACTTTATGAACTGAAGGAGGATCACCGGATTCGGGAATAAGCCAGGAAAACCTCTTGAGCAAGGTTCGATTTCGGGTCAATTGTTTCCCTGTCATCCCGCTGTCAACGGAGTCGTTCGATGGCCATGCTAAGACCAATTTTCAGCTGCAAACTCACGCTCGTGGAAACTTCTGAACTGTAAGTAAGTTTTAGCGTAATAAACAGTTCTTGCATTCATTTGTTTATGTTTCTGGGTCAAGATTAAGGTTTAGGTTTATTACAAAGCCAGTAGTACGTGATCAAGATGTGTCTGGAAGATGTCTCCAAATGGGCTCACTCGTAGGCGTGCTAAAACTTTTCATTTTGTCTGGCCCAAAAATATTATTTGACAAATACGGACCTTAAGCATTGCTCTAGAGAATGGCAATTTCAAATCAACTGATTTCCGGGTTACATCGGAGAAATAAGCCTCGAAATTCAGCCCCGAAACCAAGGTGAACAAATTAAAAATAATTAAAAAAATCCGTAAAATATTCAGTATTTACCCTATTGATGTCAAATTCCTCTCAGAATGGCAAGCATTGTCTATTCTTTTGATTTAAGGTAGTTATCGTTTGATTGTTAAGCGCGAGCGTTAGAATTTTGTTGACTTTTGAGGTATGGTAGAAAAGGCAAAACCGGGCCTCAAAATCGGCAGTCAGCCGAGTGGTTCAACTCGGCCCCCGTTCTCCTAAAATATTTATCTGATCGAACTAAAATTCCCACAGAAGTTAAAGATCCACTATAGGTAGAGATAAATGAAGTTTGAGCGATTTTGCAAATTTTTGAATTTCGCGAGTTGGTCGATATTACAGACGAGCGCTCTTAACGGTGATGACCAAAAAAGAAATATCAGGAAAAGAAAATCGAGCACAGTCACGTTCTAGGGAAAACAATTCGAGCAGCAAAACAGGACGCGAAAATAATATCGCGCCAAAAAAGGAGGCAACGGAGAAACAATCCATCACCATAGCTGGATAGAGCAGCCTTAGTAAAATGCGAATTGGAAAATCTATTGAAATAACGAAGAAGTGGCAAGGTAAGTTCGTGATTTCAATACCAGTTCGTTCGGCAAACGAGAAATATTGCCTACCGAGTATGCAAACTTTGGAGGCTTGGTCGCAAAGCCCTATACGAGCGTACACAAAATTCGACAATTTCAGGCTATTTCTTCGTTATTTCAGAAGATTTTCCTCTGAAACTTTGCATTTTACTAATTTTAGGCTGCTCGTTCCAGCTATGGTGATGGTCTATTCTACTATCACGAGTTTCTTGCGCTTGTATAGTAAAATGCTCTAACCTGAACATATTTTGTCGACCCTCTGATATCGAAAATGGCGGCGAAGCAGTAAATTATGGGCAGGGTAAGACGGATCCTTTAAAGGTCATCATCAACCGGTAACCTTTGCGCCCCGTTTGATTCATTGTTTGTCGGCTGCTCTGATGGCTAATAGCCCACAAAGGCTGTCGATTGATGATCGGCCTTTAATGTGCTGTAAAATTTTGAAATAAAATTTTGAAATCATAGGCCTCAACATGACGGCCGGAAATTCATAAAAAATAGTGCTAAATTAGCAGATGTTTTGCTCTATCTTGTTTATTAAAAGCCCATAGTCTGTCACGCAACTCCGCAGCTGTTCCGCACATCTCTCAAATCAGAGACCTTCGTCCGTAACGATGGCCAGAGAAGGCTAAAAACCTCGCAAACAAATTGTATATAATCTCGCTATTTTCCATGCTTTTTAGCTTTATTTTTCGAAGAAAATCACTAAGCAAACTGCTAGAATATATATTTGAAATATCACCTTGTTGTCTGAAAAGCAGCTGTACTTTGAAAACAAAATTACGCATTCTTATAAACCAAAATGTATTATATATTTTCATCAAAGAGATAAGACGTTCCACAAAAAAAAAACATGAGTGTTTTTATTGTGTCTGATGATTTGCATGCAAATGTAATGAAATCATACTCAGTGTGTCGATTCAGTTTGGAGGAAGCCATTTGAGTCATTTCAATGAGGAAGCGCGCGCGCCATCGCAAGGCGGGAAATTCGGAAACCGCGGGAAAACAACGACTAGCACGTGAACAATCGGAGAGGAAACGTTGGCAGCGTTATTGGCAACAAAAGTTTAGAAAAAAACCTGTTGAATGAATGAATAAATTGATTGATATCTTTACTTTTTCCCTCGCGCGCTTGATTACGATTCCAACATTTCACTTTAACTTTTCAACAGGTAATGTTTTTCTATTGTAATGAATGGTCTGAATCTAGATGAATTAAGTAACAATACGGGACAAGATTTGTTATATAATCATCCGGGTGGATGAAGTCCTTTAGAAAGACTGTTTGATATGAACTGACGTTTCATCAAACTGAGCGGCTTACAAATGTACAAAGGCTGGTTGTTCACACACTCCCAAAAGCCCGGCGCGCGCTAAATTAGACCGATGCCGCCAGCTACGCATGAAGTACGTGGCAGCTAACGCGGCTGTACGTAATGTGACAGCATAAATACCTGGGTCCGGTTCCTAGAAGGCCAGTTAAGAGTTATCAGTGGATAAACGCTTATCCAACGGATAAATCCTGAGCAAAACCTATAGAACAGATAACTTTTATCCGTGGATAACTTTATCCAACCTTTCAGGAACCGGCCCCTCTCACCTCTATCCTAGCTTCACTTGACTCTGAAGATGACTTCCGCTCAGGTCGAAGCGTCAGTCACATGAACCATTCCTTCTAAAGGACTACATCCACCCCGGATGATCATATAACAAATATTGTTACTTTACAAATATTGTTATTTCGATAAAAACAATTTTTTTACTAATTACTTATTTGTGTTTAGGTATTATATCAAATGTATCATCACAAGTGATCTTAAAATAAAGTCAAACATTGCCGAAACCGCAAATTGATTAGAATTGATTGATTACAATAAAACACACTCAAGTATAATTTTATGTTAATGGTGAGCTGGATATTGAAATACACGAAAATTTGAAATGGAACTTCGTAAGAAAAAAATACCCGGCAAAAAAATCCATCTTTTTATTATTTAATCTAGATCGAAATTTGTGGATGAATGAATTTTGCGTTAAGTGGAAGTCTTTTATTATTATGACTTAAAATGATCTGTCTCCTCGAGATTCAAAGTTACAATTCATACCTTAAAATTTGCAGTGAAGAAAGCCTGATGTCATCACCAGCTATAACTTAAAAACTTAAAACTTCTTAAAAGTATCGTACTTTAGCCTGAATTTCAAACTGAAAGACGACAATATTACTTGATGGCCCAAGCATTCTATTTTTGGTCGTTATACACGCAAGTAACGCGCGATAACGTCAAAAATACGTATGAATTATATAACTTTAAAGTTTAAAATCAGTGTCTTCGTCAAGCAATAGCCCTACATAACGGCAAGATTTACAGAGAAACTATTTTTCAAAGATGACTCACCAGCTCACCAGCTCGAAGATCTCAATCTTCCTGAGGTCAAAGAAGTTTTTACAGCGACCCGCCAGACTAACCAGACCTACCAGGAATGGAAGCTATAATCCGTCAGAAAGTTATTCCACAAAGCGCACTTCTTTTAAATAATTTGTAATTATGTTATACTCGACAAAGTTTTGCCATTTTGCTAAAATTCCGTACAAGCGTGTGAAAAAGGGAAGTTGTAATGAATTATGTAGGCACTTAACTCAAACCACCAACGTTCAATTAAAAGTGAAAAAAACCACGCTCAAGGCAATTTTACTTTGTGCAAGAGAGCTTCAAAATACGATTGTAGTTTACATCCATTCGCATCTTAACGCCAAGGGCTCTTGCTATTTAGTAGAGACGCTCTTGGGATCACATTACAGCTAAAGTCTCTATTTCGCGCTGTGCATTTTGAAGACGTCGCTTTCGGCTTGGTCTTTTGTTTCCTTTTGTTCCGCCAGTTAAACTATCTAAGCCAATCAGGTCCTTGCCTTGTTTCACCTAGTGCAGTCGACTGGCTTTCTGTGGCGACGAAAACCCAGGCACTAGACGAAACACGAAACAGGGCAAGGACTTGGCTTATGGTTTGACCGGCGAACAGAAGAAACAAAACAAAACCACGCAGTACAAAACAATGGTTTTTGGCTATAGAGTGATTTTTAGAACGGCATATCTTTTGGAGGGAATAAATAATATGATGTGGAAAAGCCTCAAGAAATGTTCATTAATATAATTGCATTCATAGTTTACGTAATTCAACTGAATTATTTTGTGATTCAACATTAGAACATTGTACAAATTGTAGATATTCTCGACTGCATATCAGAATACATTCTTTTACCTCGGGCCTCAAGTATTTTGAATGCAAGGTATTTTTTTTACTGCGGTCTCCCCGTGACAATTCTGCGAACTCTTAGACCCCTTCCACACTAACGCGTTTTCTTTGAATCCGTACATTTTTTTATACGTTTATTAGGCTTTCGGTCCACACTAACACGCTGATAGTTTCATCGAATCCGTATAAGTTTGAAAACGCTCTCGAAAGTGAATAGAAACGAATCCGTGTACAGATCATTTTAGTGTGGACGGTCGAATCCGGATAAAAGTGAAAACTGATCGCTTGTTTGGAGCTAAATCTCCCGTCACACTAACACGCTGCGAATCCGTATAAGTTTGAAAACGAATAGTACTTTGAAAATGCGTTAGTGTGGACAGGGCCTTAATCTGTGTACATCCGCTACTTACCTCGAAGAGGGCGTTTGCATAATTAGTTAAGCCCGAAATGCCTTATGGGAGGCTAGTAAAACAGGATTGTAGTTTGGCAATATGGCGGATTTCGATAGCCTGTGGCAGTCTACTAACCGAAACCAAGGTTCCTGTCTTAGGAATGTTGTCTTCCGTTTGGCTATGGCGGGAAAGCCCCTCCCTCTGTGTCATTTGTAGCAGGCTGGGTGTATGTGATAATTTGAGACCTTATTAAAATTCGAGACCTATTGATCACGAGCCAATCAGGAACGAGTCCCCGACACCCGGAGAAGGGATTGCGTGACCTGAACGAGTTTAGTAACGAGATTTCACAGACGTACTAAAACGTTTGTAGGTTAGTGCAGATGTACACAGGCTACGAACTCTAGCCGCACCGACTCGTTTATATTTTTAAAACGTCCCTTAAATCAAACAGCTAAGCAACGGACCTAGCGACCGAAAGAGGTGACTATAACACAGGTTTATCTGCTTGCTTCAGAGTCCGCCGAATTATGAACGGGATATGTCGGGAAGCATTTGGGATCCCTTCTGTGCCTTCACCCCACAAGTGAAGAAGGTCAAAAGAACAGTACTCAAGGGGGTGGGCACTCGAGACCCACCACCTTTAGTTACCATTGTATTTTTTTTTTGCGTTGTCCGTGCCCATCATCTCGTTTCTTTAACAACTTATGTATCAGTCAATTCCAGCGGTGACCATGCCTCCCCCCCCCCCCGGGCAACCCCGGGATTTTGGTCATTTTAAAAATAAAACTGAAAATTCCCCGCCCCCGGGCTAGCAAAAATGCAAAATACCCCACGGCGGGGAACACAAAAAGCTGGAATTGACTGACCGCTGGAATTGACTGATACATTACCTAAATGGCGGGCGATACTTTCGGAGAATGTTTTGCAAATTTTATGCTCAATATTGGTATCGCGATTCACCCTGCCACTCTGTATTGTTGTGAGCCGTCAATATTTTGTGGAATTGACGGCTCAAAAAGAGCACGGAAAATTCAACTTTTTTCGCACGAATTTATGTTTCATTTCATTGTCAATGGTTAGAAATAAAGTTTAGCTATATTTTTAGCAATATCTTATGGCAGAAAGAGATTTTTTTCGCCGAAAAAAAAAGGAAATTAAAGTGTATACAGAAAATGCTCGAGCTCGTGCGAAAAGCCCCTGTGATTGCGTGAGAGCGAGCGTAAACGTAATGAGAATTGAGATTTCAATCGACAATAAGCAAGAGGAAATGATCAGTAGTTCTAAAAATAGATTTCCGTTGGGAATTGCACGCGCATTCGAACTGTTTTCCGTTGGTTTAGAAGCGCGCGCGTGTTGATGCAAGAGCGTATCAGCCAATCATATTACGAGAACAGCAACAGTGCAGCGTCACGTAGCATGCTCGTCACACATGCATCCTCACAGTGATGTCTGTTGCCAGGACACGTCCAATCAGAAGGCGCCGCTGAAAATAGCTCCCTGTTCTAAAAATAGAAAGTGTCACGCTCTTCTGCCACTGTCATGGAAAGAGATCCATGTGTTGGGGTGCGTTCTCTGGGGATCATTTTCTCTTGAGAATAACAGAAGCTCATAAGTATGAGCTTCTGACAATAATTAACACTATGTCCTGCCATTTCCTCCAGAAAATCTTCAAGAATCGCGATACAATATTTGGAAGAAAAAGTTGGAAGAAAGCATTTTCTCCCAACTAGCCGTCAATATTTTGTGGAATTGCCGTCTCAAAATCGTAATTAGTATATATAATTGTATGATAGACGTAAAAATGCTTTACATTTTACAGTACTTGTAGGAATCCTATCCTCGCCTCTCTGATTACTTGAATGTGGGTTATCCTCTGATAACTATACAAACTAGTCTTTTCTTCATTATGCCTTACTCATGTAGCCAGTTGGGATCACGAAACCTTTTACCTTGAGGATTGGGGGGGGGGGGGGGGGGGGGGGGGGGCGGGGGTGGTTATTGAATTTTCATTGTCCGAAAGAGGGGATGACATCATTTTTACTTTGTATGAGCAAAAATCCTCCGAAACCCCTAGTAAATGATGTGGTCATTCTCCCCTCCCCTCCCCCATAACACATGTCTTTCTCACGCCTGAAAACCAACGCTTTGGTCAAAGGATAGCAAGCATAAATCAGGCCCGTAGCCAGGGATTTTTGTGGGGGAGTGCTAATCTAGAAAAAGCGGACCAACCTGGTATGAATTTATTAACCGCTAGTCAAAATTCACTAGGTGCACTAGGAAAGCAAATATACGAAACTGGCTGTAGCTAGCCTGCATGCAGGCGGTACTGGGTGTTTTATCGCGGAAAACCCGGTCCGTTCGATGCGAGCGGACCGGGACCGCTCACCTCAAAATTCCAAGATGGCGCCCAAACAGCGAACGGACCGGGTTTTCCGAGATAAAAACACCCAGTACCGCCTGCATGCAGGCTAGCTGTATGCCAAAGTGACTGCAGTCTTCTGTTCCCATTAGTCACTAAAACAGTGTTTTCAAACACCCCCGGAACCCCCCTGGCTACGGGCCTGTAAATCTTGATCGCACTTGATTCTCTATTAACTAACAGGTATGTCATGAGCTATAAAGAGGTCAATAGAGAATGTCACGTTGTGAGTTAACAGGGAACACGCAATTCCTTCTTTAGAGACTAGACTTAGCTGTTTCAAATCAGCAGCAAATGTTATAATAGCTTGTGAAGAAAACAGACGTTTCATCATTACCATTTAGAACCATCGATTAAAACAGAATGTACTGAACAAGAAGTAACAAAAATACAATGAAATGTATATGATATGTACGGTGGCTTGTAAGGGTCCCCCGGGGGGGGACTCCCTATTTTAGGGGCGGGGGTGCTCGTCGTACCTTGACAGACAGACAGAACATTTATTTAGACACGGTAAAAACATTCAGTTGATTACATGAAGATAATACATTGTACCTTTTAGGGGGTATTAATACATAATACCTTTTAGGGGGTAAAATTCGAAAACTTGCAAATTTTTCTAGAGGTACCTGTTAGAGATCCGTTCTAGCAATCAAGCAAATCACAGTTATTGGAAGCCTTGAATTTCAGACGCATTTTCCTTCGTGAAAAATTACGAGAGAAAAATTTGAGGGAAACGTCTTGTTGGCACCTCTTAGGGGTCAAAATCAACTGAGCGACGCCATTTTAGGTACCTTTTAGGGGTAAAATCGAAAGTTCCCGACGAGCAACCCCGCCCCAAAAATAGGGGAGTCCCCCCGGGTAAGAGTCATACAATTCGTGATTCAATTTTCTACTTCGAGTTTAGAAACTCGAAATTTTGAGTTTACAAACTTTGAAATTTTGAGTTTACAAGCTTGAAATTTTGAGTTTAGAAACTCGAAATTTTGAGTTATTAACTCGAATTTTTGAGTTTACAAACTTGAAATTTTGAGTTTACAAACTCGAAGTTTTGAGTTTACAAATTCAGCGCACACATATAATATACATTTCATTGTATTTTTTGTTATATCGTTTTCTACAATCTGTTAATCGATGGTTCTGAATATTGTCTAAATGGACATAACCGCCAATGCTTTATTGGGTCCCTTATAATATGGACATCGGCCGCTTGGTAAAATGGTCCTTAAATGCGCACACATATCATATATATTTCATTGTAATTTTTGTTACATTTTGTTCCACAGTATGTTAATCGATGGTAAATCAATTGTAATGAATAAATCTAAATGTACATAATCGCCAATGCTCTGTTGTTCCTTATGATGGTGAAGTGGTCCTGAAAGACACACACATATTATATACATGTCTCTCATTGTATTTTTGTTATATCTTGTTATACATTCTGTTAATCGATGTTTCTAAATTGAAATAAATTAACATAACCGCCAATGCTCTGTTGGGTCCCTTATAATGGAAAATCAGCCACTGGATAAAATGGTCCTTAAAGACGAACACATCATCATATATTTTATCTAAATTGTAATGAATAAAACTAAAGCACACAACCGCCAATGCTCTGTTGGGGACGTTATTTATGGGACAATCAACCTCTGGGTGAAATGATCCCTAAAGACACACACATATGATTTACAACTCATTGTATTTTTTGTTATATCTCTTTCTACATTCTGTTAATCGATGGTTCTAAATTGTATCGAACAAAACTAAATGGACATAATCACCAATGCTCTGCTGGGTCCCTTATGATGGACAATCGGCCGCTGGGTGAAATAGTACTTAAAAACGCACACATATCATATACATTCATTGTATTTTTTGTGACATTTTGTTCTACATTCCGTTAATCAATGGTTCCAAACTGTAATAAAAAAAGCAAATAGACATACCGCTAATGCTTTGTTAGGCACCTCTTGATGAACAATAAGCCACTGCGCGAAGTGGTCCTTTAAGACGAACAAATATCATATACGGTTCATTGCATTTTCGTGGCATCGAGTTGGATGTTTGCTCAAAGAACAAGATAAAGAACACTATTATCATACATTTTCTTCTTCGTTGCGTACTTTATAAAATACATGTTTAGAATTATATGATTAAGGCACGATTCTTGGTTTAAAATGCGAATATCATTTGAACAGAACTTCAAATGTCTACAAGTAATTTTGACGGATAAGTATTTAAATTAACTCGAGCCCTAGCATAGAAAGCCACAATTTGGTTATTTCTTGATAAATATTAATGATTGAAATTGCTTTTTCAATCTCACTTACTGCTTTAACAGCGCGATCTCATGTTTTTTAAAATGCAAAGCGATTTTTTTGTTCACTATAAATCTTTGTATTTTTTTTTTCATTGTCGGCTTAAGATATCATGTTCTGATCTAAATGGTTACATTTGACTTATGCAACTACAAATTGTTCGAACAGCCTCGGGCTCTAACTTTAAATGTCAGAAGTACTGTAACAATTAAACATTTGCTTCTAGGCATCACTTTATATAAACATATATACAGTCAAGGCTGGCTTGGGAAAACATTTTAACGTCACTTGCTTTCAAATGTATGAGCCGATTTCCCTGCACAATTGCTAGCCAAGTTCCGAATCCAGTTTTCTGTAGTTGTTTGTGATCCATCTGAAGTTCTTCCCACAGCGTGATAGAGAACGTTTATTTAATTTAGCGAGCGACAATTCGAGTGTTTCACTCTAAGAGCTGGCGTCGATATGTAAGTGCAAATATTCAAAAGAATAGAACCGCGAGCTCTCCCATTTACGATTTCTAGAATGGTGATTGACTCCTATTAATTCGTTTGTTGAACATGTTAGAGACGTAACCAGAAAAGAATCCATCTCTAGTGTCTAGCGCTTGATTAAGACTTTGAAGACAAATTAAATGGGATTTCCACAATAAAGAATTATGTCTTTCTTGTTTTGTAGTAGTAAACCCCTTTGTAGACTGTTTTAAGCTATCTTGCTTGTTCGCCATCAAGGCTGAAAAGATGTAAACGCTGCGAATCCGATGTCATGAAGAGTCAGACGTTTATTTTCTACACGTAGGACTCAAACGCCACAGGTT
Source organism: Scolanthus callimorphus (assembly GCA_033964015.1). Lineage (NCBI taxonomy): Eukaryota > Metazoa > Cnidaria > Anthozoa > Actiniaria > Edwardsiidae > Scolanthus > Scolanthus callimorphus. The sequence goes on from CM066923.1 coordinate 21,294,125, forward strand.
CCCTAACATGGTTGATCGTTATACTCTTACAGCAAGGTTCAGCATTAGAATTTACACTTCTGTCGGGATCCTCTGGTGCTTCGTCTGGTTCAGTCTTGTGGAGTTCATAACAGGTCTTGAGAGTGGAACAAAGAGCACAGCAAATAGCCGCGCCGAGACAAGAACCGAATACTCCTAAGACAACCATAGAAATCATGGCCGACGCTGTTAACTCGTCCAATGCGCCTGGTGTTTGGCTTTTATCGACGGCCTTGTCCTTATCAAGTTTGGAATTCATCAAGGCGATAGTTGACGAAATTTCCAGCAAAAGAACCGCCGTTAGCTTTCTAAGTACATACATTTACTGGTTCCAGAAAATAGTCAGTCGCCAGTAAGCTCAAGAGGCTGAGTGCTCACTACTCGGCTTTGAACGCCGTTTAGACTCCCGGAACTACACCAAGTCACGTCATTCAAACAATATCCCTCTTAGATCATGTTCAACAAGTTAGCCTCGTTCTTTTATCCACCTTTCTTGCTTCTGTGTGTCTTTCACATATTTTTTATGTGACAAGAAATACATTAATTGTTTTCACAGCAGTTGCCCATCATGAAGTCCAATTTACTCTACCCTGAGAGCGCCTAAAATTAACAAGCTGGACGCATTACATTGATTTTGATTAATCTACTACTCAACCACAACTGTTGTCAAGTGGTGGGAATTTCAAAACAGATTAGAAATTCAGGAAAATATTGATACTTCTCTATGCCCCCAGAGGGTGTTTTGTTGTTTTGGGATAGACGTTTGAAAGTTTGACCTTTTCTCTTGGGTGATAAGAGTAATCTGCATCTAATGCACTTTGTGTTGCGTCATGAACCGGCAGACGACGACCATTTTGAAAACCTGAAAGCTTAGAAGGATGCAAATGAAATATAATATATATGTTTTGGGGAGGGGAGGGTACTCTGGACTGATCGTGTGAGAAATTAATTTAAGTCACTAATTCTATTTTATTTCCTAACTCATGTCGTTAGCGAAATAGAGAACGATTAGTCATGGGTCACCTTAAAGCCTATACATACATTTAAAATTATACGTCAACAAAATTTCAATTCGGTAGCGGCCACGCTAAACTCAAGTGGCCAAATATAACAGGCAGTCGCTTATGAAAAGGCAACTTGGTCAAAACAGTAAGTGTGGCACTGTATCCTTGCATTATACCCGTTAAAGCTCAATGTTTTTTGTTTAATGTGAAATAATATTGTTTCATGTAAACAAACGTTCTTCGGACAGAATTCGTTCAGTGTTCATTTTGCAAAATGACTAAAATCCGTTTCTTGATGTACACTAAAAAACCCGAATAAAAGAACAAGTGGATTAAAGAACACTCAGGCTAAAGGTATATTATACATAAGAACACATACAGCCTTAAAATAAAAATTGTTCTTCTTTTAAAAAATGCTGCCAGTTAGATTTGAGTAAATTAACCTACTGTAGTAGAGTACTAAGTACTTAAGTAGATCAATATAATGCGCTAGACCATTGCATGCGGAGTTCTACACAGGAACTGCATGGGGAATTCCAGGGTACATTTAGCAATAATTTTAGACTTGACTAATTGTTGTTACTGAATGACTGTTACTTTCTGCCAGTCACATTCTTTATTTGACTGTGGGTAGTGTATGCAGTATTTGATGTTTTTAGAACATTTTCAGGCTGATTTTGCAGAAAACACCTAATGTACAAGAACAAAATCAGCCTGAATCCCCGAAGCACCTGTTTTTTTATGCGGGTTTTTACTGTAGGAAGAAAAACGCGGGAGGTTTCAATGCCAAAAAGCAGCTCTTGTATTTAACAGCGTTTGAGGTGTTGGTCATCAGTCCTTAAGTGACATACGAACATGCTCACTCGAGGTATAATTGTCTTATGATGAAATATTGGCAAGCTGGGCTGGATAAGCTAATATGTACTTGAAGTCTCATTGGTTGTAATAACGAATGAGCGCCATACATTTGCATCTTACCTTCGCTTGCCTCCTTGTTTCCTTTAGTGAAAGTTTAATGTACACCAGTCTAACATCTGCCTTTAATAACAAATGAATTTGTTTGATGCAAAGGCAGCCTTCAAAATGAAAATATAACTATTTCAACGAAGCTTGACCACTACAATAGCGCGATTCAATTGGTTTTAGTGTTTCAGGTGTCTCATCCGCTCAGCTGTGGCTCGGGCATAAAGTTGCAAATGCAAACTCTGGTCATTACGATTGTAAATTTTCCTCTATTTTCAGAGTTCTTTTTGCAATACCTTTGTCACTGTTTTTTTAAATTAGTAAATAAAAGCCGAATTCCTCAGGATTGTAAACCCTGATTACGTATCTTTCCCCCTACAAAAAATGTTCTGTCTTTTTTCTCAAAGTTCAGTTATGTTTGATATACCAATAATAGTTGCTGTGTCTAGCGTGGAAAAACAAATTTATGTGTATATATGTAGCCCTCCTGCTGTGCCTCCTCCTTATTTCATGCTACACCGTTTCCTCTCTTGCTTCGCCTTCTTGCTTCGTCTTCTGCTTCACCACCTTCCTCCCATGTTCTTCCACCTGCTGCACCTCCTCCTACAGTATCACCAACTCGTCTTGCTCATCCGTATCCTTTACCTGTGACTGCTCCTCCTCAACCGGCTCCATTTCCTCCTACAGTATCACCAACTCGTCTTGCTCATCCGTATTCTTTACCTGTGACTCCTCCTCCTCCTCCTCAACCCGCTCCACCTCCTCCTACAGTATCACCAACTCGTCTTGCTCATCCGTATCCTTTACCTGTGACTGCTCCTCCTCCTCCTCAACCTGCTCCACCTCCTCCTACAGTATCACCAACTCGTCTTGCTCATCCGTATCCTTTACCTGTGACTGCTCCTCCTCCTCCTCAACCGGCTCCATTTCCTCCTACAGTATCACCAACTCGTTTTGCTCATCCGTATCCTTTACCTGTGACTCCTCCTCCTCCTCCTCAACCCGCTCCACCTCCTCCTACAGTATCACCAACTCGTCTTGCTCATCCGTATCCTTTACCTGTGACTCCTCCTCCTCCTCCTCAACCCGCTCCACCTCCTCCTACAGTATCACCAACTCGTCTTGCTCATACCTGTGACTGCTCCTCCTCCTCCTCAACCGGCTCCATTTCCTCCTACAGTATCACCAACTCGTTTTGCTCATCCGTATCCTTTACCTGTGACTCCTCCTCCTCCTCCTCAACCCGCTCCACCTCCTCCTACAGTATCACCAACTCGTCTTGCTCATCCGTATCCTTTACCTGTGACTGCTCCTCCTCCTCCTCAACCTGCTCCACCTCCTCCTACAGTATCACCAACTCGTTTTGCTCATCCGTATCCTTTACCTGTGACTCCTCCTCCTCCTCCTCAACCTGCTCCACCTCCTCCTACAGTATCACCAACTCGTCTTGCTCATCCGTATCCTTTACCTGTGACTCCTCCTCCTCCTCAACCTGCTCCACCTCCTCCTACAGTATCACCAACTCGTCTTGCTCATCCGTATCCTTTACCTGTGACTCCTCCTCCTCCTCCTCAACACGCTCCATTTCCTCCTACAGTATCACCAACTCGTCTTGCTCATCCGTATCCTTTACCTGTGACTGCTCCTCCTCCTCCTCAACCGGCTCCATTTCCTCCTACAGTATCACCAACTCGTCTTGCTCATCCGTATTCTTTACCTGTGACTCCTCCTCCTCCTCCTCAACCTGCTCCACCTCCTCCTACAGTATCACCAACTCGTCTTGCTCATCCGTATCCTTTACCTGTGACTCCTCCTCCTCCTCAACCCGCTCCACCTCCTCCTACAGTATCACCAACTCGTCTTGCTCATCCGTATCCTTTACCTGTGACTCCTCCTCCTCCTCCTCAACCTGCTCCACCTCCTCCTACAGTATCACCAACTCGTCTTGCTCATCCGTATCCTTTACCTGTGACTCCTCCTCCTCAACCTGCTCCACCTCCTCCTACAGTATCACCAACTCGTTTTGCTCATCCGTATCCTTTACCTGTGACTCCTCCTCCTCCTCCTCAACCTGCTCCACCTCCTCCTACAGTATCACCAACTCGTCTTGCTCATCCGTATCCTTTACCTGTGACTGCTCCTCCTCCTCCTCAACCCGCTCCACCTTCTCCTGTATCACCAACTCGTCTTGCTTATCCGTATCCTTTACCTGTAACTGTTCCTCCTCCTCAACCCGCTCCACCTTCTCCTTTCCCTCCTGGTATTCCAACTCCTTGCCCATCCTCGTGCTACACTTTCTCCTTCTCCTACTCCCCCTCAACCTACTCTCTTTGTTCCTCCTCTCCCTCTCCCTCCTCCTCCTCCTCCTCCTCCTCCTCCTCCTCCTCCTCCTCCTCCTCCTCCTCCTCACATGAGGAAAAATGCCTATTGTTCTAGCGTCAAAATCCCTCAGGCGCGAAAACCAAAACATTGCGCTCACGGCTGAGTGCGCCCACCGCTGATTAGCTTCAGGCTTCAGTGATTGGTTAAAAATCTGCTCAACTTGGCTGTCAATCAAACTATCTGAGTTAAATAGTAAACAAAAGCCTGAGATTTGACAAAATTCTTTAGAAATAACAAAAGGCTTCGAAGTAGAGCTACTCGCGAAAGAATTTGATCTCATCTTTGAATACGGCAACGAGTTACACTTTCCTGGCAGAAAATAAATAAAGCTCAAAAGTAGCCTTTTATATCTCAAACTGTTGAAGGCAAAAGCGCAGTAGATCGGCATTTAGCCCCCTATAAATGTTTGAATGATGTTTGAGTTTAAAGTTATAATAATTAAGGCACGTAAACTTCGCTACTGACATTTTAGGCAAAAAGTACAATGCGTAGTTTCACGTAGAGACGTAGGCCCGTATGAATTTGGCTCCAATTCCGAGTGCCAACCATTTTCGAATTCGGGCTGTGTTCAAACAGAAACCCCTTTTAAAATGACTTTTGATCTTGTGCTAACCTTATAGAAGCGACTTTATTCATAGCATTTCACTGACTGTTTTGTTGCTTACTTCGCGGTTTGGTTGTCACGCGTCGTCTTCTTTGTTGATATTAGCCGTGTTGTGTTCGCACTAGTTCCCAAGTCAGACTCAAGTACGCGAAAATCCGAAGTCGTAATTAGAGTTTCTTTGTTTCCCGCACTGAAAGTAGACCTAAAGTATACTCAGTCCCAACTTACGGGCGCTAGTGCGAACACAGGTCTTCGGACTCGTCTAGTTGGCATAATTCGCGTCCATATCAGCAAGCGCCTTTACTTTACTTCGACGAAAATGCCGAGCTTAGATACTCGAGAATAACCATTATGGGCTTTTGTGAGTTGTGAGCTGTGTCGTTCAAATACGTTGAATCCACGTGAATTCAAGGAGGCGGAGTTATGAATTCATTCTTTCCTTCGCGGGAGAACCAAATCCTAATTAATATTCTAAGTTTTCAGTGAGTGATAAGGTGCGAAACTTCTTCGTAAATTTTATCCCTCGAAAACTCCATCATTTTACATGAAAAATGGAGGAGTTATAGATTCGATATGCGAAAACAATATCCAAGGGGCCGTTTGTTTCTAAGTGAAATGATTCGCCCGAAATAAAGCACTGAATTGCTAGTCACTACAAAGTTCATATGTTTTGAGACCAAAAGTAAGCTAACTTCAACTTAGATTTTATTCCTTAAAAACTCGCACAATTTTGCCAGCAAAAAGCGAAGATTAATCTTTGGTATTTCATCTACTATTTCCAGGGGGCCGTTGTTTTCCAAGTGATACATAAGAGTTACAATCGAATGATTAATTTCGGGCTTAGCGGGGTTTTGATCAAATTCCTTTGTATTTTACACCAGTCGGCAAGGCCGCTCATTCAAATCAAGCGCGCCAGACCGTGTCACGTGACATGAAAATGTCGCTCGATTGCTCACTATGACTAACTTCCTCCTCCTCCTCCTCACTAAATTACTCCTACTACTGCTACTACTATTCCCCACCTACTCCTCTCCACCTGTTCCTCCTTCTCCTCCAGTTCCACAAGCTCCTCTTGATCCTCCTCATCCTCCTCTGCCTCTCCCTCTCCCTCCTCCTCCTCCTCCTCCTCACTAAATTACTCCTCCTACTACTACTACTATTCCCCACCTACTCCTCTCCACCTGTTCCTCCTCCTACTCCAGTTCTACCAGCTCCTCTTGATCCACCACATCCTCCTCACCTCCTCCGCCTCTCCCTCTCCCTCCTCCTCACTATCTTCTTCCTCCTCCTCACTAATTACCCCACCTACTACTACTACTTCCCCACCTCCACCTGTTCCTCCTTCTACTCCAGTTCCACCAGCTCCTCTTGATCCACCACATCCTCCTCACCTCCTCCGCCTCTCCAAATTCCGAACACCTTCCATGCGTGGGAAATTCAGCTTTTCCCATGGATGTTTCTGCAGAAATCCCTTTGATCAAGGCGCTAAACCAGGGAACCTCGTAATTGGAGCCTCGCTCTGTGAGGATTTCCCGGCCCTCGGGAAAATCATATAAATAAATAAATAATGAATCCTGAAATGTGTGCAAATCCATACAATTTATATAGGTTGGCAGCACTATGAAATGAACATCAACAGCCAACACCATTCCTTCACAACTCGGAAAGATTATTTGTCAGATTTCCTTTGGAATTTCTTCTCGGTGTTATCGCCAATTCTTTATTTTATGTCAAGACCTTTCAGCAAAATGCTACAAACAAGGACACTGGTAATACTCTATTTAAAAATGTTTCCACTTTATGTCAAAATCGCTCGATTTCTTGGCGGATTTCCTCTTAAAACGTGACTATCATTATTTATACTACAACGCGCGATTGGCTATCAGCCATTCCGTATTTCTACACTGCAAACTACTTCAAGAAGAACATAATCATCATTTTTACTGAACCAGTGCATTGAAAAGTCGACTTTACTTTGTTGTTTGCTCGCGAAAGAGAGCGTTTTATGTTAACGCTATTTTGAACCAGACCGCGATCTGATGGAAATTCAGGCGCGGTTACCAAGCAAAGGACACTTTTCCCACGTGATGACGAATGAATTCGTGATCCCCAGTTCATAAGCTTTAAAATGATACCAAGAACTCTTTGCCGTACTGGAGATGCAACAAAATCGTAAAATAAGCCTTGTTTTGGACTTTGGTTTTGGACTCTATATACACCTGATTCAATAAAGGTGCTTGGCGTTGGTCCTTGGTCTTTCAATTATTGCGCGAAACAAATGAATTATTTGCTTCAGTGACCACGAAACAAAGGCGTTCAATGACCAAAGACCAATGACCAAAGCAACCTTTTCTGAATTAGGTGTATACCACGGAACGAACCATCACCGCGCGCTTAAAAGAACCAAGAATCACCGTTTGGCTGCGCGCGCGCTGTTTTTGTTTTTATTTTTGCCTTTTTGTTGTGGTATAAAACAATGTGCCTCGTGAGTCCACAACATATTGAGCACATGTTTACGTCATTCCGTGGTATATAAGAAGACATACCACGGAAAATCGGAGGACATTTGTTAAATTTCCGTTGCTAATTGGTCAAATAACGTGAGCGTACCCCTGGGGTTTGATCGAAGAACTGACAGCGCGCTCTACAGAAATACAGTTAATTGCGCCAGGCTTTTATTATTTGCCTGTAGGGCAGAGCGAAAAGAGAGGTTGTTGAGGTAATTGAAGGGGAAATGAGCTCGTTTTTCACTAATTGTCGGTCGTTTTTCACTAGTAAAAACAAAAGCGACAACGCGAAATCTCATAATAATTCATTTACTACAAGCTTTCGTTAGGTTTCCACGAATCACGGAAACACAAAGACTTCAGTTAGCAAAATGATTATAATCCGTTTGAAACAGTTTTGCATTACAGGCCTCTTTGCCATAATAATGTTTTTTCTTATAGCTACTTTTAAAGGACACAAGTACAGGGTTGATATTGAGCAAGCGTTTCGCTCTACGTGTTGTCGGGGATTTTGAGAGAATGGTAGCATTTTTCGCTGCACGTTCTGGTTGTTTCACGACAATGATAGTTGTTCTATTTAGTATTCTTTCGGAGTTGTCATCCATAAACATCAAGGAAACTACACCGGAAAACAACAAAAGACCTGACTTCGTTTCGTCTCGACAAAACCGTGATGGCAAGACTTACATCTGGTATCCGATATTTTGGGAAACATTCTTGTTTATATTTGCTGTTCTTGGAGCTGTTGTTGTTATTTACTGCTGTCTTGAAATAACGTTTTGCCACGAGAATGGACCATCATTGCCATATTGTTTTTGTGAACGATGAGGAAAAGACTAAGTGAAATCTGAGCTACCAACTCGGGATTTGCCATAATGGTTGAAACATCAAATAACAGCATCGGTTTTGATATTGTGGGGATGGACAGAGATACATGGATTGAGATACAAAATAGATATAAAGGAAATATGAAATTGGGGATAAAAAGACAAAGTATTTATCCCTTGATATTCCAAAATTCGTAGAAACCTACTCGCACACTATCATGAATCATGTAATCTGATTAGCGCCGAGTTGACTTTGTGACTCTCATATATTAATTTCCCAGTGCCTTCGCGTTCTCCCTATCTCTGACCTAGGACACGGGAATCGTTTGCGCGCGTTTGTTATCATCAAAATCACTAAAAATAGCAAAGTCAAATTTTAGATAAAACGATATATACATACGTTATTTACCGGCAAGGTAGAAACTGTAATTTTTCAATTCGATTTTTGCCAAAGCATGTAGTGATATTTTTATTCAGCATGAATAAATCCGAAAAACTCCCTTTCAAGCGTGTGCGATCCAATTTAGGAGAAACTCCCCGTTTACACTAGGGCGAATTGTCCCGGATACATGAAGAATCCGGTATCATTTGTCAACGGAGACGTTTTGCCGTTTACACACAAATTTGTAAATCCGGGATCAAGCTATCACGGATTGGGGTCAAATCTCCGGAGACGCGTCTACGGTTTTGAAAGTGGGATCATGTATTCGGGTACATTTGTATCCGTGGTATTTCGTAGTGTAAACGGTTCGCCTATCCGTATACTCGAAAACGCGTCTCCGTAGCTAGAAAGAGATATTTACCCTAAGTCCGACAAAAGTAGGAAAAATTCCGCGATCTGGTAGTAAATACTTCAAGATTCAAGTTTAATAATTTCGCCACTTACAATTAATATAATTTACAATAAAATATAGACACTAAAGAAATAATATATATGGCGAGGAGAACCATAAAAACCACAAGGCTTATACGGGATGGTTCTCCTAATAATTACTACGGGATTGGTATCTTAATAATTACATGCAATAAATGACGGGTTAAATCAGAAATGTAGTCAGGACGGATTCATTAACAATTCAAAAAGCTTACAAAACATTGATTTTATGGTTTATGTTTAAAAAAGATAAAGCACCCACGTTTACAAATGAAAACACACACAGAATGGAAAACTAAATGTTAATTCTATATGGCAAAAAATTGACTGGGAGCTCCGCTTTTAGGCAGGGCCTAAATCTATATATTACACTTCATAGTATTGTGTTTTGAGGTGGCTATACGGTATCAGCTCCTTTAAAATAATGACTTAACAACTTCTCGCGGATCTCGCGGTGCTTTCTACAGGCTATAACTGTGTGGTTGAGTGGTAGAAGATCGTGAACAAGTATGTCGTCACCTGCTATTTTCTGAGATCCCCTTTAGGGGCCGACCATTTAACTTTTGAGGGAGGGGGGGTGGGCCTTTTTGTCGGTGCAAGATTTTGTTTATACCTCTGTTAGACGCTGAGAATTTTTTTCCAATAAGAAAAAAGGGTTTTAGTCATCATTTTGCGGTGCAGGAAATTTTTTTCGGCCCTTCGGGCCGTGCAGGAATTTTTTTCAAAAATGCCCCCCCCCCCCTCAAGAGTTAAATGGTCGGCCCCTTAGCTTTCGTTAGCCTCATAAAGGTACCTTGATCATCTTCGACAGGAATATTCATGCGCATGCGTGAATACAAAGTTTTCTACTTCGTGCACTATGTCAATGAAAATAAAGTAAATTATTTAAAAATTAATGTATATAGTTAGTTGTCGAAACGTTTTTATTGAAAACAGGAATAAACTTAAATAACAAGTGTCCCACATGGATCCCATTACTGACATTCTGGACCTAAACACCTTGCGGTAACAGATCATAGGGATCAGGTTGATTGTTCACCACTCATACAAGGGGCGTCCTTAAAATGGTCAGGTGGTCGGGCGTACTCTCACCGCTAGGTCACTGAGTCGCTATCGAGCAATTATAATTCCGAGTCCACTCTGGCTGACGTGGACGTAAGAACCGACGGTCGCCATACGGCGCTTTAGCTCTCGGGGAGATGTATGGTCCCAATTTTTTTTAATCAAAGTGCGTGCGCCAAGAGAAAAACAACAAGCTGAAGTAAGCAATCACAGCTCAAAGCACTATAAGGGGCAATTTCAAAAGCCAATGGACTTTGTTTGAAGAAAACCCCGGCTGTGTTTTGCACAAAAAATAAGTCAAAGATTAACTTATTGATTATAACATACTGCACCTAATAAGATTGGAATCTTATCCCAGTCCGTCTCTCTATGTAGCTTTTTCACGAAACACGACTAAGGCCCCGTCCACACGTATCCGGCTATTTTTGAATCCGAAACTTTTTCTTTCCGGATACGGATATCGTCCACACGCATCCGGCGAGTTCGCAGACAAATCCGGATATTTTTTAATCCGATCTCCAGAGTGGAAATTTTTGAATCCGATAACATTTCGGATGCGTGTGGACGGTTGAATCCGGATATTTTCTGATTCGGTTATAGAGGGGAATGGTTAGGAAACCTGGACACCCTGTTATTGTACTATCTCTTTGTTCACTTTTTCAGAGGAATCCTTTTGTCAGTGCAGGGTCACGGTACATAAGTACCAAAATCCAGCCAGTAAGATTCAGTGTACAACCAGACATGCATATTAGATGAGGGTGAAACAAATATTGTCCAGGGTCAATATCACGTGATAGCCCCTTTCAACATCCAGCCCACGCTATTGTGTTGGCCCTTTGAAGTTTGCCGGGCTTCCTAACCATTCCACTCGATTAACTATGGTTGCGGATTCAAAAATATCCGGATACGTGTGGCCGGGGCCTAAAATGTTGTAAAAGTGAAAATCCTCAAAACAGATCACCAAGGCATCTTTTGGGAAAACCAAGCACATACACCAGAAACATTGTCAAAGACATTTTCTTTGTATTGACGGTTCATGTAATTCTAACAACAACAACAACAACAATCTTTATTTGTACTTTTCTCATTCAAGATAAATGTGTCGCTTTTGTCAATGTCAACCCGTGCGTGACGCGGGCTACCTGTGTAGGTATTTCTGGGCTCCTGGGGACCAAAACAAAGATGGTGGCCTACACGAACAACGTTTCTCTCCAAAATCTGCAAGTTTTGACAAACTTTTTGACAATTCAGGATAAGAAATAAGCTAGGAAAAACTTCTGGAACTCCAAAAATGGTAAGTAGAAACTTCCATATAAGGAAATTCTAGAAAACGACAAATTTCAACGAGAACTATCTTGACATGAATGTTAACATTAGAGACGGCTAATCACACTAGAGACGGAAAACTCGTCTTAGTGTGAAACCAGGACGAGACGGATTTTTGACGGGAAATCGTCTGAATTCATATCAGACGGAAAACTCGTCAGACGGAAAACCCGTCATAGACGAGTTTTTTGTCCTCTAGTGTGAATACGGCTATCCTAAGAATGTTATATATTAAATTTTCCTAAATTCGTGCAAGCTTCCGCTTTTGGGAGGTAATAATTCAATTTTGAAGCTAAACGAGTATTGTATTTGTGTTTACTTGTTAAGGGTTGAAAAAATATATGAAACGTTTTCGAAGGTCTTTTGAATAGAATTTTTTGTGCATAAACAATGAAGTTTGGATAAATGCTAGATCGTCAATTTTTAGTAATTCTAAAATTATAGTTAACAATTTGTTTTGCCATCCACTCGAACACCCTTCAAAGACAGCATGATTAGGGAGCTTACCTTTGCGTTCTGGTCTTTTCTGATTTGCTAATTATGCTTTGCCCAGACTCGCTCACTAGGCCTCATTACCGCGAAATAACTTCCGTCGTCTGGCTATAGCAGAAAAATAAAAGTTTCTGGCCATAGTTAATGGAGTGGATTGGTTGGGAAGCCCGGCAAACTTCAAAGGTCAACACACAATAGCGTCGGCTGGATGTTAAGAGTGATATTGACCCGGCACCAATCTTTGGTTTCATGCTAATCTAATATGCATGTCTGAGTGCAAACTGAATCTTAGGCGGTGATTACATGAGACCTGTACGAACTCAGAACTCAGAGCGATCTGAGTTCGTATCGGCTCTCATAAAAAAATCTTTATATGCGTTTACAGTGGCGTAGCTAGCGAAGCAGCAGAGGGAGCAGTTTCCCCCTCCCAAGCGAAGTAAAAAATTTTAGTGTCAACATGCCCCCGCCTCCCCGCCAGCGAAGTAACATTTTTAGTGTCAACGTGCCCCCCCCCCCCCCCCCACCTCCCCCGCCAGCGAAGTAACATTTTTAGTGTCAAAATGTGGCCCCCAACAAAAGCAAAGGATGACCAAGCCTTGCCCCCCTCACCCTTGCTTTACATGAGGCCAGTCTGAAAAATCCTGACTGAAATCGACATTATTTTACATGAAATTGTTCTGTCATCAAATGTCGATGTCACTCATATCAAGAAAATTTCGCCAAAAGCTGTCGTTTTGCCGACGTTGCAAAACATCCTTATTAGGAAATCCCCCTTACCTTATTTGGAAGGTCTGTAAGTACTTTTCCTCATATCTTAGCGAAAAAACTCAGGAAAATTTACCAAAACTTGCAGATACTCCAGAAAAATCCTTCTCTTGGTCGCCATTTTGTTTTTACCCCCCGCCGAGGGGCCTGTGACGCGATTGGGACACCACAGGCAGGCCGCGCGGATTTACCATAAAAACGACAGCACTTTCTTGATATGGAAGATAATTACTTACACACAGGCTTTACAAAAAGTAACACATTAGGGTCTATGCTCTATATTTTTCTGGCACCAGCAGATTGGTTTCCGATTTTAGCCAATACTAGCGCATTTCTGGTGGCTTCATCGAGAGCGAAGGTGCTCGCCCTAACCGAAGTATGCCTGTGCTCCGATAGCATGCTGCCTAAAAGTGCTCTCGCATTTTACATTTGCAACAAATACATACTCAAAAATATACCATAGCTATTCCTTAAATGCCCACTAAGGCCCTGTCCACACACTAACGCGTTTTCAAAAGTATTCGTTTTCAAACTTATACGGATTCGCAGCGTGTTAGTGTGGACGGGAGAATTAGCTCAAAAAAAACGATCAGTTTTTATTTGATGTTGACGTGTGCAAGGACAGTCTCAAATTAATAGGTATTGTTGACGTCATCGTTTTCATTTTTATCCGGATTCGACCGTCAACACTAAAACGATATGTATGCGGAATGGATTCGTTTGTATTCACTTTCGAGAGCGTTTTCAAACTTATACGGATTCGATGAAAACGATCAGATAGCGTGTTATCAAAAAGTATACGGATTCAAAGAAAACGCGTTAGTGTGGACGGGGTCTAACACATTATCACCATCTGTTCAACAAGCAGCCCAGCCGTTCTAGGCAACTAGGGTGAGTTACTAGAAAGGTGTGATTTCTAGAGAATTAGCATATAAAAAATAAGCCGTCGTTTTGCAAAATGCATATAAGGAGACTAGGGCAACCCGCGCGGGTTCCCTGTGGATGCTCAAAATAGATATAGCCTGGCTGCTAAGGTAGATCCAACATGGAGGATGGTCAGGATGCATCGAATAAAATCGAGTCGCTAAAACTTCTGGAAGTTCTCGCTCAAAGTTCAGTGTTTTCTGGCAAATGTCGCCGAAATTCGCAGAAGGGATCTACCGTCACCTCCAAATAAGGTAAATACTTCCAAATTTGGTTTTAGCTGTGAGTGTTTTCTGTGAGTGTATTTTTTGATATGCCAAACATGCCTGCCTGCCTGCCTGCCTGCTGCCTGCCTGCCTGCCTGCCTGCCTGCCTGCCTGCCTGCCTGCCTGCCTGCCTGCCTGCCTGCCTGCCTGCCTGCCTGCCTGCCCTGCCTGCCTGCCTGCCTGCCTGCCTGCCTGCCTGCCTGCCTGCCTGCCTGCCTGCCTGCCTGCCTGCCTGCCTGCCTGCCTGCCTGCCTGCCTGCCTGCCTGCCTGCCTGCCTGCCTGCCTGCCTGCCTGCCTGCCTGCCTGCCTGCCTGCCTGCCTGCCTGCCTGCCTGCCTGCCTGCCTGCCTGCCTGCCTGCCTGCCTGCCTGCCTGCCTGCCTGCCTGCCTGCCTGCCTGCCTGCCTGCCTGCCTGCCTGCCTGCCTGCCTGCCTGCCTGCCTGCCTGCCTGCCTGCCTGCCTGCCTGCCTGCCTGCCTGCCTGCCTGCCTGCCTGCCTGCCTGCCTGCCTGCCTGCCTGCCTGCCTGCCTGCCTGCCTGCCTGCCTGCCTGCCTGCCTGCCTGCCTGCCTGCCTGCCTGCCTGCCTGCCTGCCTGCCTGCCTGCCCTGCCTGCCTGCCTGCCTGCCTGCCTGCCTGCCTGCCTGCCTGCCTGCCTGCCTGCCTGCCTGCCTGCCTGCCTGCCTGCCTGCCTGCCTGCCTGCCTGCCTGCCTGCCTGCCTGCCTGCCTGCCTGCCTGCCTGCCTGCCTGCCTGCCTGCCTGCCTGCCTGCCTGCCTGCCTGCCTGCCTGCCTGCCTGCCTGCCTGCCTGCCTGCCTGCCTGCCTGCCTGCCTGCCTGCCTGCCTGCCTGCCTGCCTGCCTGCCTGCCTGCCTGCCTGCCTGCCTGCCTGCCTGCCTGCCTGCCTGCCTGCCTGCCTGCCTGCCTGCCTGCCTGCCTGCCTGCCTGCCTGCCTGCCTGCCTGCCTGCCTGCCTGCCTGCCTGCCTGCCTGCCTGCCTGCCTGCCTGCCTGCCTGCCTGCCTGCCTGCCTGCCTGCCTGCCTGCCTGCCTGCCTGCCTGCCTGCCTGCCTGCCTGCCTGCCTGCCTGCCTGCCTGCCTGCCTGCCTGCCTGCCTGCCTGCCTGCCTGCCTGCCTGACCAATAGGCAAACCAATAGGCAAACCAATAGGCAAACCAATAGGCAAAGGGTAAATCCAAAGGTAAATCAACCGAGCATGACTGGAGGGCAAACAACTTTTTAGTTGAGTTGCAGTTTAAGCAGTTTAACGAAGCGCGGCCGAATTTTGATAAGCGCATTTCATCAAGCCTCAGAGAAAGTGTAGATGAACATTCCGTTTTTTTATGTATAGTGACTGGAAGCAGCGAGGTGGTACTCACTCGCCATTTTTTTGCAGTTAAAATCAATTTTAAAGCATCGGTTTGCAGTAAGCTCATTCTCTAAGCACAAGTCTATGCACCTAATACTCATCTTTCCTTGGAAAAATAATTTTTGTAAAAAAGTTTTTTAGGATCGAAAAATCATTATAAATATCTCTGTTTTTATGCAAATTTGCATGTCCCAGCGTCACACGTTCAGCGCCTGGTGTAAAAATATTTGTACTTATTTCTTCATGGATAAAACATACAACGCAAAATTTGCCATAAATCGAAGTTCCAATCCTAAATGAAATAACTTATATGGTATTTTCTTCATATATGCATCTTCTTCGATATTATTAGTGAAAACGTCTTTGCCATTTTCGTGTCCCAAAAATTTGATAATTTTAGCGTATTTCAGGTTTTTTAGATTTATTGTCAAAATAAGCAACGCCGCAATGAAACAAACTGAGCCAACTGTGGTCTATAGATTTTTATGTCGAAATGTGGCATTCTGACTGAGATCGGAAATAAGTTCTTGGAAATATAAAATTTCGAAGTTTACTGAAAGCATTGTCCCCCACCAAAAATTAAAGCATAATAATACGACCGGGGTTTGCATTTCCTCTAATATATAGATAACCATAAGCCTTATTGCACTAAGAAACTACAGATGTGTGGTCTAGTAAAATGACAGTCATTTGGTCTATTGCCCGGACTTATAGCCTATTTTGAAAGAGTTTAGCAATGGCGTGAAGTTTACTGAAAGTTTTGTCCCCCACTTCATAAAATTTACATATCTAAACAAACGACAGCAAATGTGATTGCTACCGAAGTTTGTTTCTAATTTCTTCGTTTACATTTAAAAAAAATCAAGTTTTTTTGCTCAAACTATTTAAACCTATACATCTGAGATTCCATTCGCACCGACGAGGTAGATTTCGGCTATAACACACGAGATTTAAAACTCACTATGTTATTTTTGTAATTTATGCAATTCGGAAGAAATTCATTACAGTTTAGAAAAAGTTCTTCATTTTTTCTGTTTTTCAGATAATTTTAGCGCGCGATTAGTTTCACATTTATCGCAAATCAACGGGAATTTATTCAAGACAATAGGTATCTTAGTAGATTTGAAGCGTTGTCTGTATTTTGCAAAAAAATAGGTATTTTGAACCACTGCCATTGCGTGTTATTAATAAAAAAACGAAGAAAATTTGCACTTTAAGGTGGCTTATAGCAGTTTTTAGTTGACTCTCCGGTCTGGTATGGCCTGTATCTCACGTGCTATACATATACAGAAAGGCAAGCCACTTTACAAGAAACATGCAATTGATCGTTATATGTGTTTACATGTTTTGTTTAAATTGACGCTTCCATGGTAACGAAATGGCGGCCCTCCATTTTTTGAGTTGAAGAATCCACCCAGACTTGCAAGATAACTTTTCGCAATACCAACGCCAATGAGGTCAGACTATAAGTTTGAAGAAATAGGCCAAGAGCGTTTCGAAGACCATTTTTTGTCAAGAAAATCAAGCGTAGTCAATCAAACTCGTGAGCCAATCAGATCCTTTCCTAGTTTCGCCTAGTGCGACATGTCTGTTGCGACATGTCTCGAAAACAAGCCAAAGGAGTGCACTGAACAAGGATCCGATTGGCTCACACGATTGTGATTGACTACGCAGCCAACTTAACTGCCAAAGGCTCACTAGATTTGAACCTACAGGGTCAGGTGTTATCAGAAACACTTGCAAATGGCATTTCTAAAAGAAAGGTTTTTATTATAAACGTTGTGACTGGTGATTTTTTTAACTGTTATGTACCGTTCGAATTTTTGATATTGGGAGAGTGCAAGTGGGTTTTTTTTTGCAAAAGAAAGGAATCTTGCGTTTGACTAGTTACCAGACCCCACCCGGTAAGGAGATAAAATTGCTCATATTATCAGAAATATTGATCAAAATCAGTTGAAAAATAGATAATTCGACGTGTTTCTCTATAAACCATAGTGCAAAGTAGCCAAATGCAAAACGTTATAAGTAAAGAAAAATACGTCGGAAAACTCGCATGTGACGGTAGTGAGTACCACCTCGCTGCTTCCAGTCAGTAAACAAATCCTGTAGGTTTTATTATTCATGCGCGCAATTGCGCGCCGAAATGACGAAATCATTATTATTAATTTGCGTGAAGCGCGGCGCAAATAAAGAATTTCTATGCCTGTATTAAACGTCGAACTCACGCTTACTCTTCTTTCGAACATAGTGTCTGTCCCCCCGCCCCTGTTTGACCTAGTAAAAGACAATTTACAGGATAGAGGGGATCGCATGTTTCTTTCGTTGCGCGCAAAGCGCGCCCGAAGTTTGATAAACGCATTTCAGCAAGCCTCAGAGTAAGTGTAGATGAACATTCCGTTATTTTATGTATAGTAAGCAAATCCAGTAGGTTTTATTATTCATGCGCGCAATTGCGCGTCGAAATGACGAAATTATTATTATTAATTTGCGTGAAGCGCGCGGCCCAAATGACAAATTTCTATGCCTGTAACGTCGAAATCACGCTTACTCTTCTTTCGAACATAGTGACTGCCCGCCAGGTCTATCACTGCAGGACATTTTTGTAGAGTTTGTTTACCTCGACAAGATACACTTGTTCTTGCGAACGGTGCGAAGGTAGTGTATTTGTTGCGCGAGTTGGCAAAGACTATATTAGATGATATTGTTTATGCGCGCGAAGCGAGCCGAAATTTTTATTATGTATTGAGTAAAGTGAAGTAGAAAAATGCAAATGATAGAGAAGTTGCTGGAATAACTACTTAGAAATTTCTTGTGGTCCCCCCTTTCAGGGTTTCAGGTTTTTCGCTCGCCCCAAAATGAACTGATCCCCCCAAAAATCATCCCTTGTGCGTTTCTCACATTATAAACCACGGAAATCCGCATTTTATTGCTTAAATTTTCATCATTTGAATTTGCTTCCTTTTGCTCGAATTCCTCCTTTTTCCTCCTTATAATTACTGTGCAACTACGTCAACCGGGCCATCCCGTAAAAAGTTTGTCATTCAGAGATTGAAACCATTTTAAGGAAAATTAATACCTGCAATACATTTGGCGATGTATAATTAAGTGTTGTGAAGTTATTTCTGCTTATAATTTTCACAATTATCAGAGAAAACCGAATATTTCGATGTCTGAAATCTCAAGAAAGTCAATATCATTTGTTCTGTACTCGCTTGCTGATTGGCTAGCTTCTTACAAAATGGCCCGGTTGATGTAGTCGTACAGTAATTGGCAATTTTTTTTTCCGTTTCACGTAAAGATTCCGTTTCACATAAAGAAATTAAGACGGCCCACGTCTATTACCGGTAAAAAGACAAGCATCAAACAAACAAATTAAAACTGAAGACATGTTGACCAAGAGAGGAAGATGAATTTTTACGGCAAGACAAAAATAATTATTGAAAAAATGAAAAAAATGGATATATAAGTATCAGCCGTAGCTTTCTCTCTTTTTTGTTTTGTTGCAGTAACGTAATAGATTCATCTTTTCATTTATTTTTTCTCTTCTAAATTTTCCTTTTATTTATATTTCTTATTTTGCTTTCCCTTTTTCTATAAATATTGTTCAACATACCCTGCCTTGACTAGCTTTGCTATTTGCAGGGCATGATCCTATGTAATCTGTTTTTTGTTTTTGTTTTATAGAATAAAAATTGATTGATTGATTGAATTAACACTTGGCCTTTCGAAGTATTCTAATAAAAGCAGTAAAATTAAGAAATCCACCTCTGCCTTGTGAAAAGAGAGCGGTTTATTGCTAACGTACTATAGAAAATACAATATTTGTGCGCGTGCAACTATTTCTGTAATATTCCTCCTTAATAAAATCATGCCGAGCGTTTTTCTTGTCTTGCCTCAAAAGCTCTCAAAATTTAGACTACTCTTACTTGGTCAAAATGTCCATTTAATTGCTTTTTTTTTTCACCGGGAAATAGGCGTGGGTCACCCACCTTGAAGGGTGTACTGCATTTAGTAATAAGCTACCCGAATGCTACGTTAAATAAAATGCACAGTCATAAGCGCCCACTTATACAACACCTCTCAATTTGGGCTAAATCCAATATAGAAACAACTTTGGAAGTGCTTATTAAACGAGCTTTATTTATTTCTACCGGCGCCAAAATCGCAATTAACCATTTCGTACGCAGATTCTATTTTGCATTATAATAATATCGTAATCCTATTAAAACTGGTTTTCAGCTTCGTTGCCATAAGCGAACTTGAATATGCAGTATAAATGTGTTATTACTCAGCCATGTCACATCTCGATTCTGATTGGCTAAGAGTACGCAGCGAAATCTAGTTGGCGCGCAGTGAGTGACATCATACTGCAGACATTAGGATGAATGCACTCTAATGACGTCATAACGCAAACCAATAGGTTTGGATGCCATTTTGGTTTTCATTTCGGAAGCGAAAGCCAATTGGGAATATTCTCGTTGAATCTGCTATGATTTTTTGCCGAGAGATCATTGCTCAGGATGTCTAAACATCAACTATGGCTATTTGAATTGAATACGAAGAGGAAAATACCATGACACCAAGGGACGTAAGCTGAAGTTGAAAACCGTTTCGCCGTTTTCGCATCATCGTCGACTTCGTTTAGCTAGGCAAGAATTGCTGGTTGCTGAATAATAAAACAATTATTGAATTCGGTTTTCGCATGATATTGAGATTTGTCAACGCATCGACGAGTTAGTGTTATCCGCCTCAGCTTCGCTTCGGCAGATAACACAAACCTCGGCGTTGACAAATCTCACTATCATGCCCAACCTCATCCAATAATTGTTAACTATCATCGATGTTTATTAAAAAACGCTCTTGAGGAGCTCCCATGAACGAGCAGCGGGGTTTTAAGAGAAGGGAAAAGTCATGAAATATCCAAGATTACTCACCCAGACGTCTGTGTGCTGATGGTTAAATAGACTCATTACGATATTAAAATTACAGATGAGAAAGTTATTATAAAGCTGGAGGGCAAAGGAAGTGCGGCTGTGCTTTTGTGCATGAGAGAAGTGAAAAGACTCCAGGAACCTTCGAACTGGGAATTGCCAGAAAAAAATGAAATAACGAAATGTCATGACAGGAAGCATGAGGGAGCAACTAAGATCATCATTGTTTTTCTTCTTGATCTTTACTATGATTCCCGTCTTTCGAGGAAGAATTCTTAATCCCCAAAGCGTGGAACAAGTCGCGGAAGTCGAGTCTGATCATAATTCTGAACAAGGCCATGGTATCCAATTTACAGGGAAACGTTTTTATTTTTCATCGCTGTGTCAGGCTCTATTGCGACTGTGTATTTCTGCCTTGAAATGACATTTTGCCATGAGTATGATTTTATGGTTCCTCTATATCAAACTGAAAGACTGTGAGACCATGGCATTGACGTATATTTGAGTAACAACTCGACCAGGAGCAGAATAAAACATTGGAATAAAACTGCACCCGCTTGTACCGAAGGAAAAGAGCTGAAAGAGAGCGGCAACAAATATTGCTCCACACTTCTAAAGAATAAAAGCTCGCATTGTATGAAAACAAGTCGATCTTTAGCACACCGGCCTAAATGAAATAATTAATAGGAAAAGAGAAGGACATTAAATAATGAGAATAAAAAGCAGGAATAGAAAATGTACGTGAGATGTCATGTGTTAAAAATGTGTTTTTGTTTGACGTTTTGCCGCACGTCGCCGTTATGATTGGCGAGTTCATGTGATATTTGGCGAGACATTAAGAAAGATATGTTATTTCATTGCACTTCTTCCTAGAACCATTCCCAGAGGACCCCTTTGTGCTCAGTTTTTATTTCAGCATGATTCGTTCTACTAAAGAAAAGAAGCTTTATAACAAATCTCGTGAACTATACGTACAGGTTCATACACCGTCGTTCGTGAGGGAGCTAGCATTTCACAAAGAAGCATTTTGAGTTGTTCAATTTATTTTACTATGAATTATTTATGTCAGTATTTATGTCTTATCCATATAATATAAAAACACTGCTCTCGTTCGTAAAGTATTGTTCTTGCCACTCGAAAATAAAATACGTATGTTCGCCCCATCGTGTAATATCCTCTATGTATTGAACATTACAAGGAAAGACATAAATGGGTAATTTGGGCAACGTTAGACGATGGTAGGCAACGGTAAGCGACCTTGGACCCCAGAGAAGGCCTTACCGCGTCAGTACCCATATGCCACCGTTCTATACATTGTAATGCATTGCGCACCTTTTTTGTTTTGGTTTTGAAAAACGAAAAACACCAATCAACTGTTCAA
This sequence comes from Scolanthus callimorphus, assembly GCA_033964015.1. Lineage (NCBI taxonomy): Eukaryota > Metazoa > Cnidaria > Anthozoa > Actiniaria > Edwardsiidae > Scolanthus > Scolanthus callimorphus. The sequence continues at coordinate 21,315,814 of CM066923.1, forward strand.
AAACTGGGATGTGTTCGGCTTTCCCATGGACACATCTTGTGTCATGGAGAAATCGGCTTTTCACAAGAATGGGTTTCTGCACGGACAGGCAGGATTAAAGCTGATGTTTGTTCTGTCCTTTCTGTCCTGTCCTTCTGTCCTTCTGATTTGTTCTGTCCTTTATTAAGGCTTTTTAAAATCCTGCCTCTGCTTGGTCTATTTTTCCTATATAAATGCCGGATCTGAAAACCAATATCCGAGTGAATCCAGATCGCGCCGCCGCTGTTCAGTCCAGGTTTTTCATTTTTAAGTAATATGACCATTTAATAAAGAAAAACGGATTATCGAAACAACCCTACTAATGTCGATATTTTATTGCCTAGTCTCATCAGAAGCTTAGCTGCATGTTGAAATACGAATCTTAAAATGAGGAGTCATGGCGCGGACAGACATTCATCGCGTAGCCCCAATGGTCAAATTAAATGATCACTTTTTGATTTTTAAACCAACGTTGATGAAATTTAAAACGAACGACGTATAAAAACTGGATATTTTTTGACGTTTAGAAGATGCTTTTCAACAGAGCACCAAGGTAAACTGCAAAGGTCTCACAGTGTGATGTCTCTGTAAATATGATGTTTCCAATCTCGCGGGCCACGCGGGCCTCCTAGTTATCCTCCAAATTATCATCACTATGCTACGGGAAGTTTATCTTTATATTGAATAAAATATATCACAACAGTGTCTTAGTCTAAGTGTCGCCGCACTACTTTTATGAGCAACAAAATAGAAATAGAAAAGCTTAAGTGCCCAATATACTCGCGACGGGCGAAGAGTGACTATAAATGTTAATCTATAATACGGTGACACCTTGAAGTAATTTACTCGATGAGTTAATGAATTTTTAAGAAATTTGTTTTTACTCATAAAAGCAGGTGATAAACTTAAACCTCAATATCTTGAAGGAAGTCGGGGCCATTTAAAGTCATTTCGCGAAGAGCGAGTTTTCTTTTCAGATGATTGAAATGCTGTAGCTAATTTTAAACGGGCTAAAACACGCGATAAGAACGCGAAGAAACATAATTTCTTTCTCAACAGAAACGCCCTGGCAAGAATTTGGACGAAATCGACTGGAAGTTATTTAACAAGTTTAATCTTGTTTATCGTTATGGAAATAACCAAAGTAGCTAAAGCTTGGAAGTTAATACGATTTCACGTTCTTAACATTTGGATTAATATTTTAGCCGGGAGAACAGTCAGCTGTGGTGGAGAGGGAAGCCCTTCAAGTGCACAATGGCTGACCGAGTCTCGAGAGATTGATATATCGAGTTTGGAAGCGCCGTTGGCTGTTATTATTCTTATTGTGGTTATGACTAGTGTTTTTGGCTGCATTGCTTACGCACTGTACAATGTGCACTTTACCCCAGTCGAGATAGGGAGAGTTTAGGAACGCCGTGACAACACTGATTCATACACTGTGGAAATCAAATACGAGATGTCTTTTTTCCATTTAGAAGAAACCATATGGACATCATCCCTGCCCAGTGGCGTAGCTGGAACTTGAATTTATTGTAGGCAAAATATAGAAGTCCCGTTTCACCTGAAACTTTGTATGGGACACATCACCGATGTTCGTACAGACAAATGCCTCTTCGCCTAGAGGTATCTTACCTTGTAAGGTCAAATATTCTGCTCTCAGTACTAATCTCTGTTTTCAGTACACACCAAGTGCGTGGGTGTCTTACATGGGTGTCATCAAGTAAAGAAATACTAGCTCGAAAGAGTTTTAACTAGATAATTGATCAGTTACACAGTAGATGGCTAGTTTTAGACATTCAAGAATTGAAGACATTCGTGAAGTAAAACAGTGTTATCAAAACGAGAGCTAGAATAGGCGACAATTAGCAATCGCATGTGCTGGATTTGGCATATTGAAACTTTGCATCCGACTCGAAGGACCAATGATCGTTTCTTACTCAAGTGTGCCTCTGTGAAAACAGGAGTTGTACAAAAAGAAGTAGCAGCAATAAAATTGAATGTATTGGATGTCACCAGGGGCTCATAAATAGGGGTGTTCCTCCTTAGTATTGCCCTATTGATAAAGCATTTTGACAGACCTAATTATCTTTAGAATGGTTTTACTCCTAAAATAGTCAAACTTTTGTTTAACTATATAACCAATCAAATTCGTGTTATCAGTAGCTTTACAGACGCCTATTATTTGCAAGGTTTACACGTGCAAGCACTGTTTCTTGTTGTTCTCTGCTATTGATATTCTAATATACGTGACCGCAGCGGCATAGAAACAAGAGTAAATACAAATCTAAAAATAACAAGGTCTGTCAAAACGCCTTATCAAGAATATATATCAGAGGAACGCCCCTACTTATGAGCCGCTGATATCACTAGAATGATTGACACTAGTAATACGCCTAAGTGCGTGTCCGGCTCGAAGGACCAGTGTCGTGATGATTTGTTAAGCTTGACTCTTTTCCACTCTTTATACACCTATTTCATAAAAGGTTGTACCCGCGATGCGTCATGAAGCAAATAGGAATACCAAAATAGAATCATGGAAACAGGTGTTTTCCACTGTATGCATTGCTACGCGATCTCAACATTCAATGTTGCGATGGGCGATTGGCGAATTTTAGCGGTCAATCAAACCAAATCGCTGGATATTCGGCTGCTTCAGTGGGTCTATAGTAATTGCAAAGTCAATGGTTTTAAGCTATCCTTTGGCTTCTTTGCCTAGAATGTCTAACTTTCTGTTCAAGAAAATCAACATTACAATTTTCTTGCGTAAAATCTACAATCGCAACAGTGAATTTTGAGGTCGCGTAGCAATGCATACGGTGGTAAGACAAATACCCATAGTTATAACCGTTCTTATGCCAAATGATTCTCAAAACATCGCTTGCAGTCACATGACACAGCGTGGGCTACAACAAGCAGTTGCGACGGTGCAACCTTTTCTAAAATAGGTGTATGCAAAAAAACAATCGCATGTGCTGGATTTCATAAAACTTTGCATCCGACTCGAAGGACCAATGATCGTGAAACCAATGATGACGAAGGACCTATGATCGTGAAACAACTAAGGCCGATTGCGAGGAGTAATTTTATTTTGTAGATCTGTCGTACCATTGATTTAGTTTTTCACTTTTAAAATGAGCTCTCCCGGCGTTATATCCTTTTTGATTTTTTGTTTTACCTTATTTGGTTTTCTATTCTAAACTAGGATTACGCTGTACAATTAATATACGACAATACAAAGTAATTATATGATAATTAGTAAAGTTTAATGAAATTCAATCAATATTGAATTGATTATTTCAATACGTAAATAAAGTAGATATCTATTAAGTAGCTATAATACAGGGGAAGAGCCACCTGGTATTTAATTCATTATTGTTATCTATATTAATACAGTAAGCCAAATCGTGTCCGCACTCGCTCCGCTTAGCCCTGAAGCTCTGCCGCCAAACGAAATTCACTGACCTGAAGGAAAGGTGGAAATCTCGACAGTGGCGTGTTTTTGTTGGAAAAGATTCATCTTGGGCTAAGTTCTAATTCAAGTGATTTCTTAAGCGAGAGACAAATCAGGGAGACCAGTGAAAAAACATTCGGAGTAAAAAAAAAATAGACTTTAATACAAGAAAAAAATTTCTCCCTTTATATACTCCGTGAATTTTTCACGGGCATCAGCTAGTTATTATTATTATTAGTAGTAGATTGGAATTTATATTCCGCTCCAAGGGCCAAATGCCTCTTGTCTGTATACGTGAAAAAAAGCAATAGCTCGAGTAGCAATAGCTCGAATTTCCTCTGTACTTCATATCCGACACGAAAGGCCAATATCACTAAGATATTTGATGGTCCCCTGTCTGAATCTATGAAAAGGCATAAAAATACAGTAAAATGAGTGAGTGTAATAAGTTTAATGAATAACACGGCAAGAGATTTTGCCTGAATACATGGCAGCATATACAGTCGCGACAGAGCGGAAATGACCTGCAAAAAAAATCACTAAATTTCAAATAGTAAGGTCACGTTAAGGAGACTTCCTCGAAATGATTTTGTGCGCTCATCTGTGTCCAGAGCAACAGAGCGGAAATGACCAAAAATGCAATGTCTAACTTTGCCATATTTCAATATATAAGCTCAAGATTCCGTATACAAAGAGTTTCTATGGCTAAAAGCTTAATTCTAAATTTTTAAGAAAATTGAAGAATATGAATTTTAGATATGATTGAGCAAAGTTTGCATAATTCCTGATCAAAGTACTAATTCTCCCATAAAATGGCACAGAAACCAATATTTAAAGCCTAATATCTCAAAGACGGATCCATTAGAAAAAAGTCATTTTTGATATTTTGTTTTTAATCAGACAAGGAGTCTGTATGCAAAAAATCAAGCTTCTCTGAGTTAACCTGACCTTATTATTTGAAATTTAGTGGTCTATAAGGTCTATATACTAAGCAGGTCATTTCCGCTCTGCCGTCCAGAGCTTGACTACCAGGTTTTAGTATAAACCAACTAATGGTCTATTACAAATCCTGCATTCTGATTGGCTGAGCTACTAATGGTCTATTAGTGATAGACCGTGCCTGGCAAAATCACCACCTTTCTTTGCAAGAAAACTTGATTTTTTCAACATAAAATAATGGAATTCATTGCCAAAACCGACCAACTAGTTGGTTTATACTAAAACAATTAGACCTCTCGTCCTCATGTGCTATGATATCAATAGACCATTCGGCCTTCGGCCTCATGGTCTATTCATCATAGCACATTCGGCCTTGAGGTCTAATTGTTAAATAGATGTCGTGCTATAACGTTTGCGGGGTTTTTTTTTGCCGATTCCAGTCATTCTTTTTGTAAATCAAGCACAAATGATCCGAGATTTCCTGCGAATTCTCAGATTTTTGCAATTTATTTTATCTTCACAATGCTTTTAAAAATACAAAGACGACCCTATAGTTTTTTAATGCTCTCTCATAAACAAATCTTGCAGATATTTTGAGCTGACATCTTGGCGATGCTCATTAGAAGACTTGAACTTTCATCTGGCTAAGTTTCAGAAAATTGATAGGCGCAGAAATGTATTAGCGAAGTCGAGGTCGAAGACCCACCACAAATAAAGCCTTTCACTATGGGGTCGTCTTTGTATTTACGAATTGTGACTTAGATAAAAGAGATTGCAAAGATCGGAGAATTCGCAGCTAATCTAGGGTCATTTGTGTTTGATTTATAAAACGAATGACTGGAATCGACAAAAAAAAACGCAAAAGTTATAGCCCGATATCCCTAACCTGGTAGTCCAGCTCTGGACACAGATGAGCGAGTCACCTTAACTCAGATCAGCTTGAAGTTTTGCATATAGACTCCTTTTGCTTTTCTACCATTTTAAGGGAGAATTAATACTTTGATCAGGAATTATGCCAAATTTGTTCAATCATAGGCTCAGATTCTGTTTCTTCAAATTTCTTAAAAACTTGGAATTAAGCTTTTGCTCATAGAAACTCCTCGTATACGGAATCTTCAGCGTATACATGAAAAATGACGAAGTAAGACATTTCATCTCTGCTGGCGCTAGTTGCTTGCAAGAGACTTGCTTGCGCGCCTGCCTAAACAACTCGATTCAAATCCTCGAACAGGACAGCATATTTGCAGGTCATGCACAGTTCGGAATCCTAAAGAAGGAAGATGAGAACTAAAAAATCTGAAACGTTGGCATCTCTCGGCTCCTGTTTCTCTCGGCTCCCATTTTTTACTTCTTTTTCCTAGTGCCCATTGTTACACTTTCACAAAAATCCTTTTCATTTTTGAAGACATTATTAAAGAGAGAACATGATTTGTTTTCACTAATTTGATGATGAAAAGTGGAAAATGCGGTAATTTGTTTCTAATTTGGCTTTTTCATTATGGCTGAACTATCTTTATCTTCAAAGAATAAGCCGAAGTTAGTTCGTGGATTTAAATTCCAAATCTAATTCCAAATCCGATGTTATGAAGTTCGTGGATTTCACAAAAATCTATATTCCTCTGAATATAATTAGATTTTTTTTTAGAAATAAAACAATTTATTATATAAACTAAAGTGTTTTATCAGGATTTCGGCCATTGAGAAATTCGTACGTAAGAAAAACACGATAATGCACACTATCACGGAATTCATCAAATCGAAAAACATTCACAAAAAAGTTTAAATAATCAACAGAATCCTTAGGAGAACTAAGACTTGCTCGCTGCGCTCACACACTCGTGACATATCAAAATTTGAACACAGTCGAAGATAAATTCCATGTCCCCACGCGCTCATGTTTTATTCTCTATTATCACAGGGAACTTCTACAGAAACCCATCAGTGGGAAAAGCTGAATTTCCCATGGTAGAAGATATGGGAAGTGTTCGGATTTCCCATGGCTATCTATGCCAATAAAAAACACTTAAAATAACGTGATGCCACGCCATTATAAAATTCTTATAAAATTTGCCGATAGATATTTCGAGCCTCCATCTACTCTACTAGATCTAGCCATATGCATACACGGGTGTCTTATTTATTTGTCTGTGCAGTTATTCTGCAATGCTATAACGCTCGCCTTTTTCCATATTCCGTTTGGTTTTATGGAATTAAGGCCAGAGAAGGAAGGGAAAACGGACCATACCAGACTCCGAGAGCTGAAGCATCGTATGACGACCAGAAAACCTCAGTTAAAGATTGAGCTGATAAGGGAATTAGGGAGTGGTAGAACCGGTGTACCACAGCCCAGAAAGAGCGGCATGTTACAGATGAGCGCTTTACCTCGCAAGGACAAGCGCGTCTGTCTCCAGGGGTTAAGGACGTTGTCGAGTGACTCAATACGCTTAATGTCCCAGTTATAAGTGATCCCGTTAATTCACCAGGGCCAATAAAAGTGGCGAGGAGGGGCAAGGACTCGGAAGCCGTTTAATTGGGAAATTGGTTCGCCCGCTCCAAGGACCCAACCAAAGACCTTTGCTCTTAGTAGGATTCAATCTGGCTCTCAGTCAAAAACTGATTTAATCGGAAGAAAGAAAAGGAGTAGAAAAAAAGAAGAGAAATACCCTGTATGCGACAGTAGCTAATACGTACAGGAGAGGGGATAGAAGACAACCTTGTTTAACCCCACAAGAGAGAAGGAGAAATGAACCCATTCACTAAAACTGCAGACGAAACATCAGTATAAAAAAGCCTGACCAAGAAATGAAAGAAAGACCGATGGCTAAAGAGACCAAGCTTTCAGTGTCCGTACAAGGAATTCCCAGTTAACACGATCATACGCGATCAAGTGACAATCTAACTAATGGTATGGACGCCCCTTGTATTAGTAGTGAACAACCAACGAGAATTATTCAACGCTTCGCATATTTCAATTACCGGAAACGATTGAAATAATCCATGTGGGACACTAGTTTTACTCTGATTCTGGTTTTCACGTAAAGCAGTGTGACCGACGACCGGTTAGCGCAGTGGTAGAGCGCCGGGCTTATGTGCTGGAGGTTGAGAGTTCAAACTCAGGGTCTTTTCTAAAGAATTGAGGAGAAGGTGCTGCCTTTGCTCTAATATCTGAAAATGGTTAGACCTTCGCGTCTTCTCGGATAAGGACGGTAAACCGTAGGTCCCGTCTCTCACATACACTACACTAACCGGAACCAGAGGGACGTAAAAGAACCACGAGGACGTCGGAAGTTGCCCAACCTCTGTGTCACAGAACTCACCATACTAACACACAGACATGTTTGCAAGACTCGTTTCTATAGGATGAGTTATCCATACATGCAAAGCGCTTAGAGCTTTGAGGATAAGCGCTATATCCCGAGGGGGGGTGGGGGGGGCTCCCATATTTTTTGGTCGGGGATGATCGTCAGAAATTTTCAGTTTCACCCCTAAGAGATACCAAACATGGCGTGGCTCAAATAATTTGTTACCCTAAAAGACCTAAAATATACCCTAAAAGATGAGCCATTATGTGCCAAGTTGGCGCGAAGGAGACAGGCAACAGGTAAAAGATACCCATAAAGAAATTTCCGTGTTTGACTAAAATGCTGCCTTTAATGTTGTCTAATTTATCGTCTTCTCATCGAGTAATCTCTCTTTCTTGCACGGTTTTTAGAAGCAAAATCATGAGACAAAACAATTTGGACACATATTTCGGCCCTAAAAGATAACAATCTCCCTAAAATTTATTGAAGATACGATCACCCCTAAAAGAGAACAAACCCCCGCGATTATAACCCCTAACGGATACGACGATCATCCCCGACCAAAAAATATGGGAGTCCCCTCCCCCCGGACGCTATATAAGCATCTACTTTACTTAGTGTATGCAGGTACTCATATAATATAATATGTTTATTCTCTCTTTTTGTAGCTTCAATTGAGCTAAATTATAAGAGGGGTCAGCACTTATATACGAATAAGGATACATACCAATAAATAGTAAATATTAACAATAATTCAGGGTGACGAAACGATCTGTGCGCTGCAGGTTATGGACTGGTGCACGCTGCCTAGGTGCGTCAGACCTGGTGTCACAGCGATTCTAGACCCCATCTGCTAGGCCATCGACCTTTGCGAGCGCATGTCATACGCTCGCACGGTATGACAGGCTCAAGTTTCTCTGTGGACTAATAACTTCGCAAAATACCGCAAAATAAATTTACAACTTCAGTACCTGGTACGCTGATCCCTCTCTCGGATTTATAACCCGGTCGAATTAGATATGTTTAGCCATCTCTTACGCAAACCCAAGGACTTTTCTTGACTGGTTTAAGATCAGATGGAACTTCTCCAAGCGATATTAACCATGTATACTAAGCGAGTCCACCGTACGGCCACATTAGGGCTATTCATTGAGTAAAAATCACTTCATCCTCTGGTCAGTTCCTTCTGTTTGCTTCGTACGCGAGATTCGGTTGACTTTCAGAGAAGTTGCCGTTCCAATTCAACAGAAATAGCTCTTTTTTTAACAGTAACAGAGACAGATCCCGTGAATCCCACGCTATCCCAGTACCGGATCCCATTGGCTAAATTTCGAATATTTAAGAGACAATTTTGTGAAATTAATCGAGTTTTATGTCAAAAGAAAGCCTACAATCCAGAGTTTCCTGTTATGCCATTTTTAATTAGCTAATTTGCATTGCGCGCATGTACTTTACAAAAGAAACCACTGAATACATAATTTTACGGGCTATTTCGGGGATCCCGTTTAGGAGAAGTGTATCAGTTTTCACTCAACCTCTTATGTCACGAAATCGCCGTGTGTTATATATGTGGGAAGCGCTAGCCAGTTCAGGGCGCAGATTCGCCATGCAGGGAGTGACGACCTCAGATTCACTAAGAATCGCTCGCACGCCAGTGCACGGCGCTCGGACAGAGTCTGCAGCCCTGAGCAGACTAGCGCTTCATCATACGACAGAGATCTAAAAATGATTCGTAGTGCTTCCTTCTGCACTGATTCGACAAGGTTGCTCAAGTATTCAGGCAATCCAGACCACACCGGGACGCGTACTCCATGGTTCTGATAAGTACACTGTATACTTGAACAACCTCGCGAGTTGCCAAACCCGATTTCATAAGCACTCGAAGAGCATAGAGTCGCTTGCGCGCGCGCTTGACAATATATTCACAGTGGTCATTCCAAGATAAATCAGACGCAATATACACCCCAAGAACTTTATGGGATGAAACGCGCTCTATCACAGAGCCGTTGATGTAAACGGGAGATAGAGGAAAAGGCTTATATTTGAGGAAGTCAATAAGCATGTCCTTGCATTTAGAGCCATTTTTAAATGCGCATGCCGTGTTCCGTAGCAAACTGCTAACTTCATTTGCGTAACATGCTTATTGACATCCTCGGGATGACTTCCGCAACTGTAATGTCATCCACATACTTTGCCCTTAAATGCCATTGCCTAGCTAAGTTATTTACAAGCACCGCGAAGAGGAGGGGCGCAAGTTTTGTCCCCTGAGGGATTCCACCCCTTGTAGTGATCGAGTGCGACAGCAAATTGCCCAGGGAAACTCTCTGGGACCTACAAGAAAGAAAGGACCCAACCCAACTAATTAGGACTTCGTGGACCCCCAGAAACCGCAGCTCTTCGATCAGGACATTGTGATCCACCAGGTCAAAGCCCTTACTAAAATCAGTAAAGAGCAGCAGGCCTTTGTTTAGCCTTCATTCGGCAAAGCTGCTGAATATATTCTATCTTAGCGATCAACTAGACATTTTTGCCTTTGCGCATTTGCCTCGCGCCCGATAATGTTTTCCCAATATATGCTCGTTTATATTGCATGTAAAATAACCAAAGGTTGGAAATTTGTTCTGTATTCCTTTCTACACCACTGATGAACATTTTGACACCAACGGAGGGACTTTTCTTATCATGTTGCATCTCTGAGTCTATAAATGATGCGGCAATTGGTTTATCATGTCTTAAAGGGGAAACAAATATACAAAGATACGCGTAAAAAACGCTAGTGCAACACCAGCTTGAAGACAGTCATTTCGCTCCATTCCTAATCTCCGACATTCTTGTGAGCGGGACGATCAATGAATTTTTAAAGAATTTTGTCTGAAATCTCTTTTACTATCATTTTTTATTTTATTTTGCGGACTCCCCTTTTCATTTCCGAACGCCAAACTGCGTTTTGGCTCCCGTCAATCAAATCTTTTACGACAGGCGTTCTCGCTTGGTTTTTTATGTTGGAAAATTTGGTTTTGAAGCCTATAGCTAGTCATAATTAGTTAAAAAAAAACAAAGCCTGCTTGAAATTACCCAGAGCTGTTCACTCGTTTGATTGACGGAAGCCAAACCGTGGTTTGTTATTGGGCGTAGAGTTCGCAGAATGTTAAGGTGTTTTCGTGTTTTCATTTGAATAGCATAATTTCACGAAAAAAGTGGTCTCTCATTTAGAGCTTATTTCCTCATCTCAACCATGGCGACTGTGTGTCTTTAATGGAGTTGCCCTTTCCGACGAATAATTCAAGCTTCGAGAGAGTTCCAGCCGTACGCACGGGATTTTTTAAATTTAAAAATTTATCAAGTTGCTCTCACGTGTTTAGTGTAGGAATCCTGAATAATAGATCTGATCCTAACAATTTAAAACACTAATTAGTACTCTACAGGAAAAAGGTCAAGTTTTATTTCTTTATGGCACCACAAAAGTTGTTGCGTTCCTGCAACGAGAAGCTAATTTTGGAGGTAATAAAAATAATTTGCTCTCAATTTATTATAGAAAACAAAACAAGAAATGCGAGAAACTGTATTTCGTACTTAATTTAATTCATTTGAGGGCTTTTACAACTGGCAAGTTTCTACAAAGGTAAAATTGATTGAGGTTAGGTTATGTAATGAACGGTACCCTGAGGCTTTATATACATGAAATGGAAACCTCAAGCAGTGTCAATCGCCTCTTTTCAAAAGTACCACCTTTTAGAATTGTGGTATACATTTCTTCAATGGTACATTTAGCTTTTGCCTGACTAGAATAGCAGTCAAAGTATTTATAGAATTAATTATTGAATCCGTTTGTCTGTTCAAATAACGGCGTTTAGAACTTGAAGATCAAACGATAACACACACCCAAACAAGCTGTTATTATCATGCACTCCTTAAAGAGAAAATGCATTTTTCAGGGAAACCATAAAGCTTTATGTGTTCGGGCCTTCCGGATGCGACGGCTGACGTTTACAGTGTGATTGATTAAGGAAAACTAGAGAAGTCGGAATTAGAGGACAGTTGATAATCATGTACTAGTTTATAGACCGCGCTGAAAAATAGGTATCAAGGAACCGCAGTCAAAAGGTGATACCACTACATTGTGCCGATTGCTAAACAAAGAGCTCCCCACGGAGCACAAGGAGAAAAACGCAGTTATTCTAGAAAAGTGGCAAAAGGATTATAGATCTGCAAGTACTCAGCTTTTATTGGCAAAGAGTAAGAAGCAACAGAGACGATGCAAAACTGTACAGTCTTTGGTACATTAGGAAATGATGTGGTCTAGAAGTAGGTGATCTACAAGGAGTGACATTAACGCAAGATTTTAGAGAATCTTCGGAATCAATTCAAATTATTAGTCAAGTAAAAAGTAGCTTTTACTTGGAATTCATAGCATGAATATTTCAGTACGACAATTCATATGGACTACAAGTCTTCTACTAACAGTATGTTTAGCCAAAGGTGAGAACTCGTTCAATAATACAGATCCCTCTACAAGAAAGCCGACACGTCAAGATAATAACTTCGCTGGTATCACCACTTTCCAAGCTATATTGTTTGTGGTCGGATTCCTCATTCTTGGGATTGAAATTTATTGCTGTATTTCATGGACCTGTTGTGGTAATGACAGCGCATATTTTATAGCGGGAAAACCGCTGGATCTGCCGCCACCACAAACTGTCTAATGCTTTGTTACTTTGGTGATTATTTTTGGCAGATTAAGTCATGGGTTTTGGACAATTGTATGGCTAGTACACGTCATTGTAAGCCGCAGCAATTTGTATTCATCGTAGAAGTCTCGCGTACATTAGCAGAGAACTTGTTTTGTCTCTCATGAAATTAGGAAAACAAGCACACAAAGGACGGTGAAAGTAAAGGAGGAGCAAATATATATATATATAATATATAGGACAGGCAAATATTGGATGGGATTTGGATGCTCATAATTTCAGTTGACGTTTAACATTTGGAAAATTTGGACAAAAGCCCAGAATAGCTAAGAGTGCAGGTTTTTGTTCTAGAGAACATTCTAAAAAACATTCGATTACAATTATCTAAGGAATTCATTGCAATTTCATGAAATTTCATACAATTCTTAACGTATTGAAGATCGGATTATTGCATTGTTTGCAATCTCATCGAATTCTATTAAATGGTTATTCCATTATCCAAGGACTCTCCAGATGGCTTGGAATTTCATGAAATTTCATTGAATTCCACTTTCCAATTTACTGTGAAAATTCACACCTCAGGTACATGAAATTTCAACTGAATTTCATATAATTTTTCAATTGATTTCCATTGAATTCAGCTATGAAATTCCAATTGATATTTCGCAGGAGCAGATTTCTAGTTGGCACACCTACATTTTGACTGCAACTCGTTGGTTGGCCACAAATACAACGCAATATACAATACAATTATTTCGCATTTCCTTATTTATAATTTCGATTTTTACTTACAAAGTAAGTCGTTGACGACAGTGTACCACATGAAATGCCTAAATCTAAATGGAATTTGTGGCAAAAACTTTATTTTCATTACCTTCCTTTTTTTGTTTGACGTTTCAAAGTGGATAGTGTCTTCTGCTTCACAGAATGAACAAAATAGATGAATGAATGTGCTCAGGCCCTGTCACTGGCACTTAAATATAATACATTGGGAAACTATAAACAACCAGAGTACATAACGAATACAAATTCCGATCCCTAATGCTTTTCAATGTTATATGCACTTATTTGAGCATTAGAGCACAACGTTCTATCGGCGAAATAGAGCACGCATGTTGTTGGAAGACACGAGAACGTTAGTAAAATTGTTTTTTTTTTTACATTTTTTAAAACGTTTCGAGTGTCTCTCCCGATATCAAGCCTTTTTTAAAAAATGGATGAAAAATGGTCCTCAAAACTTACAGTTGCCCTCGGAGCTTCGCTTCTCCGCCAACTGTTCATTTTTCGTACCATTTCTCATCCTTGGGCATTATCCGCCGATATTACAGCCGCCAGAAGGGGTTTATTTAGTAAATATCCGTCATCTGACTGACATTTGACGTGTTCTCGTAAAAACTGTGCAAAAGTACATCTCTTCTGTGATGTTTTTGTGCCACTGATGAAATGAATAATAAAGACCATCATCCTGCTCGATTTTACAGAATATCGTCTGATTTAGTCAGCTCGGGACTGCAGGACTGCTATTATTACTGTAATATTGTACATGTAGCCCTAGAGCCTTGAAATACAACGCAATCCTTTCCCGTTGGAAAAACGAAGTATTTATTTGATTGCACTACACAGAAACATGTTCTTTCTTACCGTTATTTTAATTTACATCAAAGTAAGACATGCTTTATTACAATTATTTCATTTGCCAATATAAACACCCTGTATTACGTTCGCCCTCGGATGAAAATACTCGCACTGTCCCTTCAGACAATTCACAATCTCCACCGCCTTCTTTCTACCGCTGAAGTAAGCCGATTGCACATAGCCCCACCAATTTTTGTCCACCGCGTCTCCAGCAAAATAAAGAGCTCTCACGTTACCTTGGAGGTTGTGGAAGTCTTCATCTGTGGTGCCGATGTTCTTGTTGGGATAAGAACCCTGTGTGTATTGGTTGCGGGACCATTTGCTGTAGAAGATTCCTAGATAAATGAGATTAAAAATTTTAAGGCCTACCTTATTCTAGGTATTATTCACAATGAAACGTGAAAATAATATTGCAAAATAACCTTTACAGTACACAGGGATTCTGCAGAAGCCTATCCATGGGAAAAGCTGGATGAAGAAGAATGGGAAGTGTTCACATTTCCCGTGGCTATCCTTGTGAATTCCGAAACACTTCCCATGCGTGTGCCTTGGGAAACTCAGCTTTCCATGGATTGGTTCTGTAGAAATTCCCTGTGAATAAAGGCTATGCTGCACGAAGCAATTGTTTTTGCAACTCGCACCATTTGTTGCATTGCGAGTTGCAGAAAATGCGGAACCGAGCTGTGCGTTTCGCAAAGTCGCGCGACAAGTTGCTACGTGTAACATGTCTAACTATGTCTTGCCAATATATTCACAAAATGGGTTCCCTGAATGAGCCAATAAGCGCGCTTGATTTTGATGATAATTTTATACTGCGAGCACAGTGCAAGTTACAACAAATATTCCACGCCATGTTTTTTTTTTATTTGCCATATGTTGCGTTGCGCTCATGATTAAGGCTTGGCTTTCGAATAAAATAACATAAAATTATATTTTGCAATAGCACTTTTGCTATTTGACATATCATGTTCATCTGTTTATGGGAGGTACATATCAAGACCCGTGACATTTTGATGGGGATAAAATTTCATTTCAAGGGTCACGTGACCTTAAGGGAGCTAAAACGAATTTTCGAAAATGGGGAGTACTTAGCATTAAAATAGCTAAGTAAAATATATACTATTTATGAGAGGGTTAGGGTAGCTATATGAAATAGACTTTGCAGGTTGACTACCGCTACTTGGGAAGGAGATATTTAGGAAAATCTCATATGCAAATTAGGTCACGTGACCTGTTTTGCAGGATATCTCACGTTCTGTAAGGTTTTTCCAAACTTCAAAAACTATTCCTTAAAGTACTCTGGGAAAGGAGCAAAATGAATTGCAATTTGTAGTATCCTATATTTTCCTTGTACTCCCCATTTTTAATTGAAAAATTTGGCTCAAATTCCAGTGCTAGCTTGTCACGTGACTACTCTTCGTAGCGGAACAGGTATCAATTTTTTTGGTTCAAGGTTTTCTATTAATACATACCAAAACATTTGATATTCCATCAGTCCATCAGATGAAATGTCTTAAAAATCAATTTATTGAGCAAATTGGTGTCTAGCCAAGCCTTAATCTGCCTGAGCGAGCTGTTTCGAGGAGCATCGTGCTGCACTTACAAAAAAACTACATATATCGCGCGTCCAAGCACAGATGAACAGGAAACCAACAAATAAACTCACGGTCAGCGTTGGGGATGCTTTTGCCATAGACCTTCCTTAGCTCTGTCATGATCTCAGCAAGCGTTTCCTCTTCACTCTGAGCCTCGACTCTATGCCCGTCATCACCTGTCATTGTGACATGCAGCACCTAATACGGAAATGCCCAAATCTTGCTCAGCTCTAGGCTTAACCAAAGCGCAATTACAGTACACACAGACATGGCTTCGGAGAACAGCCAGCAGTGGTAGAAACCCTACGACTTCGGGAAGCCAGTTTGGTTTCAGTATGCTTATCTGCAACTGACTAAACGAAGGAATCAATTAAGGATTTCTGCACCAAGAAAATGCCCATCAGAAATTGTCTGAAGCTCGTGGAAGGGAATGAGAACAGGGGAAGGAGATGCGATCAAACTCGGAGTGCCGTAGCTAGTGGGGGCAGGGGGATCAGTTGTCCCCCCCCCCCAGCGAAGTAAAATGTTTAGTGTCAACATGTGGGGGAGAACCTGCCCCCCCCCCCCCCCCCCCCTCCCCCCAACGAAAACAAAGGATGACCAAGGCTCGACCCCAGAAAAAAATTCTAGCTACGGCCTTGTACCTTTGATCCAGGAGCAAGGCTCGGTCTATCAATATCCATCCATATAGGGTAATACCCACGGGTACTGTGCGCGTATAGTATGAACTCGTGATCATCCCAGAACTTCCGCGGGAACTGCAAGAAGACTTTTGTGTAGAACCTCATGGGGACTTTGTAAATGGCTTCCATCTTCCACTGAGGTAGACTAGGCGTGAATTTTACCAGATCGCTGGCAAGGACGCCTGTACTGAAGGTACAAATGGCATAGCGGGCGCTGTAGGAGAGTCCGTCGGTGGTTTTTACTGTGACTCCGCTGTTCGAGTACACGATTTCTTTGATAACTGTTTTCAGCTTGATTTTTTCGTGGAATTCTTTTGCCATCTCGCGCCAGATATGACCATACCCACGCGAATCAACGATGAAGAAATCCTAAAAAATAAATGCGTGATTAATTTCTATATTGAATACCATTTAGGATATCCCACGCGTGACATTTTGGTACACAAGCTTTATAACCACACTTTACATGGTATGACAATGCAGGAGCAAACCTCAATGCAATACAGTGCACCTCGAGGGAACGTTGAGCTATGAGGCAATCATATGATTAGTATATGACAAACACATGAAATTTCATATGTTATTCATATGCTTGTCATATATTTGTAATAGGCTTGCAGTGACTTTCAAATATGAAATGTCCATTCATATCTCAACAAAATCTTTACCAAACATATGACGAGCATATGACCACATATGTCGTGCCAGCAAGAAAACACATGATGTACTTTTCACCAAACAAGAGCCAGATATGCGAAGGAGCAACGGCAATGACAAACGTATGAATCATATATATGAAACATATGAAGCATATATGACAAATGAGGGCTCCAAAAATACAACCAAATATATAACGGCGGTTCTCCTTTCTGATTGGCAGTATGTTCTAGATACGGTATAAATGCTAGTTATACTGCACGCGTCACTTGTACTTTAGCTTATTTTTTGGTATACACACGAGCCTTCAAGGCGAGTGTGTATGCTAAGAAAATACAAGTGAGGGAAGTATTTTCTTGTCAATACAGAAAATTACGGTCAACGTTTTACGTAAATGCAGTACACGATGGGAAGGTTGAGTGGAATATCGCCGAAATATACAACCCCTTTTCTCGGGAAATTTAATTCCCATACATTTTCTGTATTTGCTGGAGGAAATTTGAAAAATTTCGTCCCATGTCCCCCAACCAAAAAAAAGGACTCTAATATCCAAGCCATTTACCCTAGGTCTTACCAAATCTGTATCTTACCTAAATTTAAATCTTCCCTTACCTAGCTTGCTGGTTCCTTTTTTTTTTCGCTCTCGCACTTCTCAAAATCCAAGATGGCGCCTGTTTATTTTCCGCTGCAACCGCCTGCAAACAGACTATCCCTTACCTTGCCTCGGGTTTCAAGGCCTCTGAATGAGTTCAACTCCGGCTTGTCAGGATATTCAAAGTCGATTCCAAGGTACTCAATGACTTTCTCAGCAGGTGTTCTAGGTTTCCATCCTGCCTCGCTTAGTCCGGCTCGCATGGACATATCAGGTCGTAGATTTTGTACTCGAGAGTCCCTGATCGTTTTAGCCTTCTCCAAAGCTTCGCTGAAACGTTGCATTGTTGGGCGGTCAGTGACATCAGCACCTTTCTCATCCCTGGAAAGAAAGTAAAAGTGAAAGGAAAAATGCGCTGCTTTTTAGATCGGGTATCTATACAACTAGTAGATATAGATATAGTATTTCAATTTTCGTAATACTTGCGTAAATGCTTGCTTACGTATTTGATTTAGGCCTGTTTCAAACGTCGATCTTTTGCCGCGTCGAATCCAATTCAGCCGACTGGTTTTCTCCTTTTCACAACAAAAGGAAGAATAAACAAGAAATACAAACTTAACATTCCTTTTTGTTCTGCTATGAATCATCTAGATTAACCTTTTGGACTAGACAAAGTGTCCTTGAAACTGCAAACGAAATCTCTAACAACTAGATTCGACACGGCAAAGGTTCGACGTCTGAAATTAACTGGCCTTACTTTACGTTAGAAAAAACTTCCTCTTGGTAAGACCAAACTTTACCTTGAGTCCTTGAGAAAACCAAAACTGATTTCTTCATAAGACCAAATTATACCTTGGTAAGGCAAAACTTTACCTCGGTAAGACCAAACCTGATTCCCATTTCGAGCATTAGTTATTTTTTGGTGCAATAATAGAATAATAAATTTGCCAAACTAACCGTAGAATCAAGTCGTTGTAGTTAGTGAAATGTCCTCGGAGATTGTGCTTTTCTTTTAACTTCCAAATCGGATTTTCATCATCAACATGATGAACCCAGTTAGCACCTTCCTCGATCTTCAACCCCCCAACATCTGCTTGCTTGAATCGCCCTCCAATATAATCTTGAGCTTCAAGAATGATAAAGTCCTCGACTCCGTTGTCTTTGAGGGTTTTTGCTGCGTTAATACCGGCTACTCCTGCTCCTAAGATCAAAACTTTGGTTCTTGTTGTTCGCGTGCGCGCGCCGTTTGAGACAACAACGCACACGAAGAGTATGATGAACAGACTGGTGGAAAGACGCATCTGGAGAGGAAAGAATCGAAGACGTGCTGCATTAACATTCTATAATGTAACGTATAATGATTGCCATATAGAGTTCAGTAATGAACAAAATATTTTTGACACAGGATTTTGCAGTACGTTTGTGGAGCTCACAAAAAAATAAGGCACTGAAAGCAAATGCTACAGGATTCGCTATCGAGTACAACGAGGTATCGGAAAAACAGCCTAACACCTCTTACTGGCAAAGGGTTGGGAGTCACAGGAGCTTTGAGTCGCATACTTGGGTTTGGAGGAAAAAGTCTCAAAATTTCATACGACTGATATGATGCTGTGGAAACCAGTCTTCTTTGCTAATGGAAAATGGACCTCCTCAACGTAGAAAATCTCAAAAATCAGGACTTACTATCCCAAGGAGGTTTAGGGGGATTCGCGAATTTCGAGCAAAGTCGCCTGTAACTTTGGAGACTCCGGGAAAGAAATAAAGAAAAAGAGAGAGAGAGAAAGAAAAGCGCGAAAATGAGTGAGAAAGAAAGGAAATGATGAGGAAAATTAAAACGTTTAAGAAGGAAGGAAGATCGACTGTTAAAAAGCAATGACAAAACGCACGGAAGATTAATCGAATAGAGTCCGGAGCAAAAAGTATAAGAGAGAGGGGGAGGGGGGTTACATTACCATACCCCTACCCATAAATGTCAGGACTAGCTATAGTGTTCCAATTTTGAAAGATTTGCCAAAGCATGTAACGAAAAATAGGGGGTTCCGGTACCCCTGGACCCCCCAGCCCTAGGGAGGCCCCTGTGAAGGCGACGATAATGCCCGTGGAAAAAGAAAAGGCCAAAACTGGAAAACAAAATTGAAATGCGATAAACATAGCACAAAAAATCGAAAGAGTGGCTCACAAATGAAGCTGAAGAGAACTAGAATTTGAGAAAGGCAAAATAATTTTTGAGTAATAATGACAGTGTCACTATAAATGATATACCTTAGTAGTATAGTAGGGACCGAATTAGCCGTTTTTTGCGGGTGAGCCTGCGGGTGAGCAGGATGACGTCACAGATTTTTTTTTTGCGGGTGAGCCTGCGGGTGAGCCTGCGGGTGAGCAGGATGACGTCACAGATTTTTTTTTTTGCGGGTGAGCCTGCGGGTGAGCAGGATGACGTCACAGATTTTTTTTGCGGGTGAGCATGCGGGTGAGCCTGCGGGTGAGCAGGATGACGTCACAGATTTTTTTTTGCGGGTGAGCCTGGTGGTGAGGAGCCCTATTGTTGTCGGAGACAATACTAGGATTAACACTGGAATGCTTTTGTTCAGGAGGGATTAAGAAAAACAAAGGGAGACAATACCAGGATTAACTAAGGGAAGGTTTTTGCTAGTAGTAGTATTTTATGTAATACCTAAATAAGGGACAATGAAAAATAAAGAGAATAAACCGTACCTATACATTTTCTGATATGTTATCTCCATGTAAACAAAACCTTACACTATAATTAATATTCGAGTTGCAGTCAACAAACACTAATCCCTTACACAAAAACCTTCCCTTAGTTAATCCTGGTATTGTCTCCCTTTGTTTTTCTTAATCCCTCCTGAACAAAAGCATTCCAGTGTTAATCCTAGTATTGTCTCCGACAACAATAGGGCTCCTCACCACCAGGCTCACCCGCATGCTCACCCGCAGGCTCACCCGCAAAAAAAAAAATCTGTGACGTCATCCTGCTCACCCGCAGGCTCACCCGCAGGCTCACCCGCAAACAAACGGCTAATTCGGTCCCTACTATACTACTTACCTTACTAGTGGTATGCATGCAATATCAAGTAAAAAAGTGAAAAGTATTTGCGACCGACTCCCCAAACTCGCAGCTCGTAAGCTGAATTACATTGGGTCCCAAGGGCGCCACTGGCAGCCAAGCGGTCATAAGCACAGACACTGAGGGTGGTCACTGCCAGAGGGTTTATTACGTCCCCAATGGTTCTTTAACGTCCCTCCTGGAACTGGGTAGAGTAGAAAGGCGAGACGGGACCTCGATTTATTGTCTCATAAAGACGTGAAACACAGTAGAACAAAGTTCAACTCTCAATAATAATAATAATAATAATATAATAATAATAATAATAATAATATTTATTGACCTTATATCCAATAACTAGATACATCGGTTAATCATACATGTTAATAATTTACAATAATAATAATAATAATAAAACTTATTCAGAGACGTCCAACAAGTTGACTTTGTTAAGCAATTCACTAATATATCTTGCAGACAATTTAAGGGCCAAATCATCTTTCATTGCTAAAATATAGAGAAATAATGACCTTTTATCAAAATATCTAAAGGCTCTGTTAATTCGGTACAGGCTTGTTAGGAAATCAAATCTTAAGCGACTGAACATACTGTGATCACATTCCATTATGTAATGAAATTCATCACCAATGCATGAGTTGTCACAAATATTACACAATCTATCAGTATATGTAATATTGCTATATC
Source organism: Scolanthus callimorphus (assembly GCA_033964015.1). Lineage (NCBI taxonomy): Eukaryota > Metazoa > Cnidaria > Anthozoa > Actiniaria > Edwardsiidae > Scolanthus > Scolanthus callimorphus. The sequence goes on from CM066923.1 coordinate 21,337,146, forward strand.
GGCCTCGTTCCACGGAAGTCTGTGGGCGGAAATACGCAGCCGTGTTACAGCCTGTCGGTCATTAAGATTGGGTATTAGATCTAAATATTTTTCGTAAGAAAATGTAGGTTTGACTATTCTATAGGTTCTCAACTTTCCTTGGCTTTGCGGATCATCGAGGAACTGCTGTATAATTTAGATTTCCAATATATTGACCAAAGTTGTGAGTTTCATCTTAATATTCCTTGCAAAATTGCCTAAATCCTTATAATCAACCGTTATCTCAGAAGCATTCCGTAAACCACAAAGTTTGAGAGCATAATTTACAAAAATTACGGGCTTGTAGTTGTTACTTATATTCAATGAAGCAGCTTTTCCAACTAGAGAATCAAGATAAAAGGGATGTTTCAAACGTAACCAGTACTTGATTACCAAGGGAACCATTTGGGTAATAAGTGGGGCGCGGCCTAACTCTCCGTAAACTGCTATGTTTGAAGATTTTGAATGGACACCCAAGACACGCTTGCAGAATTTTAAATGCAACTTTTCCATCAGAGTCATAACTGTAAAAAATTTACTTCTAAAAGAATCGAAATCCGAAATTTTCCCAAGAACTTCACAACCATATAGTACCACCGGTACCACAAGGGAAGAAAAGAGCTTCAGGAGAACCTTTACTGGGACATTGTCAACAGAAGAGAAACATTTCAAAATACCATGATAAGCCCTTAAGGCTTTATTATATAGAGACTTCTGGGCTACTTTGAAACCGCCAGAATAATGGAAGACAATCCCTAAATATGAACCACTGTTTCGACCGAGACCCGAACAGAAAGAAAATTTTCTCTGTCCCGGCCAGGAGTCGAACCCGGACCACAGCGGTGAGAGACCCAACGCCGTAACACAGAGTCAACCGCGCTTCTCGGCCGTGTTTCTCGATCACACATTATAACAGAACACAAAGAGTAAAAGGAAAAGTGAACTTACGTTAATAACCCACTGTGCAGCCTATTATGAGCCCAGTAGAACACAGAGCGAAATACATGGAAACAAAAGGTTTTCTATGTGTTTTGTGTAATCACCTGAAGACCATCTGAGCCAGCTTGAGTCAACAAGAGGAGAACTCAGCGACAAACAGCCCGGCCCATGTCGAAGGACGCACAAGCTATGGGTGGGGAGAGGCCGTGGAGGACGCATGCGCACTTGATTCTTTGTTTCTAACCATCTGTTAACTGCGCGTGTTCTGTTGTTGTAGCAACTGCCGCATTCTCTTACCCAGAGCTCCCCGGCTCGTCTCCTCGCGGGGGAGGCCCTGGTGACAGCCACTGACGCATGCGAGATTTGATACAGAGCCGTTGAGAGAAAGATCTTTCTGCGCATGCACCAACGTTCAAAACCAGCCAATCAGCAAAGGTCCTCAAATGGATGTCTCCAGAGCCTCCCCTGCGAGGAGACGAGCCGTGGAGCTCTGGGTACGAGAATGCAACTGCCACAATTATTTCAGTTATTTTTTTGAAATTTACTTCGTGCAGTAGGATTGCTTGATGGCGCTAAAGAAAGTTCGTGGTACTCTACACGTCTTGCCTTGTCAGACTTGTTCATGGTCACTACACTTGGTCAAATGTTTCCGCAGCTGGTGTTAGCTGAAGCATGAAGATTTGATTTGCAATGACATATTTTTCTTTTTTTTCTCTGTCATTTCACCAGCACTCAAACGACTCCTCGATCTTCATGTGATATAAAATTTTGTAGTTTTATATGCGCGTCATGTTTCACGTGTGCTGTGATATGATATGATGTGTGATATATGATGTATATCATGAGACATGATATATGATGTATATCATGATGTATATCATGAGACATTTGCCAAGCTCTTTTTCGTTCTCTTTGTTTACACAAGTTTTTTTGACAACGTCACAGAAGATGTGATCAGATACAGACGACATTTCAACATATCATCTTATACGTCATTCTCGATGGTATCTGAGTCTCTATTCGTTTTGGACTATCTTTAAAGAAAAGGTATTCATGACTTAGCGCTCTTTTTTACATCCTCCCCACGATCGTAGCCAGTCGTTCTAATGGCATATTTGAGAGGGAAGGTGTTATATATGTTGGGTACCCTGTGTGGGAGTGCGGTAACCAAGCACCTTGGGTACAACATCGAGATTCACGAGTAAACCAGATTTGACTCAATGTACATTCAAATTTGGTATCAGTTTCGAGCTACAGCCAAATTTGTCAGGGGAGTGGGGAGTCTTCAGCCATCAAATTCTAGCATTTTGGCATGTTGCAAAACATCAAATCGGCATATCTTTCGACTTTGGAGTGTCGATATTTGGACATCTGTCATCCATCCCGTACTAAATGCTCAATAGAAATAGTTAGAAATTGCGTTTAGGTGAAGAAAAGAAAGTAGGATCTCAAAGAACTATGGGACGAAATGCATTCTCCGACCTCATGCCCCAGCTCACAATAAGGAAAATCAAGCTTGTGGTTAAATTTAAATATATTAAATAATTTGCCCGAAGGCCGGGGTCCTCACAGAGCGAGGCTCCAATTACGAGTTTCCCTAGTCATTGTGGTTGGTTAGTAAGTTGTAAACCCTGGTACTGAGGATGGACAACTTCTTTAACGTCCCTCTGGTTCCGGTTAGTGTAGTGTATGTGAGAGACGGGACCTATGGTTTAACGTCCTTATCCGAGAAGACGCAAAGGTCTAACTTTGCAGATATCAGAGCAAAGGAAGCACCTTCTCCTCAATTATTTAGACTAAGACCCTGAGTGTTGGTCCGGCCGGGGTTTGAACTCCTAACCTCTAGCTTGCGTAGCCTTTCCTATAGTACATGTTTCTAATCCCTGCTTAATCTTAGCTCGTTTATAAGCAAGCGTGTTTATAAGTATTTGAAGTGCATCATCTTGAATTGGGCCGTTTCTGCTCCTAAGACCACAGCTTCCATTTTGTCAGTCTAGCAATATATCGAGTCAGAGAAAGCATCCATTTCCATCGGCTGATTTAGGAAGGATGGTGCAATATTTTTGATTGGATTCTGTAAAACCTGCAAAACTTTTTTTTGTTATTTCATTTCTATACGCAAATCTACTCCTTATAACGAATGAAAACAATCACAGAGAATTGGCTCGGGGTTCTCCTGTTGTTCCATTTGCGTGGTTATGCGATCATCAGGAAGCCAGTATAAGCCAGATGAGTATATTGTGTGACTGTACCAACTATATTCACTATATACATAATTGGCTGGCAGTGATCATTAAAATGATCTCAGTTCACATGGAATCAAATTTCACTGTACAAGACAATTTTCAGACAAAGTCTCTGCACGAACACTTTATGACAAAAAAGAATTAACTTCGCGAGATCGAATGTTTCCTTGTTCAAGACGACTTGGAAATTGTACAATAGAACAACTGCCTGAAGCATGCTGAAAGCCATCCAAGCTAGCCAACTGTTTAATTACATAAAGACACCAACATATGAAAGTGCAGTTAATGCGCTAGCATTAGACGAAAGCCTTTTTGCGTAAGCGACGAAGTGACACACGAAGCAATAATGATTAAGTGCTTAGAGAACTTAAAGGCATATGTTATACTCCTGTAATATCCGATCGCTATAACAAATGCGGTTATCTAATTAACGGCCTGGGTGTTTTTTTTTCTGATTTTTCAACCATACAAGCAGTCAATAATGTCTTTTACGACTAATAAATAATGCTTTCATAGATCGTGAAGTTTCTATGAGGTGGTCCAAATGAGGTTATACGCTACTATCTCAGATAGCAATGACGGGTCTTTTATTGAGAAAAAATTAAAGTGAATATTGACAGACCACAGTTTGGGATCTAACTGTGTCGTGTTTGTGGAAATCTGATTAGTTTTTCGCCTGTTAACTCTTTATATATGTATGTTCCTGATTAATTTGAGGAACAAATGCATAAGTTCTTGTGGTTATTGGCTAGAAAAAAGGCAGTTTTATTGCATGCCTGTTTTTCAGAAGCCACCGCCACAACTATGTACACAATTAAAGGTTTTCATATTAGTGCGAAGATAAGTAGACAAATAGATTAGATATATAATTAATTCAAGCCATAAAGGACTGGCCAATGGGTACTTATCAGAAAACGGAGCTCCATTTCAGCGTTTAGTGAAACGCGAGAGTTGCACTCCCGAAAGATTGGGTGTCAGATGGAAATGAATGGATAAAAACGCAAGCTAGACTTCTGATAACGGAAAAACGAGACTGGCTCTGAAAAGGAAGAAAATGATTATTTATTTGCTTTGAAGAGCAACCTTCAAGACGAACTTACAGATTAAAAGCTTGTCATCTCTAATTGATTTCCGATCCTGTTTACAAATGGAAGAGGGAACCGCGAAACACAGTGCAAGTTGCAAACTTTTAATGAAGCTTTCGTTATTTTTCACACTATTTCTAAGTGAATCTGTTGGATTTTCTCTAACGCTAAAGGGGAAATTTCTCGATGGGTACGAACTTGGGAGCCCTTTCGAGGCAGATTGGTTGATTTGCTTGAATACTTGCCGAGACAACGCCAACTGTGTGTCCTATAACTTCAATCTCGTAAAGGGGATTTGTCAATTGAATCATAAAGCAATAGATGCCAACTGCAAGGAGTTGTTACAAGAATCTTCAGAATTTGTATTTCATCAAATTAAGGTAAGATGATTACAGGCATATCTTGAGCTGGGCCCTTAATTGTAATTGTACTTTTAAAGTAAGGAGAACATTTTGTTCCGCTTAGAAAACCTTATTAAATACAGAGTTTATCTCGCTCGAGACAGGTGAATTTTTTTCAGTAAAACAGTTGAAGCATAAGCAGACTCGATATTCGATATTATTATGGTCAGCACATTGTATTTGTTTCCTAGCGTCGACTTACTGTACGTTTAATCATGACATTTAAACTAAGTATATCCGCGTTTCCATAACTATATAAATGGACTGGCTTTTTGTCGACATCAGTCCTGTGAATTTCATTCAAAGTTAGACTTGCCACAAGTCGACCTCTCTAGGCCCAGTGCAAACGTCCAACTTCTTCTGTCGAACCTTTCCTTAAAAGAATGCCGCTTCATTAGACTTTATAGTAGAAAAAAATGTATTGTTTTGGATTGGATTGGAACAGCGCGACTCTGGCACGACGTTTGGCGAAGGCCTACGGGTACTAACAAACTGAGCGAAGCGAGACGAGAAGAGTCGCGAACTGACAACGGGAAACTAAACCCCGCGTATGAAAAGTCGTTTCAAAGGACTTTGAGAACGTCTAATGCAAAGTGTGCGCTCACGTTTTATTGAAAACTCGTTTGGGAAAAAAGTTCGGCACGTTTTTTTTTTTACATTGTCTAATTTGAAAACCGAGTCATCGAAAACGTTTTTCTTATCAAAAACTCTCTTTGAGCAAATGTATATCCTATGTTGACAAGTGCATGCTGGTAAATATTTAAAGTGAGTCCCTTTTTAAGGAAGCTCCTATCTATCATTGACATATACGTCAATATACCATCAATAGAAATTATGTTTGCCCACTTTTAAAGGTTCTCACTTCTCTTAGTACGTCAAAACGCCAGTCAGATGATGGAACCTTTTATCGCGCCTGGATTACGCAAGTCAGAGGTGTTCACGTCAATGTTTACAGCTAAAATCGTTGCATCGGGTCACCCGCGTTGTTAAAACATCAATTTGTTTTTTACTTTGCTGTTCCGCCAGTCAAATCTCATGAGACAATCAGATTCTTGCCCTGTTTCGCGTAGTGCAGTCGCCTGGCTTTCCGTTGCGACGTTGTCTGGTTTTAGTTCAGAGGGAAGCCAGTTGACTGCACTAGGCGGAACAGGGCAAGAGTCATCCTCGCGCGCCAGGGTCCTTCCCTCACCTCCCCCCCCCCCTTTCCTCTGTCCCCTGGGGGGAGGTGAGGGAAGGACCCTGGCGCGCGAGGATGGGCAAGAGTTTCATTGGCCCATATAGTTTCATTGGCGGAATTGCAACGGTTTTAGCTGTGAGTAAAAGCTGGCAGCATGCACCTTGGTTGGTTAGTTTCCGAAGAAACATATGATTGATAAGAAAAGGGTTTTATAGTTACACGTTTTGAGGTTTTGGATTGAGCGCATTTCAGATGACTGTCAAAGTAAATCAGGCGTTTTCTACACATTTCTATTGTTTTAGGTCTTAGGTTCTTATTTTAAGTCGGCCAATGAGAATGCAGAAACCCTACAACAACAACAACAACAACAACAACACAGTGACTATTGTTTCCATGGAAAAGAAACATGTATCTTGAGAGAACATTGCCGCATTTTGCCAACAAAGACTGTTTTTGAGGGAACCTGATGTCTTTATAAACAGAGTGATATCGGTGCGCTTTGCGTGCACCAAAGCTTCAATGTAGCTTTTATAAATTCCAAACATTTCACTTGGCCTTCATTTTAAAACAATTTCCATGAGGACCTCTATGTTACGATCAACGAGAAAGGCCACTTCAGACTTCAGACGACTTCAGACTTATAGATTCATATTTCCTTTTTATTGTAATTAGATAAGTGTCAGTTGATGATTAACGCAAGACAGCGCCTCATTGCAATTGATAACAAAATTGTATGCCTAAATATTCTATACTAAATCAATGTTCTGAAGTTGATGCTGTTATTTTACAGTGTCAGACGAAGCGAAGGTTTCTACTTCTCTTATTTTGTTTCTTATTATTTTAATACAAAACTGTGTCTGTGTGGCTTATTAGTTTTCAGGCCCACTTCTATATCAGAGCACCGCTGACCGCAGGTCGAAATGTTCCTGCAACTGTGGCTCAGAAAGACAATGTGCGAAGTCATCAGAGGAAGGTGATGAGCTAACACAAGGTAGGGCAATTTCACAATAATTGCAATAAAAAAAAACCTTACACCATAAAATCCGAAATATCTGGAACATTGTATGCACTTTATATGTTACATATCAAGAATATTTCGCATAAATTTGTCGATTTGCCGACTTTACTTCCTAATAGGAAATTCCCCCAGTTTATTTGGAAGTTATAGCGAAAAACGCAGGATAATTCACCGGAATTTACCGGAATTTTGATCGGAACGTTCAGATGTTTAAAAAAACATCGTTCTCTTGGTCGTCACCAGCCCGCGCGGATTCGTAAAAAGCGAGAGCACTTTCTTGATATGTGTTCTGGTATTAATTACCCATTTACAGGAAGTTTGTCTCATGCAGGGCGTTTTTGAAATTCATGTTTCTCATTCTAAAATAAAAGTCACAATTCATGCTGCACAACTCTGATCTTCGTGCATTGTCTCTTGAAGGCCTTGGTTATTCGAACGACAATCTTGCTACGTCTTGTAGTGAAGTCTTGTCCAATACAAGGTATGAATTAAGGATAATCGTTAAGCAAATATTGAATCGATAGCTTTATTAGTTTAGAATTTTTAAGTCTGAGAAAAGATTGATAACGAAGAAACTGAGAAGCCAACTCGTGCCTACATCTCCCTCGTCTCCCAGACTTGCGAGAGAGGCTCTTACCAGGCTCTCTCACGAGGTTCGAAGGACAGGAAGATCTCATAATTGAGAAACTTAACAACAGTATCAATCACAGCTGTGACATGAAGATGGTCTAAACCCTGATCACTGTTGCAATCCTAAGCATGTCCAGAGTTCCACTGTTAGATACTATGTAATCCCCGGGTTATGATTTTAATGCACTAATGAATAACATCTCCTGCAATAAATGGAATAAAAGGTATTTGTAGATATTCAGCAACGGGATGTGAATGCATTTTGAAGTCACCACTGTGATCAGGATTTAGACCATCTTCTGTCACCCACAGTGATCAGGGTTTAGACCGTCGTCATGTCACCATAGTGATCAGGATTTAGACCATCTTCATTTCACCATAGTGATCAGGATTTAGACCATCTTCATGTCACCATAGTGATCAGGGTGTAGACCATCTTCATGTCACCACAGTGATCAGGGTTTAGACCGTCTTCATGTCACCATAGTGATCAGGATTTAGACCATCTTCATGTCAGCATTGTGATCAGGGTTTAGACCATCTTCATGTCACCATAGTGATCAGGATTTAGACCATCTTCATGTCACCATAGTGATCAGGATTTAGACCATCTTCATGTCACCATAGTGATCAGGGTGTAGACCATCTTCATGTCACCACAGTGATCAGGGTTTAGACCGTCTTCATGTCACCATAGTGATCAGGATTTAGACCATCTTCATGTCACCATTGTGTTCAGGGTTTAGACCATCTTCATGTCACCATAGTGATCAGGATTTAGACCATCTTCATGTCACCACAGTGATCAGGGTTTAGACCGTCGTCATGTCACCATAGTGATCAGGATTTAGACCATCTTCATGTCACCATAGTGATCAGGATTTAGACCATCTTCATGTCACCATAGTGATCAGGGTGTAGACCATCTTCATGTGACCACAGTGATCAGGGTTTAAACCGTCTTCATGTCACCATAGTGATCAGGATTTAGACCATCTTCATGTCAGCATTGTGATCAGGGTTTAGACCATCTTCATGTTACCATAGTGATCAGGATTTAGACCATCTCCATGTCACCACAGTGATCAGGGTATAGATCATCGGGGATGTCTCGGGTTTCTTGCCATAAAAACATTACTCTCCGCCGCCTGCGTGACATTGGCAATTTCTCAAGGTAACGCGTTCTTTTATGCAATTTCCTTTCACTATATTTCAGTGGCTCAACCAACGGTGCTTACTACTTGAGGGCAATGACAGCTAGTAATTCATACAGTAAGGTTTATTGTCACATGACCAACCTTTCCGGATGTGGCGGTGGGGGCTGGACGCTAGTCATGAAAATTGACGGGAACCAGGTTGGTATCTATAGATTTTCCAGATTTAAAACATCTTTTTCTTGGTAGACGGGGTCTTGCATCCGTTTGTCGCAGCAATCCTGTAATTACGATGAAAGTATTAGGCAGCCAGCTCCCATGCACCCATTGTTGATATGACCTTTCTAGTCCAAAGTCACGCTGAAAGACGAATAACTATTTGAACCCTCGGAAGAACTGCTCAATACAGATCGCATCATGGTTTAATTTTCTTGGAGGAATTAAGTGGAATCGTCCAAAGGAAACAGATATGTCATGTCGAGAACGAAACGTTCTAATCAGAAATGAAACCCTTTGAACAACTGACCAATCACATGACGAAGTAATTAATACGCTCAGTCGTTACCAAGAAAACAAGTGACACTTTGTGGTGAATTTTTGTAGTGAAAGTTGTGAAATCTTACATAAGATTGCCATTAATACAAATTTATATTTATTTTGTCTTTTAAGACCAACTTGAAGCATACTATAGGATTCTGAGTTGTTAATGTAGCCCACTGGTCTTATTTTTATTAGCATTTTGCTGAAACACTCATGTCATAGCCCTTAAACTTGAGCACTCGAAGGTAAATGAGTATATAGCTAGGTCATTTGTATCCATTGCAGCAAACCTTTAACTACAACTCAAATCTCTGGACATCTATGTCGCCTTACAAAGAACAGAATGGCGTTGACTTGTCAATGACTCAAACTCTCTTACCAACATACTGGTCTACGAGCTTTCGAAGGATTTGCCTGGGAATGAGGGGCAACGGATATGAGAACTGGATCCCTGTTGAAAAAAGTGCAAACTTTCTTCTTCAAGTCATACTACCAAATCTGACTCAAAACACGACGTTGAGCGTGGATCAGTGGAAGAGCTTGTTGCCTGACTCATCGCTTCAGGTATGTAAAATGCTGACATTTATAATTAGCGGAGCTCGTCCGTGGCGCTCATTAGAGGTCTCCCATACTAAAACATGGTGTCCTTGGTCGCTATCCAACTTTGACATCCGGGTCCGGTAGCATTTTTGCGCTTTTAGTGATGGCATCATAAGAGGTGAGGCGTAACCATTATTAGTAGAAACCCACTCGCATACTATCACGAATCCTGCAATATGATTGGCTGCGCTACTCACTATCTATCACGTAATAGATAGTGAGTAGCAAAAACGCTAGCGCAGAACTGTCTAAAACCATGAAAATAAATACGTTTTAGCAACAACTTGAAGGTAGTATGCTAGTGGGTTTCTACTACAACAATTAGACTACTCGTTCTCGTTTTCTACGCGCCTCGTTAACTATCTATTGACTCATAGAAAACGAGAACGAGTAGTCTAATTGTTAATTAACCTTTCATTTCTAATGATATCTACGGGACTTCAAATTCATTCTCTCCCTTCCCTTCGAGATGTACACTCCATTCCAACATTTCTGAATCCCTCCATCTTTGCATTTATGACTTCAAGTGAGATTTCGAATCATTGTGGCCATGTCTTTGGCACACGTCGAATATGCCATCACCTATTTTTACCTTTTTTTCCAAACAGAGAGGACGTACTTTGCAGGGATTCAACCTCAATTCAGGCTCCACTTGCGCCTCTGCAAGAATCGGAATCCTCGGCTTCGACACCCCGTCGGCGACCTGCTCTCACTCTCGGATCGGGTTCGGCACTTCGGGGAGCTTTTACCAAATGGACGGAACTAACTCCTGTGGAAACGAAGCCAGGAACGGCGGCGACAGCGGCGACAAGTCAATCAAAGCGTTTGGGTATATTTTCATTCAGTAGGCAATGGATAAACACTGATTTGGCTAATGTGGAATGTGAGAGGGCGTGAAATCGTGCGCAGGTTATTGTTGCGCCAGAACAGCTAGCTAGGCAGACAACCAGGCAAAAGTGCTCCCCCTCGCGAGGGAGGCTCTTGTGACAGCCATCTGTACATTCTCGTACAAGGAGCCCAGGCGCGGATCCAGGGGGGTTCATCGGGTACAAATGAACCCCCTCTCTCAACGAACCGATTGTTTTGGGAACGGTTCGCTGAAGTCCTTTTGTCATTTCAGAGTGGTTCTTTTCTTTTACGGGACCAATCTATACCAGTATATTAAATTCATGATGTAGCAACCACGATTTCGCCTCGTGAGAGGGCCACGGACAACAGAGAAGGATTGGTATAGATTGTTTCCTCATACGTTGCACTTCATCTGCAAAAATGAAACCTACCCCCTCCCCCCTTAAAATCCTGGATCCGCCACTGGAGCCTATAAACTAGGAGCGTCCATCTAGGGGTAGGAAGGTGTAACAGGCGAATTGGAAAATGAAGCAGGTCTGAAGTTATCGCTCGTAGTGAGCGGAGAGCAACACTAATCTGCTACTGTAGCCCATTATCTAGGAGCGTCCATCTAGGGGTAGGGAGGTGTAACAGCGAATTGGAAAATGAAGCAGGTCTGAAGTTATTTTTAGAACAATAGATTTGCCGTTTGATTAAGCTTCTCTGAACAGGGTCCTGAAGGGTTAAAACGGGAGCCGGGATTCGCCTTTTTTTAGGACGGGAAAACGGGATTTGGGTTACCGGGAACGGGATTTGTCTACCGGGAATGGGAATCGAGATGCTTCAATGGGAACGAGATTTTTCTCTCCTTGTATATCCTAATAAAAAGTCGTCAATTTATACCATTTTTCGCATTTTAAGACTGTATATCCTAACATCAGGCTATACCTGAAAATAGAATTTCACTTCTCGCCCCTTCTCAATTAGGCCCTCGTTTTGCTTTTTTGGTCCCTCGGAATCTGCGAGGTTTTGGTCAACGGTTTGATAACTTGGCATAGGCATTTTCAAAACGGCGGAACGTCTTTTTGAATAGAATCGCATGATATATATTTTGTATCAAAATTGAGGACGAGATATCATACGGGCAGAGGATCATTTCATTTTGGGGTGGGCGAAAGGGGGGAACTATCGAAACCTGAAGCCCTGGAAGGAGGGATCACAAAAAATTTTCTGCGGAATTATTCCAGCAATTTCTATATCATTTGCATTTTTGTAGTTCTCTTCTTTCAATACGTTAAACATTTCGCATAAGGAAGAAACATGTAATATTGCGTTTGAGATCTCCCGAAACAAAGACAATATGCTCGTGCCGTTTAAATGGAATGCCCGTTACAAGAACATTTGTATCTTAGCGAGGAAAAACAAACTCCCCGCGAAAAGCCCTCCGGTGATAGGCCTGGCAGGCAATTACTATGTTCGAAAGAAGCCCGTAAGCGTGAGATCGACGTTACAAACATAGAAATTAATCAGTTGGGCCGCAAATATGACGATTTCGTCATTTGCGTCGTGCACGAAGAATACAAACTACAGGCTTATTTGCTATACACAAAAAAAATACAATGTTCATCTAACTTGGATGAGGCTTGGATGAAATTCGTTTATCAATCAAAACAGGGCGCGCTTCACGCGCAACAGAAGAGAAATTCCTGTAAAATATATCCCATGTTCAAATAAGGGGATCACGAAAAGCCTTTATAGTGATAGGCCTGGCGGACAATAACTATGTTGGAAAGAAATCGAAATTACAAGCATAGCAGTTCGTCATTTATTTATTTATTTATTTATTCAGCTTCGCCCGAGGGCGGCGGGAAATCCTCACAGAGCGAAGCTCCAACTACGAGGTTCCCTAGTCAGTGTAGTGGGTTAGTAAGTTGTAGGCCCTGCACTGAGGATGGGCAAATTCCGACGTCCTCTTAGTGTAGTGCGTGTGAGAGACGGGACCTACGGTTTAACGTCCTTATCCGAGAAGACGCGAAGGTCTAACCATTTGCAGATGTTAGAGCAAAGGCAGCACCTTCTCCTCAATTATTAGAAAAGACCCTGAGTGTTGGCCCGGCCGGGGTTTGAACTCCCAACCTCCCCGGCGCTCTACCACTGCGCTAACCGGTCGTCGGTATTTGGTTGCAATAATAACAATTCCGTCATTTGCGGCGTGCATGAACAATAAAACCTACATGACCAAGAGATAGTACCGATAAAAGCAAGAATCTCAATTTTAACATCACAGTTTTCGTGCGCCGGGATTTTACCGACTGGTCCTACCGGGAACGGGATTTCACCTACTGGGAACGGGATTTTGCGAAGAAAACGACCGGGAAACGGGATTGGGACCCCCCCTTCAGGACCCTGTCTGAACAAAGCCTACGCTGCCTGCATTCTAATTGGCTGAGCGAATTTGTGAAGTAAGCTTTGCGTGGAAATTTAAAACTAGAAATAACTTCATACAGTCTTCATTTTCCAATACGCTGTTACCCTGTGTAAACATAGGAGAGACACTCACTGCATCTGTACATTCTCGTACCCAAAGTTCCCGTGCTCGTCAGATCGCTGGGGTGGCTGTGGTGACAGCCATTTGAGAACCTTCGCTGATTGGCTGATTTTCAACGTTGGTGCATGCGCATAAAGTTCTTTCTCTCAACGGCCCTGTATCAAGTTTTGCGCATGCGTAAATGGCTGTCACCAGAGCCTCCCCCACGAGGTACCGAGAAAGCCATCTGTAGGCTAACGTCCATTCTCGTACCCAGAGCTCCCCAGCTCGTCACCTCTGGTGACAGCCACTGACGCAGGCGTAAAAGAAAATGGTGATTTTATGCCTCACAATTACTTTTAGGGCGTTCAAGTCGAAGGCATAGGTTAAAAAGACGACTAGGAAACGAATGACAGTGTTATTCTGACAGATAAGTTACTTCTTTGTACGCGTGCGCGTCATTTCAGTCAATCAGCGAAGACCCTCAATTGGATGTCACCAGAGCCTCCCCTGCGAGGCGACGAGCCGGAGAGCTCTTGGTTCGAGAATGGCCTACGTGCTGTATTGAATTTTGCGCATGCGTTCATGGCTGTCACCATATTTTTTTGGTCGGGGATGATTTTCAGTTTCACCCCTAACGATACACCAAAAAAAATGCCCATTAAGAAATTTCCATCAAGTACTCTCTCCTCTTTCTTACAAGGTTTTTAGATTGGGCCGTGTCTTGCCGCTGCTTTAGAGCCCTCTTAAGATAAGATCAGATCCCTTTCATCGTATTGCAGAAGATCCAAAACCAAAACCCGCGATGTTAACCCCTATAAGATATACGACGATCATCACCGACCAAAAAAACATGGGAGTCCACCCTTCGGATCATGTGAATAATCATTTGTGAGGTTACCATGTTCATTTTGCACGCTTGTGTGCGCTCGGTCGTGAATGAGAAATTTGACAATTGTATTCTCCCAAATGAATCATGATCAGAATTGGGAGGCAACGAAAAAGTACTGTTTAGGCTTTAACCCTATATCTTATTGGACATTTTAGCGTAAAATATTTTTCTCGTCTTTGTATTTTGTCGAGCCCGTTATAGAAAGAGCTCGGATTTGTACAAAAATTCGGAAATGACGGCTTCAAAAAGCTGGAGAGGACATAGTTTAAAATGTATAGAAATCTGGAATTTGTTTGCCCTATTAGCTTCATTTTTTACTTTGTTCATCGTCGTTGTTGCAAATTAATTTATTTTGTTCGTTGAGCATCAAATCCGTGCGTAGAAACAGAGGTTTAGAGGAGAACAAAATATCGCAGGATATATGTACTCGTTCCAGTCTTACTCCTGCGATATTTGTACTCGCCTGAGACAAGTTGGATAATAAATAGACCATATTACATTTGAGTGTAACAAGTACTAGCTCTCGTTTGCTGCGACAAACAAATAATGTAGTCATCGGCGCTACACCGAGTTCGTAACACAGCACGAGACTTTTAAACGTATTTTCTCTCATCAGTAGACGAGTCGCATTAATGAAAAGCTGCGGCATCATATCACGTTAATGTAAATATTTCACAACATACTGGAAAAAATGTAAATAGGCTTGTTGATGAATCGGCCACACAATCTATTTATTTCTACATTTGTGAGCGCTGAGGTTATGAGGGCGTGTGCGCTTGATGTTTGGTAATGCTGCTGCGCAGCAAATAGGGGAAATAGTCCGGTCAAATTAGCCCGAAAAAACCCCGAACCTGCAAAAAATTGCAACATGGGAAATTTTTGGTCCTAATTGTCAAAAACATATGTAGGAATAACATATCCAATTTCGTAGAAATCCGACCTGGGGAAGTTGGGTTAAATTTTTGGTTTTACCGGCGACGCCAAGGGCGCCTTTTGTTTTCGGCGGCACTTAGACAATGAAAACACAGAAACTGGGAGAATGTTTATAGACTGTACAGATGAAACCGGGAAAGATTTAATAAGGTTTTTCGGTTTAAACAAATAATTTCTGAGCGATGAGTTACGGCTATGAACAGTTTATGTCTTTTATTTCGTTTGGCCTATAATATTCAAACTTTAGTGTATCACTTAGTGGGAAATACAAGGATCAATACGGGATTCGTCAAAACTCAGGATTATTTAGTTCTTATTTTGCAGAACTGGTTATAAACAAACACAAAATTCACATCTATGCAATCACATTATTCAGTACGAAAGAAATTGCTCGATATCGCGTTCAATATCACACCGAGTTACGGTTATACAGCCCTACCTTCGAATTGTTCGCTTTCATTGTTCAAGTGCCACCGAAAAACAACAGGCTTTCGTTCGTGCAGACGGAAAACCCCACATTTAACCAACTTCCCCCGAACGGATTTTCACAAAATTTGGACGTTATATTTCAAAAACGAGTTCAAGTGTTTCATTGGGTTTTTCTCAAACTCATTAATTATTCATGAGGGCGTAGACCAATGGGGTTCTTGCATTTGGTCAGGTGTATGACTTTGGAAACCCAATGAAACACCAGTTGAAAATCACTAGTGTTTGAAATGATTTCAAACACTAGTGATATTGAGTTCTTAATTAGCATATTCATAGACTACTCAAACACAATTCAATAACATGTTTAATTGTCTTGATCGGCAGCTTCTTCTCTTTCTTGTTCTTTAGCGCATATCCTGCCCGCTCGTCCCGTCCTTCCCTTCTGCGTTTAGCAAACGTTTAGTGAAGTGAGCAAATCTAACAAAACAAAAATGTTAGCAATATGACTAGTGTTATCAGAACATGCAAACACCAGAGTTCGTTGTTGCACTCGGATCTTGTTTTGCCCAAAAGACCCAAAAATATTTTCAGCAATCAAAACTAGCAATCCATTTCCATCCGCTTTAATTTGAACCAAAACGCTGCAAAGCGCTGTTAATTTATCAGTCGAAAGCATACTTAACAAACGTAGGCTGATATTTTGGTTGCTCCTAGTGAATTCACTGCTTTCTAGCTCTCCAAATTACACTGATAATATCGTGGCTAAAGGCATGCTTGGAGCAGAAACGTGGACATATAAATATAAACTAACCTTTGTCGTTGCCATCCAAGAAATTGAAATCCAGGTTGGGCTAACGTTCCAGTACGTACCGACGTATCTCGCACACGATTTGGTAGAGAGTTTTGGGCGGATACCGCTATCCTTTCTTTTTCTTCCGCAGTCAGGCGGACGAAACCTTGACTGCGCCATGTTCAAGGTGAAATGGCGATTCAATTAGCATATACAAGGTTGTACAATCTAGCAATTGATTAGATGGCATGTTCTTTGCCTGGACAAAAGGGCTGATGTAATCAGCTAATTTGGCGTCGTTGGGCTTATGTAATCACGTTTTTGTTCTTTAACATTCTAAGCGTGATTGCATAACATGATATAAACTGTGTATTTTATTTGTGTGAGAAGTAATTCCAAAAACTCGTTCTGCGTGTTTCATTGGGATTACAAACAACTCGAAAACAATAAAACACTCGCGGCTACGCCGCTCGTGTTTCAATGGTTTTCTTGTTGTTTGCACGTATTTCTCACATATGTTCCTGAGAATTTGCTGTGTAAAAATCCCATGTTGCAATTTTTTCAAGGGTAACCGCTAAATTGACCGGACTAAAAGTAAAAATAAGTTGCGAGTCAAAATACAGTTGTATTTCAAGTTCTTTCTGAACTGGCTCTCACAGGAACGCAAGCGCAGGACGCAAGTGTGAATCATACATTATTAATCAACATTAATTGACCGATCCCGCTTTATTGTTCTACTCCCTAGTTACTGTTGCTACGTCGGACAAGCCAAAATTTTGCTTTGGCATAGAGCATGGAAAATACACCGATTGCAGGAAAGTGTTAGAAGTTTGCTCATAGTATATGGGTTTTATATTTTCATAGCGAAAAGCTGAATAATTCATTAAAAATGATCTTCGAATTTAGAGTTTGTTGCTCGGACATTTTGAATTCCATAGGGAAAAGTACTGCCCATTGTTTGGTCATTAAATAATGCGAAGACGGGATCGGTCTATTTACACTAGACGCAAGCGCAAGGGAACGCAACGTCTCGATTTTCTTGCGCTTGCGTTCTAGTGTGAACCACATATTAAGGGGAATACAGTAAAAACCCGCATAAAAGAACAGGTGTTTTGGGGATTCAGGCTGATTTTGTTCTTGTATATTGGGTGTTTTCTGCAACATCAGCCTTAAAATGTTCTTAACATCAAATAATCATAATCTACCAACAGTCAAATAAAGAATGTCAAGTCTAAAAACAATTGCTAAATGTAGTCTGGAATCCCCCACAGTACCTGCTGGTAGAACTCTGTGTGTAATGGTCTAGCACATTATATCGATCTACTCAGTACTCTGCCACAGTAGGTTACTCCACTTGAATCTAACAGGCAGCTATTTTTTATACAAGAACAATTTTGATTTTTCAGGCTGCATGTGTTCTTATGTATAAGGTACCTTTTTGACCAAATTTCAGCCTGAGTGTTCTTAATCCACTTGTTCTTTTATGCGGGTTTTTACTGTATATGAGTTTGACTCCTTGCACTTGCGTCTACGCTTGCGTTCCAGTGAGAACCAGTTTTTATCTTGCACGCCAAGTGCTGGGGAATACGCCATTGACCATTGAAATGCATACCTCAAATTTCAACATTAATTTATCAAGCGCTTGTCTTGCGTGGGCAAGGGCGTCGTGAAACAAAAACAAGACGTGCAGCGGGAGCTGGCGAGAGGGAGAGGGGATATTTGTACTTTACAAGCCCAAACTGTCCCAATCTGTAATATCGATTGTTGGAGACTGTCAGTAAATCTTTTGCTCCACTTCATTCTTAGTGTTTCAGCTTGATTGAGAAACTAGCCATGTTCCATTGTAAATTTGGCACCACTCTACGTCATTGTCATTGCCTGAACATCTACATATATTCACTTCATTACCGTGACCATAACATCTAATATACCCCGACCTGCTCCCAGTCTGACCTGGATAGCTCAGCTGGTAGAGCATCGATGTACAATTCCGGAGGTCGTGGGTTCGAATCCCTCTCGGGGTCAGAGATTTTTTCTCTTTCTCCGCTTACTAGGGCTAACGCTCTTAAGCACACATGGGATCATTTCATTAGCACGTTAGCTTTCACACAAGGTTAATTCCTTATCTCCATTCCACTCTACGTCATGTCGCATTGGAGACGTTGGTCTATACGCATTATTCAAATTTTAAGTAAATATATTTTACAGCTTTCGTTCGATCCAGTTGTTAGCAGAAACTTAGTTTCATAAGGCCTTTTTAGTAAAAACCCACTTGCAAACTTCAAGAATCCTACATTCTGATTTGTTCCTATACGCACTTACGTGATCTGGCGAGTAGCAAAAAGAAGTTACACTAACACTTTCTGAAACCATTACGTTTCAGGAAGTCGAAACCATTACGTTTTAGGAAATCGAAGGTAGTATGCAAGTGGGTTTCTAATAAAACAATAAGACTACGTTCTCGTTTTCTGAGTCAAAGAGCTGTAGCAACGTGCCTCGCCAACTAACACTCGAAGTCTAATTGTTACTTAGTAACCTATCTTCTTTGCGTACGTAATAAGCGCTTTGCAAAATGAAATACTTACAAGAAAACAGCCCGTCACTTCGTGACGCTAGAAGACCCAACCTAAGTCCCCCCTCCCATAAACTGCTGATTTACATTACTAATGACCTCCCTTTTTGTGTGTTTGTTTTGCACTGGTCTCCCTGATTTTGGTGGAGAAAATTACGCACGTATGTGTGTCTTGGTGAGTTCCGGTTCTCAAATCTGTCTAAGAACCCGCTAAAATTGAAAACGGCAGCCTATTACAGAAAAACATTTGACTTCGGAATTGTTTGTATAATGCTTATCAGTAAGGCACGAGAGAAGAAACAGGTAAAGTTAAACTGTTCTAAGAAATTTCTTAGTTTATCATAGGAATATTTAGAGAATATCATTCATGACTTAGTGCGCGCTCTGTAGGCAGTGCCAGGTGTAAGTTTGTTCAAACTTGAATGAAATTTTTCTCAGCTCAAATCTTTCTCGAATTAGAATTATCTCTACACGCAAATGTAAGTAATCTGTAATATAACCATTTAGGTTTGAATGTCTATGGTGCTATCGGCTAAGGGAACTGTGTTCTTTTTTAGTTTATGTGGGAGATTTCAACATGGCCGCGATGGCGGCTTTGTCCCTCGCTGAAAAAATCGCTTGAATTAGAATTTAGCCAAAAGTGAATCTTTTCCAACAAAAACACGCCCACTGTAGAGATTTCCTCCTCCTCTTCTGGTTTGTGTCCTACGTCTTGCGATACAGCGTCAGGATTTATACTTAGAAAATATTATTCATGGCTTTGTGGCATTTCGCCTTAGCGGGCTTCCAGAAAGCAAGGCAGTGTGTACGGCGGTGTACGTTTGTTCAAACTTGAATGAAAATTTTTCTCAGCTTAAAGCTTTCGAATAATAATTATCCCTGCACATTCCTGCAAGTAATCTGTGACAGAACCATTTAGGTTTAGATGACTATGGTGATTTCGGCTGTGCGAACTGAGTTCTTTTTTAGTTTCTGTGGGAGATTTCAAAATGGCGGCGATGGCAGCTTTGTCCCTCGCTTAAGAAATCGCTTGAATATTAGAACTTAGCCCAGGGTGAAACTTTTCCAACCAAAACACGCCCACTGTGGAGATATCCACTTTCTCTTCAGGTTTGTGAACTTCGTTTGGCGACACAGCTTCAGGGCCAAGCGGAGTGAGTGCGGACGATTTAGCCAATCAGAAACGTTTGCGCAGACAACCCGATTATAATAGTATAGATACTTGTCAGTGGTTGTTAAACTCTCGGCTTCATAGTGCTTTGTCAGTTTCCGGCGTCCAACGTTCTACTGGGGTATCATGTTTCCTTATAGGACACATGATACCCCAGTACCCTATACTGACACATTATAGAAAACATACCCTACATTCTTAACATTCCGGACGTGACCTCCTCAAAATTAGTATTCCTCCTCAAAAGGGGGGTAATTCGGTACCTCCTAAACTACTCATACAAGTATGATTTCAGACCAAAATTGCACGACACGAGGTTCAATTACCACTTTTTTATATCCATTTTGAAATCATTTCCATAGAAAATATTTTTGGCAATAAGTAATGTGAAACGACAGCTTTTGAGTAATAACCACGCGCTAGAACGTCAGAATTGAACGACACTTCATTATGTATTTTGAAATCCTAGGATTGAAAAACTTGTGATTTGTAGAAGTCAACTTAGGGAAACAATCACGTTTTGAAAGAGGAGCGCGAGCTAGAAATCGAACATTCTGCTCGCGCGAGTGAAAAAATAGTTAATCACGGAGCGATTTAGGAAAAAATCACACTCGTGTTAGCCAATCAGATGGCAGTACGCGCGCGTGATTTCAAAATAGATATAATAAAGCGCTATATAAATGCATGCGGAAACGGTAATAAAGATCTAGACAACGCTAGTGATTTCATTTATTTCTGACAATTTGTTCAAACAATTAGTTGACATAGATTTTTAGAATTATAGCTCTACAGAAGTATCTTTGATTTTTTTTTGGCTTATATAATACAACTCTGTGTTAATATGTAAAAGATCTGGTTTGGTTCAATGAATCTTTGAATAAAGATTTGCAAGATAAATGTATTTCTTTGGAATAAAGTGAAACGAGCTGAAGAATTACAGGGAATTACTACAGAAACCCATCCATGGGAAAAGCTGAATTTCAAATGGTAGAAGAATGGGAAGTGTTCGGATTTCCCATGGCTATCCATGTGAATTCCTTGGGAAATTCAGCTTTTCCCATGGATGGGTTTCTGCAGAAATTTCCTGTGAATAGAGCGGTTTTCGTAAGACTATAGTGAAACCAATCTTAAAGTGACTACAGCAATTCTGAATAAAATCTATTACTAATTATTAACGACAGTCATATGAAAACCGCTCTCTGCAATGGAATCGAATGATAAAGCCTGGTCCTCGTACGAGAACACAAGAATAAAGAAAACGCGTTACAATTTCGGCACACGAATTTCTCAAAGCCCAACGTCAAAAAGCGCGCCGGGGCTTTTCTTTTGAAGCGGACTTGTAATTACAGTCAAAAGACATGAAGCTTGCCCTCCTAGCGCGGAATTTCAATCCATTATTGTTTTTATTATTCATGTCAAAAATGCGTTCGACAATTCAATAATGAAAATTTGGAAGCCAAACCACGGTTTCTTAGTTGGCGTAGAGTGCAGAATTATGAAAATTGCAGTTAGAACTTTACAGGTGTTTCTTGGTGTTGGGGACACCAAGGGCATGAAGATAATGGAACAATAGCCCTCAAGAACAAAGAACAAGACCTTGCAATAGGGCACAAAGAGACTTCCAGCCAAGAACTCAACTCAAGATTATTGATTTTCTATGATAGAAAGAGCGAGCCACGACCGCAAAAGCTGATGACTGACTTCGTTAAGAAGTCGCAAAATGGTAACAAGTCGCAAAATCAATTCGTTCATTCTAAGTTTGGAATCCGGAATCCAGAGGAATAGAATCTGGAACGCTAGGGCTGGAAACCGGAATCCAGCTGCTGGAATCCAGAGTCCGAAAAACTCTCCCCTACATGGTATGGGGCGCTTTTGTGTTCGCCTTTGTCACACAAGCGCCATCTGACATTTTTCAGCAGATTTATTCAGCATGTAAACGAGGCCAAGCAGCGTGCGGGCTTTGCTCACGTTGAAAAGCGAAGCGTAATGCTGGGATTTATGGTACAAAAGTTGACCAAGCTACCAAAAATTACTCCTTGTTTGTTTAAAGGCCCATACGCGACCGGGAACCTTTGCGCTTTGTTTTCAATTGGATCTATTGTCATTCAACAGCTGTGATTGGCTGATACAGTAGGTCCCAAGGGGTTCCTATTGTTCTTCGCATTTCAAAAGTTCAAACTGAAAATTTGCATAGAGTTTTCAACTGCGTTTTATTCTCTGTGAGCCTGCAATGCGACTTGGGTGCTTATGGGCCTTTAAGAACCAAAAAGGTGATTGGCTCATTTGCTCATACAACACAGAGATTAATTGGTTTTCTTGCATTTCTGTTGTTAGAACTACGTGGGGCTTCCTAGCGTTGTCGGGGACTTGGAAATAGAGCGGTTTTCACATGACTGTCGTGAAAACAATTGCAATTAAGCAATCACTAGCCAATCAGAATCGAGAGAAATCACCACTTGCTCCTAAATGGCTTTCCTCTCAGCCAATCACAAGCCGAACCAATTACTAAGTAATTATGCAATTGTATTTACTAAAGAATTTGATTGGCTGAGAAAAACGAGTAGCCAATGAGAACGCAAAGCAATCGCAATTACACAACCAGTCTTGACAGTCATGTGAAATCCGCTCTAGTCTCATCTATGCTGTATCTATCTGTTCAATACCATTACAACAATCTGCCTATAAATAAATTTTCACTGTATCTATGATTATGACTTAATATGAATTATTTGAATAACGAGAGAATGTTTCTATGATATGAACTAATATTTATATCAATCGAGTCTCTCCTGGCACAGAATAAAACGAGTTTAATTGCCCATGCATTACTAACAAGTGCAACGCTTGCTTTTTACGCCGGCCAAATTGAGCAAGTTCGAACGCCAAGCCCAGCCAAACCGAATCCATCTTTCTCAAGAGCCAGATTGCTTTCTCACCGAAAATCAACCTCGTCCCCAGGGTCTTCTCGGTCGTTTTTCAAAATGGCGGTTGACTCCAGAGAAGACCCTGGGAGAGGCTGAGTCACATGACCGTTTCGAAACAAAGGACAAAACTCGTTCTCAAACAATGTCCTCAAACAATAGTCACGTGACTCAGCCTCCCCCAGGGTCTTCTCTGGAGTCAACGGCCATTTTGAAAAACGACCGAGAAGACCCTGGGGACGAGGTTGACCGAAAATGAGACCGGTCTTGCTGTGGATTGACATTCAAACGAGGCTTTGTTGTGCATTTGGTGTCTTGCATTACCTTGGGTGTCGAACTCCCTTATGTAAGAGGGACGGTACGAACGCGGTATAGGATATTTAAGCCGAGCTCCGCGCTGTAGGACAGAGATATGTTCGATAATTTAGCGCACGTTTTCATGCCACGAAAATTCGTGTGACTGACCGTTCTGTTGGCAAGGTTCGTACGGGCGGATCCTGGGAAAACTACTGGAAAGTCCTGGAGTTCATTTGGTGTCCTGCATGCCTGGGGCGTAGTACTTCCTGGAAAATCCTAGATTTCCAGAAGGTCGTTGTCCTGGAAAGTACTGGAAACCTTTAAGAGTGTCCTAGAGAACTCCTGGAATGCAGAAACGAAATTTTGTTCAAGGCAAAACTAGTAAAAACCGGCTCCTGGACTTGTAAAACTCTTGGAAAACCTCTGACAAACCTCCTGGAAAACTTCAACAACGTTTCTGGGCGTACAAACACTGGGTTGGGGAGCGCCCATCGAGCATGTGACCTAGTGTGTAGTGAACGGCACACCCTACCCCTAATAGTGTAATTTTTCCAGCTTACAAACAGTTTTCTTATATGGGTGGAATTTTGGTTTGGGACGTACTTGCTTGAAGCTCCTCTCTGTTTGGACAATAAAATACCCAACACTTCAAGATAAAGAACGAAGATAATAGACACAAAAAAATTCTTTTGTAGAACAAGGATAAAAGAGAGAAAAGAACTCCTTTGTATAACGAGGATAATTATAAGAGACAAAATAACTACTTTGTAGAACGAAGATAAGAGACAAAAGAACTCCTTTGTAGAACATTCAAACTTAAAATTGACCATCATTTGCCATTGTGTCAAAGTTAGCACAAATGTGACAGTCAAACATATTCCGCGAAAATGCTTTGCATAAAAATTCAATTTTTCTGAAAGTTTGGAATAATAATTTTTGTCATAAATACTATTTGAGCATAACAGAGTTATGTTACCCGACCAAACCTTCAGAAATTCAGCCGCGCTCTATTCGGTCGAATAATAAAAAGATGTCTAACAAGTTTTCAAAGAACAATACACATACCTTCTATCATTCATTCACTTCAGGTTTTAAATTAATTCTACTAACAATTAGCCATCTGACATATATGAACGAATCTTACTATCTCTAGAACGCTTAAAGCTCAATTGTTTTTTAAGTAAATTCTAAATACGTTTCTACTCTTGAAACCGTCTGGTCATTCATAAATCGCCTTTGCACGAGAACGTTTGCGATCTCCTTGTATACTATCGTGCGAGCAAAAAGCCAGCCTCTTGTGTACGGATTCCTTTATCTGTAAAATTTCCGATTATATCACGCTCTCACTTGGTTGTTCACGCATCCGCTGTCCCTGTGTGGCCTGTTTCTCTTAAGCGAAGACGAGCAAAGTCCTCGAAAATGAGATCATCATTTTCTGCTTCTTGCTCAGGACCGCTGAAAGGAGGGAAAGTTTTTATCACTGACCATATAATGATCTATTTACAGCTATTTCAAGAAACGCCGATAGTGGAATTTTCACGGGGTTCTTTACAACACATCTTACCCATGGTAAAATGTTGTTAAAGAACGAAAGCAGTGTATATTCGCGTGCGTGGAACTTTCGAAACTTGAACTAACACATCGGAAAGGCAACGCACTGTGTTTTATCGAATTAAAGAAATAATGTTCCCATAAGTGGAGGTGAAGGTGAAGAAGAAAGAAGCTTTAAAATGAGGTATCTCTTGTCAAGATTCGACGAAATTATGCCATTTTAACGAAGATAACCACGAAGGTGTTCATGTAATGTTCAACCTGTCCCGATCAATGATTTCAAATACGGTGTATACTCACTCAGTGTCGAAGTCGATAAGATTGTGGTCTACAGCATCCTGTTGTGGTTGCTCTTCTTGTTTCGTCTCATCTAGAAAAAAAGATAATAATTAGTTCATAATCAGAAGACAAGTCAGCAGGGCTTCAAAATGCGGTTAGCTTGATCAGGAATTTCTCCATGGTCACATTCATTGGAATTCAATTGAATTTCTCCATGGTCACATTCATTGGAATTCAATTAAATTTCTCCATGGTCACATTCATTGGAATTCAATTGAATTTCTCCATGATCACATTCATTGGACCTCCATTGAATTTCTCCGTGGTCAAATTCATTGGACCTCCATTGAATTTCTCCAAGATCACATTCATTGGAATTCAATTTCTCCATTATCACATTCATTGGACTTCAATTGAATTTCTCCATGATTACATTCATTGGACCTCCATTGAATTTCTCCATGGTCAAATTCATTGGACCTCCATTGAATTTGTCCAAGATCACAATCATTGAAATTCCATTGCATTTCCACATTTATTTGACTTCCGTTGCATTTCTCTATGATCACATTCAATGGAATGAATCTATGATCACCTAGAGTTCTCGAATAAAACATTTTGCAATGTGTTGCTGGGCTCTGCATACCTGGATTGACTACTTGCTGACTAGGAGGCTTGGCAGGAGTTGAGGGAGGGGTGGTCTCCTCCAGGGGTTTCGGATGTGACAACATAAATGGGAGCTCAACACACAGCTCGCTAAGCAAGACAAAAGCAAACGCACATTAGTAATACAAAACACAGGCCTTCGGACCAAGACCATGTCTGTCCCCAGAGCTCGCTCTCGTCCGCGCGACAGGAGCAGGTAACAGCCATTCATGCATGCGCACAAATTATTACAGTACTAAAGTGGAAAGCAACTTTTGTCAATATTGGGTAGCCAGTCATATGTGGTAATAACCAGTTGCTTGGACGCAAGACGAATGCAACAAGCATGAATGAAGCACAGGATAATCAAGACTGTTCGTTTTTCTTGCGCCTTTTGATTTCAAGTGTAGACCATACAAAGTGCAAAAAAAAAACATAATGTTGGTTCAAGGCTTGCGGTTGCTTCACGTTGATCCACACGTGCCACTGTGCGTGGTTCTGCTCTTCTGCTTGTGATCAAGTGTGAATCAGCGTAGAATACAACGCTACAAGTCCAGAATTCGGGACCCCGTGCGCTCCAAGAAAGGTGTCTCTAGGACCCTCGGGATGAGTGACCCTGCATGCATGCACAGGGTCCAAATCTAGACTAATACGTCGTGCACGGGGTCGGAGGAGTACAGGAGCTTTAAGGTACATGTTTTATCATCACGGAGCCAGCATTGAGTTAGAATCAACTGAACGTACCCGAACAGACCAAATATGGCCCGTACTTTGACTTTGTACTGTACAATGATGCCCAGGTTTTCTTTCGGGATTGCTGGATCCATTCTAGAATTATTACAAAATAAGAAACAAAATATTTAGACTTACACTTCAGGAATTGTTATCTTGGGTAAATAAGCTTGATGAATTGATTTCTTTTTCATACTGATGTGTCACTTAAGATAAAGTCCACGATCAATGTGCAGGAGTTTCTGTTTTGAACCGATTCAAACCAGAAACTGCTACACGATTTATCGTAATCTTTATTTATAGCGCGAACAAACGTCAGGGAACTAAGGGCTGATTTACACACAACAGCTTGGCTTTCCTTGCGAGATATGTCACGACAGAAGCGCTAGGCCAAACTGGACAATGATCTGATTAACCCGGTTTGTTTGACAGCCCAGAAAAAAACTGTTAAAAGACCATGACTGTAATTCAAACAGGAATCATTAGCAGAAATGAGGGTCATTACGAGCCCGTGATAAAATTGGTCGATTTCGTCAGCGGTATATCCCATTACACTGAAAATTTCGATAATTTAGAAGAGAAATAAAGCGATCCCGGTACCATTTTCTTTCCAAATTAAAACTCTGTAGATCATACAGATTCTATAAAATGATATAGTGGACAGAAGAAACTATCAGAAGCCTGTAGAGTTCAATGTTTCAGAATTGGAACTGTTATCGAGCTTCTGGTGATTCACTTTGTATTTCCCGCTCAGTGTGCTTCTGAAGAAACCAAGCCTGATTTTGCTATGCAAAGAGCCTGGGGCCCTGATTTCCCATCAAGCATTGCTGGTTAAGCAGCAACAAACAACATGGCTGCTCGTGAAGCTTGTTTCGAGATGTTCGGTCTTTCTGCTTTCGTTAGCGGCCTTATATTTACTATAAACATGGCGTCCTGTTGGTGAATCCACGGCCGGGAAATAGGAACTTTTATTCAATCAGGGAACCACATTCAAGGGAGATTTACGGAACATTTTGCCCTCATTTGGATACTATGTATATCGTAGAAGCATTCCCGAGTCGCGCAACTCTACATTTCGAAAGCGTTTGTTCTCGAATCAGCGACTGTTTGTCATGATCTCAACTGCCGTGAACCTCGATTATAAGGAAATGTGTAACATAAGGAGCTTTCTTAAAGCACTGAAAAGGACAAGCTCAGGAACCCATTTATTGTCTGCCTAGGAAACTATGTTGTAGCCCGGTGAGTACAATAAACATCATTGTTTCGGATTTAAGTCGCGCAAAACTGAACCGACGGCATCTTCCCCGAGAAATTATCTTTCTCCATATGTTTTTCTGTTAGTCACGGTCGCCATTTTGACCTAATTTGCATACGAGCCGCCGCCATCTTGACCCTTATTGCTGCTAATGACACTGCAGTCCCGTAATTCATCGATACAAAGTTTGTTTTAAACTCACATTGTCGATGACGCTAGATTAGTATCCTCGTGTTTCAGTTTCCCATCCAGTGCTAAACCTCTCTTGTCCTACAGTAAGATCAAATTTATCTTCATGAGTTGCCTGATCGTTTACAAACTATAAAAAGTTGTGGCCAAAGCTATACTCACCCTGTTCTCTCCTAAAAGAGGAGTCAAGTTGTACATTTTGCAGAACGTGACTTTTGTAGTTGGCAAACCATCCCTAAAAGTACAAAGTAATCACAACGTAACATTTTCCCACCATCAGTCACAGTAAATCTGAGAAGGACAAGCAAGGAGTAGTGGTGAAAAGTATCTACGATTCCGGCCTGCATAAACGGCTATAAGCATGTCCGTTCTACCCAGGAACATCGGGGTATGGAACTTATTGTGGGGCGATATACAGTAGCAATAGCTACATCTTTGAAAGCATTCAAGGCGGCGCCCTTTCCTCAACGCCGGTTGTAACTAAAGACGTGCCACCACCATCCCCGGAATAAGTGCAAGCTAGTAAGGGTTTACATCTTTAATACTTAAAAGGTAACAAGCGATTGCGGCATTTACCTCTTGTGGCCAACAAATTCAGATCATGTGGTGATTCATTTGGGAGGATAGAATTGTACAATGTACGAAATGAACAATGGAAACTAACTGAGCCCAGATTATTAACTACATTATCTGAATGAGGTAAACAGCGTTAGCTGATTTTGTTTATTGGACTTTGTAGACAATTTGGAAACTTGGAAGAACGGAATAGCGTGACTTACTCTGACTCAAGGGCTGCCACAGGGCATTTGTATTGGGCCGTTGAAAATAAACAAATATCTGCAAATTGACGAACTGCAAGAGAAAACACATATTCAGGAAATTTATTAGAAGAGGTGCATGTTTTTTGCATGATACAGGGGCGGATCAGGGAATTTCAGAAAGTGGGGAGGGGGGCGGATAGTGAAAACAAATCCGACCCTGTTAAGCCCGGTGCACACTAGCGACATAACGACGTTATGTTGCAACGAATAAAGCATCGGAAAATAATTGAAATAATCAGTATTTTCCATGGATCATCATTACATTACTTCACCAAAGCAATCTTATGTTATTTTTTGTCGACTTGAACGTTTGGAAACCACTCAATGTTGTTCGCGTGATATTTTTCTTATGTCGTTATGTCGCAAGTGTGCACCAGGCCTTATAGACTTACCGGTGATTTTAATCTTTTTCAAAACTTTCTGAGATTGATTGGTGACGTTAACGTTGACAGTTATAGCCTCTCCATGATAGTACAGCTGCAAGGATAAAGTTGTATTTATGTCAGTCATAATCAGTAGAGGTACACTGTAACGTAGAACCAGGGATCCCTCCACCCCTTGCATATCCCTGCTTTCATACAGGGACTCTAAAGGTAGGGATGTCACGATTTTTGGTGATGTAAAAACATCGAAAAATAACTGATGGATAGCCAAAATACAAGTCTAGGTTTGTAAAGCGATCACGATTGTAGGCTTCATGGACCTATTACAGAGTGGATGAAAAGACAGAGCGAAACGACCAAAAATGAAATGTCTAACTTCCCCATATTTAAATATATAAGCTCAAGATTCTGTATACAAAGAGTTTCTATGACCAAAAGCATAATTCCAAATTTTCAAGAAATTTGAAGAATATGAATTTTAGATATGATTGAACAAAGTTTGCAGAATTCCTGATCAAAGTACCAATTCTCCCATAAAGTGGCACAGAAACCAAAGTTTAAAGCCTAATATCTCAAAGACGGATCCATTAGAAAAAAGTCATTTTTGATATTTTGTTTCTAATAAGACAAGAAGTCTGTATGCAAAAAATCAAGCTTTTCTGAGTTAACCTGACCTTATTATTTGAAATTTAGTGATCTAAACAGGTCATTTCCGCTCTGTCGGATGGAAACGGATTGCAACAACACGTTTTTGAACTCTTGTTGGGATGAACAGTTTTCAAAGTTTGAAGTAACATCAAAATTTATATGAAAATCGGCAATCTTACCGATAAAACCTACATTGCTTATTAGGCTAATACCAAGTGACATAAGTGATTTGGGGATGATTACATAGATATTCAGAGCTGTATGTACGAATATATTGAAAAAAACCGTGACACAGCCCCACGGCAACAACGAGGAACAAAACACTTCATTATAGAATACAATGTTTGTATGTACAAATCCACAAAGCCAAATGCATTGGTCCCTGAATTGGGACGTGGAACTGCTTTGTTTTACCCTCTGGCGAGGACGGGATTCAACGTGGGAAACGATTTTTGTGATATATTTGTTTTCTATCACTGCGAATGGATGTGAATTTGCTGTTATCGAGATTTAAATGCACGGACAATTTCAAGAAATTGATCAATATCGAGAAAACGTGAGCAAGCGTTCTCACCCTCACAACTAAATTAAAGTGCCAGTAAAGGCAGAAATCAACCACATTTCATCAAAAATATCCATTATCCAATAGAACAGTAGAAAAAGAAAAATGTGTTCCTGTGACATAACAAAAAGACAAAGAATGAGTATTTTCTTCTTCTTTCTTTGTCTTGTTGTTACGTCACAGGAACCATTGTTCTGAAGAGCGTCTCCCTCCAAGATGGGTCGCGCATAGTTCAACGAAAAACAAAACGCCAATCGGATATATTGAAAAATCAATAAATTATTCACGGCGCGCTATTGTTCCTTGAATAATGGATCTTTTTGATGAAATGTGGTTGATTTCTGCCTTGAGTGGCACTCAAGACCACACTAAAAGGTTCATTATATTATACAAATATATATTCAACCACCAAGAGACAGTCACACTCACCCCTTTGTCTAAACTGGCCTCTAGATGAGCTGGTGAACTTGCCAACATTGGTTTATTCGTACAATTAGCAAAAGGCTGCATAGAATAACGCATTCTATTAGTTCTGTAGTTTCTCCAATTATTGTACGGTGAATCAGGGAGTTGTGTGAATATTTACTGCCATTTGCATCCATCCATGAAGTGTGAAGAGCGTTAGTTTATGTTTTTGTCGAGAAGTTGTCGCGTTTCTCCCTCGCTGATTGGCTGTAGTTTTATCCAATCAGAGACCTAGAAACGTGATTACTTTTCGACAAAACGTGAACGTTTGAAAAGTAAACCTACGCGAAAAAATCGTCACACTTCATGGGTGGACGAAAATGTAGTACCCCCTAGTAGGATGCTTTGTGACAATGTGTAAGGATGTTTGCCGTGCAAAGCCTCACACTAGCGGAGATTTGCCTGAAGTTTGAAAATCAAACACGTTTGATATCGTCAGCGGATAATCATCTTGTCGTACGTGAACGTGTCGGAGCTCATCATCAGTAAGGCGTTTCCGTCGCGCGATGAGAAATGGTGTGTGGCGACCTCAAAGAGCCTGTGTCAGCCGCCATTTTGACAGCATAGCAGCATACCAAGTCAGAGAAAGCATCCATTTCCATCGGCTGATTTAGAGAATACAGAGCAATTTTCTCGATTGAATTGGTAAATCAAATCTGAAACTGTGATTTTAGATGTTTATTAAGAGATTTCTGCACGTAATTCTTCTTTTAATATCGAAAGAAAACAATAACGCAGGAGTGGCTGACACGGGCTCTTTACATGCATCTTAGTCACATTCTCGCACCCAAAGCTCCCAGCTTCGCCATCAAGCGGGGGAGGCTCTGGTGACAGCCATTTCAGAACCCTCAACCATTCTCGAACCCAGAGCTCCCCGGCTCGTCACCTCGCGGGGGAGGCTCTGGTGACAGCCATTGACGCATGCGCGAGATTTGATACAGAGCCGCTGAGAGAAACACCTTTCTGCGCATGCCCCAACGTTTAAAATCAGCCAATCAGCAAAGGCCCTCAAATGGATGTCCCCAGAGCCTCCCTGCGAGCAGACGAGCCGGGGAGCTCTGGGTTCGAGAATGAACCCTCAACCTGATTGGATAAAACGGCACGCATGCGTACACAAAACCAGCTGCACTATCTCGTTTTTAAGAAACTAACACCACAATTCGTTTGCTAGCCGTCTTTGAAACGCCTTCGATTCCACGCTCTACAAGTACATTTGAGGCACAAATGTTCTTATTTTTTTCCTCGAGGGCACGGTAACAAATCCTGCATTCTGATTGGTTCTTAGAGCGCGCGCGCGGGGGCAATATTTTCCCATCTCTGACCTAGGTCACGGTAACCATTTTCGCGCGCTTGTTTCCATCGAAAAAATCAAATTTTAGAGTTGGAAAAAAATAAATAAGTTATTTACCGGCTTTAGGTCGGTCCGTATAGGCAAAAACTGTGACCTCGGCCTGGAAAATGTTGACCTCGGCCTCCGGCCTCGGTCAACATTTTCCGGCCCTCGGTCACAGTTTTTTTTCCTATACGGACCGACCTAAAGCCGGTAAATAACATATATTTCTTCGCATGCGTCAGTGGCTGCCACGAGAGCCTGACGAGCAGGGAGCTCTGGCTACGAGAATGTCGTAGTTCTATCTACATCAACAGTTTTCATTTTCATACTAACCTGAGGCTGTGGTCGCTCTGGGGCATATGTTAATTTCCTTATTGCTAGTCTTACTGTATCTCTGTGGAGAAAAGTATACTTTACTTATTACTTATCATGAGAAATGCATTCCAAAATGGTCTCCTGTCCTGAATTTCAGCCGTCGTACAAACATGAAACAAAAATAATGGCAGCTATGCAATCTCTGATTTCTTACCTTTTGTGAGGTTTCTCCTCAAGTGACTCAGCTACATACGTCTTAAGCTCGTAGTCAACTCCGCAAGGCTGAGAAAAACGTGCCCTTTATAGTTACAACTTGCTCTTACTTGCACATGCGCACTAGCAAGAAGTGTAATAGACCTCCTCGGCTTGCCCGTTTGTTTTACCCATTTCAGATCACGTGGCATTCCCATGAGTATTCTTTCTTTGTTTTTCTGCTACGCACCGTAGCATATATGAATATTGAAGCAACCCAGACAGAGAAAGATTATTCAAATGAATGCCACGTGATCTGAAATGGGACAACATTACGCCCAAGCCGAGGAGGTCTATTGCATTCATTGTTCTCTCCCTGTTGCCACATCCGACAAGCCAAAATGTTTCTTTGACTGAAGAGCATGGAAACGACACCGAGTGCAGGAATATGTTAGAAGTTACCTCATATATATGGGTTTATATTTTCACCAGGAAAAGCTGAAAAATCCATAAAAAATATTCGAGTTTGTGTTTGTTTCCAGTGGGAAAAATGCCCTTATGTCATGATGATTAACCAAGCGAAGACGGGGTCGGTCTATTAACTTATGCTCAGAATTTGGTTTCTTTGTCGGCATACCACCCTGTCAGTCTAAGTGTATGTCTGTGATCAACATGTCTGTGTCTGTCTGTCTCTGTCTTCTGTCTGCGACTACCTATCCGCCCGGCTGTCCATCCAGGGGATTGTTTTCATGCTTCGTTGTAATTCAGCCAATTATTAGTCATCTTCCCATATGAAAAACATAAGGTTATCAACTTACCTTTCCAGTGTCTCCCGGAGCAGGTTGTAGCGTCACAGACGAGGGGGATCCAGGTAATAACTAAAACAATAAAAACACTTTGATATCATAATTAACATCATACTTAGAGTGCTAACAATACACTACAGCACTTAGGAATGACAACAGCCAAATGGCGGCGAGCAGTTTTGCAGAAGCGGATCCAGGTTTTTCGAATGGAGGGGGGAGAGGGGGGGGGGGGGGGGGGTGCGTTTCTGGACAGAAGAGCCAGATTTGCCAATAGAGCTGCAGTCGTTAAGATCGCAAGATCGCAGGGTGGCTGTGACAACGTTTCGGGATGTAAAACATAATAAGCATTAAAATAATTATTTAGTAGTTGTGACCCTCCTTTGCTAAATGCTGTCTATGCCCTAAAGGAGAGCGCATCTGGATCCGCCGCTGTTCTGACACCTGCCTTCACTAACCTCAAATTTAAAAGGGTAAGCATGTGCACCCAGTTTCTTGAGGAGTCTTTCTTGTAGTCTTGTCATGGGCTTCTGTTCCTCTTGTTTAGGTGGGTAGACTTGGACGGTAGACTATGGAAGTAAACATTCCATATGGTCAGCCACTCCTTTGGAATTGTTTTCATTCAACATCATAACAGGGCTGGAAATTGCGCCTGTCGCTTTTGCTACTAAACCTTTCTAATTTGCGACTAAAATTTAAACAATTTTGTCACCCACCAGTGGCGTAGCCAGGACCACTTTCAAGTGTAGGCAAAATATTGAAGCGAAGGGAGTGGTAATTAGATATTCGAACAGATGGCTTAAAGGAATGGACAACGAATTTTCAACCTTTGATGGACACATTCGTGCATAATGATAATACAGGGCTTGTACCAAAATAAAAAACATACATAAAGCTTTTCACTAACAAAGATAGATGTTCAAGATGAGCTCAAAAAGGGAAAGTTTTGTTTGCTAAGATTTTTGTGTAGGCACGGATCTCTTTCTTTTTGCCCTTTCGTGAGGCGGAGACAACAAATTGTTTTTGGCAAAAAAAATTGTTTAGGCAAATGCATTTTTGCCTCGAGGTAGCCACGCCACTGCCCACAGTCTGTAAAATGCGACTAAAAAATTTAGTCGAAAAAAGAAAAAAAAATTTTTTTTCTTGATTTCCAACCCTGCATAAGACAAATTACATTCGAAATAACCATCTACACATTTACCGAACTCTGTCTAAAATTTCGCAAACATTTCCCAAATCAGCAAATGCAAATGGATGCTTCCCCTAACTTGGAATGCTAGTGGCCGAATATGGATTTTTAAGCAATAGACTCATATCTCACAGGCTTGTCTTGCAATTAATATCTTGATTATCAAGAAAATCAAGATTTCAGCATCGCATTCAACACATCATTATCACACACGACCATATGCCGGTAGTAGATTGCTTTGAAAAAGTAGCAGTGGCCCCTATCTCTAAACACGAATACTTGAAGGAAAAAGGTTGGGAAAGCCTGACAGACAAAAAAGGAAACTTCAGTTTCAATGAGTTGCGCTTATATGTTGCGTTTCGCGTTTGAACAACACTGTTTGTGATGCATAATAAAACAAACTAGCTGATGCCCGTGAAAAATTCACGGAGTGTAAGGGGGAAATGTATTTTACTTAAAGTGTTCTGTTTAAAAAAAAAACAGAAAAGAAAAAAATCACAATGGCCATATGATGTGGGGAGAGGTTCATGATTTCCCTGAGTTCCCCCTTCCATAAACTGCTCGATTTACATTACTAATAACCTCCCATCAGCATGAGTACCCCGTCCCACCACGCCGAAATAAATGAAGTGAGCCCAAATGTTTTTTTTTCCTGATTTTGGTGCGACAAAATCACGCGCGTGAATCCGTCTCAAATCGGTCAAAGAACCCGTGAAAATCGAAAACGCAATTAAGCCTATTACATAAAACCCATTTGACTTCGGAAGGGAGAAAAGAAACAGGTCAAGTAAAATGTTCTAAGGACTAATAATTTTTTTTACTTTATGATTTATTTTTCCGGCTTTGTCCCTCGCTTAAAAAAATCGCTTCAATTAGAACTTAGCCCAAAGTGAATCTTTTCCAACAAAAACGCCCACTGGAGAGATTTTCGCCTCTTTGGGATTGTGTCCTTCGTTTTGCGATACAGCCGTCAGGATTTATACTTAGAGAATGTTATTCATGGCTTTGCTTTGTAAATGTGTCATTTCGACTTAGCGCGCGCTCTGGGGGAAGCAAGGTAGTGCGTACGTTTGTTGAAACTTGAATTAAAATTGTTCTCAGCTCAAAGCTTTCGAATTAGAATTATCCCTGCACATTCCTGTATCTAATCTGTAACAGAACCATTTAGGTCTGGATGTCTATGGTGCTCTCGGCAGTGCGAACTGAGTTCTTTTTCAGTTTCTGTGTGAGATTTCAAAATCGATTCAAAATGGCGGCGATGGCGGCTTTGTCCCTCGCTTAAGAAATCGCTTGAATTAGAACTTAGCCCAGGGTGAATCTTTTCCAACAAAAACACGCCCACTGTCCAGATTTCCACCTTCTCATCAGCTCTGTGAACTTCTTTTGGCGGCACGGTTTTCTTTTACGGTATTAATATATAGATATTGAATTCAATTTTCGCAAGATCGGGAGATTTGTCAAGGCCTTGAGTTAGTGTTAAAATGCCTCGGTATACAACCTCGGCCTTGACAAATCTCACTATCATGCTCAACCTCAACCAATAATTGTTAATTATTGAACAGTTAATTGAATCAGGGAATCTAGACTTACCAAGAAAAGGTCCTTTCTAAATGTGAGTCCCAGGACATCAAGGTCTTCTCTGCCATATCTAAAAATCAGGAGATGCAAAGAATCAGATGAAATAATTTAAAGTAGAATAATTGACTTAGATAAAATATTTGTCCAGAAAAAAGATTCACCATTTACTGTGCAACTAAATACTCCAGCCAAGGCCACCCAAACAAATGTTCTTACAAATTACCCAATAGTAATCCAGCATTTGATATATGCAAAACAAATTCTCCTATAAAACAATTGTAAAGTCGTAATTAGTTTTTTTTTCCAATTATGTAACATGTAACGTGTTGTCTGTAAATTGTGTAAAATTGCAAAACTTAATAAAATAAAATATATATTTAAAAAAAAAATTCTCCTATTTTTAATGAAAAGCTCATGAATCTGTTAATATGCATAATGAGTTTAGAAACATTTCCTACACAAAATATCACCAAAAATAATAAAAACTTATGAACATAAACATGTCTGTAAAAATTTGCTTGGTTGGTATAGTCACACATAGTACACGGGGATTTCAACCCTAAGACTTCAGAAATCGGGACAAACCTTGGGACAAAATAAGAAAACTACAAAATCGAGAGAATTACAGTTAATCGTTTATAGGGCATTCAGGAAACTTTTGTTGTGCGAAAGGAGTGAAAAATGTTGAGAATTGACGCCCATGCATGCAAATTGCAAATAAATGTACAAGCAAAAAGCTAATGGTACATGTACTCACGACGAGAAAGGTCTAGAACAAAATAACAACACTGTACCCAAAATATGCCTTTTTTCCATCAACTTACCTAAATGCTGCCAATACGTGAGCAAACACTGAAAATACAACAAGCCTTCTGGTTACTACAAAAACCGTTCCAGAATACTTCCATACATATAACTTTATTTACCCTCGCATTTTTGATAGCTGAAAAGCTAATATCAACGAACGAATCCATTAAGCTCTTGTTGAAGTTTTGTACAATCTCTAGTTAAATAGCATTAGCCAGAATTTTGCAAACGGGAGGCCAGAGTGAGGTAGTGACCCTTTTACTCACTAATTCACCAATACATTTAGACATTTAAAGGCCCATCACCAACCGGGAGCCTTTGCGCTCCGTTTTCTTTTGTTTTCAATTTGATCCATTGTTTTTCGGGTGCTCTAATTGGCTAAGAGTCCGCAAAGGCTCTCGGTTGGTGATGGGCCTTTAAAGTGCTAGTATGACCAAATTTGACTTCTTTTTTACCATTTTTTCCGGCCTAGTACTTAAATTATCCACAATACATTCTTGCTGTGTGGATTTTAGTGAAAAATTCCGCCCGAATACAAGGAAAACGTCTGCGAAAAGTACGTTTTTTTTGTCCGCCATTCAAATTTTATGTTCCAAAATACGAGCCTGTAATTAAAAATGACAGCGGTTATAGCAGCCTCGTTTTGAATCGTGACGCACTTTTATCCCCCTGAGCATCCAGGCCTCTTATTCGTTATTGGTACGGCTCATTTTGGAGCACACTGAACAATATGAGTGAAGTTTCAAGAAATGAGGTTGTTCTCGATCTTTTTGCACGTTTTTGAGGAGAAATGGGCGACCTTGTTTTTATAATTTTGTTGCTGACTTTTTCACATCTGTTAATTGTTTATTTGCTTAAATCAGTTCAGCACAATTTGTTCTTCAACAATGTCAGACAGCTCCGTTGAAAATCAAAGCGAAGGGCATTCAGAAAATTGCTTAAACATTTTATTCAGTTTTCAGCAACATTGTTTTTGCAAAACAGAGCTGAGCGCGCGCTCTGTTGAAAGTGGCGTGATCTTCGTCAGCAGCGCGCGCGTGAAAATTTTTGTCAACAGCTAAACATTTACATCAAAATCCAGACTTTTGTTGTCTGATTTGTTCATGTTGTAATCTTTGTTTTGCGAAATTCATCTTACGGAATGGTAACAAAAGTTCATAACAATAGATCTGCAGGTTGAATGACTGAGCTTTGCTACAAGAAAAAAAGATGCGACGGTCACGTTCGTGTGTATTTTATTTACCGTTAGATTTTGAGATTTTTGTTGTCCCGGCAATGGATTGGGGATAAAAATACGTCACAAAATGTAGCCTGGTTTCTGACTTGGTAACCAGGTAGTAGGAACAGCCGATTTTAATGGCGACTCCAAGATGGCGGCCGTGTGGCCGTATTTTGGTGTTTTCGGCGGCAGAAAAAGGACTAAAGACTTAATGTTATCAACCAAAATTTGGGGAAGATGTTTTCAATGCCTTATAGTACAACATAGAAGATTTATAGGAAGGATACAATTTTGGTCATACTCGCACTTTAAGTAGGTTTCAAACGATCATGATAGTTACAACTAGCACGCACGTTTGAAAGTAAACTATCTCTCAATCATCATCAACTATCATGGAGTTTGGACTCCAAATGTTCAAATTTAACATGATAGTCGATGATAGTTTTTATCGTTTCAACACATGATGATAGTCGATGATAGTTTTTCGGTCGGTGGCATTTTCCTTAAAGGGGGCTTACAAAAGTACAAGAAGAATGCAACATTATCGCCACCACCTTTGTTTGCATTTTTGTGTAACAGGGGACTAGACACTAGCGACTGATCACATGATTTAGTTTGAGCTATCATCAACTACCATGGCTCGTTTGAACGCAAGCATGAAAGTCAATGATTTTTCAGCCCAAAACTATCATGAACTATCATGCACCTATGAAACCCACATTTTGACATGCCCCCTTCTCTGGATATGTCTCTGATCCCCTGACTTCTTACCTTTCTTCCCATCTTTAACATATTCTGGATCAACCAGTATTACACCATCTGAAAGGGAATTAAGCAAACCTGTCAACCTACCACATCTTAGAATGGACAAGTGCATGATCTTCATTGTAGGGTGTGTTTTATGTGCAATTTGTGCATTTTTAAAGTACCTGATGCAAATAAATTTTAACCCAATTTTTTTTCCGCTCTGGCTTTTTTTTGTCCCTTTCCTCTGCCATTATAATTGCATTTTTGTTGTGAAAACGTTTTTTTAGCATACAGCTATAAAAAAAATGTCACCATATTGCTTTAATCTTTCCTGATCTTCTGGGTTTTTTTTGTAAATTGATTGTGAGTGATTACACTGCAAGCTTTGCAGCTCCCACTTCAGACAGATACAGGACCCAACATTACAAAGGTGCAATTGGCGCCTAAATAAAAATTTTAGTTTCATACTAGGGGACTAATCCCTGTGACTATAAGTCCCTGGGATTTTCCCCTTGTGTGTGTACTGCAGTCACAGTACTACATGAATGTTCATTCAGAAATTTGCTGTGAAATTCGATCAACCGTGTGTGAGAAAGTTGTCACCATACTCTCTAAGGACATTCATTTGCATGGTACAGTATCCTCTATTGGCCAAGTACATGTAACAGCCTATTTAAGGATTCACAAGGCTAGCTTTCTGAGCATTTTGGTATATCCTCATAACTTGGTACAGTAAGTCTTGCACAATTTTATACCCTCCCACCTCCCCATCAGTGATGTAGCTCATCCTTCCTGTGGGGCCTCCAGCTGCTTATTGCCTAGCAAAAATTGTTTTCCAATAACTTAATCATGAATAGACAATAAGTGGCAGTTCCCAAGTGAAAATGGTTTACTATAATCAGGGTAGTTCCCTTCTTACTCCCAAAGAGCAATAGAGGTTATAATTATGATAATTATACCTACCAATTGGATCAATATGTGACACATGGTCAATGAAATCCCTCTTCCCAAGATAGGTTGTTATCTGAAAAAAAAATGTAGGAAGGTGCAGACAAATGGGCAACATTCAATTATGCAAATAAGTCTTAGAGCAATGGGGACCAACAGAGCTCAATATTGGACACTCCATAAAATACAGGAGCTTCATATTCTAAACCTCCAATAAACACCAATAAAATTCCTTACACAAGAAAATACACTCAGTATATTCAGTCTTTCGCCCTCCCCCCACACACACACAACAAGCAGAGGTTGATATCTTGCACCCAAAACATACCAAAGATAATTATCCTAAACTTAAAAAAAACATCAAATTCCATATGCAAGAAAATACACTCAGTTTATTTAGTCTTCCTGGACAACTGGACCAAAGAAAATACTGAAACTCAACATTCAAGCCCCAAAAATAAGTTGTGCCACAGTCCACCCTTTTTAGTGCCCTGACAAATGAAGCTTACAATATTATAGAGCGGATTTCACATGACTGTCAAGACTTGTTATGTAATTGCGATTGCTTTGCGTTCTCATTGGCTACTCATTTTTCTCAGCCAATCAAATTCTGTAGTAAATACAATTGTGTAATTACTTAGTAATTGGTTCAGCTTGCAATTGGCTAAGAAAAAAGCCATTTAGGAGCAAGTCATGATTTATCTCGATTCTGATTGGCTAGTTATTGCTCAATTGCAATTGTTTTCACGACAGTCATGTGAAAACCGCTCTATGACAGCTAATAATTATTCAAAATCATGAAATATGCAGTTCATAAGCTTTTAAACCTTCAATAGGACATCTTATGTACATTCTATACTGGCTTTTATACTATTATCCAAACATCATACCAGTCACTATATTGTGTTTTAGACATTAATATGAAATTCTGTAATAACAGGCTGGGGTAGATCCTCCCATTTGCCAACAGCTGAAAATTTTAATTTAAAAGTCTACAGCACAGAAATGGCAAAGGATGTAAATAAGCAAAAAAAAAAATCATTTATAATAAGTAAAGGACTAAAGAAACATTTTCCCAATGGCACAGGAATAAGGAGCAATTAGGGTTTTAAGAGGAACTTCTTTTTCAACACTGTATGTGACATGTCTGGTTTTCAGTAAAATACTACAGGGCACTTATAATTCTTTGTAAAAACAGTGATAAAATGTAAACTGGACCAGTCTGTTGTGGAACACACATTTGTCTAGACTTTTAATAGCCGAAGAACTGAAAGTAGACTACATAATAACTAAATCCAGCATAATGGTGCACACATAATAGTTTTCTAATCAGGGAGTTCAAATAATACTGTTACTTTGTCTTAATGAAACCACTATCTTTTAACACTGAAATAGAATGCATCTCATTTCTGTAGAAGTTATGAGAAAAATATAAGGAAGTGGTGTAACAAGAATACAAAGCACATGATTTTGAACTTAAAAAAAAAAATTATCCTGCACTCTTAAGATTCTAATTTACAAGACAAAACCTGTTTTTTTAAAAAGTGTTTTCTAAAACACACTAAGGGTGGTATTGTTGAATTGAAGTTGATAATTAATGACTGAAAAAAGCAAGAGCAATAAGGAAAGATAAAAATGAGGACACAGCATGAGTGCTGGGTGACAAATTTCACATCAATTTAAAATCAATAACAGCCCAGTGTTATTTAGGGACCGGTCATTATTTATGTGCGGGGGTGGGGGGAGAAATCATGGGGTGGGTCAGGTCGATTTTTTTGAAAGAAAGGGGGTGGGTCAAAAGAGAATTTCACGATGGTTGGGGGTGGGTCAATGCGTGTTTCAAAAGAATCACACTCACTACAATGCATTTGACAGTTCATAAGTTTATGCACTGCTGAAAATACAATATTAAACACAACAATAATATAACACAACTGTATGTCAGTGTACAATAGCAATACCACCTACAGTAATAGTTTTAAGCATGACAACTTCTCATTTAGGCTTCACAGTGTAGTTTTTGTTCAGCCCAGGCTTGCATTAGCTCCTTTCGGAGCATCAAAAAAGCTTTGATATCCACCTGACAATGCGATAAGTTTTGTACTGCTTTATATTAATAGAGAGGATAAC
The DNA here is from genome assembly GCA_033964015.1 of Scolanthus callimorphus. Lineage (NCBI taxonomy): Eukaryota > Metazoa > Cnidaria > Anthozoa > Actiniaria > Edwardsiidae > Scolanthus > Scolanthus callimorphus. Next base: position 21,379,105 of record CM066923.1, read on the forward strand.
TCTTGGATGCCTTTTTAAGTTCTGGAATTACACAATCTGAACTCAACAGAACTCAACAAAGACAATAAATTATTTCTAGTTTGAAGAGAAGTGCTGTTAAATCACTTGAACATTAATTTGCTCATTACTGTAAAGCTTAATATGAGGAATCCAGGACTATTTGCCATGGATAAACTTGACCTTATTGTGAATACTATTAAAAGGCTATTGGACACAAACTGAAAATCTAGGAATTTCCACTGTCCAACAGCCTCTTGATAGTATTCTCAATGAGGTCAAATGCATCCATGGCAAATAATCCTTGATTCCTTATAATGTGCAAATGCTCAACAGTACTACTCTTTAAACAAGAAAGATTGTCTTTGTTGAGTTCTTCCTCACTGAGGGAATGTTGGCTTGTAGAACTGATGTTGTAGCCTTCAGGGAAACAAAGATTTTCAATGGTCCACTCATCCAGGGTAATGTTCTTAACTGTTTTCAACACAGCTGCCTGGAGTCTTACTTGTTTCCTTTTTTTTGCCTTTGCTCTGTTTTCTTTTTGACTCCTCGTTCTCTTTTTTCCCTTAGTAGCAGAAAATCTGCTTAATGCCTGCACTGTGGGTGTTAAATTACTTTTGATATCTGTGACTGCTTTGCTTAGTTTTAGTTTTAAGCATGACAACTTCTCATTTAGGCTTTCACAGTATAGTTTTTGTTCTGCAGCCCAGGGCTTGCATTTGTTTCCTTTAGCATCAAAAAGACTCTGATATTCACCTGACAATTTTAAAAGTTTTGCACTGACATCTTCCTCAAGAGAGGACAACTCTTGGATGCCCCTATTGCAGGTATTTATGTCTTTTGGTGTAGGATGAATGTGTGGTTTTGTATATTGTCCAAAACATGCAGGATTCTTTTCAGATAGAAGATAGGAAACATTTTGTTCAAGCTTTTCAATTTCTCCCTTCAACTTCCATCTTTTCTCTCTCTCAACAAACAGATAAGACTCAAAAGAACTCTCACTCATATGTGACCTTGCTGCTTCATACATCTGTGACAGGATCTCATTATAATATTTTGTGCGTGGGTGTCTTGGATTGATGTAGAACCATTTTGACTTTTGATATGGTGCATCATCAGGAACTGCCTGCCGTGCAGAGCATGGTAGAACTGAGAGGAAAACATCAAAACATAATTAATTTTATATCAGCAACCCAAGAGGCTTGATTCAATTAATATTAACAAAACCATTTATTTTCACTAGAAAATAATGCTAAGTACAATCCTTGTCTTTTTTTTCTATTAACTTAATACAACAACTATAAAGTCTACGGGAAGTACTTATATAATTATACAAAGTACAAATGGAATGAAAGGTTTTAAGAAAGTTGTGTATTCGCTGAGCTATATTAAATCAAAAGGCACTATTAAATACATTTTAAAAATCATATTTCTACTCAAATTCTTAGGGTTAGAAATTTTTCTTACCACTTTGAACCAGTGCAGTCTTCTTTTGAGGTGCTTTTTGCTTGTCAATTCGCTCTTCTCGTAGGGTGTTTTTAAGTTCTTCGACTTTAAGCAAGAGCTTCTTGACATGTCCTTTTTTTGATATACCGAGATCTTCAAGGTCATTTGCATTAACTTCACTAATTGTCTCCAAATCATCATAACCTTCATCTCTAAACTTTTTTATATATTCTGAGAAACCGATTTCATTCAACCATTTGCTTACTACTTCCTCCATCGTGAAATCCAAAATGGCCGAAATGAACGAGCGAGACTGTGCTCTAACCACAGGGATTCCATATTGAAAAAGAGCGAAAAGCGAGGGCACTGGAGACTAGGTTGTCTGCTGACCAGACTTTTGGCTCAGATTCGTTCATTTTTGAAGCAATATGGCGGGAAATTTTAATTCCATGACTACAAACATATCAAGTGCAAATAATGATTTATACAGCAACTTTGATATAGAAGATAAAATACCCAAAGAAGCTGCTAGCACGTCGCTAACAAAGAAAGAGGTCAGGAAAGCAACCGATGTTACTTCACAGTATACAAGTGAAATTGAAAGCGGCTCAGGGGTGGAGATCAGGAGCTCTTTACAAGATTGTGATATAGATACCTTGTTAGTTCGACTGAATTATTTGCTTGATGAATCTAAAAAACGTAACACCTATATGAAGGAAAGAAAACTGAATGGATTGATAGAAATACACAAGCATCTTCTTCTTAAACCAGGAATTAGCAGCAGTGATGAGCTTCATGTTGGTTTTATGGATTTTGATATTGCGTTTGAGCTTTATTGTGCACACCAGGAACGCTTTGTGGACAAAAAGGAATTCAGAGACACTCTTCTTCACCCTGAATATGGATTATGTGTAAACCTTGTAAACTTTACACAAAAACATAAGAGGTACATTATTCTAAAATCGTGTGATGTCGATGTGCCATTATTACTGCTTTCTCAGCTTGATAAAAAAAACAGTAACACCAATGATGCACGCCTTCAGATAGACAAGGATAGTGTCAATTCATACTGAATACTATGAGCTCAGAATGGGACAAGAAATGCGCAAAAGCCTTATTGGCAGGCAACAAATCGAGAACAGAAATGGAACAGTTAGGAATACAACCTGATAATTTGACCAAAAGTGTCAAACATGTTGTAGATGTTGCAGAAGAGGTAGACCGAACACACATGGCAGCAAAAGATTGTGTTCTTTTACGGTTGCGAGAAAAGCAAATTAAACTGAGAGCCGAAATCGAAGAACACACATTTGTTATCAATAACAAAGCAGGGAAATGGCAAGATTATCATATTGAGGATTTGAAGGAAAAGATAGATGTCCTTAAGGAACAGATACCGGATACCCAGCAACAGATAGATTGCCTCCTCAAGCCAGATGAAGCAAATAAATATGTCAAACAAAAAGTCATGCAAAGAGTAAAACGAACAGCTTCAGAACTAGCTGATTTTCATAGAATCAAAAGAAGGAAACTTGGTTCTGGGGCCCCTAAAAAATTGGACTCGTCGGATGAGGAATTCATTGCTAAAGCCATCGAGGACAAAGCAACATATCATGGGAGACGACACACGCCAGTAATGTTCACCAATCGTCGTGTGAAAAAGAGAAACTTGAGAGAAATTGCCAACTACAAACTCTTACAAAAGGGAAAACAAATGATCAAGTCTGCTACTACAGCATGGAACAGATCTCGTCCTCGTAATCTCAGGAGCCATCAGGCAAAGAGGCATCTTGGAAAAGCCCTTTTTTGTACAAAGAAGCCACCAAAGGCAGAAGATCTGGACAACGAAAATACTCATCATCAACGAAGTCATTGTAAGAATGTGAGAGAGTTTTTATTTCCAAACAACTGCGACAGAAAATTCTCCTTCATGAAGTCTATGGATGATAAGGCCTACCTTCGACCAGGCACATCAGGTAAATATTTTGTATAGAAAAAATTGATTACTCTGAATCGAGTCTATGTTGATTCACATGGTAACTATTCATGGAAAATAGTTATCACTGCAATGTTTCAAATTGTAGACAATGCTTGATGCTGATCATGCGTATTTTCACCCTTCTTTGTGAATATAAGGATTTTTTTAAAGTTGTTAAAACCGGCATCTTTTTTTTTCTTGACAGGTTTTAGTGCAAATGCACATATCGTAATATTTTGCTTGTTTTCTTAATAGAGGGGTTCGAGAAGACCCGAAATGTCAAGATCCTCACACTTGCCGATGAAGGTGCGCGACAATTGCCAAAATATGACTGGCCGGAAAAATGGTCTACCAAACTCCTGCAACACATAGGATAATGACAAAGAAGGTCGAAACAATGAACGACGGATCAGAAAAACTGGTAACTGAGAATGATGATCATATTGTTATTGTGAGACCTAAAGCATATGTTCCTTCTTCCGGTACTACCTGGGCGAATGAAACGCACAGACTTAGATGTGAATATCCTGATGTACACGAAGTGCCACCCGAGGATCTATCAGTGAAATACTCGTCTCAATTTCGTCAGTTCTGTGCAGAAGTACATGGTGATGTTCATCTTCTAGCTGAAATGACCATGCAGGATGATCTAGAAAAGATGACAAATTCAAGTAGCTGTGTTCACCGCGACTATGAATGTAAAAGATTGACTCATTTTGTCAAGCGCATTGATATTCACTCTGTCGTCGTTGAAATAAAGAAGACGGAAATAAGCACTGTAGAAAATGAAAAAGTAGAGAGTATAAAACGTTCGTTAATTCCCCTAACGAATAACTGCAATAAGTTGATACAGCAGTTTGAAAGCAGCAAACGACCAGCCATCGAAGCATATAATGAACTGCAAGCACAAGCGCAAGAAATATTGGACTGCTTGAAGTCCCTACGATTGCCTCAAGTAAAGCCGCGTTGGGCTGAATTTACTGATGCCGGACCAGGTGTTGGAGTCAACAATATTGATGTCAAATTCAGAAGTGCTGAACTTGACAGGATCTATGATCGTGACTATCGTATCCGTGTACATCGCTCACGAGGAGACTCTGGGCAAAATGAAGCCGAGAGGACCAACTCTGCTATTGGGGACTCTGTAGTTGATGGTGCTACCCTCATTGGGAACACTTTAAACGTTTCCAAGACATGTCAGAGGATGCGATTGCGAATTTGACTCTTCAGGATTATGAAAAGCATGAAGAACAACGCATGGAAAAGAATGCCTGGAGAGTAACCAGCCAACTTGCTGAACGTATTGATGGTGCTCCTGTTCTGTCCGATTACATTCACGCAAGTGTTTCAGAACGTGCAGAAGACTCTTTCTTTTTCAATGGTGAATACCTTTCAGAGTACACGAAAAAATCAATTAACAGCAAAAATGAGGTGCCCGGATCAGCATATATCGGGAAAATCCTGGATTTCCATGAAAAGCATGTCGAGTCAGGGGAGCTTTATTCCGAATTTTTGAAAGGATCGTGCAACGAAAGAGATGGTTCATTGTGCAAACATTGCTGTGCAACAGATGGAACTGCGGAGATCAACTGGACTGGACCTGCAACTGAAAAAATACCCCGACCAATTCCAGATCGATCTGCACTTCCTGAATTTAAATATATGAGCGTTCATACTTCTTCCAATATTGATGAAAATGGCAAAGAGCGTATTCCTGATGATTGGCAGCCTCGTTCCAATATAAAGAAGCTCTTTGAGCAAGGGAAGTTGTCAAATGACGCTACTATCAAAGAATTTTCCTCCACGTTTATTGTAGATGAAAAACTGGTTAAGAACTATATCGAGCACTTATCAAATCTGCAAAGTGTCAATGAGATCCGGAAGCAAGAGAGAAGAAAGGAAAAGCAAGATCGAGCCTTAAAAGATGTACATGGCTATGACTGGAAAACACTTGTAGAAAAGGGAGAACTTCACACTCTGAAAGTCCCCGAGTTAGACAAATACATTGAACATAATAAGCTTTGCAGGAAAGGAAAGAAAATCGACAAGATCAAGCGAATCACAATGCACTACTATGAAATGGCAAAGGGATCTACGTTTCCTTCAACTATCTGTGTTAGTGAGGACAGCGGTAGCGATGAGAGTGACAGTGATAACGACCTTGTACTGTATGAAAGTGAAGAAAGCGACAGTGAATCAGACATTGAAGAATATCCCACTAGAGAAACACCAGAATGCACAACAAGAAGTGGGCCGTAGAGTGGGGCACTGGTCCACAAGATATTCTGATTTCATTCCGTGATATATAGAGGTATATATTTAAGGAGGCTGGGGGTGGGTCACTGCAAATATAAAGTTATATGGGGTGGGTTTAAGATTGAACTAATGAACTTAAAGGGGTGGGTCACGTGTTTTATTTAACGCTAAAACAAAAAAAATCCCCCCCACCCCCGCACATAAATAATGACCGGTCCCTTAGCAGCAAGATAAATTAGAAGGACCATATTTTTTTGCCTGTACAAACAAAGAGGCATTACTACAGGAAAGTAAATTTGTTAAATGTAATAATTATAAAAACTGAAGTGATATTTTTTCTAAAGTGCAGATAAAGATCTTAGGAGATACAAGAAAATATTGGTAAAAACAGATAAGAGTACAGCTGTTTTTTGAAGATAGAAAGAAATTTTAATTACTTATGTTTTCACCACAGTCCTGATGAGGCCCTTTTTTAATAACAATGCACAAGGGAGCGATCTAAGATCTCATTAGATCCATTAGGAAACCCTTGCAACAGGAAAGTCTTGTCTTGTTTTCTATACAATAGTGTACCAATTAACTTCATTATTTATTACCATTATTTATCAAAATGAGAATATTATAATAAAGGAATATAATAAGAATATAACAGGAATACAAAAGAATGTATTTATAGCTATTTTCAGCCACACAAATTAAATACACAAACATAGCATTGAACAGAGAAATGCTCAGTTACATTCCCAGTTTGAAGTTAATTGGTGTATAACAGAGATGTAAACATTCCCGCTTTTCGCGGTCAAGTACCCACTTTCTTTCCCTCATCTCCTGCTAAAATGTTCGTTTTTCTTCATACATTTAGTGTGTTTCTCCTGCTAAATTTGGCTTGAATTTGCAGTTTGACCAGAATCTCTTTACTGACTTGTTTGGTTGCATATGTTACAGGGTCCAAATATTACAGGGGGTATTACAAGGGCTCTTCAGAGCTGGAAATAATTTTTTTACTTGATTGGACATAAAAGAAATTAATGTCCATTAAAACTATTTCTTCTTGGTTTTCTCTACTGGAAAATTGGCCTGTCATCTGAAAATTGGTTGGACATTTAGCAAATTTTCACTGGCAGTAATTTCTAGCTCTGGCCTTGCTTACTACTGTTGATATTGAATAATATATTGAAGCAAAGCACATTTTTCACTATTGACTATCGATCACTTTTTCACATTGTGCAAAAAACAAGCATTTTTGCTTGTTTTCCTGGCTTTAAAAGTTGTGATTTGTTTAGGTTTGTGGTTAGTTTATGAGGTAAAATGTATTACTTTTTGGTATGAGGGGTTTGTTTGAGCCACTTGAACCTTCTTTCTTTACTATGGGCCTGATAGCTATCAACTCCCAGAGTTCAGAAATCTGGAGATGTTGTAAGAAATCCATTAAATATGAGAAATTCTTAATTCGTGAATTTTTCATAAGGTTTGTGACCATTGGGTGAACCCTATTTATTCATAAGGTTTGTGACCATTGGGTGAACCCTATATTGGTCACGTGCCATGTTTATAACTATGATAAAGACACTCATGTTTAATTAATGGGTGTCTAATGGGTATCGTAGTTATAGACATGGTACCCCGGATGAAGTGCCTATTTCAACACTTCAAAGCCAATATGGGTGTACAAGGGTGGACCCTTGCCAACCCAGGGTCAGAACTAGTGCTAGATATGCACTTCTATTTCCGTCCCTACACATTGGATGAATTTTTTTAGGATTTCGTGAAAACTGGTTATCAAAACCACAACCATAATCCATGTGAGATGCTTATTCTGAATCTGTGCATGTTTGGTTCTGTATCTGCGCATCCTTGGCGTCTACGTCACACTCTAATGGGTATCGTAGTTAAAGACATGGTACCCCGGATGAAGTGCCTATTTTGACACTTCAAAGCACATATGGGTGTACAAGGGTGGATCCCTTGCCAACCCAGGGTCGGAACTAGTGCTAGGTATGCACTTCTATTGCCGACCCTACGCATTGGATGAATTTTTTTAGGATTTCGTGAAAACTGGTTATCAAACCACAACCATAATCACGTGCCATACTCTGTGGGTGTTGAAATTTTTTCATGACTACATTTTATCTTGTTTGAGAAAATTGTTTGAATAAATTCTTTACAGTTTCTTAGTCTTTGGATAAAAAAAATGTGTCAAACTCTGTTGAATTAGATTACTAGTTCCTTAGTTGACTTCATGTCTGCATACACTATTTATAGCACCTAGTCCTTCCTACTTGTAAAATTTATTTCGTATTGACTAATTCAAGTTATAAATTTCCGCATCTTGTAATATAAATTTCAGAAGTGATTTATAAAACTTGATGCATGTTGTGTTTTATCGGGTGATATATTAAACACTCGGTTTTATCGGTTAATATAAACACTCCAGCTCGTTTTATAAATACCACTTAAGCAATAAAACTATTTTCCATGTGTCTCTGTTCTCTCTACAATCACAAGGGGGAGAACTGATAAAAAATTTTGAAAGTCACAAACCGTAGACGAGTGACTTTCAAGTTTTTATCTGTTCGACCAACATTCCCTGAGGCTTTGTTCTCTCTTACAAACACAGCTCTCAACCAATCAGCACGCGACATTCTTGGGTGTTATTTTATAATGTCCAATAACATTATGCAGTAAACATAATATGGACTAAAGCATATTTTTTAACCATGAGACAAAACTTGAGACTGCCTCGATACAGGGGAGTTGACAGCTATAAGTTTGTGAGTGGTTTTCATCCATTTCAGTTTACATGATCATCAGTTTCATCACAAAAAAATAATATGGTTACATGTACAGTTTAACAGATTTGGTATTGCCAGATTGGCCCATATTGTTGTTGTAATTACTAAATTGCTAAGGCTATTGTTTTGACAATAAAATCTTACATAAAAAAAAATTCAGCAATGCCAGTACCAAGAATCAGATAGGAGTTTTCTCCAGGTTTGTCATTTTTACTGTCTAATAAAGACTCCCTATCAGATAAAGTAGGAAGTGCAATAAACTCACAGATACTGTTGGTGATACAATCAGCTCTAAAAAGCCAACAGCTGATGCACTTAGTTGTTTGTGCTGGGTGCCATAGAATATTAACTTCAAGCCATAGGACATTAGCTACACACCTTATAATAAACAGCTCCCATTAATGTAGAACTTAGAATAACGTACAGACACCTAAATTAATGTCTCTTGTGATTGGAGGGCTCAGCCCACGGCATCTACAGCCTGCAAAGGTGGCTGAGCACCTTCACGAATCTAATAGCAGGCATATATTATCATGGCAGACTGCCCTAAATTTTGAAAAAAAAGGTGTCAAAGGACACTACTTCATGAGGAAGCAGGTTCCACAGTTGTACAGGGTAAAAAAGTCCCAAGTAATTGCCAAAAGTAGTACGTACTTGTACATTGGTTTGAGATTGCAAACTGAGATACCAAGCTCAGACCTTCAAAATATAGGACATTGGGTTTACCTATGCTTTGGGACACAAAATGCATTTGCACTGTAAATCTCTACAAACCTAGTATTTTTATTAAAACCGAGGAAGTTTGGAGCCAATCAAGAAGAGCAGGAGATTAGGCTGAAATGCAGGAGAGCTTCAATCTCTGAATCAGAAACAGATTTGTATTGTTTGCTGTTGAAACTGAAATAGAATTATTGTAGAAAGCTTGAAATTACCATATAGAAGAAATTCCAATATTTTGTTTTTACTAAATTCAATGAGATGCTGGTTTAAAACAAATATTGTACATGGCTGTCATGATGATAATCTACCAGGGCTGTAGCTAGCGGAGGGGCAGAGGGGTCTGTTGCCTCCCCCCCCCCCCACCAGCGAAGCAAATTTTTAGTGTCAACATGTGGGGGAAAACCTGCTTGCCCCCCCCCCCCCCCCCCCCCCCCCCAACAACAAAGGATGACCAAGGCTAGGAGTTACCTTTAAAGGCTGTGATTGATTGGGATGCAATCAGGAAAATAGAAACGGTTTCTATTTTCCTGATCACGTCCATCCCAGAAATGCTGATATTGCCAACAATTCCTGCTATGCATTTTCGGAACGGAAATGTGTGGTTACAGAAAATACCCCCCCCCCCCATGGGAGGGTGTTGAAAAGTGCCCCCCTCACCCCACCCCACCCCTCAGGAATTTCCAAAGGAAATTACAGTATTTTAATGGAAGAAATGAGGTTTGACATTGACAGTTGAGTTTAATGCTTGCATCAATTTATACATTAGACATCATCTTTCACAATGCAAACAAATTCCATAATGTGACTATGTAAGGTTGCTACTTACAACGTCATGCTAATGCTAATTTTGTTGCAACTGGTATGAGGTGCATAACTACGGGTATTCTCTCCATTTAAAAGTTAGACCTCAACATTTTATTATCATTTTAAAGCTTGATAAGATTGGATGTTTTTAAACTTGGGCTTTCTGTGGATTGAGCTTAATGCTTGAGCTCCACACTATAAAAGGTACTTTGCTGGATAACAGTACAGTACTGGCAGACAATATTATATCAACAATTATTCCCAGCTATGTGCAAGCCAGAAAATTAATCAAATTTAAACTAGCGCACAAGGTGAATATTTCATTTGCATGTCAATAATCCTAGACAGTAAACTATGCTGAACCTAGTAGAATGCATGAAGCAATATTTGCATGAATTTGAAAAATTAATTTCAGACACGATCAACACACTGTTAGACATCCTTAGGCATCAATAATCTTGATAGCTTTTGTGTCGCCTCATTTAATTTGAAAATTGGTCTGGTGCAAATGGAATATCATATAAAAAAGGAAAGTGTGATGCTCTAATATTCTGAGACATGCAAGAAAATCTTGATGAAAAAAATGATAGACATTTTCATGACAGGTATCTCATATGGCAATATGAAATTGTCACTTTCCATCATTCATTTATTTCTAGAAAATGAAACTGCGAAATATTATGTTCAGCTTATTATTAATGGGCATGTGAAACAAATTGCTTTGTTCCGTTGATTCCCCAAAAATGAAATTGAACATTATAATTAAATCCTGATACCAAGTGTTCAAAACCTGTCTTTGTTGCATCTAGGAATTTCTATTGTTGGTATAATCTATGATACCATAATTTATTTAATGCTGCAGAAATTCTTACTTTTGCAGCCAATGTTCTCAAGTATGGTAATTCTCCAGTGTTACTCAAATCGATGATGTTTATCACAGAATACCATAAACAGAAAGTAAAACGCACAGGGTGGAAATTTAAGCATTAGATGCTCATTTGAATGATGGTTTGTTTAGCATTGAAGGTGTTAGAAAATAAATGAACACTGATACTGTACTGATAATCAAGGACCGCTTTTCAAGATGGAAGAATATGTCCAGTTCTTAATTGATTAAAAAAAACGAGAAAGAAAGCCATCTCAAAACTACTATCAAGCCAACACATGCACTTTTTTTGGAGTAGGAAACTCACCGCATTAATGTAATACAGTTATTGTACATGTACTTCAGTCAAAAGAGAATTGGAATGCTTAAAGTTTTAGCAAGGAATTATCGTAATAAAGCTGTTTAGCAGGGCGCAGTAGGACTTTGAATGTGTAAACCTCTGGATCGAATCAAACATCACGGGAGTGAGGAAGACATAACAGTGTAAAGCGAAGAAAAAAGCTTCGATTCAAAGAACGCAGGTGTTTCAAAAACCAAACACCCATCACAGAGGTTATAAATCGAAAAACGGGTTATTACTCTAGTGATAGCAGAAAGACAAGTTAAAGAGTAATCAAGCAACCTTGGAGGAAATTACCAGTAAGGTTCTTGTAGGATGGCCGACGCCAACACCCGCGTAGCTTGCAAAATCTAAAATTGCCTGATTGCCAGCGACGGCGTTTAATGTTTAGGTCTGTTCGCTTACCTTTCCACTCGGCGAAGTTTTCTTGAACACCCTGAAAAAGCAACACGAAATAGTCACTAGGGGCCCCCTACATAATTTATCCTAGTATTCAAGACGTGTTGTCTTGTGCCAGCCCGTGTTGACAAACAAAGACGAGTGCAAATTTCTCGCGTATCAGATCGAGTGAGGAAAGGCTGCCATGTTGTTTAGAACAACACACTGATCACTACTTAACTCCGCCAAAAAAACATAGGAACAAACGGGCTGCAAGCTCTCTACCATGAACCTTACCGGGTACCAGTTCGTTTGGCTGCCTCCTCTGCCGTATTTTCTTTGTTATCCATAGTGGGGTCTAGATAGAGGCAGTCTTTTGCATAAAATAAGCTGCCTTCTTGGAGTTTGCCTCTAACTTGGCAACCTTTTACACAAAACTTAACTCGTATACGCGAACTTTCCAAGTGTTCTGTCGACCTTCCAAGCTGTGATACTCTATATACAGACAATACCTAAAGCAGTATTGATATTTGTCTATAGATTCCGTCTCATTTCTCTAAAAGATCGCAATTCTTCGATCTGATTCAATGCAGCAAACTTGCCCTTGTGGCTCAGTTAATGACTGCACATGCGCAATAAGAAGCCCAGTCGATGTTTACTATGCGTGACGTCACAGCACATACGGACCGATTAAAATAATGCTTTGCTCGCAGGTGCACAAATAGAAGTCCCTTTAAAAAAAACATATTTAGGAAATGGCCATTGCCTCAAAAAGGCTGAGAAGTCGAATAAATCAACTTAATTTTGTTACTAGCACTTTTGAGTTTTGACTCATAAAATAAGTTGGCGCTTCTAGTGACGGTGGGCCGCCTCAAGTCTCTTCTCCGGTTCCACTACGTACTAAAACCTTAGCGTCTTTAAATCCCTCTTATCAAAATGAGCCTCTGTGTTTCTAGGATTCTATGATCTTAATTTCCAGCACTTTGCATATGATTGACGATCATTCTATTTGTAGTATCAACCGATAGCTAGCTCCCTACTTATACAACTCCGTGATATAATTAAATTGGCGAACCGGGGTATAAAAAAAATTAAGACCGGGCGCCTGATAAGCCAAACCCACACAGCTATGGCGAGTCCCATAAATAGAATAAATTTACTCAAGTAGTAGAATATGTGCAAAATCGTAAATACAGCGCATGAATACATCGCACTCTAGATGAGACCATCTGCGAAGTCGACGTCGCGCGAAGTTTCAATTTGAATACTATGAATAATAATACAAGTCCTTTTCACGTGATAACTTATTGGTGTTGTTGTTTTTAGCTAATAACATCGAAAAAAGAGACGAGCACACTTAATTTTCTGAGCGCTAATTTGTTAATACGCTCACTAAATCGACGAAAAACGCCTAGCTTTGACAAATATACGGAAGTTTGACTCAGCTAAAATGCGTTCCGAAATTGAGTAATTTTTCGTGTCCTGTCGTTTCAGCCTCGGCTCGGATTGAATTTTATTCGACGTGTGCGCTCCATAAAACAATCGCCTGAGTTGCTTTTATTCATTTCTCTCTTAATATACACATTATTCATTAGTGCAATGGCCTTAATGGCTATAGTCTATAAGGCACGTGTTACGGTTTTATATAAAGAAACACCTGGCAGAAATCGGAAAATAAAAAAATTTGCGAAGCTGAAACTAAGCATGCAAGGTCGCACATATTTTTATTATGACTTTTTAAAGTTCAATTGCACTGTTTTTTTGCACAGGCTATTAAGATTGTCGCATATGGTGCACATATCAATGTCAACCTGATCAAAACCGTCGTTTTTGAAACACTCACGCCCAAAATTAAATTTCGAAGTATTTACCTTATTTGGAAGTGATGGTAGATCCCCTTCTGATAAGAATTTCGGCGACATTTGCCAGAAAAACACCTGAATTTTGAGCGAGAACTTCCAGGCATTTTAGCGACTAGATATTTCAAAGCATCCTCCATGTTGGATCTAGCCTAGCAGCCAGGCCTGATCTATTTTGAGCATCCACAGGGAACCCGCGCGGCTCGCCCCAGCCCCCTTATACTGGTATTTTGCAAAAACAACGGCTTATTTTTGACTATATGTTTGCTGCATGTACCAACATGGAAGTTTATAACGGTTAGTTTATATGAAATCATAATTTTATTAGTGAATTTTAGGATTTCTGCAAAATCTGCAGTATGCTTTTACGGTCGTGAAATACAGAATCATTGATCGCAAATACATTTGGTTTGTTTACCACGGCCGCGTTGCATGACGGTTGACAGGATCTTTGTAAGAGCGTTTCCTTGCTCCTTTCTCGCCTGAAAGTACCACTGGATTTATAGTTTATATAGCGAAATCCTCAAATAAGCTACAAAAATGATAAATATAAATAGCACATGCATATTCTTTTGAAGCCCGCTATCAGTGTCAGAGTATCAGACTACTACATGTAGTGTCCAAATTGATTATGGACTAGAGTTGTGCCCTTTTCACAATATTTTTCAGAGAATTTTTCGTGATCTTAGACACCTATACTAGTTATTTTTTTCTGTTGCAGTGTGTTGAAGTTGGAGCCCAAATAATTATAAACAATCACAAATTATACTGAACTGAAAAATACATGTAAAGCCGCAAGTAAGAACCTAGCATTTAAGAACCTCTGTTAGGCTAAACTTTCCCTGTTATACACCCTTTCACGCCGGGCCTATAAGGATCAAAAATCGCCGGGTTTGTTCTAACTTTGTGAGTTTTAATCCAATCACTACCATATTTCACATGTAGTACTCATGAAATTAACAAACATAGTTTGGGAAAATGACGTCATCAATCTTACACCCAAATTTCAAATCGATCATATGAAATTTTTATGACTTGGATATGAAAGAGCTCATTGAGATAGCCACAAAGCCGAAAAGATTTTTGAACAATCTCATTCCCTTGAGAAGTTATGAAATTTTAAGTTTGCAATGTCCGCCATTTTGTTTTGGTCAGTGGCCGTGGAAATACAAACTTAAAATATCCATAACTTCTTAACGGGATGAGATATTTTAAAATCTTTTCGGTTTTGTGGCTATCTCAATGCGTTCTTTCATACCCGATTCTCAAAAATTTCATATGATCGATTTGAAATTTTGGTTTAAGATTGATGACGTCATTTTTCCGCCAAAACGTTAATTTGAAAATTCTAAAATGACAGTGTTTGTTAATTTCATGATTACTATTTACATGTGAAATTTAGAAGTTATTGGATTAAAACTCACAAAGTTACAACAAACCCCGGCGATTTTTGATCCTTATAGGCCCGGCGTGTTTATACAAGAACCTGTTTAGCCAGTATAACTTGTATAACAAGTTATACTGGCTAAAAACATTTTGTTTCAGACCGCGTATAACATTACTTAAATATCTTTTATTTCATTTTACTTTTTATAAATATATATTGTAGTTTCTATTAAATTATCGATTGTTTTATTATACTATATTGTTTTATTATACTAGTTTATTTTGTTGTTGTTTTCTCTTTTTAAATGTTACGCGCATTTGATCATATATACATGCAAATTTGCGCGCTACAAATTCTAAATTATTATTATTAGTAAAATTTGTAATAGGTTCTTAATTTTCCAAAATAGGAAAAATAACTTGCAACTGATCCAGGAATCTAAATCACAAAAATTCATGAATTGGAACATATCTTTATATCAGTACGAACAATGCTTTACAATTTATATACAGATGTAAGCCCATGATGTCCAGGGCTGTTCAGTACAGTAATTCAATTAACTTTCAAAAATAAAGAGAAATGTAATATATGGCAACTTTGCAGAAGTCATGACATTACTATTAGTGCTATACAAATTAAGAAAAAAAATATTAAGATCCTTAATAGCCTCAATTTGCACTAAGCACCATTTATATTAGAACCTGTTTAGGCTAACTTGGGAAAAGTGTAGGTTTCTTACTCTTGTTGTTTTACAGTAGTGGATTGGGATAGATCGGCGCTAACAGTTTCAATGTCAAAATATTGCGAAAAACATGGGAGGCACTTGTATAAGGTTGTTTAGGAGAAAATTGTCTCATTTCGTTATGTAAGGCGCGTGATTCAGACCAAAGGGGACCGCCGAACGTAAGGCTGGAGCCAAGAACGTCGTGAAAACTGCCAATCAGCCAATCAGAACGATTTGTGTTGCCCGCGGGGGGTAGGGGGGTCCCATATTTTTGTCGGGGATGATCGTCGGAAATTTCCAGTTTCACCCCTAAAAGATACCAACATGGCGTGGCTCAAATAAGTTGTTACCCTAAAAGCCCTAAAAGATACCCTAAAAGATGAGGCCTTATTTGCCAAGTAGGCGAGAAGGACACAGGAACAGGTAAAAGATACCCATCAGGAAATGTCCGTGTTTCACTAAAATGCTGCCTTTAATGTTGTCTAATTTATCGTCTTCTCATCGAGTAATCTCTCTTTCTTGCACGGTTTTTAGAAACACCATCATGAGACAAAACAATTTGGACACATATTTCGGCCCTAAAAGATACCAATCTCCCTAAAATTTATTGAAGATCACGATCACCCCTGAATGAGACCAAACCCCCGTGATCTGTTGGGAAAGCATTTACTGACAATAATCTGCTGGGAAAATTTTTTGAAGGAAAAATTGTGTGTGGCGATAGTTTCTGTATTTCCACGTTGCTGGGAAACAATGCTATCTTTCTTCCTTTTTTCCGTGGCTATTTTCATCAAATGACGGTCGACAATCCCGATTTTAATCTCCTGGCTGGCAACAATGTTGCTGGCTGGGAAAAAAATAGAGCTGAGGTTCTACCGGGAAAGTGTCACTAAAGGTGACTCCTGGGAAAAAGGAATAAGAAAAATTTCCCAGCAACTTTTAAAACTCATTTTTACTGAACAGAAACACCAGCAAACGCCGACAATCCCCGATTTTAATCTCCTGGCTGGCAACAATGTTGCTGGCTGGGAAAAAAATAGAGCTGAGGTTCTGCCGGGAAAGTATCACTAAAGGTGCCTCCTGGGAAAAATGAATAGGAAAAATTTCCCAGCAACTTTTAAAACTCATTTTTACTGAACAGAAACACCAGCAAACGCCAACATGAGCCATTTAAACACATTAAAGGAGGGGGTGCTCGGTGTGCCCTCAACTCTAGCTGAGCCTAGGAATTTTCGTTTTGACGGCAAACAACCGTGAGGTAAGATTAGCTAACAGGAAGACCATTCATCTGAACTTTCATTAATTTCAAATTCGTTAGATTGGTTTTCTTGGTTTTTAAAGCTCAGAATATTCCACATAATATTAACAGAAAAATTAACCTATGAAACCTTCATATTTTAGAAGAAGTGTCCATGAATTGCACATTCTTCAAAGACGGCCAAGTCCACAGTCACTAAACTGGAAATAATCAAAATCATCCATTCACTCAGGCTGCCTCGTGGAGATGAAATATAGAGATCAGTAAATGGAAAACATGACTGAAGGAAACATGACTTCAAGAGACTTTGATGGGAACAAGTTACAGTTAATTTCACAAAACATTGTCCAGAGATTTTCCGAAGTTCGTTCGGAACTTTCACATCGAACTTCCCAACTCATTGTGAACTTCCCAACGAACGTCCCAACTTCAAGACAAACTTTAGAACTTTAGACTAAAGTTCGCAGGTATTTATCACTTTTATAAAAAAATATATTCACTGTTTCATGCTGAGATAAAAATACTTTTTGTGAAAATTCATCTCGATTTAGCTGATTTAGAGAGCCTTCGATCTGGAGCTCCAAAGTTCATCTTGAAATTGGGAAGTTCGTTTGGAAGTTCACAACGAAGTTGGGAAGTTCGATGTGGAATTCGCAAGTTCTGAACAAACTTCGGAAAATCTCTGGCCAATGTTTTGTGAAATCAACTATGGTAAATGATTTACACTAGAGACTCATGGAAGTTTCTCATTAATACACTGCACTGGAAATCTACTTTACTTACTACGTGACTTATCCCCCGCCATCTACTAGATGATGAGTCAATTATACCGGTAAACTATTTGTATGTTCCCCAAGAGCCTCTGGTGTCCCTTCTGGGGTCTTTTGGTAAGCAAGATCTCAGAGGAAGCATGTTATGTATAGGAACCTCTACAAATTGACTACAATGGTCATTGCTTAGGACTCCATGCTGTCCAATTATGAAAAATATTAAATTCAAAAATTCCTCGGAAACCCAAAATTGGATTCCGCCGTTAATTATATAAAGCATTCAGACTTGTCCAATTTAAGAGCGCGCACATTACCAAACTGTCCAATTTGAGCGCGCACAATCCAATTTAGGAGAAATTGAACATTTGTGAAAAATAAAATAACCCACGCACTGGTAATATTGAAATTTGAGGTGGATTTAATGATATAATTTCCTGAAACTCCCCATATGCATGTGAATATCTTTATGCGCTATATGTGATGACATCTCTTGCATTCAAGTCAGATTTCTTATATTCATATAAAGCTCCTTTCGCCCTTCTGATAAAGTATACAGTAATTTAAATAAAAAGTAATTTTCGCTGGGGAGTGTCATAGTGTCATCTCTAAGCCAGGGCCAAACCAATGATCAAAATTTGATCCAAGTCTTTGAACATTTGAACAGAGTTTGTACCTCTCGTTCCTCCACGTCACATCGCCTTCTAAATGTTGAATGGAACTAGTTTAACATGGCGCGTTCAACGTGGTTTGTCACCAGCATAAAGCCTGCTTTTCACTAGTGAAATAAGCGGAGACGAAGAAGTAAGAGCTTACGTTTGTGTGAAAATCGGCGTGACAGTTTAAGCGACGCAAGCGTAAGAGGAGACATTAGAAAAGGGTAACCTTCCGTGTTGCTTTCTTCACGCTTACGTCTCCTTCTCCGTCTCCGTTTTCACATGAATACAGGCGTCCTTACGCCTTCGTCTCCACTTCCTTCACTAGTGAAAAGCCAACTTAAGTTGTGCTTAAGCTGTGAGATTCCCGTCCCGATCTGGTTTGAGTACGTTGCACTGCCGCCTTTACTGTAAGGATTTCTCGTGCCTCTCAGATTATTTTTCCTCCCTCAGCAAAACCATCAACCCCACATTCTACAGTTCGAACTTGCCTGTTGGCCAACCTCTCTTCATTAATTATTTGTATTATTAAAAATATACATACGTAGAAGCTTTCTCGCTGTATCTTCGCAGCGGTTTCTTTGGGTTCTTCTGGTCGGTGTTAACCGCCGGCATCTTTCTAGAAGGGTACACGCGCACATGGAGTCAAGTTAGTATCCACAGATTACGCCGTCTACGATCCCACAAATTGAAAGACGGGGATTTCTCTCTTTTAGGAGTTTACAATGCTCAGTTATTTCAGAATAATGTGGTCAAGCCTTCAAGCTGTAGCGCTGAAGTAAGGGCTTATTTTGACGATGTTGCTAAAACTAGCAACAGAGCAGTCGAGTGATGAAAACTGGAGTTGTCGTTCCCGTCAACCTTTGGCGGGCGCATTCATTATTTCGTGATAGACAAAGTAAAGCGAAGTTAGCAAACTATTTAGTCACGTCCACTGAAATAGAGCACCTTAAAATGAGTAAGATGGGATACAAAGTCGCCGTACTTCCAGGTTTTGAAAGAAATAGTTTGAAAACTGGCGAATAATCGATATATGAAGCATGATATTTTCGTACGGCTTCTACGAGAACTAAACCTTTTCAAGCTTGGGGTTTGGTAAAAATTGAAGAATATTCATTCTTAAAAAATAAAACTCAGGCTGAAATGAATGAAGAGCATTTTATTTAATATCATTCTGTCTTGCTTGCCTTTCTAGGTTTCAACAAAAAAACTGTACTAAAAAATTGGAGTATGAATTTGCAAGCTTCGTGCTATTGTTTTGAGATGAATTTATCTTCGTTTGGAAAGTCATTCAGCAACAAGTCAACATGAAGTAATGTCCTCCCTTTATGTCTGCACTTCTAAGAGTATTTGAGGCTCAAATTCCTGAGAAATTCTGAACATTTGGTTTGTGTAAACTTTACAAACTAATGTGAACGTTCGTATAACAAAGGGTGCGAGCTGGTAGAGTGCTTTTTGACGTAAAATGGTTCGGTATAATACGGCCATGCCTTCGCTAGATGTAAAGCTATCATCCTCAACTTGACGGTTTAACTTTGGGGCACTTCGTCCAGCGAAAATGATTTCCAGTAAACGCGTAAATCTTACTGTTCGGTCTCATTCAATACGATCACTTTACAGAAATATATTTAGGTATACTCTAGCGATGATACTGACTAAGTTATTTCTGTATAAGAAAGGATTTCTTGGAATTAATTTGAGTTCTGTTACCTCTGGCTTACACCTGACGCTCCTTCGCCATTATCAGCGTCATGGCGCATCATCTTCGTGTTCGTCCTAACTTGTGTTTAGCACTGTCGGTCGTATTGAAATCGGCTGAGCAACAGGACGTTATATAGTGAACTTCTCTTTCGCTTGTTTTTTTATATTATAACTTGACCTGGAGATGAAAAGGTCGCACAGCTTTCAAATATTGTGCGTAGGGGACATGCCCGACAAGATACTGTCGGCAGGCAGATCTGTATTACTAACAGAAATATGCGTTATAACAGAGAAGTGCGCCAATGATATCTGGGAAAAGGAGCCAGTATGCGGCCAGCGAACAACGTAAGATGAAAAGCATAAAACTGATTGCTTTAAAAGCTGATGATATTTGGTCTTGCCTCATAGTGTCGATGCAGTTTATTGAAGAAAGAAGGAAAAAAAACCCGAACCGACTGATATTCTGCAGGATAGCTAGAAGTGCAGCAAAAATTTTCTTGTCTTTGATTTCTGAGGATATCAAATTCGCTATGTTTTTATGCGTATATTATAGGTGTAAAGCTATGTTCCATTGAATGAAAAGCTTGAATTCGCTTTGTTATTTTATTTGCTCGGGTATTTGAAATGTCAACGAGCGGTTAGCGAACTATAGCAAACATAAGGCTCAGGTACATTACAGTCTGGTGCAAAACTACTTTGGGCAGAAGGCATATTTCTCTAGCTACAATAGCTTGCCACGCGCAAGATTTTACACATGCCCTGCATGATAGAGATTCGTGACTTTTTCTTGTATTTAATTTATGTATGTGTTATTTATTTTGCTTCGCCGATAATCGATCAGCTAGTTTATCCTTTTGTAAGCGTTTAATTTGTAAGAGCGAAAAGTTGTAGACACATACGGAAGAAGAAGAAACATGGAAGAAGAAAGATGCTTTCGATCAATGCATGTGCGCTTTTCGTGGTGACAATAAATGACAATAAATG
Source organism: Scolanthus callimorphus (assembly GCA_033964015.1). Taxonomy (NCBI): domain Eukaryota; kingdom Metazoa; phylum Cnidaria; class Anthozoa; order Actiniaria; family Edwardsiidae; genus Scolanthus; species Scolanthus callimorphus. The sequence continues at coordinate 21,400,038 of CM066923.1, forward strand.
TATCTATTCAGCAATTATTTTAGCCTATAGATTAACAAATGTTGGAAGATTCTAAATCCACTCACCTAGTTAAACTCCTACCATGCGATGCCAAGTCCTTTATAACATGATTTGAATTCGTGCATTTAGCTATGTTAGACGGTTAGTGTTACTTAGTGTTACAATTCCCATTGAGGTGACGTCACCGGGAGAACGTTCAGTCAAAACAACCAAGCTTGCCGAGTTGTATCATGATGTGTGCGAAGAACGAAAACAAATAAAAAATCACCGACAATAAATAAGAAATGACTCCAAAAACTATGGAAATCCGCCGTGCTCTCCCGCTTAGACCATTGCCTAATATAAAAGACTTGACCGCTCACAAGGAAATAGAGTACCGGAATTTTTAAAAAGTGGCTGATTAAAAGATCTATGAATAGCCGGTTTTTCACGGTGTGAACTATTGGGCCGATTGTCGGCCCTAATCGACTATCTGGTTTGCTCGAAGGAAAAGCGCGCCAGATACCGACAAAATTTGTTTCAATGCCACTCATCACAGCGCACAAATCAGGGTCATGAGATCGCAAGGAGCTCGCCCGCGACGATGGAACGAATTTTACATAGCAGTATTTTGCAATGCTTCAAGCTTTAAACGAAAGGTTCGTAACGTATTTGCTATTAGAACGTATTTTGGACCGTATTTTCATGTACATAGTCATGTACATAGGCAGCAAAAGCATCGTGGCAAATGGTGTTTTGTTTCAGTTTAGTATCTAGTGGCCCGTGCGTTCTAATCGATTCGACAATCTATCCTTGTTTTTGTTCCACCTACTTGCGTCACCAAAGTATAGTTTAAGAACTGTTTTGCTTTAGACGAGCTCGCATTGGCCATAATACAATTTACGGCTCCGTTTGGGCGTAACAGTTTCTCGAATTTCTTCTCAGGTGTATTCTGCTTGTATTCTCTGAACGAGTGCCAAGTAATGTTTTCCTTTTTGCCGCATCATGCACGTACAACAAAGTAGCAACAGATTGCTCCCTGACCAAGTGTTGTAGGTTAACTGGTCGTTAGGCTCTGCCTGTAACCTGGTATAAACCTCAGCTAGAGTACAATCATGCTTAAAATACTGAAAATACCGGTAAAATAGATTTGCATCCTAGTAAGCTATCTGGCGTGCACTGCAGGATCCTCGCCCTCCCCTTTCAATGTTGATGTAAATTAGAAGAATGTGTTTTCATGCTTGCGATCTGACGATTGAAAATATCGGTACCACAATTGAGTGGGGTTGGGACACAAAGGAATTCCTGCAAAAACCCGTCCATGGGAAGTTAAAGCTGAATAATGGGACGTGTTCGGATTTCCCAAGGAGCTATCCATATGAGCCTTGGGAAATTCAGCTTTCCCCATGGATTGGTTTCTGCAGAATTCCCTTCCGGAAGAGGGTGGCAAGAATCGAGGACGGACAAAAAATATATCGTCTCTTAAAGATGCCGGTCCAAACCTATTTGGCAAAGATTGTCGCGCTCTATGGGTAACAGGAAGTTGCCCAACAAAAATCCATTCTTGGGGCCAGTGCACTAAAACCAATGCTCTAGCTATGTTGGTCACTGGCTACCTACCCGAACAAAAGAGAGTTTAGCATGAGTTAATACACCTAAATTGTCCACCGGAGCAGCATTCTCACAAATCAACAAAAAAAGTGGAATAAATGTTTTGCAACAGGTCTTTGTGTTTTGTCTGTCAGATTTATCAAAAAGATCAGTAAGATCGACCGACTAGTTGCCAGCGTAATTGTTGGCATGTCGCATAAAAACAAAAACACGAATTATTGTGTACACAAACCCCTTTAAAGATCATAATCAAGCTTTCGTTTTTCGGCCGGGAGCTGCTGAGGTGACCTCGAAGTCAAGTGTAGCTAAGTGTGTGTATCGTATAATGTATCTCCTGCAAAAAACAATTCTTCCACTTCTTGGTTACTTTTTAGAGTGATATTCCATTTTAAATACGTCTAAACGGTTAGCCTGCATGCAGGCATTTGAGCGTAGTCGAGAAACCAGATTTGCTTCGCGTGTCAGACAAAACGTCACAAATCCAAGATGGCGGCCTCGCGAAAGCAAACTCGGTAACATTTGAACATTTTAAATATTTGACATCAAGACAAGAGGGAAAATATGATGATAATGATGATGCAAATAACTTCTGAAAATTAATTCTCCTTCTTGCTTCGAAAGCCTCATCATATTTATCAGACAGATTGGAGATCTGGCTACTAGGGAAATGGATAATGATTGTACGGCAAATGTTTGATGGGTGTTTCATATGTTTTATTAAAAGTGTACATACGTAAAGCCTATGTAACGTATCCAAGACTTTCACTAATTTCTCTACATACATATCCTTTTCGTAGCCTACGTAGCAAGGTTTTTTGCCGTGTTTTTTGTTTTTGTTTTTCCAAGGAAAAAAACCCAGAGATTCAGGATTCAGTTGCCTTTGCTCGCCGCATTTTCACGCGGCCAAAAACTCGTTCGTCGAACTTCTGCTTTCTCCTGGTTCCCTGTGTCTGTGTCTCCCTGCAAACACCAGGGGACGCTTGCTCCGCTTGCTATAGGAGCCTGTATTCACATCTTAGAAGATTATACAGATTGTGACTGCTGTAGTCGGAAGTCGGATATTTCCGTTCCAAAAGAAATCCCCGCCCGAGAGTTGTTTGATAGGCGGAAATTCTGATCAACTTTTGTCAAAACATTCACGAGCAGTCACGTTAGTAAAATCAGTAAAAACAGGATGGTATCTGAGCTCATGTCAGTTTGCTCTGTCTTGTATATATCGCCGTGTTTTCACCCGGAAACTATTGCTAGATACATTGTAGTTAATTCTCACAAGATATCGGTCCATGGGCCAGGAATGTAACTGCCTTCCCTGCTTCAAAACGCAGATCAAGACAGAAGTGGCTTCCTTACACAAAATTCACAACAACCTCACTTTGTTTTTGTGAAGTCTTTACAAACGTTTACAAGAATGTCGTCAGAGTCACGAATGATTCTCAATTCAACAGCCCATTCACACCATATCTCCAATCTCCACTTTTGATAGAAAATAAAACGAGTTCAGCGAATTCTCCAAGGTTGAGTTTAGAAAAATTGCTCTTAAATTGAGTAAATGAGAAGGCTATAAACATGCTTTTGCGTAGATCGCTAGGGTAAATGGACGCTTTCTTCCTCCATGTTCCTCGCGCACAAACTTGATCGACTAGCTCACGCGATTTTCTGGTACATACGCGAAAAGAGAAATGACATTTATGTGCAGCAGAGGCTACAATAACAAAACAAGGTAAAGGTACATGCAGTGGTTATAAGTAGCCTTTGCTCGCAGGAAAGTAAAGTAGCACGGCTGGCATATTAACCATGACGTCCAATGTGCTTGAAAGCTGGCATCGGATGAGCAGAGGCGGCAAAATTCATAAATTGCTGTGGAGCGGGACAAGAACAAGATAGTGACAATGTACGGAAAGAAAAGGATACCACAGGCTTACCATCCTGTAGTAGTGGCTATGTTTTGACTTGCAACTCGTCACGCCGCGTTCGTGTTGTATCTCATAATCATGGTTCTCAGAATTCTCTCACTTAAATCTAGGATGAATGTCAGATAAACTCTTATTATGCTGGTTTTGATGCCCCAGTCGAAAGGATCGAAATGTTAGGGATTTATGGCACAAAACATCTAAAAGTGTCATAAATCCCTAATATTTCGATCCACTGAGACATCAGAGAAGACAATAGAGACAGAAGCAACTACGTCATTTGTTTGTTTATCCGAATACTTCCGACGTCCCAGTGATTCCGATAAGTGTAGTGCACGCGAGAGACGTCATGAGACTCGACCTAACGGTTTAGTTACATCCTTGACCGAGAAGACGCGAAGGTCTAACCATTTGCAGATGCTAGAGAGCAAAAAGTAATGTGCTGGTCTGGCCGGGACTCAGTTCTCGAACCTCCCTCTTCACAAACTGAGCTATCCAGCGGGCTGTCAACACTGTCGTTCACGAGAACTTCAGCCTGGTGTACTTTGAAAGAACATTGAGTACGATCCAGGCCCGGGTCATACGCCGATCTTATCGATCGTGAATTGTTTCCTGATGCAGGAAACTCTATTGTCTAAGTTTTATAAGCATAGGCTGGTATGGCATGATTTTACATAGAAATTACATAGAAAATCGGTAAAATATAAAACTTAATTGACGTAAATAAAAAATAAAAAGGGGCACGGGGTAGAAAAACTATAATAGGAAATGATCTCAACAAAAGGCTCTATTAAAAAGGTGGGGATTTAATTTTACTTTAAAAGCATTAAGGTTTATAATTGTCCTTAGGTTCCAGTGGAAGATGGTTCCGCAGCTTGGGCGCCGCTATTGAAAAGGCTCTGTCGCCATAGCTGACAGAGAATGATCGGGGGGTAACTAGCTTGACCTTAGTGGCAGACCGCAGTGATCGTCTTGTGACGTACGATTTTATAAGATCAGAGAGATAAGCGGGTGCGGAGCCAGTTATTATTTTGAAAAAAAGTAGAAGGACTTTGAATTCCGTTCTTTAGACAATAGGGAGCCAATGCTGCTCACGCAGGACAGATGTAATGTGCACTCTTTGAGCTTGGTACGTGTGACAAGTCGTGCTGCTGCGTTTTGAAGGCGCTGGAGTTTTCCAAGTTCAGTTTTGTGTAGTCCAAAGAGGAGAGAGTTGCAATTGATGGGCGTTTTTTTTTTTCGTCCAACTATGCACGATGCATCTTGGGGGAGAAGCTCTTCAGAACAATGGTTCCTGTGACGCATGAAGAAGACATGGAAAGTAGAACAAAGACAGGTCTTCTTCATGGTCTTTGTTCTACTTTCTATGTCTTCTTCATGCGTCACAGGAACCATTGTTCACCTCACATGAGGCAGAACGCATAGTTGAACGAAAAAAAAATGCCAATCGGAAGTATCCAAAAATCAATAAAATATTGGCGCGCGCAAAACACACTTTTCTTTCGTTACTGTTCCCTTGGATAATGGATCTTCTTGATGAAATGTGGTTGATTTCTGCCTTGAGTGGCACTAATGGATTACAGCAAGAGTATCTTAGGGAATAGTTTGTTAATCGATCCGACGATCCGTCACACAATGTCTTAGAGATACAAATAACAAACTAGCATTTCCGGCCCCTAAAACCAATTACCTGGGCGGAAGCCCAATCTAAAATGGCGGACGTAAAACTGAGGGGGGTGGTCCATCTCTAAACCAATGCCTCTGAGGGATCCAAGCAATCTACATTTTGATACCTTTGATCATTCTCAATCATTTTCACCAATGTTGGTCTCTATGGCAACAAATGCATGACTTCTGACCTTAAATTTAATTTCTAGGAAAATGGCCTCTGCATTCAATGGGGATAAGAAGTGAAATCGTTCCCCAGAGTGCATTATAGTGAAACCTTTGGAATGATCTAAAACCGGAATTGCGAAATGCAAAATCTCTGGCTGTTTTCAAATCTTTACTTAATAAGTCGAGTCAAGCTTAACAATCAGTACTAAACATTTTATAATGGAAACCAGATGTCTTGTATCAGCAGAACAGCTGATGTAAACCCGTGTCTAAATAAAGTTATACAATACAATACTCGACGCATACCCTCCAGGCAAGGCGAACTACTTGAAATGAGGCAAGGTGTCCGAAAACACTATTTCCTGGGGACGCAAGTTCCATAACCTTATACCTCCAGAAAAATGAGTAACTGTAACCTAATAACTGCTGGTAACGAGATTGGTGACTTCTCTAGCTGTTCTAGTCATTCTGGCTAGTATTAGCAGTTCTGACTAGAACTAGGAAAATTGAAATGAGACATGAGATTGCTGGGACAAATTTGTAGAAGAGGACGGACTGTGGGAAAATCACAGATGGCAGGTTAGAATGTACAAATAAAGTTTCCTCGGGCCGTTTGATGAGAAATTGTTATTCGTAAGGCGTTCAAATTTGTGTTTTTTCAAAATGTAAACCTATAAATTAGTGAACTTTGACCGTTTGAAATTGAAAGCTTTCTTCTGATTGGTCAATTCCACCACGCCACAGAATGGTCGATTGACATCTCATTGAAATTTATCAGACGCAACCTCGTTCCCAGGGTCGTCTGGGTAATTTTCAAGATGGCGGGTCACTCGGAAGAAGACCCTGGCAAAAGCTGAGGCCTTTCCACAGGGAGACCGCCTAAGAAAAGCAGTTATTTAAAATCCGATGTGGCGGGCGGACAGCCGGAAAGAGAAGGCGGAAATCGGGGCTAGAATTAATAATATTGGCTTGTCTTAATGATCTGCGTCATCTTCCCGGCTGCCTCCGCCAGCGATATCGGATTTTAGCTGTTTTTTTCCCTAGGCGGTTTCCCTGTGGAAAGGCCTCAGCCTTTGCCAGGGTCTTCTCTTCCGAGTGACCCGCCATCTTGAAAATTACCCAGAAGACCGTGGGGACGAGGTTGTCAGACGCTGAGGGAAGAAGAGGAGGGACTGGTCTCCAGGCTCGTACCCAGTGTTTCTTCAAGGCGCGCGGCGATTCACGCCTACCCTTGCAAAAGTAACGCAAAACTAGTGACAGTTAGTAACGTAAGTAACGATTGGGTACTGATCTCTTTGTCACATAATCAGACTGCCGCTTACGGCTGCTTCACACACGAACGCAAACGCAAGGACATCAAACTCAAACATTTCCCTTACGTGTGGTTTTTTTTACTAGACTGCAAGCGCAGACGCAAACACAGACGATGCAAGCGCAGACGCAACCGCAAGAGGCGCAAACACAGACGATGCAAGCGCAAGAAAATCGAGACGTTCCGCTTGTGCTTGCGTCTTTTAAGTACCAAATGAAATATGATGAAATTTATACGCAAGCGCAGACGCAAGTGCAGACGCAACCGCAAGAGGCGCAAGGGGGGGGGGACATCAAACTCAAACATTTCCCTTACGTGTGGTTTTTATACTAGACTGTAAGCGCAGACGCAAACACAGACGACGCAAGCGCAAGAAAATCGAGACGTTCCGCTTGTGCTTGCGTCTTTTAAGTACCAAATGAAATATGATGAAATTTATACGCAAGCGCAGACGCAAGTGCAGAAGCAAGTGCAGACGCAAGCGCAGACGCAAGTGCAGACGCAAGTGCAGACGCAAGCGCAGACGCAAGCGCAGACGCCAGCTCAGACGCAAGCGCAGACGCAAGGATATCAAACTCATACATTACCCTTACGAGTAGTTTTCACTGCATAACGCATACGCAAACACAGACGCGACGCAAGCGCAAGAAAATGGAGACGTTACGCTTGTGCTTGCGTCTTTTAAAGGCCATGTTACAGGAGGCAATTTTTCTTGCAACTCGCAACGCAATAATGACGAATCAAAAATCATTGCGAGTTGCCGCGGGATGTTACACGGTCGCAATATTCTTTGCAACCTGTAATGCGTCCGCATGGAAAATTATAAATTACAGCGGCACTATCAAAATCAAGCGCGCGGATTGGCTCATTCAGGGAACCATTGCGTGATAAATTGCCAAGACATGTTACTCGTAGCAACTTGTCTCGCAACGTTGCGAAAACTAGAGCTTGGTTCTACATTTTCTGCAACTCGCAACGCAACAAACATTGCATTGCAGGGTGATGTAACACGTGTGCTTCTCGCTGCAACTCGCAACGCAACAAATATTGCGTTGCGAGTTGCAAGAAAAATTACCTTGTGTAACATGGCCTTAAGTACCAAATGAAATATGATGAAATTTATACGCAAGCGCAAGGGGCGCAAGGATATCAAACTCATACATTACCCTTACGAGTGGTTCCCACTGCAAGCGCAGACGCAAACACAGAGACGACGCAAGCGCAAGAAAATCGAGACGTTCCGCTTGTGCTTGCGTCTTTTAAGTACCAAATGAAATATGATGAAATTTATACGCAAGCGCAGACGCAAGCGCAGACGCAAGTACAGACGCAAGCAGACGCAAGCGCAGACGCAAGCGCAGAAGCAAGTTCAGGACGCAAGCGCAGACGCAAACGCAAGGAGCGCAAGGATATCAAACTCATACATTACCCTTACGAGTGGTTTCCACTGCATAACGCAGACGCAAACACAGACGCGACACAAGCGCAAGAAAATCGAGACGTTACGCTTGTGCTTGCGTCTTTTAAGTACCCAATGAAATATGATGAAATTTATACGCAAGCGCAGACGCAAGCGCAGACGCAAGTACAGACGCAAGCAGACGCAAGCGCAGAAGCAAGTTCAGGACGCAAGCGCAGACGCAAGCGCAAGGGGCGCAAGGATATCAAACTCATACATTACCCTTACGAGTGGTTCCCACTGCAAGCGCAGACGCAAACACAGAGGCGACGCAAGCGCAAGAAAATCGAGACGTTCCACTTGTGCTTGCGTCTTTTAAGTACCAAATGAAATATGATCAAATATGAAATTATTGCCAATATGGCCAAGAAACGGAAATCAGTGAATATCCTCGGATATTCTGAGTTTCAGGAGAGCGCGTGCATTTTTGTTGTTGTAATTGTTGTTGTTGTCTTAGCGCGTGGAATTGGATATCGTCATTAATATTATGGAGACCGCTCTCATATGATATGAAATATGACACTAAAAATCGTTGATTTCATACGTGGAACGACGTATACGTATCAAGCAGATAATCACGGTGTTTCTTCCATACCGAATTTCCGCTTTTACGTCTTTGGCCAACGCGTAGCTACTTGAAGAAACTTGAGTTGTATGCTTTTGATAGTAATGGTTTGTCATTGTTTAAATCATACTTAAGTGTGAGGTCCCAGAAGCAAGTGTTTTGTTAATGGTGCACTTTCAAGTCCAAGGGACATCCAGGTTGGTCAATCAATTTTGGGACCTTTGCTATTTCTGATATTTATAAATGATCTTCCAAACTGTTTGAGCCATTCAAAAGGTCTGTATGTGGATGATACAAGTGTTACTAGGTTGCAGGGTAGCCATATCACGGTCATTGGGAATTTAATGAATGAGGATCAGGTTGATAGTTTTTCGACGTATGCCCTAGGCCTTCTTACTATTTAAGCAATAAAAGTACTTTCCGCGTGCTCTCTGCTTTCTTACAAACACGAGGGGGATGTTGGGAGAACTGATCAAAACTTGAAAGACACGAGCCGAAGGCGAGTGTCTTTCAAGTTTTATCAGTTCGACCAACATTCCCCTCGTGTTTGTAAGAAACCAGAGAGCACGCAGAAAGTATTTTTATTGCTTTTAGAAAATAACATACACACGCGCGACAGCGTTGCGTGACAATCGTGTTTCTCAGGTCTCTTACAAACACGCTTTTTAACCAATCAGAATGCGCACATTCACAATACAACATAGGTGTTATTTTCTAAAATTTCTTACTGTTTGTTGTGTACGCTTACATGCACGCGTGTGTGTCGCATTACTGCTGTTTTTATAATTCTCCGAGCTCTGCACGGAGTAATGATTAAATTGTGTACTCACTGAGCATTCTTTGAATCAAACATCTATGTAACCCGGTAGCTTTTGCTAAACATCTGAGTGATGTTAAGTGCTTGCAAAGTGTTAGTTGCGATCGAAGGAAGTCGTGAAAACACGGTTTAAAGGCCCGTTTACACTTGTAATTTTTGCTGTAATTTTTGTCGCGCGAGTCGCGGCGATTTTTCTCGCACGTACGTGTCAACTCAAAATCACTAATGTAAACTAAGTGCAACTCGGCGCGATCTGCCGCGATTTTTGTCGCGTGATGTCGCGGAGATTTCAAACATGTTCGAAACTCTTTGCAACTTGATGCGATCAGAAAAGAGAGCACAGAAATCGCACCGGATTTGCCTTAAAATCAAATGTAAACAAACAGCCATGTCGTTTCGGGATCTTCCTTAAAATCAAATGTAAACAAACAGCCATGTCGTTTCGGGATCCCTTTGGGAAGCCTTGACTTGAGGTATGTAATGATAGAAGGGAAAACCAGAACAGAAACGCAAAGTATGCCAAAGTTCCGGACCTTTATTTCGCGGCCCTTCTTCAGTGAAAATTGCAATAAGATTTCATAGAATTATGAAAACCACAGTAAGCCAAATAATCCATATCAAGAAAAATGTGTCGTTTTTCACTAGTGAATGTGGGCCAGTGGGCTTCCTGTGGTTTCTTGAATATCCTGTTTCCAGGCTCTCCACCGTGAAAAACATCATTTCTCGACACCGCGGCAAAACGCATTTGCCATGCGCTAAAGATTCGCTTCCTGTGAAATGAAAACTAAAGAAATAATCATACATAACAAAGATATCTCGTGCTCTCTTGGAAATTTGGAAAACGTAAGCTCCGAGACACAAAACGTAAGGCCAAATATTGCAGAGCAACTAGAATGTGACCATATCTTTCTCTGAACTTTTGCATCTCGCAATTTAAAGCTTGCACCCAAGGCGAAAATTTTGGGTATATGCTTCATCGCTGAATGTCACAATAGTCGCCTTATTTGAATATGAATGGTCCTTTTGTTTGATTATGCCTCGTTCTATTAGAAGACGACTATATGGCATTCAGCGATGAAGTAGATACCAAATTTTGGTTTAAAGTCAAAATTTATCGTTCGCTGTTGTTATGTAGATTTTTTCAATTGTCTTCATTTCACAGGCCAGTGAATCTTTAGCGCATGTGAACTGCGTTTTGCCGCGGTGTCTCATTTTTCGAATATCTGTTAGTTCTGGTGCATTTTGCAACCTTCTAAGTCAATAGAAAAAGCAAAAACGTTTAGGATTACAATATATTCTTGTAGATATTTCCATATATGGAAGTAGAGAAAAGCGACACGTTTTACAATGAATTTTCTTTATATTCAATAAATGTACCAACCAAAATTGTACATATTTGCCAAAGGTTGACATATTAAATATCATTCGTGCGAATTGTAAATGTTTGCTACGCCATTGTTTGAGTTCCTCGCCCGGCCCCCTCTTAAAAGAGGCGTGGCTCCTTTTGATTTACGATTACTCTTTCTATGCATTTTGGCGAGATAACATATATAATAAGAATTGCATGGGAATGCGAAACAAAGATTCGCAGATTTACAGAGGTAAACTTACTTGAAAAGCATAACTTCTTGATTTCTTCTGAGTATTAGAGGAAATCAAGAAGTATTTTATCTTCATTTTTACAAGTGAGGCGGTGACCTACCGGAGGTTTTCTGACATTCCCTTTGACGATGATTAATTACAAGTTTTGAGTCCTTTTGCCCTGAAAGAGAGATAAGAAACAGTACCTTCAGATATGAAACTATAATAACAACTCTCAACATAAACAGTAAGTTTACCGCAGGAGGACGTGTAGCTTTATCACGGCATAATTTTACTCTTCAGTTCGTTGGGGACGTTGTGGTTCGTTGTGTACGTCTATGCGCAGTCGAAATACCTGAATACTTGATTGAGTTCAAGGGGAAAAAATGAAAGAAAACTTTAATAACACAGTGTACCCACAACGCAAAGGTCAGTTTGGAGAATAAAAAAGCCCTGTGATTTTTTCTTTTTTTTTTACGCCATTAGCTGTGACTTGAGAGGACGCATGTGAAAGAGTATAAGAGTGTAATAATAATTGCATGTGTTCGAGCAGGGGTTTGATCAATGGGAAGAAAGTGGGTCAGGCGACATTGTAAGATAGATTCCGAAATCCACTCAATGATCGAAATCCACTCAATGATCGAGGTGAAAATTCTACACGATTTATTCTTCTCGTTTTAGGTCAGAATTACTTTTACGAAGGGCACCGAATGGAAACTTTAGGCAAAGGAAAATTTCATAATTCGTGTCGCAGGGGGGAGAAGGCGGATGACAAGGTCTGTTTGAAGAATAATGACCGGCACAGAATGTGGTGAAATTTGAATTTCGATTTATTAGTTTTAGGTGAAAATGGCCGTTTTCACACTAGAGACGGAAGTCGTCCAGACGACTAGGGCAATGATTTTTGGTGCGTCTCTTACTTCGTCAGTTGCTTCGTCTTGTGTGAATACGGGCAGGAGGCGGAGAAATTCGTCTGGACGTTTTATTCGTCTCTTGTCCGTATAGCAGGGAGACGCACTAAAAATCATTGCCCGTAGTCGTCTGGACGAATTACGTCTCTCTCTAGTGTCTAAAACGACCAACCACTTACGAAGGGAAACGGAAGCCTTTAATCCTTATGCTTACGCTTACGTCGTAGTGAAAACCAATAGTTAGTTTGATCCTTGTGCTTACGCTTTGCCCTGCTTATGTCGCTAGTGAAAACCAACCCATAGTGTTTTATCTTTTATCTGTCACTTCTCAAGCACCGTATCATATGTAACTATTTTTAAAAAAATGTGACCGTTATGCGACCGTCCTATGTAAATATCTAAATTCACCAACCGAAGAACATCCGTAATGGACGATCGAAGTTTAGAATTTTTAGAGCTGTTTGACCTTTCATCATATACATATATGAGTAAGGGGTTACATATATGATATGTAACCCCACTCGTGACTGTAAACTGCACTGTAAAACGTAACTTCATTACTGCAGTCCACATCTTAGAGATCAGACATCTCGCCATTTTTGTAATAAAGCGCTTACATGGAATTAAGCGCTATATAAACACATTTATTTTTATTGCATTTTTCGAAAACGATACTTATTAATCGTTGAATGCTGATCAGTAAATTCAAATGCAGAGTTTGGTAATGAAACTTGCATGTCCCCATGCGATGCAGTTTGATTTGACTTTGGATTTTTTGTTGCGCGCGCGCCGTTTACATACTCATACCCAGAGTTCTTTGCGAGCATAGCACGATGACGTCATGTTGTGCCTCGTTTTGAAAAGGCCCGCGCGAAGGTGACATTTGGCGCGAGGCGAAGAAGAGGATCGCGAGCAAAAACATCTTGCAAAACCGATCCAAAATCATGCCTTACCACTCAAGAATCACGCATTTTATCGACTCAGATGATGAGTTAGACGATGAAGTGTGTTTTGGATCGTATAGAGGCGATGTAGTGGGAATACGCTACTACAGAGGGACTGTTAACAACGGAGAAATGGTCTCGCTGAATCGAGAGCCGCACAACCCGTACGACTGCAATGCGGTCAGAGTGAATAATGTTTATGGCGTACAAGTTGGACATATCAAACGACAATTGGCAAAAGCTTTAGCTGATGTCATGGATAATAGATTGGTTCGGTTGGAAGGGTAGGTTTTGAGGTGTTTTATCCTGTTTTGATAGAGTATGTATGTTTATGTTGCTTGCCTTGAGTTACAATTCTTATGTGGAATTGAAAGTGTGAAATTTCTTGGGGCATATTAAATTACTCTACCAGCTTCAACATAGTGTAAACTTACCGCGGTTACATAAAAATGGACCCTTTCTCCTTGTTTCAAGGCAAGAGTAGCGTATTCCTTACACGATTAAGAAGTTTCCCAGAGTAGAGCAGAATTTGAATGACAAAATCATTGCGGCGCGGGATTGAAAACAAATCATCTGTGAAATCAGTGATCAGCCAAGCGTAACATTGCCATGCGCAGAAAAAAATAGATCCGCAACAGTTTGTCAGCCCTATGAATTCCGCTCCAGTCCTGGAGAATAATTTCAGTTAATCGCTGAAATTTGTCTATTCATCTGTTTATATTTCTCAGTATTCGTCTGCAAAGAATCATCGTGATTGACAGGCAGATTCTTGGAATCTGCCGTGTAATGTTCTTTTTATTATATGGATTAGAATTAACATAGCTGCAAAATATTAAAATTTGAACAACTCACTTGGTAAAGTCGAAAGTGTTTATTTGTGAAATGCTCCCTCAATCTTTCTGATTCCCAGTGTCGTTAAGAACTAATTTCCCTTTTTGTGTTGCTGTAGCTTTCTCTGCCATAGTTGAAATAAGGTTTTTCTCTTTAGAACTAGAACAAAACTTAGTTTTGTGGCTTAAAACTCGTGTGACCGAGCGAGCGAGATTTCACTGCAGACGAAGTCAGGAAAACAACACTGCAAACGTGCACATCCGGGACATTCGGTACATAACTTTTTCATATTTTCACTAGTGAAGATATGGAAAATACGAGTGTTTTAGTTTCCGGTAAAACACTGGCATCCATATAATAATAATATCTATTAAACAGGATGTAAATTTTCCAGGGTCAAAAACAAGAGCTGGTCAGTGGACAAGTCCGTCCAAAATTGACCAGTCAAATCTTTGTCTGCCCAGACAATTTGACTGGCATCATTTATCACGATTCTTCATCTCTTGTGGGTATATGGCCTGTCAGAAATGTGACTGAGCTTAAAACGATTCGGGGGGTTTCCATGTCCACCATCCTTCCAGCCGTTATTTTTAGACTTGATTTCCGGTTGGATGGGTCAAGTAAAAATCACCCCTGATCTCAACAGAAATGAAGCCCACAAATTGGAGAGGTCTATGCAGTGCTGTCAGAACAAGCCGGCGACCGCCAGAGCTCTGCTGGCTAGTTTACGCTATTTTACATTTCACTGCTGGCTGCTTTTCATCGGATCCCAGACAAAAGCATAATTGAGTCACTGAATTTAGCCAAACTAGACCGGCTACTTTTTAAAATAACCTCCTGCTTAAAAACATTCTCACAGCACTGTCTGTGGCAATTCTTGGTTGTCCATTCACTCATTACACAATGCAAAGTGTGCATAAAGAAAAATCACCATTGTAGGGCTCTCTGGCTATTGACACCAAATTGCCCTGATAGCTGCCTTGTATTTGTTATCCTGTTAAATAATGTATATGCTTTATTCCATATTTGCTAGGGTTGTGCCATTTGGACAGAATAACATGTTCCACATGCCATGCGACATTGCATTCTGGGGAAAACCAGAGCATGAACAGCTTGTCCTGCAAAAGATGCGGCAGCATGGTTTTACATTGAGGTCAACACGAAAGCCTCTTCCTCCTGTTGAGGGTAGTGGTACCATGTCATCCCAGCCATCAGGATATGGACCTTACACTGGGTACTCAGCACCAGCGGCAGCTAAAATTACACAGAAGAGGGTTGGTTTCTTATTAAATGTTATAGCAAACATTTTTTCTGTGTATCTATGGCAGACTCTACAGGGTCTGGCATTAACTTTTTCTTTTAGAAGCGATTGGTGACAAAGTGTAAATTCTGGTTGCCAAACCTTTTGTTGCCAAACTATAATTTTGGTCACCAATCTTCAGCTACAGTACGGTAGCCCATGTTACAATTGTTCCTAAATTTTGCCTGCAAGTTATTAAGAGAATTTTGTGAAGTCCATGCTGAAGAAAGCTACTGTAGTTAGGTCACCATGGCGACTGTTGTATGTTTAAGTTCCTGGTTGTAAAAGTCCCAAATCTGGTTTCCAGTTGGCAATGGTTGCAATGTCATTATTTATGAACTTCTTTGTCTCCGCATTGGATTGGAATGCTGTCCAGCTTTGCCTGTTTGTGCGAAAGGGTTGCTTTCTATGAATTCCGGGGCGTCCTCAACAAGAGAAAGGTGGGAGGGGGGATTGGTTTGTACAGATAGGTGGTAGTACTGTTAAGCGAGAGACAAGTACATCCTTGTAAATCCAGTCACCTTCATAAAAAAAATCTGAATGGCCTGATATTGTGTGGGCATTATGTAGGAAGAGGCATCTTTTCACATAATCTATTCCCTTTGTGCTTTCAACAGATGCAAAGTGAGCTTGACAAGATGTTTGATCAAATGGAAGCTGTCAAAGATAAGATGGTTCTGCGAGATGCATGTGAGGTATGTATGTCAGGGCTCGTATGCCTCTTGCAAATCCTGGAATATCCTGGATTTTCATTTCCTTCCTTGAAAGTCCTGGGGGTCGTTTCTTGAAACGCCCGAAAACTTTTTGAGCACGATAAATTACCCGAAAAGCGTGCAGATGACGAATTTTGCGTTTCTCAAAACTCCCGAGTTTTTCGCGCCCGATAAAATTGCGTCAATTTTCGCCCCTTGATAAGGGGAGAAGCCCTTCTCGCCTTAACTTTTTCGGGTTTTCGAAAATCCTCAGAATAGGGAAGAAAAATAACAAAATTAACTAAGATTTTTCACTCCTTTGCAACTTTATTTATCCCTCTAGTACTTGCGAAGTTGAATTTCCCCGAAAGTGCATGTTTCTTCTCGTAAAACAGCCATTTATGAAGGTGTCTTGCTTTGTTTCCAGAATTTATTTCTTTGTCACGAAATGGTTTCCCGGTAACTCCCCCCAGTTGCTTTTACCGCCATCCCGATAAAATACACCAATCAGGTGCAAGCATCTCGCTTCTTGACCAATCAAATTCATTCACTTGACATCTCGCCTGTCAAATTTGACGAGGAGCTGTCAAACTTTTTTTGACATGTTGTAAACAAAGTACCAATGCATCTACAAGAATTTGGAGCAAGATGCTTGCTTTTTCGGAGATTTTATCTAATTTCTTGGCATTTATTGATGGAAATACCAACATGGCGATACACTTTGTCCCCTGACAGCAACGAATCGATAAGTTTCCTATGTTTTAATTGTTTATTTATGCAGAGTATTCACAAAGTTTGGAAATTATAATTTTGATTTCGGGTTCCCGATAATTATTGGGTTTTTTTTGGAGTTTCGAGAAACACTTCTCGTGACTCCTAAATCTCGCCCGAAAAACCACCCGAAAATATCGGCCGATTTCGAGAAACGACCCCCTGGAATGTTGAGGAAAATCCTGGAAAACTCCTGGAAAAATTGTTCTCCTGTGGTGGAATGAGTCAGCTTTGTGAATATGATTTTTGCTGCACATTGTGACATCAGCCCTCTTATTCTTATCATACTTTTTTTTTCTTTATAAATGATTATTTTATTATATTTTAAACATATATGTAACCGGCGAAAACGCGCGATGACTCCCGGAATCTCGGGAAGCGCCGTCGATCCACGCGGTCAAGAAAATAGAACTAAAAAGCGAAATGAAAGGTTTCGCCTCTAACATAAGGACGCGCCTAAAACTTAAACTGAAATTAAAACATAAAACTTATCAGGATCCGTGAGCGAAGGCAACGTGAGAACAAATGATGGATGCAAGGAGTGGACTTATAAGAGATTTATTACGGAACTTACGAACATATTACAAAACTGTTACGATACATGTGAAATTCTATAAGGCGAAACTCGATAAACAATTCTAACCAAAAACTACTAAAAGCCGTCAAAACTCTCACGAAACTCTAGCGAAATACCAAAAACTCTTCTGTAAACTATTATGTCACAATTCCAAAACGACTTTAAACATTCTTACTCAGAAACACTTGTTGCGTACAAAATCTTGTTCGAAAACTCTACACGAATACTTGAAATCCTAAAGCTGATCTATCTTTCCGAAAATACTTACAACGGAGAACAGAGAACAGCTTACACTCAAGACTTTAGCCGGCCGGGGGCAAAGCCCCGACTCTTGTTGACTGTCTCTGTTTTGCGACTTCTCAGCTTTGCTCTTCTTCAATCTCTCTCTCTATTAACCTAAATCTGCGTATTTATACCAGCTATCACTAACGAGCTTGTAATAGAAATTAATTAAACAAAACTTAAAAACGCGTTCCGTCCTTGCTAAATTTCCGGTCAACAACAAAGGAACTATTTACCTACTTAGCGGCAATTTGCGCAATTAGGAAATTAGCGGCAACCATTACACAGCAGACTGCGCACACAACGGAAGAAGATAACAACGCCTACTTCTCCCTTGTGCTGATACAAAAAAGTAATAATTCTAAAGTCCTCTTTCTGAGTTTTGCGAACTTAAAATCACTGAAAAGTGATCTGGTCACATTCCCCACCTCTTTTGTTCGACTCGTCCTCGAGCGAACTAAACAATATATGAGTCAAAGTCCAGCTATAAAGGAAACTAAAATGTCAAGTCCTTGTTTATCTAACTCCCGCATCATATAGCATCATACCATCGGTACAGTTCTTTGTTTGATGTCGTGTAACTCCTCGACACTTTTACCCTCACCACGATTTTTCCCA
The DNA here is from genome assembly GCA_033964015.1 of Scolanthus callimorphus. Lineage (NCBI taxonomy): Eukaryota > Metazoa > Cnidaria > Anthozoa > Actiniaria > Edwardsiidae > Scolanthus > Scolanthus callimorphus. Next base: position 21,418,034 of record CM066923.1, read on the forward strand.
CTCTTGATCCAATGCCTTCTTTACTCCTTTCTTGGCTTGCGACGAAATTGTTCATCAATAAAGTGCGGCCTTGTCCGCCAGTGGTTCCGTTTAGAACACCACAAACTCTTACTGGAACGCACGCCACAATGCCATTCCTTTCCTCGCAGTCCTCTTGATACTCGATCACGCCATCCATTTGGAAAACCTTTAAACGTCAAGTCCTTTTGTGAATCATATTTGCGACAGCAGCTCGGTCCTGGACGTCTCTTAGCACACATTCTCCTAGTGGCTACTTTAGGAATTCACCGGGCCCTGGCGAATCCTAGAACACTATATAGTTAGACCCCTGCTAACTACCAAATACCACAGCTAGACTCCTGCTAACCATGCAACGCCAGCTCTCTCCCGCCGTCTTGAAACAACCAGTGGAATAGGTACTTCTCCCAGGGAAATCTTGCCGTCGGCAGAGGTGCTACAACTACGAGACCTCGTGTGAGTGACTCGCCATTTTAACCCCAATGGACGAGTGCTATCTCCGTAGACCCTCTCACAGCCATCATTCCGTACTTCTTCCACTCAAGTCGCTTGTATCGCCATCAGGAACATGAAGGTGGCGTTTGCCATCGCTTTTCTTGGTCCCGATCATACAAGGGTGTCCCCAAACTTTAGAGCTGTAATCTGTCCAGATTCTCCGACTGTTGTCTGTCTCGTTTGAGCTTCACGTATTATTCCTGTCTTGGTCCGGTTGGTCGTGCATTATTGGTCACACGAATCAGCGTGTCTTGTCGTGCCTTTCATGTTAAGCGTGTGTTCTCTCCCGTTGTAAGAAACCTAACCTACATGGAAATCTAAATCCTAATAAAAACCTAAGCCACAAAAACACTTGCACCCCACTCCTGGTACCAAAATGTAACCGGCGAAAACGCGCGACTACTCCCGGAATCTCGGGAAGCGCCGTCGATCCACGCGGTCAAGAAAATAGAACTAAAAAGCGAAATGAAAGGTTTCGCCTCTAACATAAGGACGCGCCTAAAACTTAAACTGAAATTAACTGAACATAAAACTTATCAGGATCCGCGAGCGAAGGCAACGTGAGAACAAATGATGGATGCAAGGAGTGGACTTATGAGAGATTTATTACGAAACTTACGAACATATTACAAAACTGTTACGATACATGTGAAATTCTATAAGGCGAAACTCTTTAAATAATTCTAACCAAAAACTACTAAAAGCCGTCAAAACTCTCACGAAACTCTAGCGAAATACCAAAAACTCTTCTGTAAACTATTATGTCACAATTCCAAAACGACTTTAAACATTCTTACTCAGAACACTTGTTGCGTACAAAATCTTGTTCGAAAACTCTACACGAATACTTGAAATCCTAAAGCTGATCTATCTTTCCGAAAATACTTACAACGGAGAACAGAGAACAGCTTACACTCAAGACTTTAGCCGGCCGGGGGCAAAGCCCCGACTCTTGTTGACTGTCTCTGTTTTGCGACTTCTCAGCTTTGCTCTTCTTCAATCTCTCTCTCTATTAACCTAAATCTGCGTATTTATACCAGCTATCACTAACGAGCTTGTAATAGAAATTAATTAAACAAAACTTAAAAACGCGTTCCGTCCTTGCTAAATTTCCGGTCAACAACAAAGGAACTATTTACCTACTTAGCGGCAATTTGCGCAATTAGGAAATTAGTGGCAACCATTACACAGCAGACTGCGCACACAACGGAAGAAGATAACAACGCCTACTTCTCCCTTGTGCTGATACAAAAAGTAATAATTCTAAAGTCCTCTTTCTGAGTTTTGCGAACTTAAAATCACTGAAAAGTGATCTGGTCACATATACATATACAATTTTTTTGTTTTTACATTTTTTTTTCTCACACTGAACCCCACCCGTTCCCACCCTTACACAAACCCCACCCACCAGCTGAGAACTTTCATTTTTACCCACCCCCTCAAAACATCCCACTCTTATCATACTGCAACAAGAGTGAATATAAAGGAAGGTATGTGAATTGCCATAGATCGATCCAATAATTTTGTAGTAAAGCAGCTTCCTTTTAAACTGTGTATGTTTTTTTTTTGGGGGGGGGCATTTCTACCCATCAAACTCCTGGAAAAATAACTTAAGATATCCTGGAAAATCCTGGATTTTTGTCATTCAGAAAGCATATGAACCCTGGTACTGTATGTACTGTTGGAAGCAAATGCATGTATTTGAGCATTCAGAGAACCTCTTTATTACTAATACCATGCTGTTTACCATAGGTATATGGTCCCAGACCTCCCACTGTATTAATTAACTAGTTAATTGCTGTTTATTTGTTTATAACACTCTCTACATTTATTCACAGGCTGTCAAAACAAAACTCTACCCTCACCAGAAACAGGCTCTAGCCTGGATGATTGCAAGGGAAAACTGCAATGATCTGCCACCATTCTGGTCAGAAAAAACCAACAACAAGGGAAAGAAAGAATATTTTAACAGTGCCACCAACTATACCTCCAGCACTAAACCTTCCACTGTCAGAGGAGGAATTCTGGCAGATGATATGGGTCTCGGCAAAACCCTAGAAGTGATTGCTTTGATACTCACAAACTTTCACAAAGGCAGACCTATCGTGACTTTAAAAGACACAGGCACTGGAAAAAGCAAGGTGAGATACATGTAACTTGGGCACTAAAATGCATGTATATGTATGATACCATAATCGCCGTTTATTAATATTGTAAGCAAAAGAATCCTTAGGTATGTCTTCTGCCTGCCACATTTGTATTTCTACTCCTTGGCTTGAAGTGGTGACATTTAATCACTAAAATGCCCCAAGTTGTCATGGTAAAACAGTTGTTTTGAAGATATCTGCATGTGATTTTTTACACCGCCTGCACTCTTGGATCATGACATAGCAGGCATGTGAACAGCTTGAAACATTTTTTCCTTGCAGCAGAGCTACCGTAAAGCATTGTGATAAATGTGATTTTTTTTACTTATTGTGATTTGGCTTTGTTTCTGCTAGCCCGATCATTTGCACATCATTACCTGTCCTGGAGCCCAGCAATTTAATGTTCTCAGCATAACTTCTGTATTTGTTATCAGACTTTAAAGCAGAAAGTAAGACGAACTCAGAAGAAAACTGCAAATACCAGTAAAAAGTCAAAGTCAAAAAAGAAGGCAGTGGTGATAAGTGATGATGACTCTGAAGATGAAGAAATGCCCCAGCTTGACTCTGATGATGATGTTGAAGATGACATTGCAGATGACGATGATGATGAGGCAGAGGAGTGTGGAGATGAGTTGATTGTTATGACAGGGAAGTCAGATCCTGACTTCAAACCTGTTGTGGATGTTGCCGTACAAGAAAAAACCTTAGAAGGTCATCAAGGTAATGATTAATCTGAGGATGAGCCGAAAATTGGAATTTGTGAAGGACCTCATACCCACTCAAAAACACAACCCATACTGACACAACCCACCCCAACTAAAAAAAACATCACAACTATACCCCCACACACATACCCACTCAACCACCGCCCATACCCACTCACATACCACCAATACCCACACACTGTACCCACCTCACCCATACCCACTCACACACCACCAATACCCCACACCCCCATACACTGTACCCACCTTTACCCACTCACAACCCATCACCACCACACGACTGTTATCTGATGGACATTCGGTACCAGCGCGCGCGCGGTCAAAACAGTTGCTATGGGTTGTAATTACATAGCAACCAAAATGGCGGAAAGTTTGAAAAACAAAACAAGGTGTTTCAATTTCGCGCCAGCATTTCCAAGTTTATCGCCGAAGAGGTGAGTTGACAGCATAAATAAAGACCTACATTGTTTTGGATGTTGGAAAGTAATTTTAATTTTAGCATCGCTTACATTTAGCTATCAAAAATATCAGTAAACGACAAAAAAATGTTGCGCGATACGAAGCTACAACCCGAGAAAAAACACCAAAGAAACTCTCGCGAACTTTTCTGAATCAAAAGCAGCATCTTAGGTTATAAAGAACATGTTCAAGGGCTGAAAAACGAAGTTTCTCCATTGCCGGACTTTTTTAACCACGCTGTGGTGATTTTGTGACGAGGCGTAGTGCAACACTATCGGGGAAGTAAAAACATGTTGCGAATAATAAAACTTTCTTGTTTTAGGCGGATACAACCACCATTTCAAGTATTCACCTTGTTTTTTTTTGCCCAGATGCTGTCGTGTTTGTGGTATTTACAGTGGAGACAAGAGCAGTAAACGGTTTTATGCTGTTAACCCGTTAAAATCCGATCTAACTCGTGCTTTCGACGTAAATTTTGACAAAGATGTCGACACCGTCCACCCTCAAAATGTCTGTCACAGCTGTCATTGTGTCTGCACCCAGGGCGGTTCTACTCGTGCCGTATATAACTGGGTTGCCCATAGCGGTGACAGCTGCGTAGTGTGCACAGATATTGAACGGCAAAAGAAAGGCGGCAGGCCAAGCCGAAACGAAGATCTGGGCGTCCCCGTGGAAAATCCGATGTTAAAGAAACCGGTCGGGCGAAGTTTCAATTTCCAAAACAAGCATACCAGAGAAAATCCTCAAAAACTTGCCAAGCATTGAGCGATTTATTAACCCTTCAGAATTTATACAGTGCTCTGTGTGCCGCGAAATCTTGGAAAAGCCAGTGCAGACCCCATGTGAACATGTGTTTTGCGTTTCCTGCATTTCTGAATGGCTGAAGTGTAACTCAAATCACGCGACCTATCCCATCTGTAAAGCAACCCTGTCGGCAGAGGTGCTAAGTAAAGCCCCACGATTAGTTCTGTCTGCCCTCTGTTCAGCTCTTGTAAGATGCTCCATGTGCAAAGTCCCGTTTCGACTAGACCTCCTTGCAGCGCACGAGGCGGACTGCAGAAATTCTAGAGACATCAATCGATACCCCTCTGTCGACTGCCGAGGAAAGGCTTACTACAATCCTAATCAAAAGAAAGATGCACACAACAGGCTCTTCGCAGGTTATTCTGAAAACTGGTGGGACGGTAAGTGTTTTCTTTTTTAGTTCATCGAAAGCGCGACAAGTCAAAGAAAGACATAGGGCCATTCCATTTTTTAGCCCCACTTGCCTACAGCAGAAGTTTTCCGGGGGGGATAACAAAATGGCCTTTTCCGATGGGGTCAAAGTGAAAAAAGTCTCTTCTGTAGGTTTTTTGCGAGGGGGTACAATAAGGAAAAGCCTCTTCCGTGGGGTTTTCCGAGGGGGTGCGATCGGGGGAGGGGGACACACACCCCTGCTTTGCACTCCGCCTGTAGCCCTGGAAAATGCCTGTGGTTTGTACCTTACTTTGCTGTCCATGCCGTAACAAATAAGCCCTATGGCAGCGGATATCTCTTACAATCACATAATCCTATACTGTACATTTCATAGCATTAATGTGTAAGTCAAATGCAAATGCTCGGCCCAGATTCTGGACTCCTTACCCTTCTTTATACGAATACCAAAGCCTTTCGGTACCCATTTCTTACTTATACCAAGCCTGAAAACCCTACCCCTTTAGGGCCGAGCATCCCTGTATAGTCCCCCCGGGGGCTAATATATAGCATAGACTGTGTACCAATAATGGTATGTAGATAAAATTTATAAAATATTGATTGTAAAGACGTTTCGTTGCTACTGCCACTTCAGTGTAACGCATATCTTATCCGTCATCTGTTTAACATTTTAAGCACTTTACAATCAATATTTTATACATTTTATTTAAAGCATTAAATATATATTTTCACTAAAATAATATCAAATCTGTAATTTGAGATTCAAGAAAAAAAACATCACTCGACTGTTAATTCCACAGTAAAACGAATTTCCCATTTGAACGAAATTAATTTCTGACATTTTCTCATCTAATCCTTTTCGATTTTCATCCTTCTATTAGCCCTTGCATCTGTCACATGTGTCTGTGCCACGTACAAATAGTGCATCAGCTAGCTGCAAGACGGTGCAACGTAGAGCTTTAGCTGTTGAGCAGTTTCGGCAAAACATCAGTGGTGGAGAAAATGATGATATCCAGAGGCAGAGGAAAGCGGAGTTACAAAGAATGGGCGAAGAAGAACGACAAAAGTTTGCCAGGGAGGCTGGTCTGAGAATACATGTATCTGAAGAAGAGGGCCTGGCGATGAAAGCAGACTTGGGAATACCCTGGAACAAATTAAGACAACTAAGAAAGTTAGTATTTGATAAAGGCAATCAATCATTTTTTCAAAGAGGGGAGGGGTGGGAAAAAAGGAGAAATCTAATTTACCACAATAGAATGATACATGTACCTGAAGGAAATACACATAAAACTTGGTGCCAACAAAAATATTGTAACAGACTGGTTATATCATGCATTTCCATACATATTAATTTTCTTAAGTGTTACAATTTAACTCATTTGGCAGGTCAGCTGTTTGCAATTCACTGGACCTCAAGGCAGGAATAACTAAAATTTAGGATGTGGATTTTTTTTATTGGCCTTATAGTAGCACCACAGTTGGTTTCCAATGAGAGTTACTTTTTTTCCTATTTTATTTTAAAGATGGCTCTCAAGCTTTGGAGTGCAGTTAGCTAGCGAGAAGAAGCAGCGTGAACTGTCTGAGCAACAAAAACTTACCAATGTTTATGCTGAGCACATGCCATTCATGTTCAACAAGAGTGGAGGTGGGACAGAGATTCGTCTAGCTGTATGTTCACAAGTTGAGGACCTTACAGCCTTGGTCTATGGGCATCTTGAACAGAACATGATGTAAGTTAGGGGGATTATATACCACAATAGAAGTGACCCTTTATGGAAGGGGGTGGGGGTCAACAAATAAATTGTTATATTTATTTGTACATTAATATTTTAATTTTAGGCACAGAAATCTAACCTGGCACAATGGTATAATACCTGATTAAGTTCGGTGGTGACAAAGGTGGGGGCACATTTAAGCTGATGTTTGTGACAACATTTGAGGCACCAGACAATGCTCACAACATGGAACTTGGCGTGCAGAGGTACATGTGGGATATTGAAGATCTGGAGAAGCAAACATGGAGGTCAGAGATACAAACATTATGTAAGCTTATTAGTTATGTTATGCATTTTAACAAACTGAATGATCAAGGGTTCGAGTCACAAGTTTGTCACAGGTTAGCAAATGCCAATTGTATACTCAAATAATGGCTTACTTCATTTTTTTTTTCTGCACAAGTGTTGATGAATGCATTCTGGAATACCCCCTCCTAAACATTCCACAGTCAGACTAGGTTGGTCTAAAATAGTTTATTAACAACAAAGTTCCTACAGATGTACCCTAACATCCTATGATTTTTGGCCTTTTTAAATATTCCTGCATTGAAAAAATCCTATTATTTTTTTTCAGACAAAGAAATCAAGCTCTTCATGGCATCATATCGATCTTCCTTCCCTAAAGTAACAGTATTCCAAAGATGCACATCCTGGAAGACCATGTAGTCCAATGGGTTAAGATGTACAACACTGGATTTGGTTTGCTTGGGGAACAAGGCATTGAGTGCATTCACCACCAGTTCAACAAAATGAAAGCAGATTATGCTGGCGTGAGAAATGATAAAGATCAGGCAAAGTGGATAATGGAGGAACATCATCGGTGATGCCATCCAGAAAATATATCCCACACTCCAACAACAAAAAGAAGAAAGAAATTAGTTGAAGAGTAACAAAGATTCATTTACCACCGTATGCATTGCTACGCGACCTCAAAATTCACTGTTGGGCGATTGGCGGTTTTACGCAAGATGATTGTTGTCAATTTTCTTGAACCAGAAAGTTAAAAATTCGAGTCGAGGAAGCCAAAGGATAGCTTAAAACCACTTTGGTTGATTTTGCAATCAATGTTGGTCCGCTAAAGTGGCCGAATCCAGCGTTTTGGTTTGATTGACGGCTAAAAATCGCCAATCCCCTATCGCAACATTGAATTTTGAGGTCGCGTAGCAATGCATACAGTGGTAAGGCACTGTCATGTACACCAATTCTGAGAGCAAAACATAATGTGCAATTTCCAGAAAAGTCCATACCCCACCACAGTCAGGAATTGGAAATCCCAGAGGGACGTTGGTCAATTTACCTGACATTCCAGAGGGTTAAGCTGTTATTTTTCATACAAATATTGCAATTCCAGAGGGTGTATATTTGCCTTTGTCACACAGCAGCCATCTTGGATTTTTATAATACAGCGAAACAGGCATGAAAGTGAGGCCAGGCATGTTAGCTCACCCACGCATAGTCTTCTTTGTAAGAAAAATTCAAGATGGCTGCTGTGTGACAAAGGCGAATGTGGTGTATATGTCTGGGGGAGAAGGGCATGGGGTCTTTAAGAGCATTCTTTCTATGTAATGCAGTAATAATCTTGCCAAAGAAAACCCGGCGTAACAAATCGATAGAAATCTATCATCGAAAACTGATCGATAAATCGATATTTGTCAATCAGATTGACCGATCATTATCGATTAGTATCGGGAATCGATAAAAATCGATAGTCACAGCCATCCCCGTCAGATCGATAAAAATCGATATCACTTGATATTGAAAGTATAACATAACACTGTTCCAGTCAAAGATCAACGTTATTTAAATTTATTGTGTCTCGAGCAAGATCGCAGCAGACGAGCAGCAAACTATACCTTGCTAGACAAAGATCCGAGAAGTGGACTACCCATACCCCATACCCTGGGGAGAGGCCGAAACTCTGCCCGCCAACATTTGCGTTGTTTCTCGGAAATTCAGATCTCTAATTCTTTGGACCTCGAGCCTCTGGTTTCCAGGGTGAAATCTTCTATTAGAGGCATCTTTTCAAAGAATATCAATACATTAATCAATCCTGTGCTTGTCAATACAAATCAATGAACATTGATATAATTATTGAAAAATCGAAAATCACAACAGAGCTAGCGATCAATTTTTATCGATTGTCGATAAAATCAATCGATTAGTATCGACAAATATCGATTTTATTTGGGTATCGATTTATCGATTTGTTACGCCGGGAAGAAAATCATGAAAAAAAAATTGATATATATATATATGTTTCACAGAGAAGCAGCAAACTAAATTGGCTACAAAGTGGGATTTCATAGTTGCCCTTTAATTAAATAAATCCACACAGTCAATTTGCTAAAAAATTCAAGTACGATTTAACGTTCGTTCGACTAGAGAGACGACGCTGTCCCGAGCTTCTAGGGATGCTCTAGAATACAAAATTTATAGAAAAAAAAAATCCGGCAGCCCAGAGAATACTTTAGATGGTCAGCTAAAGAGGTATACATTACAAATTGTGCTTACCTGAGTGAAGAAAAACTTCCATTCCAAGGTAAAGCCCACAGAGAAGCCAAAGTAAAATCCAACCGTTTTCTTAGGCGCCATGTTTGCAACCGACACGTGCCGACGAAAAACCCTTCAGTTCTTGATAAAAGTCGGGTTTTAAAATCCTGCATTCCCATCAGTCTAACAAAAAGAACATCTGCAATGCACTTATCGATGTTTCAGAAATCAAGAACGAAACTACGTGAGAAATAATGAGTGTTTGAAACAGTGACTAGATAGTGACACGACAAACTCATGGTCAAACAATTTCCCGCCTCGTTTTCGTGCAGACACCGCGCGTTAGAAGCAAGTATAGGGAACTGGTACCGAGTGTCCAGCGACAGGGGCTCTGAAACAGTCGTGACCACATCACACACCACCTATGTATATCCACACACACATACCCATTCACACACCAACCATACCCACTATCACACCACCACACTCCCACACCCCCACACACTCTACCCACCTTTACCAACTCCCACATCACCCATACCCACTAACACACCAACAACATCCCCACACAATTTGTAAAGGATCTTTTGTATTGGTTGTTATGCAAATTCCCAAAAGTGATGTTCCTTGTATAAGACGCACACCAATTTTGAAGGTCATTTTGGAGTGAAAAAAGTGTCTTATATATGGGTAAATACGGTTCCCACCTTTACCCACTCACACATCACCCCTACCCACTAACACACCACCCAAACCCACTCGCGTCATCCAAAATGGCAAAATGGCTGGCAAAGTTGCAAAAAGTGCCGGCTATCACTATCACCCTGCTGTTATCCATACCCACTCCCTCATCAAAGGACATGAATTTCAAGCTTGCATTTGGCAGTTGCCCCTCCCCCTCCTAACGTGCATGTTATTTCTCTATTTGGCTTTGACATGAAGAACAAGGCAGAAGCCTACCCGATATGTTGAGGTGAACAGCAGTGACGAAGAGGAGGAGGAAGATGAACAGGCTGCACCATCTCCACCCAAGAAGGCAAAGAAAAAGCTGAGAAGAAACCAGTAGTTAAACGAGGTGGAGTGCCAAATAAAGTTTACATGCCTCCTGGAAAATCTGGAATATCCTGGATTTTGATTGTACTCCTGGAATGTCCTGGAAATATTTTTTATTGACAAATTTCCATCAAACCTTTGGCTTTGGTTTCCTCAAGGAGATCTTGCTTGACAATCAGCCTGACATCAGAAAAATAATTTATGTCAACCCAATGAAATTTGATGCTGTGAGGTGTGGAAAAATGGAAAATTATTATATTCTTGAGTAACAAGTAGAAAGAGGCCTGCGATTGTGTTAAGACATTTTTGCTGCTATTTGCAGTGATCATTCATCCCTTATTTTGCCAAAAGCATATATGTTATTTACCGGCTGGGATGTCCATATGGGGAAAAACTGTGACCGAGGGCTGGAAAATGTTGAACCAAGGGGGCCAAGAGCCAATCAGAATGCAGAATTTGTTACCGTGCCCTCTAGGAAAAAATTAAATGATAGATTAAGACCATGTCCACACTACACCATTTTCAAACGAAAATGGATACCTTTTGCTCCGTTTTCAATAAGATTTGCGTCCACACTTATCGTTTTCGTATCGTTTTCGCCCGTCCACACTACAACGCGTATCCGTACAAAAACGCTCTTATGCATTCAGTGCGCATGCTCAAATAAGCTCAACGCATGCGCAATTCGATCTGTTGGCCCGCGAAATTGGTCGGATTTGCTGTGGTGACGTCATCGTTTTCAGATAGCATCGTTTTCACCCGTCCGCAATAGAAAACAGCGTTTTCAAATCCCTCCACTCTGGAGAGCGTTTTCGTATTGATCCATTTTCGGTGATCGTTTTCGGCGTTGTAGTGTGGACGATAGCCGTATCCGGAGCAAAAAGTATCCGTTTTCGTTTGAAAACGGTGTAGTGTGGACGAGGTCTAGACGTTCAACAATTATAAAAAATATTAGTGTATTCTTTACACAAAGGTGCTAAGAGGGAGGCTAACAATCCTGTAGCTAATGGCTCTATTCCAGACATGAAACCTGCTCCTGTACCAGCTCTACCTTCTCTCCCTGATGAGAAAAAATCAGGTAAACAACGTTACTGCAATGTAAACTAACAAGGCGTGGTTTGGCTTCCGCCAGAGTGAACAGCTCCGGGTGATTTCACGCGGCTTTGAGAGATTTTTAAACTAATAAGGACTAGCGAGGCTTCAAAACCAAATTGTCCACCATAAAATGCAAACGAAACTTAGAAAAATTCCACGTGCCTGTCTTAAAGGGTTTGATGGACAGAAGCCAAAACTCAGTTTGGCGTTTGGAATTCTCTTACCCAGAGCTCCCCGGCTCGTCTCCTCGCGGGGGAGGCTCTGGGGACAGCCACTGACGCATGCGCGAGATTTGATACAGAGCCGTTGAGAGAAAGATTTTTCTGCGCATGCACCAACGTTCAAAACCAGCCAATCAGCAAAGGTCCTCAAATGGATGTCACCAGAGCCTCCCCTGCGAGGAGACGAGCCGGGGAGCTCTGGGTACGAGAATGGGCGTTTGGAAATGTTAAGTGGAATTCACAGAATTATGAAAATCGCAGTAATCATTTCATATATTGTTTGCTTGGCTTCACTTAATATATGCAAACTTAAAATATGTTTTGTTTTCTTCTTGATACAGACAAAACGCCACCTAGTACACCCCAACGGGCCAGGACCACCGCCACCGCGACTCAGTCCTCAGCAGCTACAAGTGCTACTGAGTCTAGCGCCACACCTGATGTACTCCAGTTAACTGGATCTCCGTCCTTCTGCCGGAAGGAGCTGGCTAACCTGGGAGCACGGCCCACTCTTGTAGTGTGCCCCCTGTCAGTGCTAAGTAACTGGGAGGTATGGAGGAATGAATTGTTTGGTCAATAAATAAAAAATTGCGATCTATTGATGACATATTGTACCTTAACTGATGATTTCACCGTGGTAAAATAAACTTTATGTATGTACGTATCTATGTGACCGCGTGCGTGAGGTTAGTATTTTTTTATACCACAACGCGCGCGATTCTCGAATTCTGATTGGCTCTCAGCCGTGGGTACATAAGAGGACATACCACGGAACGCGCCATCATAAGCGCGCGCGCTAAAAGAACCAACGAAAACACCGTTTGGCTGCGCGCGCGCTGTTTTTGCCTTTTTATTTTTGCCTTTTTGTTGTGGTATAAAACAAATGTCCTCTGATTTTCCGTGGTATGTCCTCTTATATACCACGGAATGACGTAATAAAGTGGTCAAAATGTACTGCGGACCCACTCGGCTGCGCCTCGTGAGTCCACAACATTTTGATCACTTTATTACGTCATTCCGTGGTATATAAGAGGACATACCACGGAAAATCAGAGGACATTTGTTAAATCTTTTATGTGTAAGGTGTAATAGTACTGTGCTGTATTGTGTTGTGTTGTGTTGTGATGTATTGTATTGTATTGTATTGCTACGTCGTCCGGTTCGAATCCCACTCAGCCTGGATTTTTTTTCAAATCCAGGTGAGTTTTCTCTGGTTGGCATACGTTAGTTCTAAGTCCCTGAAGATGATTTATGTATTGTATTGTGTTGTATTGTATTGTATTGCATACAGGGGTTTCAATAGAAGGCAGCTACCGGAGGTGAACCGCCGTCTACTTCACTGCTGACCGCGGCAACTTCATTATTACTTCAATGTTAAAGCAAAGAATACATGAATATGCCAATTATATGCCCTCCAATATGCCCTCAAAACGCAGGAAAACGCCTCTTCTGCTACTGAAACTACCCCCGTACCCCCCTAGAAGGCTCCGGCCTTACGGCATTTGTATGGGACCCCCAAATCCAGCCGCCTACATCCAGAACTTAGCCTGCTACTTCAAAACTTATTAAAACCCCTTTGTATATTGACCAGTGCACGGCTAAAATCATGATGCTCCCCTTACGATGTGCAAGTCAAAGAACAAGAACCATCCACAGCTCATCTGATTGGTCTTCTTTTTTCCAGACGCAGTTCGATACTCACGTGTACCCAAACTTACTTAACATCTATACGTATTATGGGCAAGACAGGACCAAAGACAAGAAGGTCTTAGAAGACCAGGACGTGGTGCTGACAACGTATCAGACTCTTTCCTCTGAATTCTCCAAGGTAAAACGGACCGTTCGCATTCATGACTTCCAGGGGCGTAGCCAGGAATTTTGGTTGTGGGGCTGGAGAGTGAAAACATGGGACGAAAATTTTCAAATTTTCTCCAGCAAATACAGTAAATGTATGGAAAATCCCCGAGAAAGGGGGGTCCGCGGCCCCTGTGTCCTCCCCCTGGCTACGCCCCTGACTTCCCTGTCACTAGCCAGACGAAACTCTACCATCATTGACTAGATGAAATCTATAAAACTTTAGAAAACATAATGGGAAAATCTTTTCACCAAATCGCCTCGGGACTGAATGATAGACCTCCTTGGCTTGGGAGCAGTGTTTCCCATTTCAGATCACGTGCCATTCATCTGAATAATCTTTCTTTGTTTGGGAAGCTTCCATATTCATATATCCTTCGGTGTGTAGCTGAAATATGAAAACATTACGCCCAAGCCGAGGAGGTAACGGTGGTAAGGCTTTTGATTGAGGTTTCTAATTGTGTGCCTGTAGGGTCGTAGCCAGGAATTATTTTAGTTAGGGGAGGGAAGGGGGGCGGATAGTGAAAACATGGGACGAAAATGTTCAAATTTCCTCCAGCAAATACAGTAAATGTATGGGAAAATCTCCCGAGAAAGGGGGGCCGCAGAGAGAAGAGAGGGCGAAGATTAAAAGTTAATGAACTACTGGTGGTTAACGCCAGGAAACGAATTTGCTGAATCCCATATTTAACGATTGAAGTAGTGTCAGAAACTAAAAAAGTAACAAACGATGAAATGTTAGAACGTTTCTCCATTAGGAAACTCCTGTAAACATTTCTCGGACCTATTTGAACTTCTGCCAGTAACAGAGGTTCTCGGACCTACTATGAACTTCTGCCAGTAACAGTACAAAATGGCTCTAAATTTGAGGCAACTTCTTGAAATGACCAAGAGGGAGGACGCGCCCTGCTGTTTTTCTAACATATGTATGGTTTTTTTTTACCAACAGGGCGATTCCCCACTAGTGAAAGTTAAGTGGTTAAGAGTAGTTTTAGATGAGGGCCACTGTATTCGGAATCCTAACACACTCATGACTAAAGCTGCGCATGCTCTGGATGCTGAGCGCCGCTGGATTGTGACTGGCACGCCCATCCAGAACTCCATGAAGGATCTGTGGTCCATTATATGTTTCCTCAAGCTCGAACCGTTTATGGACCGGCAGTGGTGGAGGATTACCATGGAGCGACCCGTTACTGAGGGGGATCAGGCTGGATTGTTGTAAGTTAGAACGGGTAGAGTAAGAGGGGGATATGACGTTTCAAGGAAACCTTTGAGACAAAGCAGGGGATTTCTGCACAGGGAATTTCTACAGGGAATTTTCTTTTTGTCAGAAAGCAAAAATCCACATGCGGGAAAAGTGCAGCCCAATTTATGAGCTTTATAGCGACTTGTTTACATTCATCGAATTTTTGCGGCGCTACGCTTCTTTGGCCGGGACAGTTCCCCGATGGTGTCCTGTAAACTTAAGTCTTGATCTTATGTTACTACAATTTTCATAATTCTGCGAACTCCCACTTGAAATTTCCGAATGCCAAACTGCGTTTTGGCTTCCGTCAATCAAACCTGTGACTCAAGTCCACGCATGTTTTCTGCCTAGCTAGACCCTATCAGTCCACAAGATATATCATCTGCCTCCGTGAAATCACCCCGCTGTTCACCCGTTTGATCGACGGAAGCCAAACCGCGGTTTGTTGGTCGGTATAGAGTTCGCAGAATTATGAAAATCGCAGTAATGTTTTGTGAGGAAGTCTGAAATATTTTCTTAACTCTCATTCATTTCCGACGTCGAATGAGGAAGCCTATTGGAGGCGGCTTGTACACATACCTTTGAAAACAGTTGTAAGGTATTTGAAGAGCCCCTGTCAGCCACTCCTTTGTTATTGTTTTCAGTCGATATCAGACAACGAATTACGTGTAGAAATCTTGAAATAGTCTTCTAAAAACAAAGTTTTATTATTCATTTATCGAATTCAATCGAAAATATTGCACTACATCCCCTAAATCAGCCGATGGAAATGGATGCTTTCTCTGTCTCGGTATGTTGCTAGGCTGACAAAATGGAGGCTGACAGAGGCTCTAACTTTATTTCTCCAGACGTCTGCAGTCTCTGATGAACAGTACCGCCATGCGTCGCACCAAGACACAGAAGGTGGATGGCCAACCTCTAGTCGAGCTACCGGACAGACAAGTGTTTGTGCAACCGATCGAGCTGTCCCTGGAGGAGAGAAAACTATACGATGCCATGGCAAATGAGGGAAGACTTGTTATTGGCAAGTATGTTCCATGTGATTGTTTCTTTGTATTTGACTGGGGAGTCTTTCACGAGATTCTCGGGCGCTGGGGGCTCAAATAATATCAGCAGAAAACGTCTGTAGATATGCGTACGCATATAATGGGCTCAGGAAACGGTCAGCAAGCCGTCCAAGGTTGTGGACGGCGGCAAAACAAAGCGAGTTTCGACCTAGAGCAGAGGTTTCTTTTACTCGCGACCCTCATCCAGCGAAATGCAAGGAAAATAGGCCCCTTCCTTTTCGGAATTTTACTGGTATCTCCACGCTGGTACGCTATTGGGGAACTATGAATGTCCTAGCCATCTTTTCATGCGAAGGGCTCCCTGTACGTCCTTTTATCCTTTTATTTATTTATTATGATTTGCCCGAGAAATCCTCACAGAGCGAGGCTCCAATTACGAGGTTTCCTGGTCAGTGTGGTGGGTAAGTTGCAAGCCCTGCACTGAGGATGGGCAACTTCCGACGTCCCTTGGTTCTTTAACGTCCCTCTGGTTCAGGTTAATGTAGTACATGTGAGAGACGGGACCTACGGTTTAACGTCCTTATCCGAGAAGACGCGAAGGTCTGACCATTTGCAGATGTTAGAGCAAAGGCAGCACCTTCTCCTCAATTATTTAGAAAAGACCCTGAGTGTTGGTCCGCCCGGGGTTTGAAATCCCAACCTCATGCACACAAGCCCGGCGCTCTACCACTGCGCTAACCGGTCGTCGGTCCTTCCCCATTTCTAAAAATATTGGTCAAGATGGCGGCCGCTCATTTGCATAATGACTGCTAAAAATACAAGAGAATGTATGGGAGTTCCTCTGCAAATAGACTTGCAAAAAGTTCGGACTCTGATATTAACTTGAGCATAGTATATGAAGTCTTACCTCACGTTTTTTGTTTCAGATATTTCCGTGCCGGTACTTTACTCAATAACTATGCAGATGTCTTAGCTATCCTGATGAGACTAAGACAACTCTGCTGTCATCCAAAACTATGTGCAAACGCTTGCGCAAAGGATGGAGGTAAGGGCTGAGTGTTGTCTTAGCTATTGCGACGCAAAGATTGTCCTAAGATAACGTTTTTAAAAGTGGATAACCACTGTACCACTACAAGAATTTGCTAAAGGATTAAGGCGTCCACAACAAACTTATAAATTGTCCATGAAATACTAACACGTATAAAAGAGCAACACAGTTCTTCTTATGGTCAGCAAAATCGAGATCATCAAATTACTTGTTGACTCAAAATTCACGACTTTTTTTCGTTATAAGGTATTTTTTCAACACTTGAGAGTAGAGTTGTTAGAACTCATTTTTGAGAAATAAGAAGGACGTTTATGGAAAAATTAGGCTGTCAGCTGGACAGCTATCTTAAATTTAGTCGTCAAATTAACATTCTTGTTGCCAAACACTGCTAATCTTGGATCCTGCTCACGTTGTGTGTCAGCATTAGTTTGATTTGGTTTGGTCACGTTAAGAAATTTACTTCTCTTTCGAGGAAGGTGGTCATCCAAATGCCCATGCTGACAAAAGATTCATATCTTTGACTTTGACCTGTTTGAAACGTCGATCTTTTGACGCGTCGAATACAATTCAGTCGACTGGTTTTCTCCATATTATAACTAAAGGAAGAATAAACAAGAAAAACAAACTTTACATTCTTTTTTGTTCTACTATGGTTCATCTAGACTTAGAGACAAAATGCCCTCTAAGCGTCAAATGAAACTGGATTCGACGCGGCAAAAGTTCGACGTCTGAAACTGGCCTTAGCAATAACAGTTACTAAATGCGTTTAATTTTGCTATCTCACAGCCTCTTACAGCAGCGGTACCCCGGACGAGCTGCGACAGCGCCTCATTGCGTCTCTGATGGCCGCACTAGCGACCGGAGTAGACGAGGAGTGTTCAGTTTGTCTTGACTCTCTTGTCACCCCTGTTATTACCCACTGTGCTCACGTGTTCTGCCGGCCCTGTATCGAAAACGTGATCAGGTATGAATAGCTCTATGGCGTAATGTGGTAACGCAGTTCTTGCATGGCAAAATGTAACGATTCTAATTGGACGAGAGTTCTCTTGTTACCCCTGTTATCACCCACTGTGCTCACGTGTTCTGCCGGCCCTGTATCGAAAACGTGATCAGGTATGGATAGCTCTATGCCGTAATGTGGTAACGCAGTTCTTGCATGACAAAATGTAACGATTCTAATTGGACGAGAGCTCTCTCGTCACCCCTGTTATCACCCACTGTGCCCACGTGTTCTGCCGGCCCTGTATCGAAAACGTGATCAGGTATGGATAGCTCTATGCCGTAATGTGGTAACGCAGTTCTTGCATGACAAAATGTAACGATTCTAATTGGACGAGAGCTCTCTCGTCACCCCTGTTATCACCCACTGTGCCCACGTGTTCTGCCGGCCCTGTATCGAAAACGTGATCAGGTATGGATAGCTCTATGCCGTAATGTGGTAACGCAGTTCTTGCATGACAAAATGTAACGATTCTAATTGGACGAGAGCTCTCTCGTCACCCCTGTTATCACCCACTGTGCCCACGTGTTCTGCCGGCCCTGTATCGAAAACGTGATCAGGTATGGATAGCTCTATGCCGTAATGTGGTAACGCGGTTCTTGCATGACAAAATGTAACGATTCTAATTGGACGAGAGCTCTCTCGTCACCCCTGTTATCACCCACTGTGCCCACGTGTTCTGCTGGCCCTGTATCGAAAACGTGATCAGGTACGGATAGCTCTATGGCGTAATGTGGTAACGCGGTTCTTGCATGACAGAATGTAACGATTCTAATTGGACGAGAGCTCTCTCGTCACCCCTGTTATCACCCACTGTGCCCACGTGTTCTGCCGGCCCTGTATCGAAAACGTGATCAGGTATGGATAGCTCTATGCCGTAATGTGGTAACGCGGTTCTTGCATGACAGAATGTAACGATTCTAATTGGACGAGAGCTCTCTCGTCACCCTTGTTATCACCCACTGTGCCAACGTGTTCTGCCGGCCCTGTATCGAAAACGTGATCAGGTATGGATAGCTCTATGGCGTAATGTGGTAACGCAGTTCTTGCATGACAAAATGTAACGATTCTAATTGGACGAGAGCTCTCTCGTTACCCCTGTTATCATCCACTGTGTTCACGTGTTCTGCCGGCCCTGTATCGAAAACGTGATCAGGTACGGATAGCTCTATGCCGTAATGTGGTAACGCAGTTCTTGCATGACAAAATGTAGCGATTCTAATTGGATGAGAGCTCTCTTACACCCCTGTTATCACCCACTGTGCCCACGTGTTCTGCCGGCCCTGTATCGAAAACGTGATCAGGTATGGATAGCTCTATGGCGTAATGTGGTAACGCAGTTCTTGCATGACAAAATGTAACGATTCTAATTGGACGAGAGCTCTCTCGTCACCCCTGTTATCACCCACTGTGCTCACGTGTTCTGCCGGCCCTGTATCGAAAACGTGATCAGGTATGGATAGCTCTATGGCGTAATGTGGTAACGCAGTTCTTGCATGACACAATATAACGATTCTAATTGGACGAGAGCTCTCTCGTCACCCCTGTTATCACCCACTGTGCCCACGTGTTCTGTGTTTTACAAAAATGTAACGATTCTAATGTCAGTAAATCGCGATTCTGATTTGTCGAGAGCAGTCGTATCACCAAAAGCTCCATTTCCCCACTTTGTTGTATTTGCGTACTGGCGGTGTCCTCAGGGGTAATAGACAAAATCGGGTAACGGTGTTTACATCTTGCTGCCACCCAATTCAGATCATGTGATGATTCCTTTGGGTGGATACTATTGTTAGTTCCGCACAAACACTCGTGCACTCGGGTGTATAAGAAAAATGGGACAATTGTAACTACCCAAAGGAATCATCACATGATCTGAATTGGATGACAACAAGATCTTACACCGTTAGCCGGTGTGAAGTTAAGAAACTGTCCTTCTGTCTGTCTTTTATCAGTGGATGGCATTTTGAAGCTACTGAATGCTTAAACGTTTTGAATTTGTTTTCCTTTTCAAAAATATCAGAATTGTGGACAAACACAACCCCCGCTGCCCTCTCTGTCGGGCGAGCATTAACTGTGATCAGCTGGTAGAGGTACCACCACAGGAAGATGTCGATGAACCAGACACATCGGACTGGCAGAGCAGCAGCAAGGTGGTTTATGGACTTCTATCTTAGTGCACCAGATAGCCTGAGAGCCGGCTGTCCAGTGGGTTTTGTCGGATATTTTGTTTTTCGGTGTTCAGGATACCTGTGTCGATTTTTTGCGCGACACAGGTATCCTGAACCCCGAAAAACAAAAAAATCGGAAAACACCCACTGGAGAGCCGGCCCGCGGGCTATGCACCAGAACAATGTTGAGTCCATTGTTATTACTAGAGTGCGGCATTGGAGTTATATGTAGTTTGGGTTTGACTTGTACGATGATTAAATCTAGTTTTTGCTTCCCAAAACTGCGAAAACTCAAAAATATCTCGCTAGACCTGGGAAGGTTTTGATTTGAGAAACAATCCTTTGCTCACCGTGAGGAGAGATGAGCTGGTAGATTTGCAGTATTTAATTGAAACTACTTCACTACATCCTCAGACAAAATCGGCTAACGGTGTTCACATCTTGTTACCGCCCAATTCAGATCACCTGACGATTCACTTGTGAGGTTACCATTGTTCATTTTGTAGTTACCGTACGTACATGCGCTCGGTCGTGTGTGAGAAATTGAACAATTGTATCCTTCCAAATGAGTCGTCAGGTTTTGTCTATCAGCCGACCTCTAAATTTGTCGTTTCCTCTAACGCTTCAGGTGGACGCGCTGATGGCGGAGCTGATCAAACTGCGTGCATCTGACCCGTCCGTCAAGAGTGTTGTCGTGTCCCAGTTCACCTCTATGTTATCCGTGGTGGAAACTCCATTGACTACTGAGGGCTTCTCCTTCTTGAGGCTAGATGGCAGCATGTCACAGGCTAAAAGGGCTCAGGTCTGGACAAGTGTTTTCAGTTGTCTTGGACTTCGTTGTTTTCGAAAGTATCCGAATCAAGCGTTTGTTGTCCAATTTAAGGGGGCCCGTTTAAAGGCCCGTTTACACTTGCAATTTTTGTCGCGCGAGTTGCGGCGATTTTTCTCGCACGTACGCGTCAACTCAAAATCACTAATGTAAACTAGGTGTAACTCGGCGCGATCTGCCGCAATGTTTGTCGCGTGATGCCGTCGCGGAGACTTCAAACATGTTCGAAACTCTTTGCAACTTGATACGATTTGAAGAAAAGAGACAGTGGATAACGCACCGGATTTGCATCTCGTTTACACAGGTTGCAATTCGCGCGACAACAATCGCCGCAAAAAGTGCAAGAAAAATCGTGTAAACCGGCTTAACAAGATGCAATAATTTTTGCTGCGATTTTTGTCGCGCGAGTCGCGGCGATTTTTCTCGCACGTACGCGTCAACTCAAAATCGCTAATGTAAACTACAATTAGGTGCAACTCAGCGCGATCTGTCGCGATTTTGTCGCGGAGATTTCAAACATGTTCGAAATTCTTTGCAATTTGATGCGATTTGAAGAAAAGAGAGCACAGAAATCGCACCGGATTTGCATCTCGTTTACACTAGAGAGTTGGAATTGAAACTCGCGCGAGAAAAATCGCCTCAACAAATGCAACAAAAATCGCAAGTGTCAACCGGCCTTACGAGAGTGTTTCCCCGACACAATTTTGCTGCCGCCGCCCCCTGTAATAATCCCGAATTTACAAACCTCATGTTATCGTTGATTTTATGACTGTCAGTGTCGGCCGATTTTGACACATTGATATTGTTTTCGGCATTATATATTTGCCCTGTCACCTGATGTGTGCAATAATATAATTCATTTCCAGTTCTAACTGTACTGGTTGTTCCTGTCAGGTTATCGATGACTTTGATGACCGCAGTGCCGATGCACCCACAGTCCTCTTGCTCTCTATGAAAGCTGGTGGTGTTGGACTGAATCTGACGGCAGCCAGTAGAGTGTTCCTCCTTGACCCGGTAGGCATTACTTTGAATTTGCAGGCAATATAATATCGGCATTGTTATATTGGGTGGGTGCAGGGTTAGGGGTTATAGACAAAAACGGCTAACGCTGTTTACGTCTTGTTGCCACCCAATTCAGAATGGTCGCTAAAACTAACCAATGGACGATTTAGGCTCGGTTTCCAGCCGTGGGGGTTTCGGTGCGCCCGCGGAGCCAAGCAATCGCGCGCGACGTTACGACGGCCTGGGAACCGAGCTTATGGACGATTCCGGCTTTAATGAATGCGCGCAGTGTACGTCGGTAGTGATGTTACATTGGGGGAAGCATGGTTGGCTTAGTATTACTGCGGTTTTCATAATTCTGCGAACTCTCGCTATTGATTTCCAACTGTCAAACCGCCTTCTGGCTTCCGTCAATCAAACTCCCGAACTCACCGCTATGGTCCAGGATCGATTCCTGACTGGGACAGAGGATATTTTCTTTCTGTTCGAGTCGTGATTGAGACAAGCTCATGTTGTGGGTTGAACTTTGTTTTACTGTGTTTCCTTAGTCTTTCGAATGAGACAATAAACCGAGGTCTCGTCTGCCTTCCCTTTTACCCCTTTTCAAGGTGGACGCTAAAGAACCTGCTAAACCTGCTAAGAACCTGCACTGCTAAACAGCCCTCCTGATTGTAAGCTGCGCGGCAGCAATTTATTTATTGTCTCGAAGTTCCAAATGTTCAGTAAACCAGGGACGAGTCACGCGTCCCTGAGTAAACAGATAAATTAGTGTATGGGATGATGTATCTCTGAAGTCATGTACTCTCTGTCATCTCACGCCTTGTCTGAATAAGACCTACGAAGCTTCTTTTAATAATCCATTTATTGTCTCGAAGTTCCAAATGTTCAGTAAACCAGGGACGAGTCACATGTCCCTGAGTAAACAGATAAATTAGTGTATGGGATGATGTATCTCTGAAGTCATGTACTCTCTGTCATCTCACGCCTTGTCTGAATAAGACCTACGAAGCTTCTTTTAATAATCCATCGCCAAACTCGTCCTCAGTCGTCTAGAATAAAAATGGCGTACAAACGTTCATATGAGTACTATGCAAACTCATTGAATATATATTATTTTGTCAAAGAAATGTGTTTAAAGGCCCATCCCCAACCGGGGGTCTTTGCGCCCCGGTTTCTTTTGTTTTCAAATTGAACCATTGTTTTTCGCGTGCTCTGATTGGCTAAGAGTCCGCAAAGGCTTTCGGTTGGTGATGGGCCTTTAATGACAAATTCATACAAGAATGTATCTAGCGCCTAAAAACAAGCCCTGTGATTGGCTGAATTGGCTGATAGAATGTATTTAACTTAAAGGACGCTTTGACTCCGTTAGTTCAGCAAGGAAAATGGATTGGTCCGACGGTGCGGTGCGCCCACCCTCCCTCCCTCCCAGTTCAGCCGCGTTGATCTCGTCCATTGCACTTCGGACTTGCGCATCCATATCTTATTAATAACAATGGATGAGACAGAATGATACGCTGTGTCACTTGAGTAATTGTACTACATGTTTAATCTTTAATGACGTGTATGCCTTTCTAGGCCTGGAACCCAGCTGCTGAAGATCAGTGTTTCGACAGATGCCACCGGCTGGGCCAGACACGTGACGTCATCATCACCAAGGTAACGAGATGTTAGCTGCTTTAGAAACAACTCATCGCTGCGGGGCTCGGCAAAATACGTCCGCAACTCGTAAATATCCGCCCGTATTAGTGTAGGAAGTCATACGACTTTTCTCGTTCAATTTGGAATTTATTAGCATGAGTGGGTTTTTCAAAAAGTATCAAAATTGCGCTTCCCGCTGGCGAGTGCAATTTGAGCTTTTTGAAAAACCCACGAGTGTAAAAATTCAAAATGAACGAGAAAAGTCGTATGATTTCCTTTTATACACATGAAAAATTTCTAAGGAGTCATTCACAAATCAGCTTACAAACTGAACAAGCCGCACACTTCCTTGATTGAAATCTGGACTGAAAACCTGAAAAACAAGAACCAATGTTTCCATAATATAGCTCTATGTTATCAAAATATTTTGCATTTCAAAAGAAATGTTGCATTTTGTTAACCATTTTTGCACTTTGTTACCTAAAAATTGCACTGCTCTCTGCTAATCAGAATGCAGAATTTTTTTCATGTGTATTATTGCATGGAAAAACATCTAATAAGATGTATTATATAGACACGAGTGTTTTACTGGGAAATACGCCACTCGTAGATCTCATACGAAGCTACATCCGGGTCCTCAGTGACATATTTTCCATATCCTCACTAGTGAGGATATCGATCAAAACAAAAGTGCTTGGAAATCTATTTGGAATAATTTTTTCTGGTTTGTCTATATAATAAAAAGAAAATTACACGTTGGCTTGAAGATATGAGTTTTATTTTCTCGTGTCAAAAACAATATTTTACTCATTCGCTGCGCTCTTTCGTAAAATATTGTTCTTGCCACTCGAAAATAAAACTCATATCCTCGCGCCACCGTGTAATATCCTCAATATATTATATATATTTCGGGTTTAACGAAGTTTGATTATTTTGTTATTCCGAGGTGCGGTGAATTTTCATTGTATCAGTGCTAGCGCCGTGGTTCCAAACTTGCAGGAGTTGCAAACAAAATCCCGTAGATCAATTCTTACGCGGGCGTTGATTGGCTAACGACGAGTTAGATTTAACGTGGTTGAAAGGTTACCCGCGCGCAAAGAAAGTTCAAAGCTCGAATCATTTCACTACAAAAAACGATATCGCACGAGTCGCGAATGATTACCCCCTCTGTTTTTATTCAAAGTCTTCAGTCGTTAGATTCCGCTGAAAATAGCACTAAAAAAAAATGCGCGACTCGTGCGATATCGGACACCGCGGCAAAACGCATTTGCCATGCGCTAAAGATTCACTTCCTGTGAAATGAAAACAAAAGAAATAATCTACATAACAAAAATATCTCGTGCTGTCTTGGAATTTTGGAAAACTTAAGCTCCAGACACAAAACTTAAGACCAAAAATATCAGAGCAGCAAGAATATGATCATATCTTTCTCTGGACTTTTGCAACTCGCACTTTAAGGCTTGCACCCGAGGCGAAAATTATGGTTTAAAGTCTAATTTTACCGTTCGCTGTTGTTATGTAGATTTTTTCAATTGTCTTTGTTTCACAGACCAGTGAATCTTTAGCGCATGGCAAGTACGTTTTGCCGCGGTGTCGCGATATCGCTTTTTCGTGCTGTTTTGTTAGCGGAATCTAGCCTCCTGCAGGTTTGAATAATCCTATAGAATTCCGAACATAGAGGAAAATATTCATTTATAGAGGAAAATGCACAAAGGTTATGACACTGAGTTTCCCATTGCAAATTTGCGGCCGAGTCACAGTTACGTTCATTTAAAATTCAGAGTGAGACCCCTCCCAAACCGTCCTTGCATTGGTACTTTGCAGTTCATAACGAAAGATTCGGTCGAAGAACGCATGCTAGAGCTGCAAAAGAAGAAGAGAGAGTTAATGGCTGAGGCGTTCAAGAAAACAACAGCCGAGCAGCGGCGCAACCAGCGAGTCAACGATCTGAAATCCCTGATGGATTTCTGAGGATTCAAGGAGAGAGGAGATATTCTTGCTTGTGATTGAGGAAGGTAGCTCGTAGTATAAAACGCAGAGCTTACAATTGCGGCGAACATCATTTTGGTTCGGTTAATTTTAGATCTAACCTCCGGTCGGTGGCCTAGCAAGCTAAAATCTCCATCTACCGATGGTCGTAGTAAAAGAACCCTTGTCAATCACTCCTTTGTAAGACCCCGTCCACACGATTGCGTTTTCGATTTGAAAACAAAACGGGGGAGGGTCTACTATGTATGGTCGTGTGGGGTGCTCGTCGAGAAAAACGGATTTGATCCCTAAAAGATACCTCATCCACTTTCTTGCAAATAACAGCTAGAAATGTAAGGGCAACATTTCCATGACTTGCTGTGGTCATAACATTTCGTTAATTTAGAAAATGAACAAAATTGGAAAATTTCAACTTGCGATGTAGTGGCCAAATGAGACGCAAGTTGCGTGAAAATTTGAACATGTTCAAAGTGGACGCAAGTGAACACAAGCCACCGCAAGTCATCGCAAGTTGGTGGCTAAACGAGCGCAAGTCGACGCAAGTAGCAAAACGTGCGACAACTTACGTGAACTTGCGTTTCGTTTGGCTAGGGGTTTACAGACGGCAAAATTCGTTAATGTGTGTAAAAATATATTTGTTTTACATCGTCGTCTTGCATCATATTACGAGTACAACACGACATATCAGGATAGTGGCAGTAGTTCCCAGGCGTCCTCGTCTTGTTTTTATGAGTAAGCGCTGCTGAGCAGAATCAGTACTGGAATTGCAATACTACATTGTTTGATATGTTTGTCATGCAAGTCAACATTTTTACCAACCAATTCCTGTCTATGCCTCTAGGTTATTTATGCTTCGAAAATCACTTGTTTCTGTGACATTGGCGGCTAAAAATGTCATGCAAACCTCGCTTTACAGACGAAAACAGAGGTTCTTGTGGGTAATTTTCAAGACGGCCGCTCAAAATGGCGTCCTGTGACTAGAGGTCTTGTGAGAACTCAACCTCGTCCCCAGGGTCTTGTGGGTAATTTTCAAGATGGCCATCTTGAAAATTACCCACCTGACGCTGGGGACGAGGTTGGTGAGAACCGCCATCTTGAAAATTTCCTACATATTGATTTAAACGGTGTCTATTAAAGAAAAAAATAGATTTAAAAAGCAACGAAAAAAAATACAAATGCTTGTTATGTTTCACAGCAGTTATATTTAAGATGTTAATACCAGAATATAAATATCGATTGTCAATTTAAGAATGAAATTAAATTTTCATATTTTGAGGGAAAAGAAACTTTTTATAGGTAAGTGTTGCGTTGCAGGCCATCGTGAAAAGTGCCTGGGCAACTAAATTTGATGTAAAAATACAATAAATTAAAATTTACTTGAAAACCCTGATTATGAACGAGTTGTGAGCGTTCTCGTTCCCATGGCTCATCTCCAGTGTAAGAACTCACCAGCTGCGTCACAAAGCTTTCTTTGTTTGGTAGAACGAAGGTTGAACCAATCATGATTAAATAGTAACTAAACACAAAGGTGTCCTAAGGGAATGGTTCTTACACTGGAGATGACCCGTTCCCATAGCCTCCTCCGCGATCGATTGTCAGATCACGAACGAAAAATGCAAGTTGCTGCTGAATGGCGTACTCGTCAGCCAATCACAAGCCAAGTAATGAGGTCAGCACGTGACTAAGCCAAGGGAGGTAAAAATCACTGTCACGTGGTGAGCACGTGATTTCTGACTTTCGTCTGTTAACAACTTCGTCCCCAGGGTCTTCTCGGTCGTTTTCAAAATGGCGGTTGGTTCGGGGAGAAGACCCTGGGGGAGGCTGAGTCACATGACCGTTTCGAAACAAAGGAGAACCTCGTTCCCGTGTCCTCAAACAGTGGTCACGTGACTCAGCCTCCCCCAGGGTCTTGTGCTCGACCAACCGCCATCTTGAAAATTACCCACAAGACCCTGGGGACGAGGTCGGTCTGTTAACAAAGGCTCTGGGGACAACATTGGGAAATTCTACCAACAATCAAACCCCGTTCCTTGAAATTTCTGCATTTTTAAATCTCATTTTTAATGCCTGGGCACCCCTGTAAAAGATTTGAAGAGACCCTATAGACTAGACGAAATATCAGAAAATCGCAATATTTAAGGCGCATGAGGCATTTTTTAGTAAAAGCTGGCAACAAGAGTTTTCTTATGTAATTTTTAACGCTGAATCCGAATTTTCTTGTTGCCATCCCTGATTTTGCATTTTAATGGGTGATAATGACGTCATCATGATTGACAGCTGTTCGCGAACCCCTTAAAATAGTTTTGTCGCTATATTTCAAATTCGAACGAATATTTAACTTGAACAGGATAGTTTAGAATGTTCTATACGAAAAATTGTCGTATTATTCGGATATGGCGCTGCTGCATGATATTCAAAATGGCGGATCCAAGATGGCCGCCATATCGTCAAATTTGATTTTTAGAAACTATCAGTCTGGGGCCGGTTCCTAGAAGGTCAGTTAAGAGTTATCTGTAGATAAACGCTTATCCAACGGATAAATCCTGAACAAAACCTATACAACAGATAACTTTTATCTATGGATAACTTTATCCAACCTTTCAGGAACCGGCCCCTGGTAGTCAAAAAAGACATGGAAATAAATACCTGACAATGAATTCAAGGTATCACAGTATGAAATGCAGTGCTGCTGGTCGAATGAAGCCATATTAAATATATAAAAGGCAAATCAATATGAAAAGGTGAATCAGATTCACCGCCGCTTGATTTTACGATCTAAACGATATCACCATTTTTCGATGATCATCCTTAGTCCCGGCAACAAAACTGTGCCTTTGAAGTCCTTATATCAAAAGTTCGTTCACAACGATCATGCAATCTGCTGCCCCCGTGGCATAATCGAAAACTAGCGGAAACCTCAGGACCAGCAGAAAACCTCAAAAGGAAACCTCAGACAAGGAAGGGGTTGGAATAGGAAAGGGCTTTCAAGCATAGAGAGGAAAGCTACTCCGAGGACAAATTAAAGTCTTACATTCGCTACTTTTGCTTATAAGTTCAAAGTTGCTACCACCAGGCTATAAAAAAAATTCGGAAAAGGCTGGAGCAACGCCTAAATTGCCATAGAATGATTTCCCCTTTTATCCCTGCTTTTTTCTTATCATTATTATTCCTGTGTGTAAGAGGAATATTCTGCATGCATTTAAAACAATAGTCGTAGATGTATTTGACTCAGTGATAGGCTTTGAAATCAATAGTCATAGTGAGAACTTTTACAGTAGGGACGACTAACTTGCTATAATTTTGTGGATTGCGCTTCCTACCTAAATTCACTAACAACAATAATATATTTGCCTATATATTATTCTCTTTCCACCACAATCGTCAGTTGCTACTTTTTATGTATTGCAAAATCGTTTAAGTTTTGTCTTTTATTTTTTTAAAGTTTAGCCTTTGAACGTGATGGCCTCAAACAATCAACAGATATCCAAAATGGCGGCACGGCGGCCATCTTGGATCCGCCATTTTGGATGACGTTCTACGCCCATCGATCACCCTATCCCATAATATAGATATATTTTTTTGAATAACACATTGCCACTTACACATTTGAATTTCACTGGCGATTAAAATTTGAAAAGAAAAATCGGCGAAAAATTCATTGTAGAGGTTTGTGTGACAGCTGTCAATCATGACGTCATTTCACCTCCTAAAATGCAAAATCCGCATTGGCAACAAAAAAATTCGGATTCAGCGTAAAATTTCACATAAGCTGGCACTTGTTGCCAGCTTTTACTAAAAAATGCCTCATGAAGTACGATTTTCCGAAAGTCCGTCTAGTCTACTAGTGAGAACCCCGCCCCAGGCTCCAGATAGACCCCCTCCTTGGAATTTCCAAAAAAATACAATCTGCTTAATTTATGATTTTGCGCTATCAGTCGGCAACTTTTTCCGCATTGTTCGAGGCGAGACCGAGAAGAAAGCATGGCCTCGAAATATTTAGCAATTAAAATGAACTCCGCTGAGTATGATTTCCGGCCTCGGTGGATAACACCCCATCGATCTGAATAATTATCCACATCAGACGAAAGCTGAATTCATTATTTTTTTATTGTTATTATTCATTCAAACTTTTAATTGTTTTTTTATTCATTCAAAACGAATCTCCCCGCTTTACGTCTTCTAGTTTTGCCAGCCGTGCCTACAAGTGCGCGACGTCACGCGTGCAATAATTTTTCAACTTATCCAAATTTTTGACGTCGATGGGATAAGTCGCTTGCCTTTAAAAACATCAAGAATTCAAGTGTCTCATTCAACATCAAGTGTCTATATATCATTAGGTCATTACGTAAAGAAGGCTATAATCAGCATGAAATCGACCATCTTTTTAGATCAATTGTGCTGTCGAAAATATCCTATGCATTGCCAGTTTACGGAGCTAGTCCCTCAGACTTGTACACGGTACAGTGTTTTCTCGATAGGTGCCATAAGAGGCGATATATTTCAGAGCCAATTAATATATTTGACATGCTGCATAAATATGACCGTCGATTATTTTTGAAAACTAAAAGTACAACTTCTCACCCTCTATACAGTTTAATTTACGGCACAGAACTCCACATTTGCCAAGGGTGAACACTGAACGTTTTAAGGATAGCTATTTTAATAGGCTAATTTTTAGATACAATTTAACGTTATAAATTTTAACTGTGACTCTATATATTTATCATTGTAAATTTAACTATTGTATATATATATATATTTTATCGATATTGTAATGTTTGTTATGTATTTTTAGCGAACAAAATAAAGACATATTATTATTATTATTATTAGAATTCGCCGGTGGCGCTCAACCAATCACTCAGGGGACTTAAGGCATGGGTCTAACAGCAAAAAATGCTAAAAATACCGTAAAAAATTATGTAAGGAAGAGAAATTATCTAGCACAAACAGTTATTCGTTAAGGTTGATCCTCAAGTTGGGACAGTTCTTTTGAAATATTTTGTAACCATGGTAACCGATTGCGTTACCCGGCAGAGCGTGACAAAGGCCTTATTTGCATTAAAGCCACGGGAGGCATGGTAATTAACAAATGTCCTCTGATTTTCCGTGGTATGTCCTCTTATATACCACGGAATGACGTAATAAAGTGGTCAAAATGTTGTGGACTCACGTGGCGCAGCCGAGTGGGTCCGCAGTGCATTTTGTCCACTTTATTACGTCATTCCGTGGTACTATAAGAGGACATACCACAGAAAAACAGAGGACATTTGTTTTATACCACAACAAAAAGGCAAAACTAAATACAAAAACAGTAGCGCGCGCGCAGCCAAACGTTGTTTTCGTTGGTTCTTTTTAGCGCACGCGCTGATGATGATGCGTTTCGTGGTATATACTTTTATGTACCAATGGCTGAGAACCAATCAGAATTCGAGAAACGCGCGCGTTGTGGTATAAATCAGTTTAGCCTTTATTCGAAAGTGGTTAATAATGTTGACTATCGGGTGTAAAATACAATTCAAATGAGGATGGCTGTCCAAGCAATTCTGATTTCGAGATAATGAGAAGTATCAAATTACATACCAGCAAAAACCATGATTGTAATTAACATTTCCAGCCATCCTCATTTGATTTATTTGAGTACCACTTTGCTCTTCTAATATCGCCAAAAAGTATAGCAAATATTACTTGCCTTCCTACCCTCCCGAAGAGATTTGTCCAAAAATTAATTTTAAGGTCAAAGGTTACAGCATTTGTTGCTATGGAGACCAATTATCGTAATGTGGTTCAGAATGCCAAATGCAATTTATATTCAACAACTTCCATAAGCATATATAAAACCATCAAGAGATAGACCACCCCCCTTGGTTTTGCGTCCGCCATATTGGATTTGCTTTGGACCCATGCCTTAGGTATCCTGAGCAGAAGCGGGAAAATATGTTGAGTGAAATAATGCGATTTGATTGTAGATTATCGCCGGCGCGTGCAAATTCAAAACTCCTAGCAACGTCTAGTTTGTCCCATTTCGTACCTTCGGAACACAATTTTGCAGCGCCCAACGATATTACACGCAAAAAAAAGACTACTGGAAGTTTCCGGGGTTTGTGGATTAACAGACGTTATCATAACCATGAATTATTCACGAAGCAGTAATCCAATGAAAAAGCACAATTTAGATCACATGACTAGCCTTGTAAACTGGATAAAAGATCCATCAAACTAAAATGGCGGGGAGGGCTTCAATATTCAGCAGGGAAAGGTGGGGTTGATGCATAATGACAATAGTTCATAGATCTATTAGTATTATGTAATTTTTTCTAGAATGCTAATATCGATATTAGTATTCTAAAAAAATTACAGAATGCTAATAGATCTATTAAGGGGCTGGGATGTGTAAAACTGTATGATTTCTAGATACCATTAGGGGAAATAAGCCTGTGAATTTGACCTCCGAAATGATGATCGCAAAATAGAAAATGATCTTAAAATCTGTAAAATATTATTCGTTTGATTTATAGTCCTGCAATGTGACTCATAGTGATGTCTAACATCTGTTCTGTTGATTTACCACTGTATGCATTGCTACGCGACCTCAAGATTCACGGTTGCGATTGGCGATTCTCAGCAAAGGAATTGTAATGTCAATTTTCTTGAGTCAGAAGTTCATATTCTAGGACAGAAAGCCAAAGGATAGCTTACAATTATTTTAGTTGAATTTACAGTTAATGTCGACCCACTGAAGTAGCCGAATCCAACGTTTTGGTTTTGATTGACGGCTAAAAATCGCCAATCGCCCATCGCAACAGTGAATTTTGAGGTCGCGTAGCAATGCATACAGTGGTAAACCTATTTTAGGTTTAAAAATAAGCGCGCTTTTCAGATTTTACACCATATTTGTAGTGGGGTAAAAAGGGCTAAAAACTACTCGAAATCAGCCGTCTGTCGTACGATCTAATTCGGGCCTCGTTCTCCTAAAGTATTAAGTGGATCGATCTCAAACTTTCGCAGTATCCATCAATCCACTAGGGATACTGCTTGGCAAAGTTTGGGGATTTTCGAAAATTTTCTAATTTCGCCGCTAGGTCGATATTTACAGACGAGCGCTCTTACAACATTACAACTATTGTCATTATTCATCAACCCCGCCCTTTCACTGCTCATATCCGACATCTATGGGAAATAACGTGAAATAAGATGCGTTTGTTTTTGTGCCATCGATGTGCGCAATAATAAAACCATTATCCTAATTTAGCTAACTCGGTACTGCGTACCTCGGTGCGTCCCTCGTCGGCTAATTATCAGACAATATTCTGCGCAATCTCGCAGGATAATGGTTAATTGATGGCACATATATAGCCATCCCCACACGTCAATGACAAACAGACCATTCCAATCTTTTATATCTTTTATTAACGCAGCATTTATTCTAGCGTCATAGATAGTCATGACTATGAATGGACACTCGCATGAGGAATTACAAAATCGAATAATTTATTAGAGCTTTCTAGATATATAAAAATAAATCCTCTAAGAGTGGGAAACTCAACTTTTGCAGACTAAGTCAGTGGCATTTTAACTGAAGACCGTCTTCCCAGCCAAAGGACCATTCTAACTATAAGCGCGCTCATTTTTTCAATGTAGAAACGTTGGCTAAGTTCGTCAGTTTATTCATTCCCTTTCTGTCGACTCTCAATTTAGAACATGTAACACAACTAAAAATCTCCTAGAGACAGTCGCAGGGAATTTCTGCAGAAATCATCCATGGGAAATGCTGAATTTCCCAAGGCACACGCGTGGTGGGAAGGGTTCGCAAATCACATGGATAGCCGTGGGAACTCCGAACACTCCCCATTCTTCTACCATGGGAAATTCAGCATTTCCTAGGGATGAGTTTCTGCAGAAAATCCCTGAGTGCAAGAGCGTTTTCTGTCTTCTTGAGAGATGCCTGCGAAGGAGACTTCAAACCAACAAGGACAGAATGCGCGTTCTGTTCACTTTGTTCGCGAAATATCACTCATTTATCGGCATGCCATGCGCGCGCACATTATAGCAGGAATCGTCCATTGCGCTGGAAATCGAGCCTCTTTAATCGAGGCTCTTATGTTCACACGGCCTACTATAAGCGAAGCGCTGTAGCAGTAATATCACTAATCTAGTTTTTCGAAGTAGAGGTATTCGTATGAGTTATATGGTACACACAGAACCCGTAGTTACAATCGTTCACCCGCCCCCCTAAAAGTCCGCACCCGCTTTTGACGTCCTCGTAAACCTAGTGTTTTTGGTCCAACGTTTCCCTGGGAGAGAAAAACGTTCGGCGAAAAAAAAAACTAATTTTCCGAGGATGAAATTAATTTGAACCACCCAACCTCCAAATTTTGAGTCCTCTCACAAAAATGTTGGCTAAACTTTATAAATTGTACACTGATGTCTGTGTCCGTTAATGTACGTTTCATCAACGCTAGCATATTTCTGCTTAATTTTCAGTCTGCGGACATTTGTGCTTAGGGGATTTCTCTTGATGTTTCCCGCTGGAATATACTTCGCTTCATGAATGCTTCCTTTCTTACTTTATCAGAGTACTGAAAATCGCTAATATGCGTGCAAGTTTACATGGACCCGCACTTGCCCGGTTGGCCTGGCTGGAATTTTTTCTGAGGCCTCAAGGGAAAAGAGATCAAAAGAAGTCATCCAGTTTAACCGGTCCAGCACGGCTCATATAAACAGACCCTTGAAAAGCAGTACAAACCTGAACTAGAGTGAGATCCTCTCCAAACTTGGCACTGGTCTTCAATGCCCAATCTCTAAAAAGAAATTCACACGCTCCTGTTGAGGACCGCCTATTTAGTTGCCCCTGGAGGTGGGGGGACAGAGGGAGCAGTTGCCCCTCCAACGAAGTAGAAGTTTTAATATCAACATTTT
The DNA here is from genome assembly GCA_033964015.1 of Scolanthus callimorphus. Taxonomy (NCBI): domain Eukaryota; kingdom Metazoa; phylum Cnidaria; class Anthozoa; order Actiniaria; family Edwardsiidae; genus Scolanthus; species Scolanthus callimorphus. The sequence goes on from CM066923.1 coordinate 21,452,406, forward strand.
GGGAAAAACCTCCCCCCCCCCCCCAACAAAAACAAAGGATGACCAAGTCTAGCTACGGCCTTGCCACCAAGGAATTTCACTCCAGTCATCGGCGAGTACCCACCCCGGAATTCCTATAATCCTCAACAAGGGGTGTATGGATTTATTTGCGACTGCCTAATAACCTCACGGCTCTTAATAACAGGTTTTAGTATGTGAGTAGATGAAGTACTAATTACTATATACTATACTATGCACATGTTACATATGATGATACTTGAATTATGAAAATTCATTTATCCAGGTGGTAATATAATATAATCGAATCAAAATAGGATATGGGAAAAGTTTACTTGTGAGCTTTCGACTGTGACTACAGTCCTCATCAGATGGTAACCTCTAGATGACAGGCGAGGCCATCTAGAGGCTACCATCTGATGAGGATTGTAGTCAGTCAAAGCTTTTCCGATATCCAGAGATATTAAGTTTTGATTCGATTACGTTATGATGATACTATGAGGAGACGGTACTCTTAACGAGGAGGGGAGATACCCCTTTGGAGTCAAATCTATAATCAACCTATAGAAATATTGAACGTAGCCTTTTAAACTTTCGTGCGTTACCATGGCAAACAGACCCAAGAGAGAGGGTAGCTATAGCACGTGCATGCTCTAGATAGAAATATTAAACATGGCCTTTTTAGCTTTCGTGCGTTACCATGGCAAACAGACGCAAGAGAGAGGGTAGCTATAGCACGTGCAAGCTCAAGATACAAAAAGACTACGTCTCTCCTCTGAGGGTTATCGCTCCTCCACGCAAGTCGAATAAAGCTCCTTTAGCTTCTATTTTACACTAAGTACTTTGTACAAGTTGTACGCAATTAATCAATGATAAAATTGTACTCACGATTTTCATTAAAGTAAAACCAAATAAATTACCTTTTCGATAAACTAAAATTCTATTTAAAATAAATCATATACTTTGAAATGTGATAAATATAAAATCCTGTGCTAAAAAAGACGCAACAAATGGGAATAAACATGAATAAATCAAAGTTTGATTTCAGAAAGATTAGAAGAAATAAGAGGGAAATGGAATAAAATTCTAGATTAAAATCACACCCTATAATAGAATCACGTTCTATTTTTACTCTGTAATATCACTATATAACCTATCTCTTAACCGGTTTGCTCATCAGACGATAGTTTTCTTGAGCTAATCTGTGCAAAACCAAAACAAAATGTTACTGTGTTAACTTTTAATCATAAAAAATGTGTTTGGAATGCTGACAACTGGTTACAGCTAAAACCGTTTAATCGCGACGCACGATTTCAAAAGTATTTTTATTAAATTATTTTTGGATTTTTGACTTTGCTGTTCCGCCAATCAAACCATCTATGCCAATGGAACTCTTGCCCTGTTTCGCCTAGTGCAGTCAACTGGCTTCCCTCTGAACTAAAACCAGACAACGTCGCGACGGAAAGCCAGGCGACTGCACTAGGCGAAACAGGGCAAGAATCTGATTGGCTCATACGATTTGACTGCCTAAACAGCAAAGCCAAAAACAAATCGATGTTTTGCAAACGCGGGTCGCGATGCAAAATTTTAGCTGTCAATGCACTCCAATTCAAGAGGCAAGCAAAATAATCATTTAAGTTTGATGATGATTACTTCAATCGCCCGATAAGTACAAATTTGGAGCATTTTTCCATGTTACCGAGCGCATGGAAATCGGTTGCGAATTGACCTTTTGGCCGATTTGTTGTTGGGCTGAACACTTGTCAAACGTACTAAAGAATGCCTATATAATGGAAATTCCAGTTGCTTTATCTTTCTTTACTAACTTGAATACAATTATATAGGATTCTGTTTTCTTGAGTAGAAAAAAGGTCTCATTTTTGTTGAAACAAACGTGATACAGCTCCTTTAATGCAGACATCCAGACAGCAGTTTGATGTCTGGAAGGCCAGGATACGAGAGCAACGGTCGGTTGTTGCAACAGAGTATAACACAGAAAGGGAATAACGGAGACATTTCTTAAAATATTATTCCCTTGTTTGGAAGAGATGCAACAATTTCCCGGCAACTAAAGTGCATATTTACGTGAATTGAATTTTAGACATTGTACAACATTTAACACTTTTCACACGGACGGACGATACATTTTAAATTTTACCTTATGGTTTGTCAACTGCCCCATTTATCTTTCAGCAAGAAACACGCCTGTTAGTCGCAGTCTGTTCATTTAACCATGCCTTAGCTAATTTATTATGTACGTTCATGCGTTTAGAGTAATTACATTAATGTCTTTTTTATCATTTTCATAGTGAATGTTGCTACTCTTTTTAGAATTAAGGCGTTTATCGAGCCTGGTAGTCTTTTACAGAAGCTTATTGTGTCGATGCATTTTCAAAGCTGTTTATGTGGGAACATGAGAAAATGCAGTGTGATTTTACCCAATGCATTAAAAGTCCCGTACATTATTATGAACGAACACACTTTATGAAAAAGAGTCGGTCTTTGATAACTGCTAACTGGTCTTATAGGTCTTCTAATTTAGTTTTAAGCAGAATTCAATAGTAAGAGCTGTTCTGAGCTGGCACTGTCAAGTCAACACAACAGATAAAGTGTTCGTGGTTGATCTATGAAGTGGTAATGTTATAACCGTGTAAAGTGCGGTGTTCATGTACTTTAAATAAAATTAGTCAATAGAAATGCCAGTCGTCTGTTATAGCTAAAATCACTGTTTCGCATTGCGGACTAGCAAAACGTGGTTTGATTTTGCTTTTTCTGTTCCGTCAGTCAAGCCATCTAAGCCAATCAGATCCTTGCCTACTGCAGTCAACTGGCTTCTTGTCGGGACAGAAAGCCAGTTGACTGCCCTAGGTGTGCCGAGGCAAGGACCTGATTGGCTTACTGGCGCAACCGAAATCCCTAGTCCAAAGCGACGCTTTGAAAATGCGCAACGTGAAACAACGAATTTAGCTGTAATGATAAATTACATGCAAGGACATGCCTATGAAATGTATAGTGCTAGCTCAAAAATAGTCTGACTAAATAGCAATCCTTTATCGTGCCGGTCCCTGGGTTCCAGAGACTGGCATGAGAAAGGACGACTTTCTACTAAGGCCAGGTCAGAAACATAGCTTTACATCATGCATTTAGGATGTTCGAGATGTAGTTCTTTGGATTTCTTGTGATTCTTGCTCATTCGTTTCATCTTTCTCCTCACTGAAACGTTATAAAGGCCTATTAGCTAAAATATGTCATCAATTAGCCAAATTAATACCTGTTAACTATCGTTTATCTTTTTTTTAAACACTTCCGTTGGGCTCCCAGTTTAGAAATACTGTGTTCCTGGACAGTGTGCTGCGAATGCGATGCGATGTTCATAGAGTGCAGTGCGACTTTCATAATTCTGCGAACCCCAACTTTACATTTCCGAATGCTTAACTGCGTTTTGGATTCCGTCAATCAAACCTTTTTAAGACACGCTCATGGATTTTTTCTAAGTTTTGTTTGCATTATATGGTGGAAAATTTGGTTTTAGAGCCTAGATAGTTTAAAAAAATCAGCATGAAATCACCCAGAGCTGTTCACTTGTTTGATTGACGGAAGCCAAACCGTGGTTTGTTAGTTTGCGTAGAGTTCGCAGAATTATGAAAATTGCAGTTAGAAGGAAAACTCACTTTGTGGTGTCCTCTACTTCCAACAGCATGGAGTCCTGCTTAAGGTGAAGGCTGTCCCTCGTCATCAGCTCTCGCACTAGCATCTCATTTTGAGCTAAAGAGTGAAACCATAATCTTAGCCATTGAACCCCTACTTTCTATGGCTGGTAAGCTCGCAGCATACGTGTCACTTCGCCATTTAACCCTTAACCGTACCTTTCCATATTTGCTACAAGCTTAGAAGGTAGCGTGGATAGAAGTATTTTACAGGAAGTGTAACATCATAGTCCAAAACCAGAATGGTCGCATAATTGAAACTTAGGTGTAATCAAAGGCACGCCGTAGGCCAACTCGTGGCTTTCCCGCAGATGGTGCGCTTGATCCCGCAGCTCGAGGACGCGATAGCGGCTAGCGGGCGTCCCGAGGGATTGGATGGATGACTTCAACATAAATTATGCTAATATCGTGCTAACGCAGTAGTGAGTGAGTGATATCGACCCCGACTCCAAATAATCATTTGGCTGTTGCTACGCACCTTACCACGCAATAATTATTTGGTTGTTGCTACGCACCTTACCACGAGTTATAAATGAGTTCGAATCCAGGTCATAGTTCAGGAACAGCTCTCTTAATAGAGGTCACAGTCCATCTAGAAGGGTTTACGCAGTCGGAAAAAGGGAAAATCGTGATGCAGAATGTCGAAAACATCCCTGCTGATCAGGTTAGAAAAGAGCAAACATTGTTTTGGTCCCTGATAAAGGAATTGGAAATTGGAAATCGTGGCAAATGGCCCCCATTAGATCATAGTCTTCAAAAAAGAACTTTTGCCTTTTGACGCTCATTTTTTAAGGCTGGTTCACATATAACGGCATTATGTCACGACGGCGAAAGGGAGAATTTTGTACGTGTAACGCCGTGCCAGTGTGAGTCCGGGTTTGTGATCCTTATGTCGCTGGTGGGAACCAAGCCTTACCTTGTATTAGCTGTTCAAAGTTCCTTCTCAAAGCTCGAATCTCCTCTAGTGTTAACACTTGTAACCTCTCTACAGTCCACCCTTTCATTGTCTGCTGTTTTTCTAAGTTCTCCTCATGCTGAGTAAGCTCCAATAATATATGTTTAGACTCGTCATTACTAATTCTTGTCGATATAAGATCATCAGGATGAACAGTTTTTATGCTAAATGACTCTTTCTCTTCTTCATCCCCAGCTACACACCCCGAGTCTCTTTTCTCGTCATCAGACATATCTTGTCTAGTGTCAATCACATATTCTTTGATATTATATCCATCCTCATCATGTTCCTCTTCGTCAGTGAGGAGCGTATCGTCCACAAAACAAATCTGTAAGTCGTGTGCTTTTAGCGAGAGATTTGTTAAAAGTTTACCAGAGAGTTCAGTGTGTTCTGAATCACGAGTTTCACCTTCAGAGTTCAGACAAGACTCTATAGACTCCCAATCTGTAGTTGGTGAAGGGAAATCCGAGGGGGAACTTACAGATTGTAACCCTGAGCCCATATCACCATAAAGTTCACTGTCTGTATCATCAACGCGAGGATGGACGTCATCTTCGTCACTGCCATGAACATTAGGATCATTTGATATTTGTTCAAGACTGTCATTAAATACATCATCAGTTGGTTCATCGTGCTCATCTTCGTCGCTGTACACAGGCCGGGGGATTTTGTCAAAGGGGTTTGTCCGTATGCTAAAAGCTGATCCCCGCTCATCTAATGCAATGGTTGGTGGTTTATAATAGTCGGATTCCCCATGTTGAGCTTTGTGATATCTGTATCTTCTCCACGCTCGTTGTATACTAGAAAGAAAGACAGACAGTTTCAGACAGTTTGGTTATTTCCAGCAAAAACATTGTGTGTGCATTGAGCTTAACTACAGAGTTGTTGTGTTGCCAGTTATTAAATGGGAAAATAATTCTATTTTACTAAAGTTGCACTCTTCAAAACAAACGAGGCAACATGTTTTGTTAGTATAGGAAATCATACGACTTCGAGTTCAATTTGGAATTTATTTGCACGAGTGGGTTTTTCAAGAAGTATCAAAATTGCACGAGCCGCAGGCAAGTGCAATTTGAGCTTTTTGAAAAACCCACGAGAAAACATTTCTAAGGAGTCATTCACAAATCTGCTTACAAACTGAACAAGCCGTGTGCATTTTTCCTTGATTGAAATCTGGACCAAAACCTGACAGAATTTGAGCATGAACAAAAACCAAAGTTTCCATGATATAGCTCTATGTTATCAAAATATTTAAGCATTTCAAAAGAAAATTTGCATTTTGTTAACCATTTTTGCACTTTGTTACCTAAACACTGCACTGCTCTCAGCCAATCAGAATCCAGAGATTCCACTGATGATTTGTTTGTACATAGCCATCTGGTTTGCCTCTTGGTCAGTAAACATGAGTAAAGGTTTTTAACCTCGTTTGTTTGAGCTTGTTCTCTGTTTATAGTATCCCCAGTCCCCAAGGTCTATGAGCCAATTTTATTTCTGAAATGGATTTCTTGTAATTCTGAAATGGATTTCTCCCAATCAAGTAAGCATTATTGTGCTTTCAGATGCGAGATATACCTCCAGTAATTTCACTGAGGGCCATTCCGTTTTTTAGCCACATCCCCCTATGGAAGAGGTCATTTTCTTTAGTAACCCCCCTCGGAAATTATTGCTCTATCCCCTCGGAAATACCCAATTGCACTCCTCGGAAAGACCTACAGAAAATCCTTTTTTTTTACCTTGGAAAAGGCCATTTTGCTATACCCCCTCGGAAAAACTCTTCTGTAGAGGGGTTGCACCCAAGATGCAACAACAGGTTATAAAACACAAAACATGGTTCATAATATATGTACAAGGTTTCAGGGAGCAAAAATAGGTGTATTTGATGCAATTAGTAACATAATTTCCCTTTGTGTACTAGTAAACTCCTTCCCTAGCACAAAAGCTTAAAGGAAATCATTACCCTCAGTTGCATTCACCCATCTTCACGCTCAACAAAAACATGTTCTGTCTGCACGTGAAAGTTTTGACAGTTGAACTTCAAAATTTGCCCACCCAATGAAGCTTTGGTAATGCTTGTGAGTTACTCTATTTCACCATTACTTTATTGGTGAAATAGAGCATAGATTTGGACCAATCAGAGCACACGTTATATTGAGCAATATTATAAAACCTGTTAAAGGACTGTTCTCAGTAAGCCTGAAGAAGACTTTCAAATGTATTGGTTAGACTGTCATTTTAAGCATTAAAGCACTCACGTTATTACACTGCACTCTACACTTCTCTTTAGATTTCTACGTAAACATGAATTTTCACTCATTTCAGTTGATAATCTGTAGCTGAAATGACAAAGAGTAATGGTCAGCAATTGGTTGAACATGGGAAATATTAATATTAGTATTAGAATCATTTTGATTAGAAAAATGAAATTGAAAGTTGTTTTACTGCTTTTTAATAGAGAGCAAACACCTAAGTGTGTTTTCCAAAAGGCCGCCCTGGACCCTTGCCTCAAGGCGGGCCGGGGCATGTCGCTGCTTCATTGAGAATGCACTTTCCAGCATGATCCCGTCACCTAGTATTTCGGAAGCTCACTACTCTTTAAGGTCATCTGTTCCCAGACGTGTAATGGGTAGTACAAATAGGCTCAATTCCTTAAGTACCAGTAGTGCTACGCACGCTTTGTTCATTGTATTATATGCTTTGGCCTTCCCCAGCAATTCAGGTCTACCTGCAAGTGGGTGAATTAAACTATTCTATCAACATGAACAGAGCAGAACTTACTTTTCTACTAGAAGCTCCCCTTCTTCTACTTGCTGTCGAGCCTTGGCTTGCCGTTCCTCTTCTTCCTGTTAAGACAGGAATTGGGCAATTCCAGAAAATATATGTACCCTGGGGACGGGCAGCATTCAGAAATTCTGAATGGGAGGGGGGTTCGAAATCGGGATTCTGTCTGCATGAGGGGTATCTAGAAGCTGGAAGCTAGTTTAACCTCTCAGGAATTCTATATGCATGGGTGGTAAGCCATTTTGGAAATTCTGGATGCATGGGTGGATCAAAAACTAGTGCTGCCCATCCCCGGGGTACATATATTTTCTGGAATTGCCCATTCAGTGACATACGTTTTCAGCTTAATCTTGTGTAAGCTAAACTTCTTATATCCCACTTTTTCAGGAATTTTCCAGGACAATAACTTACAAGGCATTTTAGATTATATTTCAAGTTTGTATATGATTTGCCAAGTGACTATGTTGTGATTCTTGGTTTTGTGATGATGAAATTGATTTCTTTTTCAAGAGGCCCCAAAAATGCAGGGCTTTCCAGGAGCAGTTGGAACCGTTAATAAGAATAAACTTACTTGCTCATACTGCTCATAGAGCATGTCAATGTAGTGTTGCCGAGCCAGATATCCCCTCACTTGTGATTGAAGAAGTATAGCTGCATCTTCTTGTTTGCTTGAATTCTTTTTCTGCAACAACAGCATTACTACTGTCAACCAGAGATGCCATAACCTCAATAAAATCTTAGCACTACCAATGCAAAGATGCCATAACCTCAGGATTTCTAAAATCTTACAAGGCAGTCTCCAGATTTTTGAAGTCCTGGGGTTGATGTCCCTGATTACAGTGAGTATAATCACAAAATATAAATTTAATTGATTGGGCATTTTACCCAGGAAACAAAAATACAAATATATTGTGAATATCAGAAAATGTGGAACATTGTTGTCCTTGGCTATGTTAATAAGCATATGCTAGTTTTATTAGTGTTAATTCAGAAGTTTTTGAATATCTCCAAGGTTCAAAAATCATTTCCAACATTCCTTTGGGTATTTTTAAAGTGTTCTAAACTTGTAGTACCTTTCATGGAAATAGTCATATCTGAATAAGGAATTTTCTAATGAACTGAAAAATACAATTATAGGCCGGATCATGGAAGGATTTCCCTGATGTTTTCAATAACAATTACAGCCTCTGCTAATGACTGTCGTTGTTACTTAAGTCTAGACAATACAAAATACCACATTATAATAAAATTAAAAAGTAAAAAAAGACATGAAAAATCAGATTTAAAAGTAATGATAAACTTATCCTATTACGGTAGGATAACTACTAGGTATCTGAGTGAGTATTCTACTCAATTTCCTATTTTCTGCATTGTTGGGAAATAATTATTAAATTCTAAACAAAACAATTTTAATTTTGGAGAAACAATTGATGGCATACAACTATTACTAACAAAACATTTTCAAGTTAAAATTTAAATAAAATTAAATTTAAAGTTCAAGTTCAAGATATTCCAAACAATTCCTAATAAAAATTCCAGAATCTTCAAATAAATTCCAAAGAATTCCTAAAAAATTCCAAATATTTCTAAAGAAATCCAAAGAATTTCAAAGAAATTCCATAGAATTCCTAAAAAATTCAAAAGAATTCAAAAGCAATTCTAAATAATTTCCAAAGAATTCAAAGAAATTTCAAAGAAATCCAAAGATATTCCATTAGAATTACAAAAAATTCAAAGAAATTTAAAAAAAATTAAATAAAAATAATATTGTCTTACACCACATAAGATTTCACCCAATATTGAGGGCAAAGCAATGCTAAATGACTGTAAAGGTGCAGACATGTGCAGTGTTTTGGAAAGCAAAAAGTGCAAATCCTGTCTGTGATAAAAATTGTACTTTCAAATCATTTTACTTCTTCAACAATAAAATGTATCTGAAAAGACGAAAACCAGCTACAATAATATTTCAAACTTTATTTTTCAGTTTAAAAGCAATAATAAAATATGTTTTTTAACATACCTCAGGTAAGACTTGCCTTGCTAAGGATGGATTCACAGCCTGTAATTATTCAAAACAAAACAGATCAAGATAAATTGGACATTACCATGTAAAACCATGTGATACACTCCAACTAATAACACAGGCTCCATAGGATACCCAAATGGGAGATGGGAAACATTTCATAAACAATTGCTGCCAGTAGGGTTACAGATTTCAAAGGATAATTAATTCAATTGAAGGGTTTACATTAATTACAAAACGTTATAAGACCTGCATTTGGAATATATTGGATATTATTTAATTTTAATCTAGCTTGTACAAATGTCCTATTCATCAGTGAAGCCCAATTCTGTTTAAATGAAACCACCAACAGTAAGCACCTGTATACAAGAACAAATTGGATAATTTTAATTATCTTAAAAGAATATCAGACTGATATTTGTCATTTTTGATAGATGTTTTATATGAATTTCCTTACAGTTATATACCGTATTTACCCGTATATAAGACGCACCCGTATATAAGACGCACCTTGAATTTTGAGGTCATTTTGGCAAAAAAATCAATTTCTAAAGATTTTCAATTTGTATTTCGTGCAACAGCACTTCCATAAAGAAATCGCATGAGAAATAGACTGGCAGTAAATGAAAAATGACAATATAAACATGAGGGCAAATGTTTTACGCCACAAACACACAGATGAGTAAAATATTCCAACTGTTTCTTCATTTCATTTTGTTTGTTTGAGATAAATCTTGTGGTAAACACGATTTCACGCAAAATTTAAATAGTTGTGCTAATATTTCTATGCATTGTAGCCTTCTAGCAGGCGTTTACAGGCTGATTTTATCGCAAAAATCCTGGAGTTCGTAGTCGCGAGTGCCGACGAGCGCCATCTTGGATTTTTGGACGTGCGTCCTGGGCAGAGTGACAAAATCCAAAATGGCGCTCGTGACTACGAACTCCGAGAATTTTGCAATAAAAACAGCCTCCAGAGGGGTGGCGAATGGTCAATGCGAGAATTCCGAGAACACAAGAACGCCGCTTTCAAAATCCGAGATCGAGAACTCGATTTGAGATTCGCCATATAAACACAACAAACTGAAAATCCGAGATCCGAGATCCGAGACGACCTGAAAAAAAATCCGAGATCCGAGAACGGCAAATTTAAAAATATGAGAATTCGAGAACGCCTAAAATTTCGCGAGAAAACAGTTTTTTGAAGGACCATTCGCCACCCCTCTCCAGCGCCTGCTGGCACGTTTCACGGATCGAAATCCTAGCTTTATTATGTGCAACCGAAACACACAACCATGAATCAGCAAATTTGTAAAGGATCTTTTGTATTGGTTGTTATGCAAATTCCCAAAGTGATGTTCCGTGTATAAGACGCACCCCGATTTTGAAGGTCATTTTGGAGTGAAAAAAGTGCGTCTTATATACGGGTAAATACGGTATTATGGAGGTTCTACTCAGGCTGACCCTGAAATTGAATGTTCTTATATCTGGGTGTTTACTGTATACCTATATTCAGTGATAACTTTCATCTGCAGTGTACTGCAGCCTGGAAGTGACAAGTGAATAGGACAATTTGTTCTTTTATTAGTCTGTCAAAAGTTACACTAGCTTTTTCTCTAATTTTAGTTAGAACATACAAAATATCATCACAGTTCTCAATCGCACACAATGACGACTCACTGAACATAAAATGAGAATCTCTTTCTTTCAGGATATTTTCTCCCGTGGTTTTAATATTACATTTTGTAAGATTGAAATATCCTGCACTATACGGTAGCTCCAGAATGCGATAACACAAGATTACCAGGCTATAATAATGAAACCTTATACTCTGCCCCTGAATAACACATTGCCAGTCAGATTAAACCCCCAATCTAGACATCACAGTATAACAAGATAGGGTAATTGGGTTGACATTCCATGTGTTTGTGGTCTTTGCAGGGGATGATTGAGGTTATTTCCCAAACCAAAACAATCTCTTTCATAGGTGTTGGAAATAAGCTTAGGGTTCAGACCACTTGAGACAAATCATTACAATCTAAAATAATCATTATTGGAGTAATCCCCTCTAAAATCTCCCCTTGGCACCCAATGTGTTTATAGCACTGCCATAGCCCTAAGGATATAGCAAAGATCACAGCTTTATGTGGTTTATAATGTGATAAATGCATGTGGGATGTTGGAAGACAGGAGGAAAGCTTGAGACTCATGAGCCATGGCCAGTGAGTTTAAAGAGTGTTCTCACAACATCCCCCTTGTGTTTGTAAGAATCCAGAGAGCATGCGGAAAGTACTTTTATTGCTTAAATAAACCAAAATAAATCAGTGTTTTATTGCTATAAAAAAGTATTATTTTCCATGCATTTATTACATAGTAAACCTAAACTCTTGTCCAATCAGAGCATGTGTTCTATCAACACTATTTTATAGAAAAATATTATATACTTATCAAGAAAAGATTGAGTATAATAAATTATACCACACAACAGAAAATACAGCCAATCAGAATGCAGGAATGATGTTGTATATTTGGTGGTATTCCACTCAACCTTCCCATCGTGCACTGTACCTATTTACATAAAACGTTGCTTTAATTTTCTGTAGCATGGTATAAAAAAGTTACCAGTATACAATGATTTCTCCTGGCATACTGCGGATATCCCACTTGTCACTTGTATTTTCTAAGCATACACACTCGCTTGAATGCTAGTGGCTATACCAGAAAATACAAGTTAAGCGTGGGATATTCTGCAGTATGCCACTCAAAAGCATTGTATAACTAGCATGCATAATACATTTACTAAAGCAAATAATACATGTATTCGAATTAAGCAAAATCGATGAGCTGATCTAGAGGAAAGTCTTATTTCCACCTTCAGCTGCCAATCATATTACACGGTATTCTCTAATAAATGTCCTGGCTCTAATTTGTCCATGGGTCTAGTAAAAGTTTACTATACCACATAGACAAAGGTATTGATTACTTTAATTCAGTATTTTCTTTTCACAGTAGTAAGGAATAACTATGTTAGTCAAACGTCCAAGTCATGTATTTTGTATTCATCTTGGGATACAACTAAAAGGAATGATGAATTTTCAACGAAAAATTGCAAATAAGACTTTTAGTTCCCTGATTTTTTGGATAAGATTTTTAAAGTATTATCAGGAACATATTCATAACAAAGAAGTTTATAGGGAGGTATATGGTGGTTAAAAGTCAATGAAAACTCTAATATCCCTGAATAATTGTCGATCGGGTAACCTGCGAAAACATTACCCAGTACTACTACGCAACCGCTAAATTCGATCACAACAAATTACGCAAGAAAACCGAACATTTGATCAAATCGAACACTCGATCGGGCCACCAAAACTAAGAAGAGTTACTGAGATCGAATAACACCTCGAAAACCTTTGACTTTGTTCTCGTTAGGTGACTTTCTCTGTCTGGTTTAGCACGTAGAAACTAAACTTATCAATAAAACATACGGGACGCGAAATAAAAGGAGTCGCCGGTCATTCGGCTAGAAATGGCGGGTCTGTTATTCAACTTACCGCCATGGCTTGTCTGTTTTTCTTGTGACTTTCCTGCCTTATAGCGCCCATATCGGGATTATACAAGGACGTATCAACCCTGCCACGCAGTAACTCGTCAATCAGAGTGCCGTTTGTCAGTTCCAAACTGTAGTTTCTGTCCTCCGAATCACCATTGGATCCGTTTTCGCTAGGCGCCATTCCATTAGAGTTCATGACTCGCCAAACCAAATTCACCCCAAAAGAATAACATCAGAAGTAGAATATTTGCATCTAACCATGAAGTAGTACTTCTACAAGAACATACCAGTCACTTATCTGAGGTTTCATTTCCTCTGGCGGCGGAAAGCCCGTTGAATTTCTGTCGAGTTGTGTTGGCAAACTGAGCGAGAGTTGAACAGTCCCTGGGCGCACCTTGCCGACGTCACTTCCTTTGCGGTGAAATCACACAGGGTAATGGAGGCTTATTAGTCCACAATTCAAAACACAATGCTCCCAGACGCCTGCTGCACTCTTGACGAAGCAAAAATACGCGTTATGATACAGAAAAATGCTGTGTTGAAGGGAAAATTCCACTAGAAAGAGCAAATGATGGCACATCTGTCAGACTGAGGGCTCTGACGCTACTGCGCATGGCATGTACCTCTGACATGTACAAAAGGGGTTTTGCGGGCTCAAATGTTTTCTCTCCACTCTTATATTTTTTTCCTCATCTTTTTCAGTAGGAATAATTATTATGATTGGGTTTGCTGTTTAGAATATAACTTTGAGGCTTTTTACTACCTCAAGTCTAAGAATTATTTCTGAAAAGCAGCAGAATTAAATTTTAGTAATGAACATGTAACGAGACCCTCTGAATCTATCCCACAATCCATCGGGCCCATTCAAATCCAAAATGGCGGCAACGTCTGAACAAACGTCTGAACAAAGGGTTTAGCTGCTTCTGGGGCAACCAAGTTAATTTCACAGGCTATATTTAATCACAGATGGATGTATTAAGACCTCCACTTGTATGGATAAGTGGTCGTTGCTACCGCAAATTGCCATATGAGCAAATGGATCAAGAAACTTCACCTGGAAGCCAAGAAAGGGTACAACCAGCGCCGTATCATGAGCAAGGTACTCTATTACTGTGCGACTACGTCAACCGGGCCATTTTGTAAGAAGTTAGCCAATCAGAATACGAGTACAGAACAAAGGATCTCGACTTTCTCGAGATCTGAGACACCGAAATATCGCTTTCCTCGTAAAAATTGTGGAACTTATGGGCAGAAATACACTTAATTACTCATCGTCAGATGTATTGCAGGTATTAAGTTTGCTTAAAATGGTTTGAATCTCTAAATGACAAACTTTTTACGGGATGGCCCGGTTGACGTAGTCACACAGTAAAGTCAGAGGAAAAAATCCCCAAACCCCAGAACGCGCCCTTGGTGAGCGCAGAAGGCAAGACGTTATAAGGTCAATGTTTAGAAGGGCAGCAGAAAAAATTATGAAAGTCCATGCTCTTTTAAGTACCCCCCCCCCCCCCTTGGGTTTCCGCCCTGTGTGTGATGTAACAGTACACAGCGAAAGCATGTTGGCGTGCAGTTCGTGACATCTGCAAACTGCAGACATTAGGATTGATGCACTCTAATGACGTCATAACGCAAGCCAATAGGTTTGGCCGCCATCTTGGTTTTCATTTCGAAAGTTAAAGCCAATTTTGCCAATATTCTCGTTGAATCTGCTATGCTTTTTGCCAAGAGATCATTGCTCAGGATATCTAAACATCAACAATGGCTATTTGAATTGAATACAAAGAGGAAAATACTAATGGACGTAAGCTGAAGTTTAAAAACCATTTCGCCTTGCAGGCCTTGTCGTCAACATCGTTTAGCTAGGTAAGAATTCCTAGTTGCTGAATAATAAAACAATTATTGAATTTGGTTTTTGCATGATAGTGAGATCAACACCTCAAGTTAGTGTTATCCGCCTCAGCTTTGCTTTCGACGGATAACACAAAATTCGGCATTGCCAAATCTCACGATCATGCTCAACCTCATCCAATGAGTGTTAATTATTGGATGAAGTTGAGCATGATAGTGAGATTTGTCAATGATGAGGTTTGTGTTGCTGAGATAGATAACACTAACTCAAGGCATTGACAAACCTCACTATCATGCAAAAACCTAATTCAATAATTGTTTTATTATTCAGCAACCAGGAATTACCCAGCTAAAGATGGGGCCTGCACTGTGAAGTGGCTTTAAACTTTAGCTCACTTTAAGCTTCCTAAATAAAATGAGTTGATATCTTGAAAGATCTATCGTGCTTGCTAAGAAAGGAATACAGAATTTTCAAATTCACGCAATTTTTTCAAGTTTAGAACAAGTTTTTTATAAATGCGAAAAATGCAATCGCTTTAAGTGCCCAGGGGGTCGTTTCTCGAAATCGCCCGATATTTTCTGGCATGATAAACTTTTCGGGTGGTTTTTCGGGCGAGATTTAGGAGTCCCGAAAAGTGTTTCTCGAAACTCCCAAACCCCCTGATAATTATCGGGAACCCGAAATCAAAATTATAATTTCCAAACTTTGCGAATACTTTGCATAAATAGACAATGAAAACATAGGAAACTTATCGATTCGTCGCTGTCAAGGGACAAAGTGTATCGCCATGTTGGTATTTCCATCGATAAATGCCAAGAAATTAGATAAAATGTGCGAAAAAGCAAGCATTTTGCACCGAATTCTTGTAGATGCATTGGTACTTTGTTTACAACGTCAAAAAAAGTTTGACAGCTCCTCGTCAAATTTGACCGGCGAGATGTCAAGAGAATGAATTTGATTGGTCAAGAAGAGAGATGCTTGCACCTGATTGGTGTATTTTATCGGGATGGCGGTAAAAGCAACTCGGGAGAGTTACCGGGAAACCATTTCGCGACAAAGAAAGAAACTTTGGAAACAAACCAAGACACCTTCATAAATGGCTGTTTTACGAGAAGAAACATGCACTTCCGAGGAAATTCAACTTCGCAGGTACTAGAGGGATAAATAAAGTCGCAAAGGAGTGAAAAATCGTAGTTCATTTTGGTATTTTTCTTCCCTATTCTGAGGATTTTCGGAAACCCGAAAAAGTTTAGGGGAGAAGGGTTTCTCCCCTTATCAAGGGGTGAAAAATGACGCAATTTTATCGGGCGCGAAAAACTCGGGAGTTTTGAGAAACGCAAAATTCGTCATCTGCACGCTTTTCGGGTAATTTATCGTGCTCGAAAAGTTTTCGTGCGTTTCGAGAAACGACCCCCAGTTCCCTTCAGTATTACACTTGGAACGCCTTGCAGTTTTTTGTTGTGGCAATGAACTTGATTGATTTTGAATCGGTTTTGAAGGCAATTTCCTGACAGATTTGGACTTTATGGCATAAAAACGCCTCCAACAACTGTGACAAGCATACTGTAGTTCGGCCATGGTATGTATTTTGCAAAATTCCTGGCAAATTCTGTGCCATTTCACAGACTTTTTTCAAAATTCTGGCAAATTACGCGAGATTTCACAGACTTTTGTGAATTTCACAGATTTACCTTAAATTTCACGGGCCCGCCCCACGCTAAATATCAGAAGGGCCTGTTTCTAGCGATTTTCGAGGTGAGAGTGACTGGAAGCAAACTAGCATGAAAGGCCTCATGGAAAGGACAAGAGTGAAAAGTGCTCTCCCGTGATGCATTGCACACCTTGAAAATTCACCTTTGGGGTTTTGCCTTTTGTCAGGTTTTGCCGGGTTTTGCACTTTTCAACACACTGGAGATGCCTGGGAACTAGGCAGGGGTGCAACTGTTTCTGAATTTGATAGCTGTATTTAACAGAATCAATCGTGTTAAAAGTGTGGCCATCCCCTCAATGCGCTATTAGAATTGAGGCCCTCCCTTAATTGTGAATTAAGAAAATGGAAAACCCTCCTGCCAAACATACAGCACTCCTTCTGGTAAAAAATTAATTACTCTCTTAGCTAGGTGAATGCAACCCAAGTGCAGTACCCTGCACTTCCAAGCAAATTGTATGAAATTAATTCAACAAAATAATTTATGCATATGTTTTATGAAACAGAAGAGAGGATCCTAGAGAGGATTTTGTGACTGCAGTGAAAACAACCGCAAGTGATTTTATATGAATAAAACCTACAGCAGTGACTAGGAAGTCTCATTCCTTGCTTACAGCGATCATTTCTAGTCTTAGTCGTTTTTTTCAAAGGGGCCTCTGTTAATAAAGATCACAATCTTGTACAATCTTGCACATACCGTATTTGCTTGATAAGTGCCGCCCTTGATTAAGTGCTGCCCTCGAATAAGCGCCAGATCCAGAGCAGAAAAATTAATACCAGTAAGCGCCACCCTCAAATAAATGCCAAACCATAAAAAAGTGAAGAAACAACTTAAAGTTGAAGGTTTTAATCAATGACAATTGTTTCTAGCTCAAATCAAAAGCAAATTCTCATAGTATACTAGTATTACAGTTGTATTCAGAATACCTTTTCATGCCAGGTTTTGAAGTTTGTTCCCGTGTTCCAAGTGTAGGTTCCCAAGTTTGCAACCAAGTTCCCAACTAACTTCATACTTTGGCAGCTCAGATAGAAAAACTTCAGATAAAAACCACATAAAACGTTTCAATATTCACAGACCACTGCCAAAGAAGCCTTAAGCAGCTAACATTTTAGTTTTCTATACCGAATTTCTCAACATACTGATGTGAAGTTAGCAACATCTATGTTTTCAACATCCTATGTTGAAAACATAGAAAATGAAACATTAAGTAACCAAGAAATGTATCCTTTGTCACTCTCTCATTCAAAATTTCATAAGCGCTGCCTTCACATAAGCACCGCCCTCGCATAAGCGCTACATTAAAGATGCAAAAAATTTAAAAGTGATGCGGCACTTATTCGAAATTGATATGGTCATCATTTTCTTGCATACATATTTATGTGCCTCATTGACCTCTATTGACAGACAGTCAGTTACAGACAGCAGGATATTTGTCACATATCGTTTTCAAAATTAGATGAAATTTGCTCTATTTTCATAGACATTAGACAGCAATGCATCAGCAAATGAATGAGTGGCTTTGCTAGTGTAAATTAATTGTTTCTGGTTTTGTCTCAAGATGGCTCTGCTTATGACGACGAGGTTTGTGATGCTCTGGGTTTGATAGAATATACTGGGAAGGAGTACAAAACATCCATGACTGTACCAAATGAAGTATTCAAGTTCATCATTGGAAGACAAGGTGAAACAAAAAGGAGGATAGAACAAGAGACGACCACGAAAATAACCATCCCAAGGATTGGCCAGAATGGAGATGTTGGTAGGTAGTCCTGTGTAAAGCTGAATTTCCCATGGCAAAAGAATTTGAAGTGTTTACTAGATTTTCCATTGGCATCCATTTTTGCAGGGGAGAAGCTGAATTTCCCATGGCAAAGGTATTTGAAGTGTTTTGAGACTGATGAACACAATATAAAAACTTGAGAAAACTTTTTGGACTCACTGGCATGCACAACTTTTTCGGCTTCAAATCGAAAAAGGTCTTCATGCCTGTTAAAAATGGTAGGGATGACTGTCGGGAAGCCCAAATTTAAACCCTGAAAAAACTTGTCAGAAAAAATTTCACCCTAAAAAATACTTGTTTGTCCTAAAATACCTTCTTCAGCATACATTACCATTTTAGTCCAAAGAACCTCTGAAAAATACTGAATTTTCTTCAGCATAGGCGTTTTCGTTCAAAGAACCCCTAAAAAATACCGGATTGCCGATTTTAACACCTAAAAATACAACGGTCATACCTACCATCCAAATATAGGGAGTACCCTCCCCCCCAGGGATATCATGGGTCTTTCAAATGCTTACTTTCTTTGTAAAAAAATCAGTCTTGTTTCCCCTCCACATCATTTCTTTTGTACGATATGCTGTTTTAGACATTAATGCTATATCCTTCGAAATTATTGATTTTTGTATATCAAATAACAGAAATACAGCAGAATAAATTGGTGGTGAATAGAATTAGGATCGACGTTTGAGTAAGAGGCTACCCTGCTAGCAGAGGTTTTTTTCTGTCAGTCTTTTATTAGTTAGCATTACGTTGTTCGCGTGTCTGGTATGTCGCGTGGTTGTTTTTATCTAAAACGGGGATTAGGGCGAAGTGCTTTCAATTTTTTTCAGTTTTACCCACAATGCTTTGCGCTTGAAAAACGGGAAAAGAAAAGAACGCGTTAGTAAGCCAAATCAAATGCTGCTTGGCCCGTTGCAGCATTGAGATTGAATAAGCAAAGAAAATTACATGAAATAAGATGGAATTTTGCTTTGAACGTTGAGTTTTTTTGCCATAAAAACTGGAGTTTAAAAATGTTTTCCAGACTTGTTATAAGGCGTAAAAACGCATATTGTCAAATTCTCTTGTAAACAAACCATTATATCCGCCAACAATTTGGACTTGGTAACTTTTTGGTATAAGTATAAATTTGAGTAGTGTACTAGGTGTCACTTTTCATTCTCTCAGTTTCAGAATGATGTGAGTCATTTCAAGGATGATAAGCCACTGGTTAGTCTAGAGGCCGTTTTACAGCGTTCTCGCAGCTATTTTTGGGGAAAATACAGAGAGGCTAGTTTTAGGCTATTTTAACAAGGTTTCTGCAGTTTGTTTGTCAAAAATCGAAAAACAGTCTGAAAAGAGCGACCTCTTCAAATGTTCTTCGTCTTCTACGGCTCCTATGTTACTGACTAATAAGTGTCCTCAAACGGGGGGGGGGGGGGGGGAGCTATGGATTTCAGAGCTGTCACTAGAGCAAGCCGGCAACCGCCGGGGCGTTTAACAACCCGGCTACGTTTTGTAGAATGTGGTAGTCAAAAAAGTACGAACCAGAACTTTGTGAAATGCAACCTGAAGCTCACCTCATTGTTTTTGAAAATAAGATAAAAACTGGAATCCTTAAATTGTAGTTCCTCTTAAAAATCTCCCAGCTCCGCGCCTGTGTCAGAATTGGCTTGGCGAGGAAATCATTGAGTGGAAATTCACCTCGAGATACCTATTTTCGTCATTTAGGGATGGACCATTAGAAAAGTGATGGTGGGGGGGGGGGGGGGGGGCAAAAAGCAAAAATATTCATACAAAGGAAAAAATAAAAATCATGCAGCCTCTGTGGCTCCCCATAAAAACAATTCTTGCAAGATTCCCAAGTTTTGATTAGGCAAAATTGATGTTCTTTCAACGCTTTTTAGTCCAGTCATTTTACGTGAATAATAAGGCTAACCCGGAACAAATTGCAACAGTACAAATCTCAACGGATTTAGACTCTATTATACTCACTTGATAACATATCAAAAGTCGTCCAAAATCCCGATACGGCAACATCTCGAAAAAAGGGATTTATTCAAAGCAATCGGAAACAGCTTTCTTCGCCACATTGGCTTTTGTTATTAATGAGGTTTACGGCACTTATAGCTCTACGCTGGTGAAACTAGTTCTAGACTGTAACGCGTTACAGGTAAATATTCTAACGCTTTCCTTTACATAGAAATTTCCCTTGTATAGAGTCTATTGATGTTTGCCAACCGAATCCATTATTAAGAATGATTGAGTTGTTTATGGAACGTGTTTCAAGATTCCTAGTCAGGCACTGTATTGGAATTATGACATTGGAAATTTCTCTTAGTCAAAGCGTAGTTTACAAGTATATATAACACGAATGAGTCCATTTTAAACCACTAAAAATTTAAGCACTTAGCTGGGAATACTGTACATAGTATAGCGAATATCAAAAACTTTGCAAAACTGAGTGCGGCAAAACTCATTAATAACAAAGGACAAGATGGCCGCCAACAAAAGAAAATTGTGTCGTCTTTTCAAACTTGAATTTTGAGATGTTCCCCTACATGGATTTTTTAGGACTTTTAGTATGTTTGTTAGGTTGACCTTATGGCCCTAAAACCGTTGAGAAACTTTCTGTTGCAATTAGTTGTTGGTCATTTCACAAACTGACTGGACTATTTCTAGTTCATTCAATTAAGTACTCTAAACATTTAGAGTAGATATATAGCATCCAAGCTATATATTATATTACAATATGGTTTTTGAGAACTCACGCAATGGAACAATACGATCGCACTCTTTTTGAAGAAATGACTACGAATGTTCATTACAAGAACATGTATCTTGACCAGGAGAAACAAACTCCCCCTCCCCAAAACCCATACTATACACAACAATTGGAATGTTCATCTATCTTTTCTCTGAGGCTTGATGAAATGGGTTTATCAATATCAGGGCGCGCTTCGCGAGCAAACAAAAGAGAAATTTCTGCGAGAGAAACTGCTCGATACTTTTCGTGCGACGGAATGCGACGGAAGCCAGAAGGCCAGTTGGCGGTTGGAAATCGTACCACAGGCTTACCATTCTGGGGGTGTGTGTAATGTGACTTCTTCTGTGTCATACATCTGCTCTTGGGGAGTTTGTAATGTGACTCCCCCTGTGTCATACATCGGCTCTTGGGGAGTTTGTAATGTGACTCCCTCTGTATTGATCAACGATCGGCTCACAAGTTGATAGTTAAAAGCATCTCGTATTATCATCTCTTGAAACAGAAAAGTTCTATAATAAAGGTTATAGTAAACGATAATTGTATTGTGTTTGTCCTCATATCGAAAACAGGGGGAAATATAAAGGTTTTCGGGTAGTTTATGAGAGTTTTTGGGGGGTGGGTCTCTCCTCTCTCCCCTCGCTACCCACCCCCCAAAAACTCTCATAAACTACCCGAAAACCTTTATATTTCCCCCTGTTTTCGATATGAGGACAAACACAATACAATTATCGTTTACTATAACCTTTATTATAGAACTTTTCTGTTTCAAGAGATGATAATACGAGATGCTTTTAACTATCAACTTGTGAGCCGATCGTTGATCAATACAGAGGGAGTCACATTACAACTCCCCAAGAGCCGATGTATGACACAGGGGGAGTCACATTACAAACTCCCCAAGAGCAGATGTATGACACAGAAGAAGTCACATTACACACACCCCCAGAATGGTAAGCCTGTGGTCGCAGTCATTCCTTGTCCGATTAGCCACAAAAAAAATTCTAGCAAGCCCTTGCGCTGTAAAAAAATATTCATGCAACAAAAACTCTCCGAAAAACGTTTTCGAACAAGAGAAGAAAGCCCCCCCCCCCCCCCCCCCCCTCCCCCTATTACTTTTCTAATAGTCCGTCCCTTATTATATAATAGTGTTTTGTCGGGATTTTGGCCACTGAGAACTTTCGTTATACGCACGTGTGAAAAATTACGATAATTCCCACCACTATTGAGAAATTCATCAAATCGAAAATTTTTCACAAAAACGTTTATATAATAAACTTTACTTCCCATGGCAAATCGGCCAATCATTTTGCGAGAGAGCTAACTGTTATGGTAAAGATATTAACTTATAATGTGGTCGTATTCTCTAATTTCCTTCTTGGTGTGCTTGTTAGGGATGTTTACGGGGGAAAGTCTCTTTCGTCGCCGACTCAGGCTACTTTACGGTTCCAAGAAAAGTTTTTTTGTGGGAATTCGTTGTTTAAGGCGTTGTTATAGAGAGGAAGAGAGATTGTTTTCGCAATGAGACACGGAAGTCGTTTTGCTTAAGCTAGTTTTTTTCTTTTAATTTTCTGCCTCTTCTTCTTGTTGACAAATATTCCAATTACTAGTCTCACCAGTGTTTCTTACCGAGCGGTTGACTTGATTAAGTCGTAATCATAATGTTTCCTGCGCGCTATTTAAACGAAGCCTCGTCCTCTATAATGTTAACCATATCTAGCTCAGTTCGAAGAAGCATTTCCAACAGCTTAGAATATGAGCACTCATATAACTCAAAATGTCTCGCAACCTGAGTGCCTCTACCTTATCCTTGATTTTAAAACGAGTTCTTCGTTAGTTTGGAGTTGTGTTTTTGCTTGCGTTTTTAACGCAATTTTAACTCCTATCGCTGGATGCAGCAATCTTCTGGTGATGATCACAATTTGGAAAACTCAATCACTCCATTCGCCTTCGAACTTTCTTATCTTGGCTCTCGCCGCGGGTGATTTTTGTACCGCTCTGTTGGCTCTACCTCTCGACCTAACCTACCGGGCTCTTCTAATAAAGCGTCACACTGCAACTGATGTACAAGTTCTGGAATTCTACCTTCGAGTGACTTGTGGAGTAGCGTGCGCGGGTCAAGTTGTCGGGGTTCTCTGTGTCGCTTACTTTGTAATGTGTATCACTGCGTTGTGCATTGAAAGATGCCTAGCCATTACATTGCATCTTAGATATCACATCATAGTGACTGGACGAAGAATAAAACAGACCGTGGGGCTAATATCAAGTATTGCCACCATAATAACAATATGGCGATGCGTTTTTTGGCAGAATGTGTCACTCTGGAATGCGTTGCAGTACGCAACGATTTTACTTGCTGCGGCTATTCTTGTAGCTATTGTTGTCTGTAATGTAAAAATAGGGCTAGTCCTTAGAAAGCAAACAAAGCAAATAGTTATGCAGATACAGGCTCAAATACATGCTGTTTCTCAACCAAAGTCAGATGATTTACCGCAGAAACGAGAACACGGCGAAGCTCAGGCCGTATCTGAAGTGCAAGGCAAAGATTCCCAAAGAGAAGGACATCAACCGTTTCAAGTTCAAAATAATGATTCCCAAAGACAAGAACAGGAGAAAGCGATCAGAATTAGAAAATTTCGAAACTCCGTTTTTGTTATGGTGCTAGTTCCGGGACTGTTTTTACTGACAAGTTTTCCATTCGGAATTGTTTTTATCCTGCAAGGATTACAAAAACTTTCGCCCTTGGAAGCAGAGACCGCCTTCTCGTACACTTCGCCAATTTTATTCGCTAACACCGCCATGAATCCATTGCTGTACTTTTACAGATTTCACATCCTCAGGCGTGAAGCTGCCACTATTGTAAGAAGATGGCTACGGTTACATAAGAGAGAACAAATACCGCCTTTTCAACGAGGTAATCAGCTCACTGGCAGGAGGCGAATAACAGTACATACAACTTAAAAGTGGTTAATTTGTGTCACGAGATTTGGGGTTACTTAGCTAGCTTAAAATGCAGTTCGCAATCAATGAGCAAAACAATTAAATAATCGTCTAGGTTTGTCTAAAAAAGAAAACCTTTCAGCTGCTAGTTCAGTACTATTTTTTCGTGTGTTATCGAGCCGATTGAATTGGATTGCGAATTGGCTTTTTTATTACCAAGCTGAACAGTTTTCAAACTAAGGAATTGTCAACCAAAACTATTAAATCTTGTGTAGAATGCCTATACAATGCAAATTTGAGTTCATATCTTCTTCTAAGACTAATTTGATGCATACTATAGGATTCTGAGTTGTTTATGTAGATCACTGGTGTATTTTATAATATGTTGTTGAAACAATCAATCATGGCAGAGCCCTTTAACCGAAACCTATTCTTGCTACAATCAAACAATTAGCAACTAG
Source organism: Scolanthus callimorphus (assembly GCA_033964015.1). Classification (NCBI taxonomy): domain Eukaryota; kingdom Metazoa; phylum Cnidaria; class Anthozoa; order Actiniaria; family Edwardsiidae; genus Scolanthus; species Scolanthus callimorphus. Next base: position 21,476,898 of record CM066923.1, read on the forward strand.
TCCAGACTTTGGGAGTATAAGATTGATGATCTAACGCAGTAGTCATTCAGAAATTACCAACCTGAGTGAAATCCAGGACCCTCCCATTCTCGAAAAAAATGTCCCTTAGAAAGCCTGATACACAGGCTAAGAATTTTCAATTATCATGATTTTTTTAAGCCATCCCTTCGCTCTCGATCAAACCTCACTTTGCGAGAGCAGACGTCTGAATTCTCCACGAGATTTTCAAATCCATTACGTAATGACTGATCCAAATCTGTCAGTAGATTGGTTGCCTTTCTCAGTAAAGCCCGGTGCACACTAGCGACATAACGACATAAGGACCTTATGTTGCAACGAAAAAAGCACGGGAAAATAATTGAAACAATCAATATTTTCTATGGATCTTTGTTAGATTACTTCACCAAAGCAATCTTATGTTATTTTTTGTCGACTTCAACTTCTTGAAACCACTAAATTTTGTTCGCGTGACATTTTTCTTATGTCGTTATGTCGCAAGTGTGCACCAGGCTTAAGACGTGCAGGCGAAGGTTTCCATGACAACGCACGCTCCCCAAGCAAAAAAGCGTGCGAAATCAACCAAAGCCAGACAACCAGGCGCCACAGCTTGTCGTGCGTTGTCTTGGAAACGTTGCTAAAAGGATAACGGTTTTGACTTGGCTGTGATTACGTAATGGATAATAAAATCCCGTGGTGAATGCAGACGTCTCCTTTCGCAAAGTGAGTTACGATCGAGAGCTGAAATTCAGGCTAGTTTGATTGCAGTTTTTTTCTGTTCGCCTGTTCAACCACCTGGTCCAATCAGGTCCTTGTCCTGTTTCGCCTCGTGCAGTTGACTGGGTTTTCGTCGCGACAGAAAGCCAATCTACTGCACTAGGTGAAACAGGGCAAGAATGAAATTGGCCGAGATGGTTTTGACTGGCGCAACAGAAAAAATTCAAATCCCAAACGAAAAGTTATATTCTGAAGATGCCTGTGAAAAGTGTCGTGACGCGGCGTTACACGGTTGGGGTCGCGTCACGAAACCTGACCTGCTCTAGATATGGAATGGAATCGCGTAGTCGCGGCACGGTCGAAGTCGCGGCGCGGCACAACTTTTCCATACGAAAACTAGTGCTCTACTATAGAATTTGGTCCCTCTCAGTCTTTGGATATGATTTTATACACGATTCTTGCCTCAATTTCAGCCGTCCCTTCGCTTTCGATCGTACCTCACTTTTGATCGTACACAGGTGTGCCCAATGTTAGCATTCGGACCCTTTTCCATGCTCCATGTCATTTTGGCTTGTCCGACCTATGGTAACAGTAAAATAGGCAAGTAGAACAATGGTTTCGGGACCCTTGATGCCTTGAATTACCAAAACAACCTTTTGTTGATGTCTATTCCTTGAGCCTACTATATCAAGAATTTAGAGCCTAAGATTAACGAAGGCTCAAAGCTCTCAGGGACCTAGAAAGTCGGTTAACGCTAACCTGTGGATATAAGATTCTCATCTTATCAAATGTCCAGTATAGCCTGGGTTAACCCTGGGTTAGTGTTAACTGACTTTCTAGGAACCGGGCCCTGGAGTGTTTTAGTTTTCGCCTTATTTAGTTTTCTAATTATGCCTGTATACAGAGCTTAACAACACTTGTAAACTCATAGCATGACTATGACTTTGAATTAAAGCAGACACATTGCAATCCGTACATCTTGTCTCCAAAACTTTGATGATGATTTCAATCCTCGGATTAACACTCTGGCTTAAATATTAGAGTATGCGCAGTTCCTTCTCCCGATGGCTCCGTCAGTCAAATATGGCGCATGCTTTACTGCTGTCCACAGAGCTACCAGCGAGCATTATCGTGCCCAGAGCTCCATGACTCGTCATGGAGGCTCTGGCTACATTCATTTGAGGACCTTCGCTGATTGGCTGATTTTGACCGTTGTGGCATGCGTAGAACGTTCTCTTTCTCACGGCTGTGTAAAATCTCTCATGCGTTAACGGCTGTCACCAGAGCCTCCCCCGCGAGGACTGGCATTAGCAGATTAGGGACGGACCATTAGAAAAGTGATGGGGAGGGGGGGGACCAAAAAAATCCATCCACACCAAAAAATCGTGAAAAAAAATCCATCCAAGCCCCCTGGACGAAAAAAAAATCCATCCACGTCTAAGGAACCAGACATAATAAGGAGGAGGATTTTGACTTCATTTCACTCATATGCTTAATAAAAATTTCGCCGCGCTACGCGCGCATAACAACTGGCATCTGATATAGTCTTTGGGAATTCACGCAACGTAGACACCTCATGCCGTTTACAAGAACAAGTGTATCTTGACGCGGAAAAACAAACTCCCAAAAATGCCCTGCAATGATAGGCCTCACGGGCAGTCACTATGTTCGAAATAAGACCCCTTAGGTGTAAGCGTGATTTCGACGTTACAAGCATAGAAATTTGGCATTTGGGCCTTACTTCACACGGAATAAATCAATAATAAATTTGCATCGCGCAGTTGCGCGCATATAATAAAACCTACAGGCTTTGTTTACTACTACACAAAAAACGGAACATTTATCTACCCTTTTTTGTCTGAGGCTTGGTGAAATGCGTTGATCAAAATTTGGGCGCGCTTCGCGCGCAACGAAAGAAACGGGCAATCTCCTCTAAAAATGACATTAAAAAAATAACCCTAAAAGTAACATTCACCCAAAACCTTTAAAAGCATTGCGAAGCAAACAAGTAAAAGCAAATAAATAGAAGTTTAATAGACTCTTCCATAATGTTGGAAAAAAATCCATCCAAGCTCCCTGAACGAAAAAAAAAAATCCATCACTGACTGAACCCCCCCCCCCCCATCACTTTTCTAATGGTCCGTCCCTTAGGGCTGATCTGAGCAATTAGTTCGTGCGCACCTACAGGAGCCGAGATCTTCACTTCAGAGCCGCCTCCGCGAGATGACGAGCCGGCGAGATTTGGGTACGAGAATCAGGGTTCTTACGCATCCTGGATTATCCTTGATTTTCATTTCCATCCTGGAGAGTCATTGAATTTTAAGGAAAATCCTGGAAAACTCCTGGGAAAATGGTTCAACTCAAATGTGGTTGAATCAGTCAATTTCATGAATCTGATTCTGGGCTGCAAATTATGACATTACTTACATTGTATTGAGAGCCACTGTTAAAAGTAAAGTAACTGTACTTATATAGCGCTTATCCTCAAAGCGCTTATCCTCAAAGCGCTTTATATTTTTGGATAACTCATCCTATAGAAACCAGTTTTTATAAACATTAGTGTGTGTTAGTATGGCGAGTTCTGTGACACGAAGGTTGGGCAACTTCCGACGGTCCTCGTGGTTCTTTAACGTCCCTCTGGTTCCGGTTAGTGTGGTGTATGTGAGAGACGGGACCTACGGTTTAACGTCCTTATCCGAGAAGACGCGAAGGTCTAACCATTTGCAGATATTACAGCAAAGGCAGCACCTTCTCAATCATTTTGAAAAGACCCTGAGTGTTGGTCTGGCCGGGGTTTGAATCCCCAATCTCCCGCACATAAGCCTGGCGCTCTACCACTGCGCTGACCGCTAACTGTTCCAACATTCTTTGTTGTTTTTTCAGTGATCACTGGTCCCAGTAAAGTACTAGTGTCCTCCGCCCGCAGTAAAGTTCAAGTTGTTATCGAATCATCCAGGCACAAAATTCCCTTCACACACTTCTTATCTTTCCCTCTTTACTTTGACGAGTTGGCAAAGAAGGTGGAAGAGTTTAAGGAAGGCGTGTTGTCCCAGTGTTCTAAGGTAAGCAAACACGTCTCAATTTTGAAAAGAATTTTATAAACACTGAGACCCATCATGTATATTATTAACGGGTTTCACGATGCTGCGCATACATCCGAAATGCAACATCTAAATTGCATTAAAACGAGACTATCAAGCATTAATGCCTCCCAACGGAACGCAGTGTAGTTGGGAAGCTTTTTCATTTTGGCTTGTAGCTATTTGTATTGTCAATTGACAGTACTTGCATTCCACGATTTCATATGCATGAATCTGATTGGCAGTTGCATCATAATAATTTATTCAGGATGCTTTAAAGACATTTTGGTGGTCGTTGCCAAAATCGACAGCAAGTGCTGTCAAACTTAGATATTTTTTAAACTATTATCATTATTACTAAGTATATAATATGAAATCGATGTAATGGGAAACAATAAACCTTGCTGTTCAACCCTGGCAATAGACCTCCTCGGCTTGGGCGTAATGTTTTGCCCATTTCAGATCACGTGTCATTCCCATGAGTATTCTCTCTTTGTTTGGAATGATTCCATATTCATATATCCTTCGGTGCGTAGCAGAAAAAGAAAGAAAGAATACTCATGGAATGCCACGTGATCTGAAATGGGCAAAACAAACGGGCAAGCCGAGGAGGTCTATAGCAATATACTCCAATGAGTGGTATTGTATTTTCTTTTTGCACGCATGAATATGCTTTGCTATAGCGTAAAATAGAAATGAACTTGAGGGCCACTTAGTGCTGACGTAATCCACAGGAAGCCCACCCAGAACGTGAGGGCCTAGGCTGGAAGTTTGACTTGAAGCTATAAAAAAAACGCCAAGATATTCGTCACTATTCTTAGCGCTAATCAGACAATGTTTCAAACACTTATCCGTCAAAGTACTTGAGTGAACGGAAGATTTACACAAGCAGAATCATGAAGAGAGGGCCCACGGTAATTGGTGTTAAAGTGCATATCACCCCTGAAAAGAGCGAAATGGGACGAGTTCTACGCATTTCAAGCTTTAAATTGATGTATGATACGTGCGATTTGGATAAAACCCCAGCTCAGTACGTGCAGCCAAAAGTAGCCGATTTTGCTCTTTGGTCACCCTGTAGCTAACACTGGCCGATAATGGAATTACTGGGTCGAGCTTTCTTGTGACGTGTCCGGAGGTATTGTGTTCAGCTGTCACTCAAATGTAGATTCAAGAGAAGTGCACAACTATATATAATTTTCCACGGATGCATAAGGGAATCTCATTTTGATACGCTTGTCAACATATATAGATGTAAATTGTTTCGTATTTTGTATGTTTGAAATGGTTTTTCGACACTATAACAGAACAATACCTCTCGCCACGTCATTCGACCCAGGCCCTTTTCAGCGCAGCCGTCTTCGTCGAAGGAAATAGGTATATGCTTCATCGCTGAATGTCACAATAACCGCCTTATTTGAATATGAATGGTCCTTTTGTTTGATTATGCCTCGTTCTATTAGAAGACGAATATATGGCATTCAGCGATGAAGTAGATACCAGGAAATAATTCAAAAATCTGTAAAATATTCATTTTTTAATGAAATTGAAAACAGTTTTCGGTAAGTTACTTCTAATAACTTGTCCCATTCCGCTCTTTTCAGGGATGATATGCACTTTAAACTGTTGTGGTGTCCCCGCCCATGTTCGTGTGACCCCATGTATGGGGATCCTCTACGTCAAATATCTTCTTGGCGAAGCTGAATAAATAAATAAATAATAAATGAATTAAGTTGTGTGCGATTGAGTCCGACCAAAGTTCTAAGTGTTTTTACGGTCGCCAGTGTCCATCACGACTGCTGTCTGTTGTCCAGCATTTTCAGCGTCATTTTAAGGTTACTGAGAACCCTCGCGCACCTCCTCGGAAAACAAATCATAGAACTCCTTAGTTTAACCAAAACATGTCAACCTATATATCGTTGGAAAGCTTATTGTGGCAAAAAGAAATCATTTTATAACAAATATAATTTTTTAAAGGTTTTATTAAAAATGTGGGTCTGACACTTTCAAGAGCTACCCCTGCAGAACTGCTTGACCTTGACTCCCAAGTAACACATTGTTTTAATCCTTAAAGGTGTTTCTCAAAAACCGTGTCTGCGATTTTTTTTGCTTAGTTCAAAAGTTATGGAACTTTTAGATTTCCATGGTCAAATTAAATAGAATTTTCACGCTCTAAAAATTTTAAAAATTTCCAACGATCTATAGGTTGACATGTTTTGGTTAAACTAAGGACGAGTATGATTTTTTTCGAGGACGTGCGCGAGGGTTCTCAGTAACCTTAAGGCTGGCGCACAGTAAACGCTTCCTTTATCCATTTCCTAATGATATTCAAACCTAGGAGCACAGTAGATGGTTCAAGAAGGCTTAGTTAAAGGAAGAAATTCATTGCTGTCGGCCATCGAAGGACTCGCGACTCAGCACATATTCCGTCTCTTACAACCTAATGATTCTGCAAATTACCCAATTTTATAAATAGGTACTTTACAGAAGGCTTGTTGTACTAGTAGCCGTCAGCAAGTGGTTCCGGCATATTAACTATGGTTCCGGCGCGTCTACAATAATTTTAATTCTGTTCCAAAGAATAGCCGTAATTCATCTGATTTGAATTTTAATGTTTCAGGACGGAGGGATTGATCCAAGTATTTTTCAGCGTCCCAGCAAGCTGCATCTAACGGTTGGCATGATGGTGTTGCTAGGAGACCAAGAGGTGGTATGTACAACTCATTAAGTAAGACTCCAGCCTCCAGATGGTAGAGCGCCGCTCTCACGAGAGGGAGGTCCTGGGTTTGAACAGCAGCCAGGGCTGGTTTACTCAAGAACGCAAGTGCACACGCAAGACGCAAACGCACACGCAAGACGCACTTGCAAGACGCAAACGCACACGCAAGACGCAAGCGCACACGCAAGACGCAAACGCACACGCAAGACGCAAGTTCACACGCGCACACGCAAGACGCAAGCGCACACGCAAGACGCAAACGCAAGGCAAGTGTAAATCAAAGCGACGCAAGCGCAAGCCTAAATCAACGTTAAACAGCTTTACTTTAGACGCAAGCGCAAGGGAACGCCACGTCTCGACTTTCTTGCGCTTGTGTCTGTACTTGCGTCTGCGCTTGCGTCTGCGCTTGCGTCTGCGCTTGCGTCGGTACTTGCGTCTGCGCTTGCGTATGTACTTGCGTCTGCGCTTGCGTCTGTGTTTGCGTCTGCGCTTGCGTCTGTACTTGCGTCTGCGCTTGCGTCTATGTTTGCGTCTGCGCTTGCGTCTGTACTTGCGTCTGCGCTTGCGTCAGCGTCTGCTCTTGCATCTGCGCTTGTGTTCTAGTGTAAACCGCATAAAGTGAAATTTATAAGCTTGATATCTTTGCGCTTGCGTCTACGCTTGCGTTCGTGTGTTAACCGGCCTTCGGGGTCTTTTCTAAATGATTGAAGATAAGGTGCTGCCTTAGCTTGCTTAAGGCCGGTTTACACTTGCGATTTTTGTTGCATTTGTGGCGGCGATTTTTCTCGCGCGAGTTGCAATTCCAACTCTCTTGTGTAAATGACAAGCAAATCCGGTGCGATTTTTGTGCTCTCTTTTCTTCAAATCGCATGAAGTTGCAAATAGTTTCGAAGATCGCGCCGAGTTGCACCTAGTTTGCATAGTAATTTTGAGTTGACGCGTACGTGCGAGAAACATCGCCGCGACTCGCACGACAAAAATTGCAGTAAAAAATGCAAGTATAAACGGGCCTTTAAAAAGTGTTTCCGTGGGTTTTAGGATGAGAGAAAAGCCTAAAAGCACGAGAGATTTACGAGATTTACGATTTGGCCGCCTTCAAAACCTACGGGGAACGCTTGCTACGTGGGCTAGTGCTGACTTTGCTTCAAACATTGGCAAATGTTTAGACCGTCGCGTTTCTCTGTTCCGCCACTCAACCCGTCTCGGCGGCAATGAGGTCATTTTCTGCTTAATGCAGTCACTGGTAGCCTGCGTAGCTGGCTGTTTTGTGTGTTTTCCGAGACGATTTCGTAAACGGTCGTTGCCTTTTGGACGGCACTTTTACGTTTAATTTCGTTGTCTCAGTAAAGGTAATATTAGGGACCTTAAGCTGAGAGGACGGCAACGAGGACGAAAACGACAGGAACAATACACTTGATTACAAAACACAATGCCCGCGCACGTGAAAATTTGTATTATCTTTCATTAGCATCTATAGAAAGAAGCTATATGAATGATAATGATAAATTGCCCCAAGGGATCAGAAATGGCAACGACCTATCTGAAAAGGCATCGACCGTTCACACAGAAATGGCAACGACCGTTCTAAAATTTCCCATTTTCATTTTTGCGATTTTAATAAGAAAGCGCAAACTCATAGTTAAAGAGTACTCTCAAGAGGTAATTTAACTTTTCTTTATTTTGTTTCCAGGAGAACGCTGGAAAATTCCTTTCTGGATGCTACCAAGATCTAGCCAAGTAATGCACTTATATGTTATTATTATACACCTGTGCCACTTTATCGATTCTTATTCGCTAAAAGTGAACAGCGAAACCTTTTTGGTGCTCTTTTTGTGACGTCATATTACAGACAATTAGGAGGCTCGATGGAGGCTTAATCGACATAGGCGCCATGTTGTTCCTTTCAGAAACCGAACCATTCTCGAACCCAGAGCTCCCCGGCTCGTCTCCTCGCGAGGGAGGCTCTGGTGACAGCCACTGACGCATGCGTGAGATTTGATACAGAGCCGTTGAGAGAAACAACTTTCTGCGCATGCCCCAACGTTCGAAATCAACCAATCAGAGAAGGACCTCGAATGGATGTCCCCAGAGCCTCCCCTGCGAGCAGACGAGCCGGGGAGCTCTGGGTACGAGAATGAAACCGAACTGAATCCAATTTTGCCAATATTCCCGTTGAATCTGTTGAATGCCGTTGGAACTGAGCTTTGTTCTGGCTTTCTAAACATTGACTATGGCTATTTGAATTGAATACGAGGAATAAAATGCCATGAACCTCAGCCATGCAAAGCCTCATCTTCGACTTTGTTTAAGAGACGGAGATCACACCCAAAATAAACACAAGTGTGATTTGTTTTAGGTTTGCATTTTGATTGGCTGGCGAAAGAAGGCAGCAATCCACGACTAGCGCATTCTCGAACCCAGAGCTCCCCGGCTCGTCGCCTCGCAGGGGAGGCTCTGGTGACATCCATTTGAGGGCCTTCGCTGATTGGCTGAATTGGCGCGCACGCGTACATGAAAGTAGCTTAATCTCGCTTTATATAAACGTCTCTGATGTCAAAATAATACTGGCATTCGTTTCCTAGTCGTCTTTTCAACCTATGCCTACGACTTGAACGCTCAAAAAGTAATTATGAGTCATAAAACCACCATTTTCTTATACGCATGCGTCGGTGGCTGTCACCAGAGCCCTCCCCCCGAGGTGACGAGCCGGGGAGCTCTGGGTACGAGAATGAGACTAGCGTAGTAAATGCAACGGATCTGGGGTGCTTTCCATTTACCAAAAATTTTCGGTTTGAGTTTCCGGTAATTCCTGTGTGTTTCGACTGAGAATCGAGATAGGTCGGGGCGCTTTCCATTTACCACAAATTTTCGGTAATACCGGTTGGAAATCAAATGGCAAGCGTATCACTTTCCGGGGGAAAAACCGGGAAGATGTCAAATGGAAAGCGTTTTTCCGATATTTTCGGACAAGCTTCTTGGAGAAGCTCAAAAGGTTGTCCTCAATTTCTGTAAATCTTTCCCGGGAATGACGCTTTCCATTTGATTTCCCACTGGTATTACCGAAACTTTGTGGTAAATGGAAAGTACCCCTGATTTACTTTCGACAGTATGAAGTACACCCGTTTCAATTCACTTGCTCGTGAAACCATGTCTCATGAAACATGCTTCGTACTTCGCAATGATAATTCTTACCTGAAGACGCACCAGTTCATGCCAAATTATACCTCAAAGTCGTAAACACAATGCCTTTGAGTGTTTTTACTGTATTTCGGTTTGTCAAATTCAAATGAAAAGCGACGACTTCATTACATTGTTCGTGATACATAGAGGATATTACACGGTGGCGCGAAGATATGAATTTTATTTTCGAGTGGCAAAATGCGCTCGTTCGTAAAATATTGCTTTTTGACACGAGAAAATAAAATTCATATCATCAAGCCACCGTGTAATTTTCTTTTTATTATATAGACAAACCAGAAAAAAAATTCCAAATTGATTTCCAAGCACTTTCGTTTTGATCGATATCCTCACTAGTGAGGATATGGGAAATATGTCACTCAGGACCCGGATGTAGCTTCGTATGAGATCTACGAGTGGCGTATTTCCCAGTAAAACACTCGTGTCTATATAATAAATCGTTTTACGGAGCAACGATAATAGAAATGGGTGTATAACTAAAGTTCCGAAGAAGTTCGTTCGCTTCTCAAAAGAAAATGTTGATGTAAACCGATGCGAATTCATCCCCCAATCATTTTGCCTCACCTTTCACATTGAAAGCCACTGACTGATTTTGCTTTCTTGTTTAGAGAGTGTTTAGGCGAGGAGCCCGTTTGGGTGGAGTTACGAGGGGTGGAGTACATGAATGATGACCCAGCACATGTAGACGTGCTGTATGTTAAAGTTATTGAGCTCGATGGATCGAAAAGGTTTGTTTCATGAATTATACGCGTGGTTGCCTGCCTAGCGGCTCCAAAGGGAAGGAGAGAGGGAAGGAGAGAGGGGAAGGGAGAGGGGAGGGGAGTTAACGACGAGAGAAAATGGAGATCGCACAAGACCCTTTTCTTTATAGCCGCTACGCAGGCTATACCCATGTCATAATTTTAAACCCTCTGTTCTTTAATACCGGACGCTTATTATTGCGTTTTGACGGAGAAACGCAAACTATTCTCGTATGCCAAGATTCTTTGAGCGAAATTCATGCAATTAGCCTCGCTTTGGTGTGCCCAGGCTTCTCACCGCGAAACGAAACACATTTCCTAATCTAATAGCCCATTCACACCGGCGCTTAAACTAGTTTAAAGGTAGTTTAATTAAACTGGTTGAAATCCTTATCTCCTAAGAGGAGACTGTTCCAAGGGCAAAACTGAATAGACTGTATTGTACATGTTACTAAGTGATCATTTAGCTAGTAAGAGTTTATCGCAGTAACAAACTTGGCATGATGTGAGCTGAAGAAAAACCTTGTTTAACTAAACATGGTTTTGGTGTGCATGGGGTATAAGATTACTGCTAGTTCTATTTTATTATTCAGCACATCGATGCACTGCCCAAATATGGTCGTTGGTACGCCAAGCTGTCTTCTGTACATGACATATATCCTGCGATATCCGTCATCTGAGGGAAACATAATGTGTTGAGCTCGTATTTAATACACAAAAGTAAATCATTTCTGGGATTTTTTAGTGCTATCGATGTGCTGAATAATAAAACCATTATCCTGCTCGATTTTTGCAGAATATCGTCTGATTTAGCATTTAGCTTGTTGAGGCGCGCATATCCATATACGTAAAGTTGCGGCTAAACTAGGACACATTTAGCGCGCAACGTTGTGTCCCGCGTGTATCCCGTAGTGGCTAGACTAGGGAACATGGAACTCGTGTTTTATGTTGTTTTTGCAACTGCCCAGTACGCCTGCTCAGTTGAAGACTTTTCTTGCCAAAGAGATTGCCAATGTTTGTTACATTTTCATGCCTGTAGCAATTATTGAGGTTGCAAATGTTTATTACATTTTTTTTGCCTATAGCAATCATTGAGATTGCCAATGTTTATTACATCTTCTTGCATGTAGCAATCATCGAGACTGACAATGTTACATTTCTTCAGGTTCCAGAAATTTGCCGATTCTCTCATGGAGACCTTCATATCACGTGGTCTTGTGAGAAGAGAATATGACCGAGTGAAGCTACATGCTACAGTTATGAACAGTAAACTTCGTAGTTCCGATCAGCCTGCCGAAGCGGTGCCGACGAAACGTTGGAAAGGCGACGAGCGGTCCAAGAGGGTTTCGTTCGATGCTCGGAATATTGTGAAGGTAAATTAGACGTGACAATGATGGGTTTGCAGGTGTTGCGTGACATTTTGAATTTTGATCCTAATAAATTGAAAATACCATATTTGAAAAGAGCTTGCCGAAATTAGACAAAGCCGAAAATTTGAGTTGATTTTGGTAAATATTAGCAAAGTTATTGGCGCCCGAAGTAGGTGTTGTGGTGCAACATTAAACCTATAGGAAAACAACCAACTTCCGACGCTCATAAATTCTGTGTTATTTATCGAAACCACCTCAAATTTTAGGATTTCGGCGAGCTTTTTTCAAATATGGTATTTTTATTTGGGATATTTTTTACTAGGATCAAATTTCAAAATGTCACACAACACCTTTCCCTGCTAGCAGAGGCCTCTTTTCTCTGCATTTCGCTGGCTGAGGTCCGCGAGGAAAAGAGACCTCTGCGCTGGGTCGAAACTCGCTTTGTTTTGCCGCCGTCCACAACCTTGGACGGTTTACTGACCGTTTCTTGAGCCCACTATATGCGCACGCATATCTACAGACATTTTCCGCTGATATTATTTGAGCCCCCCAGCGGAAAACGTCTGTAGATATGCGTGCGCATATAGTGGGCTCAAGAAACGGTCAGCAAACCGTCCAAGGTTATGAACGGCGGCAAAACAAAGCGAGTTTCGACCCAGCGCAGAGGTCTCTTTTCCTCGCGGACCTCAGCCAGCGAAATGCAGAGAAAAGAGGCCTCTGCTAGCAGGGAAACAACACCTGCAAAGTCCCCATTGTCTTGGTGTTCCAAAGGTTTGTGATAAATCAAAGGCACCGAGTGCCTCGGTGAAATCGTGGATACTATTTATCCAAGTTTTGGTCGTCTGGTGCTGTTCCCTTCCCGAGATATCAATTTTCTAGTTTTGATGACGTCATCGATGACGTTATACCACGTGACCTTGGTGTTGCACCTCCATGCTGGAAGATAACTTACCCAAGTTTGGTCACCTAGCGATGGTCCCTTCTCCAAATATTATTTTTTCTAGTTTTGATGAAGTCATCGATGAAGTCATGTCATGTGACTTTGGTGCTGGACCTCCATTGTCATGAAGATAACTTTACCCAAGTTTGGTCACCTAGCGATGTTCCGTTCCGAGATATTAATTTCTCTAGTTTTGATGACGTCATTAGCTAACACTTGAGTTATAGTGAGCGAGCGAGCGAGTGACATTTGGCCCACCACAATAGCTCGTGTTTACGCTACGCGTATCCACGATTTAAAAAGGGACGAAAGGCACTAGTCCGGTGAAACCAAGCTCACGTCTCTCCGATTGGTCTGCCAAAGCTAGAAGACTGTCACGTAGAGTGGATTTCAGATGGGCGTGGAGAACTAAACGCAACGTAAATGCATTTACCCGATCAGAAGCAAAACCTAATCAAAGCAAACAAACCTGTTTGTTTGTATTAACACACTGAGCAAAACCCAGCCAGAGGATACGATTTAAATCCCTCTTCTTTTCGTGTCCCCTAGGAATTTAAAGATTTCAATTTCGGGCAGTACCGGATCGATCGTATTCATCTGTCACAGCGAGGGGTGTACGACAAGGCTGGGCATTATCACTGCGCTGCGGAAGTGTTGCTGGAATGAAATGAATAGTCATGCACTACAAAACGCACATGGATTATGGTAGGCAATGCATGGGAAAAGGAAAAACAACTGTGAAAAATTCATCCGGTCAAATCGAAGACGACTTTTTTAGCGGACGAATTTTTCAACCGAGAAGGGCCATGGATACACCGTGACAGTTCAAATTTTAATAAGCTTGAAAGTCAAGTGGAAAGTTTACTGTTTCTTCATCTACAGACGGTTGAAACGTACCTCGTGCTCTGTTTGTGACTGACTGTTTCCATGGCAACAGCTTGGAGGGCAACAGTTTGCCAGCATCATTCCTACTGTTTGTCGTGCACTTGACCTCTTAGCTTTGAACGACCGCAATTCTGAGATGTCAATTCTGAGATGTAGGTATCTTATGGATTTGAAATTTAGACAACTTGCTGTAGAAAGGTTCATGCATGATTAAATGTTATCACAGTTTCCATGGCAACGAGAGAGGGGTCACGTTTTTCTGATAGCAAACTTTCCACGTGAACACCATTTCTCCATGGCGTTTAACATAAATTTCAACCTTTGGTTGTTGTTGTCTATGTTCCACGTAAAGTTTGTTCTTAACTTTTAAAATGACACACCTAGCGCTAATCCTTGAGTAATTGTCTAAACGTATTCGAAGTTTAGAGAAAATTCACCAAGCCGATTTCAAGATATTCAAGGCGGTAAATGAATAAATGATCATCGCAGTTATGAATACACGCAGTTCATACACCGCAGTTCATACCATTCATTGAACATCTTCAAGGCGACTATTGAAATTGAAAATTCCAAAATTTTCCACTTGCTTTCTAATTGTTATGAATTTAATGGGTTTTGAAATAAGTTAGCGAAATCATTTACCGCAAAATTGACCATATGATCCGAGGTACTGTCCGCGTAAGGAATTAATTGAAATAGCGGAAAAAATTCCAAAGTTCGACGCCACCTTCCTAGCTTTGTCATGGTTATTGTAACAGAATTCTATAAAACTAGACCAGTGGTCTACATAAACAACTCAAAACCATTTCCTATGCTTCAACTTAGCCCGTATTGTAATATTGCTACACTGCCCTTGTGGCGACATGTATGATCTTAAAGGCCCATCACCAACCGAGAGCCTTTGCGTCCCGTTTTCTTTTGTTTTCAAATTGACCCATTGTTTTTCGGGTGCTCTGATTGGCTAAGAGTTCACAAAGGCTCTCGGTTGGTGATGGGCCTTTAAACTCATGAATAACAAAGCATTCAAAATGGCTACTCTTGAGCAAAACAATTGTTCACACTAAAACTTCTCTAGCTTTCGCTACGAATGAATTCTAGCGTGGCTCCATATCTTAGATATGAAAATGCATTGAAAATTATCACCAGGCAAAGTGTTGGAGCTTTAAGCTAAAATGCTAAATTTCCTCTATATAAAATGTGCCCTAATCCGCCGGACTAGTAGCTGTATGGCGTATTCCGTATTCATCGTCACGGCTTTATGATGTCTTATACACCTAATTCAAAAAGGTTGCTTTGGAGTTTGGTCTTTGGTCTTTCAATTATAGCGCGAAACAAAGGAATTCTTTGCTTCAGTGACCACGAAACAAAGGTGTTCAAAGATCAATGACCAAAGCAACCTTTTCTGAATTAGGTGTATGTCTCAGTCTCTTCCATTCTCGTACCCAGAGCTTCCGGCTCGTCAACTCCCTGGGGAGGCTCTGGTGACAGCCATTGACGCATGCGCGAGATTTGGCACTGAGCCATCGAGGAAAATACATTTTTGCACATACACCAACGTTCAAGATTTTTGCACATACACCAACGTTCCAGATAGATAGATAGCCTTTATTAAATTCCATTGCAACTAAAAGTTAAGTTAAGAAATATTTACAACTGTTGAAATATAAAAAGCTAAAACTACATTACTAGTTGTAGCTCTCGCTAAGTGCCAACGAGCAACAGAACCGTGAATCATGTTATGCCCTTTTCACAAAGTGAGTTTTTTTAAATTAAAACAAAAGTTGAAAGAAAATATTTTATTCTTTAGTGTTTCGTTTTGACATCAACGGCACAGTTCCAGAAAACAATCTACTGCACAAGAAAATTTTCCAGAATGGCTCAAGCAATAATTTGGGAAATGATCTCTACCTATATACCCTTGATACAGACTATCACATGACTTAAACTGTTGTTTTCCTTAAAAGATTCAGCAGTTTCTAGAGCATAAATATTCCCATTCACAATATGAGCTAGACTCCTTCGCAGCCCCTTAAATATGAGCCTCCTTGTTTGAAATGGCAAAGGGGTTGAAACTACCATTTGAAGCGTAAGGAACTATCCGCCTAGACAAATATCTCCCCTCAAATCTGAATATAGTGACACAATAATTATAGTGATATAAATATAGTGATATAATTTTGATATATGTGGAGATGCTGAATGTGATTGGTAACTATGACTATCGTAAGCATAATTATGCGAGAATAACAGCATCAACAACAAGAGGATCATGTCAGTTGAGTTCTTGTGCGTTCTTTCATACCTCCTTTGACCCAAATCAATCAGACAACCAATTTGCTACTTATATACTTTTGTGTGATCGTATCAATGCTTTGTTCAATTGCTTTGCTTTTTGGCACGCTGGCCCAATGAATTGTAGTGAATTATTACAATTAGAATTTTTGTTTCGAAACAGGTTTTTCGGCACGCTCGCCAACGTTAGCTCTCGACAAAATTCTTGGCTTGCTACCCGATTTTTAGCCATCCTCGCGCGCCAGGGTCCTTCCCTCACCTCCCCCCAGGGGACAGAGGAAAAGGACCCTGGAATGGTCTGGTCACGTGTCACCCATATTTCGGGTGGTAACAAAATTCAAAACTTGGGGTGGGGTCCCAACGGAAAATTTCTGACAAAAAGAGACTGAAGACATTTTGTCAGATTTCTTCATTTTGCCCAAAATTATTAGTCACGAAAATAAAAAAATATGGAAAATTAACTTTCCGTTGTTTTTCCAAGAACTTTTGAACTAATTCCAGGGCTGACTGACCCATTATTTCCCAGTTGAGAATATAAACTTTAAGTCAAAGCAACAACACGAGCAGAAACGACAAGGATATTGAGCAATTTATTTTAGCGTGCTAGTTTATTTTACTGATTGTCTTATGTACATTCATTCAAGTCAACTTACCTAAGAAGCAATCTATACTATTAGCTACTACATACAGTATTTCTTGTCAGGATTTGAAACTGTGTTACTGTTTGTTTCGCCAGGAAAACGAGTCTTTTCCTCAAATGTGAGTATTTGCCAGCTTTCGGCGACAAGCGGGTTTTTGCTATCTAGTTTTTTCCACTTGCTTTCAAGAGTTTGCGAGTTTACTGTCTTTACCGATAATATCTCTTGACTCAAGCTTGTAGCCGAACAACCATGCAGACGAGCAGGGTAGTTTTCCCAGCTTGCTAGGGCAGCAAAAGTAAACATTTCCACCTTGCGAAGAACAATCAAGACGAAACCGGTCAACTCTGCACTGAAAATCTGGGCCAGAGACGAATGTTCTCGGGTTTGCAACCATCTTTTCCACTTGTTTTTGTGTGTTCACGAGTTAATCAATTGTCTTTATTGGTACATCTTAGTCTTCAAGCTTGCTGCCGGAGCTGATTTATTAGACGGCAAAAACGTTTCAACTTGTTGTCTCGTGACGCAGCAACCGACGCAATGAACCCTCGAAGGACTGCCAGCAGAAAGAAACACGAAACTGAAGCCACTCATGTACTTTTCCATAGCAGGATATGAAAGCTCTCCATCCAGAAAATCCTCAGCAGAAACACTAAGTTGTTTAGCTTTGGAGGAAAAGTAAACTGTTTCTCAAAGTTACTTGTTTCGCAGTGTTTTTTAGTCGCTGTTGCTAGTCACAGTCACGAGCCGCCATAGAAAACGCAAGGAGCAACGTGCGCGTATCCTACCCCCGCTTGGGAATTTTTGTTATCACCCGAAATCTGGGTGACACGTGACCAGACCATTCCAGGGTCCTTTTCCTCTGTCCCCTGGGGGGAGGTGAGGGAAGGACCCTGGCGCGCGAGGATGATTTTTAGCTTGCTAGCTCAAACTGGAACACGCTGCTTCTCAAAAGGCACTCCTCTGAAGTACACAAATGTGTTATGGGTAAAAAAAGAACGCGAACAACTTAAATCTGTAGTGAAACAAAGGATTTTTTCAAACCTTTTCCTCTCGCAATATCGCCAAAAATCACCACGAGACGAATGCAAGCTTGGTATTATCATTTCAAGCCAGCTACAAAGAACACGCGCGACGATTGGCTTTTGAAGTCACATGACCCGATCAGCAAAAAGCACGCGCTACGATTGGCTTTGCTAGTCACATGACACGGTGCCAGGCAATACTTGTAAAGAACGCGTACTACAATTGGCTTTCTCGGCTGCTTCTAGACATTACGTCATTTAATATTACCTTAAGTTACGCTCAATCGAGATTTCTTTCGCCTGAACCTCGTACGGCTCTATGATGCTGCCGCCTCGCCAGCCTCGCGTCTTCGCTCGGCTGGCTCGTTGGCAATAAGATTGTGGGGCCATAATTATCAACCAATCAGCAAAGGCCCTCAAATAGCTGCCACCAGAGCCTTCCCTGCGATGAGATGAGCCGGGGAGTTCTGGTACGAGATTGAGTCACTTGCTAATTGTTGTTAATAAGACGCTGCAAAGCAGGGGAAATCAGGGGCAGCCGTCGAACCATCTGCTTCTCATCAAGATACTTAAACCCTTGAACTCTTCCAATGCACAACTCCTCACCGCATCTGCAATCAAACGGGGCCGCCATGTCGTACTCGGTCGTCGTGTAATCAAACGTAACTTCCTCTCCTTTCCTTATGTCACGTGCTGCCACTAGATGCCAGGCCAGCTCGTGCCCCTTCTCCACAGGAACCCCATCACGAATCTCGTACACGAATTTGGCATTCGGATAACACGAGTGGTTAATGTACTTTGTGTCTCCGGCTGGGTCTATATGCTTGTCTGTGTCTATCTGCACGGTGTACGTGTGCACCACAGGCCCAACCTCGCCCCAGAAATCCCCCAGGAACGTTCCCGTTGGGATGTTCTTCTTGGCAATCACGCTTCTGAAGGAGCTGTTCTCGGTGATCACTTGAATATAATCTGTGTTCATCATTTTAAAGGCGTGGACTGAAACATTGAAGGACACTAGCCATTTCAGTGAAATTATCAAAAGAGATCACGGGCCGGAATATACACCTCTTTCACATTAGTATAAACCAACTAATGGTCTATTACAAATCCTGCATTCTGATTGGCTGAGCTACTAATGGTCTATTAGTGATTGACCGTGCCTGGCAAAACCACCACCTTTCTTTGCAAAAAAAAACTTGATTTTTTCAACATAAAATAATGGAATTCATTGCCAAAACCCACCAACTAGTTGGTTTATACTAAAACAATTAGACCTCTCGTCCTCATGTGCTATTTAACAATTAGACCTCAAGGCCGAATATGCTATGATGAATAGACCATGAGGCCGAAGAGGTGAGGACGAGAGGTCTAATTGTTTTAGTGTAAACCAACTAGTTGTCGTTTTGGCAATGAATTCCATTATTTTATGTTGAAAAAATCAAAGAAATCTTGCAAAGAAAGGTGGTGGTTTTGCCAGGCACGGTCTATCACTAATAGACCATTAGTAGCTCAGCCAATCAGAATGCAGGATTTGTAATAGACCATTAGTTGGTTTATACTAAGATATCAATAGACCATTCGGCCTTCGGCCTTATGGTCTATTCATCATAGCACATTCGGCCTTGAGGTCTAATTGTTAAATAGAGGCTGCACCGTCACAACTGTCTGTTGCTCGAATATTCTTTTTCTTCTTTTTTAACTTGGATTTTTCACGGCATTTGCGACTTTATTTATCCAACTAGAACCTGCGAAGTTGAATTTCCTCTAAAGTGCATATTTCTTCCCGTAAAACAGCCATTTACGAAGGTGCCTTTCTTTGTTTCCAACATTTCTTTTTTGTGGCGAAATGATTTCCCGTAATCCTCCCAAGTTGTTTTTACCGCCATCCAGATAAATGCACCAATCAGGTGCAAGCCATTCACTTCTCGACCAATCAAATTCATTCTCTTGACATTTCGCCTCTCAAACTTGACGAGGACTGTCAACAATTTTTTTACATATTGTAAACCAACGCATCTACAGGAATTCACTGCAAAATGCTTGCTTTTTCGCACATTTTATCTGATTTCTTAGCATTTGTCGATGAATACCTGAACATGGCGATACACTTTGTCCCTTGGCATCGACAAATCGATAATTTTCCTATATTTTCATTGTTTATTTGTACAGAGTATTCGAAAAGTTTGGAAATTATAGGTGGATGGTTTCTGTTAACATTTTTTACCTAATTAGCATAACGATTTAGGGAATGCGATGTTCCGTTAGCTAATTCCGAATTATTTTGATTTCGGTTCCCGATAATTATCGGGAGTCCTATCGATCGGGACTCCTATAAAATCGCGCACGAAAACCCACCCAAAAGTTTATCGGGCCAAAAATATCGGGCGATTTAGAGAAACGACCCACACACCACTAGCCTGAGTAACAGACGCCCACTCAAAATCCAACTCAAATCGTTTGATTTTGAGTGGGCGTCTGTTAACTCAGGCTAACACACCACTTGATATTGACGCAAACAAGTGAAAAACCGTTTGAACTGTTTGAACTGGGAATTTCTACATGAAAGATGACTTCTGTGATATTGCTACAATCCCAAGCTGCAAATTTTGTTCAATCCATTTTTTTTTAAATATGCACGATCTGAAAATCAAGTCTGAAATACATAGGTATGCATGATCTACGATGTCAATCAAAGGTGTAAGACACAACAGTGGAAAAGAAGCAAGCCGTCTGATTTGCAAAAAAAAGGAATATCTCGTAACTTTATATACAATGGTAAAAATTACCTTTACTGTGCGCTGTTGATCTTGCAGCGTGGTTGTTTGCAGATTGTTGGCGTTTCTCAAGTAGTTTGAAGTGGGCTTCGCTAGATTGATCAGAATTTATAGCTCTTGTGATCCCATCGTCCCTCAGCTGCACAACGTGGCAAACTGTGAATGTTTCTGTCCATTCAACCGAGGTCGCGTCTTAGGCCATCGTATGCATGACCCTTCTAGCAAAGACCCTTCAAAGTTGAACAGAGAGGCACTGTCCACACCAACGAGTTTTCAAAAGTATTCGTTTTCAAACTTATATGCATGGATTCGATGAAAACGATCAGCGTTTTAGTGTAGACGGGAGATTAGCTCCAAACAGGCGATCATATTTTATTTGATGTTCACTGTGCGTGCAAGAGGACAGTCTTAAATTAGCCGTATTCACACTAGAGAAGGAAAACTCGTTTGAGACGAGTTCTTCGCCCGGACAGAAAACTCGTCTTAGTGTGAAACCGGGACGAGACGAATTTTTGACGGGAAATCGTCTGAATTCACACCATACGGAAAACTCGTCAGACGAAAAGCCCGTCATGACGAGTTTTCCGTCCTCTAGTGTGAATACGGCTATTAATGGTACAGTCGTTTTCATTTTTATCCGGATTCGACCGTCCGACACTGAAACGATACGGGCCCTGAGTTTCTAGTTTATGAATATATGAGCTCAATTTTGTACAATTTTTGTATAGCCAAAGGAAAGATTCCAAATTTTGATAATGGAGGATATGCTAGAAATTAAGGCATAAACTTAGGGAGAGGTGATATTTTGGTCAGAACAAAAATGAACATTTTCTTGAATATTTTTTACCAGCTTTGTACAGACCGTGTCAGATTTAAAGGCCCACCACCAACCGAGAGCCTTTGCGGACTCATAGCCAATCAAAGCACCCGAAAAACTATGGATCAATTTGAAAACAAAAGAAAACGGGGCGCAAAGGCTCCCGGTTGGTGAACAAGGGAACGTAACATATGTTTTTCACCAACAAGTTCGAGAAGTAACGTAACTGCAGCCAAATAAAACTATCAAGGAAACACATCGCCACATGTCATTCATAAAGTCTGGAGGCTCTACTCTACTTTTTAAAAATGAGTGTAGTTGGATGGCAAAACTTCTTTAGCCGGGTTTACCTCGGTGTATGAACCATTCCCAGAGGACCCCTTTGTGTTCTGTTCTTATTTCAGCATGATTCATTTTTACTAAACTAAAGAAAGCTTTGTGACGCAACTCGATAACACACAGGTTCTTACAACTGAATGGATAACCTTCATAGAGTAGGCTTCATTTGTTGCCCGCTATTAATATTCAGTGCTGATTATTTTCGAGCTCCCCCTTCAAATGACGGTTCACTGAAAACAAAGAATCATCCTATAGGGGGATTATATAGGCTTCGTTTTCAAACAAGAAAAAAATAATACATCCTGCATGCAAGTTCTGGTCAAAAGTAGTTTAGTCAATCTATGAAAAATAGGGTTCAGCCTACCACTAATTGCAACAGAAAGTTTTTCAACGGTTATAGGGCCAGAAACAGAAACATATAAGTGAGTTGAAACGTGTAACAGACGAATGAATCTGATGTGACAACCTGCGAACAACTCGCGATCACTAAACACCATATTGGAAAACAATGTCCTTGCGTGCAGCCAATCAAAATTCAGATGTGACTTTTCACTGCACACGGCGAGCACGGCAGGCTTCGGTGCTCGTTTTGCAAAGCTACATTCTGATTCATCGATGCTTGCAGATTTTTGGAAGCCTTACCGGCTTTTCTACGAGATTTCCTGCTGGAAAACCAATGAACTTTGTAAGAAGAACTTCCAAGCTCAACCAAAATGCATAAATTTCTCAGAAGGAGAAAAATAATTCAGGAATTGAGCATATTTTGCAAAGTTAATATATAGATTTAGCCGCTGGCTAAAAGCGGAGCTCCGAACTATCATACGGAATGAAAGATGTCAGAAGAAGCAGTAGTAGTTGTATGGAAAATAGGTTTATTTTATCTAGACTAATTTTATTTTATCAATCCACAATATAACAAGATAGTGTTAGTGGATGTGATCTCATGATAAAGCTGTACTTTACATTATAAACAGTCCTTTCAGGTTTAAGTTATTTTTTATGCACCTAGCCAAAGTTAAAATACTTTTGCCACCTCCCTTGTATACTATAAAAAGAATGATGCCCCCTATACCACACACTCAACAAAAAATGATAGGAGAATGACAGTGCAAAAACCTAACAATAAGAAACAGGGAGAGAGACGTGCTTGCAAGCATAGTGCATTTATTTTATACTTAAAAAATATCTCAATAAAAAAGAAATGAAATGAAAATGAAAAAGTTTTAGTATTGGGTGATTTGCCAGATTTCACACTTTCAAGACGTCAATTTTGTTGTTGTTCAAAAATCAAGGCTTGCGATCTTTTAGCGTACCCCTTGGTATAAAAAAGCAAAACACAAAGTGTAAATCTACGCAGATGTGTTAATAATGGTAATTGACCTGTGAGTGGAGTGCAATTTGGTCTGAAATCATACATGTGATTTCAAAAAGTGCGAGGTCAATTTGAAATCACAAGTATTATTTTTGACCAAAATTGCACTCCACTCAAGTCAATTACCACTTTATTATATCAATGTTGAAATCATTTCCATAGAAAATATTTTTCGAACCAAATGAAGGGAAATAACCAAACTTGAAAATGCAGCGCATGCTAGAAGTAGAACATTCTGCTCGCGCAATGTCAAAAATCTTAAATCAGGTCAATTTAGGAATAAATTGACCTGCTGAGAGCCAATCAGATTGCAGAACACGTGTGTGATTTTAACATGGATATAATAAAGGCTTAACATGGGGCTTTATGCACTGGTACAAATGTCTCATGACAGTCAGCTTTGTTGTGCCATCCTTAAGATTCTTATTGCCAGAGCAACCAAATTAAGGGGGTGTGATGCTAATTTTGCTTTTTTTGACATTCACTTGACATTGGGAACATTTAATGAACATTTTACCATGAAACATGTATTCAAAATTAACTGTAATTAGTATACCGATGGACTTTCTATTGCATCATTTGATAATGAGAAATGTTGCCATAGTAACAAAAAATCCCTGTCTATCACAGTTATATTGGGCAGGTGGCATGCCTTTTAAAAAAGGTAGGTATTGTTCATTTTGGGGAGTAAGGAAAAAACTTGCTCCTGTTTCACATGAAAAAAAAATTGCACCAAGTTATCTTGGTGTTGTGGCTAACACATGCAGCATGCACAACAAATAAAGTTGGCCCTACCCCCGAGACAGACAGTTTACATGGAGCTGATGGCTATCCTAGCTACAGAGATACCATATCTCCCAACCCAGAGTTGTCTCGGTCACATGTGAATTGGGGATTGTAGGGATGTCAACTCCCCAGGTTTTGCCAGGAGTCTCCCATTTTTTTACCTCATATCTGGGTCTCCCGGCTTTTAAAGGCCCATCACCAACCGAGAGCCTTTGCGGACTCTTAGCAAATCAGAGCACCCGAAAAACAATGGATCAATTTGAAAACAAAAGAAAACTTGGCGCAAAGGCTCCCGGTTGGTGATGGGCCTTTAAGTAAAATCTCCCGATTTTCTTTGAAAAATTGCTATAGCTTTTTTTTTGAAAAATTGCTATACCTTTTTTTTTGCTTCTGGTCCACTAAAATACAGCAAAATTTTTGACATATTTAGGTATTTTCTGTGTCAAAAGCCCTATATTTTGGTATCTCAAAGTTTTTCAAGCGACAGGGTTGATGTAACTCAGTATAGAAACTTGTCCAACCACTTTAAATGGTTTGCCATGACAACAAATTGTCATTATTTTAAATATGGCTGGCACAAATAATAGCGGAGCATCTGCGCGGGCCGAAGGCCCGCGCAAGCGGAGCACCATACCTAAGGGAAAAACGTATAGTATACTATCGAGTTGATTTTTGAACGTCACGGGCATTATGGATCATTTTGATGACGTCATTGATGACGTAAGGGCACGTGACTTTGGTGTAGAGTTCCTCTTATGGTCTTTGAAACTTTGTCCAAGTTTGGCTTCTATAGAAGCTACCCTTCGGGAGATATGATTTTTTCTTTATTTTTCTGGTATTAAACCTATAGCGTACGCCGTCCGTCCATCCGTCCGTCCGTCCGTCCGTCCGTCCGTCCCTCCGTGTACACATGGGAACCCTGTGGTATGCAAAGAAAAAATTATATCTCCTCAAGGGAACATGCTAAGACAACCATACTTGGGAATTTTGTCTATGCCACAAGGGGGGTGCTGTAACACGGACACGTGATGTGACGTCATCGATGACGTCATCTATGCTTGAAAATCAATATCTCGTGAAGGGAAGACTCTAAAACAACCAAACTTGGGTAGTGTAGTCTAGGCCACCAGATGAGCGAAATGAGGTGGTCACGTGATATGACGTCATCGATGACGTCATCTATGCTTGAGAAATCAATATCTCGTGAAGGGAAGACTCTAAGACAACAAAACTTGGGTAGTGTAGTCTAGGCCACCAGATGAGTGAAATGAGGTGGTCACATGATATGACGTCATCGATGACGTCATCTATGCTTGAAAAATCAATATCTCGTGAAGGGAAGACTCTAAGACAACAAAACTTGGGTAGTGTAGTCTAGGCCACCAGATGAGCGAAATGAGGTGGTCACGTGATATGACGTCATCGATGACGTCATCTACGCTTGAAAAATGAATATCTCATGAAAGGAAGACTCTAAACCAACCAAACTTGGATAATGTAATCCAGGTCACCAGATGAGCGAAATGAAGTGGTTACGTGATGTGACGTCATCGATGACGTAATCTGTGCTTGAAAAATCAATATCTCGTGAAGGGAAGACTCTAAAGCAACCATGTAAACCATGTACACATGGGAATCCCTTTCATTCACACAGAAAATTTTATAACCAGGAGCTCCGCTTTTAGCCAGTGGCTAAATCTATATATTATAGACTGCCAGGTTTGGTTGCCTCAGCTGTCCCTCAACAGCAAAATATTGTGCTTGGGGGGGGGAGCTAAGGCAGGCATCTAGCCAGCAAAAAAACAGCGGGTGGATCCTCAACATAGGAGTCCAGTGAAGCTTAATGATTGCCCCCCACAAAATACTGGGGTATTTAATAGCAAAACAGCAAAAATATCAGATTTGAAGAAAATACAGCATTTTACACATTTTGCACTAGTTTATCAAGTCTTTTGAATCCCCCTAAAATATCTGGTAACCTTTTCAGTCATCAAAAAGTCTCTGCAGTTGCAAATTTTGTCATGACTAGATTTACTTAATGTGCGTTTCCAAAAAATATCCATCCCAGAGGGGAGGGGGGGGTCATTTCTCAACACCCTTCTGTGTGTGTGTAGGGGGGGGGATGGATGTTTTTTGGAAACACACAATCAAATTTATTTGAGAATTAAATAAATTTAGTCTTTACAAATTTTGCAACTGCAGAGACTTTTTCAGGGCTGACAAGATAACCAAATATTGATAACTTGATTAATGTATTGCTTGGCATGTCAGGATTAGCATGCTCTCAGCAATAACTTTCATGATTTGTTCAGGACAATATTATCTTGGTGGAATAACATGCATTATCAGAACAATTTGTCACCACTGAAACAAAATAATCCCAGCAAATTGAACACTGTGAGACACTTTGTCAAGTTGGGACACCCAAAAATATCTTTCCTACAAGTGGAATAATTTTACTTTGTTATCTGTTCAGTGGGCATGATATACAGGCACTCATTACAGGTATGCAATCATTATGTATGTCGGGGGGAGAAACAAGTGAACTTTTTTCCCTATATTTTAAGATTCTCCGGCATGTAGTCCCCCAAAAATAGCATTCCTCCCAACTCATCAGAGAAATAATTATGAGACATTTTACTAGGATTCCAGGCAATTGTGGCTAAAAGTGGCACAACATCCAGTTACTGAAACACTTAGAAGCTCTTGGCTTGATTGCGGTTTGTTTTGGGAGAACTATAAAATATGTCATAACAACTAGTGAAAATTGAAGAAATAAAATTTCAAAGTTCATCACCTTGGAGTACTACAATAGGGAAACTCTATGTCAACCATGCAATTCTATAAAAATCGTCAGCTGTATATTGTAAATAAACTGAAATTGACTTTCCTTGTTTGCCATCTAGATTTCATAATGGAAATAACATGAGTTACTATTTGCATGCAGACCCTACAAAAAGATTAAGGGTGTTAAATCATTAAGCCGCAAAGTCTAAAGTGTTCCAAATAATATTGCATGGGTGGAGCAATTTTGGATGGAGCAAGTTTCATGTTCACAAGATGCCCATAAAAGCATCTTATGGTACTCTAATTTTCACCTAATTGCACTTGAAATACTGAAAATGGAGGTTTCGGGGGGAAAATTGAGAAAATAAGAATGAGACATAAAAGCAAAAGAATTCCAGTTTGAGGGGGCATGCTCCCCTGAGAAAATTTTGAAAAACTTGGAACAAGATACTCCTATTCTGTCTGTTTCATTTTCTTCATCTCTTTCTAAAATTCCATATCCTATAGAATTTTAGAAAGAGATGAAGAACATGAAACAAAGACAGAAACATGATAAGGGCTATTTTGATACTGAGCCAACAAATATGGGAAAACGTGAGTGTCTTTCTGTGCACTCTGCTAACTTTTTATTCCGGCCTTGAGCAAGGAAATTGTTCTTGATAATTCACATTTCGATTGACTGGGAACAAACCGATCACTCACTCAGAATCCAAAACAAATTAAACCACATGTTGAAGGTTTTATCTTCAAGAGATAAAAGATAGCCGTTATCAGTGCCAATAGAATAAAGTAATTCTATAATTCAATGAAAGACCAAAACACTCAAAACACAGTTGAAGTTAGTTTGATCATCTTTTGACTTCTAAATATACTGAGGAATCAAATCTCCTTTGGACTCGTCCATACAGTCATTGAAAATCATGTAAACGGGTGCAAAACGTTCTTAACCAAAGTGTCTTAGCAGTTTTAGTCCATCTCATAAGCTTTAATTCGCCCATTTCACTGAGGAAAATAAGCTTACCGAATGTTTGTCCAACTGCAGCGAGCAGGGAGTTTCCAATCCACACCGCAACCATCATGTCCGTAACTGGTGACAAACGTTTTTAGTTCCTGTGACTTCAGCTTTCCTGACACTTTCGTATTCAGTAGAGAAGTAGAACAGGTGTGTTTTAACAGAATTGCAGCCTGTAATTTTTCCTCGTGTGTAGGAGCTTGTGTACAGAGAACTCTAGAGAACAACTTCACTATTAACTTTTGCCGCGTCGTGTCACGTGTAGTGGTCTGAACAATAGAAACTTATTATTTCCGCTTCCTGTAAAGTAAAGTGACTGTGATTTCCGGTGATTAAACAGAGATGAGAAACAAACTTATTTTTGGGACCAGGGGCTCAAAAGTATAATGTCTTATTTTTTACTATACCGCGCATGGTTTCGACGCGTCGACGCTACTCGTGAGGAGTTGTGTTGTTTGTTTAAGATGGTACGGAAACTTTGTTTTACCCCATCAGCTCGAGGAGAGCCGAACATTTGTGTTTTTATGGCTCACTGAAGGTCTGAAACGAGACCGTTTCCTCCTCGACTATCGAGTATCTTGTATAGATATGATGGTTACCTTCTTTCTCCTCTGATTTGCCCGGCTTTTTCCCGGAAGCACCTAGCTCTGGTGCTTCAGTTTTTGGCGTTTCTTTCTGCTTTTCTGATAATACGACCCATGTTTGTTTGTATTCGACGGCTTTCCCTTCACGTTGTTTATCCTTTGTGGCATAATTATTTATAGCATGGTACTCCAGTTAGTTGTCTTTTCTTCTAGTCCTTGAAACTCCGACTGGGAGAGAATTTCAGGAGCATTCAAGCCGGCAAACTTTAACGCACGTTAAATTTCAACAACCCCCCTTCCCTTGACAACGCGACGTACCCTCCCCCTGTTAGCTGAGCATGCTTGACGTCACAATTGAGCTATTGTGACGTCAGCGATCACGGCCACGTTACACATCCGGGACTGCCAAGACGTCCAAAATTCGGATCGACCCCTAGCAATTTCCACAGGTTACCCAATACTACGAATTGCTGTATTTACAGTTATCTGCCTTTATTTTGACGCTGTTTTCTTAGGTATGGTGCTCCGCTCTGCGGCGGCCTTCGGCCGCCGCAAGGAGCTCCGCTATGAAGAGGGTTTATCGCCCGCTCTCGGTAGCCCACGCCGATTTTTGGATTGCCATTGGTTCACCTAAAAATGGTTGTGGATACTATTGTTCACGGATTCAACATTCCGTTCACCGTTGTCAGTCTCGGTTGCCAATGCTAAACCTAGATTAAGTAATCATCCATGCAAGAAGGAACCGAAACTCCATTGTTCTATGGCATTGAGGGTTCCCCACATAGGATGTGTCCTTTGTTTTACCACAGAAACTTGTCATGACTAGTAACATAATACAGTGAAACAATTATTGATTTCGACTTGCTTGAGAAAATGTGGCGATAATAACTCTCCAGACCAATCAGATTAAGGGAAAACAAAGGAAAAAGAATCACTATTTTACGCTAGGTTCCCCATATACGAAGTCTTTAAAAATCGTATATCCTGTATATGAGTACCACATGTGCTTATATCTTACCATAAATCCTGAGAAAAGTCTTTCTTTCGTGGTAATTTGACCAATTTTTGTGTCTAAGCCAATGAAATCGCTGATATTTTCAATAGAACATAATTGCATTCCAGCATGCTTATGCCGTTGGCTTGGGTAGTTCTTATACGGACCATTTCTTAATTTTTGATCTTAGACATGTGAACAAGTGTGTTGCTAAGGCTAAGTTTTCTATAGAAGATTGGCGTGTTTTTCTTCATTATGTTTCCCTTAATGGTTATCTTTCTAAATTCGATATGAAGTCAGGATATCATCACATTGATATTTCTCCGCATCATATGCAGTATTTAGGCTTTCGGTGGTGTCTTAACTCTCTTAAGTTTAGATATCTTTGTTTCTCAGTGCTCCCTTTCGGTCTTTCGGTAGCTCCGTTTCTGTTTACTAAATTATTTCGCCCTTTGGTTCGCTATTGGAGGAGTCTTGGTTATCATATTGTTTTATATTTAGATGACGGCATTATTTGCGAGCGTGATTTTGAAACGGCTTCTAAGGTGTCTTCCAGTGTGCGCGCTGATCTGGTACGCGCGGGTATTGTGCCAAATAAAGACAAATCTATTTGAATCCCTCAGCATGCTATCAATTGGCTAGGTATCTATTGGGATTTATCTTCTGGTACTTTTTCTATTCCCCATAGATAAAGTTTTGTCTACACTTCACAAACTCCAAGGCAAGCTTCCTTTTGTAATTTTTTGAGAGATTGCTGGCCTGTAGGGTGCATAATTTCACTCGCCCCTGTAGTCGGTAACGTTTCCCTTCTCATGTCACGTTTTCTGCAAACCCTGTTTCTTTCTGTGATCAGCAATGGGATTCGTTGGTTGATCTCAGCCGTTATCAGTATTACTACCAATGTCTTGATGAAATTCAGTTTTGGTCACGCAATTGTAGTTCGCTTAATTCTAGGGCGTTTTTTGTTTACACTAAGCCTATTGTTATTATTCATTCGGACGCTAGTGCTTTTGCTTGTGGAGGTTCAGTTTTCATGGTAGATTCTTCTGAATTTGAACTTTTTTATGAAGCTTTCACATCTATGGAGATAGTTCAAGACAGCAATGCACGTGAATTACTTTCTATCCTTTATGCTCTCAAGTCTTTTACTTCCTACATGATAGGAAAGGTAGTAAAAATTTACACTGACAACAAGAACGCAGCTATTATTGCGCGTAAGGGAAGCATGTCTCTTAGATTGCACAAATTAGCATTGCAGATTTTTCATTTGTGTGCTCGGTTAAATGTTACTATCGAAAGTGAATGGGTTCCGCGCTCTGAAAATCAGTTTGCTGATTCACTTAGTCGGGTTCAGGATTTTGATGATTGGGCCACTTCTCAGGATTTCTCTTGTCATGTTAGTTCTATTTTTGGGCCCTTCGATGTAGATTGTTTTGCTTCTGCACACACTACTAAAAATTGCCGACACAGGTGCGATCCTCCTCAAACATTATTGTATAAAGTAGAAATGTTTTCTATTCGCCTGAGCGAAGCGAAAGAGAATAGAATCATTGTTTATTTGTGCAGAGTATTCGAAAAGTTTGGAAATGGGTGGTTTCTGTTAACATTTTTTGCCTAATTAGCATAACGATTTAGGGAATGCGATGTTCCGTTTGATTTATCGGGCCCAAAATATCGGGCGATTTAGAGAAACGACCCACACACCACTAGCCTGAGTTAACAGACGCCCACTCAAAATCAAAATCAAATCGTTTGATTTTGAGTGGGCGTCTGTTAACTCAGGCTAACACACCACTTGATATTGACGCAAACAAGTGAAAAACCGTTTGAACTGGGAATTTCTACATGAAAGATGACTTCTGTGATATTGCTAGTCCCAAGCTGAAAATTTTGTTCAATCCATTTTTTTTTTAATATGCACGATCTGAAAATCAAGTCTGAAAATACATAGGTATGCATGATCTACGATGTCAATCAAAGGTGTAAGACAGAACAGTGGAAAAGAAGCAAGACGTCTGATTTGCAAAAAAAAAGGAATATCTCGTAACTTTACATACAATGGTAAAAATTACCTTTACTGTGCGCTGTTGATCTTGCAGCGTGGTTGTTTGCAGATTGTTGGCGTTTCTCAAGTAGTTTGAAGTGGGCTTCGCTAGATTGATCAGAATTTATAGCTCTTGTGATTCCATCGTCCCTCAGCTGCGCAACGTGGCAAACTGTGAATGTTTCTGTCCATTCAACCGAGGTCGCGTCTGAAAAGGCCATCGTATGCATGACAGCAGGTGGGAATTCCTGACAAATTTTCATGCTCCGGGTAAATTAGTTCTTTGTTTTATTACACGGATTTGCACGGATTTATTTAACAAAAGAAGTTTCGCATGATAGAACACCAGGAGTAGATAAAGCTTGATTTCATGTCAAGTGAAGGTATAAACGGCCCTCAAAATATACCAAGATGATTTTTTCAGCCGATAAAACAAGCAAAGATAGTTCGGTTTCAACGAAAGGATGACCCTGTAAAATTTTGGTGCGAAAGCTGGTTTTTCGAATATGTTAATATTTTGTATTTTTACACGCAACATTTGACGGGAACTGCTGTTCTGTCCGAGTGATTGCCTGTTTTGCTGCCCGTTTTGGTGAAAGTCATTAATCTCTCCATTGACACTGCTGTAATGCCAGACTGTTTTAAAGTAGCTCTTCTAAATCCACTGCTGAAAAAGCCACGCCTTGATTTTGAAATTTTTGCTCATTTTAGGCCAATTTCGAATTTGATGTTTTTGTCAAAGCTTACAGAAAAGGTGGTGGCGATGCAACTATTTGACTATGTTATGGAGAGCAATTTAGATGAGGTCTTTCAATCAGCATATAAACAGCTGCACAGTACTGAGACTGCTCTGGTTAGGGTGAACAACGATATTCTCTTGGCTCTGGACAATCATCAATCAGTCATATTGCTACTTTTAGATTTATCGGCTGCTTTTGATACAGTTGACCACACCATTTTATTGGATAGGCTAGCCTCTCGTTTCGGTATATGTGGTTTGGCCCTCTCCTGGTTCAAATCATATCTGAGCTATAGGTTTCAGTTTGTTAACATAAGGGGAGAGAGGTCTTCATGCCGGCCATTGCCCTATGGAGTGCCTCAGGGTTCTGTCTTAGGCCCGATATTGTATCTGTTATACACCTCGCCACTTGGGGATATCGTGAGAAAGTATAACATGGGTTTTCATTTTTATGCTGACGATACCCAGTTGTACTTGTCTTTCGATTCCCGAAGTGGCGAGGGGCGGGTATTAGCAGCGGCCCAAATTGAGACTTGTGCTGGTGAGATAGATGGTTGGATGAAGGCAAACAAGCTTAAGTTAAACAGTGACAAGTCCGAGTTATTAGTTATTAGCTCTAAGTATCGTCCTTGCCCTACTTTAGATTCTGTTAGTATTAGGGATTACTCTGTTCAGCCATCAATTTCAGCAAGAAATTTAGGTGTAATCATGGACAATAGCTTATCTATGGAACAACATGTTAGCTCTACATGTAAGTCTGCCTTCTTTCACATAAGAAGAATTGCAAAAATAAGAGATTATTTATCGGAAGATTCAACGGCAGCGCTGATACATGCATTTGTTACATGTAAGTTAGATAATGGGAATGCACTTTTATATGGCCTCCCTAAGTATCTTATTCAGAGGTTGCAGTCAGTACAGAATTGTGCTGCCCGGCTTGTTACACGTGACTCTAAATTTGCACATGTTACGCCAGTACTAAGGGAGCTCCACTGGTTACCAGTGGAGCATCGAATTATTTTTAAAATATTATTATTAGTTTTTAAATCTCTTAATAATTTAGCACCTTTATATATTAGCAATTTATTACATCAATATAGTCCAGGTCGTAGTCTTCGCTCAGCAAATCAATGTCTCCTTGTCGTCCCTGGGTCTAATCAAAAGACTTATGGTGACAGGGCATTCTCAGTGATAGCCCCTAAGCTATGGAATGCCCTGCCCATTGACATAAGGAGAAGCAGTTCTCTTTTAATTTTTAAAACGCGCCTAAAAACTCATCTTTTTAAACAAGCATTTTTATAGATTATTATTATTATAGATTCTTATTTTTTAATTGTAGCATTGTAAAGCGCCATAGAGCAGTTAATGTATATGGCGCTATATAAATCTATTATTATTATTATTATTATTATTATTTTTATTGTTATTGTTATTGTTATTGTTATTGTTATTGTTATTGTTATTGTTATTGTTATTGTTATTATACAAGTTCAAGATCTGAGTATCAAACTTCAGAACCACGATCGCCCTGGATATTATTACGCGTTAAAAACAAACATTATCTGGCACAGATAATGGCATTTATCTGAGCACGTATCTTTTCATACTGTCAGTTGGTAGACAAGCTGGCGCGCGGGCTGTCAGTGGGAAAATACCAAGCATTTGTTTTAGCCAATCAAGGCAGAGCACTCACGTGGTTCCATTCCTATCGGCTGACTAGCATTTCAGTTAAGCTTATTCTTTGGAAGAAACAGCGACAGCCTTCAACCAAAACTTCTTCAGTTCAAGAAGTGCTGAGATAAATGTATATGTTTCTATGTGTTTAGTCTCCAGGGCGATCAGGGTGCGTATGGCTGATAATTATTATCTTCTTGTTAGTTTGTTCCAGAGAAAGTCTGCGTGTAAAAATACAAAATGTTAACATATTCGAGAAACTAGCTTTTGCACCAGAACCGAAGTATTTTTGCCAGTTTTATCGGCATGAAATTAGGCTTAGTTTACTTCTGGGCGTTCAATCATGCAAAACTTCTTTGTCATTCGGTATTGACCGCAGCAAAAAAATCCGTGCAGATGCAATAAAACAAAGAACGAATTAACCTGCCCGCATAAACATTTGCCACAGGGCGCAAAGGCTCCCGGTTGGTGATGGGCCTTTAAACAAGGGAACGCAACATATGTTTTTCACCAACAAGTTCGAGAAGTAACGTAACTGCAGCCAAATAAAACTATCAAGGAAACACGTCGCCACATATCATTCATAAAGTCTGGAGGCTCTACTCTACTTTTTAAAAATGAGTGTAGTTGGATGGCAAAAACCTCTTTAGCCGGGTTTACCTCGGGGTGTATGAACCATTCCCAGAGGACCCCTTCAGTGTTCAGTTCTTATTTCAGCATGATTCGTTCTACTAAACAAAGGAAAGCTTTGTGACGCAACTCGTTGACACACAGGTTCTTACACCGAAGTACAGCTCATTAGCCCAAAATGAACATTTAACTGCGCCCTTACAACTGAATGGATAACCTTCATAGAGTAGGCTTCATTTGTTGCCCGCTATTGATATTCAGTGCTGATTATATCGAGCTCCCTCTTCAAATGACGGTTCAGACTGAAAACAAAGAATCCTCCTAAAGGGGGATTATATAGGCTTCGTTTTCAAACAAGAAAAACATAATACATCTGGTCAAAAGTAGTTTAGTCAATCTATGAAAAATAGGGTTCAGCCTACCACTAATTGCAACAGAAAGTTTTTCAACGGTTATAGGGCCAGAAAGTCATCCTCTAAAACATATCAAAAGTCCTAAAAAATAATAGAAGGGGAAAGTACTTAAATTCAGGAGCTTTTACTTTCTTTGTTGGCGGCCAGCTTTTGTTATAAATGAGTTTTGCGGCACTTAGAGCTCTACGCTGATAATAACAGCTTTACCTAAATACCCAAATACCTAAAGTGGATTTTTCCTAAGATAGCTTGCGCTAATGACTAGGATGGCTAGATCTTGTAACCGCCTCAGGTGGCCGGGGGCCCTTACTGATCGGGGCCTGACTGAACGAGGCCTGACTGATCGGGGGCCCTGACTGATCGGGGGCCCTGACTGATCGGGGGCCTGATTGATCGAAGGCCTGACTGACCGGGGGGGCTGACTGATCGGGGGGCCCTGACTGATCGGGGGGCCTGACTGATCGGGGCCCTGACTGATCGGGGGCCCTGACTGATCGGGGGCCTGACTGATCGGGGGCCTGACTGATCGGGGGGCCTGACTGATCGGTGGCCCTGACTGATCTTGTCCCTTTCGTAAACGGTCGTTGCCTTTTGGACGGTACTTTTCATGTTTAGTTTCGTTGTCTCAGTAAACGTAAAAGGAAAAAAATCTTAAATTAATTCTACCCTCTTTAGAACCCTAAACATAACCGGTAACCCCATTACTAACCCAAGCCCAAGCCCGTTTGTACATGGGCGCGCGGAGATACGAATTTTATCTTCGATTGTTCAACTCAACGTGGTCTCTCGCCGCTGTGGTCCGGGTTCGACTCCTGGCCGGGACAGAGGAAATTTTCTTTC
The DNA here is from genome assembly GCA_033964015.1 of Scolanthus callimorphus. Lineage (NCBI taxonomy): Eukaryota > Metazoa > Cnidaria > Anthozoa > Actiniaria > Edwardsiidae > Scolanthus > Scolanthus callimorphus. The sequence goes on from CM066923.1 coordinate 21,512,301, forward strand.
TGTTCTGGTCTCAGTCGAAATTGGTTCATATTGTGGGCTGAACATTGTTCTACTGTGTTTCACGTCTTTCGGATGAGACAATAAACCGAGGTCCCGTCTCGCCTTTCTACTCTGACCAGTATCAGAGGGGACGTTAAAGAACCACTGGGGACGTAATAAACCCTCTGGCAGTGACCACCCTCAGTGTCTGTGCTTATGACCGCTTGGCTGCCAGTGGCGCCGTTGAGACCCAACGCAATTCAGCTTTCGAGCTGCAAGTCTGGGGAGTCGGTCTCACACATTTACATTTTATTTTACATTTAATCTCTCACGAGTCAGCGCAGCGACGCGAACCAAGGTTAGGGAGTGGTCATTATTTAAGTGGTCATTATTAAATACACAGAGTGTATTTTTGGTCGGCTCGCGCTCCGCGCTCGCCATCTACAACAATAAATAACTTTACTAGCTTTGCTAGCATAAAAAGCGCGCATAAAAAGCGGATGCTCGGTGTAGTACTTACACACTAAAACATCGTAGTGGGTTATGATTGATTTTGGAAAATTTCTATGATGTTTTTTCAGTGACTCCATTTCTTCAGCGTGATTTTCGTATCCCAGAAATAAGAATTTCATTCACCTCGTAAATCATACAAGCAAACTACGCGCGCATCGGGAAACATACAAGCAAACTACTCAGTTGGTCAGCCCTCGCCACTGCCTGAGGCTTGAGCAAAATGAAAGTTTACAAAGCATTATTAAAGATGCTTCAACCCGCACAATCTTAGAAGTCTCTATTAACTATGGTATGACTAGTTTTACGGGAAACTAGGTGGTCTGCGTCGGCGGAGACGTGAACATGAACAACAACAACCAAAGGTTGAGATTTATGTTAAACGCCGTGGAAAAATGGCGTTATGCTGACGTTTCGAGCGTTAGCCCTTCGTCGGAGCAAAGAGAGAGAACAGAGGGATTGGGGCTGTTTATATAGTAATGTAGATACGTTGCTAGGCAACATATAAATATTCGGAATGATTAAAGGTGATAATTCGTTAAGAATAACAAATGCTCTTTGGTTGTTGTTGTTCATCTCTCTATTAACTATTTTCAGAAACATATAACTTATATGTTTCTGCTATTTTGAAATTCAACTTTTACCTTTGGAAATAGAACACCTGCGGTGGTTAGTAGGGTAGGACAGAGTGGTGAAGGGGTTCTACGTGATTCACCCCAAATTTGCTCCGTTCGTGAAAACAGGAAAATTATTGCCGTCATCCGTGAAATCTCATGCCCTCGTGACCCGTGATTTTACGAATTTCTCTTACGTGACTCGTGATTACAGGCCTAGAGATTCGTGAAACGTGAAAGCTGGTCATTAGGGACGGGCCATTTGATACTTGATTGTCTCCTGACTGCTTTTTAGGGAACCAGACGTCCTTATAAATTGAGACTGTTTTTTTTGGTCGGCTCGCACTGCGCGCTCGCCATCTACAACATTAAAATGTTTTTTTTCAAATTGAGTACAGTTACTATCAGCCAGCAGTAAATAAAGGTTTAGCAAATGTCAGGAACCCCAATTGTTAAAAACCAAGTTCTCATTTACTCCTGGACTTTTCCCATTCTTTAAGGTGGCTCCCGAGTATTTATTGCAGAAATAGACCTCAACTTCTAGCGTATGTTTGACCCTGAAAAAATCTTCCGATTTCCATAATTGTTCTCACAGAGCTTAAGCAACCTCTGCACTACCAAATGGTGTAGTTCATTTGATATATTAAGCTCGTCTGTTAAGGATATTTTAAATTTTCCAAAGGAGGTGTTTTTAGAATAATTGTTATAACTTGAAAATTCGACCGTGAATGATCTTATTACCAGCTAAAATCGCATCCATGGTAACAAGGGTTTACTCAGAGAAATGCTCAGGTCAGCTTTTCCCATGCGATTTAAGTTGTAAACGATGTAATAATTTTACCTCTAAAAATGTCTTATTCCACTTCTGTTTAGTGTGCCGAGCGCGGAAATCAGAAAAGTAGGGAAGCTCTTCAGGATTGTATCGGCTAATGTTCACTCTTAATTATATAAAAGAGAAAATAGAATCGAGTATCTACAGAAAGCGATATTTAATAAACGAATGAGAGCAACGTCTTGTCCAGAATGTGCTGTTGCTATAATATTCAATTCGAGCTCGAAATACCTAAATTGCTGGAATTGTTTCGCAAGTTTCTTTCGTGAGAGGTAGAGCACAACCAACTGAGAAGACTTACCAAGTTTGGGCTCGTCTTTCCAATACTATGTTGAGAAACATTATCCAAAAGGAGTCAGTATTTCGTCGCTCCAACACAACGCCAAGAAAACCCATATGTTTATGAACTCAGCGTTCTCGTCTCAGTGCACATGGTGCTAAATACTTCACGTGCGACGCTTTCTCGACCCGCGGGATCGGAAAAGCTACCTGTTATTAACTTGTCTTACTTCGGGACTAGAAGCGTCGCACGTGAAGAATTTAGCGAAGTGCACTGAGGCGAGAACACTGCGCTCATAACATGTGGGTTTTCTTGGCGTTTGTTTTGGAGCAACGAAACACTGACTCCTTTTGGATAATGTTTCTCAATACAGTATTGGAAAGACGAGCCCAAACTTGGTAAGTCTTCTCAGTTAGTTGTACTCTACCTCTCACGAAAGAAACTTATGAAACAATTCCAACAATTTAGTTATTTCGAGCTCGAATTGAATATTATAGCAACAGCACATTCTGGACAAGAAGCTGCTCTCATTCGTTTATTAAATACCGCTTTCTGTAGATACTCGATTCTATTTTCTCTTTTATATAATTAAGAGTGAACATTAGCCGATATAATCCTGAAGAGCTCCCCTACTTTTCTGGTATCCGCGATCGGCACACTAAACAGAAGCGGGATTACACATTTTTAGAGGTAAAATTATTACATCGTTTACAACTTAAATCGCATGGGAAAAGCTGACCTGGGCATTTCTCTGAGTAAACCCTTATTACTATAGATGCGATTTTAGCTGGTAATAAGATCATTCACGGTCGAATTTTCAAGTTATAACAATTATTCTAAAAACACCTCCTTTGGAAAATTTAAAATATCCCAAACAGACGAGCTTAATTCTTGGTTTTCAACCAATCTCTAGAGAATCAAAAGACAATGCACGTAATGCATGACTGCTGGTACCAGAATGGACGCTGATTACATATCTTTTGTTAATCATCCACCAGAACGTATTAGTGACGTCAGTTGCAAACGAAGAATATATCAAATGAACTACACCATTTGGTAGTGCAAAGGTTGCTTAAGCTCTGTGAGAACAATTATGGAAATCGGAAGATTTTTTCAGGGTAAAACATACGCTAGAAGTTGAGGTCTATTTCTGCAATAAATACTCGGGAGCCACCTTAAACTTATATGTCAAAAACTTGGAGCGCGCTTCGCGCGCAAAGAGGATACTTTGGTGTAGCATTTACAAAATAAAACACCGTACTGGACTATGTTTAATTTTGGAAATTTTCTATTATGTTTCTTCCGTGACTCCATTTCGTCAGCGTGATTCTCGTGTCCCAGAAATGAGAATTTCATTAACCGCCTTAAGTTTGATTTTCAAAATCGCGGCGCGCTTCGCGCGCATCAGATTTTTAACAAATTGTGCAGATTTTTAACAAACTCTGTACTGATGCACCAAAGAGCACTTGGATAAGAAATAGAATCATGAATCCGAATATCTTCATAGTAGCGAAAATCCAAAATCCCGTGACCAAAAACCCGAACTGTTCCGGATGCTATAGTATAAGCATCCGTCAGTCCCTAACTGCATAGTATCATACGTTGATAATGTCCGATGTACAAGAAGGAGGAACTGCGACATCTTTTTTCCACGAATTCTAATACTTTAGTTCAATGGTGATTATCAATTTGCGTGGATTAATCAACTCTTTTAAGAGTTCGAAAAAACTATGATTTTTCTATTCACATGGCATAACAGTAACACTACGAGAGGGGGGGGGGTCATATTTTTTGGGCTAGCATTTGAGGGGGGGTCTAAATTTTTGGGCCCCGGGTTTGAAAAAATGCCGGCCCACCACCCCCCCCCCCCCCCCCCCCCCCCCCCGTTAAATAATGACCACTCCCTTAGGTGAATTCCGTAGTGAAATTATTTCTGAACATCAAATACTGCATACACTACCAACAGTCAAAGAAAGAATGTAATTGGCATGAGAAGGTAACAGTCTAGCAACAACAATTAGTCAAGTCTAAACACAATTTCGAACAATTGCTAAATGTACCCTAGAATTCATCATCATCATAAAGCTTTATTTTAAAAGAAAACTACCGCCTATAAAACTATCTACCTAACACCATTGAATACAAGATAGCTTATCAAATACTAATTCCCCATGGCAGTACCTGCTCTAGAAGTCTATGTGCAATTATCCAGCATATTATATTCATCTACTCTGCACTCTACCACATTTGGTTACTCAGCACTCAAATCTAACTGGCAGCAGTTTGTTTTTTTTTCAAGAAAAACTATTTGTTCAGACTGTATGTGTTCCTGTTCATGTATAAGGTACCTTTTTGCCAAAATTCTGCCTCAAGGTTCTTAATCCACATTGTTCTTTTATGCTGTTGTGTTGTTGTTGTTGTTGTTGTTATTATGCACTTCTAACGTTCTCGGCAAGTCGTCGCACCACTGGCGACAACTGTGGTAACCTCTCCTTTTGCTGCTCATCAGTCAGAAACTTGAATCCCCGTATCCTTCCTAAGCATTCGGACTTGCCACACCTACAGTCGAATGGTTCCGCGACCGTGTATCTCGTCGTGTTATAATCATATCTGATGTCTTCGCCTTTTTTGATATCCGTCGCCGCTACCATGTGCCAGGAAAGCTCGAGCCCCTCTCCCACAGGTATCCCCTTGCGAGCTTGATAGATGAATTTGACGTTTGGGACACATGAATGATTGGTGAATCGCGTGAAGCCCACGGGATCTACGTGTTTGTCGATGTCAATATGGAGTGTATGGCTGCCCACTACAGGAAGAATCTTTCCCCAGAAATCACCCAGAAACGCCCCAGCTGGGATGTCTTGCTTTGCTTTCAGGCTCTTGAAGGTTTCCCTTTCCTTGACAACTTCAGTGAACTCGGAATTCATGGCTTTGCAATCTGAAAAAAAAGACAGTTAACCCAATCACATTTTTGAGAAGCTTCGCTCTATAGCCTGATTTTCATCCGCTACGGTAGAGGTCGTTGGTACTTTCTATCTCACGGGCTAAGGAAAGGTAACTGCGTCACTTGTGCGATATCGCTTTTTTCCGTGCTATTTTCTTAGCGGAATCTTAAATAATAGAACGAAACAATGTGTATAAATGCAAATGAACCTCGTATTTGGACATGAGAGCCTCCTATGTGGACATGAGATCATTTTGAATACATGTTCAACAATATAACGAAGCAATGTGTATAAATGCAAATGAACCTCGTATTTGGACATGAGAGCCTCCTATGTGGGCATGAGATCATTTTGAATACATGTTCAACAATATAACGAAGCAATGTGTATAAATGCAAATGAACCTCGTATTTGGACATGAGAACCTCCTATGTGGACATGAGATCATTTTGAATACATGTTCAACAATATAACGAAGCATGTGTATAAATGCAAATGAACCTCGTATTTGGACACGAGAGCCTCCTATGTCTACATGAGGCATCGTATTTGGACATCCTTATATGGTAGTCGTACGACAACCCCTACTCGCTAATTATGTCCAAACGAACAATACCATTCTGCCCGATGCCCCTGGCTTCACGCCGATGGCGTTCCGATCGTCCCCCAATACCGTCCCGAAGACGTCCCGAGTGCGAAGAAAATTAACATATCATGAACAAAATGTACTGATTATAAAATTAAACACTAATGCCAAAAGAACTAAAATAAATGTCATTTATGTGATCTCCGGCGTGATCACCTAAGAATGGGTTTGTTAAAAATATTTATAAGCCATATTGAAAACTATTATTTTCAATATGGCAGGTATAAAATGCAGACCAGAAAATGCAGACTGCAGACTGGTTTTTTAATTGCATTTGCGAAGTCTATTAAAATAATGCTAAAACTGGTACAAATTGCGACGACTAGAACCGAAGAAGTATGACATGTTACAGTACGCCTTTTTTTTTGGAGAGCTGTCCTAAAAAAATAGGAAAAAAAACGCAATTAAGATCTGCAGTTCGGGCACCCTGTGCTGAGATCACGTATCACCCGCGCTGGTGTCCCTTGGGAGTTGACTGTATGAATATCAGAACACGGAGAGCTCATTAACTACGAACTTTGGCGTGAAAATACGCTATTTTTTTTTTCAACCTCTGGCAAAATAAATGGCGTAGTGCTAAAGATCATATGTCTTGTACTTGTGTGCCGAATTTAGTAGAATTTCGGGTAAGTGACAAATTAGGTGCTACTGACACTTTAAACAACAGCAGAGCTACATATTGTAAAATGAAATGCAAGCTTTCATTTATGGGAAATTAAGTGGAAATTTAGTTTTCTTTGTGAAGCATTGAAGCAAGGAGTACCAGAATGTCTTTTTTTGGATAAGCTTTATGGAATACGAATATTAGGCCAAGGTAATGAAAGTCTTATAGACAGGAAAATGGTGCAAGATTTATAGTAAATTGTGCAAATTAGGGAAACAAGCATGAAATTTGGCAGACTGATAGAGTTTCATACGCTGAACATTTTTAGAAGTGGAGCCACGCCCCAAAATGGATACTTCCAGTTTTATAGCCATGGAATTAATTATCGTAAATAATTTTTAAAACAACAGTTAACGTTTATCAAACGCTGTAAAACTTAGGACTGTGATAAAGCAAAGGACGATCAATCATCACACATACAGAACCACACCCTTCGATGGATACTTCCAGAGATATTAGCGCTTTATCCAAATATAAGGAAAATGACCACAGAGAAACTGTATTGGGCTAGATGGTTTTGAAATTTTGTACATAGAATGTCTTAAGTAATGCAAGAAACTTGAGAGGTGGAGCCACCTCCCAAAATGGATACTTCCAGCTTTGCAGCAATGGAATTTGAATATCTGAAATATGTATTTTTAGAAACAACACTTAACGTCTCTCAAAAGTCTTGAAATTTGGAAGCATGATAAAACAATCGCATTCGGTCATTATGCATACCGGGCCACGCCCATTCATGTCAACTTACAGAGATATTAGCGCCGGATACAATTTTATAGAAAACGACCACGGACAAACTGTATGTGGCTAGACTATTTTGAAATTTATTACATAGGTTGTATTTACCACTGCAAGTGCCTTGAGAGGTGGAGCCACGCCCCAAAATGGATACTTCCAGCTTTTCAACCATGGAATCTATCTTAAAAAATCTTTTAGAAACGTCTTAACGTTTAGTTTCAAAAGTCATGAAACAGCGACAAGGGAAAGTACAATCGTTCATTATATGAACAGAGCCACGCCCTTGATAAGTATTTCCAGAGATCATAGTACTGAATACAATTATTAGCAAAATGGCCACTGAGAAACTGCATGTGGTCAGTCTTCATGTGTTTGAAGTTTGCAACGTTGAATGTGTTGAGCGTTTAATTAAATTCGATAAGTGAAGCCACGCCCTAAAACGAATACTTCCAGTTTTGCAGGAATGGAATTTGTTTATTACAAAGAAGTATAAAACTGGCCAATTAGAAACTGTATGGGTGTGGTTCTGTGTGTCCTTTGGATGATCTCCAACTAAGTTTCATGATGTTTGAGAAACTTTTAAGCGTTGACCGAATTAATTAATAATGACATGTATTTCACATTTTACATTTCACTTTTTCTTATTACTGCCCAATTGAGTTTAATTTTTTCGCCAAAAATTCAACTTCTTTCTTTCTTGTCTAAGTGCGACTTAACTTCAACCCTGTTGTGTACACTGAACGATCAGCTACTATTATAATTTTTAAAGCAAATTTCATATTCTCTGCAAACATGATCATGTGATTTACTCTCAGTGAAACTCATGTTCAATAAAACAATGAAGGCATACAAAGCCAAACAACAAATAGCGAAGAAAACCGTCTACGATATCATGAAAGAATTTGAGCCTCTGTTTCATTTTCTGTCAAACTTTTTTTATATACTTTTTTTTACTTTGCGTGAAGAATGTTTGTGTTTGAATTTTTTCAAACTTTCTTTTCATCGAGGTGTGACTGTTTAAAGGTTGTTTAAGTTTGCTTGTGTATATTGTAGTGTGTATATGTATACCATATTTTGGGGGGAGATTCTTCCAATATATTGACATAGTATTGGCAAGTTCTCAGTTTAAATGTCAATTGGATCAGCGCTATTATCTCTGGAAGTACAAATGAAAGGGCGTGCCTCTAGGTGTATATCGACCGAATGTACTTTGCTTGATGTTGGTCATACGTTTCAAGATTTTTGAGGAGACGTGTTGTTGTGTAAGTGTTTCTAGATATATATATTTAAATATAAATGTAATGGTGTTGTCATGATGTTACGTATTGTTTCTAAATACACATATCAGATAATAAATTCCATGACTGCAAAACTCTGGCGAAACAATTATGGGGCGTGACTCCACGGCCTCTCATGTTACTTGTAGTGGACATACATGTAGTGGATATACAATTTTTCTGTGGTCATTTTAAAATAAACTATAATAAACTATACTTTCTAGAGATTATTTTATCTTCATATCTAGAAGTATCCATCAAAGGGTGTGGTTCGGTGTCCATAACGATTGATTGTCCTTTGTTTTATCACCGTGCTAAGTTTCGCAGCTTTTAAGAAACGTTAATTGCCGTGCTTAAAATTATCTACGATAATTAATGCCATGCCTGTAAAACTGGAAGTATCCATTTTGGGGCGTGGCTCCACCTCTCAAGGCACTTGCAGTGGTAAATGCATCCTATGTACCAAATTTCGAAATAGTCTCGCCACATACAGTTTGTCTGATGGTCGTTTTATATAAAATTGTCTTCGGCACTATTATCTCTGTAAGTTGACATGAATGGGCGTGGCCCGGTATGCATAATGACCGAATGCGATTGTTTTATCATGGTCCCAAATTTTTGAGAGACGTTAAGTGTTGTTTCTAAAAATACATATTTCAGATATTCAAATTCCATTGCTGCAAAGCTGGAAGTATCCATTTTGGGCGTGGCTCCACCTCTCAAGTTTCTTGCATTACTTAAGACATTCTATGTACAAAATTTCAAAACCATCTAGCCCCATACAGTTTCTCTGTGGTCATTTTCCTTATATTTGGATAAAGCGCTAATATCTCTGGAAGTATCCATCGAAGGGTGTGCTTTATCACAGTCCTAAGTTTTACAGCGTTTGATAAACGTTAACTGTTGTTTTAAAAATTATTTACGATAATTAATTCCATGGCTATAAAACTGGAAGTATCCATTTTGGGGCGTGGCTCCACTTCTAAAAATGTTCAGCGTATGAAACTCTATCAGTCTGCCAAATTTCATGCTTGTTTCCCTAATTTGCACAATTCTGCACCATTTTCCTGTACTAACAGATTTGCGTCCACCGCCCGCATGTCTTAAGGGCTACCGCTTAAAAATGTCATTATTTTATTTAAAAATCATTATTTTGTGAAAAAGTTTAATTGAAGAAAACGAAATCAAATTTGTATGTACTCCTTTCAAAACTACGATTAAAAAACGATAAAAATATTATTTAGTGGGTAACCTTTGTGCGAGACAGCGTGAGAGACACGGGGGTAATACCTTGCGTACACCACGCGAGCATTGAAAACGCCGGAAAAGGCCTCGTGAGTCTACAACATTTTGACTTGACAACATTTTGGTTTATAAGAGGACGTACCACGGAAAATCAGAGGTTATTTGTTAAATAGTTGTTTACTGAAGTCTTCCTGTGAATCACAGTAAGCTTCAGCGTATGCTAGTATTTTCTTGAGCATCGTAGCTCATCTAGGACTACCTGAAAGGACTAAAAGAGCCTTTAAAGGAAAATAATGAATAATGAAAAACGGCCGCATGTTTTTTAAAAAATGTTCGGACGCAAATCTATGACTTTCATTACCATGGCCTTAGACATAAAAAGCAAAAGATTCAGCTTTTATCCCCCGATCTCAGAGCACTTCAAACTAAAAGATACTGCTAGTTAATTTATATTGGTAACCATCAATGTTGGTCTATTCCAACACTAGGTCAATATTCAAATAGTTTCCCGAATCTATATTTCTCCCCTACTCACTTAAACTATAACATTCTGCCTGATTCTCAGGCTAGAGCTATCCCTAGCAGGCCCTGAGGGGGATAGTAAAATTGAGAGGACAGAAGTGCATTCGACAAGAGCGCAAAAGTTATATTGTCCAAACAATGGCCGCTAAATATAGATTCGAAAGCTTTGCCCTCCGAAACAAAGAACTAAGCAATTTACAAGGAAAAACGATGTAAAGAATATATATTCTGAAATGTCACGGTTGTTTCAACAAAATGTTATAAAATAAGACCAGTGATCTACATAAACAACTCAGAATCCTACATTATACTATTATTAAGAAAAAGGAACGCAGTCTTTTCCTATCAAATTCCCAAGTTTGAAAACTGTTCAACCTGCTCCAAATTTGTGCTTACTCTAGTAGTTGGAAGGTTATTTAACAAACCTAGATGATTATTTTAATTATTTTTTTCTTTTGAATTTCACTACATTTGAGCTTTTAAGCTCATAAATAAATTAGCTCTAAAATGGTGACACTGTCCCTTTAAAGCAGATATTGTACAAAAAGCTAATTGTAAATATGTAAAAACATTTGGTTTTGAGCCAATGCAGACTCTTGTACGGCTCCAAGTGTTGAATAAAAATCTGAATCTGATATTAAGAATCTGAAAAAGTGGAGGACCACAAAGGTTCTGCATTGATTCTCGCATACCGTGTTGTTTGGAAAAGTTTAAAAAATAAATAAATATAGATATAGCATTACACCATAGTTTCAATGCTTTACATTTCAGTGTTTTACATTAACGGATAACTCATCCTATAGAACCAGCTTTATAAACATGAGTGTGTGTTTGCATTGTGAGTTCTGTGACACTGAGGTTGGGCGACTTCCGACGGTCCTCGTGGTTCTTTAACGTCCCTCTGGTTCCGGTTAGTGTAGTGTATGTGAGAGACGGGGCCTACGGTTTAACGTCCTTATCCGAGAAGACGCGAAGGTCTAACCATTTGCAGATGTTAGAGCAAAGGCAGCACCTTCTCCTCAATTATTAGAAAAGACCCTGAGTGTTGGCCCGGCCAGGGTTTGAACTCCCAACCTCCCGAACATAAGCCCTGCGCTCTACCACTGCGCTGATCTTGTCCCTTTCGTAAACGGTCGTTGCTTTTTACGGTACTTATTATACGTATAATTTTCATGTTTAGTTTCGTTGTCTCAGTAAACGTAAAAGGAAAAAAATCTTAAATTAATTCTACCCTGTTTAGAACCATAACCGGTAACCCGATTACTAACCCAAGCCCAAGCCCTTTTGTACATGGGTGCGCGGAGATACGAATTTTATCTTCGATTGTTCAACTCAATCTCTCACGAGTCAGCGCCGCGACGTGAATCAAGGTTAGGTGAATTCCGTAGTGAACTGAACATCAAATACTGCATACACTACCAACAGTCAAAGAAAGAATGTAATTGGCATGAGAAGGTAACAGTCTAGCAACAACAATTAGTCAAGTCTAAACACAATTGCTAAATGTACCCTAGAATTCATCATCATCATCATCATAAAGCTTTATTTTAAAAGAAAACTACCGCGTAAAAAACTATCTACCTAACACCATTAAATACAAGATAGCTTATCAAATACTAATTCCCCATGGCAGTACATGCTCTAGAACTCTATGTGTATTCATCTACTCTGCACTCTACCACTTTAGGTTACTCAGCACTCAAATCTAACTGGCAGCAGTTTTTTTTTAAAGAAAAACACTATTTTTCAGACTGTATGTGTTCCTGTTCATGTATAAGGTACCTTTTTGCCACATTTCTGCCTCAGTGTTCTTAATCCACATTGTTCTTTTATGCTGTTTTGTTGTTGTTGCTGTTGTTGCTGTTGTTGCTATTATTATGCACTTCTAACGTTCTCTGCAAGTCGTCGCACCACTGGCGACAAATGTGGTAACCTCTCCTTTTTCTGCTCATCATTCAGAAACTTGAACCCCCGTATCCTTCCTAAGCATTCGGACTTGCCACACCTACAGTCGAATGGTTCCGCGACCGTGTATCTCGTCGTGTTATAATCATATCTGATGTCTTCGCCTTTTTTGATATCCGTCGCCGCTACCATGTGCCAGGAAAGCTCGAGCCCCTCTTCCACAGGTATCCCCTTGCGAGCTTCATAGATGAATTTGACGTTTGGCACACAGGAATGGTTGGTGAATCGCGTGAAGCCCACGGGATCTACGTGTTTGTCGATGTCAATATGGAGTGTATGGCTGCCCACTACAGGAAGAATCTTTCCCCAATAATCACCCAGAAACGCCCCAGCTGGGATGTCTTGCTTTGCTTTCAAGCTCTTGAATGTCTCGCTTTCCTTGACAACTTCAGTTAACTCGGAATTCATGGCTTTGCAATCTGAAAAGAAAAAGACAGGTAGCCCAATCACATTTTTGAGAAGCCTCGCTCTATAGCCTGATTTTCATCCGCTACGGTAGAGGTCGTTGGTACTTTCTATCTCCGCGTCTGGTCAAAGTCACTCTTATCATGGTCTAAGCAAAGTTAGTCGGGTACCCTGTGGAGAGTAGCGTGATTTTCATCCGCTACGGTAGAGGTCGTTGGTACTTTCTATCTCCGCGTCTGGTCAAAGTCACTCTTATCATGGCCTAAGCAAGCTTATTCGGGTACCCTGTGGAGAGTAACATGATTTTCATCCGCTACGGGCGATTTTTTTATTTACGCCCACTTCATGGCACTTGGTGGTGCGAACCCTCAAACCTGTGCAAATTACCTATTCATAACCCAACATCTTACACATGAGATATGAGAGAGTTCGCAGGTCAACATGCTCCTTTTAATTCACTCATAGAACGAGAATATGTTAATCATAATGAATATTTATACTAGCTAGCCGCCATCTTGAAGTGGGCGTAAAAAATAAATTCGCCCGCTACGGTAGAGGTCGTTGGTACTTTCTATCTCCGCGTCTGGTCAAAGTCACTCTTATCATGATCTAAGCAAAGTACCCTGTGGAGAGTAGCCTGATTTTCATCCGCTACGGTAGAGGTCGTTGGTGCTTTCTATCTCCGCGTCTGGTCAAAGTCACGGGCTAAGGAAAGGTAACTGCGTCACTTGTGCGATATCGCTTTTTTTTTCGTGCTATTTTCTTAGCGGAATCTTATTAATAGAACGAAGCAATGTGTATAAATGCAAATGAAGCTCTGTTGGACATGAGAGCCTCCTGTGTGGACATGAGTCGAGAGCATCGTAATTGGACATCCTTATATGGTAGTCGTGCGACAACCCCTACTCGTTAATATGTCCAAACAATACCATTCTGCCCGATGCCCCTGGCGTCACGCCCATGGCGTGAAGGATACCCATGTTGCTCTTGTGCGAAAAAACCCGCATTTTTCATTATGAAAGGTCATTAAATTTTTCGAAACGTGCTTGAAAGGGTCCTTAAAAATCCTGGAATTTTGAAAGCCGGAAAACGTGGGAACCCTGTTATCTTTTTTATCAAACTTGACGAGGGCTCAAACTTGACGAGGGCTGTCAACAATTTTTTTTACATATTGTAAACCAACGCATCTACAGGAATTCACTGCAAAATGCTTGCTTTTTCGCACATTTTATCTGATTTCTTAGCATTTGTCGATGAATACCAACATGGCGATACACTTTGTCCCTTGGCATCGACAAATCGATAATTTTCCTATTTTTTAGAATTTCTAATTGGTACCCTTGATGGTGTAATTCCCTTTGGGAATCCCTGTTAATATAAATACCACTCCTTAACGGTCGTTGTTCACTTGACATCGCACATTTCATGTTAGAAACCGGCAATGCAAGATCCAGAGGAGAACTTAGACGAATCAGTCACTAAGAGGGATTTGGACGAGTTTAGTGCTCTTCTTTTTCAGAAATTGAGGAATCACAAGGAAGAAATTGATTCTGGCTTTACTAGGGCTAAAGAAACTGCTGACGAAGCGCTCTTGGAATCCAAAAAGGCTAATCTCGATTCTTCGATTACATTCAAAAGCCCGGGAAACGAACGCAACTTTAAGTTTAATTCAGAAGTGCTCACACTTCTCTCAAAAGCTTCAAAAGCCTTAGAGGAGTCTAAAGTTGATCTGGTTAAGGACTACATTGATCAGTCTTGTTCTCTGTTACAAGAGAAGAATAGGAACATCAGGATAGCGGATTCATCGGAAGCAGGTTGGCAGACGATCAAGCATTACGAGGCCAATCCAGCGGCGTTGGATAGTGACGACGAGAAAAAGATCAAGGCCGCCGAACGGGAAGCTTTGAGGGCTAAAACTAGATCATTCAAGTTCCGACGTGGTGATGGACGCTTTCAGGGAAGAGCTAGAGAAAATGTTCCCTACCAATTCAGACGTGGGGATGGATACAGTGAACCGAGCTACTATTTCCCCAGCCAACAACAAAGTCGCCCTCCCTATCGCAAACAAGGATTATGCCGCTATTGTTCCGCCCCAGGCCACTGGTGGAGGGATTGCCCCATTCGATTGTCCAGATCTTCCATTCCGATCGGATCAGCCTATTCAGCCGGCGTCGCTCCCAGCACAAGCTCCTCCAGTTATCCAAGTTCCACCTCGCCCGCTGCATCAGGTCGACACTTCTAATTCTGCCCTCAGTCAGGAGTTTGAGTCCCTTATTCAAGATAAGTCTTTGTTGTATAATGCTAATGAGTTTTATGATAGAAATCTTTATGAGTATAAGAGGGTTTATCGCCCGCTCTCGGTAGCCCACGCCGATTTTTGGATTGCCATCGGTTCACCTAAAAATGGTTGTGGATACTATTGTTCACGGATTCAACATTCCGTTCACCGTTGTCAGTCTCGGTTGCCAATGCTAAACCTAGATTAAGTAATCATCCATGCAAGAAGGAACCGAAACTCCATTGTTCTATGGCATTGAGGGTTCCCCACATAGGATGTGTCCCTTTGTTTTACCACAGAAACTTGTCATGACTAGTAACATAATACAAGTGAAACAATTATTGATTTCGACTTGCTTGAGAAAATGTGGCGATAATAACTCTCCAGACCAATCAGATTAAGGGAAAACAAAGGAAAAAGAATCACTATTTTACGCTAGGTTCCCCATATACGAAGTCTTTAAAAATCGTATATCCTGTATATGAGTACCACATGTGCTTATATCTTACCATAAATCCTGAGAAAAGTCTTTCTATCGTGGTAATTTTACCAATTTTTGTGTCTAAGCCAATGAAATCGCCGATATTTTCAATAGAACATAATTGCATTCCAGCATGCTTATGCCGTTGGCTTGGGTAGTTCTTATACGGACCATTACTTAATTCTTGATCTTAGACATGTGAACAAGTGTGTTGCTAAGGCTAAGTTTTCTATAGAAGATTGGCGTGTTTTTCTTCATTATGTTTCCCTTAATGGTTATCTTTCTAAATTCGATATGAAGTCAGGATATCATCACATTGATATTTCTCCACATCGTATGCAGTATTTAGGCTTTCGGTGGCGTCTTAACTCTCTTAAGTTTAGAAATCTTTGTTTCTCAGTGCTCCCTTTCGGTCTTTCGGTAGCTCCGTTTCTGTTTACTAAATTATTTCGCCCTTTGGTTCGCTATTGGAGGAGTCTTGGTTATCATATTGTTTTATATTTAGATGACGGCATTATTTGCAAGCGTGATTTTGAAACGGCTTCTAAGGTGTCTTCCAGTGTGCGCGCTGATCTGGTACGCGCGGGTATTGTGCCAAATAAAGACAAATCTATTTGGATCCCTCAGCATGCTATCAATTGGCTAGGTATCTATTGGGATTTATCTTCTGGTACTTTTTCTATTCCCCATAGATAAAGTTTTGTCTACACTTCACAAACTCCAAGGCAAGCTTCCTTTTGTAATTTTTTGAGAGATTGCTGGCCTGTAGGGTGCATAATTTCACTCGCCCCTGTAGTCGGTAACGTTTCCCTTCTCATGTCACGTTTTCTGCAAAGTGCTGTTTCTTTCTGTGATCAGCAATGGGATTCGTTGGTTGATCTCAGCCGTTATCAGTATTACTACCAATGTCTTAATGAAATTCAGTTTTGGTCACGCAATTGTAGTTCGCTTATATAATTCTAGGGCGTTTTTTGTTTACACTAAGCCTATTGTTATTATTCATTCGGACGCTAGGGCGTTTTTTGTTTACACTAAGCCTATTGTTATTACTCATTCGGACGCTAGGGCGTTTTTTGTTTACACTAAGCCTATTGTTATTACTCATTCGGACGCTAGGGCGTTTTTTGTTTACACTAAGCCTATTGTTATTACTCATTCGGACGCTAGGGCGTTTTTTGTTTACACTAAGCCTATTGTTATTACTCATTCGGACGCTAGTGCTTTTGCTTGTGGAGGTTCAGTTTTCATGGTAGATTTAATTCTTCTGAATTTGAACTTTTTTATGAAGCTTTCACATCTATGGAGATAGTTCAAGACAGCAATGCACGTGAATTACTTTCTATCCTTTATGCTCTCAAGTCTTTTACTTCCTACATGATAGGAATGGTAGTAAAAATTTACACTGACAACAAGAACGCAGCTATTATTGCGCGTAAGGGAAGCATGTCTCTTAGATTGCACAAATTAGCATTGCAGATTTTTCATTTGTGTGCTCGGTTAAATGTTACTATCGAAATTGAATGGGTTCCGCGCTCTGAAAATCAGTTTGCTGATTCACTTAGTCGGGTTCAGGATTTTGATGATTGGGCCACATCTCAGAATTTCTCTTGTCATGTTAGTTCTGTTTTTGGGCCCTTCGATGTAGATTGTTTTGCTTCTGCACACACTACTAAAAATTGCCGACACAGGTGCGATCCTCCTCAAACATTATTGTATAAAGTAGAAATGTTTTCTATTCGCCTGAGCGAAGCAAAAGAGAATAGAATCATTGTTTATTTGTGCAGAGTATTCGAAAAGTTTGGAAATGGGTGGTTTCTGTTAACATTTTTTGCCTAATTAGCATAACGATTTAGGGAATGCGATGTTCCGTTTGATTTATCGGGCCCAAAATATCGGGCGATTTAGAGAAACGACCCACACACCACTAGCCTGAGTTAACAGACGCCCACTCAAAGTCAAACTCAAATCGTTTGATTTTGAGTGGGCGTCTATTAACTCAGGCTAACACACCTCTTGATATTGGCGTAAACAAGTGAAAAACCGTTTGAACTGGGAATTTCTACATGAAAGATGACTTCTGTGATATTGCTAGTCCCAAGCTGAAAATTTTGTTCAATCCATTTTTTTTTTTAAATATGCACGATCTGAAAATCAAGTCTGAAAATACATAGGTATGCATGATCTACGATGTCAATCAAAGGTGTAAGACACAACAGTGGAAAAGAAGCAAGACGTCTGATTTGCAAAAAAAAAAGGAATATCTCGTAACTTTACCTACAATGGTAAAAATTACCTTTACTGTGCGCTGTTGATCTTGCAGCGTGGTTGTTTGCAGATTGTTGGCGTTTCTCAAGTAGTTTGAAGTGGGCTTCGCTAGATTGATCAGAATTTATAGCTCTTGTGATTCCATCGTCCCTCAGCTGCGCAACGTGGCAAACTGTGAATGTTTCTGTCCATTCAACCGAGGTCGCGTCTGAAAAGGCCATCGTATGCATGACAGCAGGTGGGAATTCCTGACAAATTTTCATGCTCCGGGTAAATTAGTTCTTTGTTTTATTACACGGATTTACACGGATTTATTTAACAAAAGAAGTTTCGCATGATAGAACACCAGGAGTAGACAAAGCTTGATTTCATGTCAAGTGAAGGTATAAACGGCCCTCAAAATATACCAAGATGATTTTTTCAGCCGATAAAACAAGCAAAGATAGTTCGGTTTCAACGAAAGGATGACCCTGTAAAATTTTGGTTCTGGTGCAAAAGCTGGTTTTTCGAATATGTTAATATTTTGTATTTTTACACGCAACATTTGACGGGAACTGCTGTTCTGTCCGAGTGCTTGCCTGTTTTGCTGCCCGTTTTGGTGAAAGTCATTAATCTCTCCATTGACACTGCTGTAATGCCAGACTGTTTTAAAGTAGCTCTTCTAAATCCACTGCTGAAAAAGCCACGCCTTGATTTTGAAATTTTTGCTCATTTTAGGCCAATTTCGAATTTGATGTTTTTGTCAAAGCTTACAGAAAAGGTGGTGGCGATGCAACTATTTGACTATGTTATGGAGAACAATTTAGATGAGGTCTTTCAATCAGCATATAAACAGCTGCACAGTACTGAGACTGCTCTGGTTAGGGTGAACAACGATATTCTCTTGGCTCTGGACAATCATCAATCAGTCATATTGCTACTTTTAGATTTATCGGCTGCTTTTGATACAGTTCACCACACCATTTTATTGGATAGGCTAGCCTCTCGTTTCGGTATATGTGGTTTGGCCCTCTCCTGGTTCAAATCATATCTGAGCTATAGGTTTCAGTTTGTTAACATAAGGGGAGAGAGGTCTTCATGCCGGCCATTGCCCTATGGAGTGCCTCAGGGTTCTGTCTTAGGCCCGATATTGTATCTGTTATACACCTCGCCACTTGGGGATATCGTGAGAAAGTATAACATGGGTTTTCATTTTTATGCTGACGATACCCAGTTGTACTTGTCTTTCGATTCCCGAAGTGGCGAGGGGCGGGTATTAGCAGCGGCCCAAATTGAGACTTGTGCTGGTGAGATAGATGGTTGGATGAAGGCAAACAAGCTTAAGTTAAACAGTGACAAGTCCGAGTTATTAGTTATTAGCTTTAAGTATCGTCCTCGCCCTACTTTAGATTCTGTTAGTATTAGGGATTACTCTGTTCAGCCATCAATTTCAGCAAGAAATTTAGGTGTAATCATGGACAATAGCTTATCTATGGAACAACATGTTAGCTCTATATGTAAGTCTGCCTTCTTTCACATAAGAAGAATTGCAAAAATAAGAGATTATTTATCGGAAGATTCAACGGCAGCGCTGATACATGCATTTGTTACATGTAAGTTAGATAATGGGAATGCACTTTTAAATGGCCTCCCTAAGTATCTTATTCAGAGGTTGCAGTCAGTACAGAATTGTGCTGCCCGGCTTGTTACACGTGACTCTAAATTTGCACATGTTACGCCAGTACTAAGGGAGCTCCACTGGTTACCAGTGGAGCATCGAATTATTTTTAAAATATTATTATTAGTTTTTAAATCTCTTAATAATTTAGCACCTTTATATATTAGCAATTTATTACATCAATATAGTCCAGGTCGTAGTCTTCGCTCAGCAAATCAATGTCTCCTTGTCGTCCCTGGGTCTAATCAAAAGACTTATGGTGACAGGGCATTCTCAGTGATAGCCCCTAAGCTATGGAATGCCCTGCCCATTGACATAAGGAGAAGCAGTTCTCTTTTAATTTTTAATATATAGATTTAGCCACTGGCTAAAAGCGGAGCTCCTGGTTATAAAATTTTCTGTGTGAATGAAAGGGATTCCCATGTGAACATGGTTTACATGGTTGCGTTAGAGTCTGGCTTCACGAGATATTAATTTTCAAGCATAGATGACGTCATCGATGACGTCACATCACGTGACCACTTCATTTCGCTCATCTGGTGACCTGGACTACATTACCCAAGTTTGGTTGGTTTAGAGTCTTCCTTTCATGAGATACTCATTTTTCAAGCATAGATGACGTCATCGATGACGTCATATCACGTGACCACCTCAGTTCGCTCATCTGGTGGCCTAGACTACACTACCAAAGTTTGGTTGTTTTAGAGTCTTCCCTTCACGAGATATTGATTTTTCAAGCATAGATGACGTCATCAATGACGTCATATCACGTGACCACCTCATTTCCCTCATCTGTCACCTAGACTACACTAATAATAATAATAAATAATAAAATAGCTTATATAGCGCCTATACATTGCTGCTCTAGGCGCTTTACATGATTTTAAAAAGAAATAACTAAAAACAAAAGCTCATGATGTAAAAGCGTGAATCGCTGTCATTAGGGTATATCCACTCCATTTTCACAAGTGATGTTATTTTTAGAACCCTTCCCGCGAAAAACTGACCAATCACAGCGCTCGCTCTGTAACAGCTCGCATATTTCAAATGAATTAAAAATGGCGGACGAGACGGCGGAGGGAAGTGAGAGTACTACTAGCAGCGATTATTTCGAAAGCAGCAAACTAGAAGAAAAATCAGAATTAGAGGAAAGGAGTTTATAATCAGAAGAGAGCTTGGAGTCAGAAGAAGAGGTTTTTAAAAATTTAATAGAATTTCGCTCGCACCGATATTTACTGTTGTCAGAATCATCATATATATTCATAATTGTTTGGCGATCCGCTTCATGATAAAGACCTCACAGTACAGATCTCCAAAGCTATTTCAAGAAGATTATATCTTTCCAAAACCACTGTGTGCTTTTTGACACCGGGAGACTGCCATTTATGTTTTCGAATATCCTAAGTTCGGTTCGATCAGGCCAAGGTTCTCAACACATTGCTTTAAAAATTTGCGTCTCGATACTTCTTATGGTTCCTTTTAATTGGAAAAAATAAGGAATGGGTTTCAAATGGAATGGAAACAGATAAAACCTCACAAGGACGGCGTTTAGATAGAGGTTTGGGGATTTTTGGCCATCATTTAGTTTCCGGATTTCGGAATATGTAAATTAGGCAAATCTAAAAATAACTACACTTGAGAAAATGGAGTGGGTCGAGTACAATGCTCGTTTCACGCTTTTACATCATGAGCTTTTGCTAAAAAATTTTAAAAATTAAAAAAAGAAAAATTAAAAACTGTGATCGACATAAATAATAGATAAATAATAAAAGAAATAAGCAAATCATTACATTTCTCAAGACTAAAAATGCTAAAAATAAGCAATAAAAATGATAGCATGACATTAGCAATAGGCCTTCTTATAAAGAAACGTTTTTAGTTTTGACTTAAACGTTTCGACGTTGGAAGAAGCACGGATATCGAAGGGTAGCTTGTTCCTGAGCCTTGGAGCCGCGGTAGAGAAGGCGTGCTGACCATATGTTTTCATATGAAAGGCAGGCTCAACCAGGCGAAGGTGGTCTTTAGATGACCTCAAAAGTCTAGTCTGGCGGTAAAATGTTAAAAGGTTTTTAAGATAGCGTGGACCAAGACTATTTACTGATTTAAAAGTTATGAGATTTATTTTAAAAATGATTCTGTACTCAATTGGGAGCCAGTGAAGTTCTTTTAAAGTCTCCGTGATGTGGTCGTTTTTACGAAGACCTGCCACAACTCGGGCAGCAGCATTTTGAGCAGATTGCAATTTCGCTATATCATGTCCTTGGGCCCCATGAAGAAGAGAATTACAAAAATCTAGTTTTGAGCTTACAAAACTGTGGATCAAAACTTCTGTAGTTTTCTTGTCAATATACTTTCTTATTTTAGCAATATTGCGAATGTGGTAGAAGGCACCCTTGACAACCGCATTTACATGTGGTGAAAAAGACATCGTTTCGTCAAAAAGTACCCCCAGATTACGTGCTTTATTTGTCGGTCTAATAATATCCTCGCCAACAGTCAATGATGGAAATGTGGGGGTTGGTCGAAATCGTGAGTGAAGAAGAAGAAGTTCCGATTTGCCATTATTCAATTTAAGCTTGTTGGCAGTCATCCATAGCTTAATGTCAGATATGCAACTCTCAAGGCGTTGTTTAGCAACTTGAAAATCATGGGTGTTTTTACAAGAGAACGACGTATAAAGTTGTGTGTCATCAGCGTAGAGATGAAAAGATAGATCATGCTCTCGAATGATATCACCCAGGGGAGAGGTATATAGCAAATACAATATTGGCCCCAGTACAGAGCCCTGTGGCACACCAAATTTCAGGGGACGCACAGATGATGTAGCACCGTCAATTTGGACAAACTGTGAACGATTTGCAAGATATGACTCAACCCAAGAAAGTGCTTTTCCTTTCACAGCAAATCTGGAATTTAGCCTTTTTAAAAGAATGGTGTGGTCCACTGTATCAAAAGCTGCGGAGAGATCCAGCAGCAATAGGAAGACACAATTATGTTTATCGATTGCCTCAAGAACATCGTTCTGGACACGCAACAACGCAGTTTCACAGCTGTGGTACTGCGTATATGCAGATTGAAACTCCTCACTTAGTCCATTTGAGCACAAATATTCCCAGAGTTGCACAGCTGCCACTTTCTCATTCGCCTTGGATATGAATGTCAAGTTTGATACAGGTCGAAAATTTGGGTAGAGCTCCGTGTCGAGTGACTGCTTTTTCAGCCCTGGAGATAGGCTTGCCAATTTCATAGGAACAGGGACTTTAGCACTCTCCAAGGAAAGATTTATGATTTTTGCAATGACCGGTAACAGGTCCGAAAGGCAGGACTTAGGGAGACACTACCCAAGTTTGGTTGTTTTAGAGTCGTCCCTTCACGAGATATTGATTTTTCAAGCATAGATGACGTCATCGATGACGTCATATCACGTGACCACCTTAGTTCGCTCATCTGGTGGCCTAGACTACACTACCAAAGTTTGGTTGTTTTAGAGTCTTCCCTTCACGAGATATTGATTTTTTAAGCATAGATGACGTCATCGATGACGTCATATCACGTGACCACTTCATTTCACTCACCTGGTGACCTAGACTATACTACAAAAGTTTGGTTGTTTTAGAGTCTTCCCTTCACGAGATATTAATTTTTCAATCATTGATGACGTCATCGATGACGTCACATCACGTGACCGTGTTACAGCACCCCCCTTGTGGCATAGACAAAATATACCAAGTCAGAAGCTCATAAGTAGGAGCGTGCATCCCCTATTGGGTGGTTCTCACATGTGTTTTATAGCTTGGGCTATTTATAGATTTTCGCGCGAAAAATCAACCAATCAGAGAGAAGTAAACAAATTACGTCATACACGCAGCAGGCGCACGAAATACAAAATCTTCCTCTGACACGACCGACAAGAACGGCTTTTACTTTATCCCTTTGCCAAAATGAAGCAAATATTTTTACTAGTCTAGTGATTTAGAGCCAGGGTGCAAAAATAGCAAAGCACACGATGAAGTGCCAAGCTAGCAGGCATACATACCCACGAAGTGCTAAAAATTGTTATGTTTGTTAGCGAACAGCAAATGAATAGGCAAATAAAAAGACCAAAGCAGTACGCTACAAGAGGAACATCGACAACTTAATAAGCTAACTTCTGCCCCAGACTGACTGATTGTGAAGCAGATGACATCCTCGACTGCCATGTATTTCACGGAAATCAAAGCAGTGCTCCGTTGGCACATGTTGGCCGACAATTTTAGAAAACCTTTGCTGTTTCCTGTCGATTCGCAGTGCCATCATGCAGTGCCTACACCATTCACACCGGTACAATTTATTGTGTTTTCAAATAGTTTATAGAATGTAAGCAATAAACTTCTGTCGTTTATAAAGTATACCTTTTAATAAACGCCTGATCAAACTCTTTCAAGTCGTGCTTCATTCAAGCAGTTCACGTACAAGTTCAACGCTACTACGTCCTTATCACCGACTCCAGTTCTCGCAAACAAAAAACAAACTTGACAAATTTCGTGCATCAAAAAAATAATTTCACACAAATGAAAACAAAAAGAAGAAACTAAAAACGTCCATGTCGACTTAGGAATTCAAAAAGTTCATAGTCCCGGCTTACCGAGTTGTTGTGTTCAGTTTGTTTAGGCGAACACGTTGTAAAGTTTTTGACAAACTTTCATTCTCGCCTTCCTGCTTGGATCGTTTGTAAGGTAGCGAACTTCATCTGTCAGTGTACCAAATTAGAAATCAAATCATCCACATAGTCCTGGTACTTCGTTGTAAATCCTTTATGCTTCCCTAATCCATCCGTAGCCACCAAATTCATCAGCTTTAGTGCATAAATGTACAGTCCTTCATGAACTTTTGCTGTGCGAGAACCGTGAGAAGAAGCGGACAGGCCGCGGTTCTTTTCTGCTTTCCCTTAGTCGTTTAGATATTGTTTTCAAGTTATTTTTCTTGATGTCTGAAGCCATCTGTTATCTGTTTTAGTTTACTCAACTTGTACAGTCAGAAACCATGCAAAGAGATACCATTTCATCCGGTTTTCCATCTCGAAAAGAACTGCAAGTAAAAATAGATTTAGCCACAGGCTAAAAGCAGAGCTCCATCTGAATTTTTGATGAGGCGTGACGTCAAATCTAAGAAAGAATTCTGATTGGCTAATTTTTCCCGCGCAACTGTTTCTAAAAATAGCTCAAGCTATAAAACACATGTGAGACCCACCCATTTCGTAGGATGCACGCTCCTACTTATGAGCTTCTGACCAAGTATGATTGTCTTGGCATGTTCCCTTGAGGAGATATAATCTTTTCTTTGCATACCACAGGGTTCCCATGTGTACACGGACGGACGACGGACGGACGGACGGACGGACGGCGTACGCTATAGGTTTAATACCAGAAAAATAAAGAAAAAATTATATCTCCCGAAGGGTAGCTTCTATAGAAGCCAAACTTGGACAAACTTTTAAAGACCATAAGAGGAACTCTACACCAAAGTCACGTGCCCTTACGTCATCGATGACGTCATCAAAATGGTCCATAATTCCCGTGACGTTCAAAAATCAACTCGATAGTATACTATACGTTTTTTCCTTAGGTATGGTGCTCCGCTTGCGCGGGCCTTCGGCCCGCGCAGGAGCTCCGCTAAAACGCGCCTAAAAACAAGCATTTTTATAGATTATTATTATTATAGATTATTATTTTTAATTGTAGCATTGTAAAGCGCCATAGAGCAGTTAATGTATATGGCGCTATATAAATCTATTATTATTATTATTATTATTATTATTATTATTATACAAGTTCAAGATCTGAGTATCAAACTTCAGAACCACGATCGCCCTGGATATTATTACGCGTTAAAAACAAACATTATCTGGCACAGATAATGGCATTTATCTGAGCACGTATTTTTTCATACTGTCAGTTGGTAGACAAGCTGGCGCGCGGGCTGTCAGTGGGAAAATACCAAGCATTTGTTTTAGCCAATCAAGGAAGAGCACTCACGTGGTTCCATTCCTATCGGCTGACTAGCATTTCAGTTAAAGCGGGACTGTCACGGTACGCGCATGTGCGAATTTTGATCACTTTGGTCCGGGCCGGAACGATGGCTGTGAAAGGGAGGAATTACGCTGGTAGAATCCGTTCCAATCTTGTTGTTTCGGGGTCCATCTGCCCTTAATTCTTAACGGGTATTCTCTCCTGAGATCTCCTTAGTATCGTGACCAAATTTTGGAGTCGATGCAATATTGTTTGTCGTTTTAAATTGAATGAGACTCGGGCGTCATTTTCACTGATGGCTGCCCAACAAGAAAGGCCTAATCGAGGTCGTCCTTACGCCAAAATGGCTTGGGAACACAATAAAAGCAGGATCTGGATATCGAAAAGGGTCCACGAGACATGGAAATTGTTCAAGGGCTACGGTATCTTCACCTCAGACAACGATTTTGCAGCACATTTGCCTAAAAACCCCTAAAAACTTACCATAATGTCGCCTCCTGACGAATGAACTCCAAATTATGTTTTCCCTGAGGCGACGTCGCGCGGGGCGTGGGTACTTTCCCGCGAAAACGAAGTGTCCCGTGATTGGTTTATTTAAACAGGGAATCCCCGTTTTGAATGATAGTTATGGGATCGGCGGTCTTTGCTCGAGCATGCGCGTACCGTGACAGTCCCGCTTTAAGCTTATTCTTTGGAAGAAACAGCGACAGCCTTCAACCAAAACTTCTTCAGTTCAAGAAGTGCTGAGATAAATGTATATGTTTCTATGTGTTTAGTCTCCAGGGCGATCAGGGTGCGTATGGCTGATAATTATTATCTTCTTGTTAGTTTGTTCCAGAGAAAGTCTGCGTGTAAAAATACAAAATGTTAACATATTCGAGAAACTAGTTTTTGCACCAGAACCGAAGTATTTTTGCCAGTTTTATCGGCATGAAATTGGGCTTAGTTTACTTCTGGGCGTTCAATCATGCAAAACTTCTTTTGTTATTCGGTATTGACCGCAGCAAAAAATCCGTGCAGATGCAATAAAACAAAGAACGAATTAACCTGCCCGCATAAACATTTGCCACGGGGCGCAAAGGCTCCCGGTTGGTGATGGGCCTTTAAACAAGGGAACGCAACATATGTTTTTCACCAACAAGTTCGAGAAGTAACGTAACTGCAGCCAAATAAAACTATCAAGGAAACACGTCGCCACATATCATTCATAAAGTCTGGAGGCTCTACTCTACTTTTTAAAAATGAGTGTAGTTGGATGGCAAAAACCTCTTTAGCCGGGTTTACCTCGGTGTATGAACCATTCCCAGAGGACCCCTTTGTGTTCAGTTCTTATTTCAGCGTGATTCGTTTTACTAAACAAAAGAAAGCTTTGTGACGCAACTCGTTAACACACAGGTTCTTACACCCACAGTTTCTCTCTAAAATGAACATTTAACTGCGCCCTTACAACTAAATGGATAACCTTCATAGAGTAGGCTTCATTTGTTGCCCGCTAATGATATTCAGTGCTGATTATTTTCGAGCTCCCCCTTCAAATGACGGTTCAGACTGAAAACAAAGAATCCTCCTAAAGGGGGATTATATAGGCTTCGTTTTGGTCTGGTCAAAAGTAGTTTAGTCAATCTATGAAAAATAGGGTTCAGCCTACCACTAATTGCAACAGAAAGTTTTTCAAAGGTTATAGGGCCAGAAAGTCATCCTCTAAAACATATCAAAAGTCCTAAAAAATAATAGAAGGGGAAAGTACTTAAATTCAGGAGCTTTTACTAATTTCTTTTGTTGGCGGCCAGCTTTTGTTATAAATGAGTTTTGCGGCACTTAGAGCTCTACGCTGATAATAACAGCTTTACCTAAATACCCAAATACCTAAAGTGGATTTTCCTAAGATAGCTTGCGCTAATGACTAGGATGTCTAGATCTTATAACCGCCTCAGGTGGCCGGGGGCCCTGACTGATCGGGGGCCTGACCGACCAGGGAGCCTGACTGATCGGGGCCCTGACTGATCGGGGGCCTGACTGACCGGGGGGCCTGACTGATCAGGGGGCCTGACTGATCGGGGGGCCTGACTGATCGGGGGCCTGACCGACCGGGGAGCCTGACTGATCGGGGCCCTGACTGATCGGGGGCCTGACTGACCGGGGGGCCTGACTGATCAGGGGGCCTGACTGATCGGGGGGCCTGACTGATCGGGGGGCCTGACTGATCGGGGGCCTGACTGACCGGGGGGCCTGACTGATCAGGGGGCCTGACTGATCGGGGGGCCTGACTGATCGGGGGGCCTGACTGATCGGGGGCCTGACTGATCGGGGGGCCTGACTGATCGGGGGCCCTGACTGATCGGGGGCCTGACTGATCGGGGGCCCTGACTGATCGGGGGCCCTGACTGATCTTGTCCCTTTCGTAAACGGTCGTTGCTTTTTACGGTACTTATTATACGTATAATTTTCATGTTTAGTTTCGTTGTCTCAGTAAACGTAAAAGGAAAAAAATCTTAAATTAATTCTACCCTGTTTAGAACCCTAAACATAACCGGTAACCCGATTACTAACCCAAGCCCAAGCCCTTTTGTACATGGGCGCGCGGAGATACGAATTTTATCTTCGATTGTTCAACTCAATCTCTCACGAGTCAGCGCCGCGACGTGAATCAAGGTTAGGTGAATTCCGTAGTGAACTGAACATCAAATACTGCATACACTACCAACAGTCAAAGAAAGAATGTAATTGGCATGAGAAGGTAACAGTCTAGCAACAACAATTAGTCAAGTCTAAACACAATTGCTAAATGTACCCTAGAATTCATCATCATAAAGCTTTATTTTAAAAGAAAACTACTACTACCTAACACCATTAAATACAAGATAGCTTATCAAATACTAATTCCCCATGGCAGTACATGCTCTAGAACTCTATGTGTATTCATCTACTCTGCACTCTACCACTTTAGGTTACTCAGCACTCAAATCTAACTGGCAGCAGTTTTTTTTTAAAGAAAAACACTATTTTTCAGACTGTATGTGTTCCTGTTCATGTATAAGGTACCTTTTTGCCACATTTCTGCCTTAGTGTTCTTAATCCACATTGTTCTTTTATGCTGTTTTGTTGTTGTTGCTGTTGTTGCTATTATTATGCACTTCTAACGTTCTCTGCAAGTCGTCGCACCACTGGCGACAAATGTGGTAACCTCTCCTTTTTCTGCTCATCATTCAGAAACTTGAACCCCCGTATCCTTCCTAAGCATTGGGACTTGCCACACCTACAGTCGAACGGCTCCGCGACCGTGTATCTCGTCGTGTTATAATCATATCTGATGTCTTCGCCTTTTTTGATATCCGTCGCCGCTACCATGTGCCAGGAAAGCTCGAGCCCCTCTTCCACAGGTATCCCCTTGCGAGCTTGATAGATGAATTTGACGTTTGGCACACAGGAATGGTTGGTGAATCGCGTGAAGCCCACGGGATCTACGTGTTTGTCGATGTCAATATGGAGTGTATGGCTGCCCACTACAGGAAGAATCTTTTCCCAATAATCACCCAGAAACGCCCCAGCTGGGATGTCTTGCTTTGCTTTCAAGCTCTTGAATGTCTCGCTTTCCTTGACAACTTCAGTTAACTCGGAATTCATGGCTTTGCAATCTGAAAAGAAAAAGACAGGTAGCCCAATCACATTTTTGAGAAGCCTCGCTCTATAGCCTGATTTTCATCCGCTACGGTAGAGGTCGTTGGTACTTTCTATCTCCGCGTCTGGTCAAAGTCACTCTTATCATGGTCTAAGCAAAGTTAGTCGGGTACCCTGTGGAGAGTAGCGTGATTTTCATCCGCTACGGTAGAGGTCGTTGGTACTTTCTATCTCCGCGTCTGGTCAAAGTCACTCTTATCATGGCCTAAGCAAGCTTATTCGGGTACCCTGTGGAGAGTAACATGATTTTCATCCGCTACGGGCGACTTTTTTATTTACGCCCACTTCATGGCACTTAGAAATTTTTCAGGCAAGTTATTGAGAAAAAAGGAAAAAGTATTCATGGTGGTGCGAACCCTCAAACCTGTGCAAATTACCTATTCATAACCCAACATCTTACACATGAGATATGAGAGAGTTCGCAGGTCAACATGCTCCTTTTAATTCACTCATAGAACGAGAATATGTTAATCATAATGAATATTTATACTAGCTAGCCGCCATCTTGAAGTGGGCGTAAAAAATAAATTCGCCCGCTACGGTAGAGGTCGTTGGTACTTTCTATCTCCGCGTCTGGTCAAAATCACTCTTATCATGATCTAAGCAAAGTTAGTCGGGTACCCTGTGGAGAGTAGCGTGATTTTCATCCGCTACGGTAGAGGTCGTTGGTGCTTTCTATCTCCGCGTCTGGTCAAAGTCACGGGCTAAGGAAAGGTAACTGCGTCACTTGTGCGATATCGCTTTTTTTTCGTGCTATTTTCTTAGCGGAATCTTATTAATAGAACGAAGCAATGTGTATAAATGCAAATGAAGCTCTGTTGGACATGAGAGCCTCCTGTGTGGACATGAGTCGAGAGCATCGTAATTGGACATCCTTATATGGTAGTCGTGCGACAACCCCTACTCGTTAATATGTCCAAAAGAACAATACCATCCTGCCCGATGCCCCTGGCGTCACGCCCATGGCGTGAAGGATACCCATGTTGCTCTTGTGCGAAAAAAACCGCATTTTTCATTATGAAAGGTCATTAAATTTTTCGAAACGTGCTTGAAAGGGTCCTTAAAAATCCTGGAATTTTGAAAGCCGGAAAACGTGGGAACCCTGTTATCTTTTTTATCAAACTTGACGAGGGCTCAAACTTGACGAGGGCTGTCAACAATATTTTTTACATATTGTAAACCAACGCATCTACAGGAATTCACTGCAAAATGCTTGCTTTTTCGTACATTTTATCTGATTTCTTAGCATTTGTCGATGAATACCAACATGGCGATACACTTTGTCCCTTGGCATCGACAAATCGATAATTTTCCTATATTTTAGAATTTCTAATTGGTACTTTTGATGGTGTAATTCCCTTTGGGAATCCCTGTTAATATAAATACCACTCCTTAACGGTCGTTGTTCACTTGACATCGCACATTTGATGTTAGAAACCGGCAATGCCAGATCCAGAGGAGAACTTAGACGAATCAGTCACTAAGAGGGATTTGGACGAGTTTAGGGCTCTTCTTTTTCAGAAATTGAGGAATCACAAGGAAGAACTTGATTCTGGCTTTACTGGCTAAAGAAACTGCTGACGAAGCGCTCTTGGAATCCAAAAAGGCTAATCCCGATTCTTCGATTACATTCAAAAGTTTAATTCAGAAGTGCTCACACTTCTCTCGAAAGCTTCAAAAGCCTTAGAGGAGTCTAAAGTTGATCTGGTTAAGGACTACATTGATCAGTCTTGTACTCTGTTACAAGAGAAGAATAGGAAAATCAGGATAGCGGATTCATCGGAAGCAGGTTGGCTGACGATCAAGCATTACGAGGCCAATCCAGCGGCGTTGGATAGTGACGACGAGAAAAAGATCAAGGCCGCCGAACGGGAAGCTTTGAGGGCTAAAACTAGATCATTCAAGTTCCGACGTGGTGATGGACGCTTTCAGGGAAGAGCTAGAGAAAATGTTCCCTACCAATTCAGACGTGGGGATGGATACAGTGAACCGAGCTACTATTTCCCCAGCCAACAACAAAGTCGCCCTCCCTATCGCAGACAAGGATTATGCCTCATATGCCGCTGGGATTGACCCATTCGATTGTCCAGATCTTCCATTCCGATCGGATCAGCTTATTCAGCCGGCGTCGCTCCCAGCACAAGCTCCTCCAGTCATCCAAGTTCCACCTCGCCCGCTGCATCAGGCCGACACTTCTAATTCTGCTCTCAGTCAGGAGTTTGAGTCCCTTATTCAAGATAAGTCTTTGTTGTATAATGCTAATGAGTTTTATGATAGAAATCTTTATGAGTATGAAGAGGGTTTATCGCCCGCTCTCGGTAGCCCACGCCGATTTTTGGATTGCCATTGGTTCACCTAAAAATGGTTGTGGATACTATTGTTCACGGATTCAACATTCCGTTCACCGTTGTCAGTCTCGGTTGCCAATGCTAAACCTAGATTAAGTAATCATCCATGCAAGAAGGAACCGAAACTCCATTGTTCTATGGCATTGAGGGTTCCCCACATAGGATGTGTCCCTTTGTTTTACCACAGAAACTTGTCATGACTAGTAACATAATACAAGTGAAACAATTATTGATTTCGACTTGCTTGAGAAAATGTGGCGATAATAACTCTCCAGACCAATCAGATTAAGGGAAAACAAAGGAAAAAGAATCACTATTTTACGCTAGGTTCCCCATATACGAAGTCTTTAAAAATCGTATATCCTGTATATGAGTAGCACATGTGCTTATATCTTACCATAAATCCTGAGAAAAGTCTTTCTTTCGTGGTAATTTTACCAATTTTTGTGTCTAAG
Source organism: Scolanthus callimorphus (assembly GCA_033964015.1). NCBI lineage: Eukaryota > Metazoa > Cnidaria > Anthozoa > Actiniaria > Edwardsiidae > Scolanthus > Scolanthus callimorphus. The sequence goes on from CM066923.1 coordinate 21,544,093, forward strand.
CCAATGAAATCGCCGATATTTTCAATAGAACATAATTGCATTCCAGCATGCTTATGCCGTTGGCTTGGGTAGTTCTTATACGGACCATTACTTAATTCTTGATCTTAGACATGTGAACAAGTGTGTTGCTAAGGCTAAGTTTTCTATAGAAGATTGGCGTGTTTTTCTTCATTATGTTTCCCTTAATGGTTATCTTTCTAAATTCGATATGAAGTCAGGATATCATCACATTGATATTTCTCCGCATCATATGCAGTATTTAGGCTTTCGGTGGTGTCTTACCACTGTATGCATTGCTACGCGACCTCAAAATTCACTGTTGCGATGGGCGATTGGCGATTTTTAGCCGTCAATCAAAACTAAAACGTTGGATTCGGCTCCTTCGGTGGGTCGACATTAATTGTAAAATCAACTATTATAATTGTAAGCTATCCTTTGGCTTTCTGTCCTAGAATTATGAACTTTCTGACTCAAGAAAATTGACATTACAATTCCTTTGCTGAGAATCGCCAATCGCAACCGTGAATTTTGAGGTCGCGTAGCAATGCATACAGTGGTAACTCTCTTAAGTTTAGATATCTTTGTTTCTCAGTGCTCCCTTTCGGTCTTTCGGTAGCTCCGTTTCTGTTTACTAAATTATTTCGCCCTTTGGTTCGCTATTAGAGGAGTCTTGGTTATCATATTGTTTTATATTTAGATGACGGCATTATTTGCGAGCGTGATTTTGAAACGGCTTCTAAGGTGTCTTCCAGTGTGCGCGCTGATCTGGTACGCGCGGGTATTGTGCCAAATAAAGACAAATCTATTTGGATCCCTCAGCATGCTATCAATTGGCTAGGTATCTATTGGGATTTATCTTCTGGTACTTTTTCTATTCCCCATAGATAAAGTTTTGTCTACACTTCACAAACTCCAAGGCAAGCTTCCTTTTGTAATTTTTTGAGAGATTGCTGGCCTGTAGGGTGCATAATTTCACTCGCCCCTGTAGTCGGTAACGTTTCCCTTCTCATGTCACGTTTTCTGCAAAGTGCTGTTTCTTTCTGTGATCAGCAATGGGATTCGTTAGTTGATCTCAGCCGTTATCAGTATTACTACCAATGTCTTGATGAAATTCAGTTTTGGTCACGCAATTGTAGTTCGCTTATATAATTCTAGGGCGTTTTTTGTTTACACTAAGCCTATTGTTATTACTCATTCGGACGCTAGGGCGTTTTTTGTTTACACTAAGCCTATTGTTATTACTCATTCGGACGCTAGTGCTTTTGCTTGTGCAGGTTCAGTTTTCATGGTAGATTCTTCTGAATTTGAACTTTTTTATGAAGCTTTCACATCTATGGAGATAGTTCAAGACAGCAATGCACGTGAATTACTTTCTATCCTTTATGCTCTCAAGTCTTTTACTTCCTACATGATAGGAAAGGTAGTAAAAATTTACACTGACAACAAGAACGCAGCTATTATTGCGCGTAAGGGAAGCATGTCTCTTAGATTGCACAAATTAGCATTGCAGATTTTTCATTTGTGTGCTCGGTTAAATGTTACTATCGAAATTGAATGGGTTCCGCGCTCTGAAAATCAGTTTGCTGATTCACTTAGTCGGGTTCAGGGTTTTGATGATTGGGCCACTTCTCAGGATTTCTCTTGTCATGTTAGTTCTGTTTTTGGGCCCTTCGATGTAGATTGTTTTGCTTCTGCACACACTACTAAAAATTGCCGACACAGGTGCGATCCTCCTCAAACATTATTGTATAAAGTAGAAATGTTTTCTATTCGCCTGAGCGAAGCGAAAGAGAATAGAATCATTGTTTATTTGTGCAGAGTATTCGAAAAGTTTGGAAATGGGTGGTTTCTGTTAACATTTTTTGCCTAATTAGCATAACGATTTAGGGAATGCGATGTTCCGTTTGATTTATCGGGCCCAAAATATCGGGCGATTTAGAGAAACGACCCACACACCACTAGCCTGAGTTAACAGACGCCCACTCAAAATCCAACTCAAATCGTTTGATTTTGAGTGGGCGTCTATTAACTCAGGCTAACACACCTCTTGATATTGGCGTAAACAAGTGAAAAACCGTTTGAACTGGGAATTTCTACATGAAAGAAGACTTCTGTGATATTGCTAGTCCCAAGCTGAAAATTTTGTTCAATCCATTTTTTTTTTAAATATGCACGATCTGAAAATCAAGTCTGAAAATACATAGGTATGCATGATCTACGATGTCAATCAAAGGTGTAAGACACAACAGTGGAAAAGAAGCAAGACGTCTGATTTGCAAAAAAAAGGAATATCTCGTAACTTTACCTACAATGGTAAAAATTACCTTTACTGTGCGCTGTTGATCTTGCAGCGTGGTTGTTTGCAGATTGTTGGCGTTTCTCAAGTAGTTTGAAGTGGGCTTCGCTAGATTGATCAGAATTTATAGCTCTTGTGATTCCATCGTCCCTCAGCTGCGCAACGTGGCAAACTGTGAATGTTTCTGTCCATTCAACCGAGGTCGCGTCTGAAAAGGCCATCGTATGCATGACAGCAGGTGGGAATTCCTGACAAATTTTCATGCTCCGGGTAAATTAGTTCTTTGTTTTATTACACGGATTTGCACGGATTTATTTAACAAAAGAAGTTTCGCATGATAGAACACCAGGAGTAGACAAAGCTTGATTTCATGTCAAGTGAAGGTATAAACGGCCCTCAAAATATACCAAGATGATTTTTTCAGCCGATAAAACAAGCAAAGATAGTTCGGTTTCAACGAAAGGATGACCCTGTAAAGTTTTGGTTCCTGGTGCAAAAGCTGGTTTTTCGAATATGTTAATATTTTGTATTTTTACACGCAACATTTGACGGGAACTGCTGTTCTGTCCGAGTGCTTGCCTGTTTTGCTGCCCGTTTTGGTGAAAGTCATTAATCTCTCCATTGACACTGCTGTAATGCCAGACTGTTTTAAAGTAGCTCTTCTAAATCCACTGCTGAAAAAGCCACGCCTTGATTTTGAAATTTTTGCTCATTTTAGGCCAATTTCGAATTTGATGTTTTTGTCAAAGCTTACAGAAAAGGTGGTGGCGATGCAACTATTTGACTATGTTATGGAGAACAATTTAGATGAGGTCTTTCAATCAGCATATAAACAGCTGCACAGTACTGAGACTGCTCTGGTTAGGGTGAACAACGATATTCTCTTGGCTCTGGACAATCATCAATCAGCCATATTGCTACTTTTAGATTTATCGGCTGCTTTTGATACAGTTGACCACACCATTTTATTGGATAGGCTAGCCTCTCGTTTCGGTATATGTGGTTTGGCCCTCTCCTGGTTCAAATCATATCTGAGCTATAGGTTTCAGTTTGTTAACATAAGGGGAGAGAGAGGTCTTCATGCCGGCCATTGCCCTATGGAGTGCCTCAGGGTTCTGTCTTAGGCCCGATATTGTATCTGTTATACACCTCGCCACTTGGGGATATCGTGAGAAAGTATAACATGGGTTTTCATTTTTATGCTGACGATACCCAGTTGTACTTGTCTTTCGATTCCCGAAGTGGCGAGGGGCGGGTATTAGCAGCGGCCCAAATTGAGACTTGTGCTGGTGAGATAGATGGTTGGATGAAGGCAAACAAGCTTAAGTTAAACAGTGACAAGTCCGAGTTATTAGTTTTTAGCTCTTAGTATCGTCCTCGCCCTACTTTAGATTCTGTTAGTATTAGGGATTACTCTGTTCAGCCATCAATTTCAGCAAGAAATTTAGGTGTAATCATGGACAATAGCTTATCTATGGAACAACATGTTAGCTCTATATGTAAGTCTGCCTTCTTTCACATAAGAAGAATTGCAAAAATAAGAGATTATTTATCGGAAGATTCAACGGCAGCGCTGATACATGCATTTGTTACATGTAAGTTAGATAATGGGAATGCACTTTTATATGGCCTCCCTAAGTATCTTATTCAGAGGTTGCAGTCAGTACAGAATTGTGCTGCCCGGCTTGTTACACGTGACTCTAAATTTGCACATGTTACGCCAGTACTAAGGGAGCTCCACTGGTTACCAGTGGAGCATCGAATTATTTTAAAAATATTATTATTAGTTTTTAAATCTCTTAATAATTTAGCACCTTTATATATTAGCAATTTATTACATCAATATAGTCCAGGTCGTAGTCTTCGCTCAGCAAATCAATGTCTCCTTGTCGTCCCTGGGTCTAATCAAAAGACTTATGGTGACAGGGCATTCTCAGTGATAGCCCCTAAGCTATGGAATGCCCTGCCCATTGACATAAGGAGAAGCAGTTCTCTTTTAATTTTTAAAACGCGCCTAAAAACTCATCTTTTTAAACAAGCATTTTTATAGCTTATTATTATTATAGATTCTTATTTTTTAATTGTAGCATTGTAAAGCGCCATAGAGCAGTTAATGTATATGGCGCTATATAAATCTATTATTATTATTATTATTATTATTATTATTATTATTATTATTATTATTATTATTATTATTATTATTATTATTATTATTTTTATTATTGTTATTGTTATTGTTATTATTATTATTATTATTATACAAGTTCAAGATCTGAGTATCAAACTTCAGAACCACGATCGCCCTGGATATTATTACGCGTTAAAAACAAACATTATCTGGCACAGATAATGGCATTTATCTGAGCACGTATCTTTTCATACTGTCAGTTCGTAGACAAGCTGGCGCGCGGGCTGTCAGTGGGAAAATACCAAGCATTTGTTTTAGCCAATCAAGGCAGAGCACTCACGTGGTTCCATTCCTATCGGCTGACTAGCATTTCAGTTAAGCTTATTCTTTGGAAGAAACAGCGACAGCCTTCAACCAAAACTTCTTCAGTTCAAGAAGTGCTGAGATAAATGTATATGTTTCTATGTGTTTAGTCTCCAGGGCGATCAGGGTGCGTATGGCTGATAATTATTATCTTCTTGTTAGTTTGTTCCAGAGAAAGTCTGCGTGTAAAAATACAAAATGTTAACATATTCGAGAAACTAGCTTTTGCACCAGAACCGAAGTATTTTTGCCAGTTTTATCGGCATGAAATTGGGCTTAGTTTACTTCTGGGCGTTCAATCATGCAAAACTTCTTTGTTATTCGGTATTGACCGCAGCAAAAAATCCGTGCAGATGCAATAAAACAAAGAACGAATTAACCTGCCCGCATAAACATTTGCCACGGGGCGCAAAGGCTCCCGGTTGGTGATGGGCCTTTAAACAAGGGAACGCAACATATGTTTTTCACCAACAAGTTCGAGAAGTAACGTAACTGCAGCCAAATAAAACTATCAAGGAAACACGTCGCCACATATCATTCATAAAGTCTGGAGGCTCTACTCTACTTTTTAAAAATGAGTGTAGTTGGATGGCAAAACCTCTTTAGCCGGGTTTACCTCGGTGTATGGACCATTCCCAGAGGTCCCATTTGTGTTCAGTTTCTATTTCAGCATGATTCGTTCTACTAAACAAAGGAAAGCTTTGTGACGCAACTCGTTGACACACAGGTTCTTACACCGGAGTACAGCTCATTAGCCCAAAATGAACATTTAACTGCGCCCTTACAACTGAATGGATAACCTTCATAGAGAAGGCTTTTTTTGTTGCCCGCTATTGATATTCAGTGCTGACTATTTTCGAGCTCCCCCTTCAAATGACGGTTCAGACTGAAAACAAAGAATCCTCCTAAAGGGGGATTATATAGGCTTCGTTTTCAAACAAGAAAAAATAATACATCTGGTCAAAAGTAGTTTAGTCAATCTATGAAAAATAGGGTTCAGCCTACCACTAATTGCAACAGAAAGTTTTTCAACGGTTATAGGGCCAGAAAGTCATCCTCTAAAACATATCAAAAGTCCTAAAAAATAATAGAAGGGGAAAGTACTTAAATTCAGGAGCTTTTACTTTCTTTTGTTGGCGGCCAGCTTTTGTTATAAATGAGTTTTGCGGCACTTAGAGCTCTACGCTGATAATAACAGCTTTACCTAAATACCCAAATACCTAAAGTGGATTTTTCCTAAGATTGCTTGCGCTAATGACTAGGATGGCTAGATCTTGTAACCGCCTCAGGTGGCCGGGGGCCCTGACTGACCGGGGCCTGACTGACCGGGGCCTGACTGACCGGGGCCTGACTGATCGGGGGCCCTGACTGATCGGGGGCCTGACTGATCGGAGGCCTGACTGACCGGGGGGGCTGACTGATCGGGGGGCCCTGACTGATCGGGGGCCCTGACTGATCGGGGGCCCTGACTGATCGGGGGCCTGACTGATCGGGGGCCTGACTGATCGGGGGCCTGACTGATCAGGGGCCTGACTGATCGGGGGCCCTGACTGTTCTTGTCCCTTTCGTAAACGGTCGTTGCCTTTTGGACGGTACTTTGAAAATTTTCATGTTTAGTTTCGTTGTCTCAGTAAACGTAAAAGGAAAAAAGCTTAAATTACTTCTACCCTGTTTAGAACCCTAAACATAACCGGTAACCCCATTACTAACCCAAGCCCAAGCCCGTTTGTACATGGGCGCGCGGAGATACGAATTTTATCTTCGATTGTTCAACTCAACGTGGTCTCTCGCCGCTGTTGTCCGGGTTCGACTCCTGGCCGGGACAGAGGAAATTTTCTTTCTGTTCTGGTCTCAATCGAAATTGGTTCATATTGTGGGCTGAACATTGTTCTACTGTGTTTCACGTCTTTCGGATGAGACAATAAACCGAGGTCCCGTCTCGCCTTTCTACTCTGACCAGTATCAGGGGGGACGTTAAAGAACCACTGAGGACGTAATAAACCCTCTGACAGTGGCCACCCTCAGTGTCTGTGCTTATGACCGCTTAGCTGCCAGTGGCGCCGTTGAGACCCAGCGCAATTCAGCTTACGAGCTGCAAGTATGGGGAGTCGGTCTCAGACATTTACATTTTATTTTACATTTTTAAAATCTCTCACGAGTCAGCGCAGCGACGCGAACCAAGGTTAGGTGAATTCCGTAGTGAAATTGCTTCTAAACATCAAATACTGCAGACACTACCAACAGTCAAAGAAAGAATGTAATTGGCATGAGAAGGTAACAGTCTAGCAACAACAATTAGTCAAGTCTAAACACAATTGCTAAATGTACCCTAGAATTCATCATCATCATCATCATCAAGCTTTATTTTAAAAGAAAACAACCGCGTATAAAACTATCTACCTAACACCATTAAAGTGCCACTAAAGGCAGAAGTCAACTACATTTCATCAAAAAGATCCATTATCCAAGGGAACAGTAGCGAAACAAAAATGTGCTTTACGCGCGCCGTTAATATTTTATTGATTTTTGAATACTTTCGATTGGCGTTTTTTTTTTCGTTCAACTATGCGCGATGCATCTTGGGGAGAAGTTATTCAGAACAATGGTTCCTATGACGCATGAAGAAGACATAGAAAATACAACAAAGAAGGTCTTTGTTCTTCATTTATTGTCTTCTTCGTGGTCTTTGTTCTACTTTCTATGTCTTCTTCATGCGTCACAGGAACCATTGTTCACCCCACAGGATGCAGTACCTGCTATAGAACTCTATGTGCAATTATCCAGCATATTATATTGATCTACTCTGCACTCTACCACATTAGGTTACTCAGCACTCAAATCTAACTGGCAGCAGTTTTTTTTTTTTAAAGAAAAACACTTTATTTTTCAGGCTGTATGTGTTCCTGTGCATGTATAAGGTACCTTTTTGCCAAATTTCCACCTCAGTGTTCTTAATCCACATTGTTCTTTGATGCTGTTTTTTGTTGTTGTTATTATTATGCACTTCTAACGTTCTCTGCAAGTCGTCGCACCACTGGCGACAAATGTGGTAACTTCTCCTTCTTCTGCTCATCAGTCAGAAACTTGAATCCCTGTATCCTTCCTAAGCATTCGGACTTGCCACACCTACAGTCGAATGGCTCCGCCACCGTGTATCTCGTCGTGTTATAATCATATCTGATGTCTTCACCTTTTTTGATATCCGTCGCCGCTACCATGTGCCAGGAAAGCTCGAGCCCCTCTCCCACAGGTATCCCCTTGCGAGCTTGATAGATGAATTTGACGTTTGGGACACATGAATGATTGGTGAATCGCGTGAAGCCCACGGGATCTACGTGTTTGTCGATGTCAATATGGAGTGTATGGCTGCCCACTACAGGAAGAATCTTTCCCCAGAAATCACCCAGAAACGCCCCAGCTGGGATGTCTTGCTTTGCTTTCAGGCTCTTGAAGGTTTCGCTTTCCTTGACAACTTCAGTGAACTCGGAATTCATGGCTTTGCAATCTGAAAAAAAAGACAGTTAACCCAATCACATTTTTGAGAAGCTTCGCTCTATAGCCTGATTTTCATCCGCTACGGTAGAGGTCGTTGGTACTTTCTATCTCACGGGCTAAGGAAAGGTAACTGCGTCACTTGTGCGATATCGCTTTTTTCCGTGCTATTTCTTAGCGGAATCTTAAATAATAGAACGAAGCAATGTGTATAAATGCAAATGAACCTCGTATTTGGACATGAGAGCCTCCTTTGTGGGCATGAGATCATTTTGAATACATGTTCAACAATATAACGAAGCAATGTGTATGAATGCAAATGAACCTCGTATTTGGACATGAGAGCCTCCTATGTGGGCATGAGATCATTTTGAATACATGTTCAACAATATAACGAAGCAATGTGTATGAATGCAAATGAACCTCGTATTTGGACATGAGAGCCTCCTATGTGGGCATGAGATCATTTTGAATACATGTTCAACAATATAACGAAGCAATGTGTATAAATGCAAATGAACCTCGTATTTGGACATGAGAGCCTCCTATGTGGGCATGAGATCATTTTGAATACATGTTCAACAATATAACGAAGCAATGTGTATGAATGCAAATGAACCTCGTATTTGGACATGAGAGCCTCCTATGTGGACATGAGATCATTTTGAATACATGTTTAATAATAGAACGAAGCAATGTGTATAAATGCAAATGAACCTCGTATTTGGACATGAGAGCCTCCTATGTGGGCATGAGATCATTTTGAATACATGTTCAATAATAGAACGAAGCAATGTGTATAAATGCAAATTAACCTCGTATTTGGAACCTCGTATTTGGACATGAGAGCCTCCTATGTGGACATGAGATCATTTTGAATACATGTTCAACAATATAACGAAGCAATGTGTATAAATGCAAATGAACCTCGTATTTGGACACGAGAGCCTCCTATGTCTACATGAGGCATCGTATTTGGACATCCTTATATGGTAGTCGTACGACAACCCCTACTCGCTAATTATGTCCAAAAGAACAATACCATTCTGCCCGATGCCCCTGGCTTCACGCCGATGGCGTTCCGATCATCCCCCAATACCGTCCCGAAGACGTCCCGAGTGCATTCCGAAAGACGTTCCGAAGAAAATTAACATATCATGAACAAAATGTACTGATTATAGAATTAAACACTAATGCCAAAAGAACTAAAATAAATGTCATTTATGTGATCTCCGGCGTGATCACCGAAGAATGGGTTTGTTAAAAATATTGATAAGCCATATTGAAAACTATTATTTTCAATATGGCAGGTATAAAATGCAGACCAGAAAATGCAGACTGCAGACTGGTTTTTTAATTGCATTTGCGAAGTCTATTAAAATAATGCTAAAACTGGTACAAATTGCGACGACTAGAACCGAAGAAGTATGACATGTTACAGTACGCCTTTTTTTTTGGAGAGCTGTCCTAAAAAAATAGGAAAAAAACGCAATTAAGATCTGCAGTTCGGGCACCCTGTGCTGAGATCACGTATCACCCGCGCTGGTGTCCCTTGGGAGTTGACTGTATGAATATCAGAACACGGAGAGCTCATTAACTACGAACTTTGGCGTGAAAATACGCTATTTTCTTTTCGACCTCTGGCAAAATAAATGGCGTAGTGCTAAAGATCATATGTCTTGTACTTGTGTGCCGAATTTGGTAGAATTTCGGGTAAGTGACAAATTAGGTGCTACTGACACTTTAAACAACAGCAGAGCTACATATTGTAAAATGAAATGCAAGCTTTCATTTATGGGAAATTAAGTGGAAATTTAGTTTTCTTTGTGAAGCATTGGAGCAAGGAGTACCAGAATGTCTTTTTTTGGATAAGCTTTATGGAATACGAATATTAGGCCAAGGTAATGAAAGTCATATAGTACAGGAAAATGGTGCAGGATTTATAGTAAATTGTGCAAATTAGGGAAACAAGCATGAAATTTGGCAGACTGATAGAGTTTCATACGCTGAACATTTTAGAAGTGGAGCCACGCCCCAAAATGGATACTTCCAGTTTTATAGCCATGGAATTAATTATCGTAAATAATTTTTAAAACAACAGTTAACGTTTATCAAACGCTGTAAAACTTAGGACTGTGATAAAGCAAAGGACGATCAATCATCACACATACAGAACCACACCCTTCGATGGATACTTCCAGAGAGATATTAGCGCTTTATCCAAATATAAGGAAAATGACCACAGAGAAACTGTATTGGGCTAGATGGTTTTGAAATTTTGTACATAGAATGTCTTAAGTAATGCAAGAAACTTGAGAGGTGGAGCCACCTCCCAAAATAGATACTTCCAGCTTTGCAGCAATGGAATTTGAATATCTGAAATATGTATTTTTAGAAACAACACTTAACGTCTCTCAAAAGTCTTGAAATTTGGAAGCATGATAAAACAATCGCATTCGGTCATTATGCATACCGGGCCACGCCCATTCATGTCAAACACCTCTCAAGGCACTTGCAGTGGTAAATGCATCCTATGTACCAAATTTCGAAATAGTCTCGCCACATACAGTTTGTCTGATGGTCGTTTTATATAAAATTGTCTTCGGCACTATTATCTCTGTAAGTTGACATGAATGGGCGTGGCCCGGTATGCATAATGACCGAATGCGATTGTTTTATCATGGTCCCAAATTTTTGAGAGACGTTAAGTGTTGTTTCAAAATACATATTTCAGATATTCAAATTCCATTGCTGCAAAGCTGGAAGTATCCATTTTGGGGCGTGGCTCCACCTCTCAAGTTTCTTGCATTACTTAAGACATTCTATGTACAAAATTTCAAAACCATCTAGCCCCATACAGTTTCTCTGTGGTCATTTTCCTTATATTTGGATAAAGCGCTAATATCTCTGGAAGTATCCATCGAAGGGTGTGCTTTATCACAGTCCTAAGTTTTACAGCGTTTGATAAACGTTAACTGTTGTTTTAAAAATTATTTACGATAATTAATTCCATGGCTATAAAACTGGAAGTATCCATTTTGGGGCGTGGCTCCACTTCTAAAAATGTTCAGCGTATGAAACTCTATCAGTCTGCCAAATTTCATGCTTGTTTCCCTAATTTGCACAATTCTGCACCATTTTCCTGTACTAATAGATTTGCGTCCACCGCCCGCATGTCTTAAGGGCTACCGCTTAAAAATGTCATTATTTTATTTAAAAATCATTATTTTGTGAAAAAGTTTAATTGAAGAAAACGAAATCAAATTTGTATGTACTCCTTTCAAAACTACGATTAAAAAACGATAAAAATATTATTTAGTGGGTAACCTTTGAGCGAGACAGCGTGAGAGACACGGGGGTAATACCTTGCGTACACCACGCGAGCATTGAAAAAGCCGGAAAAGGCCTCGTGAGTCTACAACATTTTGACTTGACAACATTTTGGTTTATAAGAGGACGTACCACGGAAAATCAGAGGTTATTTGTTAAATAGTTGTTTACTGAAGTCTTCCTGTGAATCACAGTAAGCTTCAGCGTATGCTAGTATTTTCTTGAGCATCGTAGCTCATCTAGGACTACCTGAAAGGACTAAAAGAGCCTTTAAAGGAAAATAATGAATAATGAAAAACGGCCGCATGTTTTTTAAAAAATGTTCGGACGCAAATCTATGACTTTCATTACCATGGCCTTAGACATAAAAAGCAAAAGATTCAGCTTTTATCCCCCGATCGCTGAGCACTTCAAACTAAAAGATACTGCTAGTTAATTTATATTGGTAACCATCAATGTTGGTCTATTCCAACACTAGGTCAATATTCAAATAGTTTCCCGAATCTATATTTCTCCCCTACTCACTTAAACTATAACATTCTGCCTGATTCTCAGGCTAGAGCTATCCCTAGCAGGCCCTGAGGGGGATAGTAAAATTGAGAGGACAGAAGTGCATTCGACAAGAGCGCAAAAGTTATATTGTCCAAACAATGGCCGCTAAATATAGATTCGAAAGCTTTGCCCTCCGAAACAAAGAACTAAGCAATTTACAAGGAAAAACAATGTAAAGAATATATATTCTGAAATGTCACGGTTGTTTCAACAAAATGTTATAAAATAAGACCAGTGATCTACATAAACAACTCAGAATCCTACATTATACTATTATTAAGAAAAAGGAACGCAGTCTTTTCCTATCAAATTCCCAAGTTTGAAAACTGTTCAGCCTGCTCCAAATTTGTGCTTACTCTAGTAGTTGGAAGGTTATTTAACAAACCTAGATGATTATTTTAATTATTTTTTTCTTTTGAATTTCACTACATTTGAGCTTTTAAGCTCATAAATAAATTAGCTCTAAAATGGTGACACTGTCCCTTTAAAGCAGATATTGTACAAAAAAGCTAATTGTAAATATGTAAAAACATTTGGTTTTGAGCCAATGCAGACTCTTGTACGGCTCCAAGTGTTGAATAAAAATCTGAATCTGATATTAAGAATCTGAAAAAGTGGAGGACCACAAAGGTTCTGCATTGATTCTCGCATACCGTGTTGTTTGGAAAAGTTTAAAAAATAAATAAATATAGATATAGCATTACACCATAGTTTCAATGCTTTACATTTCAGTGTTTTACATTAACGGATAACTCATCCTATAGAACCAGCTTTATAAACATGAGTGTGTGTTTGCATTGTGAGTTCTGTGACACTGAGGTTGGGCGACTTCCGACGGTCCTCGTGGTTCTTTAACGTCCCTCTGGTTCCGGTTAGTGTAGTGTATGTGAGAGACGGGGCCTACGGTTTAACGTCCTTATCCGAGAAGACGCGAAGGTCTAACCATTTGCAGATGTTAGAGCAAAGGCAGCACCTTCTCCTCAATTATTAGAAAAGACCCTGAGTGTTGGCCCGGCCAGGGTTTGAACTCCCAACCTCCCGAACATAAGCCCGGCGCTCTACCACTGCGCTGATCTTGTCCCTTTCGTAAACGGTCGTTGCTTTTTACGGTACTTATTATACGTATAATTTTCATGTTTAGTTTCGTTGTCTCAGTAAACGTAAAAGGAAAAAATCTTAAATTAATTCTACCCTGTTTAGAACCATAACCGGTAACCCGATTACTAACCCAAGCCCAAGCCCTTTTGTACATGGGCGCGCGGAGATACGAATTTTATCTTCGATTGTTCAACTCAATCTCTCACGAGACAGCGCCGCGACGTGAATCAAGGTTAGGTGAATTCCGTAGTGAACTGAACATCAAATACTGCATACACTACCAACAGTCAAAGAAAGAATGTAATTGGCATGACTGAGAAGGTAACAGTCTAGCAACAACAATTAGTCAAGTCTAAACACAATTGCTAAATGTACCCTAGAATTCATCATCATCATCATCATCATCATAAAGCTTTATTTTAAAAGAAAACTACCGCGTATAAAACTATCTACCTAACACCATTAAATACAAGATAGCTTATCAAATACTAATTCCCCATGGCAGTACATGCTCTAGAACTCTATGTGTATTCATCTACTCTGCACTCTACCACATTAGGTTACTCAGCACTCAAATCTAACTGGCAGCAGTTTTTTTTTTAAAGAAAAACACTATTTTTCAGACTGTATGTGTTCCTGTTCATGTATAAGGTACCTTTTTGCCACATTTCTGCCTCAGTGTTCTTAATCCACATTGTTCTTTTATGCTGTTTTGTTGTTGTTGTTGTTGTTGTTGTTGTTGTTGCTATTATGCACTTCTAGCGTTCTCGGCAAGTCGTCGCACCACTGGCGACAAATGTGGTAACCTCTCTTTTTTCTGATCATCAGTCAGAAACTTGAACCCCCGTATCCTTCCTAAGCATTCGGACTTGCCACACCTACAGTCGAACGGCTCCGCGACCGTGTATCTCGTCGTGTTATAATCATATCTGATGTCTTCGCCTTTTTTGATATCCGTCGCCGCTACCATGTGCCAGGAAAGCTCGAGCCCCTCTTCCACAGGTATCCCCTTGCGAGCTTGATAGATGAATTTGACGTTTGGGACACAGGAATGGTTGGTGAATCGCGTGAAGCCCACGGGATCTACGTGTTTGTCGATGTCAATATGGAGTGTATGGCTGCCCACTACAGGAAGAATCTTTCCCCAGAAATCACCAGAAACGCACCAGCTGGGATGTCTTGCTTTGCCTTCAGGCTCTTGAAGGTCTCGCTTTCCTTGACAACTTCAGTTAACTCGGAATTCATGGCTTTGCAATCTGAAAAGAAAAAGACAGGTAGCCCAATCACATTCGCTCTATAGCCTGATTTTCATCCGCTACGGTAGAGGTCGTTGGTACTTTCTATCTCCGCGTCTGGTCAAAGTCACGGCTAAGAAAGGTAACTGCGTCACTTGTGCGATATCGCTTTTTTTTTCGTGCTATTTTCTTAGCGGAATCTTATTAATAGAACGAAGCAATGTGTATAATTAAGCAATAAAAGTACTTTCCGCGTGCTCTCTGGTTTCTTACAAACACGAGGGGGATGTTGGGAGAACTGATCAAAACTTGAAAGACACGAGCCGAAGGCGAGTGTCTTTCAAGTTTTATCAGTTCGACCAACATTCCCCGAGTTTGTAAGAAACCAGAGAGCACGCAGAAAGTATTTGTATTGCTTTTAGAAAATAACATACACACACGCGACAGCGTTGCGTGACAATCGTGTTTTTTAGGTCTCTTACAAACACGCTTTTAACCAATCAGAATGCGCACATTCACAATACAACATAGGTGTTATTTTCTAAATGCAAATGAAACTCTGTTGGACATGAGAGCCTCCTGTGTGGACATGAGTCGAGAGCATCGTAATTGGACATCCTTATATGGTTGTCGTGCGACAACCCCTACTCGTTAATTATGTCCAAAAGAACAATACCATTCTGACCGATACCCCTGGCGTCACGCCCATGGCGTGAAGGATACCCATGTTGCTCTTGTCGTGCGAAAAAACCCGCATTTTTCATTATGAAAGGTCATTAAATTTTTCGAAACGTCCTTGAAAGGGTCCTTAAAAGTCCTGGAATTTTGAAAGGCTGAACACGTGGGAACCCTTTTATCTTTTTTATCTGTTTTTTTTTGGAAAATAAAGACTGTAGCGCAGTTAGAATGTTTGCTATGGATTTCAGCGTGTGATAGTTTCGGTCATGTTCTCCTGATTTTCTAAAGATTTTCTAAAGGATCGGAAACAACGCGTTATTTTTAATGGTGGACATTGCGAATGGAAAAATGTACATACACAAGGGAACAATACAAGGTTCAGTTCTAATTGGCCCGTATATTTTCAATATTTTTGTAAATGACTTAGAAATTAACCTTCAGGGGCATAGTCAGGATTTGAGAAAGGGGGGTCACATTTGTACAAATGTATGGTGCCCTTTTCCAGCTTACCGATATTTTTCTTAATGTTTACTGTATTTTTTCTTCTAAAAAGGGGGTCACATGCACCCCAGCCCCTTCCTCCCCTGGCTACGCCCCTGAACCTTGGGCCTTCTGTGAGTTTAGCCAAGTATGTCTTGCGGACGATGCTACTTGTGTAGTCGACTTTTTCTAAGAAGTTAGCCAATCAGAAAGCGAGTACAGAACAAAGATCTTGACCGTTGACTTTCTTGGTGAGGCCTCAGACGTCGAAATATTCGCTTTTCTCTGAAATTGTGAAATTATGAGCAGAAATACTTCAACACGCTTAATTACTCACCGTCAAACGTATTACGTGTATTAAATGTTAATTTAATGGTTTGAATCTCCGAATGAGAAATTTTACGGTATGGCCCGGTTGACGTAGTCGCACAGTCACAAAAACCGGACATGTTCAATCCAGGATGGTAGTAGATAAGTATATGGACTGGGGCAGACAATTAACACTTATTGGATGAGGTTGAGCATGATAGTGAGATTTGTCAACGCCGAGGTTTGTGTTATCTGCCGAAGCGAAGCTGAGGCGGATAACACTAACTCGAGGCGTTGACAAATCTCACTATCATGCGAAAACCGAATTCAATAATTGTTTTATTATTCAGCAATCAGGAATTCTTACCTAGCTAAACGAAGTCAACGATGAGGCTTGCACGGCGAAACGGTTTTTCAACTTCAGCTTAGGCTGCATTCATTATGTATACTACAGGGGGGGGCAGAGGATTTTGAGGGGGGATCTCAAAATTTAGCAACTGGAAAAGGGGGGATGTCAAGTTTTTTTCATAACATGAAGGGGGAATGCATATTTTTGTTGAGGAATTATATATATTTTAAACACCGAGTTTGAACCTCCTGAAGAAATATCACTTGCACTACTATTCTCGTGTATTTACCCTCTTTCAACTGATATGTTGAAAATAGCTGCGCGCTTCGCGCGCATAAAGACTTATAAACTTAAAAATTGTAAAAGGCCTTCTTGTTTTACCACAATTCCTCGAGGTCCTCTTCAGTGCCTTTTGTCTGCCAGACAAACACGCCTTTGGACTTTTGATTAATGGTCTTGTAGCTTTATGTCAAAATTGCTGCGCGCTTCGCGCGCACAACGGAAAACAAACCAAACAATCAAATACAAAATAAATGATACTCAGTCTATGTAGTAAGGTTCCAATCGAGAAGCGCACCAGAACTCTTGGTAGAAAGTCACTACACACAAAAGAGTACAGGCACCTATGATTTTTATTTGCATTTTTACGCTTTGTATTTTTTATCATTGAGCCTTGTTCTGCATCTTTTGAAAAAATGTTATTGACGCGACCCTACCTCGACATATAACTTTAAAAAATGTCGGGGAGGGGGGGCCGGGGGGGCATGTTTTTCCTTCTGACCAAGAGGGGGGATTCGTAAAAAATATGTTGTGCCTTGGGGGATCTGAAAATTTGCATTGTCAAAAAAAATCCCCCCCCCCCCCTGTAGTATACATAATGAATGCAGCCTTACGTCCATTGGCATTTTCCTTTTCGTATTCAATTCAAATAGCCATAATTGATGTTTAGATATCCTGAGCAATGATCTCTTTGCAAAAATCATAACAGAATATAGGCAAAACCGGTTTTCACTTCCGAAATGAAAACCAAGATGGCGGCCAAACCTATTGGCTTGCGCTATGACGTCATTAGAGTGTTCAAATCCTAATGTCTGGAGTATGACGTCACGCACTGCGCGCCAACAAGGTTTCGCTGCGAACTCTTAGCCAATCAGAACCGAGATAGTGGCATGGCTGAATAATATTAATCGTGATCGTATGCCTTGTAATCTTGCGAAATGCATGAACTGTCTATGTAAATCAAAGCGCCGCAATGGTGAACTCGTGGACGTTGAGCCGTCGACTATAGTATTTTATTATTCAGCACATCGATGCACTGCCCAAATATGGTCATTGGAACGCCAATAGCTGTCTTCTGTACATGACAGCTATCCTGCGATATCCGTCTCTGAGGAAAATATGATGTTTTGAGCTCGTAAATAATACACAAAAGTCATTTTTTTCGGGGGTTTTTGTGCTATCGATGTGCTGAATAATAAAACCATTTTCCTGCTCGATTTTGCAGAATATCGTCTGATTTTAGCCAACTCGGGACTTCGTCCCTCGCTAAGTATCAGACGATATTCTGCGCAATCTCGCAGGATAATGGTTAAATATTGTACTCTTTTTGCAGTCAATGTACAAAGTTAAAACTGATAATCAGTGATGTACACATTATCTTGAATTAAATCCTGTCCTTTGGACATCCACGAGTTAAACAGGTGTTTTATCTAGCAAATTAACACCTGCTGGCAGCATATCCAATGTCAGCTACGTCGGGAATAGAAGTGCAATATTGAATATATCAACTCTAAAATCAGTTTGAAAATATTGAATATTGGGTGTCTGCTAAGTTTCAATGGCTTCCCTGGCGCTTTCGTTGCGATGAAGCACAGAAGCTCATGATCAGTTGCTCAGCGAGCTCAATTTTTTTAGCTACATATTGTAAAATGAAATGCAAGCTTTCATTCATGGGAAATTTAGTGGAAATTTAGTTTTGTGAAGCATTGGAGCAAGGAGTACCCGAATGTCTTTTTTGGATAAGCTTTCTGGAATATGAATATTAGATATAAAAAGCAAAAGATTCAGCTTCTATCCCCGAATCTCTGAGCACAAACTAAAAGATACTGCTGGCCTTTATATTCCAACTCAAGGTCAATTATTCAAATAGTTTCCCGAATCTATATTTCTCCTCCCTCATTTTCTCACGGAAAAGTAACATTCTGCCTGATACTCAGGCTATCCTCTAGCAGGCCCTGAGGGGATAGTAAAATATGTTAAAATTGAGGGGACAGAAGTGCATTCGTCAAGAGCGCAAAAGTTATATTTTCCAAAAAATGGCCGCAAAATATAGATTCGAAAGCTTTGCCCTCCGATGCAAAGAACTCAGCAATTTGCAAGGAAAACGATGTAAAAATATATATTCTTAAAGCACATTATTGTAAAAAAAGGCTAATTGTAAATATGTAAAAACATTTGGTTTTGAGCCAATGCAGACTCTTG
Organism: Scolanthus callimorphus; assembly: GCA_033964015.1. Classification (NCBI taxonomy): domain Eukaryota; kingdom Metazoa; phylum Cnidaria; class Anthozoa; order Actiniaria; family Edwardsiidae; genus Scolanthus; species Scolanthus callimorphus. The sequence goes on from CM066923.1 coordinate 21,562,884, forward strand.
TACGTCTCCAAGTGTTAAATAAAAATCTGAATCTGAATCTGATATTAAGGTGGCTCCCGAGTATTTATTTCAAAAATAGACCTCAACTTCTACCGTATTTTTGGCCATGAAAAAATCTTCCGATTTCCACAATTGTTGGCACAGAACGTAAGCAACCTCTGTACTACCAAATTTGACCGTGAAAAAAATGATAACTCAAATTTTCATTGTTTCACGGTCGACTGAGACAGATACGACAGATAAGACTATATGGGAACCAGGCTTCTGTCGTATGAAAAAAATTTAATGCGACTCATAAGACTATATGGAAATGACTCGTAAGACAGTCCAATACGACACATGCGACCGGTCGTATCACTGTCGTCTCCTCTACTAACTATGATGAGATTCTATCTCTGCGACATAGTCGTATCTGTCTCATCAGTCGACCGTGAAACAATGAATATTGGAATTATTATTTTGTTTCACGGTTGACTGATACGACAGATACGACTATATGGAAACCAGCCTTTAAATTGATCTCGTTCGTTTGTGAAATATCGCTTTCTGACGGTACCCACAAAATGAAACGCGTTTCTCAGACATTTTTTAACTCGCTCGCGTCGCGTCAAAAATGGTTGGATATTTTTTAGCTTTGGATATGTTAAATCTCGACTTAGTATTGGTGCTTTTAACTATTTGTTCGAATTGATGTTTAATTAAGAGCTGCATTTGCTTATGCGAGTGTATATTCTAACAGTGGTATTTTCACAAAAGTCCCTCCTGTGCGAAAAATCTTTGCGCGTTTTTTCTGAAACTTCGGATTTGGGGTCATTCGACCTTCGTTTTTTTGTCATTCAAATTTGAAGAAAATTGTAAGAGCGAAAATTGTAGTGCAAGATAGAGCCAAAAAATGACCATGAAAGTGGTCGAGTAATATCAATGTGCTCTTATTAGACTGCCAATATAAATCCGATTTATACGATTTACGAACTCAGCAATCCACTATTCTTCCTGTGTTGAAGTTCAAAATTTCGTGGCCGTAGCTCGCGAACTTACTATTTATTCGGGAGCAGATAAACGGTAGAAAAGTTACAAAATTAGATTTTTCGCACAAGAGGGACTTTTGTAAAAATACCACTGTTAGAATATCGGCTCCCATAAAGAAATGCGGCTCTTACAAATCAATTCAAACACATAGTTAAAAGCACCAATAGTCGAGGTTAACATATCCATAGCTCAAAAATATCCGACCATTTTTGACGCGACGCGAGCGAGTTAAAAAATGTCTGAAAAACGCGTTTCATTTTGTGGGAGTCACCTTAAATCGCATGGGAAAAGCTGGCCTGGGTATTTCTCTGAGTAAACCTTGTTTACTATGAATGAGTTTAAGGCTGATAATAAAACAATTCACGGTCGCATTTTCAGGATATACTAATTTTCTAAAAACACCTCCTTTAGAAAATGTAAAATATTCCAAACAAACGAGCCTTATTCAGTAGTCTACAATAAATATACCGTTTGGGAATTCTTCGTGTTCAAATATGCGCTAGAAGTCGAGGTCTATTTCTACAGTAAATACTCGGGAGCCACCTTAAGAGTCTGAAAAAATGGAGGGCCACAAAGTTTTACTAGTCGTGTTTCTGCGTCGATTCTCGCGTACCGTGTTGTTTGGAAAAGTTTCACAAGTTTAGGAAGAAAATACTTGTTATCCAGAAACCAGCTGGAACACTGCGAACTAAATGGCTAAACTGATTGCGAGATCCGAAGCACTCAAGGATTTTATTTTCTCGTGTGTAGCGAACCTGACAAAGAAATCAGTGTTCCTCTCGATCTGACGGGTCAGTGACGAAAGATGGAAGAACTAGACATGCCACTGAATTGCACTTGCAGCACCGTGTACTCACCTAGTTGAGGGATAAACGAAACATCAAAGCATTTCAACTCTTCGCTCCCTCGGTCAGTACTACCAGCTCTAAACCAAGCCCAGCGAATACAAAGAAAAATCTAGGCTTCTCGCACTAGGGAGCTCTGACCCTGAACAGCTATTGCGCAAGCGCAAATATCGCTATAGTTTTGACGTGGCCAAAGCTTGTTTCGCGGCCGCATTACTCATTATAATTCCCATTTTTGCTCTGTCATTTTTCTCTCCGTATTTTCCATTCAAATTTTTTCAAAAGATGTCATGTTAATTTTGCAGAACTACGAAACCAGCGGTAATAGTTTCAGCTTGAGATATTACATGGAATCTGTAAAGCTATACCAAAAGCACTGAAGAATGAAGAGACACCCACCTTTAAAACATGGCGGGAACAGAACGTTTTTTGTAGGTTTCACTTAGATTGTTCAGGCAAAACCCCTACTAAACGTTTTCTTCGATTTACCGAACGAAATACTAACGTTTCCAGTAACTAGGCGAAACACTGAACTATCTAGTAAACATTCAAATCGTGTGAAAGTGCTCAAGGAATATTGCGATTATTGTGCCTGTTAATGGACCATCCAATGTTTTTTGTTTCTCTCGGCTTGACAGTTCAGTGAAAAAAAAATGGAAAGGTGCTGCAGTTAAGCATGTCACTGAATTAAACTTCTACTACAGCGTACTCACCTGTCTCGCAGGTTCCTCGGTAGTGAAACTAACTGATGGTAGTACCAGCTTTTTGAAGCCTAACTACAAAGTGCAAAGCTTGCGCGCGGCGCGTGTCCGTGTGATTAGCATATTTATGTATCAGCTATGAGCACGCAATCTAATCTAGGGATCACGACTGCGACGAGGACCACTTTTTTATATTTTCTTTACACTTTTAACATAAATATTTATACCCAATGCATTCAATAAATCACCTTATTGTGCATTTTTTTCGAGGCTTCTGTCATGTTGAGGTATATTCCCTCATAGGTTAAAAGTACATCGTCGTAAAAAAACTCTTATAGCGGCTTCTTTTGACAAGCAACTTCTTCAATTATTACGAGCAACTTTCTGCCACGTGTGCAACGTTTTCCCTTACAATGTTTGCGCACAATCTGCCTACTGACGATCTCTACAACAAACTTAATGCAAGAAACTTAGGCTTATGTAGAATTGATCTTCAGTGGTTCTACGCCTTTACCAGTCCCTTAACAATAGTAGTGCTTTCTGAGACCCAGCTATCTAAGGAAAACGTGACTGGAACAGGGAACAGGGCTTTTACTTGATATTGTGGCATGAAGAGTACCCTATATTGATGCAACCAAATGGACAAGAGGCATCTTGGCGAGTATGTCTGAATAAGCACAGCTCCTTAGAACACCCGGAGGGAACTCCCATCACCCGGGGGGACTCTCCCATCACCCAGGGGGGGGGGGGACTCCCATAGTTTTTGGTCGGGGATGATCGTCGTATTTAGGAGTGATCTTGCTCTTCAATAAAATTTTATTGAGATTGGTATCTTTTTTTAGTGCAGAAATATGTGTCCAAATTGTTTTTTCTCATGATAGTGCTTCTTAAAACCGTGCAAGAGAGATTACTGATGAGAAGACGATAAATTAGACAACATGAAAGGCAGCATTTTAGTCAAACACGGAAATTTCTTGATGGGTATCTTTTACCTCTGATCTGTCCCCTTCACGCCTATTTGGCACATAAGGCCTCATCTTTTAGGGTATCTTTTAAGGCCCATTTCACTGTACGATTTTCGCCTACAACCATCGTATGCGGCTTAACTCTGATTTGGAGACACGCGACTTTTCACTTACGTCACATGAATTATCGCGTACGATTTGCTCATTTTACCTGTAAAAATTTCTTTATCACTTTCTTTGAAAAGACCTCAAACAAGAAAGTACCTCTAGTCGGTGTTTATCTGATCTTTATTGCTCTCCTGTTTTATCCAGCTCATCTAAAAGTCGTTTCTGAGTGCTGATAACCCGCCGGAAACTTTTGTTAAATATTCTGGGGGGTGTCTACATTGAAACAACACAGGCTCATTGCTCCATAAACTAATTAGGTTTCAGCTCAGAATCTGTGAAGGTTATTTTGGTCTTCGCATCCTTTGCAGTTGACTTCTTTAAGGGGACAACTTTGCAGCATCTGTGTTTACAGCGTCCGCCATTTTGAAAACCAACACCACTCTTGGCACCCCGGAAAGGAAATTTTGTCAACGCTTCCTCACTTTTTACCAAATATGGCCACAAAGTCGTAGAGTTTTGATACAGTTTTCAAAAATGGTACAACTTTTTCGTGTCGTAAGCGCATGTCGTAGATGAGTCGTAGGGCTGATTTAGACTTGCGACTCGAGTCGTATGCTGATGCCAGCGTGTCGCATGCGATGATTGTAGGCGAAAATCGTACAGTCTAAATCGGCCTTTAGGGTAACAAATTATTTGTTTGGTATCTTTTATGGGTGAAAACTGAAAATTTTACGACGATCATCGCCGACAAAAAAATATGGGAGTCCCCCCCCCCCACCCCCCCGGCCGCGGGTTTGAACACATGGTATTTCTACATGAAATATGACTGCTGTGATATTGCTAGTCCTTAGCTGCAAATTTTGTTCAATCCATTTTTTTCTAATATGCACGATCTGAAAGTCAAGTCTGAAAGTATACAGATTTGCATGATGGTTGGGTATGGGGTACGTATCACGTTTCTCGAAATAAAAAAAGCGGCGTTTGACGAACCCCAATTTCACTGAGTTTTTCTCTCATCGTTTCACGAATGCAAAAACAATGGAAAATGGCAAATCACGCTTCACGAGCGTCCTCATAATCTCGTATCATGGAAAAATGGACCATTTCACGTTTCTCGACCAACTAAAATGGTCAAATCTCGTTTCTCGAAATAACCCTTCACTGCCCTGCGTGATGTACGATGTTTTAAAAGACGTGTGATTTGCAAAAAAATACACGAAATATCCCTTACTATATAGTACTATGATAGAAATTACCTTATCTGTACTGTGCGCTACAGATTGTTGATGTCTCTCAAGTAGTTTGAAGCGAGAGTTGTCGCGCAACGTGGTAAACTACGTTTCCGTGCTTTAGGCGAGGTCATTTAAAAAAAAAGACCATATCAAAAATAAGCCGTCGTTTTTGCAAAATGCCTATAAGGAGACTGGGGCGAGCCGCGCGGGTTCCCTGTGGAGTCTCAAAATAGATCTAGCCTGGCTGCTAAGCTAGATCCAACATGGAGGATGCGTTGAAAGATCGAGTCGCTAAAATGTTTGGAAGTTCTCGCTCAAAATTCAATGTTTTTCTGGCAAATGTCGACAAAATTCTTATGGAGAAGGGGATCTACCATCACTTCCAAATAAGGTAAATACTTCCAAATTTGGTTTGGCCATGAGGCGTTTCTAAAACGACGGTTTTGATCAGGGTATTTTTGATATGCCATCATACGTGTGACCCTTGGTACCGTACCTCTATATGGTATATTCTGTCTGTGGTTTTATCATGATAAGCTGTGCGCTTGCTGATACTTGCTGTCGTGTTGTCATGCGATGCAATGTTTTTCACTTAGATGTGTAATAATTTTCGGAATGTGCAGTAAATTGATCATTATATGTACTGCAATCGTTGTTATGCGGTCTTCTGCGTGCTTAAATTCCAGCACGGTCTCTAAAACGAATTGATGATTATCATCAAATCTCAATTGCCTTCGAATTGACGATTATCATCAATCTTCTGTCATAGTTACTTGACATGCGCAAGTAACCCACTCTGGGTTAGGCTCTGGGTTAGGCTCTGGTGCTGGCAGCATCGTCTCTAAAACGAATTGATAATTATTATCAAATCTCAATTGCATTCGAATTGACAATTATCATCAATCTTCTGTCATAGTTACTTGACATGCGCAAGTAACCCACATGCATCAGAGCCCAATCTCGTTCCCAGAGCCCGCGTATCTTTTAGGCCAGCGCCAAGATACGGAGCTCTGGAATAATCAAGTCGTGCGATGATTTTCATTGGCTCGTCATTCCTTTCCACTGCCCATGCGCTTGATTTGAAATCTAACAGAAAATATTTTTCACACAAACATCACCTGTTGAGCGAAAACATATTTCCGGTATCAAACGCTGTGCTTAAAAGTCTTTCCACCTATAGATCTATTCTTATGAATTTTCGTAAGCATTTCGTAAGATCAATTTTCCAAAACTAGCGTTATAACACGACAAATCATGCAACAAAAGTCTTTATTCTAAGGGCAAATGTTCAGTTGTTGACAAAATTTGTCGCGCGCGCGCTGATGACGAAGACCACGCCACTTTCGATGTCAAGCAGAATGCACGCTGTTTTGCTAAAACAAAACCTGCTCAAAACTGAATGAAATATTTCAGTAATTCATGTTTTTAAAGCTATTTTTAGCTGCTTTTATAACCACGACTGCAAAATGTGAAAAAGTCCTATAACATATTGAAGAACTGTGTGATAAATCCATGATTTTAGTAACGGTCAAGGTCAAACGCATGCGCACTGAAGAGTACCCAGATTTTGGGTATAAAAAAATTGATTATTCCAGAGCCCTGTATCTTGCCGCTGGCTCAAAGATGCACGGGCTCTGGGTACGAGATTGATCAGAGCCAAGACAATACCATTCTCTTACCCAGAGCTCCCCGGCTCGTCTCCTCGCGGGGAGGCTCTGGTGACAGCCACTGACGCATGCGCGAGATTTGATACAGAGCCGTTGAGAGAAAGATCTTTCTGCGCATGCACCAACGTTCAAAACCAGCCAATCAGCAAAGGTCCTCAAATGGATGTCACCAGAGCCTCCCCTGCGAGCAGACGAGCCGGGGAGCTCTGGGTACGAGAATGAGACAATACATTAAGTACTAGTGGACGCGCTTTAGGGGATAAGGGTCGGGGCATGGGTTAAGACTTTTTCCAGAGCCTAACCCAGAGCCTAACCCAGAGCCAAACCCAGAGCCTAACCCAGAGCCTAACCCAAAACCTAACCCAGAGCCTAACCCAGAGCCTAACCCAAAACCTAACCCAGAGCCTAACCCAGAGCCTAACTCAGAGCCTAACCCAGAGCCTAACCCAGAGCCAAACCCAGAGCCTAACCCAGAGCCTAACCCAGAGCCTAACCCAGAGCCTAACCCAGAGCCTAACCCAGAGCCTAACCCAGAGCCTAACCCAGAGCCTAACCCAGAGCCTAACCCAAAACCTAACCCAGAGCCTAACCCAGAGCCTAACTCAGAGCCTAACCCAGAGCCTAACCCAGAGCCTAACCCAGAGCCTAACCCAGAGCCTAACCCAGAGCCTAACTCAGAGCCTAACCCTAAAACCTAAACCCTAAAACCTAACCCCAAAACCTACCAAAACCTAACCCCAAAACCTAACCCCAAAACCTAACCCCAAAACCTAACCCCAAAACCTAATATAACCCCAAAACCTAACCCAGAGCCTAACCCAAAACCTAGGGTTTTGGCAAGTCAGAAGATTGATGATAATCGTCAATTCAAAGGCAATTGAGATTTGATGATAATCATCAATTCGTTTTAGTGACCGTTCTTGCAAAGACCATATGCACCTATATAAGCGGACACCACAGAGCGGAAGTCCTTATAGCCAAAGGAAACATTCCAAATTTTGATAATGGAGGATATGACTTAGATATAAGGCCTAAACTTAGGGAGAGGTGATACTTTGATCAGCATAAAAAGGAACTTTTTCTTGAAAGTTTTTTACCAGCTTTGTGCAGACCGCGTCAGATTTATGCAAGGGAACGTAACATATGTTTATCACCGAAAAGTTTGAGAAGTAATTACAACTGCAGCCAAATAAGATTATTAAAGAAACAGATGACATTTCATTCCCGTGGACTATAGCGAAGCTCCCGGCGCCTGCGGAGCCCCATAGCTACATACAGGAGAAGAATACATATTTCAATACATATTGCATGCAAATAAAAGCCCAGAAGGAATAATGTCGGGTCTGTTCTTCAAGTAAAGTTTGCTAGCGGACAAGACGACGAAGCAAAATCACGAATATAGATTATTAACATTATTATATCTGTAATGAACGTTGATTTAGCGCTCCTAGATTAGATTACTAATAGGTTAATCTCGACATATCCCTAGCTACAATGCTAGATATAGAAATGTTTATGTTTGTTTGTATACTTTGAAATTGGATACATTAGCGTCAGGACGCACATATATAAGGAGTTTCGCGTCCCTTTAACCCAGTTCTACTGGTATATTCGTTCGGGTTTTTACAAGGATAATCTTTGGTCTAAATAGAGACAGGCGGGAACGATATTTTACTTTATAAAATAACTAAGATAGTACGCGCGCTCTCATTGGTCGACAGGTGTGTTTAGATGAGAGTATATAAACATGGTTGTGACGTCACGCCCGGGACGATGTTTGCGCTGCCTTCTTTTTTCATTCTTACATTTTGACAAAAATTTATCCAAACACTTGAAGCAATGAAATTGTGAAAGCAGTGCTGTTTTCTTTTTTAGCTATCAGTTGTTGTCCCATCCTTTAACCACAAGTTCAAAGAATTGGCTTGTCTTCGACTTTTTTAGTCAAACCCACGCGTGTAAATTTTCACGATTGTCAACATTTTCGTACGATTTAACTTAAACATGATATTTTTGTCCTCTGACATCCTCTTCCCTCCCTTTATGAAACGATTTCTTTGATTTCTGGGAACTTTTTAAAAGCATACAGCTCGTACTAAGAGGAGAAAAACAACACAAAAATTAAGGTATAAAGCGACCCAACTAAAATTCTGAACTTGGATGGAAACTTTCGGCGAATCGGCTAGCCAAAATGAAGACCAAATTATGGAACAAATCACGATTTATTTCCACTTACTTTCCTATTCAATGATGATCTTTCACAAGCCGAGTAGGTAAGAAATCGTTTGCTAGCAAGTTAACAAGATTTAGAGTATTAACAAAACATGAAATTCTTACCGGCGATCGGCGAACACCGACGGCACTGTCGACGAAACTTTGACTTCAGAGTTGCTTCAAAAATTCAATATTCGTTCATGCCATCAGCAACAATTGAAGCCCCCATAGTATCATTCCAGTCAGGTATTCAACATTTTGCTTGATTTGAAGAATGAAACAAGACACACGCTTTTTCGCTATGCAGCTTTCGCCTTTCCAAAACTCGGCAAAAGGCTCAAGTCAACACGAAGGCCATTGTTGTACGGAAAATTCCTTTGGCTTTGCAATTCTTAACCCGTACATCCTTCATTGGCATTCGCTTATGCTTCAATTACAATAAACACCATAGAAGAGGTCAATAAAGTAGTCAAAGTCGTTTCTTAGAAAGCAGTTTTCTCTCGCCTCCCCTTCGCAAAACTTGCAGCCAACTTAGTGAAAAACTTGAACACATGCGATATAACAAGCCCTCTGATTGGCCCGTTCAGGCCGTCGCGCGGTTAGCAGAATTTATATATTCACACAAAATGTTGAAATAAATTCATTTTAAATCTTTCGCTTCAAAAAGTGAAAGATATTTTATAAAAGCAATAGAGAACTTTTTCCCAGTGTCTACATACTCTGATGCAAACACTCGGGTAGGTTGGGAGAATTCTCGACTAGTTATGCAGCCACTCGACCTTCGGTCTCGTGGCTGCATAACTGTCTCGAATTCTCCCACCCTCCCCTCGTGTTTGCATCAGAGTATGTAGACACGGAAAAAGTTCTCTATTGCTTAAGTAACGGCTGTTAGCTTCGGCTTAAAAGCGAAGTTGCTAGGATCTTCATTAAAGCGGAAAACTGAACAGTCGTCGGGGGTGGGGCGAACTTTACTGGTCGAAAATACTCCAAACCACGGGAAACCAAATGCGACGGTTAACGGTGATTTATTGATATTGTATGAACGATCGTAAACTGAAATACAAGTTTAGCGAATTTCTAATTAGAAAGACATAAGGATTCGAACTTTCGGCGTGCATAAAAACATAATATCATAACATAGCCTACGTTGCCTTTACGGCCCTAATGTAGAATTCTTACAATCTTTCCAAGCTAATCAATAAGGTAATTAAACGTAAGATCATGTATATAGCACACTTAAGCAAGTTACAAATATTCAAGGCATAATGCCAGATTGTAGAGCCTGGTGCTCTCTAAACCTAAGTGGGCGTTTACTCAGACCAGCGAATTGTTGAACCATCCACATGGTAGATAAATCACGAACTCGAGCACCACGCAGAACATATGAACACATATTTGTACATTGCCCACACACAAACGTCTAGCCTAATAGTAATAACAAAGGATGTACTTACATATCGTTCCCGCTTGTCTCTATTTAGACCAAAGATTATCCTTGTAAAACCCGAACGAATATACCAGTAGAACTGGGTTAAAGGGACGCGAAACTCCTTATTTATGTGCGTCCTGACGCTAATGTATCCAATTTCAAAGTATACAAAGTATCACAAACTCGAAAATCGTGCCCGTGTACATGTCTCATCGCGATTGTCCCGAGAAACAAGTAAAGGTCTATGCCCTCTTAGACGATGCTAGCGACACAAAAGGCAACATGGCGGCGACCGTGCGAGCACGCGTTTTTGTGCTCCTGCCACTTTGGCTACTTGTTGGCCTATCAAGCGTCGTTTCCTGTCAAAATCCATCAATCAGGACTTCTCTTAGCCGTAATACGCTTTTAAGGGATCTGGAGGTCAATGTTTTCAAAGATAAATTTGATTTGTGGAAACATTTTCGAAACGCCTCGTATCGGGTCGACGCCATCTTGACCCTTCGACGCTTCTCTCTTTCGCTACATCAACGCCATGTCCTGATCTCTTGCAAGCCTATCACCACCTGGCTTCCTTCTGGTCATCTTTATCTGCAGAGGGACATTCTATGCTGTGGCGACGTTAAACCTCAACCCGGACCTGATTCTATGGGCCTTCGTCATTCCGGCCTCCATCTTGGAACTCACGAACGCAACTCTGACGTCAGCCTCTACAGCCGTGTGTCATCTGTCTCTGGTCCTTCTTCCATCCCGACATCTCTTCGATGTTTTTACCAGAACACTCAAAGCATAAGGTTAAAGAAACTTAACGAGTTTCGCGACTCTGTTTATGCTAATGACTTTGACCTTGTTGCAATTACTGAATCTTGGCTGGACAGTGACATCTCTGACTCAGAAATACTTCCTTGGGGCTACGATATACATCGCTGCGATCGTCACCGAGGTGAACACGGGGGAATACTCATCGCTACCCGTAACTGCCTTCGCTGTAGCCCAGTGTTTCTTGATTCAGATAACGAGTTGGAATACGCTGCAATCGAGCTGAACACAAACAACTGCGGAAAAGTTCTTGTTGCAGTATTTTACAGGCCCCCTGATTCACGGGTCTCCTGGCTTCACAGCTTCATCGATCTTCTTAGCAAAATTAATTACGATAAGATCATTTTATTGGGAGATTACAACCTGCCATCAATCGATCCCTCGATTTCTTGGATTGAAGGATCCGGTTTTTGCGCTTCAACTGACTCAGCCTTGTTTGCATTTTGTCAAGCTCTAATGGATAGGAACCTGTTCCAGTTGATCGATGAGCCGACACGTGGGGACAATTACCTGGACCTACTTATGACCACTATTGTCGAAGGCGTCGGCAACCTTTGTGTCACCAACTGCAGTGGTGTTGCCATTCCTTCTGATCATAGAGCCGTGACTTTTGACTTGCACTTTTCGTCGCGCTCTTTAAACAACAATACTGAGCCGACTTTTAACATCAAGAAGGCAGACTTTGAGGGTTTAAGATCTTCACTAGTTGAACGCCCCTTTGATAATCTCCTTGTGGTCGAAGATGTTGAAAAAGCCTGGGACAACTGGAAAGGGTGGTTCACTGGCCACGTTAAAAATCATGTGCCTATTTGCAGGCCGCGCAAATTCATCACGCCTCCCTGGGTAGACAGTGAAGTGACGCACGCAATCAAAAGAAAAACACTTCTCGCAGGAAGGCCGTTAGAAAGGACAGCGAGGCATTATGGGAAAAGTTTCGGCACCTTCGACGAGAATTGAAATACCTTGTCCGCGCGAAGCGCATCGCCTATCTCAGGGACATTTCTGACAACTGCTACACCAATCCTGGTCGTTTTTGGTCATTTATCAACAGACTGACTAGGCGATCGTCAATCCCAGATTCTGTTGATTTGGACAGTGAAAAGTACTCCTCACCAGTGGACAAAGCCGATGCCTTTAATCGGTTTTTCTCTTCGGTGTTTAACAAAGACACTTCACTGCCTGGTGATATCCCAGCCACGCCCTTTACTGAAAGTACCATCTCCTCCATAACGGTCAGTACGGTGGAGGTCACCTCTGTGCTACAGGGTTTGGACCCTAGTAAGGCCCCTGGTCCAGATGAGATTCACCCGCGCATCTTAAAAGAGTGCGCAGTAGAACTTGCCCCTTCTCTGTGCGCCTTGTTCAACCTTTCCCTCCGCACTGGTTCACTACCACCTGAATGGAAGTGCGCAAACATCGCCCCGGTGTTCAAGAAAGGTGTCAAATCCGCCGTTTCTAACTACAGACCGATCTCGTTGCTTTCCATCGTCAGTAAGGTGTGCGAGCGGTGTGTTTTGAACCATCTCCTGCCCGGCCTTAGGGACTTGTTATCCGCCTTGCAACATGGTTTTGTGGAAGGTAGATCTTGCGTCACTCAACTTCTGTCTGTGTTGGATGAGCTTGGTGCTAGCCTGGACGCTGGGATGGAAACCGATGTCATCTATTTAGATTTTTCTAAAGCTTTTGACTCGGTGCCGCATCAAAAGCTCCTACACAAGCTCTCCTTGTACGGTATTGATGGACCCTTGTTAGATTGGTTCGCCGACTACCTGTCGACCAGGTCGCAGCGAGTCCTGGTGGATGGTGCCTATTCCTCCTGGTCCAAAGTCATCTCTGGAGTCCCACAAGGCAGCCTACTAGGTCCGGTTCTGTTCCTGCTATATATCAACGACCTGCCGGACGTGGTTAGCTCTGGGACTAGCATCGCATTATATGCTGACGATGCCAAGTGCTCCCGCGCCATTCGGGGCCCTGATGACCACCAGCGTCTGCAAGCTGACTTAGTTAATTTAGATAAATGGACTGACGTCTGGGGGCTATCCTTTAATACTAAGAAATGCGAAGTTATTAGAGTATCCAGGAAACGGTCTAGCTGCGCGCCTTCTCTTGTGACCAATCCCTATAAGATCAGTGGGCATGCCTTGACGGTTGCATCTTCACAAAAAGACCTCGGGGTCACTGTTAATAGCACCCTCACTTGGGGTGACCATATTTGTACCGTGGTTGCCAAAGCAAACCGGATGCTTGGCTTTCTGCGCCGTCACTGCTTGCCTCTAGGGACTGGCCAAAAGAGACTTTTATATTTAACTTTTGTGCGCTCCCATATGGGCTACGCTAGCGAGGTCTGGGCCCCTCAGTCCCGTACGACCGACATTAAGTTACTGGAAGGTGTCCAGCGTAGCGCCACGCGCTTTATTCTTGCATGCGACCCCAGGCCAGAACTCAGACCTCGTTACAACCAGCGCCTCACTATTCTTAAGCTGCTGCCCATCTCTTACTGGTTAGAAGTAAAAGACCTATGTTTCCTGTTCAAGGCCCTCAGGGGAGAAATCAATTTCCCTATTAACAACTTCGTCTCCATTAACACAGGCCGCACAAGAAGCGCTGCAAGTAATTTAGATCTCCGCCCCAGACGTTTTAGAACTTCACTTTTTCGGGACTCCTTTTTCAATAGAATTGTCTTAATCTGGAATAATCTGCCTGTCGACATCCGTAAATCTAGCTCCTCTACTGTTTTCAAACAAGATTTGAAATCCTTCTATTTTAATAAACTGTACACTCATTTTGATACGGATAGAATCCGCACCTGGAAAACTGTCTGCCCCTACTGCAGATCATTGAACATTAACTGCTGCTAGACCAGTCTATGCATAATATATATATATATATTTACATTTTATAATTTTTGTATTGTCATTGTAACCCGTTAAGTGTTGGGGGCGTGTCTCGTCGGGACCTCCGTGTCCGTTTACTCGCCCCCTTCACGTGACTTTATTTATTTATTTATTCCTTCCAGTCACGTGTAGAGTCTCTAAAATAAAATAAAATAAAAACAACCTTCGTCACTAACAAGGTACAACGGGATCTCGGGATAGCAGGAGTAGAAACAAGCCTGAGTCTAAGCACGATGTCGGGACAAGAAGTCATTGCTGTTTCGAAGATCGAGGGACTGGTAGCCGAACGGGCAGACAGGCGCGCTAGAGTCGAACTACCAAAGGCCTATACTCGAGAAAGCATCCCGTCCAGACAAGACCAGATTCCAACGCCGAGCGTAGCCGAGAAGTGGCCACACCTTCTGAAGATAAAGGACAAGATTCCCAAGCTCGAGAACCTCGAAATCGGCGTCCTAATTGGATGTAACTGCCCCAAGGCCATCAAACCGAAAGAAATAATAACAGGGAAAAGCGGAGACCCGTATGCAGTGAGAACACTTTTGGGCTGGTGCATCGTAGGACCCGTTAGTACCCAGTCCCCCAACGCCGAACAAGCACTTCCTTACGTCGCGTCCTGTAACCGCATTATAGCTAAAGAAAACGTTCCAGAGACATCGCAGAGCATAGATTTCATAGCTCAAGAGACCATCAAGGAGATCATAAACCCGACAGCAATCAGGCAGATGTTCGAGCTCGACTTCGCAGAAGATAAAGGCGCGGCACAACAAGGCTTGTCCAAGGAAGACAGAGACTTCATAAGCATTGCTACCAAGGGCATACACAGATGCGAAGATGGTCACTACGAGCTTCCTTTGCCTTTAAAGGAAAACTTTGAAGGTCTCCCGAGCACAGAGAAACCGCCGCACGACGCATGCGCCAACTTAAGAAGCGGTTCCAAGCGCCCAGCAATCAGGCATATAGAGAAGAATACACGAAGTTCATGTCCGACATGATCGCGAAGGGATTCGCGGAGAAAGTGCCTAGTACTGAGGTCCCTAGAAGTTCTAACGCCACTTGGTATATAAACCACCACGGCACAATGCACCCAAAAAAGAAGAAAATGAGAGTGGTATTTAACTGCAGCCAAGAATACATGAACAGTCGCTCAACAAGCACCTCCTCCAAGGACCCCTCCTCACCAACAACCTGGCCGGCGTCTTGATGCGATTCCGAGAGGAGAAGATCGCCATAACCTGCGATATCGAAGCCATGTTTCACCAGGTTAGAGTGAACCCAGACAACCGGGACCTGTTGCGCTTTCTCTGGTGGGAAGGAGGTGACCTAGAAAGAGAGCCCATCGACTATCGTATGACAGTACACCTTTTCGGAGCAACTTCCTCGCCAAGCTGCGCGAATTTCGCGCTCAAAACGACCGCCGACGATTTTGAGTCGGCGTATGGCGCGAAAGCTGCAAATTTCATCCGCAGCAATTTCTATGTAGATGACGGCCTTAAGTCGGTTCCTTCAGTCGACGCCGCAGTGAAACTGATGAAAGACGTAAAGGGAATGTGTAGTCAAGGCGGATTCAACCTACACAAGTTCTCGTCAAATAGCAAAGAAGTTATTAAGAGCATCCCGGAAGCACAGAGAGCCGAGGGAGTCAAACAAGTTGACCTCGACCTAGAGAGCCTCCCGGTGGAGCGCACCTTAGGAATTCAGTGGTGCACAGAATCCGACAGTTTGAATTTACCGTAGCTCTCCAGGACAAACCTTGTACAAGGCGCGGGATTCTTTCGACGGTCAGCTCCGTCTACGACCCGCTTGGATTTGTTGCCCCTCTAATGCTCGAAGGCAAGTCTATACTGCAGGAACTATGCCGCCTCGAAGTGGACTGGGACGAGCCGGTACCCGAAGACATCAAGTGCATGTGGCAAGGGTGGAAAGAAGAGCTCCGAGCACTGGAAAAAATCGCGATTCCAAGATGCTATAAGCCTTTAGACTTTGGGCCCATTATAAAGACAGAGCTACACCACTTTTCCGACGCAAGCACAAGAGGCTACGGCCAGTGTAGCTACCTCAGATTGATTGATAGCAACGACAACATCCACCGTTCTCTCGTCATGGGCAAGTCGCGAGTAGCTCCCCTCAAGACAGTTACTATCCCGAGGCTAGAACTCACCGCCGCAGTGTGCTCTGTGAAAGTCGCCAGCCAAATTAAACGTGAGCTAAAATACAAGATAGACGAAGAATTCTTCTGGACAGACAGTAAGGTGGTTCTCGGCTACATCGCAAACGAGACCAGAAGATTTCATGTCTTCGTTGCTAACCGCGTGCAAGAAATCCAGGAAAACACGTCAATCAAGCAATGGAGATACGTCGCAACTGAACATAACCCCGCAGATGAAGCCTCTCGAGGGATGAACGCGAACGACCTGAGAAACTCGAGATGGCTCGCAGGACCAGAATTCCTCTGGAAACAAGACATTGGGTGGCCAAGAAGTGACGAAGAACAGCCAGCTCTAGGCTTACAAGAAGAAGACCCGGAGGTTAAGAAGGCAGTCGCCATGGTAACCAGTTCTGAATCTAGACCGTTACCATCACTGGACGAAAGGGTTTGCTACTTTTCAAGCTGGTTTCGCGCGAAGCACGCAGTGGCCCTATGTCAGCGCTACATCCAGCGCCTCCGCGACCGCGTGCGAGAGAAGCTAGAAACGAAGCCAGACCCCCGTAAAATAGAAGTTCAAGATCTTGTCTCGGCAGAACACGCTATCATACGCTCTGTACAAGCCAGCGCTTTCAAGGAAGAAATAGCAGCGTTAAGAAAGCTTCCCGAGGACCCCGACGACAGGAAATTTGCTCGCCAGAGAAACTCCGTCCTAAAGACGCACAGTTCGCTTTACAAGCTCGACCCCTTTCCGGACTCTGACGGTATCCTAAGAGTAGGCGGACGCCTTAGAAGAGCCAACCTGAGTGACGACGTTAAGTTCCCTATCATCCTTCCAAGAAAGAGTCACGTTACCACATTAGTCGCCAGACATTGCCACGAGAAGATAAGTCACCAGGGCAAAGGCATGACGCTAAATGAACTACGCTCAAGTGGATATTGGATCATCGGAGGTTCGTCAGCCGTCGCGAGTGTCGTAAACTCATGTGTCAAGTGCCAAAGACTGCGTGGAGCAGTGCAACAACAAGTAATGTCAGACCTTCCCGAAGACCGACTGGAGAGTGCCACGCCCTTCACGTGTTCTGCGGTAGACTATTTTGGTCCCTTCATCGTAAAGGAAAGGAAGAAGGAGCTAAAACGGTACGGCGTGCTTTTCACATGTATGGCGTCTAGAGCCATTCATCTCGAAGTTGCAACCTCCCTCGAAACTGATACTTTCCTCAACGCCGTTAGACGATTCACGTGCCGACGGGGACAAGTTCGCCAACTGCGAAGCGATCAAGGCACCAACTTAGTAGGAGCTCGAAATGAGCTCAAGCAAGCCTTAGCTGAAATGGACCACGAAAAAATCAAGTCCAAGCTCTTGGAGGACCAATGCGACTGGATAACCTTCAAGATGAATGTTCCATCAGCTAGCCACATGGGTGGCGTATGGGAGCGCCAAATCCGCACAGTGCGGAGTGTGCTCTCGTCCCTACTTCAAGACAACGCAGGACAACTCGATGACGAGTCCTTGAGGACTCTAATGTGTGAGGCAGAGGCGATTGTGAACAGCCGACCCCTCACAGTCAACACCCTAGCAGACGCGGATTCACCACGCCCTTTGACGCCAAACCATCTGCTGACCATGAAGTCGAAGGTTACTCTATCCCCGCCAGGTGCCTTCGAGCCAGCAGATGTGTACAGTAGAAAGCGGTGGAGACGTGTTCAACACTTGGCCAACGAGTTCTGGAGCCGCTGGAGAAAGGACTTCTTACTGAGTCTTCAACAACGTCAACGATGGACGCGCCCTCGCAGGAATCTCCAGATCGGTGTGGTGGTGATAATTAAGGACGACCACCGCCCTCGAAATTCGTGGGAGCTGGCGCGAGTGTCTAACGTATTCCCCAGTAGCGATGGCCAAGTGCGCAAGGTCCAGGTAGTTCTTGCGGACAGCTGCCTGGACAAGAAGGGAAAGCGGACTGGACAACTGCGGTTTCTAGACCGTCCAGTCCAGAAGCTCGTCCTACTGATGACAGCAGATGACTAAGTGCGAAGACCGGGGAAGTCCCGGCCGAGGAGCCAACAAGTCATAACGAACTATGAGTTGATTCTCATGACGTACTCTGAAAGACGATTTTTGATGAACATTGATTAGTTAGTGAAATAAAGATATTTCAGGGGAGCCATGTAATGAACGTTGATTTAGCGCTCCTAGATTAGATTACTAATAGGTTAATCTCGACATATCCCTAGCTACAATGCTAGATATAGAAATGTTTATGTTTGTTTGTATACTTTGAAATTGGATACATTAGCGTCAGGACGCACATATATAAGGAGTTTCGCGTCCCTTTAACCCAGTTCTACTGGTATATTCGTTCGGGTTTTTACAAGGATAATCTTTGGTCTAAATAGAGACAAGCGGGAACGATATGTAAGTACATCCTTTGTTATTACTATTAGGCTAGACGTTTGTGTGTGGGCAATGTACAAATATGTGTTCATATGTTCTGCGTGGTGCTCGAGTTCGTGATTTATCTACCATGTGGATGGTTCAGCAATTCGCTGGTCTGAGTAAACGCCCACTTAGGTTTAGAGAGCACCAGGCTCTACAATCTGGCATTATGCCTTGAATATTTGTAACTTGCTTAAGTGTGCTATATACATGATCTTACGTTTAATTACCTTATTGATTAGCTTGGAAAGATTGTAAGAATTCTACATTAGGGCCGTAAAGGCAACGTAGGCTATGTTATGATATTATGTTTTTATGCACGCCGAAAGTTTGAATCCTTATGTCTTTCTAATTAGAAATTCGCTAAACTTGTATTTCAGTTTACGATCGTTCATACAATAAATCACCGTTAACCGTCGCATTTGGTTTCCCGTGGTTTGGAGTATTTTTCGACCAGTAAAGTTCGCCCCACCCCCGACGACTGTTCAGTTTTCCGCTTTAATGAAGATCCTAGCTTACATTTATAGTTTTTAAAATCCTGAGGAGTCTACCGTGGGAGTCCTGAGGAAGTCTACATAGATTACAAAAGAAATAGCGAAGAATATTAAAGCAACAGGTCTCACATAAAGATCAAATCTATACCATACCTACTTGTTTCAGTTACGATTGAGGATTAGTTAGATTTTTACAGCCTGAAAGACTGAAGCGGGAACTAAACGCACACTCGCTGCGTTTGGAACCAACCGCCGTTGAGGCAAAATTATCTATAGATCGCTTTCCACTTGTGAGCCAAAATCAAGGCAAGACAAAGCTTTCCTGCAGCCAGTCCTATCGTTCACGGTCCACCTAAGTCATGATCACTAGTCGATTTGAAACTCAAATAAAGATTCAGACGGCAGGGAGTTGATCGAAACCCGCGTAGTTGAGAGTTGTTACAATTTCTATGTGGTTCGCCGTCACAATGGAAGGCCGCAAACAGCTCTCTGTCTCTCTGAAACCTTTAAATTACTTTAGAGCAAGTATGGTTCCCTTCGCCGTCGATCAGCGCCAAAAGATTTAAAAAAAGGCATATTCGGCCATAATTCTTCCAACGCGAGCACGAACATCTGGACGAACAAGTCGGCTTTGGCTAGCTGAGCACCTGATCGAGTTTGATTGGCAGCTCCGCAACTGGGAACGATCATCATACATGAAAAGGCGGCAAGATCAAAGGTCGTTGCCATCCCCCCCCCCCCTGTAGCCTGCTATCTGGCGCTGGAGGGGGCACAAACTTTGGTCATTCTTTGTTTTGACGAGAATAATCCCCTTGCAGGCGCCATGTGACGCTCTTTTTGTCCCAGAGGGTCTTCTGGGTAATTTTCAAAGTGACCGGCGCCATCTAGAAAATTACCCCTTTAGAACGGGGTTGTTTTTCATTCGCCCCAGACCGAATTTTTACGCGTCCAAGATATGGCGCCCGCATCGATATTCTCGCCATAAAACGAACTATAGAGAGCACCCGACGCCTGGGGTATGGTAGCAGGCCAATTTCTTGAGCACGCATAGTAGAAACGAATTCGCGGTTAAAATTAAAATTAAAGAAATTATAAGAAAAAACCCACCATAAGGGAAAACAATCCAAGCACTTGCATTTGTAACAATTTAGCCATGTTATTCTGAAATTGATTGATTGTTTGCTTGAGTGATTGATTGAGTCTAGCTACTGAAAGGTTTAACCTGCTCTCTGCCAGTTTTACATTCCTAAATTTTAACACATAAATTTTAAAAGATATGGAAAGCATATAGGCTTCCTGATCTTTAAAATGAGCCAATCACTAGGAGCGAACAGCATATTGTAGAAAGCTTGCGAGAAATAAAAGTCACTTGCAGTATTTATATGCCGCTTCTTCCAAAAGGCTCCGACCCGGGGGGGAGGGGAGGCTCCCCTATTTTTGGGACGGGGGTGCTCGTCGGGAACTTTCGATTTTACCCCTGAAAGGTACCAAACTTGGCGTCGCTTAGTTGATTTTGACCCCTAAAAGGTACCAACAAGACATATTTTCCCTCGTATTTTTCTCTCGTATTTTTTACGAGGGAAAATACGTCTGAAATTCTTGCTCCCAACAAGTGTGATTTGCTTGATTTGCTAGAACGGACCTCTAACAGGTACCTATCTGAAAAAAATTGCAAGTTTCCGAGTAGCAGGGCCTTCTGTACTGCGCATGCACGAATCCGCTGACCAATTCAATGTGATTCCGGGCGCTATAATCGCCAATTTCCATTGTTTTAGTCGGAATTGACATAACTGCGCGAAATTTTCAGCTCGCACTTTTCTTTTTTCTTTATTTTGTAATTCAAAATATTTCTACGATAAGCTCTATTGTTCTGTGTGCAACAAACGAGATGTCGACAGGACACGTTCTGACTCCACTTTTAAGCCATGTTACGAGCAGTGTTACGGAAATTGTTTCAAACGATGATGATAGCATGCAGCTTGAACACCACGATAAGCTACCATAGAAAAGCCATTGCTGAATTCAGAAGAAAACGTAATTTATGATAGTATACATACAATTTTTTAAAACCTTGAAGACCCCCTCACCCACCCATCGAGGTTTATAGCCCTGGACGACTGCCACAATCAATATTACAAAATTTACGACGAACGACAAATGGAAATGTTAATTGAGTTTATTTCTTGGCAGAACAAGTCATTTTTAAGACGCTAGAGAAACACTCCAATTACAAAGAAGGTATTCACTCAAAACGCCCAACCCCTATCCTGCCTAGAGGCCATCCCTACAGCTCTTTAGTTGCATATTCTGTCACAGTTTGAATCACAACATTGATGCACGTTGATGGTGTGAAAATGCCCCTGCTACAATTCAGAAGATCTGGAAAAATAAGATGGATGAAATATGTCAACATTACTGATACTAAAAGTCGTTAAAGACCTGCACGTGCAACAAAAATCACAAAAGTACTACAATGAAAAAAAGTTTTAGTTATGTTAGCGAATTTTGAACACAAGAAAATGTTAACAAATTAACAGGTGGATCATTACTGGTTAAAATCATGCTAAAACTAAGATGGAGAAATGATCTCGATATTTTTCTATAGCACATAAAAGAGGAGGCCACCATTGCAAATTATGCAAGAAAAATTGATGGCGAAATATTGTTATTTATTACGTATTTAACTCAAAGCGATCTATGTTTAATCTGCACTCTCAATAACCTTATAGTATTGCGACATCGGTCAGATACATAAATACGATATATTTGTCATTCTGTGGTGGCATCGGCTTCAAGAGTGTTCTGGGGCACCCAACGATAATTTTCGGTAAAATATCTGTTCGGATGGCGCTACGAGACCTGAGATTTTCGCTTCAGAATTTCAAGCTTTAACTTTCGTATCTAGATCATAAGATCCCCTGGATTTTTCGAATTGCACAAAAAGGTTCTATTTTACAAATTTTTGGGGGATTTTTGCCGTTAAAAAGGTCACCTAAAATTTTCGGACTTGATTTCAATCCCTAAAATTTTCGCAATCCAGAACTTTCAGCTAAGAAATCCGAACAGATATAAAATTTATAGGAATTAAAAATACCCAGTTTACAGTCATTTGTATGCTCAGCAACGACTTATAATGGCATTCTGAGCTGTTTTACGGTATTGTCTCGTTGGGTGCCCCTGAGTGTTACGCATAATTTGAACAGTTCAATAGTCATTTGAGTTCAATAGTATAATTCATATGATCAGCGAATTTTCATGGCTAGTTTAATCGTTTCTTGATGATACCCTTGGTTGGTTGAGAACAATCAACAAAGATTTAACATGGAGAAATGACCTTGCTGGAATTTTAGCGGGCTCGGAGCATTCAATATAATTTAATTTTAAACTGATATTAAACAGAATTTGCACTGGTGTTCTCGACAATCGCAAACGCGAATTATCAAGATTGACTTCAAAACATGCCAATGCTTACCATAGAGAAACTTACCGTATGTGAAATGATTCAGGTTCTCCTTTAAAATGAGCAAGCAACCTCCAATTACGGGATGTAACAAGACAACATGGCTGCAATATTGACGGAGCTTGAGTTTCTTTGAACGTCCCTTGATAACAACTCGAACCTATTGCAAGTTCCTTTCCATAGAATAGGCAGCAAAGACATAGATAAAAACCTTTAGGCGAATTCTGGAGTAATTCATTTCAATTTCGTTCCACATATCACGGTCAAATCCCGTAAACATTGAGCTGTCATGACCCTTCTCCGAGGCATGAGGGAGTTCAATAAATCTAAGCCGCGCATGCGTATGCAAATGTCCCTGCTACTAAGTTTCCGAATTTTACCCCCTAAAAGGTACGAGAGGCCTGATTTTAAACCCTAAAAGGTAGGACGAGCACCTCCTCCCCCCCCCCCCCCCCCGGCCCCGAGGCACTAACGGACTCAAAACGCACTAAGAGTACCCAAAAGCAAATCGCGAATTTTATATGGGATCAAAGTATGACAGTAAGAAAAAAACACATTAAAGGCTGAACAGTAATGGCATCGCCTCGCCCCGCCGGACTAAACTTTATCTGTATTTTTGTTTTTAATTTCACATTCATTGGAACCTAATGCCTATGTATTTTTATATACACGGTACCAATAACCATGTCTATGTCTCAAAACTCAAATTTATCGGATGACTGTTGTTTAAAAGTTCACTTCTAATTACGTTCTACATTAACACTTCTCGGCAAGTCGTCGCACCACTGGCGACACATTTGCTAACCTCTCCTTCTGTTCATCAGTTAGAAACTTGAACCCCTGTACCCTTCCTAAGCATTGGGACTCACCACATCTACAATCAAATGGCTCTGCCATCACGTATTCCGTCGTGTTATAATCAAACGTGATGTCTTCGCCTTTTTTGATATCCCTCACCGCTACCATGTGCCAGGAAAGCTCGTGCCCCTCTTCCACAGGTATCCCCTTGCGAGCTTGATAAACGAATTTGGCGTTTGGCACACAGGAATGGTTGGTGAATCGCGTGAAGCCCACGGGATCTACGTGTTTATCGATGTCAATATGGAGTGTATGGGCGTCCGGTACAGAATAAATCTTTCCCCAAAAATCACCCAGAAACGCCCCAGCTGGGATGTCTTGCTTTGCTTTCAGGCTCTTGAAGGTCTCGCTTTCCTTGACAATTTCAGTGAACTCAGAATTCATGGTTTTGGAATCTGGAAGAAGAAAGGATCACAAGGAGCAGTTATCCATCGTCAAGGCAGTAATTACACATCGACCGGTTCGAACTCAGAGCGGTCTGAGTTCGTATCGGCTCTCATAAATGTCTTTATACACCTAATTCAGAAAAGGTTGCTTTGGTCATTTGTCTTTGTTCATTGAACGCCTTTGTTTCGTGGTCACTGATGCAAACATTGCTTTGTTTCGCGCTATAATTGAAAGACCAAACACCAAAGCAACCTTTTCTGAATTAGGTGTATGCGTTGACATGAGGCCGGTCTGAAAAAAGTCCTGACCGGCACGAGTTCATTCCGGTTGCTGCCCGACAGGAACGACTTTCGAGTCCGTACCGGTCTCACGTAAACACGGTGGTGATTATACATCAGACCGGTATGAACTCAGATCGCTCTGAGTTCGTACCGGTCTCATGTAATCACCATTGCTTAAGAGTTATTTGATGGGCAGTTGTCAATGTTTGATCCCTCCTCGGCCCAGATCCCCGGCCCAATAATATAGGCCATTATTTTGTTTACAGGTTGAGCAGCAATGTTCAGAATCGGACTATTCGAGGGAGCTGTAAAATGTATATCAATAGAGGACTGTGAATGAAACATAATTGGAAAATTTTAAGTTTATATTTTGAATTCTAAGCGCGTGGTGCGTTGTTCAATTTAGAGAAAACAGATGAGCTAATGAGCGTTTTGCCCCAGTGATTTCATGTAATTTTGAAAAAGCTTCAACAAACCGGAAAAATGATATGGAAACAGGTCAAAACTTTCATAAGAATAACAAATGAACTTATCGTAAAGCTTTTCATTGTATTTTTCAAAGCTTAATTCAGCTTTTTTTAAATTTCGTGAAATCATTGGGGCAAAAAGATCATTAGCCCATATGTTTTCCCTAAATTCAGCCATACGCCACGCGCTCATAATTTCCATTTTTTAGCTCAAATTTTCTAATTACATTTCATTCACTGCCCCTTATTAATATTCAGAACGTATCCTTCTCTGGTTCCGCTGAGTAGCCTGATTCTCTATACTGTAAACAAATGATGTCACAGTAAAAGGGCCTATTGACAGGCTAACAAAAATACGTAAAAGCCTGAGTCGTTTTCTAATAATTATTACTTCATGTAGCGGCTGGGACTTTCTGCCATTTATAACGTCTCAGACGGGAAACTCGTCTCTAGTGTGAATTCGGCTAATTCCTCTGAGTGTTGCTCTTTGCATAATTGGCACCGGATTAACATTTGCATAGTGCAGCAGCGCGTAAAAATTGATAAGTACCTCTTTCATCCTGGAAATTTCACTGTTTACTTATAGCCGCCTGAGTGTATCATGAATATATCAGCTTCGTACTCAAGTAGTCATATTTGTCTAAATTTAGAGGATCTTTCGATATTATATTTGTGGAGAAGTGATACTTTGATCAGTGCAAAAATCAATATTTTCTTAAATATTTTTTTACCACCTTTGTGCAGACTAGGTACATATGGTAAATTATGCAAGGGACATGTCATTTACAAAGCTAGTTGGAGAAACATCTGCAGGAATAAAGAAAACAGATATCCCCATGTCATTTTTGCTTTGCTATACTTACCAAGAGTCGGGGTTGCTTTCTTACCCTGCCTCAAGTTTTGCCTTATCGATTCGTCAGTTTGCTCGCAATTGCATGAGATTTCGAGAATGGATGTGATTTAATTACGGACTGAATAGAATTTAACCGCGCTTTTTGATAAAATCTTTGGTTGAAAATCGGTTACCTAGTAGCTCAAGGCACGAGTCACTTGACATACTAATAATAACGAAAAAGATAATTAAAGCAGCTAGCTAGATTTCTTACTCGAGGCCGGCCCTCTGTGGATGATTATCACAACTGTGCCCGCGATGCGTCATGGGTGGAAGAATCATGGCCCACTGGTTTTTAGCAGTAAATAGCAGAAATAGCTCCCTTATCACCCTGCTTATGCCAAAACACGAGAATTTCGTTCTTCTTAGACCCCGTCCACACTACACCGTTTTCAAACGAATATGGATACTTTTTGCCCCGGATACGGCTATCGTCCACACTACAACGCCGAAAACGATCACCGAAAAGGGCGAAAACAATACGAAAACGATAAGTGTGGACGCAAATCTTTTTGATAACGGAGCAAAAAGTATCCGTTTTCGTTTAAAAACGGTGTAGTGTGGACGAGGTCTTAGTTTCTCCCATGACGCACCGCGGGCTAACAGGCAGTTGTGACGGTGTAAATAGCCTAAATACACTTGTCCATAAACTGTTTCATTTATTTCAGAAAAAAAAATCTCGTAGATTCATGGGCATTATGATATTTGTCAGGCGAGAAAAGATGAAGGTTAGTGATGGAAGTCATCGGGAAGAATGCGTAATAAATAACAATGTATAGTAAACCAATATTCTTTAACTTTCGAACTTCAGTCGCTCTTCTTCTGTCGAATCTTTGCTATTTCAAAGGATGCCGCTTACAATCAAAAACTTTCTATTGCTTCGGAGTTTTGCTGTAGGCGAACAGTTAGAAGTCACTTTTTGTGCTTTGATGGCTTCGAAAATTCCGCGAAAATTCTTATTTTTCCTTCAGTAAGTACTATAATTACGCGTCAACACAAATGTGCATATTGACTCAATAATACTGAGTCAGCGATGTAAAAACAAGTGTATTGTAAAGTGCATTTTATTTTCAAAAAAAGGTCCGTTTTTGCCGTCATACAACAAACTACGTACTCCGTATACTTTCTTGCATGGCAGTTTTATGGGGCAGTGGGATCTAGGTTTTTTACGACTAAAAGCTACCAAAAGCATTCAAGAGTGAAGAGACAGCGACCTCTGAAAACGCGCCATTTTTGTAGGTTAGCAGATTGTTCAAACAGGACTCTACCTACTAAACTTTTCTTTAGTTTACCGAAATAAATACTAGTTTCCAATAGGGTGAAACGCTGAACGAAATAGTACGGAAACATTCAAATCTTCGGAAAGTTATTCAAGGGTTGACCCCACAAATAAATCAGAAATAATTATGCAAGTTTTCTTTCCTCTCGGCTTGACAGTTCGGTGAGGAAGGATGAAAAAGTACTAAGTAACCATGTCACCTAGTTAAACTTAGTAATACAGTGTTACTCACCTTGTGAAGGAATAAACAAATCAAAGACTTCAACTCCTCGCCGGTTCCTCGTGGTGTCAGCTTTTTGAATTTTGAAGCCAGGACAAGTTGTAGCGCGTGTCCGCATGATTAGCATATTTCAACCTGATGTCACGCAATCTAATCTCGCGACGGACGATGCGGCCCTGATAAGGGGTGGACCATTAGAAATTGGGGGAGGGGGGGTGGCAATTTTTTTGTGCATGAATTGTTTTTTTCGGGGATTAGGTTGTGCAAGAATTTTTTTTCGGAATTTATATCATGTTTTTTACTAGCTTGGATCTCTGCACGATTTTTTTTTGGAAGGATTGGCCTTGCTCGAATTTTTTTTTGGGAATTGCCACCCCCCCTCCCCCATTTCTAATGGTCCACCCCTAATGTAAGTAGAGAAACCTCGCATACTATCACGAATCCTGCAATCTGATTGGCTCCACTACTCACTATCTATCACGTATATTAGTAGAAACCCACTCGCATACTATCACGAATCCTGCAATCTGATTGGCTCCGCTACTCACTATCTAGATTACAGCTCGAGATTTCTATGAGCTGATAGTTGACGAGGAAAATCGAGAGCGAGTAATCTAATTGTTTTTGTAAAATCCCACTCACACACTTCCTTCTTCTACTTTTTAGAGGCCGCCATTGTTTTGTTTTTCTTCAAAACGCCGGCCCTTTCAGTGAGCATGGTGAGTTTTTGAGCCAATCAGAATGCAGGATTAGTGATAGTGTGGGAGTGTGATTTTACTAACGCGTATTAGTATCACCAGTTTCTGGTATCACCCAACTAGTGGACTATTGCCATCTGATTGGCTACGCTACTAGGGGACTATTATGAATAGACCTCTAGTAGCGAAAGCGCCGATTTTGAACATGAAAACGATGGCGGCCGCTTCTCGTTTTGTCGAGGTTTCTGGTGATATTTTAGACATAAAGTTTTCACTTTTTTGTCCAACTAGTTGGACCTCTCGCCCTCAAGGGCCACGGGACAATAGCCCGTTCGGCCCGTAGCCCTTTCGGGCTCGAGGTCTAATTGTTAATAGAAAACATAATTAAAACATGAACTCGTAGTCCAAGAAAATTAGACAGGACAAGCAACCCCGGAATACTCCCGGGGGAATCCCATATGTGGTCGGGCAGGGGTGCTCGTCGTATCTTTTAGGGGTTAAAATTCGGGTTCCAAGTATCTTTTAGGGTATAAGACGAAAAAAGGCCAATTTTCCCAGAAAATGGTATCTTTTAGGTTTTCGCGGCGAAAACGTATTGCTGGTTCTCGGGTAGGATGTATTCCCAGCCGTGTTTCTTGCGCGATCGTGGCTGGACTATTTGTGAGAGCCATGAGTGAAAATTCTGGTTGACCACGCCTAGATTGGTATCTTTTAGGGTTGTAATTCTATATTTTCCCGACGAGCACCCCGGCCCCGCCCGACGACATATGAGAGTATATCCCTCGCTTCCAAACTGGGGGAATTTTAACAGCGTGACAACACGCAAATGCGGAAAACACTTCGAGGCCAAACGAAAGAGGGATAAGAGCCAAGATTTCAACGTAACCAGTACGCCAGCGAGACAGCTCGCTTCCCAACTGGGGCAATTTTTACAGCGTGACAACAGGCAATGCGGAATACACTTCGCAGCCAAACTGAACAGAAAGAAAAACGAAAAACACTGGTGGATCGAAACATAGGCTTCCCAGGATCATTAAGCGAACTCCAGAGTTGATCATTTGCGTGTTGTAGTCGCAGTGTGGGTACTCTCTATATTCGGATGGGATATGACCGTCGCATTTTTTGGTTAAAATTAAATCGCGATCCGGTATTTTTTAGGGGTTCTTTGAAAGAAACCGATGCGCCGAAGAAAATTCGGTATTTTTAGGGGTTCTTTGAAGGAGGTATTTTCAATAGGATCATGGAGTTATTATGCGGGACGGGATGATGGGATATCGACGAGTTTTAGGGTGGAATTTTTTCTGATCAGGTATTTTTAGGGTGTAAATTTGGGGCTTCCCGACTGTCATCCCTACTATTTTGTATCGTATTTCGCTTCGACTCTGATAGGGTATGTTTCGCGGTATGGCTACCCTATAAACAAGTTTCGATGCAAAGTTCAGGGCCGTAGTGCTTACTGGTGCCGGCCCCCAGTTTTTCCCCAAACAATCCGTTTTGCACCCTGCATATCAAAGTTCTCTCAAACATGCGGTAATTTCACATGCTGGGCTCTAAATTTTCGGCGCGCGCGAGTTTAAAATTTCCCTAAATACTACTTGTGTTTTTTTATAAGTCCCCCCCCCCCAGTTTTTGGAGGCTTGCTACGGCCCTGAAGTTGCCACATTTATCGATAAAGACAGTTTATTTTAAAGCCTTTACATGACTAACAAAATTCCGCTTCGGATCGCGTCCAACCCGACCACCCTGGTGACTAACTCAAGGTCTGCGGTAGGGTATGCAATTTTAACTGTAGGTCTACGGTAGGTATAGAACGAGGATTTTTGGTCTCGGATAGGGTCAGGTTTTGGAGACCTTGGCGGCACACCCCTACCTAAAAATCAAGACCCCTGAGTGTGTCAACTAGTTTTGGCACATGGGGGATTGTAGGTAGATGTGTACTGTTCTGTTTTATTCGCACTTTTCATAGGATAACATGACTTTTGTAGAGTCTGTTCATAGTAAAACATGCCTTTGTAGTTGAATCTGTTGCTTCAAAAAATTTCTACATTAATAACACTTCTCGGCAAGTCGTCGCACCACTGGCGACACATTTGGTAACCTTTCCTTCTTCTGTTCATCAGTTAGAAACTTGAACCCCTGTACCTTCCTAAGCATTGGGACTCACCACACCTACAATCGAATGGCTCCGCCATGGTGTATTCTGTCGTGCTATAATCATTCGTGATGTCTTCGCCTCTTTTAATATCCTTCACCGCCACTAAGTGCCAGGAAAGCTCGAGCCCCTCTTCCACAGGTATCCCATTGCGAGCTTGATAGACGAATTTGGCGTTTGGCACACAGGAATGGTTGCTGAATCGTGTGATACCCACGGAACGTAAATGTTTATCGGTGTCTATATGGATTGTATGGGCGTCCGGTACAGGAAAAATATTTCCCCAATAATCACCCAGAAACGCCCCAGCTGGGATGTCTTGCTTTGCCTTCAAGCTCTTGAAGGTTTCGCTTTCCTTGACAACTTCAGTGAACTCGGAATTCATGGCTAGGGAATCTAGGAAAAAGAGAGACAGCGAACCCAATCAGGATCTTCGCCAATATAATATTCTCTGCATAGCCTGTTTCTCAGCCGCTACGGTGGAGTTCGTTGGTAGTTCCAATCTCCGCGTCTGTTCATATCCATGGGGTGAAAAAGTATTTATTTAAGTCACGTGGGGAATAGGGACCAATCACAACTACTATCGCTAATTAGAGTTAAGCTTATATCTCGCCGGCGCCGATTCAGCTTGTTAGATGAGAGAGAATTTCCCCTCTGTTTTTACACAGCAAACTGTTTTAAAATACTGAAAATATGGATCTTTACATTGAAGTCTGGGCAAAGTAAAGGTAAAATATCAGCAGTTTGAACAGATGAAAGACAAGATTGCTCTGCAAATCGGGACCGTCAAAGAACTCTACCGTAGCGCATGAGAATCACGCTGTATCGTCGGCAGAGACGAATTTGTTCTGAGCCGCTCTATGGAAATTAAAGGCGCACATGAGAGCCAAAATATAAAGTCCGCGCTAAAATGACTCAAGGAAAAATAAAAGAAGATAGCTTGGCTGCCTGTGGTGTGGCTGAGCTATTAACCTTCGAAGTCACAAACGGTCTTTGACTCTTCGGATCAGGTGGACGATGGCCTCACGAAGATGTAATCGGCACGTCATAGCCTTTTATTGGACAGGTCGGCAAGTGATCGTGATCTTTTATTCGATAGGTCGGTGAAAAGTCATGTGATTCGCACTTATGAAAGCTGTCAAAAACATGAAAACATGAAAACTATGAACAGCCAATGACGTGTATCCCGTCGTATGTGTTCATGAGCCTGCATGCGTTTAGTAAAGCGGTGCTAGAGTTAGACTTTAACTCGTTTACTGCAAAGATAGATTTAAAATCGAATACGAACTACTCGAAATGTATAACAGTTCTGAGCGTGTTATTTCACAGATTTCCAAGACAAACTCCCCGAATTGTATTTCAGCCTGGACTTCGTTCGAACTTAATGGGAGTAATGTGACCAAAGTTGTTTACAGCTAAACTTTTATTTTTTATAATATTCGCATGACTACATGACGGGAAGTTTGCCCGTTTCAAAGCAAGTTTACAGTAACTTAAATATCCAAAATGGTTTTGATGGCTATTTATCATTGCACATTCCGTTGTGAACACACAGTCCGTTGTGAAGTACACAAATCTTTTTGAAAACGGAGCAAAAAGTATCCGTTTTCGTTTGAAAATCGTGTAGTGTGGACAGGGTCTTAGTTTCTTCCATCGCACAACAGGCAGTTGTGACAGTGTAAATACACTTGTCCATAAACTTTTTCATTTATTTCAGTAAAATAATCTCGTAGATTCATGGGCATTATGATATTTGTCAGGCGAGAAAAGATGAAGGTTAGTGATGGAAGTCATCGGGAAGAATGCGTAATAAACAACAATGTATAGTAAACAAATATTTGTAAAGCCAAGGTATCTCGTGAAGGGTTTCGAATGCAGGGGGGGGGGGGGGGGGGGTATTATAATCCCATTTCCACTAAGGAACCAGTCCATATGTGTAGCGTTTCACAGTGAATTATATAAAAATGTCATTCATCTCAAAAAGACAAGAACAATACAATGCACACACCTGCTGCGCTTGGAGAAGAAATAAGACAACCGGCCTCCCCCCCCCCCCCCCCCCCCCCCGAATATGCCCAATTCTCTTTCTACACCCAAAGCAGGAAATCTGAGCTAGAAGGAAAAACAAACCAAAACCCCATCCTTACTCTAATCCCTAACAAATTACTGTTTTAGGACAGTTCTCTTCATTATTTCTTGAATAAACGGAAGTATGATAAAAGATTTATATAGATTTCTGGTTTCAACCATTGGGATATAGTGATTTCCCTTACCCTCATCGGGACAATGTTCTACAACTTCATGAAATCGGAATCGAACAAATTCGACAGCGTGGTTGACGTCTACACAGGACCTAGTCTGCTATGACTAATGCCACTATTTAAAAACTTCATTGCAATTGCTAGAATCAAGTCACGCTTTCCTATAAAATATTGTCTACACAACAACTGAAAGACAGATGACAATATTGATGGCTTTCAAGGACACAACTATAATACATGTAACCCAAGACAAAACGATAAATGCTACAGAAAGGCAAACCCAGTACAGCTACAAATTCTGCAGTCTGTCTGGCTGTTACAAAGAGCAGTCTGCTACGACCGTGCTACTATTTGAGAACTAAACTGTATTACACTCAATTGCCAGAATCAGCTTTTCCATTCCTTAAAGAAGTTGTCTACAAAACAACTGAAAAGCAAATGACAATATTGATGACTACAACTATAACACATGTATACCAATAAAAAGAAGATAAAAGGCTACAAGAAACAAAACCCATGCCAATACAGCTACAAATTCTACAGTCTGATTGACCACTATTGTCTGGTTTGTGTGGTTCGCCTGGTTCGTGTGGTTCGCCTGGTTTGTGTGGTTCGTCTGGTTTGTGTCGTTCGCCTGGTTTGTGTGGTTCGTCTGGTTTGTGTGGTTCCATTACCAGCAATCAGACAAAATGGCCGCCGCGCTAATTATGCAGGCCTTGAAGGCCCTTTAAAAATGGCCGCCGGTCTTATAGGGATTGTATGGAGAAAAGTTTAAAATCTGAAATAAAAAGAGTACTGTAATTCGTGGACAACTTGCCGACCTCTAGATCAAAAGATTGAACACTATAGAACATTTCGATACATGTTAAAGAGCTTCAAACTTTACTTACAAAGCGCCAAATTTACTTTAGCGAACGCTGTCCTAACGGCTGTCTGTCCCTTATGTTTTACAGTAAAATCCGTCCGTAGGCCATTTTCCTTCGCATCCTGATAAGTTCACGGTACTGTCCGTACTCGAATCCCAGGTGCCGACCTCTCAAAATTGAGCCCTGTTGTTGCACATCAAAATGAGCTATAAATCGGCCTTTAGAACGCCCCCAAAACTCCGCCAATTTTCTTTGAACACAGCACACTTTTTGCTAATAATCCATGCGAGATTTGAAGAAGAAGACATCGGCTTGAAGTCGTTTTCTAGCTCAAAATAACTGCTACGGCCGTACAATCTCCCTCTGTGACCGCCATGTTTTTCACTGATAACCAGGCCTTCCCTGGGTAGGTTCTTGATGTATGATTTACGATAGTTTACCGAATAAGTCCCCTTATAGTTGTCTCACTCGACCTAGTCAGCCATTATTTTACCCTCGCTGAGCCTCGCACACTATCATTCGCATCTTGAATGCCTGTTTTCTTTTAATGCAAAGTTAAACTGCAGCTTTGTTGTAAATAATATAATGCAAAAATATATATCTGCCCTCAAACATCTCTGAAATACAGCTTTATTTACATGCTACCACCCCTCCCCCCTCTTTTCGCCATATTGCATGGCACTTATGAGCGTGCTCAGTGCGTTGGCTGACCTTAATAATCGCAGGCGCGAAAAGTCTCGCATTGCTGGTAATGGTCTGGTTTGTGTGGTTCGTCTGGTTTGAGTGTTTCGTCTGGTTTGTGTGGCTCGTCTGGTTCGCCTGGTTTGTGTGGTTCGTCTGGTTTGTGTGGTTCGTCTGGTTTGTGTGGTTCGCCTGGTTTGTGTGGTTCGTCTGGTTTGTGTGGTTCGTCTGGTTTGAGTGTTTCGTCTGGTTTGTGTGGCTCGTCTGGTTTGTGTGGTTCGCCTGGTTTGTGTGGTTCGTCTGGTTTGTGTGGTTCGCCTGGTTTGTGTGGCTCGTCTGGTTTGTGTGGTTCGCCTGGTTTGTATGGTTCGTCTGGTTTGTGTGGTTCGTCTGGTTTGTGTGGTTCGCCTGGTTTGTGTGGTTCGTCTGGTTTGTGTGGTTCGTCTGGTTTGTGTGGTTCGTCTGGTTTGTGTGGCTCGTCTGGTTTGTGTGGTTCGCCTGGTTTGTGTGGTTCGTCTGGTTTGTGTGGTTCGCCTGGTTTGTCTGGTTCGTCTGGTTTGTGTGGTTCGTCTGGTTTGTGTGGTTCGTCTGGTTTGTGTGGTTCGTCTGGTTTGTGTGGTTCGCCTGGTTTGTGTGGTTCGTCTGGTGTGTGGTTCGTCTGGTTTGTGTGGTTCGTCTGGTTTGTGTGGTTCGTCTGGTTTGTGTGGTTCGCCTGGTTTGTGTGGTTCGCCTGGTTTGAGTGTTTCGTCTGGTTTGTGTGGTTCGTCTGGTTTGTGTGGTTCGCCTGGTTTGTGTGGTTCGCCTGGTTGTGTGGTTCGCCTGGTTTGTGTGGTTCGCCTGGTTTGTCATGGCTCGCCTGGTTTGTGTGGTTCGTGTGTTCGCCTGGTTTGTGTGGTTCGCCTGGTTTGAGTGGTTCGTCTGGTTTGTGTGGTTCGCCTGGTTTGTGTGGTTCGTCTGGTTTGTGTGGTTCGTCTGGCTTGTGTGGTTCGCCTGTTTGTGTGGTTCGCCTGGTTTGTGTGGTTCGCCTGGTTTGTGTGGTTCGTCTGGTTTGAGTGTTTCGTCTGGTTTGTGTGGTTTGTCTGGTTTGTGTGGTTCGTCTGGTTTGTGTGGTTCGTCTGGTTTGTGTGGTTCGTCTGGTTTGTGTGGTTCGTCTGGTTTGTGTGGTTCGTCTGGTTTGTGTGGTTCGCCTGGTTTGTGTGGTTCGCCTGGTTTGTAGAATAAATTCTATCTCTACGACTCATACGACCGGAAATGGGCGTGATACGACAGCAGTTTTTTAATGGATGAACCGTTGGGATGAACCATCGCATACGACTCGTACGACTCATACGACCGAAAAACATGGCGGCGCATACTCAATTCGATCGCAAAAAGCCTTATTTTACGGTGGCCGATATGGACAAAGTATCATCATAACGCACGCAAACTTAATAATATGAACACAAACTTAGTAATTTGGACGTAAATTATAATTCGAGCGCAAACTTAGCAATTCGAACGCAAACTTAGTAATTCGAACTCAAACTTTGCAATTTGAACGCAAACTTAGTAATTTCAATGCAAACTTAGTAATTCAAACGCAAACTTAGTAATGTGAACGCAAACTTAGTAATTTGAACGCAAACTTAATAATTTGAACGCAAACTTAGCAATTCGAACTCAAACTTTAGTAATTTCAATGCAAGTTTGCATTCGAATTACTAAGTTTGCATTCGAATTACTAAGTTTGCATTCGAATTACTAAGTTTGCATTCAAATTATAGTTTGTGTTCATACTATTAAGTTTGCGTGCTTTATATTTAATATGATTATATTTTGTCCATATCGGCCACCGTATTATTTATATCATTGTATACTAGCCAGTAAAGATGTGAACGTCTGAGAAAGCGGCCTCGCGATTTTTGTGAAGAAATTTAATTTATTAGCAGTAAAAACCGATGATACGGGGATGAAACTTTAGAAAAGATACACAATCTAAGTTTCTAGTGAAGCTAAGTGATTGTGCGAGCCAAAAATGGACTTTCTTGCCTTTTCTGCGTAAAAACGGGACTGTAGAGGCCTTGAAGACTCGCGCTTCTGTTGGTAACCGCCATTTTGTTGCAAAATCACATGCTGTCAAGCGACTGATACGACCATATGGGAACCAAGCAACGCAAGAGTCGTTCTGTCTCTGCTGGAGGCCTGTTTCATACGACTATATGGAAACCAGCCTTTACACTGGAGATCAGGGGGCAAAGACCACCTGTAGGATATTTTTTTGGGGCAATCTTCCCTTCCAGGATTTTTTTTTCGGAAATTGTCACCCCGCTCCGGGTTTTTCTAATGGTCCGTCCCTAAGCAACGAGTTGTCCTACGGCAAGCCTTTGATTCACATTACTCTGTGAATGACAATTGTGTAAAAGCTACCAAAAGCATTGAAGAGTGAAGAGACACCGACCTCTGAAACGCGGCATTTTTGTAGGTTAGCAGATTGTTCAAACATGACTCTACCTACTAAACGTTTCTTCAGTTTACCGAAATAAATACTAGTTTCCAGCAGGGTGAAACGCTGAACATAAATAGTACGTAAACATTCAAATCTTGTGAAAGTTAGGATTGACCCTACAAATAAATCGGAAATAATTATGCAAGTTTTCTTTCCTATCGGCTTGACAGTTCGGCGAAGACAGATGCTAGTGTCACCTAGTTAAACTTTGTAGTACAGTGTTACTCACCTTATGAAGGAATAAACAAATCAAAGACTTCAACTCCTCGCCGGTTCCTCGTGGTGTCAGCTACAACTTCCTTGTAGCGCGTGTCTGCTGATTAGCATATTTCAACCTTCTGATGTCACGCAATCTAATCTCGCGACGACGATTGCAAGAGGAACCCACTCGCATACTATATCACGAATCCTGCAATCTGATTGGCTCCACTACTCACTATCTATCACGTAATAGATAGCGGCGAAGTTAGTATAGCGGGTTTCTACGGTGGCTTATAGGGGACACGGCAAAAATAGATATTTTTTTCTACTTCAAGATAATTATCTCGAAACTTCGTGATATTATCTCGAATTTTTGTGATAATGATCTCGATACTTCGCGATATTATCTCAAAATTTTGTGATAATTATCTCGAAATTTCGTGATATTATCTCGAAATTTTGTGATAATTATCTCGAAATTTCGAGATACTTATCTCGAAATTTCGTAATATTATCTCGAAATTTCGTGATATTATTTCGAAATTTTGTGATAATTATCTCAAACTTCGAGATATTATCTCGAAATTTTTTGACAATTATCTCGAAATTTCGTGATCTTATCTCGAAATTTCGTGATATTATCTCGAGATTTCGTGATATTATCTCGAAATTTCGTGATATTATCTCGAAATTTTGTGATAATTATCTCGAAACTTCGAGATATTATCTCGAAATTTTGTGATAATTATCTCGAAGCTTCGAGATGTTGATCTCGAAACTTTGAGATATTCATCTCGAAATTTTTGTGATAATTATTTTGTGAAACTTTGAGATATTTATCTCGAAAGGGGGCTCTCACCATAAAAATAGACGGAGGTGCTCGTCGGGAAAATTGATTTTAACCCTTAGGGATAGCAAAATGGGTGTGGTCAACTCAACAGTCAATTTTACCCCGAAAAGATAGCAAATTGGATGCGGAAAATCCTCATGTTATTGCGGTCCTTGAAATTCCCACTATCAAGTTTAAACAATGTATTCAGTGTTGTTGCTGTATTTCTCGGTCAACTTTGGGCGTGAGACCCCCTAAGGGATAGCAGATTCGTTGGACAGCGGTTGAGTGAATTTTATACCCTAAGGGATAGGACGAGCACCT
Source organism: Scolanthus callimorphus (assembly GCA_033964015.1). NCBI lineage: Eukaryota > Metazoa > Cnidaria > Anthozoa > Actiniaria > Edwardsiidae > Scolanthus > Scolanthus callimorphus. The sequence continues at coordinate 21,600,196 of CM066923.1, forward strand.
CCATCTATGTTTATGAGGAGTCCCCCCCGGGCCCAGTCTCCTTTTGTTACTTTGTGGGGTCGAGAAATTTCGAGAAATTATCACCAAATTTCGAGATAATATCTCAAAGTTTCGAGATAATTATCGCAAAATTTCGAGATAATATCACGAAATTTCGAGATAATATCACGAAATTTCGAGATAATTATCACAAAATTTTGAGATAATATCTCGAAGTATCGAGATAATTATCACAAAATTTCGAGATAATATCACGAAGTTTCGAGATAATTATCTTGAAGTAGAAAAAAATATCTTTTTTGCCGTGTCCCCTATAAGCCACCGTAATTTTGCTATCCCTTAGGGTTATAATCAATTTTCCCGACGAGCACCCCCGTCTATTTTTATGGGGAGACGAAATTTCGAGATAAATATCACAAAGTTTCAAGATAATTATCACAAAATTTCGAGATAATATCTCGAAGTTTCGAGATAATTATCACAAAATTTGGAGATAGTATCTCGAAATTTCGAGATAATTATCACAAAATTTCGAGATAATTATCACGAAATTTCGAGATAATTATCACGAAATTTCGAGATAATTATCACAAAATTTCGAGATAATATCACGAAATTTCGAGATAATTATCACGAAATTTCGAGATAATTATCACAAAATTTCGAGATAATATCACGAAATTTCGAAATAATTATCACCAAATTTCGAGATAATTATCACAAAATTTCGAGATAATATCACGAAATTTCGAGATAATTATCACGAAATTTCGAGATGATTATCACCCCCCCCCCCCCCCCCCCGTAGTATACATAATGAATGCAGCCTTGACTATCTATTGACTCATAGAAAACATGAACTCGTAGTCCAACTGTTAAATAGAAAATTTCTAATTTTCTATTTAAGTTGGACTACGAGTTCATGTTTTCTATGAGTCAATAGATAGTCAAGGCTGCATTCATTATGTATACTACGGGGGGGGGGGGGGGGGGTGATAATCATCACGAAATTTCGAGATAATTATCACAAATTTCGAGATAATATCACGAAATTTCGAAATAATTATCACCAAATTTCGAGATAATTATCACAAAATTTCGAGATAATATCACGAAATTTCGAGATAATTATCACGAAATTTCGAGATGATTATCACCCCCCCCCCCCCCCCCCCCCCCGTAGTATACATAATGAATGCAGCCTTGACTATCTATTGACTCATAGAAAACATGAACTCGTAGTCCAACTGTTAAATAGAAAATTAGAAAGAGACCCACAGGACAGGCAACCCCGGAATACCCCCGGGGTTGAATGAAATAGCAACTTTTTTTGGCAACTTTTTGAATCTTGATAAAGCGTTTTGACAGACCTAGTTATTTTTAGATTGGTATTTACTCTTGATTCTATGCCGCTGCGGTCCCGTTTATTTAGAATAACAATAGCAGAGAACAACAAGAAATCAGTGCTTGCACGTGCATATCTTGCCAATGACAGGCGTCTGATACAACGAATTTGATTGGCTAGTAAAACAAAACCTTTACAATTTTATAGCGGTAAAACCGTTCTAAAAATAACTAATAGGGCAATACTAGAGAGGGACGCCCCTATTTATGAGCCCCTGCCCGGGTATAAGACGAAAAAAGGCCAATTTTCCCAGAAAATGGTATCTTTTAAGGTGTTCGCAGCGAAAACGTAGTGCTAGTTCTCGGTTTTCATGTGACGTCATCAAAAAGCTAATTCTAAAGCAAGAGACCTACAGAGATGTCCTTTCTGTGATGAATATAACTATATTCAAGGATTTACCACACGAAATTTCGGTACCTTCTGCAAGAAGTTCTCGAGATATCGCCAAAGCAATTTATGTCACGCAACACCAGTCATGTATTTTGAACCAGCCTAGACCCTAGCGTTCTGGGTGGGCTTCCTGTGGTAGAAGCGCGACGTCACAGAAACGTGACGTCACAGGAAAAGCCCGTGTTTGAGCCGGCGCACATTCATTCAGCGGTTTACCTTCTCACTGCAGACGAGGCACCTTCTGATTTTGAACTTTGCATAACAGAACACTGGCATACACACATGCATCGGCATCAGTCTGGCCAGTCCATTACCCGTGCAGTTCGGCAACCATGGATAGCTGTTGTCCTTGTTAGGACTCATCAGCATGGTAGCCGGTGTTTGCCTCTTTAAACTTCATCGGCATAACAACTGCAGAGAGGTGATCGACTTCGAAAATCGTAGCGCTTTTTAAAAACCACAGCAAAGACCCATGTGGGACCTTTTATTTACATATTTTGAACTTGCCGCATTTCCCCGCGTATTTCACTCGATTTGCATCGTTCTTACCTTTTTGGCACGTCAGCATGAGTAAAAGTTCATATCTTACCATTTCAATACTATTCTTGTTCAGTTTGGATTGAAAATAGGTCGTTTTGGAGACCCGGTTAATTGGCCGCCATATGAAGCCAACATGGCGGCTCCATACAATTACTGTCAAAATGGCGCAAATTCACTTGCTAATATTTCGCTCGGAAAGTGACCAATCGGCCCAAAATTTACCCAGGAAACATAATTTTGCAACTATTAGTGTTTAAAAGTTAATTTAGGGAAATAAATTTCGTCACGTGACAAGTGAAAACCAAGAATTCCCAGCCGTTGTTTCTTGGGCGATCGTGGCTGGAATTTATAAGAGCCAAGAGTGAAAATGGTATCTTTTAGGGGTTAAAATTCTGGTTGACCACGCTTAGATTGGTATCTTCTTTTAGTGTTGAAATTGTATTTTCCGCCCGACGACATATGGGAGTCCCCCCCCCCCCCCCAGGAATACCCCGCCCGAGGACACAGCAGGCCATTAGACCCTCCGAGGTGGAAAAGTTAGCTTTCTTGCATTTCTTGCAATTTTACTTCGCGAAAACGCAAAGACCACTTCGCAGCCAAACTGCGGGGATAAGAGAGATACGTAACCGGTACGCCAGCGAGACAGCTCGCTTCCAAACTGGGGGAATTTTACAGCGTGACAACAGGCAATGCGGAATACACTTCGCAGCCAAACGGAACAGAAAGAAAAACGAAAAACACTAGTGGGATCATTAAGCGAACTCCGGAGTTGATCATTTGCGTGTTGTAGTCGCAATGTGGTTACTCTCTATATTCGGATGGGGTATGACCGTTGTATCTTTTAGGGGTTAAAATTAAATCAGCGAGCCGGTATTTTTTAGGGGTTCTTTGAACGGAAACGGTACGCCGACAAAATTTGGTGTTCTTTGAAGAAGGTATATATTTTAATAGGATCATGAAGTTATTATGCGGGACGGGAGACACATAATAACTCCATGATGGGCTTGACGAGTATTTTTTAGGGTGGAATGTTTTCTGAGGTATTTTTAGGGTGTAAATTTGGGGCTTCCCGATGGTCATCCCTACCATTTCTTATCGTTTTTTCGCTTCGGCTTCGACTCTGATAGGGTATGTATTTCGGTATGGCTACCCTATAAACAAATTTCGATCAAAGTCCAGGGCCCTAGCGCCATATATACTGGGTCCGCCGCCCCCCCCCCCCCTCCCCCCCCCAGTTTTTCACCAAACAATCCTTGAAACTCCCAGTTTTGCACCCTGCATGTCAAAGTTCTCTCAAACATGCGGTAATTTCGCGTGCTGGGCTCTAAATTTTCGGCGCGCCCGAGTTTAAAATTTCCCTAAAAACTGCCTTGTGTTTGTTTATATGTCGTGCCCCATCAGTTTTTGGGTGCTTGCTACGGCCCTGAAGTTGTACCGCATTATCGATAAAAGACAGTTTATTTTAAAACCTTTACACGATTAACAAAATTCCGCTTCGGGTCGCCAGGTCGCGTCCAACTGGACCACCCTGGTGACTAACTCAAGGTCTGCGGTAGGGTTTGGTTATTGAACTTCGTGTCGTGCAATTTTGGTCTGAAATCATACTTGTGATTTCAAATCAAACTCGCGCTAGCGGTAGGGTATACAATTTTAACTGTAGGTCTACGGTAGGGTATAAAACGAGGATTTTTGGACTCTGATAGGGTCAGATTTTTGGAGACCTCAGTGGCACACCCCTACACAAAAATCAAAATTATACCCGCGAGTGTGTCAACTAATTTTGGCAGGGATTGTAGGTAGATGTGTACTGCAGCCACGTCCCCAGGGTCTTCTCGGTCGTTTTCAAAATGGCGGTTAGCTCGGGAGAAGACCCTGTGGGAGGCTGAGTCACATGACCGTTTCGAAACAAAGGAGAACCTCGTTCCCATGTTTTCAAACAGTGGTCACGTGACTCAGCCTCCCCCAGGATCTTGTGCTCGACCAACCGCCATCTTGAAAATTGCCCACAAGACCCTGGGAACGAGGTTGTGTGTACTGTGCTGTCATTATTCGGCACTTTTCGTAGAATAACATGACTTTTGTAGAGTCTGTTCATAGTAAAACATGCCTTTGTAGTTAAATCTGTTGTTTTTAAAAAAGTTCTACATTAACACTTCTCGGCAAGTCGACGCACCACTGGCGACACATTTGGTAACCTCTCTTTTTTCTGCTCATCATTCAGAAACTTGAACCCCCGTACCCTTCCTAAGCATTGGGACTCACCACACCTACAATCAAATGGCTCCGCCATGGCGTATTCCGTCGTGTTATAATCAAACGTGATGTCTTCGCCTTTTTAATATCCCTCATCGCCACTAACGGCCAGGAAAGCTCGAGTCCCTCTTCCACAGGTACCCCATTGCGAGCTTGATAGACAAATTTGGCGTTTGGGATACAGGAATGATTGGTGAATCGCGTGAAGCCTACGGAACGTAAATGTTTATCGGTGTCTATATGGATTGTATGGGCGTCCGGTACAGGAAAAATCTTTCCCCAATGATCACCCAGAAACGCCCCAGCTGGGATGTCTTGCTTTGCCTTCAAGCTCTTGAAGGTTTCGCATTCCTTTACAACTTCAGTGAACTCGGAATTCATGGCTAGGGAATCTAGGAAAAAGAGAGACAGCGAACCCAATCAAATCTTCGCGAATGAAATATAATATCCTTTGTATAGCGTGATTCTCGCGTTCCGAACTAGACTATTTGCAGTTCCTTCTTTGGCGAACGTCCGTAAATCGGAGAGGGGAACGCGCTACGGGGGAAAATGAAAACGCCTCATTTCACAGGCTAATCGGCGGCTGGGAACAAGCGATCGACAACTTGAGACACGAGGGCCATCTTGGAATTTTCAGCCGATTTATTCAGCACGGAACGAGGCCAAGCAGGGCACAGGATTTGCTCATGTGGAAAGCGACGCCTGATGCTGGAATTTATGCTACAAAAGTTGAGAAAGATACCAAAAATTACTCCTTCTTTGTTTAGAACCAAAAAGTTGATTGGCCGTTGGCTTTTTTCTGCTTTGCCGGGTCGTTCTGGCTTTGAAACAAAATGGCCTGTGCCTTGTACCAGACCTGTCCCTTGTACTCAGGCGAATTCTAGTGATTTTCGAGGCGAGAGCGACTGGGAGCGAACTAGCGCGAAGGATGAGATTCCCTTGATCCTTTGCGTCAGCGAACCGTCCCAAGATTCATTGCGCGCTCGCTACATTTTCGTGCTGTGTGGCAGGCGACAGGGACGAGATGCCGCACCGAGGGAAATTAGGGATTAAATTTCCCGAGACCCGAAGAAGATTTTTTTAATGTAAAAGCCCCGAGGGCGCGATCTCGGAGTTTTCCGTCCAGGTCGTCTTGGATCTCGATTTCGTCCCATTTGTTGTGTCTATATATGAGGATTCTCAAAACAAGTTCTCGATCTTGGATTTGGGAAAATAAAATTCTCGATCTCAGATTTTGAAAATGGCGCTCTCGCGTTCTTGGAATTGGCGCACTTGTGGCGCACCGTCGTATCGGACTCTGTCCAATACAGAAACCGAGGCGATAAAAAACACTGATCTAAACCCTTTTTTAATAGAGTTTACGAAGGATATTTAATTATTTTTTAGAGGGTGGAACAGTGGCTAAACTCAAACTATTCTTGCGAGCTCATGGGGGGACTAACCATAAACATAGACGGGGGTGCTCGTCCTATCCTTAGGGTATACAATTCACTAACTGCTATCTCTTAGGGGTGCCCAAAGAATCTGCTATCCCTTAGGGGGTCTCACGCCAAAGGTGACCTAGAAATTCAGCGACAACACTGAATAAATTGTTTCAACTTGATGGTAATTTCAAGGACCGCAAAAACATTAGGATTTTCCGCATCCAATTTGCTATCTCTTAGGGGTAAAATTCACTGTTGGCCACACCCATTTTGCTATCCCTTAGGGTTGAAATCAATTTTCCCGACGAGCACCCCCGTCTTCTTTTTATGGGGAGTCTCCCCGGGGGCAAAATAAAGAAATACAAGTTTTCCTTCCTCTCTACCTTACAGATCACTGACACTGTACTAGATTGCACTAGTGACACAGCACTTACCTAAGGACCGCTAAGGGATAAAAGAAACATTGAATTGAATTGAGTTCTCCACTTTTTTTTTTGCCACAAGCTCGCTCTGACCCCTGACCCTGAAACCTAGCTGTTTAGCATATTTTTTAACCCTCGAACGGCGTGTACGTCCGGGTACTCTGCGCGCGTCGTCATGCCAGCTTTGTCAACTTGCTAGTAAATCATGCCTTTCAAGTACTCAGATTTTTCTTTACGGAAAATATTAATTGATGCGGCTAAATATGCTCTTGAGTCAAGTTTTCCCGTCCCCAAAAGCAAGTTGTAAAACAGCGCTCTGCTCACAGATGACGTCACGCTAATTACAACTCAGAGCTTGTATGTAACTCCTACCCTGGCTCGTATTTCGAGCGCGATCCTTCTGAATGGGGTTTCAAAGGGATTGTTGGTCTGAGTCTCGTGATCTATTTTTAGAATCGACATGTCTTTAGAATCTGTGTATAAGTTTTTCGACATTTGGGTTGCCTGTGGGACGTTTTCCATCCATATGACGTCACTCACTGAATCCGCTATTGCGCAAGCGCAAATGCCGCTACAGTTTTGACGTGGCCAGGGATTCTTGTTTCGCGGTCACATTTTACTCGATTTTATGCTATTCTGACCCTTCGAAAACCATCGAAAACGCATGATAACTGGTTCCTAAACTAAAAATCAAGCCTCAAAAATGTCTTCGGACTTCGGAAATCCGCTAAGAAAGTTCAAACTTGTCTTTCTGGGCGAGCAAAGCGGTAAGAGGAACTGGAGGGCCGTGTCCGCCGGCAGATTTGTGTTCAAAATCATGGAGGCCCACTCTTACGATAAATCTCTTTGTTCTGCTTAATTTACAGTGGGCAAGACATCTCTTATTACTAGATTTATGTACGATAGCTTCGACAATACATATCAAGTAAGTCTATGCCTTAAAATAATACTTTTCACTACTGTTCAAGCTTTTAGAAGGCTTGTCTTGCAAGGCGTCACTTTCTAGAACGCCGAAAATTGCAACACGAACTTATATTTGTATTATTTAAACTAAAGATTACTTCATTGGTGACTCACCCAATTGAAGGCGATCCTTATAGCTGTATAGTGTACTTTAAACTGGAGTGTAATCCAAACTGACAAAGTAAAGATTGTTGTTGTACACCTTTGCGAGCTTTTCTGGTTGGTCGGTTTTGCTGATCATTTGATCCTAAAATTCAATGACTCTTTTTCATAAATAATTCAAACAACAGTTGTCTAAGTTCGTATTACATTTTACTACTCTTGTAGAATCCACTCTGTTCTGATATTGACCTACATAGAATTGTTTGAGCAGTTTCCATGTAAATGTCAATGGAAAATCAACTGTTGATCAATTTTTATGATAACTATTTCATGATGTATCTCCCATGTGAGATATGTTCGTTATTTCCTGTTCTTTGAGAACAATGGATGCACTGACCACAAATCTGTCTGGACTGCCCTACAGTACAATAGTAACATTTTCGTCAAGTTCAAATGGCTGTTGATGTGTTTGCTCTTCAAGCTGTTAACCTCTCTGAGATAATCAGCCATATCCTAAACTGCATAAAAAAACTTCCACAAAAGAAAGCTAGGCAGTCACACAAATACTTAGGGACAGACCATTAGATACCTCTGGGAAGGGTTGCTGAAATCCCCCCCAAAAATGTGCAAGCTTCTGAGCTAGAAAAATAAATCCCTGCAAGCCAGTTAGGTAAAATAAAATAACAGCTTCGGCTCACCAAAATATCCCGGCACTCATCTGAGCCAGGAAAAAAAGTATCCTGCACAAGAAAAAACTGCAACCTCACCCATAAATATCTGATAGTCTGCCCCTTAGTTGTGATAGGTAATTATACAACAAAACTAGTAAATCACACACTCTGATTGGTCAAGAGCCATGTTGCTATAAGAGTACAGATACACGATTGACAAAAATCCCTGTTTGTTGTTGAATAAAACAAATAGATCTCGTTTTTTGTGCATATGTATTGTAATAGATAAACAGAAGACGTCACAGAATGTCATGAACAACAGTCACGCAACTCGACTGCATCTTGTTGCATACTTTTTTGTTCATGACATTCTGTGACGTCATCTGTGTATCTATTACAGTACACATGCACACAAAATGAGATCTATTTGTTAATTGGAACATACTGAGCTGTCAATCAAAATGTGATTCAGTGAATCTGATTTGCTGAATGTGAATGGTCATGCATTGTGTCCTTGGGCCCATTTCTTGAAACACCCAAGAATTCATGGGTCCAAAAAGTTTGTTTCGACATTTTAATAAATTGATCTATTCTAATTTTTCATTTTCTTTCCTACTCTGCTGGTTTGAAGAGTTTAGAGCTCCCTATTCGTGGATATTTAAATATTCTATTTAAGCAATAAAAGTACTTTCCGCGTGCTCTCTGCTTTCTTACAAACACGAGGGGGATGTGGGAGAACTGATCAAACTTGAAAGACACAAGCCGCAGCGTTGCATGACAATCGTGTTTCTCAGGTCTCTTACAAACACGCTTTTTAACCAATCAGAATGCGCACATTCACAATACAACATAGGTGTTATTATCTAAAGTTATTTATAAACATTATGTTAGGAGCCCAAAAAACTCGGGTGCTCTCCTAAGACTTCTCCAGGTGATTTTTCATCAATTTGAGGGTTTGAATGAAATCAAAAATTAATTTATTTTTGATGATGTAAACACCATAGATATCCATTAATAGGAAGTTGTAGACTATTTAAATCAGCAGGATAGAAAAGAAAACAGAAAATGTTGGGATGAAAATTTCAGAACAAATTTCTTGGGCCGGAGTTTTGAGAACCGGACCCCTGATGATTGTTAAATAGGAGTACTACCCTTCCCAGTAGGCTGTTTTACCTCTGTTTTTCAGCCTGCCGGTGGCTGTCTCAAATTGACCACGTGATCACCTTTTTATGTACCATGTGATGAGGTGTAATTTAGAAAAAAAAACATTTCTGTGACATGTAACAACATTTATCCGTGCGACTCTGTAAGTTCATATGCCTATCTACTCAAAGTTAAAACCCAGCCTTTTTTTTTCTTTCCATAGGCTACAATTGGTATAGACTTCTTGTCAAAGACTATGTATCTAGAAGACAGAACGGTAAGTCATTTTTCAGCTGTTTTGTTAAGAAAAAGGCAATATTGTAAGATCTCATTGTAAGAATCCCAATATTTTTGGCACAAGTCTTATGTAAACTAATAATTATCACCGTTTGATAATGTACTTATGAATCTTATGGTGGGTGTCCCATTTTCCTCACTTTGAACATTAAGAATGTTGCTACAATCAATTACTAGACCAAAATCACTAAACTGCCGGCACCCTCGAAAATTCGATTGATCGTTTGTCAGTTTCGGTTCGTTCGTCTGGCCTGTTTTGATCGATCGAAATGGTCACATGACATTTACATTTTGTATCAAACAATGGAAGAAGCATGTCATGTGAACATTTCGACGAGCCAGACGAGCGATCTGAAACTCACAAACAATCGATCAAATTTTCTAGGGTGCCGACAGTTTAGTGATTTCAGTAGTATCATCTGGAAATATTTTCATTTTTCCACAGGTCCGATTACAGTTATGGGATACTGCAGGACAGGAACGCTTCCGTAGTTTAATACCGAGTTACATCAGAGACTCTAGTGTGGCAGTAGTAGTATATGATATTACAAGTAAGAAAGGGGATTAAGCGATCATAAGGGTGCTAAGGCTTGGTTCCCGTTCCCTGCTAGCAAAGGTCTCTCAAGGCAAGAGAAAATGAAAGGAGGGAAGAGAGACATTTTCTGGATTCTGACAAGTTTCTTATTGAGCATGTGCTGATGTCTTCAGGAAACCAATATCATTTCGACCATTGTTTGTCAGCAAGTTTTTTGTTTTTCTGTACAGTGGTCTATTTCTGTCATGGACGTATTTGCTGGCGCTATTATATTTATTTATTGAATTTGCCCGAGGGCCAGGTAAATCCTCACAGAGCAAGGCTCCAATTATGGTGTCCACTGGTCAGTGGTCAGGTTGTTGTAAGCCCTGCACTGAGGATGGGCAACTTCTGATGACCCCCATGGTTCTTTAACATCCCTTTTGTTCAGTGCATACAAGAAACAGGACCTACAGCTGTATTACGTTCTTATTTGAGAATTATTTAAAAGACCTGAGTGTTGGTCCGGCCAGGGTTTGAATCCCCAACCTTCTGCTCAACGTCCCAGCACTCTATCACTGGGCTAATCGGTTGGCGGCAAGTGAATGATGTTTTCTTGGAATCACACCTGTCCAAAGCTTGCCTACTTTAAGTGTACAAAGTTTTGCCCTGAGGGATATGGATGGGACCATAAAAAATCGCCTTTCTTTTATGTTAAAACAGAGCTGGAAATAATTTTTCTTACTTGATTGGACATATGGCCATTAAAACTTTTTTCTTGGTTAACTCTATGGGAAAATTGGTCGGACATACAGTCGAAGCTCTCGTAAGCGACCACCTCGGGAACTGAAAATTGCGGTCGTTAACGGAGCTGGTCGCTTACGAGAACGGCTCTCGTAATCGACCACCAAGCAGCTTCCTACTTGAACAATAGGTGTTGGTCGCTTAAGAGAGTTTAGTACAATAAATCTATAAAATGTCATGTGATACTAATGCTTAAAATAGTTTGATTTATTTCCCGACTTTAATTAAGAATAGATAACCGCAAATATGTACATAGAAAATAGCATTTCACCGGTGCAGCTTGTATCAGTTAAGATATTTATGAGGTGATGACTGACGTTTTAAAGACAAAAAGTTCTGTGGTCGCTTCCGAGAGCTTAAAAACAATAGAAAATCTCTGTTGGTTATTTGAAGTTGTGGTCGCTAACGGAGCTGGTCGCATCGATAAGGCGGTCGCTTACGAGAGCTTGAAATAACAGAGTTTATGTGACATTTCAAACAGGGTTTCGGGAAAATGGTCGTTATGGGAGCTGGTCGCTTACGAGAGCGGTCGCACAGAGAGCTTCGACTGTATCTGAAAATTGGTCAGACATTGACATTTGATCGGACAATGTCCATTGATATTTGATCGGACAATGTCTAATGACCGAGAGTAATTTCCAAGAATCAAGGTGATTTTTTTTACTAAAAATGTGTGTCTGTGTACACAGCGTATTCACTTGAACTTTTTATTCTCAGATTATAATTCATTCCAACAAACATCAAAATGGATAGATGATGTAAGGACAGAAAGAGGGAATGATGTAATAATAATGCTTGTTGGAAACAAAACAGATCTGTCAGATAAGAGGTAGGAGTTGATTTCCTTTATGCTTGACATTCTTCATTCCGCAGTGAAAAAAAGTTGTGAATACCAACTAAAAGCTGATGAAGCTTGAATTGAGACAATAGACAAACTTGAGGAAACTTTTTGGGCACAATGGTATTCACAAGTTGCTGCGATCTCGACACGCCAGCAGACACGGGGTGTTGTGGGGTCTACTTCGCCAGCTCAACCACAGTGTGGCAAACAAACTTGATTTTTACAGAGTAGACTTGGCAAAGCTCTTAATAAATTCCATTCATAAAAAAAATAATTGCCAGAATTTTTTTCCTTTTAGACTTATGGCAACATGGGCTCTTTTAATAATAGAAAATAAGGAAAGGAAAATGAATGGAAAGAAAAAATCTCTAGTAACTACTGAAACTGGTGACCAAAATTATAGTTTTGCAACCAAAGTTCATCAATATGTACTAGGAATTATGAGAAATGGTAAGAAAGATAAAAAAGTAGGTGCAAACTGGGACACATTAGAATTTCAAAAATGCACTTTTGGCAATAGTCCTGTTTCGAAAGTTGCAAATACCGACAAGAAACTGATGAAGTGGAGACAATAGACAAACTTGTGGAAGCTTTCAGACTCACTGATATTCGCAACTTTCTCAACTTCAAACTGAGCCTACCTATGCCTATTGAGCTGATGCCTATTCAGTGGTATAACAGAGAATTTGAAACTGGACTATTTATGAGTACAATCCCTGGATGTTGATGGGATAGGGGATTAATGTTGTTCTTCTGCTTTTAAAGGCAAGTAACCACAGAAGAAGGGGAAAGAAAAGCCAAAGAATTAAATGTCATGTTCATAGAGACAAGTGCAAAAGCTGGGTATAATGTCAAACAGGTAAGATCCATTTTATCTAAGTTATATCATAATCAGAATCATTGCGCTTTCAAAAAAATTTTTTAATAATATTGTTGTTGCATTGTCACACTGTGCAGACATAATAATAATAATAATATATTTATACATATTATTTGGCTATCTTGGGGCAGGTTTTAATGTTTTAAAGTGAGCAGCTGAATTCCAGATGAAGATTTTGAAAGCCCAGTTGTCATTGCAATTGAACATGCTTTGGTCTTATTAGCTTGCCAGGCCTGTAACCAGGAAAACATGTTACCATGGCAGGCTTGAATGATAAAATGACTAAAAAATAGACTCATTTTTTAATATTTTTAAATTGTGAAACAGTAGAATGTCACCTCATACTTGTTCCGGGCCTGCTTGCCCTTTATTTTCTCAACTTTTACAACATGTCTCTTTGCATCAGTTTATAGATTTATTATTTATTTAGCTTCACAGTAGTATCTGACAGAAATGTTGGAGTTGAAATGTGTGATGTTCATACAGTCAATATGTAAATCCCTTCAGTGCCACACTTTCAACTTCAATAATATAAAGTACCATATTATTTGGAAATCAAATCTCACTATCAACACAGGGAAAAATTGCTTAACACATTAATGGTTTTGGTAGCGTGTTTCCATTAATGTGTGAAAAATGTTAATGGGAAGACCACACTTTCCATTAATGATGTTAATGGGAAGACCACACTTTGCCATTAATGTTATAGTACATTAATGGAAAAACGCTACCAAAACCATTAATGTTTTAACGCAATTTTTTCCTGTGCAAAATCCCATAAATTATCGCATATTATGCACAAAGAAAATATTTAATGAATATAGGGGTCAAAATGGGAATAGATTATTGCATGTGACTCCTGTATGTGTATATAGAGAATAATACATGGGCGCGCGAGGATATGGAATTTATCTTCAAGTGTTCAAATTTTGATATCTCACGAGTGAGCGCAGCGAATGAGTGAGATATCGAATTTTAACACAAGAAGATAATTTTCATATCTCAAAGCGCCCATGTATTATGCTGTTTATTATATAAACTTTTTCGTGAAAATGTTTCGATTTGATGAATTTCGCGAGTAGTGGGCATTATCATAATTTTTCACATGTGAAAATTACGATATTTCTCAGTGTCCAAAATCCTGATAACACACTATAGTTTATATAATAAATAATATTAATATTAACATTGACATAGTTTTATGCCTAACCTCATTGTAGAAATTTGCAATGTTAGGTGTGATTTATGTCTCAACGAAAAAAGATAGGCATACTGTAGTTTTTTAATTCTTTAATGAAAAAAGTTTGGCACATTTTTTTAGCCCTGCAAGAGTAAATAGCATTGATTATTCACATGTTAATTTTTATTCTGTATTGTCTGATATTAACTCCATAGCTGTCAACCTCTCAGTTTAGAAATCTTTAGAATTTGTTTAAAAAAGTGCAACAAAAATCGAAGGATTTTGTGAGAGAAAAGCTCAGAATCTTAGAAGAGTTGACAGCAAAGTCATAGAAGAGTTGACAGCTGTGTGATTCATGAACAGTAAGGCAAGATCAAACAGTAATGAGAGTTTTCCCATTTGATCGCAAACTCTCATTCACTCTCATGCACTTTGAACATCAGAGTCAGCGAGAGTTGTTTACCATTTGATGGCAGACTCATTTGGTTCTAAAAAACTGCAGGCTTTCCTCAGCAGAAAGGAACTGAATACTAGTGCTCATGCAAGATTGCTTGCTCAACTTCCCGCTGACTCTCATCACCATTTGATCGCTTCTTGTGAGAGTAGATGAGAGTGGATGATACAGGTAGTTGGTACTCTATTATCTCTCATCAACTCTCATCATCGTTTGATCCCTGCTTTACTCTTTATTTCTTAACATTGAAAACATCTGAAACTCTTATTTTTTATTCTTTTGAATTAACATTTTTCTACAACCTAAAAGGAATGCAATATTTATTTTACATTATATTAATTCTTATTTATGTACATTAATACTGGGGTACCACAAGCTTTCCTTCTCCCTGAGCTACAGCGCTGTAGATATAACATTCTTTATAACCCCCTCTCTATTACTCCTTCCTATCTCCATGCAAAATCCCTTAGTGGGTTCCATCACCAGGCATTATCTTTTAGTTGTTCTCATGCACTGCCAGACTGGGAAAGAGCTATGCAGCCACACTTTGATTTTGTTATTCTTTTGTCAGAGATGTCCTTAAATGCATGATGTTTAAATTTTTATAAACACTTAAATTTAAACACTTTATTTTGTTTTGTTTAATTACATGATTGCACTAACTGCATTATGAATTGACCTCTCTGCATTCTCTGGTTTGTGTTGTTGTTTTAAATTTTTTTTTTTTTAATTAAACTCACTTTAAGTTTATTATTATCCTTTAATGTTGAGTGTCTACCCAGTATAAGCTTACCATACGATGATTAACTTTGGCACCTACCCTAGTTGACAGCCATTTTTCTGTGATTATTTATCATAAAAGTAAAAAATATTAAGTTTAAGAATTAAACGAATATTCAATATACTTGAAAATCATATCATATATTGTTTGATAATTTATCTAATTGCTCTTCAAACACCCAGTGAAATTATGGGAATTTTTTTAAATAATATTGAAGTTTTGATTAAATCAATGTATTTACATATGAACTAAACTTACCTTAATTAATTATGTCAAATTCATTATTAAAACCTTTAAAAAAATGTTACATTCATTCAAATTGGTTGATTTAGTAAAATTGTGGCTATTATGTAAGATGTTGCCCTTTCTTGGCACAGTCATTTAAATGAAAAGAAACTCATTTTGAAGCAGGGCATCTGGAAGTAGTGATCAAACCCATATTGTATTGTGTGGACTCTATTTCCTTTAGGACAACTTGTGGTACCCCTGGAGAACAATGATTCTGATGTGCACTCTCAAATCAGAATACAGATAACATCAGACAACTCCATCTACTAACAATGCTAAGCTAACCAACTAACAAAGCTAACATGAATGACACATAACTAATTACCAATATCCAGCAGACATGGTAATAATTTTGACGACATCTCTGATATTAGGTTCCATCTTGTTTTGTTTTGTGTATAGCTCTTCCGGCGGGTTGCAGCTGCATTGCCAGGCATGGAAAGTACAACAGACAAGACAAACAAAGAGGATCTGATTGAAGTTAAACTTAAGGACACACCCCAGGAACCACCCCAGCAGACCGGGGGGTGCTTCTGTTAAGCAAATCCTCAAGGGGGTCCTCTAGTAACACCCATTGTGCCCCCCTCCACTCCCCATTATGCTTTCAAAGCAGGCTCTAGCCCATTTCCTTTCAGTGCTAGGCTAACATCAATGGTGTGCCTAATTCACAGGAATTGTTTCGCAAAAACAGGTTAATGTTGAGAGCTTAATTTCCCCTAGCTGGAAAATGAAGAGCATTCAATTGGAATACCTTTATTCTGAGAAATTAATCGTTTTATATAAACAAGATTGAGCAAAATGAATTCCTGTGAATGTCAAAATAACATAGTACCAAACATTCTATGTTCCATGAAGACTAGCACTATGCCATCTGTAAATGCACATTTGTAGAATGATAGATATTGTAGTTATTTTTTATGGAATTGAAAAGATGAATGCACAGGAAGCAAGTAAGGTCAAATAAGTGGCTTCTTGCAGGGGACTACTAATTCATCCTTATTTTGGGCAATCTGACATAAAACAGATGTGGCTTGAATATCAAAATGAATTACAACCCTTGAACTGTATCTTCATCCTGAAACTAGATTCTTGCATCAGGGTTCAGTTCAGATGTAGGGGTAGAATGATAAAGCTAAAGCTTTTATTATTGGAAAATGAAAGGTTTTTTCCCAACTTTTTGACTGCAATTTATTATAAGAATTTTGCCAAGTCTACTCTGTAGATCCCTGATGAACGTGAATTGATGGGTAAATTTGACACAAGTTATGTGGAAAGGGTTGGCCTGAGATTTGAGGTGGGGAGTTCTGAGGTTTGCTAATGTTTGAAGTGTCAGCCCTAAAAACTTGTGTTGACATTATTCATGTTTATGCCCAGTGCTTATCATCAGGCTAGCTGTGTAGTTGTATAGTGTTTTCTAAAAAGAGGAACCTATGTTTCTTTGTTAGTTTTTCTAGGCCCCTTGAAATTTCCCACGCCCCTTCCCTAGGAGAGATAAGCTACTGGGGAGAGTTGTAGCCCTCAGTTATGGATCCCTGGCCCCCTGTGGTCAAAGAAAATATGAATATTTGTATGGGAGGTAGAGGTACCTTTGTCCCTGATAGCACCAAATAATTTCATATTGGAATGGAATTGAATGAAAAATGGATGAATGTTGTTTGAGCAACAAGCATGTTGGTTTAAAACAAGCATGGGAGATTGTAAGTTTTGTACAGGACTTGCAAAATCAAACAAGTGATTAAGCTATTAGAATAGATCACAGATAGAATTATAGTGCGTCCACACTAGGGGTAAAACATGTTCAGACTAAACATTTATCTCGTTCATTTACACCTCCTGTGAAACATGACAACTGCCAATGTGCTGTTTGCCTCTAATAATATCTACTGTGGTGACATTTGTACTAAATTGCCCCGAGGTTTAAAGTTATTGAGTTCTGAATATTTACAGCCATTCTCAGTTACACGCGGTCGCCGGGAAAAAAGCTTGCAAGCGAAAACTCGTTTTTTGTCAAAGTTTCCATGGCAACGCACGTGCTTTCGTCGGCTTGTCGCGCCCAAACAAGACAGAAAAACGAGTTTTCGCTTGCACGCTTTTTTCCCGGCGACCGCGTGTAATTGAGAATGGCTGTAATGAAACATGTTTACCTGACAAGTGTGAATGTGCTATTAGACTGGCAGTTCAATAGACACAATCGGCTAACGGTGTTTATATCTTATTGCCACCCAATTCAGTTCACCTGACGATTCACGAGGTTATCATTGTTCATTTTGTACATACCGTACTTACATACGCTCGATCGTGTGTGAGAAATTGTACAATTGTATCCTCCCAACGAATCATCGCGTTATTTGAAAAACGTAAACAACGTAAGCCGATTTTGTCTATTGGTTTTGTTTTGGAAACTTTGTTCTTTTTGTGCTTTGGAATACCTGTGGTGGGGTGCCACAGGTAACCCTAATTAAAGAACGATGTTCTCGAGATAAAAAGGGTATAGCTGGCTGGCAGCCTAATCAAGTGGCAGAGAGTTTGTATAAGCCATTTGTTGAGTACTTTATAGCACCCTTACCAAGTAAATATGGTTATTTTTAGCCTGCCAAAAATTGAAGTGGCTTATGCACCCTTAACTGCGATTCACCAGTGAAAATGTATGACCAGATTTATTTTTAAAAATTGCAAGATAAAAAAGAACTAATGCGAGGAACTGTAATTCTTTTTATTTAAAAAAAGAAATGTCAAAAATTAGTTTGAAGTGTTTGAAATGGTACAGGGGGTATCATGAACATGCATGAATGATTCGTCACGAGTGTTGTCTGCTTCCATCACGACGTCTGGTTTTCGTGAGAGGGAAGCCATGCAAGTGCTCTAGGTAAAATAGGGCAAGAAAGGCCAAAAATAAAATAAAAGTGCAGTCGCCTGGCTTTCCGTCTTGACGTCTGGTTTTCGTCGAGAGGGAAGCCATGCAAGTGCACTAGGTACAACAGGGCAAGAAAGACCAAAAATAAAATAAAAGTTCAGTCGCCTGGCTTTCCGTCGTGACGTTGTCTGGTTATAGCTGAAGTGAAAGCCAGTTCACTGCACTAGGCGAAACAGGGCAAGAGTTTCATTTGGCTAGAAATCCCTGCGACGTACGCAGATAGGGGTGCTTATGGATTTAAAGTGTGCGCGTTTTACAGAAGGATTTCTATATCCCACCTGCGTGGAAAAGGTAAAACGACAAACGACGCGTCTGGAACCGGATGGATATAAAGCCCCAGAAACCTATTTCAGAAAAGGTTGAACCTCCACAACTGTCTGTTAAAGCCCGCGGTGCGTCATGGGAGTAAATCCGCCAAAGGCCGGGAGGCTGGAAGGTACCCCTCGGAATCTACTCGAGCCATGTCCCATTTCCTGTGTCAGTCACTCCTTTGTTATTGTTTTCGTTCGATATTAGAAGACGAATTGCGTGTAGAAATCTCTAAATCAACATCTAAAAACAAAGTTTCAGATTTGATGTGGCAAATTCAATCGAGAAAGTTGCTCTATATTCTCTAAGGCGCTACTTGTGCATGTTTCTTTCTAGTGCGTTTTTGCGTTACAGGACTGTCACCGATATTGCGTTACTTGGCAGGCGCGCAAAATGATTATGGAATTGGAAAGGGTGAAAAAACAGTAACGACTGCTGCTTTCAAGCTTTCTCTTCTTTCACCTGGTCCACAAACGTTTGCGCGCCTCGCTAATCGCCCCACAGTTCATTGCGCGCCACTACAGTGACTGGTCAATAAGGAGCGCAGGGGATTATGGGAGGGATATTAGCGAGGCGGCGCACTATGGATTGTGGGACTAGTGAAGGAAAAGTAGCTTCTTTCTCTTCTTTCACCCGGTCCATAATCCATTGCGCGCCTTGTGAATCCTTCCCACAACCCACTGCGCTCATCTAATCCTCCCCATAATCCCTGCGTCCCTTGACTTTTCTACAAAGCGACTGGGTACGAGAGTCTGGTTTGGCTGTTCTTGTTCTAGATGTATAGGAATTTAGCGATGGAGCTTCCTGCTGGTAAGGACATGATGACGGAATGGGGAGAGTACGAAGATGACCTCATCAAGGTCACACTTCAACACACACCGCAGAACCTCGACAACGCGGGTGCCTGTGGTTGCTAGCCATGCTCCATACCCATGCGATTACCCAGGGCTACAACATGTCGAGGGCTAAGGGTTTAATAACTGGGCTTGTGCCTCGATTGTATGTGCTCTTCTCCGCCCTGATGGAGCTGTATGAGATACTAATACAGACAGTAGAATGAATGTGGTCATCAATCAGGGAAAGTTTTAATTGCACTATGGAGGACTCGCCGATTGATTGTAGAGCGGTTTTCATATCCGTGAAATGCAATTTAGCATTATTATACACTTGTTTCAATTAACGTTGCTCTGCAAAACGTAAAACCATGAACCATGCTTCATAAGTCGAAATGGTAATTCCTGCCTAAAACGAAGCGGTTCACGCCAAATTGTGTCTCAAAGTAGTAAACAAAGTGCCATTGGGTGGTTTTAGTTTAGCTTGGTTTGCCAAACTCGAGGAAAATACGAGAAGTAGCGTCTTCATTATGATGCATGGTTCATGGTTTTACGTTTTGCAGAGCAACGTTAATTGAAATAGGTGTACACTAATAAGCTTAGTTGGAGTTTAAATTTCGTGTTCAGTGAGCATGCGATTTTAGTCCGAATCGTTTAAGGTGGAGTTCCACGGTGCAATGTTTTCCGCAGCTGATATTAGCTCCGCGCAATGATCGCTCGCAACGTATCGAACTTTTTTACTATTTGTCCGCCATTTTAATACAGAACGCACATGCGCAAAGAAGCCCGAGAAGAACCATTCTCCAACCTCGTCCCCAGGGTCTTCTTGGTCGTTTTTCAAAATGGCGGTTAGCTCAGAGAAGACCCTGGGGGAGGCTGAGTCATGTGACATAGACAGAGCGGAAATGACCAAAAATGAAATGTCTAACTTCGCCATATTTAAATATATAAGCTCAAGATTCCGTATACAAAGAGTTTCTATGACCAAAAGCTTAATTCCAAATTTTCAAGAAATTTGAAGAATATGAATTTTAGATATGATTGAACAAAGTTTGCAGAATTCCTGATCAAAGTACCAATTCTCCCATAAAATGGCACAGAAACCAAAGTTAAAAGCCTAATATCTCAAAGACGGATCCATTAGAAAAAAGTCATTTTTGATATTTTGTTTCTAATAAGACAAGGAGTCTGTATGCAAAAAATCAAGCTTTTCTGAGTTAACGTGACCTTATTATTTGAAATTTAGTGATCTAAACAGGTCATTTCCGCTCTGTCTGTGACATATTGTTTGAGGACATGAGAATGAGGTTTGTCCTTTGTTTCGAAACGGTCATGTGACTCAGCCTCCCCCAGGGTCTTCTCTCGAGTCAACCGCCATTTTGAAAAACGACCGAGAAGACCCTGGGGACGAGGTTGACCATTCTCGAACCCAGGTCTGCCCGGCTCGTCACCTCGCGGGGGAGGCTCTGGTGACAGCCACTGACGCATGCGCGAGTTTTAATACAGAACCGCTGAGAGAAAGACCTTTCAGCGCATGCTCCAAAGCTCAAAATCAAACAATGAGCGAAGGCCCTCAAATGGATGTCCCCAGAGCCTCCCCCGCGACGTTACGAGCCGGGGAGCTCTGGGTTCGAGAATGCTGAGAGAATGACCTTTCAGCGCATGCTCCAACGCTCAAAATCAGCCAATCTCGTACCCAGAGCCCGTCATCTTTTGGCCAGCGGCAAAGATCTCAGTGCTATTAAGGCATGGCTATGGAAGGAAAAGCGTAGGGGGTGGTCTATATTTAATGCATTTACTAATTTCTTTACGAAACTTAATTCATGTTACAGAGCACCCAGAACTTAACAAAGTTTGAGTATCGTTTCTATGACAACCTGGAATGTGACCTTTGAACCTCATTTTTAACGGAATTTTAAAAACTGCCCCTGCTGACAGGGAAAATGCATAAGAGGCAACAAATAAATTAGTGGAAAAAATAATACTTACCTTGGTGTTTGTAAATCTAATTGGAAATGGTGCACAACACACATGGATAAGAAGTTATCGAAGGGTATCGAATTTCACATTGTCCTAAAATAGGATTCCCAATGAAGAAGTCAACTTTTCCAATTAGATCAACAATATATACCCAGACTTAAGTCACTTGGCACTAAAACATTTTCAGGATTCAAAGCCTTTCTCTGTCCGCAGGAGCACTTTTTAAAACACCGTTTCCTTCGAGTTCAAAGGTCACATTTAAAGTTGCCATAGAAACAACTACCAAAATTTACTTATTTTTCAACCCACACAGGTTGAGAAACTTTAAATAACCGAACAGTTGAAAGCACTGGAGTTAGACCACCCCCTAGGTTTTATGACAATTCGTTTGTCAGCCATGCCTTAATGGTGCTGAGATTCAGGGCTCTGGGGGAATCGATTTTTTTAAAACCCAGATTCTGGGTTTCCGGTTTGATTGTTGTATGAAAGTTCGTTACGTTTTTGACCTACCACGCATGCTCACAAATCGGATTCCCCCAGGGCCCTGAATCTTGCCGCTGGCCAAAAGATGGCGGGCTCTGGGTACGAGGTTGAAAATCAGCCAATCAGCAAAGGTCCTCAACTGGATGTACCCCAGAACCTCCCCTGCGAGCAGACGAGCCAGGGAGCTCTGGATACGAGAATGGAGAAGAACGAAATTGCGAGACAAGTTGCAAGATTCGTTGTTACACGCTGCAATGCGAGACAAGTTGCTGCAATCCGTTACGAGAAGTAGAATCGTATCCTACTTGCTGCAACGGACAGACGGTGTTACGTCACGTTGCAATGACTCGTGGAAGAAAACATTGCACCGTGTAAGGTGTTGAGTTGTGAACAAAGGAAGCTGCAGAAACACGATTTATTGCAATTTTCTTTATTCTGCGAACTCTACGCCAGCTATAACAAACCGCGGTTTGGCTCATTCGTCAATCGAGCGAACAGCTCTGGGTGATTTCACGCGGCTTTGAGAGGTTTTTGAACTGATAAGGACTAGCTACTGGCTTCAAAACCTAATTTTTCCACCGTAAAATGCAAACGAAATCCGTGCGCTTTTTAAAAGGTTTGATTGACGGAAGCAAAAACGCAGTTTGGCGTTCGGAATTGTAAAGCGGGAGTTCGCAGAATAATGAAAATCGCAGTAACTGTTGCTTAAGAATTTGCAGAATTAAGAAAAACGCGTAAATGGGTGTAGAAAAATCTCTCTAATCAAGGACATTTTTCAAACGTTATAAAACAAGGCGCTTTACTTAGCTAACTTAGGCTGCATTCATTATGTATGCTACAGGGGGGGGCAGAGGATTTTGAGGGGGGATCTCAAAATTTAGAAACTGGAAAAGGGGGATGTCAAGTTTTTTTCAGAAAATTAAGGGGGGATGCATATTTTTGTTGAGATATATATTTAAGACAAGGTGCAGTTTGATAGTAAATTAAGGAAGGCTCAATTGTTGAACACCGAGTTTGAACCTCCTGAAGAACTATCACTTGCACTACTATTCTCGTGTATTTACCCTCTTTCAATAAAGAATGATAAACTTTAAAAATCGTAAAAGGCCTTCTTGTTTTACCACAATTCCTCGAGGTGCTCTTCAGTGCCTTTTGTCTGCCAGACAAAATGCCTTTGGACTTTTGATTAATAGTCTTGTAGCTTCATTGTCAAAATTGCGGCGCGCTTCGCGCGCACAACGGAAACCAAACCAAACAATCAAAACAAAATAAATGATACTCAGTCTATGTAGTATAAGGTTCCAATCGAGGAGCGCACGAGATCACATGGTAGAAAGTCACTACACACAAAAGAGTACAGCCACCTAGGATTTTTATTTGCATTTTTATGCTTTGTATTTTTTTTTTATCATTGAGCCTTGTTCTGCATCTTTTGAAGAAATGTTATTGACGTGACCCTACCTCAACATATAAATTGAAAAAAATGTATCGGGTGGGGAATGGGGGGGGGCATGTTTTTTCCTTTTGACCAAGAGGGGGGATTCGTAAAAAATATGTTGTGCCTTGGGGGATCTGAAAATTTTGCATTGTCAAAAAAAAATCCTCTGCCCCCCCCCCCCCCACCCCCCTGTAGTATACATAATGAATGCAGCCTTATACAGAAGTGAGTTATACAAGCAGGAGGGGCATAAAATAATTCAAATCGCGATGATAATGCATCTGAATATGCTGTGAATTATCAGGACCGAGTGCGTTTACAACAAAATGCATGAGAACAATTTTACTAGTGATATTTATTAGGTAAAGTGTTGCAATTATATTTAACGAGATATTCATGCGATTCTCAGAGCTGTAAGGAATATTCGCTCTTCTTCCACGGTCCGATTCTAATTTGGGAATTAAACTACCGTACCGTATTATAAAATGGGAAAGTGAATGTAATATCTATTTGCCGAAAATACTATAGGATACGTTTCAAAAATGAAACACAAGATAGATAGATAGATATTTATGTGTATGCCATGTACCCTCAAATGCTTTTTTGATTGAATAAATCGCAGTAAATAATACTTGCCTCTTATTCGAGTTCTTGGTGGTTTGTGGGAAGGCAAGCAGGGGAACCAACCAGAGCAGTCCTAATGGCGTCATCATTCACAAGAATTTCTCCATAGAAACCCACCATGAGAAAAGCTGAATTTCCCAAGGCACACGTATGGGACGTGTTCGGAGTTCACAAGGATATTCATAGGAAATCCGAACACTACCCATTCTTCTACCATGGGAAATTCAGCTTTTCCCATGTATGGGCCTCTGCAGACTGTGACGTCATCACACAGGGGCGTAGCTTGCGTTTTTTTTAGAAGAAAAATGTTTTGTGACATAACTGATAACGCCATAAAATTGACCAAACCCCCTTCAAGCGAGCCTTGTCTGGTTGTCTGGAAAGCGCTTGCGTCCTGCGCTTGCGTCCTGAGCTTGCGTCCTGCGCTTGCGTCCTGCGCTTGAGTCCTGCGCTTGAGTCCTGCGCTTGAGTCCTGCGCTTGCGTCCTGTGCTTGCGTCTTGCGCTTGCGCCCTGAGCTTGCGTCCTGTGCTTGCGTCCTGCGCTTGAGTCCTGCGCTTGAGTCCTGCGCTTGAGTCCTGCGCTTGAGTCCTGCGCTTGAGTCCTGCGCTTGCGTCCTGAGCTTGCGTCCTGAGCTTGCGTCCTGCGCTTGAGTCCTGCGCTTGAGTCCTGCGCTTGAGTCCTGCGCTTGCGTCCTGAGCTTGCGTCCTGAGCTTGCGTCCTGTGCTTGCGTCCTGAGCTTGCGTCCTGCGCTTGAGTCCTGCGCTTGAGTCCTGCGCTTGATCCTGCGCTTGAGTCCTGTGCTTGCGTCCTGCGCTTGCGTCCTGAGCTTGCGTCCTGCGCTTGAGTCCTGCGCTTGAGTCCTGCGCTTGATCCTGCGCTTGAGTCCTGTGCTTGCGTCCTGCGCTTGCGTCCTGAGCTTGCGTCCTGCGCTTGAGTCCTGCGCTTGAGTCCTGCGCTTGATCCTGCGCTTGAGTCCTGTGCTTGCGTCTTGCGCTTGCGCCCTGAGCTTGCGTCCTGAGCTTGCGTCCTGAGCTTGCGTCCTGCGCTTGCGTCCTGCGCTTGCGTCCTGAGCCTGCGTCCTGATGAGCTTGCCACCGCTTATTCCCTGCGAACAGAGGCTACTTTTTATCTCCCTGAATTTTTTTTTACTTTTAGTGTTTTCTTGTGTTTTTCAACTACGCAAAAGCAGCTTTTGCACACAAATGTCATTTCTCGACTGCTCTTGGTTCTTGGTTCTTGGTTTATTTCACTCCTAAATAGCTAGAATACGCTAAACACAGGAGGCTAATAAGAAGATTAATATCATTAAATAACACTATATATACCTTACTTGTGAGAAAATAATAAAGATTGCTGCTGTTGCGCATTTTGTTGGAAAATGGCGTGTGCTTGGAGATGGTCAATTACGTTTGTGCGCGAGCAAGAAAACATCAATATTTATCTGCTCTACAACTGGGCTCGTTTAATCTGATTTAAAGGCTCTAAAACGTAGCTCTGTTACTCGTATTGAGAATTTCAAAGCAAAAAAAACACTGACGCCATTCTTGTAAAACCAGCCAAACCAATCAAGTACGTCCACGATCTGGACGAGATTATGACATTTGTGTGCAGAGGCCACTTTTGAAAACACAGAACAAGATAGACGTGGCCTCTGCTAGCACGGAACACCCCACTCTGAGATACATCGATATTTCAATTCTGATGAGGAGAAATAAACTAACCGCAAAGTAAATACATTTAGCCAATTAGAGGCCCTTCATGATCCAGCATGCATAAAGCTCCAGATATACAAGAGGCGTTCGTGGGTGATGCGCTGCACTCTTTCGTGAGATATCAAAATTTGAACGCTCGAAGATATTAAATTCCATATCTCCGCGCGCCCATGTATTATTCTCTATGTATCGGTTGGTAGAAATAGCCTTTTGTAGGACTTGTAATAATTTAGCCACCATTTGGAGCCCATGTCTTCTCTGGCACCAACATGGCAGCTGCATACGATTGCTGGACAAAATGGCACGCATTTAGTTTCTTTGTATTTCGGCCGAAAACACCAATATTTTCCTAAAGCCGGGGAAATACGAGGCACAAAATCCCTCAACTTGTCGCGCAACATTGTTGTTTTGCAAGTTGATGAACGATGTTGCGCGTTTTTCATCTCGCGCCACAACTTGTCGCGCAACAAAAACATTTGTTGCAGGTTGTGAAAACTTGTTGCGCGAAGTAGAACGCGGGTCTACTTTGAGCCGCATATTCTGGTTTTGTTGCTCGTTTTTCATCAAACACACAACTTGTCGCGCAGCAATTTGTCTACAATTCAAGTTGTTTAGTCAATAGAAATGGGTGCTAAAGGGCAAAATCTGCGTTGGGCTCGCATGTGTGATCATCAAAACAAAGTGTTGCGCGACAAGTTGTGAATTTGATGAAAAACGAGCAACAAACATTAGACTTGCAACGCAGCAATGTTGCGAGACAAGTTGAGGGATTTTGTGCCTCGTATTTCCCCGGCTTAATCTCTGACCTACAGGTCACGGTATTAACCTTGCGCGCGCTCGTTTTCGTAATTGATAATTGACTTGCTAAAATAGAACTCACGGCAACACACCGAGAAGAAGGGCCGCTAGCCGGCGGAGGGGGGAGTGAGGGGGCTTAAGACCAGGGGGGCTGACTAATAAAACATCTCTTCGAGGACTGAAGGCTTGTGCGAGTTTTTCATTTGCAGGGAGTACAGCATGACAGTTGCTGCTGCATAAATAATGTTGATATTCTTGACCTTTTTCGTGTAACGCCTTATACTGTCGTTATGAATTGTTAACAAGTCCCAGCCCCTCCCCCTCGCGGAGAATAACTCAATGGTTGCCAAATTGTTTTCGAGAGAAGGGAATGTTGTGAAATTTTAAGAAATGTCTTTTTTGAGACGTAAGCAATATAAATATGAACGAACAGGAAGTCTAAATACGGTATTTAAATCAGCAGGATATAGAAAATGAAAAGCAACTCTGAGAATCGATACTTTTATCACTTAATTACGTAAATTTGCAAAAGTTTTCCGGAGGTCCTCATTATGTATTAATTATGACGTCACAGATATATTAACCAAAATTATATTTGTAAGATTCATTTTCATTTGACTCAGTTGCTTCAAGACCTAAAAAATGGGCTAAAACCAAAGCTAAAACACGAGTGTAATTTGTATCGCAGCTCAATTCGTTTCAAAAAGGGGTATTTTAATTTTCAGTGCGCCTGAGCTGCGCGCGCGCATGTTTTGAGTGGGGTGACGAGCAAGCGTGGAAATGGACTTTGTTCCTCTCGTTTCTTGTTAGTAAACCACCGCCACTCACCACGTACCACTGATCGCTTGGTCCAGCAAAATGGAGCGATCACTCGTGGAAAATGTCTTCCTTTTTACTCTGAACATGGCCGGCTGGTTGTGGGGAGTCGTCAGTTTTGTGCCGTGGTATTATATGAGCGGAAGACACGCCATTGCTCGCCGTCAGAAGCTCCAAGCTCGACAAACAAGTCTTGTACTGGGATCGCCATACCGAGACGTTGAACATTTCGGTGCTTTAGTCACCACACTTTATAAAGGGATCACAACTATGGATCAACTATTCAGGTACCGTTCAAAGCTCGGTTCAACCCAAAAATCTGTCAAATTGTGAATTTGTTTGTGCTACGCACGTGTTTGACAGAGACTGTTCTGCTCAATTGCGTTGTACGTTTGTGTTTATTTTTCATGCTGTTTAGATACAATTCACTCGTATACAGTCGATAATGATTTATTATTTAGGAAACTGTGCAAGTTTTCAGTCTGTGGAATTAATATTTTTATCATTTATTATACATTTCCTTCTATGCGGACGTTGTCGTTTACACCCCCTATTTACGAATTCATGTTTATTCGACGCGCGCCGAGAAGCTCGGAGGACCAAATAAAATCAATTATGTTATTTTTCCATTATTTCCAACTCCTATTTTGATTTCAGTCTCGAGAGTTTCCTGTATTTGCCGTTTGTTGCTATAAATTCAGTTTCCAGATGCATTTATTGAGAAATCTGGTGCTAGTTTTTTCCGCGGCAAAATGGACTTTACTCCCCTTCGATGACCTCAACCTTTACTACGCATTCAATTTCTTGAATGAAATGAAGCTAGCTCCCATGACAACATTCAGAGAACAATATCGCAATTTATCTAATATTCCTTTGGTAAACTAAATATAGCACCTCCCGCAATTATCACAAGACCAAATGTGTCAATCTGACAATCAAACATTTCTCACGTTCTGCATGCAAACAAATTTTAACCATTTGTGACCAAATAAGCTTAAAGTTAATTTATATTAAGTTATAATATAATCATTAAAATATTGCTCAGTATTTTAGTTTTCTATAGTCTTTATCTAGTATTTTTTCTGATATTTCCTAATAGTCCAATGTTCAAGTGCTATTTGATGCAACCTAAACTCATAATCGTTTTGACCCTTGAACTAGTTCTTTGCTGCACATTCAAGTTTTATACTGAGATATAATTTCACATTGATTTTGTTTCTAAATCCCTCAAACACATGGCATTAAGTACATGTATTGTTTTGGCATGTGAAAAGTTGTCTGAGGTAACTTAACTTTACCCTTTACAATCTCAATCAATTTGGCAGGGATACAATAGAAAGAAAAGGCTTACTGTAATCCAGCTATTGTACCATGTGAAAATAATAACCAAGCCTCAAGTTAATAATACTATTCTAAAACATTTGGTCACCTTAAGCTCTGTGAACATCATGAATAGTCACCCTGACTTTGTCCTGGTGACTATTCATCAATGTCCACATCATAGGGGTGTACCCAGGATTTTATGAAGGGGGTTCCACGTTGC
Organism: Scolanthus callimorphus; assembly: GCA_033964015.1. NCBI lineage: Eukaryota > Metazoa > Cnidaria > Anthozoa > Actiniaria > Edwardsiidae > Scolanthus > Scolanthus callimorphus. The sequence goes on from CM066923.1 coordinate 21,628,999, forward strand.
TATTCCCCTGTCCCTACCCATAAATTTCGGGAGGAACACTATAGGCCCTTTTAACAACTCCAGTCATACATTATTTTCCGCGAATGATGTCAAACGTATTCTTTTGAAATGTGTTCAATAGACCAGAAATTGAAAAGAATAATTAATTAATTGATTAAAAAATATATATGTTGGCTAAAAATAGGGGGTTCCGGAACCCCTGGAACTTTATTTATTATCCCACTGAAACATTCAGAAAAGAAAAACCCATGTATCAACAGCAAAAACACTATTGCTAGTTTGTAAAATGCACTTCATTTAATAACTATTATTATTCTGGAAGATTTTTGCAGCATTATTCATGAAACTTTTGAAATGTTTGTTGTTGACACATAGGCGATCAGTTCAGCTGTATGCATTCAGGAAATGTGTCGGAACAAGAGAAACTTTGCGGATTGAAGATGAAATGCAAGCTAATGGGAAGGTATTCAAGAAGGAAATCAGAGGTGAATACAACTGGCTTACATATGCTGAAGTTGACACAAGAGCTAGAAATCTGGGTAATGGCTTGACAGCCTTAGGGCAGCAGCCACGTCAGAACATTGTTATATTTGCTGAGACTCAAGCAGAATGGATGATAGCCGCACAGAGCTGCTTTGCTTTTGGTTTTCCAGGTAAGTGCAACTGATATTAATGTTTTATTATACGTTTTAAAGAAAACAAATTGATACAATGCTGAAATGACTTTATTCAAAATGACTTTTTTCAAATTCCAAATGCAGTCTACATGGACAAGGGGCTTTGAACTTGACAAGATTCCATGGCAGATCTACAGGGTGCTCCATGGGTTCCCTTGAATCCCGTTTTTCTAGATAAAATTGATTAGAAATGAAAAATAAAAACATAGCACACAACATGGAGGAAAATGGAACATTTAAAAAAAAATTGGGGTTTGGAACCCTGCTTTGTAAAATCCTAGAACCACTGCTGCATTGTGTGGTTCCAGAAAATATCCATCCCCTCTCCCCCCACAGAAGGGTGTGAAAGTGATTTTCCCCCCTCTCCCCACCCCTCTAGAATTTCCAATCCCTTCCATGCTCCTTCTGGCCAACATACAATTATACCAGTTCCCCAGAAAAAAAACATATCCTGTTATTATTAAGATGATGTTATTATACATTGAACTCACTATCTCAATTCTGATTGGTTGAGAGCAAACAATCAATTCTCAATGCCGCATGAACTTATATCTTCATATTATGTGTTTTCCAGTTGTAACCATCTATGCAACATTAGGAGAAGAAGCAATGGCTCATGGAATTAATGAGACAGAGGTGGAATTTGTAATAACTGACTCTCTTCTCCTGCCAAAGTTGGCAGGTGTTGCTGGACAACTATCCAATTTAAAACACATTATTTATATGGGTAATGCCAAGAAATCAGTCTTGTTGGACTTTCCTGGTCATATCAAACTTCATTCTATGGCTGATATAGAAGAATCAGGAGCAAGAGAGGGACATGGTAAGAGGTCTAAATTTACAGAGATCAAACATAGCCTGGGAACATCATGTAACCACAAGCTTAAGGCCTCTGTAAAGGCATTCAATGTGCTCACAGAAAAAAATTCCTAGAATTCCATTGTTAGGCATGCATCATGCTCTGAGGCCATGCTATAAATTTCTGGCTCCAGAGTCCTTTGTGGTTTATTTCATTGCTGACGTGCTGGATGTTCACCCCGCCCACCTTCCCTGGTGGTGGTGACAAACTTTACGGCTCATCTCCAGTGTAAGAACTCACAAACTGCATCACAAAGCTTTATTTGTTTGGTAGAATGAAGGTTGAACCAATGGGCAATTCCAGAAAATAAAGGTACCCCCCCACGGGCGGCATTTGGAAATTCCGAAGGGATGGGGGGGTTTAAGAGCTCGGAATTCTGATTGCAAGGGGGGGTTTTTGAAGCTGGATTTCTTGTCACAAGGGGGGTCTGAAGATGCCCAACTTCTGAAGGAGTTCGCGTGTTTTTCAGTCTGCTAAAATAGTGTTTTTCAGAAAGAAAATAACGTCATTTCACGCATGGAAAAACAGTCTTCGCCGCCATTCGATAGATAGAGAATGCTTGCCAGTTCGTACTTGTCCCTTCTAAGACAGAATCTCCATAATTTTCTACTGATTTCAACTGTTAGTTCAATCACGCAGCAGGTTCAACTTTGTACAATCACACATTGAAATTAATATAAAGGATGTTGGCGATACGGGATAAGTTGAGCTTGCATGGACGCGCAACTTTCACCAAAACGCGCTGCAACTTTCCCTAACATATCTAATGAAATCCCGGAACAACATGGTATAGCCAGAAACATATAAGTTATATGTTTCTGGTATAGTTTAATAAACGTTTCTAAAAAATGGTACATGTAATATGCATGTTGAATAATATGTTTTTCTTTTACTCCTTTTTTTAGAGTTTCTATATGGGTTTTTTCCTAAGCCTCAAATATTCGAAGATCCGCAAAAGTAACAACTAGGCTTTCCAAGCTTGGTCTAGCTCATTCTAATGTGTTTTTCCTATTGGTTATATTTGGAAAAATTGTTTTAGAAAGCGATTTGAAAATGTGTGTTGCAAGTAAATAGCTTCCACACTTCATTTGAAATGTCTATTCCCCCATTTCACGATCGAATGGCGAAAGTCTCAAGTTTTTCCGTGATAATATCATCCGATTCTTTGCCCCTACAATTCAAATCTTACAAAATAGCCAGTTAGCTACTAGTTAAACACGCTAAAAACGTAGAGCTCATATTCAGTGGATGTTGTGAATGCCGGTGGTATTTTTTTCTTCAAAATCAAACTATCATGCTCTGTATTAATATTCTGAAACAAGATTATGCGCTTTTTGTGTTTTCTTTACTTTGCAAATTTAATAAATTCCCGCAACAACCCCCGCAACTTTTGCCTTTTTCTCCGCAACGTTTCCCTCTCTCAAATGTTTACTTTTTCTCGCAATAATAAACAAGGTGGTGATTATTTGGATTCCGGAGGGGAGGGGGTGTAAAAGTTTAAATTTCTGAAGGGGAGGGGGGTTTAACCTACCCGGAATTCTATATGCACGGGGGGTAAACCATTTTGGAAATTCTGGATGCATGGGGGGGTCAAAAACTAGTGCCGCCCGTGGGGGGGGGGGGGGTACCTTTATTTTCTGGAATTGCCCAATCATGATTAAATAGTAACTAAACACAAAAGTGTCCTCAGGGAATGCTTCTTACACTGGAGATGACCCAATTGTACCACACAGCAATGTGGTAATGAGTATGCAAGGAAGATATATTACTATTTCTTCCATGACAAAGGTTTGGGTTTGCTAAAGTAAGCATTCTCCATTGCAAAAACACTGAGGTATTCTTATGTTTTTTTTGGTTGGTTTAGAAGGGGGAGTGCATGCTGATGTGAGAAAAGTTGTCTGGACTTTTAACCATGGCAAATCAGGCAATCATATAACGAGAACACCAACTGTTAGCTGGCTGGTTTACAAGCTAAAATTTGTCTAACCAATTTCGTGGAAACTTCACTTGGTATCAGCCCAATTTTGGAACATCTGTGGCAATGCAAGATATTTTTTTGTGTCCTGTCCAATTATAATCCTGCCTTAAACTCCACTAGCTTTCAGCCCTGACTGTTGAAATTTTCAGGCATTTCTTGCACTCCTACATTAAAACCTCTGCCTCAAGTAGCACAGTGAATTTCTGCAGAAACCCATCAATGGAAAAAGCCAAATTTCCCATGGTAGAAGAATGGGATGTGTTTGGATATCCATGTGAATACCGAACACTTCCCATGCATGTGCCTTGGGAAATTTAGCTTTTCCCATGGATGGGTTTCTGCAGAAATTCCCTGTGTAGGCATAGGCTTTCTGAGTGAACATTTTAATTATGTTTTGTTGTTACATGACAGCCCAAAGCAGATATGTACCAAGACCAGAAGATACTGCTGTTATCATGTATACCAGTGGCTCCACAGGCTTACCAAAAGGTGAGAGCCAGTTATTGTTTGTACGTTGGTTGTCGAGTCTGCTCACAGAGGGAGAGCTGCAAGAGACTGTTCCTGTTATGCAAAATATTATCTTATGTATGCTGTGCACATACAGCAGTCAAGTCAAAAGTTGTGTTTATTACATTCCCCATTTAAACTTTCAGGTGTTATTATCTCACATGCCAACTTGTTAGCAGCAGCAGCAGCTATGGGAGCAAGAGTAGAGCCTGGGATAACGTAAGATAACGTCTTTTTACTTTGAATTAATTTTGCTTCTTGTCATGTTGGCCTTGTCCCAAGGCTACTCGGCATGCCTGTGACGCTTTGCCTGGCTATGACGTCACTGGCTTTTGCTATAAAGAGTGACTGTCATATTGAAAACACCAAGCAGATTAGTAAAGCAGGTTTAATGTAGCTGAGAGCAAGGGGTAGCAATGGGTACCTTAAAATTTTGAAAGTCTCGGAAAAATATTGCAAAATCCTTTTTCTCGCAATTTTGGCCATCTCAGAGTCTCAGATTTTTTCTACCGCAGTCTCGGAGTCTCAAATTTTTATTTTATCATTCTGACTTGCCCTGACTTGTAAGCAAAAGCATGATACCCTCAGATGCAGGGACGTCAACCCCAGGACTCAAAAAATTTGGAGACTGCCTTGAAATGGTGAATTTTGTGCAATTCTCCAGGAAGAAATACAGTAAATGTATGGCAGTCGTCTTGAATTTTTCCCAGGAGACGAAGTGAAAAGGCTCGGACTCGGATTTTGAAACGCGGGTCTTGGCAAGTCTCGGATTTACCCATCGCTACCCCTAGTATGATTGGCACCTACCGTGTACCAGGATTTCTTCCTATCCAAGAGAGCACAACAAAATGCATTTACTATGTCACATGGCTGGTTGTTAGTTATGAAAGCCTGTGTCAGCCACTCCTTTGTTATTGTTTTCATTCGAAATCTCTAAATCAATATTTAAAAACAAAGTTTCAGTATCAATATTTAAAAACAAATTTTTAAACCGCACCTGGAGGTTAAGAACCACCCTCAGTCTCGTACCCAGATGTTATTTTTTGCCGTCTCTTGAGGTGATTTATCTGTGAAAATTGTTTTGGAGGCGTAGGGACTGGGAATGAGAATCACACGGCACGCAATGAACTGCGGGATATAACTCTCTCCGCACCCTGTTAAAACTATCCCACAACTCCCTGCACGCCCTGCTAAAACTATCTCACAGCTCCCTGCGCGCCCTGCTAAAACTATCCCACAACTCCCTGCACGCCCTGCTAAAACTATCTCACAGCTCCCTGCGCGCCCTGCTAAAACTATCCCACAACTCCCTGCACGCCCTGCTAAAACTATCTCACAGCTCCCTGCACGCCCTGTTAAAACTATCCCACAACTCCCTGCACGCCCTGCTAAAACTATCCCACAACTCCCTGCACGCCCTGTTAAAACTATCCCACAACTCCCTGCACGCCCTGCTAAAACTATCCCACAACTCCCTGCACGCCCTGTTAAAACTATCCCACAACTCCCTGCACGCCCTGCTAAAACTATCCCACAGGTCTTTGCACGCCTAAAAAAAAAAAGGAAAGCGTCTGGGTACGAGACTGAACATCCCTTTAAAAGACCCCCTCCGCTGGAATGTCCATTTTTTCTGCCAAAATACCCCTGGAAAATCTATTTTGGGATGAAATGTCCCCCCGTGGAATTTCCAGAGTCCAAAACACACTCCTGTGGAAATTTTCTGTAGGTCCTCAACCCCCTGGTGTGGTTTAAAAATGGTTGATTCCCCTAGTGTTGGCCGGTCCTAAAACCGAACTTGTTGCACACTCATGCTGGAGGCAGTCTCTTCTCTTACCATTGACTTGTTATTGATTTCCTTTATGTTTTTAATTATCCTACAGTGAGAAAGATGTTTATGTAGGTTACCTTCCACTGGCTCATGTGTTAGAGCTTGTAGCAGGTAGGCAAATAAAAGTAGTACCCTATAAACTATCTCTATCTCCTCAACATAGACACCAATAGCGCTGCGCACAGATTCTAGAATTAGAACACGAGACTCAGACCCATTTTAAACGTCGAACTTAATTCTGTCGCGCTAAATTGACTGGGTTTATTAGCCAGTAAAAACAAGTTATTTCGATACGAGTGATTTTATGAGGTTAATATAGCCTGTCTGGCGAATGGAAAACATCTCAGTCCTGATTTTAGGAGCGCTGGAAAGGTTCAAAATTGTAATTTAGCGCGGCAGTAGCGCGGCGCTGACACGGCAGATAGTGCCGTTCTAACTAAGACCCCGTCCACACTACACCGTTTCCAAACGAAAATTGATACTTTTTGCTCCGGATACGGCTATCGTCCACACTACAACTCCGAAAACGGATCAATCCGAAAACGCTCTCCAGAGTGGAGCGATTTGAAAACGGAGCAGCTGTTTGAAAATGCTGTTTTCTAGTGTGGACGGGTGAAAACGATGCTATCTGAAAACGATGACGTGACCACCGCAAACCCGACCAATTTCGCGGGCCGACAGATCGAAATGCGCATGCGTTGAGCTTATTTGAGCATGCGCACTGAATGCGTAAGAGCGTTTTCGTACGGATACGCGTTGTAGTGTGGACGGGCGAAAACGATAAGTGTGGACGCACTTCACTGTGTGCACTTCTTTTTGAAAACTGAGCAACAAGTATCCGTTTTCGTTTGAAAACGGTGTAGTGTAGACGGTATCTAAATAAAGAATGGGACATTGACATTAAGAGCGACGTCAAAAACTGGCCTCAGACAAACAATCCCTTTTAAAAATTCGACATCTAAAAATTTATATGCATGATTAATTTTTGTGTGAGCTCAATCCAGCTACATTACCCCTCACACAGGGAGCTCACCTTACCTTTACAATTTATGTTAAGAAAACTAATAAAAAAAATCCATTTTTCGCCGAATAAAGCGAAAATGGATTGCCTAATGATGCTTTGTCCTGACTCGCCCACTAGGGCTTCACTAGTGCCACGAAATGGCTTCCGTCTGGCGCTAACCTAGTAAAAATAGGGCCATCGGGCCCATCTTTAACAATATCTTAAACAGACTTGTGTTGCTTTCTTGCCTTCAGAAAATGCAATTCTGGCCCATGGAGGGTGTATCGGCTACTCCACCCCTCTAACACTATCTGACCAATCATCAAAGATCAAAAAAGGCAGCAAGGGGGACCTGACGGTGCTTCGCCCGACTCTCATGGCTGCAGTCCCGGTTATTATGGACAGGATTCGGCAGAATGTGATGGAGAAGGTCAAGGAAGGCCCCAGATTACTGCAATTGTTTTTCTTTTTTGCGTACAACTACAAACTGCAGCAGATCAAGAGAGGTTATGATGCCCCTCTACTGAACAGGTGAATTTATAACACAACGCGCGTGTTTCTCGAATTCTGATTGGTTCTCAGCCATGGGTACATAAAGTTTCCTGTGATCTGATTGGCTGGAGCACGAGCTGTACTTTGCGTATTGCCCACGGGCTATATTTTTCCGTATTTAGCCCCGTATCCCGGATTCCCTTAACTAAGTTACTGCAAAAAGTACAGGGAAGTTTAAAAAAAATTAAAAGCAAAAACAAAAAGAAAAAGCAAAAGCTAAAAGAAACTGAAATACTGAAAAAAGAAGATGAAATAACGCGTGACGCGCGGTCCGTACTGCAAGACCTCGGTCTGATATTTCCCGTACGGACCTCGCGCTTGGTTACTAATCTCTTAATATAAGCCCGGGGTAACAAATCGATAAAATTCGATCATCGAAAACTGATCGATATTTGTCGATCAGATTGACTGATCATTATCGTTTAGTGTCGATAATTTATCAAAATCGATAGCCACATCCATTCCCGACAGATCGATAAAAATCGATATCACTTTATATCAAAAGTATTTCAGTGGCATTCGTTTGAATTATCTTTCTTTGTTTGGGTTGCTTCCATATTCACATATCCTTCGATGCGTAGCAGAAAAACAAAGAAAGAGAATACTCATGGGAATGCCACGTGATCTGAAATAGGACAGCTTTACACCCAAGCGAAAGACGTCTGTTCTTACTTTTATTGTTACCTCGTAGACTTCCCTGCTAGCAGAGGCCTCTTTTCTCTGCATTTCGCTGGCGGAGGTTCGTCCCCCTGGAATTCCTTGCAGCCATGTCTTCCTCTTGGAATTCCTTATGCAGAGAAAAGAGGCCTCTGCTAGCAGGGAACTCGTAGATTTTATATGGGCTATAAATCTACCTCGGACACAGGGTCCGAGAGGTACTTTAGGTACTTATTCCAGAGTTGCTCTTTTTGTCTCAAGGTTCATCTTTGCCAAGTTGCGAAAGCTGTTAGGAGGGCGTGTCCGTCAGATCCTCAGCGGTGGCGCACCTCTCTCTTCTGACACCCAATACTTCATGAACGTGTGTTTCTGCTGCCCTGTTGGTCAAGGATACGGTCTGACGGAGACAAGTGGGGGTGGAACCATTTGCCATGGTATGCATACAGGATAGATTAGTAATATAGCCGGGGAAATACGAGGCACAAAATCCCTCAACTTGTAGCCTGCTAGCAGGCGTTGGTTGGCTGTTTTTAGGTCGTTTTACGGCGAGAATCCCGATGCGGGCGTCATCTTGGCCCTCGTTTTGTCACTCGCCCCAAACCCATCGAAGATGGCGCACGCATCGGGATTCTCCCTCGATTCTCGCCGTAAAACGACCAAAAACAGCCAACCAACGCCTGCTAGCAAGTTGATGATCGATGTTGCGCGTTTTTCCATTGCGCCACAAATTGTCACGCAACAAAAGCATTTGTTTCAAGTTGTGAAAACTTGTTGCGCGAAGAAGAGCGCGGGTCTACATCGAGCCACAAATAATGGCTTTGTTGCTCGTTTTTCATCAAACACAGAACTTGACGCGCAACTTTTTGCCGACAATTCAAGTTGATTAGTCAGTAGAAATGAAGTTCTAAGGGGCAAAATCCGCCTTGAGTTCGTATGTCTGATCATCAAAACAAAGTGTTGCGCGAGAAATTGAGGGATTTTGTGCCTCGTATTTCCCCGGCTTCATATACGTCATCATCATCATCAGTTTTTCCCATCTGGCACGGGATCGGCCCTAGGGCGCGGCTGCTTGGAGAGCGGTGGAAATCTAATCTCCAACATCCGCTCGAAGTCTTCCTTTATCATCATCGTCTTAAGGGCCTGTTGTTTGCTGACCCCTAGCGTGTCTTCCACTTTCCTCCACGTGTTTAACCAGGATTTCCAAACACCATGAAGTGGGTTGCAAAAACAAGTTTTGTTAACGAACCTCGAAGTGTTAAGAGGAAATCCTGATGAAAAAGCCTGTCGAGTGTTTGATATAGCTTCACAAACGAAACTTTTAATATCGAGAAGACGTGCGTATTTTAGTGTTTCCCTGACTTGCGTACAAGAAAAGCCCTCTGCGCCCGGGAATGCACAGAAATAGCGCTGCGCACAGATTTAGATCACGAGGCTCAGACAAACAATCCCTCTGAAATCCCATTCAGAAGGATCGCACTCGAAATACGAGACAGGGTAGGAGTACAAACAAGCTCTGCTATAAGTATAGGAAATCATACGACTTCGAGTTCAATTTGGAATTTATTTGCACGAGTGGGTCTTTCAAAAAGTATCAAAATTGCACGAGCCGCAGGCGAGTGCAATTTGATCTTTTTGAAAAACCCACGAGTGTAAATAAATTCCAAATTGAACGAGAAAAGTCGAATGATTTCCTTTTAATAACACATGAAAAACATTCTAAGCAGTCATTCACATATCTGCTTACAAACTGAACAAGCCGCATGCATTTTTCCTTGATTGAAATCTGGACCAAAACCTGACAGAATTTGAGCATGAACAAAAACCAAAGTTTCCATAATCGCCTATGTTTTCAAAATATTTTTTTAAATCCTATTTAGCATTTCAAAAGAAAATTTGCATTTTGTTAACCATTTTTGCACTTTGTTACCTTTTTTTGGCACTTTGTTACCTAAAAACTGCACTGCTCTCAGCCAATCAGAATCCAGAGATTTTTTCATGTGTATTATAATGAGTGGAACTACCAGTTTACCAATCATTCTCGTACCCAGAGCTCCCCGGCTCGTCGCCTCGCAGGGGAGGAGGCTCTGGTGACATCCATTTGAGGGCCTTCGCTAATTGGCTGAAATGGCGCGCACGCGTACATGAAAGAAGCTTAATCTCGCTTTCTAAAAACGAAGTCGTCTTGTCAACCTATGCCTCCGACCTGAACGTTCTAAAAGTAATTGAGACATAAAACCACTATTTTCTTTTACGCATGCGTCGGTGGCTGTCACCAGAGCCTCCCCCGTGAGGTGACGAGCCGGGGAGCTCTGGGTACGAGAATGTTTACCAATTCAAAAAACTGAGAAAAAAGGTGAAAATTATATTTGCTTGTCTGAATTTTTAATTAGTGTGACGTCATCTGTGCGCAGCGCTATTGGGTTAACCAGATTGGCATGCATGAGTTGTTGACCTACCGTGATACAATCTTGATTCCAAAAAAAACATATTCGATTTTCAATCTTTCATAAGAAAATTATGCCTAGAAGTATGTACCGTCTGCAACAATGCACCTGCCTTCATGTTAAGAACTTAGTGGGAAGTATCTTTCCACATTAAAATGTTTTCTTGTTTCATTCTAGCGTGGGACAGAACCACTGGTCGCGTTGGACCGCCGATTGCCAGCAGTGAAGTCAAGCTGGTCAGCTGGGAAGAAGGTGACGCGATTATCTTTAGTAGAAAGAGCTAACCGCGTAACACATTAGAGCGATTGTCACATGACCGTCGCAATGCAGGGCCGTAGCGCTTACTGGGACCGGGGGCCAGTTCCAAACAACCATTAAAACTCCGGATTGTGCACCCTGCATATCAAAGTTCTCCCAAACATGCGGTAATTTCACCTGCTTGGCTCTAAAGTTTCGCCTTCAGTTTTTGGAGGCTAGCTACGGCCCTGCAATGACCGACACAAGGAACGGCGGCGAGGGAGACTAGAGTAACACAGGAAGCCCATGAAATTTCTGGAAAAAAACGACACCACAGGGCCCCCAATAATTTTGATTGTCATGCCTCCAAACCCATCTAGTAAAAAAGATTGACAATATTTTTTTATCCAAGAGTGCCACCGCAAAAATTTTGCTTCTGGTGCTGCAGTAACTGCGAATGTGCTAATTAGAACCCTCTGTTCTTCGCTTTCCCTAGGTGGGTACACCATCCGTGACAAACCCCACCCTAGGGGGAGGTGGTGATCGGAGGTGCGAACGTCACCATGGGCTACTTCAAGAATCCACAGAAAACCCAAGAGGACTATGAAGTGGACAGCAACGGCCAACGTTGGTTCCATACTGGTGACATTGGCGAGTTCCATGATGATGGCTGTCTGAAAATCATTGGTAAGAGGCTGGTCCTTTGTCCACAGGGACCATGCAAGAGACACATGTCTTAAAGAGCTCGTGACATGTCACGATTTTAGGGTCATTTTAGGTAGCTTTTAAGCTACTATCAAATGGGGAGTTTGCAGGTGTTACGTGACATTTTGAATTTTGACCCTAGTAAAATCAAAATACCATATTTGAAAAGAGCTTGCCGAAATTAGAAAAAGGCGAAAATTTGAGCTGATTTGGGTAAATATTAGCAAAGTTATTGACGCCCGAAGTAAGCTGTTCTCTACGTTTAATGTCTTGGTGGGCAAGTGTTGCCCCCCACAACATTAAACCTATAGGAAAACAACCAACTTCCGACGCTCATAACTTCTGTGTTATTTGTCGAAACCAACTCAAATTTGAGGATTTCACACATTTCGGTTAGCTCTTTTCAGATATGGTATTTTTATTTTGCTAGGATCAAAATTCAAAATGTCACGCAACACCTGCAAACTCCCCATTCATATTGCAATGTTTTTGATAATCTGTGTGGAGCACTTGGCGATGCAACAAAAATCGTTCTGATTGGCTGATTTGAGAACAAGAAAGCAGCTGGTTCGAAGGAGACTGCGCCATGCCCCAAGCACATTGGTGATTATTCATTTGCTTATATTCCCTTTTCAGATCGCAAGAAAGACCTCGTCAAACTGCAATCCGGCGAGTATGTATCGCTCGGTAAGGTCGAGGCCGCCCTTGCACAGTGCCAGTATGTGGAAAACATCTGTGTGTACGCAGACAGCTCCAAGACCTTCGCCGTCTGCCTGGTTGTACCGCGTGCTAAGCAGCTCAATCAACTTGCCGTGAGCCTGCAAGTTCCCACCGAGGACTGGGCAGCGTTGTGTAGTAACGAGGCTATCAAGGCGGCAGTTTTGAAGGACATCCAGATTGTCTCAAAGACGAGTAAGTACTTGATCATACGTGACTATCATATTGGAAATACCTATTTTCATCTGACAAATACCTATGGAAACAAATGCAAAATATCGATAAACATTTTCGGTTTTTTTTCCTATTCCGCCAGTCAAACTCTCTGAGCCAATTCTTGCCCTGTTTCGCCTATTGTCCGGTTCCAGAAAATATCCATCCCCTCCCCCACGGATCTGAAACAAAAGTGACCCCCTTCCCTTGAAATTTCCTTTACAGGGGGTGATCGTTATAACTCCTACCCCCTGGAATTTCCGTGAGCCGTTGACAAAAAGTTTTCGTTCTTCCCCTAGCCTTCTAGCAGGCGTTGCCAGGCGTTGGTTGGCTTTTTTAGGTCGTTTTACGGCGAGAAACGAGCGAGAATCCCGAAGCGGGCACTATCTTGGACGGGTCAAAATTCGGTCCAAGATGGCCCCCGCATCGGGATTCTCGCCGTAAAACGACCTAGAAACAGCCAACCAACGCCTGCTAGCAGGCTATTCTATCCCATACCCCCCTGGAATTTCCAAAAGAGCCGGCCATCGACAAAGAGTTTTCAAGCAAACGTAAATAAATGATTTCTGATTAAATTGTTATTGTTCAGAAGTGTTTGTAACTACGACAAATATGGAAATATTTTCTCTGTTTAGGTGTTTATTCATCAATTAAAAAATAACACCTATGTTTTATTGTGAATTTGCGCATTCTGATTGGTTAAAAAGCGTGTTTGTAAGAGACCTGAGAAACACGATTGTCACGCAACGCTGTCGCGCGTGTGTATGTTATTTTCTAAAAGAAATAAAAATACTTTCTGCGTGCTCTCTGGTTTCTTACAAACACTCGGGGAATGTTGGTCGAACTGATAAAACTTGAAAGACACTCGCCTTCGGCTCGTGTCTTTCAAGTTTTGAATGGAAATGCGCAAAGGTTATCCCTTTATTCAAGAAGGGGGAACGCGCAGCTCTTGATAACTATAGGCCAATCTCAATTATTCCTGTCATTGCAAAGGTGTTTGAGAAAATCGTTTTTCAACAAGTCTATTCATTCCTTGATGACAATAAACTCCTTTCCAATTGTCAGTCAGGATTTCGTGGTCTCCATTCAACAGTCACAGCTCTCCTCGAAGCTTCTAATAGTTGGGCTTACAATATTGATCGTGGAAATGTGAACTCTGTTGTTTTCCTAGACTTGAAAAAAGCTTTTGACACGGTTGACCACGAAATCCTACTCTCAAAGCTGAGTGCATACGGGATAGGGGGTGCCTCAGGTGTTTGGTTTAAGTCTTATCTAAGCAATCGCATTCAAAAATGCAGCGTTAATAGTCGACTTTCTAATAGTCGCTTTGTGGTATTCCTCAGGGGACCATACTAGGACCTCTACTGTTTTTGGTCTATATCAACGACTTACCAAATTGCCTGTCGCACGCCACACCCCGTATGTATGCAGACGACACACATTTGACATTTCCGAGTAATAATATCGAGGATATCGAACTATATCTAAATGAAGACCTCGCTAATGTCAATGAGTGGCTGATGGCAAACAAGCTGACTCTAAATCAGTCCAAAACCGAGTATATGTTGATAGGGTCTAGACAAAGGTTGAGCACGTTTGATAAATCACCCGCCCTCACGATTAACGGAAGCCTCATCAAACATGTATCAGAACTAAATCGTTGGGTGTGGACATTGATCAAAATCTATCTTGGAATGTACACATTAACGCGATTTCAAAAAAGATTGCTTCTGGCATTGGTGCTATTAAACGTGTTCGCCCTCTTGTTCCCTCAGCAACCTTAGGAATGATTTTCAATGCACTAGTGCTTCCCCATTTCAATTATTGTTCTGAAGTTTGGGATACAAGTGGCAATACTTTAGCCACCAAATTGCAGAAACTTCAAAATAGGGCCGCTAGAGTTTTAACTAATTCGGTTTATGACGCTAATGCCGACCCTCTAATTGATAGTCTGGGGTGGAAAAATATTCGTTCACTCCAGAACTATCATAAAGCTGTAATGGTGTTTAAATCACTCAATGGACTTGCTCCCGATTACCTTAAGTCCATGTTCACTAGCCGGGACACCGTAGCGGCTTATTCCCTGAGAGACACCGAGGGCAAGCTAGCTATTCCAAAGCCCCGCACAAACTATTTGAAAAACAGCTTCAGCTATAGTGGTGCGGTGCTTTGGAATAGCCTACCCTCAGAGTTACGGCACGCAGACTCCCTAAATGCATTTAAAGCGGGCTGCAGGGACTTCCTATGATTTCTCAAAATCGTAATATCGTTTTTATTACTATTTCTTCCAACACGGCTCTCATGGAAAACAGGTTAAGGTAGTTTTAGGTAGTTTTAGGGATAGTATATATATATATAATTATAATAATATTTTTCTTACATATATTTTTATAAAATACGTACTTGATAGGGATAACCGTGTATAAATAAAGTATTCATTCATTCATTCATTCATCAGTTCTCCCAACATCCCCCTCGTGTTTGTAAGAAACCAGAGAGCACGCGGAAAGTACTTTTATTGCTTAATTAACACATTAACACATTCCCTTGGAAAAAGACGCTGTGTTGCACCCCCACCCCCTCGGATTTTTTACTCTCTTAGATACCCCCTGGAATTTCAGCTGCCCTCGGGGAGAGTTATGGGGGGGGGGGGGGGGGTTCTGCTTAGCCAATTGACTGCAACAGGCTAAAAAGAGCAAATAACTTATTGGTCCAAAGGGTTCGACTGGGAGAACAGAAAAAAACCCTCAAATCTCAAAAGCCAACTCTGTTTTAAAAGTACCCAGTGAGAAACAGTTAAAACTGTTATGAAAAAATGTCGATTTTGACTGACGCAACGTGATTGTTATTTATCTGCAGCTAAGCTTGAGAAGTTTGAAGTCCCTCACCGACTCTGTCTTGTTAACGAGCAATGGACGCCCGAGACAGAACTTGTCACCGCCGCACTGAAACTCAAGCGGAAGAACATCACCTCGTTCTACCAGGAGACACTGCGCGCCCTGTACCAATAAGAGGCTAATCCGTTACTAAACTTCCTCCCTATGTGACACTGCTGTACTGTTGAACAAAGAGAGATATTCTGTCATTTTAGTGGATAATCTTATGGTTTTCCTTTCTCGATGTAAATAGTATGAAATCAGAAAATCAGGTATTATGCACGTTTTATACGTTGTAATTGAAGTGTTATACAGGATTTTTCGTTGGAGGTTCATTTGTCTGTAGTAATCGTATTGAATGTACATGTTGAATACACTTGTTGACTGGAGCTCAACCTGGTGTTTACGCCAGGCCAATGGATAATAAAGGATTATGTCGATTTTTTCATTTTACTTTAAGCACAGTTCCCACGAGCAATGTTTTCTTGACAATTTTTCCTTGACAAGGAAACTTGACCGTGTATATGAACGATGATAAGGTCAGCAGACGTGCAAACAAGGAAAAATTGTGTCGCAGTACCAGCCGTGAGCGCATACGAGGATTGAAACTAATGAGTAATAAATATGAATTTGAATATATATATTTTTTTATAGTATTTATACTTATTAGCTCATATGCCAGACGAAGAGCCTCCTTGGGGATATGCTGGCATTATGTCGTTATTATTATTATTATTTTTATGGTGATGACGTATATGTGTATGTGACAAGTTTTATTTGTCAAATAATAGACATGCTAGCTTTTCAACAAGTTTGTATCGTCTACACGAGTAAATAAAAATTGTCAAGGAAATATTGGTCGTGCAGACGGCGAATTATTTGCAACAGCTTGTCAGAGGCGACGGAAGTTAAATGATGCTGCCTGGGGGGTGGTGCACTGCGCATGAAAAAATAAATGTCTTTTAAGTTTGTTTTTTCTAGCTCGTTGTGAACATGCGCTCCCAATGAAGTTTGAGTTGCCAAGACGGCGGGAAAATGCATCAAATTGTTTCGACTAGTCTCACCTTCTCCGCACAAGGGATTCGAAATACAACACTTTCACTGTTTTGCCGTGCGCATATAGTCATATAGCGTTGTTTCTCGTTGTGCATTAATTTCTAAAAGCGTCAAACGTTGCTTTGGATTTGGGATTCTCTTTTTGCGTTAGTCAAACAATCTATAAGCAGGGCAACGCAGAAAACGCAAAATCAAGCAATGTTATAGGAAACCTGTTATAGGGGTTGTTGTTCTCGACCCTGGAATTTCTACACGGCATTTCTTTCCGTCCTCCCTTCCCTTCGACAGGGTATTCATTCAACTGGAATTTCCACAGGGAGCTTGTGGAATTTCCACAGGAGCCGCCCGGTTGGCACAAAAGGGTGCACTTCCTACTTCAGGATACCTTTGGTTTATTGCATCGTCGTTTGAAAGTCTATTCCATATTTGGTATGTGTTATGCAAACTGTTCCTCCATATTGAACTCGTTCGCACGAAGCGGAAAAGACACGGAAAATCGTCGAATTTATCGGCCATAAACATCGAAATGCCACCAACAATTGATACATGATGTGAGGTAAATACTTTCTTGATACTTGTCGCTATTTATATTTCAATTTCTTCATATTGCGAATGGCTTTCTACGAAGTTTCGAAATCATAGTCGAGAGCTGAAATCACTTGCTTGGGTGGCACATCTGCCTTCCAAAATACATTTGAAGGTAATTATTATTTTGTTGACTGTGCGAAGTAAAACTCATACGTATTATGATTTTTTTTCGTTGCTCTAATGCCAGGGGACAGCAGAACTCTGATGTTATCTATAAATCTCGATCTGTACTACAAAAACTATCGTGCAAGTTGTTCTGATGTCGATTGTTTTTGTTTGCATGTTGACTACAATAGTTACGGTCTAGTAAGCTTCAGTCATTGTCATGATTTATTTCACTTTTTGTACATCAAGGCTTCGCCTAATGAGCTTATTTCAAGCTTGCATAGTGTCCAGTTTCACTGGAGTACAGGGCTTCTATTTTTCCTGTTTGGTAATACCTATCTTCTTGGTTATACGAAACCTGCGATATGCGTTTCTCAGGGAAACCTTGGCGTATGTCAAAAATAAAGGGTTACTCACGGTTAACTCGTGATCTCGAGATTGTTATGATTGTTGTCTATCCCCTTGTTACTCTGATGTTGCATTTTCATGTGATATTTTATGCTTTGGTAAAAATTTCCAGTAAAACGCAAAGCAGCCAAAATTTTAGGTTTTCTGTCCTCCTGCTACCAAATCTCTCCCACAAGATAATGAGCCACAGAGAAAGAATAGTTAACAATTATTCCTTGAGCCCGAATGGGCACTGAGTCAATAGCCCATGTGGGTGAGAGGAATAATTGTTTTAGTCAAATCACACTAGTAGGTCAGTTTGTAAAACCAAAAACGTTTTCTGGTCTGGTCATTTGCCATTTTCTGGCTTTTAATTCCGACACTTTTCGCTACTTGTGGGCTATAACTTAAAGCCTACTAGTAGCTCAACCAATCAGAATGCAGCATTGACGATAGACTACTAGTGTGATTTGACTAAAATAAAATGGCCTACACAGGGCTTGAAATTGCGCCAGATACAGGCGTAAATACGCCTAAAAATTTCCTTTTTACACCTAGCTTTTTAGACTTAGCGACTGTGTTTTCAGTTTCTACAGTGTTCTCCTAGTGGATTTACGCCTAGATTTTTGATGAATTACGCCTATCATGTTGGTACAAGGTGTAAAATTACGACTATGATTATTTCTTAATTTCAAGCCCTGATAGGATATGTTGAAGTGAAAATGAAATGAATTGCACTATTTCGATGCAAATATCCATATTTGCATAACATATTTAATCGAAATATGGCAGCAAATTTGAATAACTATTGTTCTTGACTTACTAGCCTCTCATTCATGTGAAAATGCGAACATGAGGCTAGTAAGACAAGAACAATTGTTATTCAAATTTACCACCATATTTCGATTCGGTGCATGGTCTAGAATAATAAAAAAATTTAAGAGCAAAATCACCACACTGCATTATTTTAATTTGTTTTTCTTAACTACTGTAGTTGCACTATTGCTATGGCAGGAGCCAGAATATATAGCACACTGGTGTGTGCCTTTATCCAAACCATCCTTCTTTGGTTCACATGCAGTGCATATCACCTTGTGCCTGAGAGTTTCAACTTAGTGTGCTTGGTAAGTGACCCTTTTCCCATTCTAGTATCCAGAGCTCCCTGACTCCTCAATTTGAGGGGAGGTTCTGTTGACAGCCATTGGCCTGCCATGTTGTGTGGTTCCAGAAATTATCCATACTCCCCCTACGGAAGGGCAATGGAAATTCCGGAGGGGTGGGAGGGTCAATTTACCTGATCATTTCCATACAAATACTGTATTTTTCCCTGGAAATTCCAGAGGGGTGGGGGGTCACTTTTCAACACCCTTCCGTGGAGGGGGTATGGATATTTTCTGGAACCACACATTTATGCATATATAAGATGCACAGCCTGTATATATAAGAGGCATCTTGAATTTGAGGTCATTTCAGCAAAAAATGTTTAACAATGTTTCCGCAGTTTTTTTGTCAAAAATCAAAAAATCGTAAAAAAATCTCAAACATCACTTAGGTCGTTCTTACACCCATCCCTTCATATATTCATGTAGCCTGCTAGCAGGCATTTGCAGGCTGTTTATCCTGGAGTTTATAGTCACGATCGGCGACGAGCGCCATCTTGGATTTTTGGATGCACGAAAGAAGTCATCCTGGGCTCAGTGACAAAATCCAAAATGGTTGTCATGACTACGAACTCGGAGATTTTTCCAATAAAAACAGCCCCCAATGCCTGTTGGCAGGCTTCATTGATCGAAATCCTAGCTATTTAATTGGCAACTCAAGCATGAATCAGCCAATTTCTGGATATCTTTTGTATTTGTTACAAGTTACAATTTACAATTACATGTAAAAGCTTTGTTCTGTGTATAAGAATTTTGGATTGAAAAAAGTGGGTTTTTTTTATACCGGTAAATACGAGAGCAGAGCTTTCTCATGGAGTCTTTCATCATGTTGTGAGTGATGTTTTCAGTGAACATTTACTCTTCTTTCTTTTGTAGAACCCTCTCGGTGGAAATGACACACAATGTTTTAATTATGGTTCAGCTTATTTTGGTGAAATACTGAGAGACAATTTAAGGGTGAGTAATTATTGTCACATCGTATGAAGAAAATTTTTGGCACAGAATATCACCTTTCTAGGTGGTAAAACTGGATTATTATGAAGATTAAATTGATGTTTTCACTGCCAACGTTTTGCAAGCTGTGGAAAAGGTGGATTTTTATGACAGGTGTACATTTTCTACATCTTGTAATTTGATAGGCTTTTGATTTGAATTCAGGTTTTAAAATTTGCATTTAGCATCAGAATGGAGGTTTGAAAACTTAATTATCTCTAAACAAAAAAATTTTAAGTAGGCTACACCAGTAAGAAGTATAATTATATGTAGGCCCCTCTGAGTTTTGTGGCACTATGCCTATGGCATCAATGTCATTTTGTGTAGCCAAAATAATGAATGCAAAATATTTTTTTTTCCTTTTTTCTTACCCTACTGTCAGGGAACAAATTAAAGAATAATGTTTTATGTGCATTTTATATTCAGGGATATGGAATTATTTCCAGCCCAAAGAATGCTTGTTCGCCTGTCAGGCCACTTTCTTCTAAAAGGGAGAGGGAAGGTTCCTGGTTCCTCATCATAGAAGAAGGTAGCTGCTCTTTTGGCTACAAGGTAGGGTACCTGTCATATTCATCTTTAACATGTTGTTCTCAGCTGCTCCTGTGTGCCTTGTGGTGGACATTCCAGTTTATACCACTCCACAGAAAATACAGCCAATTAGATGGCAGGAATGGCATTGTATATTCGGCGGTATTCCACTAAATCTTCCCATCATGCACTGCATTTACATAGAACATTGCTGTTAAAGAATGCCTGTCGACCGTCATGCAACGCGGCCGTGGTAAACAAACTAAATGTGCAAGGCATTCCTTGCTTTGCCCTGTTCTGTTGCGCGCAAACTGGAAGAACGTTCACAATGGCAGTTAATGTGTATGGCAGTGAAGTATGTATGTCGAAATGTGGCAAAAAAATGCCGAATTTCAAATGCTCACAAAGTGGTTCCAACATATTTTCGCATTATACGGAAACCAATACCACAGCCGAGTTGCATGACAGTTGACAGGCATTCTTTAATTTTCTGTAGCGTGGTATCAAATAGTTATACAATAATAATGAATTCTTGTAGCATACTGTGGAATATCCCAATTGTCACTGGTGTTTTCTTAGCAAATACACTCGCCTGAAGGCTTGTGTGTATACCAGAAAATATGTGTGAAGTGAAGGGTATTCCTCTGTATGGCACTCAAAAGAATTGTATAGGTGAAGCTTGCCACTTTGTTTTGTTAGGAGGTCTTTCATGTCTGTTGCCAAAACTAGGGTGCTTCCTATCAATTTAATATTCTGATTAATCTAATTTATTTTATTGGTTACTATTTGTGATATCCTAGTGTGGCCAAGATTTGTTTTTCATACATGAGTTCAGAGCAGACTCATTAGACAGGGACTAATGACAAAATTGGTTTTGAGTGCAAAATTTGTACCAAATTATGTCACCTATTTATACATGGAAAATTATCTGGGATTGTATAATAATTTTTTGGAAGCCAAAATTATGCAGGATTGCTCAAACATTTTGTACATATCAGTTTTCCAGCTCAGATACTGTACAAACTACACTGTTATAATAATTTCTTGTTCTCAATTTTAGGCTTTGATGGCCCAGAATGGTGGATATGTTGCAGCAATAATTTATAATAGATACTCCAACCGAGTCATTAATATGGATGGTGACAAATGTAAGCAATTCATTCAAATATTGATTAGTGTATACTTTACAGGTCCATAGCCAGAAAAAATGTTTACTGAGGCAAGGTTATTTTTTCTGTGACTAACGGTTAAGGCTGGTTTAAATTTCATTTTAAATTTGGTTTTGGTTCTTTCAGTAAAAAAAACATCGAAATTTTTACCAAGTTGAGTGCCTCGCTCGCCTCATGCTGGCTACGGGCCTGCTTTAGAGTCAAGTGCAGCTATAACTACTGGTACTAGAACTTACTCAAACAAGAAAATAAAAAAGAGCCTGTGTCAGCCGCCATTTTGACAGCAAAGCAACATACCAAGCCGGAGAAAGAATCCATTTCCATCAGCTGATTGAGAGAATATAGAGCAATGTTCTTGATTGATCTGGGTAATCAAATCTGAAATCTGTTTTTAGATTTTTGTTAACGTTTATTTCTATGCATAATTCATCTTCTAATATCAAAACTAAAACAATAACAAAGGAGTGGCTCTTAAGGGACCACTTGAACCTTTCCCCATAACTAAGGTCCATGACTTGTGAGCAAGCAAGTAACATAGTATTACCAATACTGGACATAGGTTTGGGCATTACTGACATGTTGAAACAAGATGATCACATGGTCTTTCTCAGCACAAATTCAAATTAATGCATTTCCCAGGAATGTAATATTTATGGGTTAGAGACTTTTTTGTGTGTTTTGTTGACAAATACATACATGCACGTGCTGGCAATACAATGAACAATAAATTTCCAATACTGCACGAGGCATTAGCTGAGTGCAGTATAAAAAATTTAGAGTTCATTGTATTGCCAGCAAGTGCGTGTATGTGTCAACAAAACACGAAATAAAAATCTCTAATACTTTTAATATACAATCTGAGTTCCCGGCGTGGACCTGCGTGAAGAAGTATCAGAATGGTTTCCCTGACTAGACTCAAAATCAATTACAACTTTTACTTCAAATGCAAGTATTTTAATTGAATTCGGAATATTTTAGGTACATGAACTACATTCTGATAGTTTGAAAATACAGAAAGCATAAATAAAAATTTTTGATAAATGTTAATAAGATGTAAAATCAAGAAAGATTTGCACTTGCAGTGAATGCTGCACGATTTATATGCGTTATTACCAATAATGCACTCGCCCGGTTTGATGTCGCTAGGTAACGAAAACTCGCGTGATCAGTTTTAACCAATGGGGTCTGCGCATTTTGTCCAGTGAACAAAGACTGTATATTACTTAACAATTAGACCTCAAGGCCGAATGTGTTATGATGAATAGACCATGAGGCCAAAGGCCGAATGGTCTATTGATATCATAGCACATGAGGACGAGAGGTCTAATTGTTTTAGTATAAACCAACTAGTTGGTCGGTTTGGGCAATGAATGCCATCATTTTATGTTGAAAAAATCAAGTTTTCTTGCAAAGAAAGGTGGTGGTTTTGCCAGGCACGGTCTATCACTAATAGACCATTAGTAGCTCAGCCAATCAGAATGCAGGATTTGTAATAGACCATTAGTTGGTTTATACTAATATCAGATAATCAAGTGCTAGAATGTCTCAAATTGTTTTTTTTTTCATGGAGGGAGGGTATAGAGCAGATTTCAGATGATAGTCGAAAGTAAGATTTGCATTAAGTCAGTTTTTTATTGGTCAAGAGCAAAGTCTTGTTTTTTGGCCAATCAAATTGCGAGCTAAAACAAAACGTATCAATGCTCACATCATGACAAAAGGCAAGTCTGACTTACTTCACCTCCTGATTGGTTTGTTGTTGAATGGCTTCCACTCCTGATTGGCTAGTAAGTGTTTTTGTGTTTGCACTTAGTTTTGAACACTCGTCTGAATTTTGCTGTAAGATTGTTGGTTACCCAATCCAGGAAGTACACTTCCCTGCCCAATCCATAAGCTGATGTTATTCTTTTATTTTAGATGCAAGACAGGCAGGAGACATAGTTGCTATTTATGTTGGAAAGGTATGCCAAATAAGAGTAACATTAATGACTGACTAGAGCAGATTATGACTGTGAAAAGTGCTGCGAAAGAGTTGTGCCGCGCCGCGACCGTGACTGTACCGTGACTATGCAATTTCGTTCTGTATCTACAGCAGGCCAGATTCCGTACCGCCACTGCGACAGTACCGCCCCGTGTCACTGTACTTTTCACAGTCATATGAAATCTGCTCTATTACATTCACCTCTGCATTTGACACAAGAATGTCTTTTTATAATATGTTGACACACGGTCAGATTGAGCTGGAAATAAGTTTTTTTACTTTATCGGACATATATCCATTAAACATTTTTCTTGGTTGTCTCTACTGGAAAATTGCCTCAATATATCTGAAACTTGTTGGGACATATCTGAAAATTGGTCGGACACATGTATGTATCTGAAAATTAGTCGGACATATCTGAAATTGGTCAGACAAATTTGAAAAATTGGTCAGACATATCTGAAAAATTGGTCGGACATATCTGAAAATTGGTTGGACACACATGAATCTGAAAATTAGTCTGACATATCTGAGTAATTTGTCAGACAAATCTGAAAATTGGTCGGACATATCTGAAAGTTGGTCAGACATTTGGCGATTTTGATCAGACAATCAGATTGACTGGTAGAAGCACAAGGAAATAAACTGCAAATAACTTACTAGTGCACCATCACTGAAAAACTATTTCAAGCCTCCTTAAAGTGCCTGGTCGGCAATTTTATTTTAATTGAAGGCAGTGTCCAGATAAATGTAATGCTGGAGTTCGATCACAACTTTTTTTATGGCCTGTCCATGAATGTTGTTCTGCGACAAGAAACAACATGTTGTTTTGATACTGTTTTTACAGGCTGCTGGTAACACATTTGTCGATGATGTTGGTAGTGGAGATACAACAAAGTAGGTGCATTTTTAATTAGCTATTATACATAATTTAAAGAGCCCTTGTCAGCCACTCCTTTGTTATTGTTTTCAGTCGATATCAGACAACGAATTTACGTGTAGAAAGCTTAAAATAGTCTTATTAAAACAAAGTTTTATTATTCATTTATTGAATTCAATTGCAAATATTGCACTGCATTCCCTAAATCAGTCGATGAAAATAGATGCTTTCTCTATCGGTATGTTGCTAGGCTGACAAAATGGAGGCTGACAGAGGCTCTTTGATCATCAAGTTGATTTGATGATTTGATTTGATTTTGCTCTTTAAGTGAACTGCACTCAAAGGCAGATTCATGACAGCCCACAGAACATCGGCTAAACTTTTTCCAGAATATTATGTACCTGTTACGGAATGCCAAGCGATCGTTACAAATCCTTTAAAACCAAATGCAGCTCCTATACTATATGCCTTATTATAGCTCATTAAAATATTCCAATAACGATCTATTCTTAAGATCTTGAGAATTCCTGGGCATGCTTTTGGGAGTCAGCGCCCAGTCGTTTTTTCTCCCGCAATGAGTGTTGAAGTGTAGGAAAAAAGATGGCTGAATATTTAGGCTAAAGCAACCTTCTCCTAATGTGTTTTATTTCTTTATTTCCAGGGATGAGATCGTTATCACGCCGCAAGAATACCCTTATCTGATGAACTTGGAGTTCTACCTCATCCCGTTTGCTGTTATTGTCGGAATATGTTTTGTGCTCATGGCAATGTTCATGGTGAGTGTCAATGGTCCACTTCGTAGCCCTCAGATTGTCAAATCAATGATCTCTTTAAGGCGAGGTAAAACGGGCAACAAAAGCGCTCAACTTGTCACGCAACATTGTTGCAAAACGAGTTGAAGAGCGATGCTGCGCTTTTTACCACCCGACCAAACAACTTGTCTCGCAACGAATAGGTGTTAATAACATCATAAATTAATTATGCAAATATTGCAACTGCGACGTCTTGGTTAGTTAAGTTTTCAAGTCATTAAATCATTAAATCGGTAAGTACTTGCATAATTATAGTTCGTGGAGTTCATGCTACAAAATTATGAAATTGAAAAACAAGACTGGGCATTTGCAGTGCAACCCAGTTTATAGTTATTACCACTGTATGCATTGCTACGCGACCTCAAGATTCACGGTTGCGATTGGCGATTCTCAGCAAAGGAATTGTAATGTCAATTTTCTTGAGTCAGAAGTTCATAATTCTAGGACAGAAAGCCAAAGGATAGCTTACAATTATTTTAGTTGATTTTACAGTTAATGTCGACCCACCGAAGTAGCCGAATCCAACGTTTTGGTTTGATTGACGGCTAAAAATCGCCCATCGCAACAGCGAATACATTTCTAAACATCCAGTAACAAATTGAATTTGGATTGCAACCTAACTGCTCGGCTTTAACTTTTATTGTTGAACTTTTCTTGTTTCAGAGCGAACCAGGCACAGTTGTGGTTCCCAGAAGAAAGCAATTCTTCTGTTAACTTGCGATTTCAAAATTCCTTACAGCTAAAGCCGTTGCACCGCGACCCACGTTTTCAAAAACATCAAACTACTTTTTGAATTTTTGACTTTGCTGTTCCGCCAATCAAACTATCTGAGCCAATGAAACTCTTGCCCTGTTTCGCCTAGTGCAGTCAACTGGCTTCCCTCTGAACTGAAACCAGACAACGTCTCGACGGAAAGCCAGGCGACTGCACTAGGCGAAACAGGGCAAGAATCTGATTGGCTTATAAGATTTGACTGGCGGTTTTAGCTGTAAAAGAAGACTTGTTTCTCTCACATGCCCCAAATTCGCACCAAGAGAAAAAGGTGTTATAACCAGAATGGTTCAGTTTTAAGCTCCGAATGAGAAAAAAAATGTGTGCTGACATGTTGTAAAAGTAAATATTTAAATGTTTTGAAATCAAAACATACATCATAGTACTTTATAATCAGAATAAAAGTTTGTTCCTAATGTCATTATAGTTGCATAATTTTGTTGAAGTTAACAACTTTTCCATCACTGTAACAATAATAATTGGATTTTAATATTGGAGGGCTTAGCAATTTTATTTGAATTAGTCATTTTATGACAGTCGATCCAAATATGGCCTCCATGTTTAATGCTTTGCATATGAATATACCTACCAGTCAAAACACTTTCAAACTGTTAAGCTATGGAGTAGGAGAGTCGTACACTGTTTGGGAGAATGTTTCTTTATTAACTGTGATGCTTTAATAGCTACTAGAGTCAAAACGATGCCCAGACCGAGAATTTCATTCGCCTTTGTAAGTTTATTGCATTTTGTGCCGTAATTTGTAGTTTGTAGCTTTTTATTTTTGCAATTATATTGATATCTTACGTAAGGGATTTTATAGCATTCTACTAACAAAGAGCAGAGTCATATTTAAACAGGTTCTAACTAAGTGACTACTCACACAAGTAACGCTAGATAAAAAAACCTGCTTTTAAAAAACTAGCTTTTAACTTATTCAATTATGAAGCATTTTTCTGCATTCACAATTCAGTTCTAGTCATTTACCTTTCTCCTCGTATAGCTAATTGCCTTAGAGTAGTCTGTAAATTCAAACTGCATAAGCTGAGTATGGTTTACGCTCGATGAACATAGCAAGATTAATAGTGCGTCC
The DNA here is from genome assembly GCA_033964015.1 of Scolanthus callimorphus. Taxonomy (NCBI): domain Eukaryota; kingdom Metazoa; phylum Cnidaria; class Anthozoa; order Actiniaria; family Edwardsiidae; genus Scolanthus; species Scolanthus callimorphus. Next base: position 21,655,769 of record CM066923.1, read on the forward strand.
ACACGCATGTCAAAATGTATCTCGCCCATTTGCACCTCATATGAAACAACACAAATACCAATGTGTTGTTTGTCTCTAATAATATCTGTGTGCTGACATTTGTACTGAATAGCATTTGAGGTTTAAAGTCACAGAGTTTTCATGAGACATGTTCACTTGTCTGAACGTACTATAATTTTGACAACATACTCCTAAAGGTCCGTTTACACTAGTGATTTTTGTTGCAATTTTCGCACGTCCGCGTCAACTCAAAATCACTAATGTGAACTATGTGCAACTCGGCGCGATCTGCCGCGAATTTTGTCGCGTGATGTCGGGGAGATTTCAAACATGTTCGAAACTGTTTGCAACTTGATGCGATTTGAAGAAAAGAGAGCACATAAATCGCACCGGATTTGCATCTCGTTTACACAAGAGAGTTGGAATTGCAACTCGCGCGATAAAAATCGCCGCGACAAATACAACAAAAATCGCAAGTGTGAACCGGACTTAAGAGCCAGGCTGCATTCCCTTTTCAAGCGCGCCAAGGCGTGTGCTGTTTGTCACACCTGTTCAAAATGTTACGAATTCTTGTTTTTGCAGATCAGCCGTTATTATCGAAGTTACTTGGAGAAGCGCAGAAACAGACTCACTCCCACAAACTTGAGAAAAATACCTACCAAGAAGTTTAAAAAAGGTAATGGTACACTATCTAGCTGGTTCGCCATTTGGCTATGATTTTCATATAAACATTTTAGAATGGATTTACAAAGGGGACCGTTTTGACAGGCTCAAACTAGTTATGACTTCAGAGGTTGTGTATACATTTACTAAGTAAATAAATCTGAACAATTGCGTTGAGGCGCAAAGGTCTTGTTAGAATAAAGACCCATTGGGAGAATAAATATTTTTCTTGGCATGATGACCCTCATAAGTATTGCTTTTATAGCTGTCATGGACGGATCACTAATAATGAATTACTTTTTTACTTGAAACATCATTAAAAAGGCTGTGTCAGCCGCCATTTTGACAGCATAGCAACATACCAAGTCGGAGAAAGCATCCATTTCCATCGGCTGATTTAGAGAATATAGAGCAATGTTCTCGATTGAATTTGGTAAATCAAATCTGAAAATTTGTTTTTACATGTTAAGAGATTTCTACACGTAATTCGTCTTCTAATATCGAACGAAAACAATAACAAAGGAGTGGCTGACACGGGCTCTTTAACTTTTATTTGCGAGTGGTATTTGTGGCGCAACACACAATATAATTGAGTGTCAAGGAGTTTGGCTTTAACTTTTCACCTCCAGTAGTTATTGTTGTTCTCTTTTGTTGTTGTTGTTTGCGTTGATATTATTGCCATTGTCAGCGTTGTTATTATTGTCGCTGCGATCGTTGCTGTCATCGTTGTCGATGATGGTTTTCTTGACGTTGGTGTTTTTGCTCTTAGTTCAGGGCTGAAAATTTTAAAAACTAGTAGTTTTTAAAATTTTCAGCCCTGAACTAAGAGCAAAAACATCAACGTCAGGGTCGCTATTACGTCTAAACGTTTCTTATTTGCGACAAAAATTCTAGTTTTAGTTACTTTGTCGCCTAAAGTCTGTAAAATCATAGTTAGTAGACTAACTATGGTAAAATGTAGCTAAAAATTGAAACGATTGTTCAAAATGCGCCCTAATTTCTTTCTTAATAGAAAAATAAACATAGATTCATTCTTTATTTTCATTTTACAGTGGGTGACAAAGAAACTGAAACTTCAGTGACAAATGAGAGAAAATTTTAGTCACAAAAGCGCGGACTAATTTACAGGCCTGTTGTTGTCGTTTGTATATAGTGTGCACTCTGTAACAATAGACCATGTTCATTTTCTAGGTGACGAGTATTATGATGTTTGCGCCATATGCCTGGACGAGTACAAAGAAGGCGATAGATTGAGAATCTTACCCTGTGATCATGGTGAGTGCAGGGTGCTTTATCGCATCTTACCGTAAAACGCCTCAGTCATTCACCATTTTGTCGGTCTAGTAACATACTTAGCCAATAGAAGTATCCATTTCCATCGGTTCATATATAGACCTCCTCGGCTTGGGCGTAATGTTGTCCCATTTCAGATCACGTGGCATTCCCATGAGTATTCTTTCTTTGTTTTTCTGCTACGCACCGAAGGATACATGAATATGGAAGCATTCCAAACAAAGAAAGATTATTCAAATGAAGTCACGTGATCTGAAATGGGCACAACATTACGCCCAAGCCGAGGAGGTCTATTGTATAGGTAAGCCTAGTTGGAGTTTAAATTTCGTGTTCAGTGCGCATGCGAGTTTAGTCCGAATCTTTTGTTTAATTTCTCTTTGTTCTTGTTAAACAAAAGAAATCAAGATATTCAGACTAAAATCGCATGCGCACTACACACGAAATATAAACTCCAACTAGGCATTTTTAGTGCAATATTTTACCATTGATCTCTACGGTGATCGCAGCTTCATTACATGCACTTTTCAAATTATGTGAAACGTCCTTGCATGCAATGAAGATCAGAAGTGAGTTTTCGTTTTCATTCTACGATGATCATTGAGCCTGAGTGCGAATAATTGTTTTAGTATTAGTTTGCCAGTAAATATCAGAGGAAAACGTCAGATGCAATAAATTAACTTGTTTACATTTCAATTCGCAACTTTGTGCAGCTAAAAGCGCGATCTTGAAACATCATTTTTCTCGAGCGATGAAGCTTTATTCTAAGCACTCCATTTCTCGCCTTTGAAGAGTATTACACCAAACTTAGTTGCATCTTCCGTGTTTTTCGGAATAGCATTTTTTTTTCATTCCAAATATTTCTCCTTCTGTTAATTCTCCAAATCTTAGCAGCCCTTATTTTAACTATACGGGTATGTGCGGCTGTTTTCAGCCCTCCCGCTTCGGGACAGGGTCGCTGCATCACCACTTTTTCTGTAACAGGGTCCCAAAAATTGACATTTTCTCTCTAGATCAGCTAGTTCAGCTTTTATCAATAAAATAATTTTTAATGTTAGTTCCTTTTATTCGACTTGGGATACCTATGTTGAAACTTTTCTAGAACAGGGTATATATTATTTGCGGATTTTCGCAAAATACTCTAGAACAGGGTGTCGAATTTTGAATTTTTCACTCTAGAACAGGGCCAGGTTCTCAGATAGTCAGCGGGACATCCCTACCCTAAATTTCCGGGAGTGTCCCCCCTCCCCACCCCGGCATTTCGGGATCGTCTTATGAAATCATTCCATATCTTGTCTTCAATGATAAGGATTTTTGACATTTTCAAATGCTACTCTTATGATCACAAAGGTGGAATTACAATAGAGCGGATTTCACATGACTGTCAAGGCTTGTTATGTAATTGCGATTGCTTTGCGTTCTCATTGGCAACTCGTTTTTCTCAGCCAATCAAATTCTGTAGTAAATACAATTGTGTAATTACTTAGTAATTGGTTCGGCTTGCAATTGGCTAAGAAAAAAGCCATTTAGGAGCAAGTCGTGATTTCTCTCGATTCTGATTGGCTAGTGATTGCTCAATTGCAATTGTTTTCACGACAGTCATGTGAAATCCGCTCTAAGGTCCAGACATGATCACTCTACCTGAGAGAGTTATTATTTAACAAGGACGTCTAGTGTAGACACAGCGTTAGATAAGCATGGAATCGAGGCTAACTCCTGCCGCGAGCCCTGAAAAGGGACAGCTAGCAGGGCATACACGGGCAACAGGAGAAAAAAAGTGTGCGTTCTCCCACGTCGAACGCAATCACTGAAAGTGCATCTCCAGGCATATGCACGGGCAGCAGGAGAAAAAAAGTGTGCGTTCTCCCACGTCGAACGCAATCACTGAAAGTGCATCTCCAGGCATATGCACGGGCAACAGGAGAAAGATAGTGTGCGTTCTCCCACGTCGAACGCAATCACTGAAAGTGCATCTCCAGGCATATGCACGGGCAACAGGAGAAAAAAAGTGTGCGTTCTCCCACGTCGAACGCAATCACTGAAAGTGCATCTCCAGGCATATGCACGGGCAACAGGAGAAAAATAGTGTGCGTTCTCCCACGTCGAACGCAAACACTGAAAGTGCATCTCCAGGCATATGCACGGGCAACAGGACAAAAATAGTGTGCGTTCTCCCACGCTAACATAAGTTGTTTGAGTTGCTTGAGTAATAGCTTTCGCTATCAAATCTTCAAGTTTGTAAACTATTCAGCCTGGTAAGAAATCCAAAATGTCATTTCGTACTCCAATTCCATCCGCTCGATAAGACACGAAAATACTACAACCTTGTGCTTATTTAGCAGTTGAAATGTTATTTAACAAACCTAGATGATTACTTTGCCCATTTCTTTTGAATTTGATTCCCTCGTTCCTTTCGTGTATTGGAAAATGAGCATCGGATGCAACAGATTAATTATAATGATTGACAGCATCTCGTTGGATAGGTATACAAACGGTAAGTAAACAAGACGCGACCTTTGAGCTAGGCACAGAGAGCTAGGCATGAATAGTGCCTTTCATATAGTCCCATTGTTGCGGTTAATCCAGGTACTAGAATAAAACCCCTAGTTCCTTTTGTTTAATTGGAATTTATCTTTCAATAAATTTGGCAAAAATACTTAATACCAGTAATGCAGTAAACTACTATAGTGAAGGGAATCCGAGGGAATAGACCTTTATCACGCAATATTGATTAATAATATATAATGGTTATCAGAAAATGGAATCCTGTTTTCAATTCTACACATCCTTATTAGTAAAACTGCAAAGTTTCAAAACAATTACTTGAAAACTGGCTGAGATATGAATTTTTCAAAACTTCGTGTTCTGACTTACATTTTACAAAGAAATGTATGAGCAAATACGTCAAGTCGAGGCTGGACGGGCATCGATGCCCATGCCCGTCCAATCTCGTTTCGATAAATAAGCCAGAATGCGAAGTTTTGAAAATTCATATCTCAGTCAGTATTCAAGCAATCTTCACCAAACTTTGCAATTTTACTAATACGTATGTGTAGAAGTGAATACTGGATTTCGTTTTCTGATAACTATTATATATTATTAATCAATATTGCGTGATAAAGGCCTATGAGAGAACAATAAGGAAACAAGACGCGACCTTAGAGCTAGGCATGAATAGTGCCTTTCATATGGTCCCATTGTTGCGGTTAATCCAGGTACTACAATAAATCCCCTAGTTTCTTTTGTTTTATTGGAATTTATCTTTTATTAAATTTGGCAAAAATATTTAATACCAGTAATGCAGTAAACTACTATATTAAATGCAGGGAAGGGAATTTTGATAATCTAGTCACGAGAAGTGAAATAAGCATCGGACGCAACACAGCATGATTAAATATGTTGATTGACAGCATCTCATTTAATTTATCTTTCAATAAATTTGGCAAAACTACTTAATGCCAGTAATGCAGTAAACTACTATATTTAATGCAGCAAGCGCTTTATTCAGGACAACGAAAACTCATTTCTGATCTTCATTGCATGCAAGGACGTTTCACATAATTTGAAAAGTGCATAAAGCTATAATTACCGCAGAGATCAGTTATCAGCATTTCAGCTCACTATTGTCCCTTTGTATTATCACACCCTCACGCATGACATGCACGAAAATTCAATTATCAGTTGCGAAAATGTCAAGTGGACACACGGAACAAGAAAGCTGAATTATACCGTGCCGTGAGAAATAATAAAAATATACCCAGTGCAGGTCTTAAAAGAGACTTGCAAATGTTAGTGGTACCAAAGTCCAGTTAGTGTAGCTCCAGTTCAAATGCGACATTAAAAGGTCTTCGAGTCCTCATAGATAGTGATTTCTATGTAGTTGATGGTGTACCGCTCTATGCTCTTGAAACGATACAGCTCAAACCACAGCCCTTTGTTGAGCTTGAGGTCATCAGAGTACTGCGCTACAATCTTGTGCCCGTCATCTATAGCACAATAGGCGGAACCGAAGGTATCAGTAGGCTTGAATGCCAGTTCGAACTGGTCAGGGTTGTTTCTAGAGCTGGAGGTAACTGTTGCCGCGACTTCGATGTTGGGGTTCTGCAGCTTTCTCTTGGCGGAATTCCCTTCTACCGCCCTGTAGGGTCCGTACTTGGAATAATCATGGTTGGGATCAAGCAGCTGAATTCCCATTGAAAAATCTCCGTCGGAGATCATATACGACATGGGATCACGGGGCTTCTGGGGCTCAGGAAGAACTACACCTACTTTCATTTTGACTGTAATATCAGCGTCGGCTTTCAGGACGTTTGCAGGGATCAGTGGAACTCGGAAGATGTTCTCCCAGTCGGACGAGTCCGGTTTGATTATGAGGTTAAGATCGTCCCCCTCGATCGGAGCGTTCCATTCCACTTTGGAGTCTTTGCGAAGCCAGTTTGGCAGCATCAGCCGATGGTAGAGTACTCTGCACTCCCACGGTTGGCTTTGGTTTGCGACTGGAGCTTGTTGATTCATGATTGGCGTTTTACAAATCTTTAGCAAGGTAGATTAATTTTGGTTTGTCGGCGCACCCTCTAGCTTTCGACTCTAAAGTAAAGAGCTGTAACTGCACGCTCTAATTTATAGCACACTTGGGTTAAAATGTGGGAGTGGCTCAAGTGCCACGTATACAGTAGATTATCTATTTGTTATGAGTAGACAATGCGTACTACTTGATTACCAGCCCTTGAAAAGAGAAGCGGGTCGCAGGAACTAAATGTAGCGTAGTCTACGTCGTATCCGTCGTTTTTTCGGTGGGGACGGATACGACGTAGGCTAAATGTAGCGTAAAGTAACACACATTTTTCTTTGTAACACTCTTGCATTGGTCAATAATACATTGGTAAACTTCAGGCTTCGACTTCAGGCTAGAATTCCAATTTGAATCACAATAGAGCGAGGAACTGTCTGGGGGGGGGGGGGGGGGGGGGGGTTCTGCCTTATATTTACTATAAGGGTATGTGCCGTTGTGCAGGGTAGGGTTTTTCGCCCTCCCGCTTCCGGAACAGGCTCGCTACATCACCACTTTCTCTATAACAGGGTCCCAAAAAATCGACATTTTCTCTCTAGGTCAGCTACAATGGCGGACAATACTTGTTGGGACACTGCCCGTTATTCAGGGCCGAATGACGTGAAACGGAGAGCTCTAGAAAAACTAACATGAAAATCCCCTCTCCCCGGTCACAATGTTGAGAAATTAGCTCGGTACACTTTGTCATGCTCTTAAACAACATTGTACCGGGGGAGGGGGGTTGACAAACATATTTTACAATAAAGTATCATGAAATGAGGGTTAAAAGGCACTAGTGTCCCAACAGTTTTGTCCGCCATTGTCTGAGGCAAAAATTAGACAGGGTACCTTTTATTACTGCCGTGTTTGCGTAATAAAAAAACAACTGACCGGATTTTTTTAGTATTTGATTGAGTAATAGAACAAGCAACGTGGATGTGTAGCTTGTTATCGGATCTGTAACGTCTTTGAGTAAAATTGCATTACAGAACGTAAATTCGAGGGTCAGTTGGATTGTGACATAACAGAAATTAGAAGTGCTAAGCAGTGGTCATGGCTTTTCACGGCCGTATTTCTCCGCTTAAAGGGGCATTCATTCTACACAGCGAAACGCTGAGACAACTACCGGGGACGAGGGTTTGTAAAAAGCTTAAAATTTCAAGGTGAAGTTATCATAGGCTGCGGAATTGTATCGATAAAGACAAGTTAGCAGGTACGGAGAAGCACAAAGGTGGGCGGCCCAAAAAACTTACGGTAGCACAGGAAAGAAAAATCATGCGTGTTTTTAAGAGAGTTCGTGCAGTGAACGCTAACATTTCTTGAAAAAGACTTATGATGCATGCACATGCCTGAGAAGAAAAAGTAAGCAATAGAACTATAACACCTTTGATTTATTCCGGTCTCATTTACATTGCAACGCGCACGTGTTGTGCAAGTATAGCCTCCACCACAGGCAACCCAAATATGGAAAATAAACTCTCGCCTTGATACTGAAGCTAAAAGACGATGTCATTCTACAATTGAAACCCTTGATGATTGCTCGGAGCGAGCGTAGCGAGCGGAGAGCAAGTCTATTCTTGCCGTTATATGCGTGAGAGGTGATTTTTCATGTCTTTTTCATGTCCACAAAATCATCTACCTCCTCTCAAAAGCGAGGTCAGCGGTCAATATATGCGCCGTACATGCGCGAGATGTTAGTATAGACAATTTTCATGTCCCGGTAGCAATGTTCATGTCCATATGCATTCTTGACGTTGTTCAAATGACATTTGACCTAGGTTCGCGCACGTAGTTTTAATTACGGTCGAGCAATGTTTATCAGAATTCAGTTAGGGTGTTCATTAGGCTCGCGGGTTTCCAGTTGGTCAAACAAACAAGTGAAAATTATTAAAGGACAAGGTTCACAATTTGTGTTAGCGCTAGTTCCATAGTAGGTCAAGTAGGTCAAGAAATATTGAAGTCTTACTTTGAGATACTTTGCTTACATTTCTGTTCATGCTGACGTTGGCACTTAGCGGGAGCTACACCTAGTCAATGTAAGATTTACGGCTTTTATCCAAACCTCTCGAGACCACTCAAAGTGATGCCCGTAAATTTGTGAGACCGATAACTTAGCTGAGCAAGTGAGCAACCGTCATATTCTATTTAGCTTACAACGAACCCAGCTCTTACAGCTGTCAACCAAACCGTTCTGAACTAGATCTAGGCGCCCGAGAGAAATTCAATATTTGTAGAAAAAAAAAGCATTTCCGGCTAAAGAAACTGCACTTTTACAGTCTACAACATTTCAACGATACCTCATTGTCTGATTTTACTGCCATAGCTCCGAGCATTCCCGTATCGTTCAGATATTTCTAGTATCTAGACGTATTCTATCACTGCATGTACAAATCCGAGCATATGATCCTAAAAAACTACGATTAACCACGATTAACCATTGATAGCCGTAGAGAATATAAAATAGTTTCTTTCCTAATTGAGTGATGGTTAATCGTGGTTGACCGTGGTTAATCGTTAATATTTAAGGGTTTTTGCAAATTCAAAGCGCTACATATCTGAAGTTTATCTCACTAAGCATAGATATCAAGAAAATAGATCAATAAAATTAAATTTCAGCTCGCAGCGAAGAAAAACAATTCATTCAGTCACACATCGCGTGACTTCCTTTGCGTGATTAACAAGGCAAAGCATCGCACGGAAGGTGCGATCTCTCGCTAATTTCGCTGCTGAGTTCGGTGATTTAAGCAGCTCCGAAATGCTCTCGTTGTCGTCGACTCGTACTATTTTATCAAATCCATATGGAAACAGAACAAGAACGTGAACAAATATATGTCTCATTTGCCGAGCGCTCGCGCGAAAACCACAGGAATCCCAGTATATTGGAGCACCTCTTCACTAGCAAAACCGAAAGAAATTTCCGATTTTTATTAGCTCTACAACTGAATCAATCACTTAGCATACTATATTCCTAAGGAGAATAAAAAATATACAGACAATCAAGCTTAAATGCGTGTTTTAGTTTTATGCACTTTCAGACAATGGCGGACAATACTTGTTGGGACACTGCCCGTTATTCAGGGCCGAATGACGTGAAACGGAGAGCTCTAGAAAAACTAACATGAAAATCCCCTCTCCCCGGTCACAATGTTGAGAAATTAGCTCGGTACACTTTGTCATGCTCTTAAACAACATTGTACCGGGGGAGGGGGGTTGACAAACATATTTTACAATAAAGTATCATGAAATGAGGGTTAAAAGGCACTAGTGTCCCAACAGTTTTGTCCGCCATTGTCTGAGGCAAAAATTAGACAGGGTACCTTTTATTACTGCCGTGTTTGCGTAATAAAAAAACAACTGACCGGATTTTTTTTAGTATTTGATTGAGTAATAGAACAAGCAACGTGGATGTGTAGCTTGTTATCGGATCTGTAACGTCTTTGAGTAAAATTGCATTACAGAACGTAAATTCGAGGGTCAGTTGGATTGTGACATAACAGAAATTAGAAGTGCTAAGCAGTGGTCATGGCTTTTCACGGCCGTATTTCTCCGCTTAAAGGGGCATTCATTCTACACAGCGAAACGCTGAGACAACTACCGGGGACGAGGGTTTGTAAAAAGCTTAAAATTTCAAGGTGAAGTTATCATAGGCTGCGGAATTGTATCGATAAAGACAAGTTAGCAGGTACGGAGAAGCACAAAGGTGGGCGGCCCAAAAAACTTACGGTAGCACAGGAAAGAAAAATCATGCGTGTTTTTAAGAGAGTTCGTGCAGTGAACGCTAACATTTCTTGAAAAAGACTTATGATGCATGCACATGCCTGAGAAGAAAAAGTAAGCAATAGAACTATAACACCTTTGATTTATTCCGGTCTCATTTACATTGCAACGCGCACGTGTTGTGCAAGTATAGCCTCCACCACAGGCAACCCAAATATGGAAAATAAACTCTCGCCTTGATACTGAAGCTAAAAGACGATGTCATTCTACAATTGAAACCCTTGATGATTGCTCGGAGCGAGCGTAGCGAGCGGAGAGCAAGTCTATTCTTGCCGTTATATGCGTGAGAGGTGATTTTTCATGTCTTTTTCATGTCCACAAAATCATCTACCTCCTCTCAAAAGCGAGGTCAGCGGTCAATATATGCGCCGTACATGCGCGAGATGTTAGTATAGACAATTTTCATGTCCCGGTAGCAATGTTCATGTCCATATGCATTCTTGACGTTGTTCAAATGACATTTGACCTAGGTTCGCGCACGTAGTTTTAATTACGGTCGAGCAATGTTTATCAGAATTCAGTTAGGGTGTTCATTAGGCTCGCGGGTTTCCAGTTGGTCAAACAAACAAGTGAAAATTATTAAAGGACAAGGTTCACAATTTGTGTTAGCGCTAGTTCCATAGTAGGTCAAGTAGGTCAAGAAATATTGAAGTCTTACTTTGAGATACTTTGCTTACATTTCTGTTCATGCTGACGTTGGCACTTAGCGGGAGCTACACCTAGTCAATGTAAGATTTACGGCTTTTATCCAAACCTCTCGAGACCACTCAAAGTGATGCCCGTAAATTTGTGAGACCGATAACTTAGCTGAGCAAGTGAGCAACCGTCATATTCTATTTAGCTTACAACGAACCCAGCTCTTACAGCTGTCAACCAAACCGTTCTGAACTAGATCTAGGCGCCCGAGAGAAATTCAATATTTGTAGAAAAAAAAAAGCATTTCCGGCTAAAGAAACTGCACTTTTACAGTCTACAACATTTCAACGATACCTCATTGTCTGATTTTACTGCCATAGCTCCGAGCATTCCCGTATCGTTCAGATATTTCTAGTATCTAGACGTATTCTATCACTGCATGTACAAATCCGAGCATATGATCCTAAAAAACTACGATTAACCACGATTAACCATTGATAGCCGTAGAGAATATAAAATAGTTTCTTTCCTAATTGAGTGATGGTTAATCGTGGTTGACCGTGGTTAATCGTTAATATTTAAGGGTTTTTGCAAATTCAAAGCGCTACATATCTGAAGTTTATCTCACTAAGCATAGATATCAAGAAAATAGATCAATAAAATTAAATTTCAGCTCGCAGCGAAGAAAAACAATTCATTCAGTCACACATCGCGTGACTTCCTTTGCGTGATTAACAAGGCAAAGCATCGCACGGAAGGTGCGATCTCTCGCTAATTTCGCTGCTGAGTTCGGTGATTTAAGCAGCTCCGAAATGCTCTCGTTGTCGTCGACTCGTACTATTTTATCAAATCCATATGGAAACAGAACAAGAACGTGAACAAATATATGTCTCATTTGCCGAGCGCTCGCGCGAAAACCACAGGAATCCCAGTATATTGGAGCACCTCTTCACTAGCAAAACCGAAAGAAATTTCCGATTTTATTAGCTCTACAACTGAATCAATCACTTAGCATACTATATTCCTAAGGAGAATAAAAAATATACAGACAATCAAGCTTAAATGCGTGTTTTAGTTTTATGCACTTTCAGACAATGGCGGACAATACTTGTTGGGACACTGCCCGTTATTCAGGGCCGAATGACGTGAAACGGAGAGCTCTAGAAAAACTAACATGAAAATCCCCTCTCCCCGGTCACAATGTTGAGAAATTAGCTCGGTACACTTTGTCATGCTCTTAAACAACATTGTACCGGGGGAGGGGGGTTGACAAACATATTTTACAATAAAGTATCATGAAATGAGGGTTAAAAGGCACTAGTGTCCCAACAGTTTTGTCCGCCATTGTAGTTCAGCTTTTATCAATAAATACTTTTAAATGTTATTTCCTTTTATCCGACTGGGGTAGCTCTTTTTGAAACTTTTCTAGAACAGGGTATATATTTTTTGCGGATTTTCGCAAAATACTCTAGAACAGGGTGTCGAATTTTGAATTGCTCACTCTAGAACAGGGCCCACCCTAAAACGTCCTTAACCTAAATTTCCGGGAGTACCCCCCTCCCCAGGGGGCAAAAGTACTTTTATAGGGCCCCCAACAAGTTTAAATAACATTCACCTTGCATAAATGGCAAGGTAACTCCTTAGTAGAATACTGAATAGTTGGTTATTTGATGTTTACTAACGTTTTCAGTTCACATTTTGAATCATTCGCGGTTCAGAATATTTCGATGCTTATGAATACTAATTAGTCTCGCTCTCCGCACGAAAAGCTTTTTATCTGAGCCAAACCGATTGTAATAAAAGATATTCTGTAGCAACTAAAAAGGTAACAGTTTGAAAGCAAAAAAAAAATTATTTATTTCTTCAAAAACTCGCGTTTTGAAACCAAATTTTGAATTTCACGTAGCCTGCGTAGCTGGCGGTTTAGTGGGGTTTTAGCAGGTTTTTATCCGCGAAATGTTCGTAGAAATCTTCGGTAGCTTGCTTGTTGTTCGATGAGATGGCCGCGCGAGCGCTGGGGCAGAGTGCGCCTGGTTAAAAAATGCGCCCTGGGGGGAGGGTGGGCGGGGAGAAAACGCAAGAAATAAGCCGCCTGCAACCGACCCCATGACATTTTCGAAACGCCTCCAGGTCACGGTGTGTGGTCAGCGCGCGTTTGCTGTCAAAAAGCTGTCAAGCGGACCAATCAGAGGGCGCCTTTTGTAAACATTGGTGGGAATGTGGGCTCGCTCCTTTTATTCCGGAACCTCGTGTTTCAACTTTATTTGTAGATGGTTATTTTTTCGATATTTCTACGCGTAATTCGTATTCTGATATCGAATGGAGCGGCTGACTGATTTTCTTTACCTGCGTTTTTCATTAATTCTGCGAACTCTACACCGACCAACCACAGGCGATCCAAACTCTAGTCATGTGGGGTACTGTGAAAGAAACATGCAACGTTGTCGCTGTAAAAATTATACGTAAATGTAAATATTGAAATAAAATCACGTGACATCTCCTTGAATGTTGTAGTTGTCAAATAAAGTGTTCCTGGAGCGATTTTATTGCATTTTGGGTGTTTTTGTGCCTTTTTCTTAATAATACCCCTACCGTATGTTATAATAGATTGACATGGTACGAAACGAGCATTCAAAACACATTTTTCTAGCTCGATTTTTTTCGCTAAAAATCGAGCTTAGTGATCAAACAAAACAACCCAGACAACGAGGAATGAACCACAGCACTGTTTTAGCAGTCATTTGAATGTGCAACTTACCTGAGAGAAGTGCGAGGTCTTAAAAGTCCAAACGATTTCGATTTGAAGGCGACGTTAGAAAAAGTGGTTGGGTCACGGTCGCACGGTCTGGGTCGAGAAATCCAATCGAACGCCCCTGGCGTTCTGGGTGCGGTGGGATCCCTGTGGTTGGTAATGTTGACATGTGTGACGTGACGTCTCAGGAACCAGTGCTCGCGCAACCTCACGGTTCATCTCCGAGCACAGGAAGCCCACCCTAACCATTCCACTCTATGAAGGGTTTTTACAAAAAATATTAAAATTTTATAGTCCGGCGGATTAGAGCAAATTTTCGAGGAAATTGCGCATTTTAGGCTAAAGCTCCAATTTTTTGCCAGGTGATAGTTTTCAATGTATTTTTAAATCGTAGATATGGAGGCACGCTAGAATTCTTTCGTAGCGAAAGCTAGGGAGGTTTTAGAGGGAACTATTGTTTAGCTCAATAGTAGCCATTTTGAATGCTTTGATATTCAAATGAGGTTTAGAACTTAGCTTTGCAAACTTTCAAGTTGTTCTCTAGACTGCACAGCCATAGCAGCTCAACATTTGCTTATTCTGAACTATGGATTGGTTTGACTGACTTCGGTTGAACGTCTCCTTAGAGTTTTGGGTGATTATTAAATGTCACGACCAGTTTATTGGGAATGTTTATAATTTATATTGTAAAACAATAGCCTGACCGAGATTTAATAAAATGTTTCAAGAATGACCAACAAATTCTAAAAAAATATCAAGATAATTGGTACCATGTGTCGAATATGTAAAAAGAAGCTTGTCTCTGAAACTTTCACATGATATTTTCTACCTAGTACTGTACTATACTCTATAAACACGGACGATAGAAGATTTCAATAAGTGCCGCAGAGCTCATGAATAACAAAGGATTCAAAGATGGCTGCCAATGGCAAAACAATGGTTCACATTAAAACTGTTCTAGCTTTCGCTACGAATAAAATTTAGCGTGCCTCCATATCTTATCTTCAATAAACTACTAAAAACTATTGACATGCAAAGTTTGGTGTCTTTAGCCAAAGTGCGCAATTTTTACGCTAATCCGCCGGACTATTACATGACTGAGGCCGTGCACATTTCATTTTCTAATATTTTTCCGTTTTTGCAGCATATCACTGCAAGTGCGTGGATCCATGGTTAACCGAGGGGAAGAAAACATGCCCTGTCTGCAAAAGACCGGTTGAAACTGACAAGAAAAAGAAATCGACAAGGTCTGGTGGCGCGTCTGGAGCAGCCGCCCAGCATGATGATAGCGCAAGTGATAGGGAACCTACTGAGACCACACCCCTTATCCGACCGTTCTCCCCATCGGCACCGACAAGTACTGCAGTGCCGGTTTAGAGCAGTACTGGAAATTACCCTTTTTTTCTTAGTCGCAAGCTGGCGACCAAGTGCAAACAACTGGTCGCCTGAACATAACTCTTGGTCGCCAGGTGGCATCAAGCCTGAAAAGAGCACCAAAATATTATTTGGTCGCCAGCTGACGCTTAAGTTCAAATTTTTAGTCGCCTAGCCCTGATTTGTGGTCGCCCAGGCAACCACCTGGTCGCAATTTGCAGCCCTGATTGGATGCTGTTAAAATCATGCACTGTATACCAGATGTGACGTTACTTGGTAAAGCAAAAACTGCGTCAAACTTATATCCATTCACATCGGCGCTTACTGCAATTTTCAGAATTCTGCGAACTCTACTCCAACTAACGAACTGCGGTGGGGATTCCGTCCCTCAAACGTGTGAACAGTTCTGGGTGATTTCACGCATTCTGCGAACTCTACGCTAACTAACAAACCGCGGTGTGGCTTCCGTCCCTCAAACGAGTGAACAGTTCTGGGTGATTTCACGCATTCTGCGAACTCTACGCCAACTAACAAATCCGCGGCGCGGTTTGGCTTTGGTCAATCATACGAGTGAACAGTTCTGAAACTGAGTGAACTTAGAAAAATTCCACGCGCCTTTCTTAAAAGGTTTGATCAACGGAGGTTAAAATGCAGTTTACTCAAGTGACATTTTCATAATTCTGCGAACTCCTAGACCATTTGCATAATTCTGCGAACTCCTAGTCCATTTTCATAATTCTGCGAACTCCTAGCCCATTTTCATAATGTGTGGCTCCAGAAATTATCCATACCCCCCCTACGGAAGGGCATTGGAAATTCCGGAGGGTGGGGGGTCAATTTACCTGATCATTTCCATACAAATACTGTATTTTTCCTTGGAAATTCCAGAGAGGTGGGGGGATCACTTTTCAACACCCTTCCGTGGAGGGGGTATGGATATTTTCTGGAACCACACAATTCTGCCAACTGCCATTTACATCTCGCCAAACTGCGTTTTGTCTTCCGTCAAACCTTTCGAGACATGTCCATGGGTGTTTTCTAAGTTTCGTTTGTATTTTACATTTAGCCTTGCTTAACCCTATCATGTAACAAAATCTCTCCAATACCCTGCAAAATCACCAGAGATGTGATTGTTTGAAGCCAGACCGCGGTTTGTCGGTTGGCGTAGAGTTCGCAGAATGACGAAAATCCGACGCAGTAACTTATCTACCAAAAGGAAAATGTTCCGAAGAGCAAAACCGGATCTAATGTTACATGGTGATTATTACGGAACAATCGTTAGGACGAGTTTATGGTAAGAAACTTTGCATGTTGTGAGGGGAGAGAAATATGGTTTTGGTGTGAATTGGGTAATGATCTCATAACAAATTTGCAGGGTTGTTGCAAGGCCTGTGAGGACATAGGAGAATCATTGAACTTTGGGTTTCAAATTTTCAGGCCTGTAAAGTCATTACCATTTTGTCAGGAGTGTCACAATTGTAGGAAGGGGCGTAGCCAGGGGGAGGGGGTGAGGCTGATGTGGCTCGGTCCCCCCTCTTTGAAACATGAAATACTGTAAATATATGGGAACAATTCTAAATAGAGAAAATAGTAACACAAAAGCCTGCTTCCCAGTCTGGGCCCCCCTTTGGCAAAAAACTCTGGCTATGCCCCTGGTAGGTCATGGAATAATCATTTCAATAGAACATTAGAAAGCGAAAAAAAAACCTCAAAGCTAAGTCACAGTATTCTATTCACTTAGCTTCTTTCAGGGCCACAGCAAGATATTGGTATTGCATGCCGTCCAATGTAGACCTAGCCAACTGGGTATTCTTATCTGATGTAGACAAACTTTTATGCGTAGCAGTTTTCAAATATTTCTTTTTCGTTCATTCATGTAGTAGGACTGCAGTTTAGACGTACATTTTTAGCTCAAGGTTTTATAGGACAGCACCCATAGTTCAAGTTTTATGATAAATAATAATCATTTCGAGAAAAATATTTACAGGCCCAGTAAGACTGGTGGGTTTTAGTGGTGCTCTAATAGTTAGAAGGGAAAAGACGATGCTTTAGTCTAAAAGTAAGCCTGATTCACACTGGAAAGGTCCGCGCATTACGATATAACGGCGGTACAATGGCGATAGTGTAAACACACAAATGGTGAAGGTTGTTGTCACACAACATGTCAATATTAGGAGCCCAATACTTAGGAGCGTCCATCTCCCATGTTTTCACAGTGTAACAGCGTATTGCAAAATCAAGCCCGTATGAAGTTATTTTTAGTATAAAATTTTCACGCAAAGCTAACTTCACACATTCGCTCAGCCAATTAGAATGCAGATAGCTTAGGCTTTGTTATTGAATATGCTTTTAGCACATGTCCCACAATTCATTGCGCGCCGTGTCTAGAACTCATTCCCATTCCCTACGGCTCCAAAGCAATTTTCATAGAGAAATCGGTTGGTGAAATCACCACAAGAGACGCAAAAAAATAACGTATGGGTATGAGACTGGAGTTGAAGAATTTTGTTCACATGACGTGCTTATGTCGCTATGTCGAAAGTGCGAACCAGGCTTACAGCTGAAGAAAAGATAGCTCATAGCCCTGTCTTTCAGAGTAGCCTACATTAAACAAGTCGCGTCCAATGAAAGTGACTTCCATTCTTGATAAACGTTTCCCAGTGTATGAAGAAAATTGTAATAAGAAAATGTAAATAAGCAATGAATAAAATGTATCACTATATACAAATGGTGTTTTGAGTCTGTGGAGTATAGTATACAAAAGTTACAGTCCGCGAAAATAAAATTGTTTGCACTTGCTTTTGAAGCATGATTTATCATGACAAAACCATCCAATGGCATACCTGCCAACCCTAAAAACTCCAAAGCCGGGAGATTTTGTACAGCAACTATATGAGAAAATCGCAAGAAAATTTACCCGGGAGGTATACAGTAAATATATGGGAAGTTTCAATTTTTTTTTCCCGGGAGAGTGAGGGTAAAAACCGGGAGTGTCGCGCGTAAACCAGGAATTGGCTAGAGCTGGCAGGTATGCAATGGGGACTTCTGTTTATATTTAAGCTGGGAAATCAACACGAGAAGATAAAATTCGCATCTCCAAGCAGTCATGTAATGTTCTGTTTATTATATAAACATCAATGAAATACCAAATTATAATTTTATTGGGTTTAAGCCTAAAAGGCGAGCACTGAGCAAGGCAAGATGTTATTTTCACGTGTGAAGATATCGCCCCGTGTAAAGGGCATCCGGCATCCGCGATTTTTTGGCTTGGCATCCGGCATCCATCGACTAGGCATCCAGCATCCAACGATAAGGAATCCAGCCACCAAGCGGCATCCAGCCTCAAGCGGCATGACGTGTCATTATTTAGCGGGGGAGACTTTTTTACAGCAACTCCTCTATCATTTGCATTTTTCTACTCAACTTCAATACATAATAAAAATTTCGGCGCGCATAAAGAATGACATCCATTATACTATTTCAGACCTCACGCAACCAAGAACCCTCGCGCCGTGTATAAGAACAAGTGTATCTTGACGTCTAAAAAATAAACTCTCCCAAAAATACCTTGCAATGATAGGCCTGCCGCGCAGTTCACTATGCAGTCACTATTTTTCGTCATTTGGGGCGTGCAGTGCGCGCATGAAGAATATAACCTACAGCTCATCAATAGACGCTTTCGTCTAACCTATGTAGTTGAGGTAGCGTATCTCCTGGACTGCTGAAAGGTTTTGTTTACTATACACGAAAAACGTAATGTTCATTTACCCGTTCTCCCTGAGGCTTGTTAAATGCGTTTGTGAAAATTTGGGCGCGCTTCGCGCGCAACGAAACAAAAATATGCCCCAATCGTTCTGTAAAATGTCTTCCACTAGGTCAAATAGGGGAAGGCATCCGGCATCCAGGGGTTATAGGCATCCGGCATCCACTAGTGCTCTGGGTGCCCTTGGGGCGAAAGATACCCTGGGCGGGTGCGTGTGATATGATTTTGATCCGTGTATAAGCCCCCCTCCGTGCTAGTCAAGCCTTTTACATGTGTAAAACATACCTGAGTCAAGTTTTCGCGCGGGAGATCACCCGGTGTTTCATTGGTGTTTATTATAAGAGGAAATAAAGTGAACTTTATTTACGACCACGATACTGAAGTACTGATATTTAGTCTGGTCTGCCTGTGGTTTGTGGAAAAGCGCTTTTACCTTGGGTGCCCTGTGCTTGCCACTTATTTGGGACTAGAAACTAGTCATTCGCCGCCATCTTTGTTCTAATTCTGTTAATCGTTCATCTTTCCCCTGTTTCTCGATTGTTTATCTCGGTTTCTTCTTCTTTTGTCTCTATCGTTTCATCCTCGTATATTGAGTCATGGAACTGGATTGCAATGGGGCCAGCAGGGACGTCTGGCTAGTAAAGGTAGGTATTAAATGCCAGAGAAGGCAGAATCTGTTTTGAAATCAACTTCGCGAGGAAAAAGCAAATAAAGCGACACCACTTGCCAGTTTACGGAGTTTGCCTTTAACAATGCGTAGACGGCGGAGTGGTGTGCTCGAAGCAAGCACAGCTCTTAGGATCTGGATCTTAGGATCTGTTTACATGAGGTTCAGTTGTCTTTGGGGTGTAGAGATATCCCTGTCCCCCCGAGTTAGGGGGTAGCGATGGGTAAATCCGTGACTTGCCGAGACCCGAGTTTCAGACCCTATTCACACTAGACCGGTACAAAACCCGGACTGGTACAATTCTGGTACAGTACCGTCGCGTGTTCACATAGGAGCTGCGGTACTGGACCAATTTTGGCACGGCAAGGCATGCTTGGTCCCGTGTGAACACTGTTGCAAAACATGCCAGAATTGTACCGGTACTGTATGAACAGGCGGTACCGTACCAGAATTGTACCGGTCCGGTTTTGTACCGGTCTCGTGTGAACGGGGTCTCAGAATCCGAGCCTGAGACTTTTGACAAATTTCAAAATCCGAGTCCGAGCCTTTTCGCTTCGTCTCCCGGAAAAAATTCAAGACGACTGCCATACATTTACTGTATTTCTGCCGGAGAATTGCACGAAACTTCACCATTTCAAGGCAGTCTCCAACATTTTTTAGTCCTGGGGTCATGCTTTGCTTACAACTCAGAATAATAAAATATAAATCTGAGACTCCGAGACTGCGGTAGAAAAAATCAGAGACGGCCAAATTGCGAGAAAATGAGACTCTGAGGCGTGCGAAAAAAAACTCTGAGATTTGGAATATTTTACAGACTTTCGAAATTTTAAGGTACCCATGAACACTCCCTAAAACCTTTCACATTCTAAAGAGACAGCTCAGGGTGTAGAAATGGGGATGTGTACGGGTAGTTTGCTGCAATGTTTTGTTTCTAATGTTCTGCAATGAAAGTGACAAGTGAAGGGAAATAAGAATCCACTGTTGGTGTTCATATCTGATTCCATGATTTGTGCCAAAACATAAACATCTTTGTTCTGTAATTTTACCAAGCATTGGAAAAAATTATTCGAACAATTTGAGAATGTTTAGCGAACATCCTACAGGTGTTTCGTGAAAGCCCTGTGAACATTTCGTGAGGAATGTACACAGCCTGTTGCTGAACATAACTTATGTACATAGAGCGGATTTCAGATGACTGTCGTGAGTAATTCGCAATTACTTTGTAATTACTCGACCTATAGGTTTATTCAGAATTGGTGTAATTACTTTGCGATTGGTTTCACAACAGTCATGTGAAAACCGCTCTATGAGTTTAATTGAATCCTCAGCTTTCTTGTTTGAATTTTTCACGAAGTCAAAAGCCACCATGGTGCAAAGGCAGATTGTGTGGTTCCCAAAAATATCCATACCCCCCGACAGAAGGGTGTTGAAAAGTGACCCCCACCCCTCTGGAATTTCCGTAGAAAAATACAGTATTTGTATGGAAAAGATCAGGTAAATTGACCCCCCACCCCTCTGGAATTTCCAATCCCTTCCGTAGGGGGATAATTTCTGGAAACACACATTCGCAATTACGTGATGAAACTGCAGACAAGAGTGGAAAATGGTAACTCTGTGATGATTTTTTCATGTTAAACTGTGTCAGCAGCCTGCAGTTGTCCATATCCCCTAAGAAAATCCTAACGCCCATGACAACTGGGTCTACTACACCTTAAAGAGCAAGTGTCAGACACTCCTTTGTTATTGTTTCTGTTCAATATTAGAAGACGAATTATGTGTAGAAATCTCTAAATCGACATCTAAAAACAAAGTTTCAGATTTGATTTACCAAATTCAATCGAGAAAATTGCTCTATATTCTCTAAATCAGCCAATGGAAATGGATGCTTCCTCCAACCTGGTATGTTGTTATGCTGTCAAAATGGCAGCTGACACAAACAGGCTCTTTGACATGCTAGTAGGAGGCATGGTTGAAGCTCTAAGTCCTCTCTCCAATCTCAAAAAATTGATATAAATGTGTTTTGTTTGATGCTGATATTAGGTCCCTAAATTCCTATCAACCATGTGGATGGAAAAAGCTGACCCTTCTGGCATTGTTGGGAATCTCAGAATTAACAGGTAAGAAAATTACAAACTTCCTGGATCTATTGTAAATGTGGACCATGTTACAGGACCCTGTTGATAAATGCACAGATGCAGAAGTGCATAATTTGGCTTTATTTGCTGCCATTTTCATTGTAAACCCCTGTTTACATTTCCGAATGCTAAACTGTTTTTGGCTTCCATCCATCAAACCTTTAAAGAAAGCTGTGCATGGACTTGAAAATATTGGTGTTAAAGCTTGGGTTGTCCTTAATAGTTCACAAAACCTCTCAAAGCCTGTGTGCAATCACCCAGAGCTGCATGTCCACTCATTGATAGATTGAAGTGGAACTGTGGTTTGTTACCAGTAGTTGGCATAGGCAGTAATATAAACAACAACAACCAAAGGTTGAGATTTATGTTAAATGCCGTGGAAAAATGGTGTTTGCTGACGTTTCGAGCATTAGCCCTTCGTCGGAGCAAAAAAAAAGGGGGGCAGTAATATAGATTGATGAAATACTTTGATTTCATTAGATTTCGTGCCTGAAAGGTAATATCTCTTACATGTGCAGGTATCATATCTCTAAGATACCTAAATAGCTGTTTTAGCATGACAACAGCTTCAAGGCAGAAATCAACCACATTTCATCATAAAGATCTATTGTGTGTTTCCAAAAAATATCCATACCCCCCCTATGGAAGGGATTGGAAATTCCAGAGGGGTGGGGGGGTCAATTCTCGGTTTTCATGTGACGTCATCAAAAAGCTAATCTAAACCAAGAGACGTACAGAGATTTCCTTTTTGTGATGAATATAACTCTATTCAAGGATTTGTCATACGAAATTTCGGCACCTTCTGCCAAGTAGTTCTCGAGATATTGCCAAAGCTATTTCTGTCAAGCAACACCAGTCACATATTTTGAACTTGCCGTATTTCACTCGATTTGCACCGTTCTTATTTTTTGGCACGTCAGTATGTTATAAAAGTTCATATCTTACCATTCTGATACTATTCTTATAATTTGGATTGAAAATAGCGTCGTTTTGGAGACCCGGTTAATTGGCCGCCATTATGGAGCCCCTCTGCTGGGGCTCCAACATGGCGGCTCCATACAATTACTGTACAAAATGGCACACATTCACTTGCTAATATCTCGCTCGGAAAGTGACCTATCGGCCTAAAATTTACCCAGGAAACATAATTTTGTATATTCTTTATAATTCTATTAGGCATCCAGTGTTTAGAAGTTAATTTAGAGAAATAAATTTTGTCACGTGACAAGTGAAAACCAAGAATTTACCTGATCTTCTCCATACAAATACTGTATTTTTCTTCGGAAATTCCAGAGGGAAGGGGGGTCATTTCTCAACACCCTTCCGTGGGGGGGGGATATTTTTTGGAAACACACATTATCCAAGGGAACAGTAGTGAAAGAAAAATGTGTTTTGCACATGCCACAAATGTTTTTTTGAATAATTGGATAATGGATCTTTTTGATGAAATGTGGTTGATTTCTGCCTTCAATGGCACTTAACTTAATATTTTGCTTTATTTGTGATTGTGCATTCAGTTAACCTTTCCATTTTTTCCATAGAAACCCACAAAAGAATGAGGTATCTGATAAAATTTGATTTGATTAAAGATGATTAATTATCATGAAGTTTATTCATCCCTTAATTGTTTCTTTCATTATGAAATATCAACAATACCTATGCCCAATTTGTCAACAGATCCTTTTCAAACTGTCTGAGCCTATTGCTATAACTGAAGACACAGATCAAGCAAAAGTTCCTCGAGATTACAAGCTTCTGATGTCCAAGGTTGACCAGCCATTGGTTGTCCTATCTGAAGGACCAAGTGGTCAGTATAGCAAGGGTGTGTTATACATTGTATTAAGTCAAAGCCCAGTAGAGGTCTATTATCAATGCTGCATTCTGATTGGTTGAGCTACTAGTAGGCTAATTAAAAATAGAACACATTTTTCCATGTACCATAGCCTGATGGTATCACACGTGAAAGGTTGGGAGAACAGCAAAGACTGTGGGAACACGACAGTCATGTGAAAACTGCTCTAAGGGCTAGAGGAATTTGTTATAATTATACAATGCGTGGTTCCAGAAAAATAGAGCGGATTTCAGATGACTGTCATGAGTAATTCACAATTACTTTGTAATTACTCCCATACGTCTTGTTCAGAATTGGTGTAATTACTTTGCGATTGGTTTCATGACAGTCATGTGAAAACCACTCTATCCATCGAGGGGTCATTTTTTCAACACCCTTCACTGGGGGGATGAATATTTTCTGGAACCACACAATATACGTACAATCTTGATAATGGCTTAAGAAAAATGACTGTGCAGAATCAGTCAAGCCCATTGTTATAATATGCGGGATTGTGCTAATTGCATGTACCTGCAACCTACCAGGAACCTTGCAAACAACTTGAGGCAGCTGGTATAATATGCATACAGCTAACAGTGATGACTGTGTTCTGAATTCCAGGCTCTCAAGAGGAAGCAGATGAAGAAATGCCAGGTATGTCACCCAATGCAAAGTCAATGCTCTACAATAACATACAAACAGGGTTCTTATGTGACCTGGAAATCTGGAATATCCTGGAATGAGTCAGTTTCGTTGAATGAGTCAGTTTTGTTGAATGAGTCAGTTTCGTGAATCTGATTTTGGGCTGCAGTTATGACATCAGCCCTCTTATCATAATGCAACAAGAGTGAATAGAAAAGAAAGTATCATGTAAATTGCTGTAGATCAGTCCAATAAAAGTAAAGCAGCTTCCTTTAAAATGTGTATGCTTTTTGGGTTGGGGTGGTGGGGGGCATTTCTACCTCATAAAAACTCTTGGAAAACTCCGGGAAAAATAACTGAAGACCTCCTGGAAAATCCTGGATTTTTGTCATTCAGAAAGCATACAAATAGTGGCTACAGTGTTTCATAGCTTAAAGAGCATATGACATGAAACCAATTTTTACTCCCAAAAAGATTGCTATCAATCAGTTAATTACTCACTCCAAAGTTGAGCAAAATCCGATAAAAAGCAGCCAAGTTACAACGCTATTGTAATTTGGCTTTTTGGAGCTCTATGATGCCTGTCAAATGTCAGGTTTCAGTGGTCAATGTCAGCTTGTTTGTTTGAGTAGAGGATAACAATAGCCCGTAAAATCAAAACAAGAGTGGAAAAATGTGTGAGTATGTAATACATACTCAGATATAATGGCATATTCAGTTGCACTTGTTACTTAGCAACAATCCATAAATGTTCTTGAATTTAGAGAAACTAGCTGTTGAGGGTAAAGTGGTCCAGAGGCAGATTTTAGGCCACTACATCCTAGTAATGACTACCTGATGCTTAAAAGGTGAGTCAACTGTGATCTTGGACTGCATTATTTTAGCCTGTTTGCTACGTTTTTATTGTAGTTTGTTGACCATGGTTGGAAGATTTTTCATTCCCAGAAATCAAAGTCGAGACCACTATCTGGCTATCTGCAATAAAAAACATCCACATCACAGCCACATCACATCCACATCACACCCAGATCACATCACAGCCACATCACATCCACATCACATCCACATCACATCCACAGCCACATCCACATCACATCCACATCACAGCCAACATCACAGCCAACATCACAGCCACATCACATCCACATCACATTCACATCCAGAACAGCACATAACAGAACAGCAGTACTGCCTAGTGTGTCACAGAATTGTACCAGGTACATGTGCTAATAGTACACTGCCTAGTGTGTCACAGAATTGTACCAGGTACATGTGCTAATAGTACAAATGCAATTTGATTCCAGGAAATCTATCTTAGTGGCTAGCAAGCCTACAAGGCAAGCCCAGCAGCTGAAAAAGATTGTCACCAATAACTACAAACCAGTATCTGACCATAAGGCAAATGTAAGTAGATTTGGGCCCATCTATGATCCAATATGATATTATAGTTCCTGCTTAGAATAAATGGGGGGTCATGAAAATTTTATGCGAAATATTTTGAAACCTACCCTCCCCCTGTTAAGAAGCTCTGGAATTCCTGGGTGGGTGGTCAGAGAACAGCATGGAGTTCTGGGGTGGTCCTAGGAAGTATGGAGCAAAATTCCAGGGTGGGTGGTCAGAGAACAGCATGGAGTTCTGGGGTGGTCCTAGGTAGTGGTGGGGTGGGTGGTCCCAGAATAGCCTGGGGTAGTCCTAGTACTGGATTGGGTATTATCAAAGTATGAAATTCATTGTGGGTGAACAAATTTACTGAAATTTCATGATAGGTAGGGTCATTCTTAAATTTCTAGGGTGAATAACTGAACCTGGGTCTTCACAGGGGGTGCATATTTTTTGCGACTGCCCGTTTTCACAAGGGTTTCAGTTGTCCAATACACTGATAATTTTATGCAAGGTATTGTCTAATTAAAGAACAAGGCAAAGCAATGGAGGAGAACAATGTTATGCATAAATTTGTCAGAGTATTGGACTAGTTTCATGGCCATGATATCAACTGATTTGTTCTTCATCTGTTTCTTTGCTGACAGATTGAATATGAGAAAAGGAAAAAAGAGGAAGGCAAGAGAAATAGAGCCAAAGAGGCAGATGTCAAAGCTTCACTTTTCAGTGCATTTGAGCAACATCAGTATTATAACCTCAAGGATTTGGTGCACAAGACCAAACAACCTATAGTAAGTGGAACTTGGTTTTCAAGATCCCTGTCACATGCATAAAAGGGGAGGGGTCCATGCCACAGGAATACCATAGAACAAATACCGAAAACCCCACTGGGGAGCTAGCCTTATTGTCATCCGCTACGGTAGACAGGGTTCATATGCATCCTGGAAATCTTGGAATATCCTGGATTTTCATTTCCTTCCTGGAAAGTCCTGGAATTAAGGAAAACCCTGGAAAACGCCTGAAAAATTAATGTTTCAACTCAAATGTGGTTGAATCAGTCAGTTTCGTGAATCTGATTTTGGGCTGCAAATTATGACATCCTTCAGACTTATCATGTTTCTTGGGGGGGGGGGGCATTTCTACCAGAAAAACTCCTGGAAAAATAACTAAAGACATCCTGGAAAATCCTGGACTTTTGTCATTCAGAAAGCCTTTCGGATGAGACAATAAACCGAGGTCCTGTCTCTCAATACACTACACCCAAGCTGATCATGAGGGACGTTAAAGAACCGCTGGCTTGTTCAGTGACACAACTCACTACAATATATGATATGTAACCCCACTCATGATTGTAAACTGCACTGTAAAACTGCAGTCCGCATCTTAGAGATCAGACATCTCACAATTTGTAAAGCGCTTAGAGCCTATGGAATTTAAAAGCGCTAAATAAACACATACATTTTTTTTCGTTGGCATCCCCGAGTCTGATCAGCGTCACAGGTTAAGAAGTTCTGGATGAGAATCACATGAGGAATATGGACCAATCACAACAAGCTTTAATTCTCCTTCAACTACTTTATTTACGCTACTTATCTGGCCCGCGAAAAATTGATATTTTCGTACACGTGAAAATTTCACATTTCTGTTTATTTCTGTTTAAGGTCTACCTCAAGAGTATTCTCAAAGAGATAGCCCAGTACAACACCAAGAACCCCCACAAGAACATGTGGGAGTTGAAACCTGAGTACAGACATTACAGCAAATCTGACGAGAAGGATGCAAGTTGACAAAGTAAAGAGTTCCCAAAGAAATAACGAGATTGCTGCGAAGGTATCAGTGCATAGTATAGTCTAATCCAGTTGTATATGACATAATATATGGCAAGTGACTATCAGCACGCTTTATAAACAGGCATAGAACACCTTGTGGTGAAGTTATTTTATTTATGGACCTAAAGTTGTGCCTTGGGGCATACCAGCTGCGGAGGTGCTATGAAAGGTAAAGGCAGGATGTTGCAAAATCCACCGTTTGTTGAGAACAAAAACAATACCATGCCTGTAAGATATGGGCCTAAAGTTGTGTCTTGGGGCATGCCAGCTGTCTACAGAACGACAGACAGAACGTTGAGTCAAGTTTGGCGAAACTTATTCAAACTTAATTTTCTTCATTTGTAAAATACTAAACTGTAAAAATGTAAATTACTTTCTAACTATATCAAACTGCAGCTGAAGGATCATGAATAGAAGTAATGCGTTTAAAATAAAAATAAAATATTTAAACGAGACAACGACACAGTTTTAACAAACATTTATAGTCCATTTCTCCTTGTCCATGTCAACTGGTGGCTGCTCGATTCAGAGAAAACAAAAAAAGTGGCCATATTTTTATAAAGGTTAATAAAGCTTTTATCCTGCGATCAATCTGAGACAGCCGCTGGAAAATCGAAAGGTGTAACAGTCTACTGAGAAGAGTAGCATATCACATTGAAATGGTGCTATTCCCGAGACATTGATAATCAATTTCCAATTATTGATACAATTGATATGCAATTGTTATCAATAGTAAATTGATTTTCAACAGTTATCAGCAATTGATAGTCAATTGATACTCACTCAGATTTTGAACATTATCAATTGCCGATACAAATTTTTTTATCATTTACAGTGAAATAAAATCAGTAATTTTATCATAAAAAATTCTGTTTATATACCAAATAGATCTCATGCTCCCGGGAAGGACTTGCAGAGGTTATCTTTACGTCTTTTAGTCAGTAAATTGAACAATGTCCGCCGATTTTTGGCCAAATCGTCTTGACTCTTGAGTTAAATTTATCCGGCATATTTCCGATGACCATTATTTACTCACGATTTATATCCACGGTTCATTGATCGATTCAAAGAAACTTTGGTCATGCACTAGCTGAAACCTGTCTATAACTTCAAAAAACTACCTCGAAGATTTAAGAAGAAAACAAAAATGGTATCAATTGTTTATCAATTCCACTCACTGAGATTTGATTATCAATTGGCTATCAAATTGCTGATACCTATTGATAATCAATTTTCTAATTGATATCAATTGGTAGCAATTATCAATTTTCTCAATTAGTTACGCCGGGAGATATTCGATGTTATTATTCAGCACATCGATACACTGCCCAAATATGGTCATTGTAACGCCAATAGCTGTCTTCTGTACATGACATATATCCTGCGATATCCGTCTCTGAGGGAAATATGATGTGTTGAGCTTGTAAATAATACACAAAAAGTAATGTTTTTCAGGCGGTTTTTGTGCTATTGATGTGCTGAATAATAAAACCATTATCCTGCTCGATTTTGCGGAATATCGTCTGATTAAGCCAACTCAGGACTTCGTCCCTCGTCGGCTAAGTATCAGACGATATTCTGCGCAATCGCGCAGGATAATGGTTAAATATTCTATTTTCATCGTATTATATTGGTCTATATTTATTTCCTGTCCACGTCAGCGTTTGATACTTAAATTCAATATTAATCGTTAAAGGTCGATAAAAATCATTAAGAATCTATCAAAGACTGCATGATTTGAGCTCAAATAGTTGATTTTTAATATTGATTTCCGATATTCCTCAACTGATACTCGAATAATTCGAGTAGTTTCCCATGATCGATTTTTATCGAGTAGTGAGGTCGGAAATCTGTGACCGGCTATAAAAGAATAGCACACTGCCCGCGATAAGAGCTCGTTTTTAACCCTATTAATGTACGATAAGGTTATACCCAGCAAATGATAAAGTCCATATATAACTGTGATCGCGGATCGGATTAGATGCCAGCCCCGCCCCTTTCTCTTCTAACCCCGAGCCTTATGGGGGTGGTTCGCCCTGACAAGTCGGCGACAGATGGCACCAAAACCTTAAAGCTGTTCCCGTATTCTCTTGCTGGTTATTCTGTCCAACAATGTCTGCTCTTCGGGCCCGTTGGTTATTCCTCCTGATCCTGTGTGGCATGGGATATCCGGGAGAATCACGACACGGTAAGCGTGATTACTATTTCTATTGCTCTATAATACCTGTCTTATTAATTTATCGTTCAAACCAAACAGAGCAGAATGATGAGTGTTTTTATAGTGGCGCGCTGTAACTTAACCACTTTTTCTCGTCTTTCTGAAAATATTATAAAACTATAAAACATCAAGACCTCACTAGGGACGATGATTCTGCGGAATATTCAAATGGATAGGTGCTTGTCGCTATTTGCTTTGCACGGCAGCAAACAGAATCTCATTAATCAAGTTTATTTTTTTCTTGTGTCTAGATCTACCCGCCTATTTATGATATCACTCTCGAAATCTTGAAAAAAATCTTTTTTTTAACCACGTGGTGTTGTAAAGTTCAGCACTTACGCAATTCACCTATAGTTCTCGATGAAACATTTCTATTCACTTCAAGGTCTAATCAAAATCTTGAAACAGCCGTTTCTCGCAGATTACGGGCCATGAACCTTGAGTATTATGGCTTGTGGACTTCCTCCCGTCTTTCAGCACTTGACTAATATAAAAACCTCTATTGCTGAAATATATAGATTGGACGAGCTGTTGAAATATTATATTGATATGTTGAACAGCAGAAAACACTTGTTGTCAAGAACTTAGGGACCCATAAGAAGGCTTATTGCTGTCGTGAGGGAAAACTTGTCGATCGCCCTTTTACTCGCGAGATTTGAGATCTCCTTGAATCGCATCGGGGGGCCGGAGCGCTGCGCTTATTTTGATCGAAATTCTGTTGCTCGTTTTCTGTTTCGAGGAAGACACAACAACTAAGTTAAACTAAACAACACTTTAAACAATAACTGTAAGTCAAACGTTATATTTTCTAGAGACACGACAAAATCACAATAATGATTTACAAATATCAAAAATGTGGAACCGAGTGGTTGTTATGTTTACTAAGTATTGGCTGTTATCGGACCTCTGGGTTTTGAAATTTCACCTCATCTTGAAGAAAACCAGTTCACAGATTTTATTCTACCTTCTCGCTTCGAAAAACATTAGTCGCCCAGCTGGAGAGTCTGCTGGAAAAAACGTTTGAAAATAACTCTTTATAAAGCCAAAACCTTAATTTTGTGTGTGAATTTTAAAATTGCTTTTTCTCTCCGCCTCGTGCAGTTAACAGGGTTTTCGTCAGAACAGAAAGCCAATCCACTGCACTTGGCGACGCGAGGCAAGGACCTGATTGGTTGGGATTGTTTGACTGGCAGAACAGAAAAACTGCGCAACGTCCCGCCAGTCAAACCATTTAAGCCAATCAGGTCCTTGTCCTGTCTGCCTCGTGCAGTTAACTGGTTTTTCGTCGCGACAGAAAGCCAATCCACTGCACTTGGCGAAACAAGGCAAGGACCTGATTGGCTGGGATTGTTTGACTAGCAAAACAGAAAAACTGCGCAACGTCCCGCCAATCAAACCATTTAAGCCAATCAGGTCCTTGTCCTGTCTGCCTCGTGCAGTTAACTGGTTTTTCGTCGCGACAGAAAGCCAATCCACTGCACTTGGCGAAGCGAGGCAAGGACCTGATTGGTTGGGATTGTTTGACTGGCAGAACAGAAAAACTGCGCAACGTCCCGCCAGTCAAACCATTTAAGCCAATCAGGTCCTTGTCCTGTCTGCCTCGTGCAGTTAACTGGTTTTTCGTCGCGACAGAAAGCCAATCCACTGCACCAGGCGAAACAAGGCAAGGACCTGATTGGTTGGGATTGTTTGACTGGCAGAACAGAAAAACTGCGCAACGCGAAACAACGGTTTTGGCTATAAAAACAGGTTACGGCAGGTTTTGCCGAGCTGAGGATGAGTGTTATGAGTGTTATCTTATTTTCACACCCTTGACCTCGACCACAGTCGCGCGACTGATACAAACGAGCTCGAAAACTTGGTTTCCAGTTTGTAATAGACCTCCTCGGCTTGGGTGTAATGTTTTCCCATTTCAGATCACGTGGCATTCCATGAGTATTCTCTCTTTCTTTTCCTGCTACGCACCGAAGGATATATGAATATGGAATCATTCCAAACAAAGAGAGTTCAAATCTAGTTCAAGTTTTGTAGCGACTGAGAGGCATTGAAATAGGTCCACATAAAGTTACTTTTACAGGGAAGTAAATGTTTGGTTACCATATGTCAACAAATTTTGACAGCGGGCTAAAGGTGAAAAATGCCTAGCTACGCCCTTTATTACCCTCAGCTTTAGTTAGTGCTTGTTACGAAGAACACGTCCAGAGCGTGGAGTTTAAGAGAGAAACTCAAGAGAAAGGGTAGGCGAGTTCTCGAGTTCCCACTTCAAGCGCGATTTATGTGGGTTTCTCTCTGAAACGCTTGAAATGTTTGCTAGGCAGGGTAAAGTAAAATATTTGAAAGGTTTGGAACGTTTCTTATGGTCCTTTTTTTATTCCACGCATGAGTGAACAATTTTTAATCAATAAAAGTGCTCTCTGCTTTCTTACAAACACGAGGGGGATGTTAGGAGAACTGATCACAACTTGAAAGACACGAGCCGAAGGCGAGTGTCTTTCAAGTTTTATCAGCTCGACCAACATTCCCCGAGTGTTTGTAAGAAACCAGAGAGCACGCAGAAAGTATTTTTATACTTTAATTAAGAGCGACAGAATCAATTTTGACGTTAAAAACTTGTCTTAGTAAATGCAGTTTTTCTGCAGTACTTGTTGTAACTGTTTTTTATACACATTCCAGTGTCCGCCGGGAGCATGTCAAGACCTTCTATAGTTTACATCTCCTCCGATACAGTCATTGCCACATGGCTCACCATGCGTGATCCAAAATACTTTGTCGTCGAATACAAGAAACAACCTGACAACTGGAACACTGCTCAGAAGATACACATAAAAGGAAAGAAAAGACAAGTCTCTATCGAGCATTTACTTCCAAGCAGCTTATACCAAATGAGAATTAAAGAAGTTTACAGTACCAATGCCGATATGAGCCCCGTCAGAGCGTTCCGCACCAAGAGAGCTGCGCTCGAGAGTAGCACTGGCATACCTCAAGGATTTGCTTTGGGGCCCTTATCTCAGAACAGGTTGCGACTGAAATGGGACATAACAAGAGGTTTCTCGGCGAAAGATGTTGTTCAGTTCAGCGTGGTTTATGCTCAACTCTACTCGCCCTATCTTAAGAAGACGTACCTTTTACTTCCGGTAAGGAATATTTATTGACTCCAGTTGTCACGTAACGCCGGGCATTCTGTTTTACTTGTTTGTCTTTACTCACAGATCCTGCCCAAGACGCACGTTTCGACAGACACTGACGGACCGACAGACAGAAAGACATACAACTAGAAAGACAGACGCAGACAGACAGTCACAGGGAGGCAGACATAAATACAGACAGACAGACACATGCAGACAAATACAGACAGACAGACGCATGCAGACAAATACAGACAGACAGACAGACACATGCAGACAAATACAGACAGACAGACACAGGTGGGAAGGCAGAAACATTTATACATATAGCCGCAGGCAGACAGTCACAGGGAGGCAGACAGACACAGACAGACAGACAGAGAGAGGGAGGCAGACAAATACAGACAGAGGTAGGCAGACAGACAACAACATGCATACATATAGCCAGACAAACAGACACAGGCAGACAGATACATACATACGGACAGACACAGACAGGCAGACACATATTAAGCTGTATTCACACTAGAGACGAGTTTCCCGTCTGAGACGAGTTTCTCGCCTTGAATATGGTTCCCTGTTCTTCTGTGATCACATGAAAACAATTTTTTTTGAAGGAGCTGTTTCTGAGCAGAATTGACATAAAGCAGGAACTTTTTATGACGAGAAACTCGTCTCAGACGAGTTATGAGTTATGAGCGTTAGCCCTAGTAAGCGGAGAAAGAGAAAAATCTCTGACCCCGAGAGGGATTTTTCTCTTTCTCCGTTTACTAGGGCTAACGCTCATAAGCACACATGGGACCATTTCATTAGCACGTTAGCTTTCACACAAGGTTAATTCCTTATCTCCACTCTGTTGTACTTAGTGCTACGCGGCCACAGGCTTGCCTGAACATCGTCTCAGACGAGTTTTCCGTCTCTAGTGTGAATACGGCTATAGACAGGCAGACGGACGGACACAGACATACTTACAGACACAGAAAAACCCAGACATACGGCAGATAGACATACAAATAGAAAGACAGACGCAGACAGACAATCACAGGGAGGCAGACATACAGACACAGACAGACACATACAGACACAGACAGACAGACGCACACATGTAGCGCTGTTCACGCTGACTTCATCCATTGTTATTAAATTGCCAACAAGAGATCGATTGGTTCACAGAACAAAGGGCGCTATTCAATCTAAAGTTGGCACATTAGCATTACAATGGCAATGTTGATAAACAGTGAATAGCGCTATACAAGCAGACTGTCGTGATTTACGTCCTGATTTTTTTTCTATTTCAGGGAAACTATCGGTCTTTCCTCCTAACAAATCTCCGTCCCGACACGTTTTATAAAGCCAAGATTGCCGCGTTCTTAAAATGGGCA
The DNA here is from genome assembly GCA_033964015.1 of Scolanthus callimorphus. Lineage (NCBI taxonomy): Eukaryota > Metazoa > Cnidaria > Anthozoa > Actiniaria > Edwardsiidae > Scolanthus > Scolanthus callimorphus. Next base: position 21,689,782 of record CM066923.1, read on the forward strand.
GAGGTCCTTATACGCCATGGACACTTGCAAAGACGTTGTCCCCAACGTCCGACTGTGTCTACAACTGCACTCAACAACGACCGACCACCGATCCTGTGGGCGCTATAGAAGCAAAGGCCGCCACCCCCTCTTTGCCAAATACTAGCACTCAAAAATTGTCAACTCCCAAAGCTTTAACAACCCAAAGCGCATTTCCCACGAAAAAGAAAGGATGCGAAAGGCTAACTCCTTCATTGTGTAGCGATATCGGTTATTCGCATACTCTTGTGACGTCACACGAGTCTCAGAAGCACGTGATAGATCACGTGAACATTATGTGGCCAGAACTAAAGAACACGTGCACGTCACATTTTCTTGTGAAGCAATTTATGTGCGCCGCACTTTTTCCCTACTGTGACGTCAGCTTGGATAGGTCTTTCCCTCCTTGTCGCTCTATGTGTGAGGCTGCGCTGAGTCGGTGTGCGGCGCAAACCGCACGTGGCAACACGGAACACGACAGTACCGCGCATGACAGCACCGCGCGTGACAGCTGGCCTGCTGATCTGAAATGTGATCAGTTCCCTAAGATGTCAGAAACTTTGATGTGCCTTTCGTACGGTAGGTTATTTGAATCGCCGGGCATACCGAATTCGTGTCTTCGTGAACATTCCGCCAATCACATCGCGCGTAAGGACTGATCTACCAATCAAAAGACTTTGACATGGCACGACACAATACTATTATTGCGCGAAGTAGTGCGGGTGAAAAATTTGGTGAAAAATTGTTCATTTTGATGGAAAAGCATGAAACTTGGCAGGGTGATAGAGCTTCCCATGCCGAGCAATTCTTGATGTAGACCCACCCTCGATAACGTATACTTCCAGTTTTCTAGCAGTGGAATTAATTATCATTTAAACTAATAAAGTGGCGTGTTCCCTTTTGAGTTCAGACACGAAATTTTGTATCGTGACAGAGTATTCAATACCCTACATTGTACAATACGTAACACCCCCCTGATCATGTACTTCCAGCGCCAAGATGGAATTCATTATCACATAAAATCAGTAACAAAGGGTTACTGAGGTTATATGAGGTTCCCAGTATCGTTGGAGATTAACTTTATTGCTGTAGAAATATTTACATCGCGCCTTTAAAGCGCTTATAATGGTGTGTTTATTTTTTGCTATACTATAATTTGGAAAATGCATTTATTCTCGTTCCAGGGGTAGAAGAAAAAGCAATCACAACTGCCACACCCTTGAAACTAATGCCTACGAGTGTCAATCTTACGGAGACAGAGGAAGACAAAACGGGCATCACTGACGCACCCCCCACAGTAACGTCTCCAGGCAGAGCAAAGAAGGTGGCGCTGAAATCTACTGTTGAGCCTGTCGCAGTGTCGCACGCCGTAACAGGGGTTTACAGGGCGACAATAAACGGCGAAATGGCCATTACCGATACAGTACCTACACTGCCGTCCACGGGCAGGGCACACAAACTAGAGAAATCCACTATTTCATTTGTTACAAGTGAGAGGAAGATTGTGGCAACTACACCAACTAACAAAATTACTCAACCAAATGATTTTATTCCAACACGCAAGCAAGCAAATCTGGAGACCACCACATCGGCTCCAGTGATCTACCAAGTTCCTCAATCCCCACACTGTGAACCACTGACCATAGGAATGTGCGAAGACATTGGCTACACGCACACAGGGTTCCCGAATTATTTCGGTCATCAGCAGCAATACGACGCACATATGGAACTGTACCAATACTGGCCGATTGTCGAGCTCGGCTGTTCGCCGCTTTTGAAGAAATTCTTATGCGGTCTGTACGCTCCAGTATGCACCGATGCTACCGTGAAGGGAGAGGTTGGGCTAAAATGCCTCGGGAACTCCTCCCCTGTAAGTCAGTTTGTCGGCAGGTCAAAAAGGTTGTGATTTGCAAATGGGTCTCCTCGGGCGTACATGGTCACCAAATATGGAGTGTGATAACTTCCCGGATGATGCTAAGGGAGAAAAATGTCTCCATGGCAACGATGACGTCACTGTCCACGTCGGTGAGTATAGAAAACGATTCTCTTGATCCCTTCACGGATCCCTTATAACTTTCTCTTGTTACACTTTGCCAATCAGAAACGAAACCCATTCAACAACCATCCAACCAGGAAACGAAGTAAATACACTTAGCCAATCACAAACGAAACAAATTCAACAACTGACCAATCAGAAGGTGAAGTAATTACACTAAGCCAATCACAAACGAAACCCATTCAACATCCAACCAACCAATCGCAAGTAATTACGACCAGCTGTCGTTTGATTTTTCTTTGCATTCTGATTGGCTAACAAACAAAGAACCAAGACCTCGACTAGAAGGAACGTGTAGAAAACGCAAGTCTGATTTAGTTTCGACAGTCATCTGAAATGTGCTCCAAACACTTTGTATATTATTACTGTGCGACTACGTCAACCGGGCCATCCCGTAAAAAGTTTGTCATTTAGAGATTCAAACCATTTTAAGCAAATTTAATACCTGCAATGCATCTGACGATGAGTAATCAAGTGTTTTGAAGATATTTCTGCCCATAACTTCCGCAATTTTTACGAGAAAAGCGATATTTCGGTGTCTCAGATCTCAAGAAAGTCGAGATCCTTTGTTCTGTGCTCGCTTTCTGATTGGCTAACTTCTTACAAAATGGCCCGGTTGACGTAGTCGCACAGTAGCAACTGGTGAATAGTGGTATATACCGAGATGCGAAGCGAGGTATATATCCATCGCTAGGCACCGACCCTGAGGGGGATAGTTGTTTTAGTACGCACCAAATCAGTAGAATAAAATACGGTGTATTAAACATTATCGCCTTCACTTTCGTGAAACGAGCCGCCATTTTGAGAGCTTTCTCAAAACAGTAAATAGTGTCGGATATGTACTATTTCAGGGACCAATCAGAGCGCGCGAAAATGACTATTCATTGATTTGTTATATATACAGCGCTAGCGCTGTATAACATATTCAGCTCTCTCAAAGTGTCTGGTACTTTGTTTTTCAGAGCAGAACAAGTGTTTCACTCTCCCTCCTCGTCACCCGTGCAGCAGGAACTACCAGAATGCCACCTTATCAGCCCATCTGATCCACGTAACCCAGCTCGACCAATTAGAATCAAGCAACATTATCAGCCGGACACTTGAAATAGTGCGTCGCGTGGCTGATAAAAAGTGCGCGCGCAACCTTGGGCTTTACCTGTGTTCGCTGTACCTACCAAGGTGTACTGTGGGCGCAGACACAGGAACCCCGTGTCGTTCTCTGTGCAGAACTACGGCAAGGCGTTGCACAGCTACGCTAGAGAATCTAGGGTTCAATATCCTTGGATTGGACAACTGCAAAAAGTTCCCACGATATCGGTGTTTGGGAAAAAGCCCAAAACCTCCTGAAATCTGCCAGATAATATAAAACTGTTTTCTGAATAGGAGATGAATAGTGGTGGATATATATCGTGCCACTGTTCATCGCCCCTGAGATTAATAGTTGTTTTAGTATTCACCAAATCAATTGGATAAAATTATTGTCAATATTGCCTGGAAACGTCTGCGATTGATACCGAAACTCGCGCGCGACGCAAAACAGCGAATATCCTCCGATATTCACGTACACGTTTTAACCTTGGTGTTTTTACGTGGTTAAATAAACTATTATTATTATTCCGAGTTTCAAGAGCCAATCAGATTGGATATCCATTGATTCGGTGGATACTAATACTACATAGTGCATGTCAAGCTTTTCTGTTGCAAATCCATTGCATTTTGTAGGCGAAATGGCCCACTATTTGTCGAATCAGCTGTTTTCTGCGCTAGAAATAAGACGTTGCAAAGTAATGGCAGACCGCAAGACACAATGCAATAACCTGTTTCAATGTTGCACCACGTGATCAAGTATCATAGCCCACACTGGGTTATAGGAGCCAGAAACTTGAGAATTCTTGATCTCTAAAGCTCGCACACACAGGGGAAACGTCCCATGCACTAGTCGCTGGGATAACTCCAGTGGTAGGAGCCGGCGAGGAGGAGACGAGTCCCTGAAGCAAGCTGTAATGCACTGTAGACGCTGACAAAAAGACGACAAGTTACGACTAGTCGTACAAGTCGTACAAGTCTAGTGTACGACTAGTCGTACAAGTCAAACCAGTTTCATTTGTGTTGATTTGCTTGACGTATTCCAGGGAATAAAATTCCCCGGATACAATTCCACGGGACTACAATTGTAGTCCATGGGATGGGTCACTATCTATTGTGTAATTGTGTGCCGAGCGTAAAGTCTAAAAGAGTTACCACCGAGATATGACAAAGAATGTGTGTCCGTAGATTAGCAAAAATAGAAAAATAAGATGAACAAAACATTTTTCTTTGGGAATGTACCCCCAACATTTGCTTCCGCCGCCACTGGAAAGCGATATTGTCCACAACGAATACGCAGACGAGTTCGTTACCAGTTAAACCTGAAATCACAAGGTCTAGAAGACAATTCCCCTCTCATTGAGGCCTTCGTTGAAAAAAAAAGCACTACAACTGCTTATTCTTATGTGACCATAACTTGTTCAGTTGTGTCATTATGTGGAGAGCTGAACGACCCACTACGAATGCTTATTTTTCAGTGTGACCATAACTTGTTCAGTTGTGACAAGTGATTACATATTCACGTGTCGAATGCAATGAGTCGTGCCATTAGGTGGAGATCTGAACGACCCACTACGAATGCTTATTTTTCAGTGTGACCATAACATGTTCAGTTGTGACAAGTGAGTACATATTCAAGCGTCGAATACAATGAGTCGTGTCATTATGTGGAGAGCTGAACGACCCACTACGAATGCTTATTTTTCAGTGTGACCATAACATGTTCAGTTGTGACAAGTGAGTACATATTCAAGCGTCGAATACAATGAGTCGTGTCATTATGTGGAGAGCTGAACGACCCACTACGAATGCTAATTTTTCAGTGTGACCATAACTTGTTCAGTTGTGACAAGTGAGTACATGTTCACGCGTCGAATGCAATGAGCCGTGCCATTTGGTGGAGAGTTGAACGACCCACTACGATTGCTTGTTTTTTCAATGTGACAAGTGAGTACATAACTATCCACCGTCGAATGCAATCTGCAGTTTCAATAAAGGTTGTCGCATCGGGCACAATCCGGCGACATACATCCGGGTCTTTGAAGCCTGTCCGCGGTAGATTCGAAAGTTAATTAGCCTAAATAACAAAAGAAAAACGACCAAAACCGTTCACATTGGCTGTGATATTGCTGAAATTTGTAAAAACGTAAGGCGCTACGAATTTGTTACTGTCGGGATTTTGGAATCGAAAGATCAGTAAATAATTTCCGTGGTGTGCATTTGCCGTAGCGTTAATAGCAACACAACTTTTTTAGGAATGTATTTCACGTATTGTGCAGTTTTTTTAGATGGGGAAAATATTCAGAGCTAATTCTTTCGGCGTTGAAGCGTTTTGAAAAATCCTACACAAGGGAAATGTTTCGTAAACATCTACAGAGCTTATTTGGCGTGTTTTTGTGTAAATTGAACGGAATTTTCTGCAATTTTTTTTTTGAGATTTTTCATTTATGTGCGTTTATTTATTCTAATATCTTTCCCGCTTTGCTTTGAATCCGAATAATAATGACTCGCATTTCCCTCAAGACAAAATGAAAAGCCAAGAGTATTCAGCCTTTTGTTTAGGTAACGATCCTTTTGTTATGGCAAAAAAAGAGCTCGCACTCAATCGACAAGCTCACTCACGCAGAGCAAAGTCATAGGATTTGTTTTGGTTTGCTTAATGTCGCTTAGAACAATAGGATTGCCCGATGGGTGCAAACGCGACTAGACTTTAGGGGAAATGGATAAATGAAACAGAATCGAAAATTAGGTATGTACTCGCCTAGCTTCAATTTCAGCCGTCTCTTCGCTCTCGATCGCACCTCACTTTGCGAGAGCTGACTTGTCTGAATTCACCTTGAGATTTTCTCATCCATTACGTAATTTACTTACCAAGAATCGGTCAGTAGAATCTGATTGGTTGAGTTTCAAAGTAAGACGTGCAGGTGAACGATTCCATGACAACGTACGCTCCGCCAAGCAACATCACTCGCAGGTTTTGCAAAATCTACCGGGTTGCTTAGATGTTTGATTAAGGGAACACTTGGAAATTAATTTTAATTAAAATTAGTTCATGAAGAATTCGCCATATGAAAATTGCAATAATAATAGAAATACTTTATTCTCCGACTGTCGGTCCGACTAACTAAACTTTTTGTTTCTTTTTCCAACCCGGCAAGATAGATAACGGGCGCATTGAAGAAACCAATGGGTAATTAAGCAAGAGAATAAAGACATTGGAAGAGTTGTGTTTCATTTTATTCTGAATTGCTCACGCATCACGCTGTGCTGAAATACGTTTCAATTGCAAAGTAATTGCTTTGGTAGTTAATTTTAACAAACGTTAAATAATTAAACGCAAAAAGAAATAAAAAATCATTTTAGACAAGATTAACCAACCATCAATCAACTTGCAACACTAGCCGGCGGTCATTGAAGTAGGGAAAACGCTAATTGTTTTTTATGGTTCATGAAGAATGCCGAGTTCTTCGAGCTATAGGAACTTTGGGAATTGAAAACTGTATTTAATATGATTGAAAATACGATTACAAAACCGAGATCAAAAGGATTCTTCAGCAAAATCAGCCATCTTAAATGGAATAGTCGTCGCAAAAGAAGCTTATCTGGGTATGATATTGCAGTTTGTACAAAGTAATTATGTAATCAAATCCGTGGCAAGAGAAACACGGCAAAATCAGTGTTAAAACTTTAACAAGACACGCCTTTTTCAAGATCTTTTTATTTGTTTCCTTTCCATTATCACTATGTAGATGAAGGATTTTCGAAATCGTTATGGACCCGACAAAACACTTAATTTTGCCCTACTTGTCTTTTCAAGTTCTAAGTTTCCTTGGCAACCTTTAGAGCTGATTTAATCTACTATCTCTTCTATAGGTTTTATTCAGAATTGGGTAATTACTTAGCGATTGGTTTCAATACAGTCATTTCCTTTTCTATTTGTGTTTCGTTTGCTTTTCATCCGAGAGATTGTTGTTTATTATGTTTGAGATGTTCCTGAATGAAATGGAATAAGAATCGTTTTCAAAGCTTCGGATATCCATCGTTATACATATGGTCCTGCGCCGCCTATGAGTTACCTAGTATAATATCTTAGTTATATTTTAAAAACAGGCTGCTTCATATATCATAGGCTCTTCGGCACTTTCTTGTGGCTTTCCCAAGTCCTGTACTTCCATGCAGTATTCGGCGAACAATGCCAGTCTGGCATGGAATCTACTTTTGGACGCTACCTTAATGGTCACTCGTTTGACAACCGCACAGGAATTGGGATGTTGGCTTGTACTGTGACTTGTGTGGGAACAAACTCTTGTGCCAGCATAAACATCGAGCTCGAGACAGGAAATTGTTTCCTGAACTATGCGAGTCACATCAGCTTTCCGAACGATTTGAAACACGACTATGGTTTTATCTACGCTTTAAACCGGATGGTATGTACAGTAAAAACCCGCATAGAGATTTGAAGGTCAGGCTGGATATATAAGTTATTACATTTTTAGATGATTTTTCTCAATGGTTTCTTAATAGGATCTTTTAAAAATTCAGAATCATCCGTTTTCAGAAAACTTTTTTCGAGATAGGTACCTCTTAGGTGTCCGTTTTAGCCAATCAAGCAACAATTTATGAATATCATATTTGTTGGTACCTTTTAGGGGTCACAATTAACTAAGCCAAGCCCTTTTTGTACCTTTTAGGGGTAAAATCGAAAACTTCCGAGCACCCCGCTCCCAAAATAGGGGAGTGTCCCCCCCCCCCCCCCCCCCCCCCCACCCGGGCAAGAAGTGTCATCCTTTCTCGCTCAAACTCTTTCTTTTGCGAAGATTGTACCCTCTCGACTTCCCTAAAAGTTCTTCTACTCTTTTATTTATACTTCATAAACCTATAGAACGATGGACCAGCTGATTGCGTGGCGCTAAAGAATCTCAACCCTTCGCTCAAGACTGGTTATTATTGGATGAAAACCAAGGATAAGAAGTGGAGCAATACCTATTGCTTTATGGGTAAGAATGAGAACAGTATTTATAACGAGGAGGGCACGCTTGACGCCGTGGCGTTGATCAGGCGTTGAAATAGGAAGTACAACGTACTCCACCGTAGCGGATAGGAATAACGATATAGAGCCCGCAGCTTAATTCACCGATCCCGCATTCATTGTTCTACTCCCTAGTTACTGTTGCTACGTCGGCCAAGACAAGCCAAAATTTTACTTTGGCATAGAGCATGGAAAATACACCGACTGCATGAAAGTGCTGGAAGTTTGCTCATAGTATATGGGTTTTATATTTTCGTCACAAAAAGCTGAAGAATTCATCAAAAATCTTCGAATTTCGAGTTTGCTGCTCGGACATATTGAATTCCATAGGGAAAACTGCCCATTGTTTGGTGATTAATGCGAAGACGGGATTGGTCTATTGATATAAGGTCGGCAGCGGCATGTAGCGGGATCAAGTCGTCGTCAGATTTTGTTCTGCCGTTTGGTATGCTTGGAATGTTCAAGGCGCTACCTATGCTTAAAGCGTGTTGATCACGTGCAGCATGACGTACGCTTGTTTACTAGCTCGTGATCATGCCATCAAAATTTCACTGAAATAATCAAGAAATATCGTCATTGTGTTCATTTGAAAGATAACGGTTGTTGTGAAAAGCTTTTAGTAAACCGCCTGAGTGACATATTTTCCATATCCTCACTAGAAAGGATATCGGTCAAAACAAAAGTGCTTGGAAATCAATTTGGAATAATATAATAAAATATATAATAAAAAGAAAATTACACGGTGGCTTGAAGATATGAGTTTTATGTTCTCGTGTCAAAAACAATATTTTACGAATAAGCGCATCCTCTATGTATTTTGGAGGAAGCACTGTCATGTTTTCGTGTTCTTCATTCGTTTCAAAGCAGGAACAATCTTGGTTAAACGCTGCGTATAACACTCGGTGATCAATGGTGCAGTTTTTCCGAGTTCTTTCGCTTGGGCGTAATGTTGTCCCATTTCAGATCACGTGGTATTCCCATAAGGATTGTTTCTTTGCTTTTTCTGCAACCTCGTTCCCAGGGGTTTTCTCCGTCGTTTTTCAAAATGGCGGTTAACTCGGGAGAAGACCCTGGGGGAGGCTGAGTCACATGTTCTCATGTCCTCAAACAGTGGTCACGTGACTCAGCCTCCCCCAGGGTCTTGTGCTCGACCAACCGCCATCTTGAAAATTACCCACAAGACCCTGGGAACGAGGTTACTTTTTCTGCTACGCACCGAAGGACATACGAATATGGAAGGAACCCAATAGAAGAAAGAATATTCAAATGAATGCCACGTGTTCTGAAATGGGCACAACATTACGCCCAAGCAAGAGAAAATGATCCCATTTTCTCTTGGCCCAAGCCGAGGAGGTCTATTTAATTTGGTCGCCTAAAATTAGGCTTCTACAAACTAAACTAGACACTAAACAATCAGAACAAACAAATCACACAAATACTACCAATCAGACGAGCATCATTAGGGACAAGCCAGCCTAGTCCCGGGCGCTGGGTGGGCTTCTTGTGCTCGGAGATGAACCGTGAGGATGCGCGAGGGGTCTCCTGTGACGTCACGTCTTTCCAACCACAGGAAGACCACCCAGAACGCCAGAGACTATGCTGCGCTGAGGACAAGCCATATTTCTTGTCTCTGCAGCAATCCTAAAGTTCTCCAAACGTTGAGACTCCAAAATAGAAAGTTGTTCACCACTACTGTCAACGTTCTACTCTTTGCGAAATAATATTTGATTCCCCAAATGCAAATGCTAAACGAAGAGAAGGATTACAAATTTGTGCCCGCACTTTAATAACCAAGAGTTACTTGTAGTTTTTAATTCAAGACCTACTTAGGGACCTTATCACGCCGCGAGTTTATGCGAGATAAAGCGAGATTAGAGGGCCGAAATGGTCCAATTGAAAGGCGAGATATTAGGACAGATTTGCCAATTAGGACCTGCGAGAGAAGGCGAGATAGGGCGAGATAAGTTCCCAGAGTAGGCCTAATTCAGTTTTTGTCCCTAAGGTTGCAACGCTTCCGAACCTCTGGGCATGGAGGATGGGCGAATTCCGAACGATGCTATCACAGCTACATCTGAAAAGTCGGTACATACTCGACCTTTTTATGGTCGTTTGAGAAACGCCAAGGCATGGCTTGCAAGTGAACCTCAGCTCAACCGGAATCAATATTTGGAGGTATAAGATATGAAGAGAATATTTTCTGGTGGGTGTATTTTTACATTACGAAACAGTTTTTGGTTTTACAGCTGAATCGATTGAGCCGGCGAGCTTGCATTCTCGTACCCAGAGCTCCCCGGCTCATCACCTCACGGCTCACGGGGAGGCTCTGGTGACAGCCACCGACGCATGCGTAAAACAAAATGGTGGTTTTATGGCCTTACAATTACTTTTGGAGCATTCAATCGAAGGCATAGGTTGAAAAGACGACTAGGAAACGAATGTCAGTGTTATTTTGACAGATACGTTTTTATAAAGCGAGATTAAGCTTATTGTATCTTGTATGTACGCGTGCGCGCGATTTTAACCAATCAGCTAAGGTTATGAAATGGATGTCACCAGAGCCTCCCCTGCGAAGCAACGAGCAGGGGAGCTCTGGGTTCGAGAATGGCGCGCTTGACATTATCGATTCAATCTCGTACCCAGAGCCCGTCATCTTTTGGCCAGCGGCAAGAATTGGGGCTCTGGGGGAATCCGATTTGTGAGCATGCGTGGTAGGTCAAAAACGTAGCGAGCTTTCACGTCATACATGCCCACCATCGTGTTTTATTTAGTGTATTTCCATTATGACAAATAAAGAGTTAAAACTCTTGAGGGGGGGGATGGGCTTTTTTGAAAAAAAATCCTGCCCGGCCCGAAGGGCCGAAAAAAATTTCCTGCACAGCAAAATGGTGACTAAAACCCTCCTTTCTTATTGGAAAAAAAAAAGTCTCACCGCATAACAGAGGTATGAAAAAAATCTTGCACTCAACAAAAAAGCCCCCCCCCTCAAAAGTTAAATGGTCGGCCCCTAAGGTAGTAAAACGTTAACAATATTAAAGTTGCCACTGAGCATTCGCAATATGTTTCCTAAATTGTATTGCTACAATAGATCAAATCGCGCCGGAGTGTTTGAAAATAAAACCTTTCCTCAGTTTTGTGCTGCATATTTTCAACGTCGTGCTGCTTTGTTCCAATCACCTAATTTACGAGGTGGATGTTTGCGAGTGTTGTCAGTGATACGATCGATTATTAATCGAGCGTGGAATTCCGCAATAGACTGCTTGCAGTCTCTTCTTTGGCGAACGTCCGTAAATCGAGAGAAAAGGGAAAGGGAGAGTCTGTGAGTGCCGAAGGCACGAGCGAGCGCCGAAGGCGCGAGACTCGCCAGAGGAGCGCCGAAGGCGCGACGATGGCGTGAGTGCCGGAGGCACGAGCGAGCGCCGAACGCGCGAGATAGCGCTTTCTCCCCCGTGGCGCTGCTTGTTACCCGACACCTAGATTCTCGTGAGCTGGAAATACGAGCGCGCAAACAAATAGGACTATGACTTTATTGTCGATTTACGGACGTTCGCCAAAGAAGGGGCTGCAAGCAGTCTAATTCCGCAAACGCTGGTCGAAATTGACAAAGAACTATCCCTAAACGTACAAGACTGGTGGTCTCGCTTGGGTCATATCGCACCCCCGGGTCTCCCCAGAGGACCATTGTTTTGACCACTCTCCTTAATTTCCTCCAGATCGACTTGCAGGCAAACAAGCTGATAGATGGCATAGCCACCCAAGGACGGACAGGATATGATAGTCACGACGAGAGGGTGACGTCATATTACCTCGCCTTTAAAGATGTTAGCGGGTGGAAAAACTTCACAGAGAATGGAGATGTTAAGGTGGGTAACTGAACGACCCATCTAGATGACTAAATGGTCCCCCCTCCCCCCCTAAAAATGGCTCATTTTATGCTCCTCATTTTTGTTTAGTAAAATCGAGTTTTAAAGAGCCCGTGTCAGCCATTCCTTTGTTATTGATTTCGTTCGATATTAGAAGGCGAGAAATCTCTCAATAAACACCAGACAGCAAAGTTTCAGATTGCTCTTTATTTTTTTCCTAGAGGGCACGGTAACGAATTCTGCATTCTGATTGGTTCTTAGAGCGCGCGCGCGGGGGCAATATTTTCCTATCTCTGACCTACAGGTCACGGTAACCATTTTCGCGCGCTTGCTTTCATCGAAAAAATGAATAAGTTATTTACCGGCTTTAGGTCGGTCCGTATAGGGAAAAACTGTGACCTCGGCCTGGAAAATGTTGGCCTCGGTCAACATATTCCAGCCCTCGGTCACAGTTTTTCCCTATACGGACCTCCCAGCCGGTAAATAACATATATATATTCTCTAAATCAGCCGATGGAATTGCATAAGAGGCCCAATATATGACCGAGGTTTTCTCTACTGCGCTCGTAGTACCTTTCTACGAGTACATTCTTTAACCGCGTGTGATGTTGAAATAACAAGTACAATTCAAAGCATTAGTATCGCGATCTCGGAAAACTGTGATGAATGAAATATATTTTCAGTAAAGTGCACCGTATTACCGTAGTAGCGTAGTGGAGAGTGGGAATAAAATATATTAAAACGCTTTGAACAGAGTGTGTAGAAATTGAGCCGCGATGTTGAAAATATAGAGTAATACGATGCCGCTTGCTGAAAACCTATTTCATTCCCACTCTCTACTACACTACGACGCTAATACGGTGCAGTTAGTGCAATTTTATTCCCACTCTCCACTACGCTACTACGGTAATACGGTGCTGTTTGCTGAAATAGCGAAACTAGCGATATAAACGTATTTTTTTATTCATCAATGCTTTATCGATCGGATGACTGATTCGATAAGTCATTTATAAAATTTGTGTCCGTGTTCTACTGGCATCGCCTTCGGCTCGAATCTTTATATGCCAATAGAACACGGCCACTCATTTTATAAATAGTCCTTGTGACCACATAGCAACTAGTTCTAATATTGTTTTTTCACCAGACGTTCATGGGAAATACAGACGAGATTTCAGTGGTGAAGCATTACTTGATTCCACCAATCAGAACACAGTATGTACGGATTAACCCGCAGAGTTGGGCCGACTGGATTGCTTTAAGAGTGGAACTCTATGGATGTAGCCTCTAGATGAGAATGAACACTAACTATACACACATCGGCATACGTCTGGCCTAGACGGAACGCTAGCGCAGTCTATTTCTAGAAAACACAAACCCGAAAGCGCATGAATATTTCTTCATTGCATGTCAGAAACAAAACAGACCTCTAGAAAGCACAGCCCTGAAAGCGCATAAACATGACATTAGATCGTTTCTATGACAATCAGAATCGAAATTAATTGATCAAGCGGTAACGACCTAACGGCACGGCTCATTGCATTCCGCGCGTGAATATTTCATTGCTTGTCAGAAACAAAACAGATCTCTAGAAAGCACAGACGTGAAAGCGCATAAAACATTACATTAGATCTTTTCTATGACAATCAGAATCGAAATTAATTGATCAAGCGGTAACGACATAACGGACGGCTCATTGCACGGGGCGCGTGAATATTTCATTGCTTGTCAGAAACAAAACAGGCCTCTAGAAAACACTGACGTGAAAGCGCATAGTCTAAAACACGACGACCTAGGCTCCCTTATTTGCACGAAACAAAACGCTGGTCACGCACAAAAATTTTACATTTGTAGTGGGTTGTTTCAAGAACACTTATTCATTGTCATACATAAAGTGTTTCGGACGTGACATCTAGTCGAGCCCATTTAGCGAGGGTATCTGTAGCATGCCTGTAGTATATGGATTGCAAAGTGGGACTGTAATAAAGATGATCGTTCCAGAACGAGATATTGTCAATCGTCTCCCCTTGAATAATAGGATTTCGTCCCGGAACTAATACTTCTGCCAATGAGAAGGCGCTAAATTCATCATCCAATGATAGGGGCCCCGAAGCTCCGCCTTTGGGACTGACGTTTTTGATTAATAGAACTGAGAATCCTAGTGAGTGTCCCCAGGGTGAAGTTATCAGCAAGAAACAGAGCAAAACTAGAATCACTGAGGCTGCCACTGAAATAACCTTCACACATGGTTCGAAAACACAGAAACTTCACCTTGGGACCAGGGTAAGCTGTAATGTTCTAACTGTAAAATATTCAAGCGTCCCCTGTCCACATCGAGTCTAGGTTCTCTTCCTTTCACACACTGTTCCTTCCCTAGTTTAGTAGGAATCCAATCTTGAGTCCTTGTCCTCCAAACATGTAGATTATCGCCTCAACACAAGATGACGCCACTCGTGCAACGACTGGGAAAGTTTGCCAAACTTGTTGTAACTAATTACATGGTTACGTTCTAAATCACTTGATTGGTGTTTGTGACGTTGTTGTGTTCTATTCGTCTTGCAGCTCTCTGGGTCGCGCGCACATTTTGCAATTCTAAAGACGAGTTCGTTGCTAGCTACGAAAGGGCTAAAATACGTTCACGCTTCATTTTCCAACTCCACGAATGAATAGTGAGCAATACAAGGTTTCGCCCTTTATAAAAATGTTCAACTGCGTGTCCTATCAATTCAATTAGAAAGCGCGCTTTTCTCTTTCTTAAAAATGGTTGGACTGAAGGAAAACCCCAAATTTTAAACCCAAGGACGTTTTGAAATATGAAGCACATCAATGCCTTGCACACCTTGACACTAAAAGCCCACAGCTCCCTGGCTCGTCGCCTCGCAGGGGAGGCTCTGGTGACATCCATTTGAGGGCCTTCGCTGATTGGCTGAAATGGCACGCACGCGTACATAAAAGTAGCTCAATCTCGCTTTATAAAAACGATTCTGTCAAAATAACACTGACATTTGTTTCCTAGTCGTCTTTTCAACCTATGCCTTCGACTTGGACGCTTTAAAAGTAATTGGGAGGCATAAAACCACCATTTTCTTTTGAGCATGCGTCGGTGGCTGTCACCAGAGCCTCCCCCGCGAGGTGACGAGCCGGGGAGCTCTGGGTACGAATGTAAAAGCTGCAATCGCACGCCAAGCAAAAACCACGGATTTCTTAATACTCGTAAACATGCCACGTGACACGCCCTGCGGCGGGTAACTTTCAAAAGCAACTACTGAATATGTAGCAGGGTTTATCCATTGACATCCTCCTGTGGCACTTCGTCCAAGGGCAGTAGGACTATGGTGTTTGTACTGCTACTCCATGGGCTCCGGAGGAATGCCTTGGACTGGCAGACACGTGTGTTCATACACGAAATGATACCGCATCACCCCTGTACCTCCATTACGTCAATGGCATTGAGAAAAGAGCGTAAAGTCGGCTCAATGCGTAAAGCAGGCTTTTCACTAGTGAGTAAGCGGAAACGGAGAAGGAGACGAAGACGTAAGAGCTTACGTTTGTGTAAAAATCGTCGTGACAGTAGCGACGTAACCTTCCGTTCTGCTACCTTCACGCTTACGTCTCCTTCTCCGTCTTCGTTCTTTGATTTTCACACGAAGCAAGCGTCCTGACGTCTCCGTCCCCGCTTACTTTACTAGTGAAAAGCCGGCTTAAAGGCCCATAGTCAACCTGGAACCTTTGCGCTTTGTTTTTAGGACATTTGCACTATTGCGTCATTTGACTACGACTACTAGAATCCTTTGCAGTTTTCTTTTCTTATGCAGATAGACCGCTATTGGAAACAATTGGCGGTAATTGCGCGAACAAAAGGGACAACGCAAAGGTTTCTGGTAGTCGTAGTAAAATATTTCCTATTGGATCTATTGTTATTCAACAGTGATTGGCTGATACTGTAGGTCCCAAAGGGGTTCCTATTGTTCTTCGCATTTCACAAGTACAATCTGAAAATTTGCATCGAATTTTCAACTGCGTTTTATTCTTGTGTGCCTGCAATGCGGCTTGGGCGCTTGTGGGTTGTTAGTCAATAAAGTAGATGTACATGGAGTGCTTTGAGTGTTTTAGAAACGCCGTGAGTAGCACGGTTCTCTTCAGGAGATAAAGAAAGATGCCGTCAGCGCGTCTCTCAATGAAGGGGAACACTGAAGTGTCTCGGAAGCCAAAGCTCCTACCATCATAAAACCGGAGACCAATGATTTTGGCTAAGGTCAGTATCATGCAAAATTTCCTTAAATATCGTAGTTTCTCCACTTCAGTCCTAGCCTTCCACGCCGGTACTCCTCCCACACATGTCCTTGTATTTAAGCAATAAAAGTACTTTCCGCGTGCTCTCTGCTTTCTTACAAACACGAGGGGGATGTTGGGAGAACTGATCAAAACTTGAAAGACACGAGCCGAAGGCGACGTGTCAGTTCGACCAACATTCCCCGAGTGTTTGTAAGAAACCAGAGAGCACGCAGAAAGTATTTTATTGCTTTTAGAAAATAACATACACACGCGCGACAGCGTTGCGTGACAATCGTGTTTCTCAGGTCTCTTACAAACACGCTTTTTAACCAATCAGAATGCGCACATTCACAATACAACATAGGTGTTGTTTTCTAAATGTTTTCAAGTGTTTTGTATTAATGTTTTTGTGCGTGCATGTTGTGTCAATTGTGCCTTTAATTTTAGCCCATGAAACGTTAAGAACATTGTGTTTTAAGGGGTTTAGGCTTGAGCTAAACGCCGCGCTACTGCCGTGTCGAATTCAATTGCGATAGCGCGACTCTAGCGCGGCAGTTGATCTAAACCTCGCGCCAGCGTCGAACTTCATGATTTGGAAACGTTTCGAACTTTCTGTGACATGTATAATAAGACCAGGATGCCCAGCCAAACTTTTAATTGACTTCTTCACGGCAGAAGCCGATTTTTCGACACTAGCGCGGCAGTGGTTCTAAGCGTCGCGCTACTGCCGTGCTACAGTCGAACTTAATTCATCGAATTGAATTCCACACGGCAGTAGCGCGGCGTTTAGGGGTGGACCATTAGAAATTGGGGGAGGGGGGGTGGCAATTTTTTTGCGCATGAATTTTTTTTTCGGGGATCAGGTTGTGCAAGAAATTTTTTTCGGAATTTATATCATGTTTTTTACTAGCTTGGATCTCTGCAAGATTTTTTTTTTTTTTTGGAAGGATTGCCCTTGCTCGAATTTTTTTGGGGGAATTGCCACCCCCCCTCCCCCAATTTCTAATGGTCCACCCCTTAGCCCAGGCCTTAATCCATCAGTTGATCGCGCGTTGTGATTCGCTTCCCGATCCTGAACTTTTTAAGTGAGTTCTCCGTGTCTTGCTAATAGTCCGTCACTAATTGCATGACTGGCGCGGCACGATTCGGTGCGATTAATATGAGGTATTACTAGACCTCGTTAATAGCTAGTTCAAGTAGATTGCTCGTCAGGAAGATGTTCGTCTCCGGCACGACACTTTTGCTACCATGCAGACATGGACTGAATCCATGCAGACAGTGTTTGAGGAAGTAATCAGGCGTTTCTTTTTTATGATTTCCTCGCAACACAATTAATATCCATCTACAAGGCGACAATCTGATTTTATCCTCTTAAATTAGCCATTCCGAACGATTTTTGTTGCAAAGCAAAGCGTCCCAGATCATGTTCTAAAAAAAAAATTCTTGCCTGCCTAAACCTGCGAAAAAAGTCCGGTATCTCACGCTGGACCTAGTGAGCAACAATCCTTCGCGCACCGCGATGTGAGATCAGCTGGAAAACATGCACTAGCTGGGTCACGTGACCCAAATCCAATACATTCTGAGTAAAATCTTGAAAATTCATCTCTCTACCACTTGCTCCAGGTTAGAGATATTATGCTGAAACTTCAGTTTCTGACTAATATCAATTCGTTCTTTGTATTTCTTAAATTGATTTTTTCAGCGCGCCTCATGTATTCTGTCCTTAAGGAGGCTTCGATTTGAACACTTTGCTCTTTGGCGTAGGGCGGTAATCGCAGAAATTTTTATGTCCGACCTCCCGTTTCGGAAGTTCCAATCTGCAGTACCTGGATCGAGGGAATCGAGCTGAGTTTCGATGCATGCATGGGCTCACGTGTGCTGATTTTCAAGTCTAAAAAAGAAATTCCGCTCTAGAAGTGCTAATAAAGTCATCAGTATTACCTGATCTGTGGTAAATCTCATCAGCGGCGGCTATCAGCCGGCTAATAGGAAATTTACACGGAACGTTAAGTTGCTGCATTTTTAATAATTCTACAACAGTTTAGCAGCTTCTTTCGATCGCACAACTGACCACAAACATCACTCAGGGGTTTTGCAAAATCTATCGATTTCCTAATGCAAATGAACTTAGACAATAGTTTCTTCATTTGCATTAGGAACGGCTCTTGATTTGGCCGCCGGCGTATTTCCTAGGCCTCGACAGATGTTTGATTCAGGGAACGCTTTGAAAACACAATTTAAGTTTATTAATCGGTGCAGAGTTACTGCCATTTTCATAATTCTGCGAACTCCCACTGGACATTTCCGAACGCCAAACTGCGCTTTGTCTTCCGTCAATCAAACCTTTTAAGTCAAGTCCACGCATGTTTTCTGAATATTGTACCATAAAATGCAAACTAAAAATAGGAAAAAAATCCATGCACCTGTCTATCTTAAAAGTGGGAGTTTGCAGAATTAGAGCAGTTGACTTGATGAGTATCGAAAACTAAACGCAAATACAAAACCACTAAGGAATCAGGAGTGGAAGCCATTCAACAACAAACCAATCAGGAGTGGAAGCCATTCAACAACAAACCAATCAGGAGTGGAAGCCATTCAACAATATACCAAGCAGGAGTGGAAGCCATTCAACAAAACAACCAGGAAGGCGAAGTAAGGGGTGGACCATTAGAAGTTGGGGGAGGGGGGGTGGCAATTCCCAAAAAAAATTCGCGCAAGGCCAAACCTTCCAAAAAAAATATCTTGCAGAGATTCAAGGAAGGAAATAAAAATCCTACAGACATGGATTGGGTTCTCATTAAAAATATGTCTTAGTAATTATTCCAGCAACTTCTCTTTTGCATTTTTCTACTTCACTTAATAAAAATGCCATGAAACATATAGTCGGTGAGAACTCACGCACCGAAGACACTGCCCTCGCGCCGTTTACAAAGAACAGGTGTATGGCTTGCTTATGCCGAGGTAAAACAAACTCTCCCAAAAAATGCCCTGTAGTGATAGGCCTGTCAGGCAGTCACTATGTTCGAAAGAATCACATTTAGGTAAGCGTGAGTTCGACGTTACAAGTATAGAAATTCGTCATGTGGACCGCTTCACACAAATGAATAATAATAATTTCGTAATTTGTGGAATCAATAATAAAACAGGCATTGTTTATTATACACAAAAAAACGGAACGTTCGTCAACCCTTTCTCTGAGGCTTGATGAAATGCGTTTATAAAAATTCGAGCGCGCGAAGCACACAAAGGAAGAAAAAGACCTCTACCATGTCAAATAGGAGCCGGGGGATGGCGAAAACGTTTAACAGCTTCTTTTAACGGCAACCAATAAAAATATATCATAAGAAAATTTGTTGTATCTATACATACAGCAACAAGATTTTCTTAATCCATTTCTGAACCAAATATGGTATATAGTATAAGAACATTTTGTTGATTTGTTGATGCAGATTTGGACGGCCTGTGGGAACGGAACGCCACGGGAACAGGTAGTGCTCGATGCGCAAGATACCCCTCGTGGGTTTATCCTTTTCCACTTTTTTGTGCGTGTGTCTGCGATACAAAAAATCGTACATGGCCTTCGAGTCCGAAAAAAAATTCCTGCACAACCTGATCCCCGAAAAAAAAAAATTCATACGCAAAATTATTGCCACCCCCCCCCCCCCCCCCCCCTCCCCCAATTTCTAATGGTCCACCCCTAAGTCAAATTTGTGTTTAGTTACGACGTGAGCAATGGCACGTTTTGGTTTAATTCGCAATTTGATTGGCTGGCTGAAAGACGAAAGATTTTGCTCTCGACCAATAGGAACGCTGACTAAACGCTTTCGACGGTCATCTGAACTCCGCTCTATGAAATTCGCAGCAAGAAAATGTTAAACGCAGATCTTCTGCAAAAGCAGAAAATGTGTGGAGATAAAGAAAGCTGAAATTCAGCACGTTTCCAGTGTATGAATTAGGGAAATCACCCGCGTGGAAATGGGCTAATTCACAGTTGTTTTAATAATGACGCTTTTTGCAGTGTTTAGTATATGTCTATCCCAAAGCAATTCTACCATCATAAAACTAGAGAATAATGATCTTGGCTTAGAAAGTGCAAGGTCACTTTCAACCCTCTCCCGCCGGCGCGTCGTTCCCGTATTCGGTCTTAGGGGATTCCTGTGGTCTGCGACCACAGCCACAGGGGGCCTGAAAAACGATTCCGGGGAAGTTACGTTTGCCGTGGTTTGGATTGGTTTTGATATCTTTAATAGCTAGGTGTTGTACTCGCTTAAATCTCGTCCAAAAATCTCTCAAGCATAATTGTGCTTTTTATCTGATTTTATCCGGACAAACGTTAAGAACTTTCCGTTTTATATCAGGGCGATCCCGAACGTTGGCTGGCCTACGTGTTTGCCGTGCCTGATTTAATTCGGCACGATTCTGTACTTTCTAAAGTTAGTCTCAATATCTTGCCGAATCGCGTCCGTCCCTTTATAGTTTAGTTTGTTTGAATGTGCAAACGACTCAAGCAGCACGATCCTTGACTATTTGAAGTACAACAGCTCTTCGTGTCATGCAGCACGTAAAAGAACTTCCAAAGTTTGAGAGTTGCTTGCAATTTATTTCCTGTATTTCATATTGAATTTGGCGTAGGGCGGTAATCGCAGTAATTTTGTATGTCCGACCTACCGTTTCGAAAGTTCCAATCAGCACCTGGATCGAGCTGAGTTTCGATGCATGCATGGGCTCACGAGTGCTGATTTTCAAGCCAAAAAATAATCCACTCTAGAAGTGCTAATAAAGTTATCAGTATTATCTGATCTGTGGTAAATCTCATCAGCTGCGGCTATGATGCGGATAATAGGAAACTTACACGGAACGTTTTAAGGGGCCGACCATTTAACTTTTGAGGGGGGGGGGGGGGGGGGGTGGGCTTTTTTGTCGGTGCAAGATTTTTTTTTCTACCTCTGTTAAGCGGTGAGAATTTTTTTTCCAATGAAAAAGAAGGGTTTTAGTCACTATTTTGCTGTGCAGGAAATTTTTTTCGGCCCTTCGGGCCGTGCAGGATATTTTTTTTCAAAAAAGCCCACCCCCCCCCCCCTCAAAAGTTAAATGGTCGGCCCCTAACTTAAAAGTTGTTGCATTTTTAATAATTCTACAACTGTTAAACACCAGAACCATCACTCAGTCTCAGGGTTTTGCAAAATCTATCGAGTTCCTAATGCAAATGAACTTAGACAATAGTTTCTTCATTTGCATTAGGAACGGCTCATGATTTGGCCGCCGGCGTATTTCCTAGGCCTCGACAGATGTTTAATTCAGGAAACACTTTGAAAACACAATTTATTTTAATCGGTGCAGAGTTAACAGAATTACGAAAACCGCGGTAATGACTTTGAAACCAACAATTTACTGCAATTTTCACAATTCTGCTAACTACGTGAGCAATGGCGCGTTTTAATTTAATTCGCAATTTGATTGGCTGACTGATATTTGACCAATAGAAACGCTGACACGCTTTTGACGGTCATCTCCGCTATGAAAATCGCAGTAAGAAAAAGTTAATTGCAGGTCTTTTGCAAAAGCAGAACATTTGTGGAGATAAAGAAAGCTGAAATTCAGCACGTTTCCAGTGTATGAATTAGGGAAATCACCCGCGTGGAAATGGGCTAATTCACAGTTGTTTTAATAATGACGCTTTTTGCAGTGCTTAGTATATGTCTATCCCAAAGCAATTCTACCATCATAAAACTAGAGAATAACTGGAATAATGATCTTGGCTTAGAAAGTGCAAGGTCACTTTTAGCCTCTCCCGCCGGCGCATCGTTCCCGTATTCGGTCTTAGGGATTCCTGTGGTCTGGGACCACTGGGGGCCCTGAAAAACGACTCCGGGGAAGTTACGTTTGCCGTGGTTTGGATTACCTTATAGCTAGGCGTTGTATTCGCTTAAATCTCGTCCCAAAATCTCTCAAGCATAATTGTGCCGTTTATCTGATGTTATCCGGACAAACGTTAAGAACTTTCCGTGTTATATCAGGGCGATCCCGAACGTTGGCTGGCCTACGTGTTTGCCGTGCCTCATTTAGTTCTAAAGTTAGTCTCCATATCTTGCCGATCGCGTGCGTCCCTTAGTTTAGTTTGTTTGAATGAATGTGTAAACGACCCGAGCAGCACGACCCTTACTATATGAAGTACGCAGCTCTTCATGTCATGCCGCACGTAAAAAAAAAAAGAATTTACAAAGTTTGATAGTTGCTTGCAATTTATTTTCTTTATTGCATATTTATTTTCATTAATTAAGTGAAATTACCACCTCAAAATTCACTTTTGCGATTGCGATTCTCAGCAAAGGAATTGTAATGTCAATTTTCTTGAGCCAGAAAGTTAATAATTCTAGGCAGAAAACCAAAGGATAGCTTACAATAATTTTAATTGATTTTGCAATAAATGTCGACCCACTGAAGAAGTCGAATCCAATGTTTTGGTTTTGATTGACAGCTAAAAATCGCCCATCGCAACGTGAATGTTTAGGTCGCGTAGCAATGCATACAGCGGTAATTATATCATGGCAGAAAATAAAGGCTTTGCAAAAAGTTTATACTACGGAAATTGGCATTTCTTTGAAAAGGCCTTGTACTGGTCCTAGAGTTGCCTTCAAGGTGCAACTAACCTCCATATGTTTCATAACGCCTTAAGCTGCTTAAAATGACGTTCAATAGACCAGGTTCGAATTACGCTCCAATGCTCACAAGACAAAAGCTTCAAATCGAGGCTTTCTCCAAGTTCTAATACATTTACAGTAATTTCAGAAGCAAGCCTCGACTTGAGGTTATGTTTGTAGGCATTGGAGCGTAATTCGAACATGGCCTATTCGAGATGAGTGTTTCCTATCCCAGAAAACCCAAAAAGCAATTCCAGCGCACCGGCATGCACCAATGCACACATCTTAAATTGATGGCTACCATTACTTTTCGTGATATTGTGAAAATGGGATCATTAATAGAGAGAGTACGGAGCCGTGTTTCGAAATCAATCTCAGGGACTTACAACTAGAAGTGGGGTTACTAGAAGTAATACCACTTAGCACGTCTTTTTTTTAATCCGGGTAGAGTTTCCCTGGTAGGCATACTTCTAGTCATAATAACTTCTTCACTATTCATTTCTTCAGTCGAACTGGGGCTGGTCCAGATTGCTCAAAAAACTAAACCCGTTTTGTGCGCAGCCGGGATTCCCTTTAAAGATAGCAAATGATTTGTTCACAACGTCCTGGGTCGCACGAAGCGAAAGTGAACAAGAAGGGCCAGGAAAATAAAATGAAATAAAAAGAAAAATACACGCTTAATATTAAATTTAAAATAAATTCAATAGCATGCACGGAACTGCACGGAAGACCGGATAAAACTTAGCGCGCGAGCTAGAAACAGATAAAAGGCTTTCACAGGAACTGACAACAACTTTCAAGTGCACTCTTTAACTCAAATCTGAGAAATATTGAAAAGATTAGAATAAGATTTTTAAATACTATTGTTATTGATTTTTTAAACTTCACCATCTACCTCAATCCTGAGGTGGGGTCGCTAGGGAATTTTGACAAGAAATAGGGATACTAATTTCTAATGTGAGAACGTTTCTTGTTTCTGCACTGAATTTTCCCGCCAATGTTGGCGCGTGCGTGCAGAAACAGGGAGACCGTGACACAATATATTGCTAAGCTAAACATTTGAAATCGTCTTTCTATTTCTTTCCTGCATGTTTTTTTGTGACTAGCGAAAATTCGAGAAGGTGAAGAGTTTTAAACTTTTTCGCAAAAAGGTATTTTTCATCACTGATTATTTTCTGGCATATTCTATATTTGTAAACTGCTTTAACACTAGTTTAGACTGTGCAAAATTCCGAAATATGGATGTGAACTTCACGCGGTTGAAAATATATATTTTTTCAAAATGTCCGCCGAAATTCAAATCGATTTTTGTTAAAAATGAACACCAGCACTAGAACACACATCATCATTTTAGTAAAACTACAAAATTTGGTTGCATTATATCCAATATCTTCCGAGAAAACGAAAGTTGAAAATTTACATGTTTGTATGCGTCATACCCGCCAGTTATACAAATCTCTTTAAAATGTTCAATTTTCAGACTCTGCTTTCTCAGCCGACATGGTATTTGGCATAACAAAAACTTAAAGGATTACTAATGTGATGATGCTCTTTCTAGTGCCAGTATTTGATTTTCAGTTAGTTTAATTTTAAGACATGTGAATTTGCGGCGGCCATTTTGGAAAAAGGTTTCCCATTTCTGCGAAATTAGCGCACGCGTCCGTCAATCGATTCAGACAGACGCTTACTAAACAAGCTGTTAATTTAAGTCAAAAGCAAATGGCGGCAGCCGATTCAAGTCTCAAACAAAACAGTTGAATCAACATTTAAACGACAAGGCAAACTAATTTTTCGGTCCGATATTTGCCAGTTCAAATATCAAAAATTAAAGAAAGTGGCATTTTGAAACATTCAAATTTTGTCATATTGTTCTTGGTCGGGGCGAAACGCAAACTATTCTTGGCTTGCAATCGAATAAAATAAGAAAAGCGCGGCAGCCATTTGGTAGTCCAGAACAAATGGTAATGTTTTACGGGAAAACTAGGTCGTCTTTAGCCCGGCGGATTTCTAGGCGGATTAGCGTAAAATTGTGCACTTTTGGCTAAAGACACCAAACTTTGCATGTCAATAGATTTCAGTATTTTATTGAAGGTAAGATATGGAGGCACGCTAAATTTTATTCGTAGTGAAAGCTTGCACAGTTTTAACGTGAACCATTGTTTTGCCATTGGCAGCCATCTTTGAATCCTTTGTTATTCATGAGCTCTGCGGCACTTGGTGAAATCTTCCATCGTCCGTGTTTATAGAGTGAAGAAATATCATGACAAAATTTTAGAGACAAGCTTATTTTTACACATTTGACACATGAGGTACCAATTATCTCGATCTTTTTTAGAATTTGTTGGTCATTCTTGAAACATTTCATCAAATCTCAGTCAGGCTATTGTTTTACAATATAAATTATAAACATTCACAATAAACTGGTCGTGACATTTAATAAATCACCAAAAACTCTAAGGAGACGCCCAGCCTAAGTCAGTCAGCTCAATCCATAGTTCAGAATTAGCAAATGTTGAGCTGATGTGACTGTGTAGTCTAGAGAACAACTTGAATGTTCACAAAGCTAAGAGCTCTAAACCTCATTAATAACAAAGCATTCAAAATGGCTGCTATTGAGCTAAACGATAGTTCACTCTAAAACCTCTTTAGCTTTCGCTACGAAAAAATTCTAGCGTGCTTCCATATCTACGATTTAAAAATACATTGAAAACTATCACCTGGCAAAAAATTGGGGCTTTAGCCTAAAATGCGCAATTTCCTCGAAAATTTGCTCTAATCCGCCTGACTATCTGGGTCGTTGCTAGATGGGATACTCACAGTGGAGGTGATTAATAGGCATAAACAATAGAACGAAGCTACATGACATAACATGGACAAAACAGTACAATAGGTTCGTTCTACCGTGAAGCCTATGAATTATTAATCAACTCCTTCTGAGTTATCCCTTCTAGCCATGGCCGGTGGTCTGCGTCGGCGGAGCAAATGCACTTTCTTTTGTCTTGTTCTACCAACTTGGCGGCCAGTGACGTCATATGCAAACCAATAATTTTCATAATTCGATTCGCTGTGGAATTTTATTTCGTGATCAAGTTACCGTATCTCCACAAACCCGTTGTGAATTTATCATATATTCAAATTCACTGAAACATCCCATTTCAAGAAGCCGTAACATGCCAAGTATCGTTATAACTAAATCCTCGGTTGTTTCGCGCTGAGCATTTTAAAAACATCGCTTTTGGTTTGGGATTTGGTATTCCTTTAATAGTGAGCCAAATGAATTGAATTGAAATCTAATTGAATTGGGAATTGCCGATGTGAGAACATGGTTGTTTGGACGTGATATACCATAGTGTAAGCCCAAGTGTCGGATATGAAGCCACCAAAATTGCCCATGACCAAGCTGTAAAGCTTACTTTTATCTAGAAAAATGGAGCTATTAATTGGATTTGACTAAATGGCCTCTGGGTCAATATGGGCTATTGACTCATCTACTCATAGTACATACCGGGCTCTACGAATAAATGATAAAAAGACGATAGCCACTTTACTGTGTCTGCGATTTTCCTAATTCTGCAAACTCCAACTTAACATTTCCGAACGCCAAACTGCCAAACCTCTCAAAGCCTGCGTGAAATCGCCCAGAACTGTTCACTAGTTTGATTGATGGAAGCCAAACCGTGGTTTGTTAGGCCTACGGCAAACGCCGTGCCAGAGTCGCGCCGTTCCAATACAAAACTATATAAATTATAAAGTATAATGAAGCGGCATCCTTTGAGAAGAGAAGAGCGGCCGAAGTTCGGCGTTTGCCGTAGGCCCCCTTAGTTGGTGAAGAGTTCGCAGAATATTGAAATTACAGTAACCATTGACTCATGGCAAAATAAAATTATATACTCTTGCTCAATGGTCATCTTGGAGAGAGGTTTTGTAAACGGTTTGTAACTATGTTGGACATTTTAATTTGAATCTGGAAAAACTTCCAATTCACGCACTTTGCTACAGGGCTTGCCCAACAAACACTGATTCAAATTATGGTTATGGTTCAACATGGTTCAATAGTGAATTGTGGGAACATGTACATATGAAACTCCTTCTGAAAGCGCAATTTTCATACACAATCACTTATTGAGATGAGAAGGTTACATAAAAAGTTTTATTGAATTTCCTACAAACTCTTTCTAAAGTTGGTTGCCTTGGCTTGTTTAAGCAAGTAAAACTAATGACTACATTCAAGCATAGCCGCAATTCCTTGTTATTCCTGAGAAGAATGCTATAATCATATAATTTTCTCGTCAAGATATATGGAAATATTAAATGGTGTTACTCTCAAGCATTTTGTACAAGAGAATGATATTCTATCCTTTCCATCCTTCTTTAGAACTATAATTATCAATAGCAAATACATGGAAATATTACATTGATGTTCATTCTCTTGTATGCTTGTATTGCTTATTCTATCCATCTTTCTTTCGAATTATAATTATCATCAAATGTAGTAACATATCACATGCTACAAGCCACAAAATTATATGGGCCCAAATATAGCGCCTTGTGGAACAACGTAAGACAGCTTGTCGTGCTTGTCTATGGAAGTTTATTCTTATTTATGCCTGCCTGTAAACAGATCGTCAAAACGCTCTCTGGTTGCTTGATAAAAGTTCTTTGGGAAAAACACGCTTTTTTATATAACATAAACATAACATAAACTGTAAAGTGCATTAGATCTGTCTGTAGATATGAGCGCAATAAAATGTGTCAAAATTCTCACCAACGTCGATCATTAGTTCATCTTTGTTGCTCTAGCTGGGTTGTACCTTTGACAACCAATGACCAAATTCCCGCTTAAACCAAATTCCCGCTTAAAATCAACTTCAGTTATGTTGAGAATTTTCCGCTTTCTAGGCCATATATTAACACCAGTATTCAGAGAAACTCATTGATTTCATCCCTGTTAACGGCGGTCTCTCATTAAGAGACCGCCGTTAACAGGGCACTCATTGATCCGTTTCACTATACAGTTTGCCGGTTTTCTTTTCAGTGGTTCAAAACAACAGCAAATTTACTGAGTCAGAGACGGTGTTGGCAAACGCTTACTCCAGTACTCCAATCATGCAATCGATCGGTGGGTTAAGATTTTACGCCAGATAAACAGGTACAGGCATATTAGACTTTGTATTGCTATATCACGAATAAAAATTCCCTGAGTTTTGGCTTGCTTTTTCTCTTATTTCCCATTCATTCACGACAGAATTCTCTTACAATTTTTGACTTGGACATTTCAGATTTCCCATTTTGACATTTAAATGATCTTCAATACGGAGCCAAACAATCGAAAGTTAGTTTCGCTCGTCTTCACATGTTTGACCAATCTTTTTTCCAATTTCGTTCCTTGTAAATAAAACAGAAAAACGCAGTTTTGGTGAGGGCGAAATAGGAGAGAATTGAGCTCGAACTTCCGTTTTTGAACGGAAGAAAAGGTTAAATGAGGTTTGCTTCACTATTTGGACACAGAAAGAGGGCACCTCGTTGACGTTGCTATAAGCGCCTAAGCGGCAATTGAAATACTTTTAAACCTAAAAAATATGATATCTCTAAACTATAGATGCTGCCTGTCGCTGATATTTCAGTAAAAACCGCGGAGCACGTACTCAACAGCGGAAACCGGAAAAATAATAGCGAAAAAAGTGCAGTGTCTGTGATGTTGTCCTAGAATATAAAGTCAAAAATGTTCCAGCTTTGCTAATAAAAAGAAAAATCAATTTCCTGATACTATCGAAACAGCCGAGGGGGAGACTTTAGTTCACTAGGAGGAAGGGAACTTGATCAAAAAGCGATACTCAGATGTCTTATTTACATATGATTTTCAAACTTCTTTTTTATCACGGGCCGTTAATATTCTAAAGTTCTCCAATCTTCTAAATCGAATTTTTGTCATATCATTCACCTTTCTTCTTAGAACGATCGAGATGGAGATATAGACGAGCGTGTAAAATATATATTAACCATTTTATTTTCCAGAAATTACCTAAAATAAACTCCACTTTCAATTATTTCCCATGTTTGACTTTAGGGCTTTCTGACTTGAAAAATAACAAACAGAAGTCCCCAATAACATACTGTCGGGCCAAAGATAATAACGCCCTACACACTTCTATTATGTTTGCCTTAAGGAACTCTGGTTTTTCATTTTCACTCAAATAACTCAAACACGAAGAAAAAACATTACTGGATTACATGACAAAATTAGAATTTTCTATCAACGTATGCTAAAGAGTTTCAATTTTAATCCTGCGATGAAAGAAAAGAACATGTGTAAATTTTCTATATCCCATGGGAACCGAAAGAGAAAATATTAATTATTAAAAGGACAATTTCCTACGCAACAAAAGCGATAAACGGCAATCTTCCTTAATTCAACCCCAAAACAGGTGAAAAGTCCACACTTTATCTTTGCAATGAAAGCAAAATACAGCATTTAAGCGCTATTTTTGCGCTAACGACTGCAGAATTGCACTAAAAATTTAAATTACACCTCTTCGAGCTAAATCAATATTTAACATTAATTTTAAGAAATAGCTTTCGTAATTAATTTTCGTAAACATCCTTCAGTCCTTGATCGAATGAATGTTCTTAGTATGGAGTTTGTTTCCTAAAATGAAAAATCACTTCTACTCGTTGATATACAACAAGGCAGTTTCGAGCAGTCGGACATTGAAGCTAGCCTCAGAATCATGTTAAAAAATCAGTCGAGCCTTTATTATTTTGAAAACTAAAGCTCACTGCATGCAATGCGGGGTAACTTGCGAAACCACCGCTGATTGGTTAGTCCAAAATCATATCGGCCAATCAGAGGAG
Organism: Scolanthus callimorphus; assembly: GCA_033964015.1. NCBI lineage: Eukaryota > Metazoa > Cnidaria > Anthozoa > Actiniaria > Edwardsiidae > Scolanthus > Scolanthus callimorphus. The sequence continues at coordinate 21,719,593 of CM066923.1, forward strand.
ACTTAATTATTGAGGGAATATTTATTTGAAATGTCATAGCGAGTAGCTCAGTTTCCACTTTGTAGGGCATCACAGCTAGCAATAATTAGTTAAGCTCTAAGCAAAGTAATAGCTCTGTTGGCACGACTAAACATACTTAATACATAACTTCCACATGGGGTTTTTGAGTCTTTGCTTCCTTCTCAATTGAATTCCCGTATCACAATAACCTGCTAGTTCTGCCTGATTATATTCCAATTCCATTGGAAAATATCCCAAGAGACCGAGGACCATGAATTGAGGCACAAACAAGGAAAAGGGATCTTCACGTACAACGAACGCAAGGGAAAAAGGAAGGATACAAGTTTTCAAAGAAAAAAAGAGGGAAAGAAATTCAAGGAAGCTGTAAACTAGCTGAAATGGAGTGCTCGGGGAGTCTTTCAAACGTGCTGGGTGTTGTTCTGGCTATTTTGAACAGTATTTCGTGTTTCATGTCGGTAGGCGGGAACTCTGTCGTTCTGTTTGCAATCTGGCGTACGCGGTCACTGCATACGACGTCAAATTACTTTATTGCATCCTTAGCCGCGGCGGATTTGTCGGTAGGATTAATTATTAATCCTTTATGGATTGTAAAGAGTTCCTTAAACATTTGGGAGAATCAGCACTTGTTGACAATTTTTACGGAATTCATGTCAGTGCAAACTCTTGTTACTACTACATTTAATCTCGCAGCAGTAAGCTACGATAGATTCATCGCAGTCACAGACGTGTTTCACTATTTGGAAACAATGACCAAGGCACGTTGCATAGGGGCTGTCGTATTCATATGGTTGTTCTCAATTCCTTTCGCAGCGCTGCGTTTCGCTATATCAGATCCACTGATGCTACCATATCTCTGGATTGTGGTTTCTGTTGTTTGTTACACAATTCCATTCAGCATAATAACCTACTGTTACTATAAAATATTCAAAGTTGCAAGCCGGCAAAGCCGACAGATAGCAGAGACGGAACAGTCTATTGGAGCCACACAGGATACAGCAGACACGGAATCAATCAGGACGGCGCAAAAAAAATAGAAAAGCGGCCTTTACTATTGGTATTATTATAGGGTTATACCTTATTTTTGCTCTTCCAAGTATGATTATATCAGCAATTCAGCTTATAACAACTGATGACTGTTTAAAATTAAGCATTATTCGAGTTTGGTTTTGGGGAGCGTTTATTTCATTCAGCTCATCGGCAGTGAATCCGTGGATTTACGCGGCCAGGAGTAACGAATACAGAAGAGCGTTTCGTCGGGTTCTCGGTTTGAGGCGGTCAAAACGAAGAACAAGTCCTGTTACTTTTGAAGGTGACATTTCACAAAGTAATCCGCGATCTTTACCAAAACCTTGTTGAAATTATCATATTATATCAGAACGCTTGATTGGCAACAAGCCGGGATAAATGAAAGACCATTTTGTTAACAAATCAGTTTTAAGGTATTTTGTTGACAAAGCATTCGTTGTCTCTAACAAGCAGTCATTCACTTTTATCGTACAAAAAGGACTTCAAAGTTTTTCGTAATGAGGGAGGGAAACATACAGATGGCTGGTTACCGTGAAAATATAGTAGCAAAAATTAAGACCCCCGGCCCCACAATTTTTTTATTTTCTCTTTATCGCAGGAAATATGCCACGCCTTCAAAAATAATCAATAAGCTAAAGAAAGAAAAAATGCCAATTTTACTAAAAAAAAATTAACAAAAATATAGCTCTATTATCTCTTTATAAAAAGGATTGTGTTTTTTACACAGAAAGTTATATTTTATACAGAAAATAACACATCTAAAAAGATTGTATTTGTTTCAAAGGCCAACTTAATTACCTGCCAACTCTCCAGGTTTTCTCGGGAGACTCCAGGTTTTTACTCTCGTCTCCAGGGGAAAATTTGAAAATTTCTGATACATTGAAATCTCCAGATAAATTCCTTGTGATTTTCTCTTTTTTAACACAATCTCCAGATTTTGGAGCTTCAAGGTTGGTAGGTATGTAATTAGCTCAGATGCCGACGGAACCGAACAGAAAAAGAATAAATGAAAGTGTTTGCTTATCTGAAACCGTCGCAAGCTAATTCATCTTCTCTATCCAAGATCACTTTGATTTTTGTAATTTAGACAACAGCATTATTTCTTCGCGTTTACAGTTTAATAATTCTTAGTTTCATCAATGAATCCATAAATTTTAGTAAGTACTAGGACATCACAGCTAGCTGGTATTGCTTAAAGTCTGAACCCTTTGAGAAATCTAATGACTTGCGAGTTCAAATGAAAAAGTTTTGTTTCTTTTCAATTAACGCTGCGTTGGGAAGATCGCCAAGCGGGTGGCCGATCGAGTTTCAAATAAAATCCCACGGTTAACAAGTTTCCTGGTATTTGATGAGCAATTCCCTTAGCTGTTACTAAAATACAAAGGGAATTGAACTTTTACATGAACCTTTTTCCATTGACGCTTAAACACTGGAGGTAATACTCGTGCCCATTTGACAAAGTCCTTTACGTAAATATAAAGTCAAAGCGTTGAGCTTAGCCGGCTATATTTTTATACTAAATTCCGTCTATATGGCTTCTTCTAAGAGCTTTTCAATAAGGACACTGAATAACATTCAAGTGTTACAAAAAATCAGATAAAACCAACAAAACACCGACTCATGCAATAGTTAGAGCCCAAACAAAACGAAGGCATGTTTTCCACACATTTTTGATCGATGGTAATTTGACATGAACTGCAGCGATTTCAGGCAACAACACACTGAGTGTTGAGAATGAATGAAAAAGGACACAAAACTTAAATGAGCAGCGCTTTGGTCGGGCGTAAAACAAAACGTTTATAGACCGCCAAAACCAAGCTTATTCTGAAATCAAGAAACATTACTTGTCTTAGAATTAAGCCGCCGAAAATGACTTTGTTAATAAAGGTCACTTATTTTTCGAGCGTTGCAAGTGAAAAGGTAAACCAATCGGTCAAAAAGACAACAAAAAGTGAATGCTAAATCATTTATACACGTGACTATTTAACATTCCAAAATCAAATTATATATATATATTTTATTAATGTTTCTAGCCGCTGTTTCGAATTTATTGAGTTTATTGCGAAACTTCAGAAAAATATATAGATGGACTTGCAACGAGTGTACATCTTAATGTTTGAAGAGGATTTGTTTATATTGTTGGTGCATAATAACGGCAAGAACCAGATTGCTTCTCCAAATAAGTCAAATTAAACTCATTTAATTAAAATCAGTACACCCAGTGAACCAGGGGAAACGCACGAACACTGGCGATAGTTTTTATCATGCTGGGCTAACGTTTGCGGGGCAGACAGATTAGACAATGTTAAATTGAGTATACTTTTAACATTCAGATACATGGAAGTTAAAAATCTCTAGCAATGAAAGAAATAAGCAGGGGGAAGTATGGGTTTCCATGACTACTCCTTACAAAACATGCCATAAATTTAGGCACTGGGCATTTTCTTATCATATTTTGTTCATTTTTAAATCATCTCTTCATTTAACAATACAATACAAATAAGTTTTAAAAGTAGATTTAAACTGTTATAATACAAGGAAATGAAATAAAAAATATTGAATCTTGAACTCAGATATTTTCATCTACATTTTTTTCTAGGTTATATAAAAGAACTTTAAGGCTGAGTTTACTTATAAATTTAAGACAAATCCTGCTCCTCACATAAACTTTCAATTAATAAACATAAATTCAAAGTTTTGCGTATAAATGTGTAAGCTTTTGCCGATGTTTGGATGTGAATTCATCTGCATTCTAGTAAACCATTCACAAGTATGTGTTGTGTTTTAGTTCCTAAATTATACTTCAGACCTGTTATAGTAAGAACATTCCCTGGACAATTTGGCCTTGGCAAAGCATAAAATGTTCAAATAAAAATTATTTCTAATTCTTATTTAAAAATGTAGAACACGTCACAGAATTGTAGCATTTCTATAGAAGATGTTGTCTTATGCAAAAAGTATTCTAGAATTGTTTTACTCTATCTTAGGGTAAAGAGATGGTAAAAGATATAGGAGTTTTCTTGATGAATTCATTTCAGAAAACGCATCACAATTTTATCATGTTTTACGAGCTGAATATTTCCTTAAATACGTTAAGCAGATTTCCAATAAATCTGACAAATGGGAAGATATTACATTTATGATGACATTTCGACTGTGCAAAATTCATTATATTCCCTCTCAAGGAAATTCAATTATTTCCTTTCAAGAGAACAAAGAAAAGTTTATTTTTCCGCATCATTATTTGACACAAAAGGCATTTTTATTTCCATTCAATATTTGCTTGAAACTTTCTATAGATATTTCTTTCAACTGTTCAGCTTTTCATCACCGCTTTTAGCGTTCTATCATTGAAATATTGAAGCGACATTATCTTTAACAGTATCTTCTAAGATACATCTGAAAGAAATACAGAGGCATCCATTTAGATGTTGTGTGTATGTATATTTTCTGTCGTTTTTCATTCATCTTTTGTAAATTACTTTTATCATCACATGAATCATATCAAGACTATTTCATAAACTCTAGTACAGCTGGAACAAAATAGAGCATTATTCATCAATCACAATTGTCAGTTAAAGTGTTGGAAATATTTTTTATCTACGGTACTATCACGGAAAGACAACGGAACTTCCTCAGAAAACACTATCCCTTTTGCACCTGGTCGGCAAAAAGCAAAGAAACCTCTTACTCTAGCTGGAAAAGAATTTCAGTCGTGCTGGAAAAAATAAAACGTCTTTTGAGCTTTTGCTTTGAAGTGTCTTATTCGTTACGTGTTACTACCACTTGCGTCCATCCATGAAGAGTGAAATTGTTTTTCGAAGGTTTACTTTTCAAAACGTGCACGTTTTGTCGAGAAGTAAAACGGTCAAAACTGCAGCCGATCAGCGAGCGAGAAACGCAACAACTTCTCGACAAAACGTGCACGTTTGAAAAGTAAACCTTTGCGAAAAATCGTCAAGCTTCATGGATAGAAGCAAATGGTAGTATTTACCAAATTAAATAAAAACTGTTTTAATTTGGAGGTAATGTTTACTGAAAATGATCCTTGCTGTTCGTACGTAAGACCTCCTGTCTGCTTCGAGTCTGTTGGCATAAAAAGGATGCAACAGATCAAATTATGCCAGTAATTCAGACATAAACTTGAACCTTCGCTGCAGGGCGTAGAAATCATTAAATACGTTGTTTATTATTTTCAAAACGTCGCTTTTGGAATTTTGCTTTCTCTATTTCGCCAGGTAAGCAATCTAAGCCAGTTGAATGGCTTTCTGTCGCAATGAAACCCAGTTGACTGCACTAGGTGAAACAGAGCAAGGACCTGATTGGCTTAGATGATTTGACTGACGGAACAGAAAAAGCACAATCAAAAACCGTGTTTGAAAATTCACCGCGTGAACAACGGTTTAGAGTATAAACGTAGAGCAACACGTTGTACCTTGGGATATTTTATTTTCAGGCTGAAGCTCTGGAGGCAAGCAAGACAAGGAAGCATGCAAAGCACTGTTGTGAAGGGAGCTTGTGAAACAACTGCATTCCTTCCTTGCCTTAAACAATAAAGACTTAGTGTGAGCATAATGTAAGGTGAATCACCTTCCATCATGCTCACAGTCCTTTCCTGAAGGCCATTACTTTTGTTAATTACAATGACGCGTGCTTGTTGTCACGAAAGATGTAAATCGTTGTATTATATGAAAAAGGCCCACCCATTCGCAAACAAGCAGCTTGTTGGAGTTGAACGGCGGATTCGAAGACCCCGTCCACACTACAACGTTTTCGTTTGATACTTTTTGCTCCGTTTTCAAAAAGATTTGCGTCCACACTTATCGTTTTCGTATTGTTTTCGCCCTTTTCGGTGATCGTTTTCGGCGTTGTAGTGTGAACGATAGCCGTATCCGGAGCAAAGTATCCGTTTTCGTTTGAAAACGGTGTAGTGTGGACGGGGTCTAATCAGAATGCCAGGTATTCTTTACACAGCGGGAATCTCATGAATGATAACGATATTAAGAAAAAACTAGAAGAAAGGGCAGGTGCCTTGGCAGAATTTAAAAACAACCGCGAAAAAAAGATGTGAAACTATATGATCTTTTTTGAAATTTTCAAATTCACAAACACTTTTAACAATTTAGCTAAAAGACTAGACCTAACACCAGCAGAATCCCATATTTATCATTTATCGTTGTTCAAACAAACTCTGTTAGTTTAATGCAGTTTAGTTTCAATCCATAATCCGGTGAACTCTGAAGACAGTCAAAACAGCCTCTTTGCAAAAGCCAACAAGTTGCTCAGATGTTTGATACAGGGAACGCTTTGAGAACACAATTTATAACCATGAAGTACCAAACTCTGCCTTGTCAATTCGCTACACTGAATTTTACATAAATTATAGCCCTGATTTAGAAATCCTAAAATATCTTCACATCGGGCTTGTAGAATTTAGTCAAACTTCAGTTATGCGGAGGCAATCACTCAAACTCGAGGTACCTTAGAGCATTTATTGAAAAAATGTCGGTACAGCCTGAAACTGGGGCGAGAGTAAAAATAGGCGTGGCCTGATTGTCACGTGATTCTAACTCTAATCTCTCCAACTTTTGTACTAACATGTATTTCAGTCTATGTGTAGTAGGTATGTCGTATTGGCTGCGCTATGGAAATCAACCTGTTTTTATATGAGAGGTTCAAAATTGGTTGGCATGGGTGCAAAATTACTGGGTCGATAAATTAGTCGGCGTGCAGAGTTACTTAGTTAATTAGTTAATTAGTCGGTGTGCAGAGTTTGCAGAATTATGAAAAACGCGGTAAGAACTTCCCAAGCTTAGCTTGTGCACGAAATGGTAATAAATCTTTAATGAAATGAGGTTTGTGTTTCACTTTTGGCCGAGTTTTCGTAGCAGAGATAATTACTTTTGGAAAGTTTTGCATTTGACCTCATGGCTTTTAATAAACTTCGCTTTTGTGGCAAAATGGAAAACCGGTTCCTTTGCGTTGATGTGTTCATGTCTGTTCGTCATTTGAGAAAAAGGAAGTTGCCTAAAGTGGTTATGAAATTAATTTATCACAAAAACATTCATAATGAAACACGGAGACTGATTAAATATTAAAAAGAAACAAAATGAATCTTTAACCATAGCTGGTTTGCTAAAATTGCTCTTATTTTGCCACTGCATATAGCTATATAGGGCGTCTTAATAAAGTTAAACAAACTACAACATTATAATTGCTAGCGTTTCTTTACATATTATATTTGGTACCTTGTAGTTGTGTATGAAATAAATCCAGCATGATTATCAAGGACGGCAAAGTCCCCAAAAGACTGCTAGCAATTAATTGTTATTTTATTTTCTTCATTATGGTTTAATAACAGAATATAGTGAAACTTTAATGAGAATTTTTAATTTTTCAACTTTAGGTGACGAAAGCTAAAATATTGATAATTCGGAAAGTGCTGAGAGACACTTTTCTAGAATTTAAATCAATTTAATTTAGCGTTTAGGCAAATATATATACCGGAAGAGGAACCTTCCCGATCTTTGGGTCATAGTTAAATCGAATTTCGTCATCTCGTATTTTGTTGTCATGTTGTTACGCTTAGTTATTTTTAGTTTGTTTAGTCTCTCTTCTTTTGTATGTATTTAATGTTGTAGAATAAAGCTGTGCTGCTTCCGCTAAGCTTTAGCCACGTGGCTCGATTAGTTCTTATAACTACCTCCAAGTGACATCCGTTCTATTTTTTTCTTTTCCTATTATATAAATACCGTTTCCGGGAGACGTTGTCACCAAAAAAGCCTATAAGCTTGAAGCGCAAAGGATAACAGGGGCACCTAAACTGCTACTGTTTGATCTGAATTCAGACAATTATCGCAAAGGTAAAATCATTAAATTTCAGCACATTTCTAAGCATGTTTGTTTCTAATATTTTAAAGAAATTCAAATAAATCTTTACCCATACTTCCCAGCGCACCAAGTTTTGTTCCTTTTTCCAGTGACAACGTAACAACGACTATTTTCCCGTTATCTCCCCTTTCAATTGGACAATTTTCCCCTTATGTCGCCTTATTTTGCGATAAACTCGCGGCGAGATAAGATCCCAGACTAGGCCTAATTTGCAAAAGCTTGAATGTGAAAACAGCACGTTACTGCAAATCCCTAACTTTGACCAGTTCCCTCACATCGGGGAAATATGAAAGACAGAAGAAACAAAAAGTTTCTAAAAATATGCAAATTATTTTATTCCAAGATTTTTTCCAATCATTGCTCGACTCCCATAGTTTCTATCTTAAATAATAATAAGTTATAAAAAAGATGTAAATAAGTTATTTGTACTTTATATGTCCAAAACGATATATAGAATTTTCAGGAAATGATATCAGTGCTGTAACAGCAAAGGAATAAAAAAGCAGATAGAAAGCTAGTTGAAAAGACTTTGAGCCTGGAAAAAAATGTACTAACCAATTTTTTCCACATTCCCAAAAAAAAGCCAAAGATGTGCAGAAACACACGTCATCTACCCGTAGGTTGGTAATTTCATCTAGGGGTTTGCGCAGCCCCCTCGCCATTTGGAAATTATGTCATGTATTTTGTTCCAATTCATTAGGACCAAATCTCCTCCCATTTCATGTGTAGCTATCTGCACTAATCCAGTGGAATATAGCTATCTGCACTAGATACCTACAACGCACTAAATTAGCGCAGATAGCTATAATCCACTAGATTAAAGCAGATAGCTATAACCCACCAGATTAGTGCAGTTAGCTTTAACCCACTAGATTAGTGCAGATAGCTAAAACCAACTAGATTAGTTTAATCCACTGGATTAGTGTAGATACCAATTTTTTGTCGTGTTTGCACTAGATACATACAACGCACTAAATTAGCGCAGATAGCTATAATCCACTTGATTAAAGCAGATAGCTATAACCCAACAGATTAGTGCAGTTAGCTTTAACCCACTAGATTAGTGCAGATAGCTAAAACCAACTAGATTAGTTTAATCCACTGGATTAGTGTAGATACCAATTTTTTGTCGTGTGAGTCGCGGCGATTTTTCTCGCACGTACGAAAATCAAAATCACTAATGTAAACTAAGTGCAACTCGGCGCGACCGACCGCAATATGTCGCGGAAATTTCAAACATCTCCGAAACTCTTTGCAACTTGAGGCGATTTGAAAAAAAGAGAGCACAGAAATCGCACCTGATTCGCACCCGATTCCCTTCAGACAGGGTGGTGAAGGGGGGTAGCGATCACGAATCACGGACCGATTTTTCGTTATTTCACGGATCACGGAGTTATGAAAACGCTTTTCACGAATCACGGAACTAAAATTTTAAAAACGATATTATGCAAGTTGTATTTTAAGTAAATACTAGCTGATGCCCGTGAAAAATTCACGGAGTGTAAGGGGGAAATTTATTTTACTTAAAGTGTTCTCTGTTTAAAAAAAACGGGGAAAAATTCACTACGGCCATATGGATGTGGGAAGGGATTCATGATTTCCCCCTTCCATAAACTGCAGGACTTACATTACTAATAACCTCCCATTAGCATGAGTACCCCGCCCCACCATAAAAGGATTTTTTTGCACTGGTCTCCCTGATTTTGGTGCGACAAAATCACGCGTGTGTCCGTCTCTCAAATCGGTCAAAGAACCCGTGAAAATCGAAAGCGCAATTTGACTTCGGAATTGTTTGTATGTTTATCATATCTCAGTGAGGGGAGAGAAGAAACAGGTCAAGTAAAAATGTTCTAAGGAATAATAAATTTTTTTAGTTTATCTTATTTATATTTTTTCGGCTTTATCCCTCGCTTAAAAAATAGATTGAATTAGAACTTAGCCCACAGTGAATCTTTTCCAACAAAAACATGCTCACTGGAGGGGTTTCCCCCTTCTCTTCGGGTTGTGTCCTTCGTTTTGCGAGAGAGCCGTCAGGATTTACACTTAGAGAATATTATTCATGACTTTCACGGACTTTGTTTTCTAAATGTGTAATTTCGACTTAGCATGACTTAGCGCGTGCTCCGAGGGAAGCAAGGTAGTGTGTACGTTTGTTGAAACTTGAATGAAAATTTTTCTCAGCTCAAATCTTTCAAGCTAGAATTATCCCTACACATTCCTGTATGTAATCTGTAAGAGAACCATGTAGGTTTCAATGTCTTTGGTGCTTTCGGCTGCGCGAACGGAGTTCTTTTTTAGTTTCTGTGGGAGATTTTCAACATGGCGGCGATGGCGGCTTTGTCCCTCGCTTAAGAAATCGCTTGAATTAGAACTTAGCCCGAGGTGAATCTTTTCCAACAAAAACACGCCTATGGTCCAGATTTCCACCTTCCCTTCGGGTTTGCGAACTTCTTTTGGCGGCACAGCTTCAGGGCTGAGCGGAGCGAGTGTCGACACGATTTTCCTTACGGTATTAATATATAGATAGCGATAAAAATAGAAAAACAGAACAGATACGCCAAAACAAGAGGACAATTTGATATTTGATGGGGAGGGTGGCTAATTTTGGCTCAATTTTTTTTTCGCGTCCAGTTTTGCTGCTCGATGTTTTTCCCCTAGAACGTGACTGTGCTCGATTTTTCCCCCTGACATTTCTTTTCATGGTTTGAGATCACTTAAATTTTTCGCCATCTGCAAAACGACAATTGATCACAGTTCAATAAAGGACGGTTTCAAGCTCTCCTGTTATTTTATCATTTCGCGAAATTAGTTTGCTCATAGCATCCAGATCAGTTCGGGTTTTTGGTCATGAGATTTAGGATTTTCGCTATTATGAAGATGTTCGGATCAGTACCGAGCCTTGCTTGTATGCTTCTGGATGCGCGCGAAGCGCGCTGCGATTTTAAAAATCAAACTTAACAACAGTTAATGAAATTCTCATTTCTGGGACACGAAAATCACGCTGAAGAAATGGAGTCACGGAAGAAACATTATTAAAATTTTCCAAAATGAAACATAGCCCAGTACGATGTTTTAGCTTGTAAATGCTATACCAAAGTATCCTCTTTATGCGCGCGAAGCGCGCTGCAAATTTTTGACATATAAGTTGAAAGAATGGGAAAAGTCCAGCAATAAATGAGAACTTGGTGTTTAACAATTGGAGTTCCTGACATTTGCTAAACCTTTACTTACTGTTTGCTGATAGTAAATTTACTCAATTTAAAAAAACATTTTAATGCTGTAGATGGCGAGCGCGCAGCGCGAGCCGACCAAAAAAACCCAGTCTATTTATAAGGACGTCGGGTTCCCTAAAAGGCAGTCAGGAGAGAATCAAGTATCAAATGGTCCGTCCCTAATGACCAGCTTTCACGTTTCACGAAACTCTGGGCCTGTAATCACGAGTCACGTAAGAGAAATTCGTAAAATCACGGGTCACGAGGGCATGAGATTTCACGGATCACGGCAATAATTTTCCTGTTTTCACGAATCACGGAGCAAATTTGGGGTGAATCACGGATCACGGAGAACCCCTTCACCACCCTGTTCAGAAATTTCAACTTTTATCCCCCTCCCCTCCGGAATCGAAATAATCACCACCGCGAGAAAAAGTAAAAATTTGCGAGATTTTAGGAAAACGTTGCGGAGAAAAAGGCAAAAGTTGCGGGATTTTATTAAATTTGCAAAGTGAAGAATACACAAAAAGCGCATCATATTGTTTCAGAAGTAAAACAAAAAGAAAAACATATCATTCAACGTGCATATTTGAGCAAACGTTTATTAAACTATACAGTTTTGTTCCGGGATTTCATTAGATATGTCAGGGAAAGTTGCGGGTTTTGGCGAAAGTTGCGCATCCGTGCTAGCTCAACTTTAATTCCGGCACTCAACATCGTCAACATCCTTTATATTAATCTCAATGCGTGATTGTACAAAGTTGAACCTGATGCGTTATTGAGCTAACAGTCGAAATCAACAGAAAATTATTGCGATTCTGTCTTAGAAGGGACAAGTAAACTGGGAAGCATTCTCTATCTATCAAATATGGCGGCGAAGACTTTTTGTTCTGCGCGTGAAATGACGTTCTTTCTTTCTGAATAACGCTAGTTTTAGCAGACTAAACAGCGAACTCCTTCACAAGTTGGACATCTTCAGACCCCCCTTGTGATAAAAAATCCAGCTTCGAAACCCCCCCTTGCAATCAGAATTCCCCCATCCCTTCGCAATTTCCAAATGCCGCCCGTTCTACAGGCCTACATCCATTCTACAGGCCTCAACATCACTGGAAAAATAGGAACTCTTCCAGAGTGTGAATTTTTCTAGTGATTCACTGTTCATTTAATGTTTAACTCAACCCACTCTACTGTACCATGGGTGTAACACTGCTTTGCAGAGCCTGCATTAGGTACTACCCAGGACCAATGAACAACAGTATACAGGTATTGTCCACCATTATGGGACCCTGCATCTGCTTGCAGATAACTATGTGAAGTGAATAGCTTTCTAATGGCCTTGAAATAACATGGTACTATCAAGTCACTTATTTCGTGGTCTTAACTTTTTAAAGCAGTGCAGCCTTTCACTTGATTGGAACAACATGGCACCTAAAAGAATAGAAACATATCATGATGGTTTGGTATTTGCTGCTCTTGCCTACAGCACACCAAGTTATGGGGCTTATCTCCGGTGTAATAACCTGTGAGTGCGCACGAACTGCGTCACAAAGCTTCCTTTGTTTGGTAGAACGAATCAGGATGAAATAAGAACTGAACACAAAGGTGTCCTCTGGGAATGGTTATTACACCGGAGTTAACCCATACATGGTGGTACTTATCAAAGTCCATTGATGCCCATTTTATTTGAAAATATGAGTGCTACCTCTCCTTGTCTAGTGGTCACACATTACTGACTGCTTTGAGTTCTCTCAAATTTCTATTTAGTGAAGTGAAAGGTTGCTGCTACTCCCCTCAGGTTGGTTTAAGTTGGTTCATATTGTCAGTTGAACTTTGTTCTTCTACTGTGTTTCATGCCTTTCATTTGAAACAATCAACTGAGGTCCGGTTTCACCTTACCTACTCTACCCAGCTTCAGGGGGACATTAAAGAACCACTGGGGACATATTAAACCCTCTGGCAGTGACCACCTTCAGTGTCTGTGCTAATGACCGCTTGGCTGCCAGTGGCGGCATTGGGACCCAGCGCAATTCAGCTTGGGAGCTGCAAGTCTGGGCAATCAGTCTCGGATATTTATTTATTTACCCCCCCCCCCCCCAAAAAAAAAAAAAAAAAATTATTCTGTACAGTAAATTACTGTGTAACAGGACTCACCCTAGAAGTCCTTTGCCAGACCAAGAGTTTGGAGTCAGACTGATTGTAAATCTTTTATCCTTTCTTTGGAGGTGGACTTGTAAAGGAATCTGAAGTGAATTTGACAAAAAAGAGGATTGGTCAGCATGTAGAGTGACCACCACTGAGAGCAAGGGGTAACCTGGGGACGAGACTAAACCAAGCCGTACCAAAGTATTGGTGCTTTTCACTTGTCACGTGACTAAAATTATCTCCCTAAATTTCCACCTGAAGACTAAATACGCTGCAGAACCGTGGAGAGAACATAAAAATATGTTTCTTGTGAAAATTTGAAATCGATTAGGTGTTTTCCAGCCTAAATATAAGCGAATGAACGCACACCATTTTGTACAGTAATTGTATGGAGCCGCCATGTTGGTGCTCATACAGAAGGACACCAACATGGCGGCCAAATTACCAGTTGTCTTAAAGGCTATTTCTACGGACTCTATCGATATAAATCTTATTGGAATGGTAGGATATCAACAATTATGACATGCTGGCCTGCAAAAATTGTAAGCACTGAACAAATTGAGTGAAATACGGCACGATCAAAATAAATGTGACTGGTGTTGCGTGACATAAATCACCTCGGCGATATCTCTGAGACCATTTGTCCATTTTTTTTAATGAAAGTGTACATTCGTAGAGAGTAAGTTAGCATTTTGATGACGTTACATGAAAATCAAGAATTTCAACTTCATTGGAATGGCACCCACTGCTTTTTTGACCCTCATCCTTCACCCACTCAATTTGGCATATTTTGCTACACAGGAACACAATCCTCTCCATTTTGCTGGGAGTCTCTCACTTCTATCTCCCACCAATTGCCATAATTATTATTTTGTTCTTTCTTGGGATTTTCTCCCTATTTCTCCCTATAGTCTAAGACATCCCTGTGAGTCAGTTGTTGACTCACCATGTGAGTCAGTTGTTGACTCACCATAAAAATCTGGAAAAATTGTTAAAAAGGCAGAACTCTGATTTTTGTGATGGAAAAACTAGAAGTATGTATTTATGGAAACAATACAATTGTAATCTAATAGCATAGATTAAAATATATCTAATTTCCAACATTAAAAAGTCCTACCCAAATTGTAATCTAATAGCATAGATTAAAATATATCTAATTTCCAACATTAAAACGTCCTACCCAGATCTATCTAGTAGGTTGATTAATGGGAACTCTACATCTGATCATTTGGGGTCATGTCATTAAGGTTGCTTACCCCTTTGCTATGCTGAACTACTGATGAAATATTTTGCAGTCCTTGGAAGTTTTGTGCAGTCAAAGACCCAAACTTAACAATTTCATCACTGATTTCTAATCCCTGAAAGAGAAACGAATATATATACAACTCAATACATAGGGTATATACCACAATACAAAGGATAATTATAACTGTAACACAATACATAAATTAAATATATATACTGGTACTATACATATGTATACAGTATCTAACATGTTTACCATAACTCTCAGCTATGGTTTAATGCATTTTTCAAAATTCTACAAACTCTCTGGTCTACAATGTATTTCATCCAAACATCCTGCATGCTTGTGGGTTGAGGGACAAAGTCAAAGCTTGGATAACTGTTTGACCTCCATCCAAAAGATGTTTGAAGGACACCTCAAAGTCTGATTTGAAGCAGCCAGGAGGCAGTTTAAATAGTTCACAGAATTATGCAGCAATTCAGTAACTGCAGTAATAAAAATTAAAGATTTGACAAAATATGACAGCCTAATTTAAACATTTTTATGTTTTTCAACTTACCGCCCGAGCAGCAGGAGAACCAGTAGTTACAGTCTCTACTTTCAAAAAAGGTAAAAGAACTGGATCTTTATCTAAAAATGATATAGAAATACAGTAAGTTATTGAGCCTGAATTTTCATCCAAGTTTTCACCCTACAATCCAACACTCATCTTTTCATCCTACAATCCAACAATATTATTGTGGGAGAAAAAATGACCGCACACCCACTTCCAAAAACATGCCAAGGAATTGCCTGATTCTCAGATGCAGGTCAAATTCTCTCACTTGTCACCAAACATTATGCATATTATAGAGCTTGTTAAGAAATTGACCAAAAAGCAGAATCCATTCTAAAGATCTTTTGAGAATCACATTATTCCTGGGCATGTTTTTGGAAGTTGGCATTCAGTTTTTTTCTCCCAATCGCAGGTGTTGGATTGTAAGGAGGAAAGATGGCTGAAAATTCAGGCTAGGAAACATTAAGATTGAGCAGGGAGTTGTGGATTGTATAATTCCAGAAGCTCCATACCCCCACCATGGAGAGAATTTGAATTCCATGGGGTTGGGGGTTCAATTTAATTTCTTATTTCCCATACAATCACTGGATTAATGTCACTTTAAATTCCAGGAGGGGGAGTGTCCTGTCCTGAGGTAGATTCTTTTGTTGGGTTACATTGTATGGATTATTTTTTTATGGAATTACACTTCAATATTGTGCAGTGTTATTACATGTAGTCTGCAATTGACCATTTTCATGATGTTGTGAGAACACCCTTGTTCTGGCAAAGATGGCTTTTGTAATTCGGCAGGTCCAAAATGCAGACCGGAAAATGCAGACTGGAAAATGCAGACCGGAAAATGCGATGAAATAAAACTGTTCTGTTGAGTTTTCAGAGAGAAGAGACCTGGTATGCATTTTCCGGTATGCATTTTTCGGTATGCATTTTTCGGTATGCATTTTTTTTTCCTGTATGTTATTTTTAACTTGAGATTTCCCTCTGTCCTGATGAGCTAAGGTACAAATGAACATTTCAGCATGTGTTCATTCAAGAAAAACTTACCTGAAGTTTGTGAACTTTGGTTTTGGCTGTTTTCTAGTTTTGATTCTCTCGCCTTTGCATGAACTCTGTGCAGTCCTTCTTCTATTTCTTTCATTTTTGATTTAAGGTCATTTCTCAGACCTACAAAAGTGTACAACATAGTTTACTCTTTTGGAAACAGTTACTTTCAAGATTTATAATATTGATCTACTTTTGATATTAAAGTTATAGAAAATCAGGGATGTCAACTCTCACCGTTTGGCTGGGAGTCTCAAGATTTTTACCTTCATCTTCCAGGAAAAAATTAAGACGGCTGTCAAACATTAATTTACTGTATATAACCCGGGAATTTCAGGAAATTGTGCCATTTGAAGGTGGTCTCCAGATTTTTGATGGCCTTGGTTGACGTCCCTGGGATGCTGGGAAATGATGTGTACTAAAAGTTGCAATTTTTAGTACAAATCAATTCCTATAGAAGAGTGTAGATAGAAGATAAAAGAATGTAAATTTTGTGACCATGTTGTGGAGAATCTGTGAAAATCTGCAAAAACATGCCCTGTTCCAGAAAAAGTGGTGAATTTAGGTACACTGTTCTAGACCCAAAGGGCTTAAAACACTCTGTAATATAATGCGGCACATACTCGTAAAGTAAATATAACAGAGTGCCCACACTCTCCCAGGAGCCAGTGCCAATTTGTTCATTTGCAATACAGAGATAAAAGAAAACAAAGACATTTGATGCCTTGCTTAATATATAGAACATGTATGACTGGAGAAAGATAGCCTGCATACCAAGTCCAAAGGGAAAGGGGAGAAAGGGGGCGAGCGTGCGAGAAAGGGGGATGCAGACTAGGGTAAATATGTCACTGGATTCTTCATTTCGGCCACTATTTCATTTGTGTATGGTGAGTCAGCAATTTCCGATGGCAGCAGATATTTTGCTAGTTTTGCTAAATGTAAACCCAGCAAATGTACCAACGACAATTTCTTCCTTGTATATTATTCAAACTTACATATAATCCTGTTCCTTGCAGTTCTGACGGTGTAGATGTCGATATCATTACGCGGGTACCCTTCAGCGTCAACCAAATTTTCGTCCATTCCAACATTCTTTTGCTGAGGAAGAGAACAACTTCAGTACTTTTTCGAAGAAAATTGTAAAAAAAGCTAAAAGACAACTAACTTACTGATGCTAAAACGTCTTGAAAGTCTTTAATTTCCTTTTCGATTGCGTCTTTTTCAGCAATTAGCTGCTTGACACTTTTTATCTCATCGTCCGCCATTTTGGATTCTAGAAGCCCTGATCGCGGGCTCACATTACACAGGAATCCCACTGATAATTCGACATCAGCTTCCAAGTATCTTTTTTTTATAAAAGCTCAATTATTGTTTAAGAAGGAAACAAAATATTGCAGGTGATTTCCAAGATTACTGCTGTCTAATTCGTTCTTATTTTTTCCTGCTTTTGCTTTTTCTGCAGAAAATCATCACTTTTTGCTCACTTTTGAACAGCTGCATTTGGTTTGCCTGTGGTCCCGCTTCAAAGCGAGGCAAATACCCTCGAAACGAAAAAACATGGCAACTGAAAAGCACAAGAAGAGGAAGTAAGACGTCTTTTTATCATAAATGCAGTCAAAATTATCCATAAATAGACGTCATAAAGCAGTACATATCAAAGAAAGATTGTAAAACAAGCGAATTATGGAGGGAGAAGGACGTAGAGGCGGTGATACGTCGGCCGAAGGCGCAGGTTTTGGTTATATGTCAACTGTTGGTATCATGGAAGACTTACTGGAGAAGCTCAAATTGTTAGATTACGACTCTGATTTCTGTAAAGCTCTTGGTTTCAGGCCTTTAACTAGGTAAGTGTACCATCAACGGTTTCATAAATTACTGTTTTCTATGTCAAATAGCAAGAAGCCGTTAAAAAGTGTGCCTGAATTCGCCATACAGTGTACCCACAATAAACAGTTTTAGTTGTCAAGGAGGGATTTTGCACTTATTTCCCGCGGATGGATCTCGGGGATTGATCCCTGGAGCACCAGAGGGTATTTTTCTGCTTGAAATGAGTCTGCTAAAGCTCCAAATAGACATAGAGTACATACCAACCCCATGTGTCAAACAGATGGAAGATAATGGATCAAGCTCCAAATCCAAGAAAAATGTGCAATAAAACATTCAGTTAAGAAGTGTTTGGTCTGGACAAAAATGTTAGCATCAATGAATGCACACAGACTTACAAATGTTGCAGCACTATCCACATTCCAAAAATAAAATGGCTTTGAGGTTGTGATCAAATATATATATTTTTTAAATGTTCACATTTCTGCGCTTTGGAATTAGGCACCAACAGCCACTACTGGAAGGAACCATGTGAAATTCATGTGAAATGTGTGTGAAATGGCCATGTGAAAATAAACCATATTTCACATGGTATTTCACATGTTAACCATGTGAAATGATGGTGTGAAATGGATGTGAACTGGGCTGATCCTTTTCACATCATAAAAACATGTGAAATTCATGTGAAATTTCTGGGGCTAGATAGACTGGGTATATGTGAAATTGGTGTGAAATTGTTTGAAAGGATGTGAAATTCAGAGTTTGATCCAGACCTGCAGCAGCAGGCTGGAACACTAGAACATCATTCTAGTTCTGTTTAATCATAAAAATTATTTAATAACAGTTCCACAGTCTAATGTTAAAAAGCATAGGATAGGAGAACAATAAAAGCATCACACTGTAGAAGTTGAGAAAATTATAAGTATGTGAAATATTTTTCCATGTGAAAAAAACAAATTACACTACAACGATTTTGCCACTTCTGGAAATTATACTTGTTTCCTATATAAAACCACTGGTAAAGGCATAGTGTCCATCATGATATGATGATAATTTCTTTAGAGTTTTACATAACATAATAGGTATGCACCGGAAACGTGTGATCATGTCAATTTCTCAGTTTGGAGCTGTGTGAAAAGTGTCAAAATTTATAAACACGCTTTACAAACTGATTCAGAAATTCATACAATCATGCAGAGTAGGAGATATTAATCAGTTATGGCTCACATTCGTAAGGGCAATTGTTCAACACAATTATTCAGAGGTGAGAGACAACATTTTATGAAAAGACCTAATGCCGACATCGCCGGATTGGCGAGTTCAAAATAAAACCTAACGTAGCGCGTTTCTGCATCAACATATTCTCATTCCGATAAACCAGAACAAAAAGCTAAGTTTCTAGTTTAACAATGCAATGAATATTTAGAATCACCGGTAACTTATTTGCACAAAGGGCACTTCAAAGTGTAAGTTATAAACAAAGGTTAAATTAACGTTCGATTCACATTATTAAGCTAGCCGCGGCCGCCGGCGCGTGGCTCGTGCGAGTACGAAAGGACCGCGATCGATGCACTTTAAATGAATACAAATGAGGTGAAATAAACTGCTTCAGTTTTCAACGAACTGACTTCTTCAAGTTAATAGCTTCTTATTTTATAAGTACTCTTTGTATTTATATACACGGCCGAAGTATAATAAGCGCTGAAGTGATAAGATTGCATCACGAACTCTGTGGACTCACCTTCCTCCGGAAGCATTGCCTCAGCTTTTCTTTGGTAGTACAATCAGAAAAACACAAGACGAAATCGCGTATCTAGACGATGATCAACTTTGTGTGTCAGGGAATGAAGTTTGCCAGAAACAGTACTGCCATTTTGAGAAACTTCGATGATGCTGTGTGTAGGATGTTCGTTATTGAAATACGATCCTAAAATGAATTCGGCGGCCTTTTATACTAGCCAATTAGATGCGAGATTGACCGGCCCAGGTCCCGCTCGGACATTTCACTCAATCGAAAATAGTCAGCACACAATATTCTATTTTTGAAATAGCACAAAAAAAAAAAGATTTAGCCTTTCTGTGATTTATCATTTCTGTGATTTATCATGGAGTTATTATGCACATAATAACTCCATGGATTTATATAATACTTTTTCTTTACACTCATGCAAAGTCCCTTAGTTTTTCTTAGCTATTGTAGCTAAACACATTCAACAAAGTTTTCATCATACAATGTATTTAGGATCAAGGTAATTGAAATTTAGCCAAAAAAATGTTTTTTTTGAGGAATAATTTGAGAAGCGGTGAATGTTCAAGTTTTGTTCTTTTTTCTAGAAAAAAATTCACAGTAATTTCACACGATGATTATCATTTCACATTAATTTCACAGCATGTGAAATAAGACTTCTCTTAAGAAAAATCTTTCACATGCATTTCACATGATTCACCATTTCACATCATCAGTTTCACATGCTTGATTTCACATGTTTTGTGTTTCACAGTAAGTTCACATCATTTTTCACAGGTTCCTTCCAGTAGTGAGCATGCACATAGCCGGGAGACAAGGTCCTAATGCACTAGTCATTTGTTTCCACCAACATTTGTTTCCCCTGCGACATAGCGGGGAAATTTACAACAGATGGTAACAAATTTTAATTAATTTCACCACCTACCAGGGGAGTTTCCTCACCAAATTTCCTGCACCCCAGTGACTAGCCTAGAAATAACTCAAAAGCTAATCAAGCTAGGCAGCAGCAAGACAAAGCTCTTATATTTCCCCCACTATTGCCAGCAAAATCCCTGTTTGTTGCAGGGGTGGGAGGTGGGGGGGTGGCTCGGGGGGGGGGGGGGGGATGGGGGGGGGGGGGGTCAGTCGAAACAACTAACTAGTGCATAACAACTAACTAGTGCATAGGTAAAGTAAATGCAGGAGAGTTGGCATCTGCTCTATTGTGATTCAAATTGAAATTCTATCCTGCACAGAATCTAGTCTATGGTTGACCAACCATTAAGCCTTGGCCAAAGGAATTGCAAAGCTCACGCAAGTTGTGATTTGCACTGACTTGCGTTGAGTTGGCCAAACAGGATGCAAGTTTTGGTGCAAGTTGAGTGTTTTGGTGCTAATGCACATGCTAATGACAACAATGATCACAACCAGCTGGCACATTCACTTAGAATGGATCCTCCCTCATTGTATCCAAGCAGACTGCTTTGTATGAGCTAGGATGCCATTATAGTGCTTGCTGTTAGTTCATAAATATACAAGTATTATCATTTTGTACCGGTACATTTAT
Organism: Scolanthus callimorphus; assembly: GCA_033964015.1. Classification (NCBI taxonomy): domain Eukaryota; kingdom Metazoa; phylum Cnidaria; class Anthozoa; order Actiniaria; family Edwardsiidae; genus Scolanthus; species Scolanthus callimorphus. Next base: position 21,740,845 of record CM066923.1, read on the forward strand.
ATTTTTTCAGACACTACTTTGCACTTGCAACAAATCCAGGAGAACAGTTTTTTACCTTCACTTCATTAGCAGCTTGGCTGTTAAACCAGTGTGGGAAAAGCTTTGAGCAACCCCAAGAGGTATACTGACCATCTTTGAAATGCATTTAATTAAAGTCTTACTATTATTCCTACAAGCTAGTTACCTTGTACCGTACCTTGGGCAGGTCTTCATTTGCGAAGCGAATCTGTGTGCTCACGATCCTCTTGCATCACAATGGACTGTAGGAGACGGCGACAACCAGCACGATCGCTAGCAACTCTTGCTCCGTCAACTAGACCGCAACCTTCTCCAAGTAGATGTTGTAAATCATCACAAAACAGCCTATGCAAACTTTGTCTTGGATGACCGACAGACCTACACCCGTTCGCATAGTAATGACGAGCTAGTTGTTGTGAGACTATTGGAAATAAGAACTAACAAAGACCACCAGGGACATGGTCACTATTCAGCACCTCCACTGGATTGCCCACCTGTGCAGAGGTCAAAACATGAGATTCACGCAAAAGATACTGTTTGCCCTTTCCTCAAGAAAGTATTATAGAGACCTGTGGCTAAGTTTGCAAACTTGTTGAGGGTAACTGTGGACCAGGCAAAGAGAGCTACGCAGTCCAAAGGACAGTTCAGTAGGATACTGGCCTGCCTCCAGGGTGACTAGGGTCACATAAGGAGAAATGTACTGTACTGTACTGTAACAATTAGATCTCAAAGCAGAATGGGCTATTCTTCAATTTACCATGAGGCAATAGGCCAAATAATCTATTAGAAAATTATGGCCCAAGATTATTCCATACCCCACCATAGGGGGAATTTAACAGAGGTTGTACAGTATTGAACATCTCTAAAAATTTGGTTTAGTCAAAAAGTAAGAAGATTGTCTTTTCTGTTTCAGTATGATGATCCAAATGCAACAATCTCAAACATTCTTGATGAGCTTAAAAAGTTGGTAAGTGTATCATAAATACCGTGGGTATGACATTTTAGATCATTGCAAACAAGTCAAGAAACAAAATTCTAAAGCAAAGGTGTCAGCTTATTTGAAAAGTACGCACAGTGTACTTTTGTATGACCATTCTATACAGTATGACCATTCTATACTCCAACGTGGACTTCAATGGGCAGTAGCATTTAAAACTCACACCCCCCTGTTGAGGGTGGGTGGTCAAACTGGAGCTTGGAATTCCAGGGTGGACACCCTTAAAATACAAAATTCCAGAGTGAGAAAGCACAAAATACAGGATAGTTATGGAAAAAACTTACTGGAGGTTTCGGCTAGGTGGCCCAGTGTGTTTGTGCATGGAACACTGTGTGTATGGTCCTGAGTTTGAATCCCAGATCGACCAACCATATCGACTTTTCTCTGTTCAGAGTACTCCCTCTGGGCAATCATGTAACATACATTCCATTGTTCTAGGGTGTTCCTACTGATTTTCCTCCAGCAAAACTTAAAACAGGATCAGGAGAGCAGGTAAGCTCAGTATTACGTTTTATGCAAAATGGTCCTTTCTGTTATAGTATGTTTGTTTATTTTAATTTCCATTAAAGATCTGTTACTGCATTGACAAGCTGGCTGATGAAGCACTAAAGAGCAAAATGTTTGGATGGAAAAGGTAAAGTAAGTTCTTAACATTTTTGTATAATAGATTCAAGCCATTTATTATTTATGACATGCCCAGGGGATTTTATCACCTGTCATAAAAGTACTCTCTCTTTTTAACAATGTTTTAAAAATGTGCCTTATGTTTTTGCCACTGTTTTAGAGCCATAAAAGACACCTATCTCCCTTAAATCGTATTGCAGATCAAGATGACCCCTAAATGAGACCAACACCCATGATTTTAATCCCTAAAATATATGACGACCATCCCCCCTCAAGGGCATAGCTAGGGGGTCCTGGGGTGCCTGTGATCCCCCTTTTTAGAAGAACAATACAGTAAACATTTAAGAAAAAAATCGGAAAGCTTGAAAAGGGCCCCCTGGTGATGACCATCAGAAATCCCAAAGAAGACCCCTAAAAAAAGCAGCTTATCCAAGAAAATGTGTGCTGATTAGTCTAGTCGCCAGAGGGGGTTCACGTGCACCCCCCGGAACATTTATGGGACATATATTTTTAGAACCCTTAGGGTGTCTAGAATCTGGTTTGATTGAGGTGTCCCCAACCCGAAAAAGTGCCCCATGCCCACTTTTTGGGCCGGTTTTAATTATATTCTTTTTTTCTTAAATGAGATTCAATGAACCATTTTTATAGATTGTAGCACTGTACAAAAAAGCTCTTTAGATTCTACAACACTATACTTTTACGATCTTATACTCTGATCGCATGTAGACTAGTTAAATTGCTGTCTCAGCCTTTTCCCGTCACATACGCATATCGTTTTGGTATTTCCTAATAGAAATACAAAGGCTGACAGAGTCTTAGAAAATATCTATCAGTAAGGAACATAACATGTATAAAACGGGCATGTAAATTGTACATATGTGTTCAGTCTATTAATGACACTATAATAGCATAAGTGGTAAGACTGGAATGCTTTTCTGAACAGTGCTCATTAAATAACAAAAGAATTTAATTAAAAACACAAATCGGCCCAAAAAGTGGCCGTGGGACACTTTTTGTGCCGTGGGACATCTAAAACCATTTTTTTGATATCCTAAGGGTTCCAAAAAAGTATGTCTCGTTACTAGTTCCGGGGGGTGCACGTGAACCCCCTCTGACGACTAGACTAGATTTGGCTAAAAAGAAGAAAACATTGTCTCGCGAGTTGCAGAGACATGTCACACCCAGCAATTTTGTTCAAAATGTTGCGAAAATAGAAATCAAATCTCTACTTTTTCTGCATGTTGCATTACCGCAGTATGTCAGACATGCAATGTTACATACATACATGTTCACTGCAATTCGCAACACAACACAACAATTTAAAATTGCCTTGTGTGACATGGCCTTTACTGTATCATTCAAATAGAGGGAGATTTTTGGGGTTCAATGCTTCCAGCCAGAGCCATTCCTTCCTTTCGATTCTACCATTTCTCTATAATTTGTAGACCTGTTCATCCTGAGGAAGACTTTGAGGAAGAAACAATGGAAGACGATGAAGCAGAGGTGACCATGAACAAAGTTGAAGAAGAACTGGAGGTACTGATTTTCGGAATTTCTCTTAAAACTGGTTTTCATATGTTGGGAACCGTTGGAATGATCAGGCGTCTGTGGTTTCCAGACAATCACTGTCAATTCCAGCCATGTGAAAACACATAAATTGGGAATAGTTGGCGACATTGGAGATTGACTGGGATGTGATCGAGAAAATAGAAACCAGATCTCTGACGTCGCTGATTGTCCTTGTTTTCATACATGTATGTCCAGAACTGACTGGGATGGTCAGGAAACATGCCATCGCCTATCATCCCTGACAGTCCTGACATGTGGAAATAATGCATTTCATCTCATGCTTTATAAAGTTGCCAGATTCAACTGTCAGTCAATTTCAAAATGGGATTTGGAAATCACAGTTCATACATGGTTCCTGGAAAAAGATTTTAAACAGTAAACAAAACAGATTGTATGAGGAAAGGTCATTGCCATCAGAGTGGTTCCTGTCAGTGGCACAAAAAAGAAATTGGCATGCTTTGACAGTTTTAACTGCATTCAAGGGGTATGGATCCCATTTTACAGGAACTAAAAAAAAATCAGTGCAAAATAGATATTGGGTTTTTCATTTCAGGAATGAAGAACAATAGAAAGTGGTGAAACTAATAAAATAAGTGGCACATCATGCTTCACCAGGGCTTTGAAATTATGTTTCATGGAACAATTAAAATGATCAAATCTTGTTTCTTGGCATAAACCTTTGACACCCTGAAAATTGGTGTAAAAGGATTTCATTTTTTTTCTCCAATACTTGAACTTAATTTTCAGGCAGATGATGATGACGAGGAGCAGATAGAGGATGAAAGTTATATGGACTTGACAAGGCTGAAAGAACAGAATAATTTCAGGGTGAGCAAGAATTAGAGGGAGACATTTTTGGTCAGATGTGTAACAAATTTATGTCCTCTGATTTTAGCCATGGTATGTCTCCTTCATATACTACAGAGTGACGTTATAAAGTGCTCAAAATTCACGAGGCGTAGTTGAGTGTGCACGCAGTACATTTTGACCACTTTATTACTTCATTCCGTGGCATATAAGAGGACATACGACGAAAAATCAGAGGACATTTCTTTTATACCACAACAAAAAGGTAAAAACAAAAACAGCCAAACAGTGTTTTCATTTTCTTAGCGTGCGCGCTGATGATGGCGCATACCGTGGCATACAGTAAAAACCTGCGTTAAGAACATGGATAATTCTAGCCTAACAGATCCTTAAAATCCAGGTTCTTACATGCGGGTTTTTACTGTATAATTTGATGTACCATGGCTGAGAGCCAATCAGAGAAACACGCGCATTGTGATGTCCATTTATACAGCTGTTGTACTGATAGCCGGCTCAGTTCTGGAAATTGCATCTGTGTGAGTTGCTTTTGCAACTCAATCGAAACTCAAATGTCCTCATTTGCGACTATAACTTTTAGTTACTTTGTCACCTGCAGTCTGTAAGATGCAGCTAAAAAGTGAACAGTAGCAGTTCAGGCAACATACTATGCTCTTCAGTTGAGCGTGATGGCTGAAGTTTTGCAATAAAGTTTTGGTTGTCAAAACGAAAAGTTTGGGTGTCAAAACAAAAAGTTTGGGTGTCAAAACGAAAAGTTTTGGTGTCAAAACGAAAAGTTTGGGTGTCAAAATGTTTCATGGGACAAATTCAAGTTATCCAATAGCAACTATGTAAGTGCGCGAAGGCTACCTCGTACCCAGGCGCGTTCTAGTGATTTTCGAGGCAAGAGCGACTGGGAGCGAGCTAGCGCGAAAGGCATCATGGGAAGGGCGAAGAAAATAACTTTCTTTCTCTGGTTTGAGCCTTCCCATGATGCATTGCATAATCGAACCGTTCCCAAGATGCATTGCGCGCTCGCTACTAGAACACTCGCAAGAGGTTTTTCTCTCTGTTTCTACCAAATAGAGACGCCTAGGGACGAGGCAGGCGCGAAGGTACTAATTTTTTTCCAAATTAGTCATCATATCCAGCAGAGTCTTTATTTACCTACTTGCGATTAGTTGCTATTGGATAACAGGAGCAGATTTCCCATACATTTACTGTATTTCATGAAGGATATTTGCAAATTTCCGTCCCATGTTTTCACTATATAGCCCCCTTCCTGAAATTCCTGCCTCCGCCCCTTGATAACCTGACATTGCTCTGGGAAACGTTAAAGTTTGACACTAAAACTTCATCACTAAACATCAGCAACTGAGGAGCGTAGTACGGTACAAGTCCTGAAAAAAGAGTTGAAAATGAAATATCTTCTTTACTTTTTTAGGATTCATCCGATGTATCTAAGCCTGAGTCTGTAATGGAATCTAATATAGATGCTGCAGAGTGGAAGTTGGAAGTAGAAAGAGTGCTGCCTTTGCTAAAGGTGCATCTGAGAACAGACAACAAGGTACATAGCATAGACAAAGAGAAAAATGGGAAATACAGCAAAATAATATATTGAAGCAAATGCAGGGAAATTACCTGCAGAGCAAGCAGATTTGTCTGAGTAAAAAAACTGGAACGTGAAATGTACAACAGAGATGTTGGAAGCTGAGCCGATGGAAACTGGCTGATTGCATTTTTAAACCACACCGGGGTGAGGACCTACGGAAAATTTTCCAGAGGCCTGTATTTGACTCTTGGAAATTCCAAGGGAGGGGGTATGTCTGGAGACTGGAAATTCCAAGCGAAAGGTTAAAAAAGGTGACTTTCCAGGGACATTTTATCAAAACATAGATTTTCCAGGGGTATTTCGCCAGAAAAAAAAAACGGAAATTCCAGGGGACGGGGTCGTTTATGAGTTTGGTCCAGGGGGTCTGTTTCACGAGTGGAAATTCCAGGGGAGGGGGTCTTTTTAAGGGAGGTCCTCAACCCCCCAAGCTTGCGCTGTTTTCGAAGCAAAAACACTGACGCCATTCTTGTAAAACCAGTCAAACCAGTCAAGTACGTCCACGATCCTGGACGAGGTTGTGACATTTGTGTCACAACCTTCAAGAAGTGGCCTCTGCTAGCAGGGAAAGACTGATGATAATGATGATTCCATACCCTAGATTGTTTCTCTTCTCAATAAATTAGTTGAATTATTTTCATCAGGATTGGAGAACGCATTACGAACAGATGCAGCAACACAGCGAGGGGATCAAGTCCTCCCTGAACGAGACGAAGGGCCACCTGGACAAGCTACACCATGAAATCAGTAGAACACTGGAGAAGATTGGCAGTAGAGAGAAATACATCAACAATCAGGTATTCAGCTATTCGTACTGTTAATTCCTAGAAAACCTAGAGTCTTGGAATTTTATTTTAACCCTGAAAAGTCCTTGAAACTCGTGGAGTCGTACAGACGTTTGCTTAGCAGGATCCACGATTTTTCACAAGCTTTACGAAGGAACCGTGTTCCCAACATTTTTATACATTTTATTTTATTCTATTCCTTTTTGACTACTGTAACGTATATTGAAAACCACCACAAAGAAGTTCCTTATATACGTTAGGAGTATGAACTAAGTAGGAACTGGCGTATGAACTATACCCTGCAAGCAGAGCTTTCTGTCTGTCAGCCTTTTGCAACATACGAAGTTAGTCACGTGTCATGCATTCGCGTAGTTGTTTTGTTTTTTCCCATGGGGCGAGATAACAAAGAAAACAGCGCGTGACAGCCAATTCGCGAAGGCTAGCAACAAAACGAGAGAGCGAAATATCAAGCCTCTGCTAGCAGGGTATATGGACTATGTCTTAGGAGAACTATGCACATTAATACCTAAAGTATCTGTTGCTGTTTATTTTTCAGCTCGAGCACCTGCTGCAAGAATTCAGAAGTTTGCAAGACAATCTGGCCGAGGTAGAGTAATAGTAAGAGTACTTAATTTGACCCCCTCAGGGACGGCGGAAAGTTTTCAAAGTCGGGGGGGGGGGGGAGGGGGGAGGCTCATTAGTTAGATTGTATGGCGAGTTGGGGTGACTGAGTTTAGTGAAAATGTATGAAAACTTGCCGAAATGTGGGGGTGGGGGAGGGCTAAAGCCACTCTAGTCCCCCCCCCCCCCCCCTGGTTCCGCCATCCCTATCCCTCCCTCCCTTCCCCTTCCTTTGACCTCCTGTCTATGGTCTAGTGGCCTGAACTTGTAACACGACGTTCTGATAGAGCAATAGAATGTATCCCCACACTTACTGTAGCTCTCTTGTCATGATGATGACTTAGAAATCTATTTTAGCTCGAAAATCCCATTTTGACGCTCTCGCTTCTTATTGGCAAAATCGTTTTCACTATTTCACATTTTGCGGTTTGTGTGATAGCATGCTTATGCAGTACAAAAAACCACTATCCTTGCCTACCGAAAGAATTAAAGGATCTATCTCAACCTGCCCATATAATGTACTGCTGTGTTTTTGTTTAAATGATTCATTACCAACTATAACGAGTTTCTTGCGCTTAGTAAAAATACTCTTAAACCTGAACACTTTTTGTTGAGTCTCTGTTATCGAAAATGGCGGCGAAGCAGTGAAGGTTGAAACGGATCCTTTAGTAAAAAAAGGTTCAAAGCTTCTGTAAAAAAATGCTTCATGTATCTCACTTCGTCTTTTTCGGAGACATGTAATGAGAGCACCTAAAACGTAGTTATTTCACACTGAGTGTAAATTAGCAAGGCAAGACCATCGGGGACTAGGAGCTGCGAGAGCCCTTGATTCATTTTCGTTTTCAGAAAATCAGGCTCCACCAAATGTTGCTATTTAATGTTTGTTGACATATTTTACTATCTTTTCCCATGTTTCAGACCAAGGAACGTTACAGACAAGGCAGTGGAGGAGTGACAGAGCTCACCAAGTCTTTAGCACAGGTAATACGGCGAAAATAGGATGTTTTTCTTGGAGTCTATTTCGCAAGGCAAGGACAAATAATCCCTGCAACGTTCAGTGCTGTTAGAACAAGCCGGCGACCGCCGGAGCTCCGCCGGTTACGCTATTCTACGTTTCGCTGCTTCATCGGATCCCAGATAAAAGCCCAATAGGCCACTTGAACTAACTGGGTCACGTGACCCCAACTACCTCGTAGCGAGAAGTTTTGTCCAAGGCCATTTGCACTAACTGGGTCACGTGATCCAAATCCCATACCTTCTGAATAAAATCTTGAAAATTCAACTCGCTGCCATTTGCCCCAGGTTAAAGATTTTAAGCTGAAACTTGAGTTTCTGACTAATATAATTGGTTCTTGGTATTTCTGAAATTGATTTTGACAAAACATCTCGTTAAGAGGAAATGGCCTATTCCGGAAATACAATAAGAACCAATTAATATTAGTCAGAAACTGAAGTTTCAGCATAAAATCTCTAATCCGGAGCAAATGTCAGCGAGTTGAATTTTCAAGATTTTACTCAGAATGTATTGGATGTGGGTCGCGTGACCCAGTTAGTGGAATTGGCCCATTGAGCCACGTGAAATTAGCTAAACTGGGCCGGCTACTTTTTTGAATAACCGCCTGCTTAAAACATTCTGACAGCACTGAACGTTGCTCTGTTTGATGCAGATAACTGAAGAGCTGGAATCAGTGAAAGCTCAGATGGATGAGCGTGGTACGAACATGACCGATGCAGGCCCTCTGGTACGCATAAAACAGTCCTTGACAAGATTAAAACAAGAAGTTCAACAGATGGAAGTCCGAATAGGAGTGGTGAGTGTAGCTTACGTGTGTGCGTGTGCACTACCCCCTGGAATGAGCTGGTGGATCTTTCCAACAAAATGAGCGCGCGCTAGTACTGCGTGTGCACTACCCCTGGAATGAGCTGGTGGATCATTCCAACAAAATGAGCGCGCGCTAGTACTGCGTGTGCACTACCCCCTTGAATGAGCTGGTGGATCATTCCAACAAAATGAGCGCGCGCTAGTACTGCGTGTGCACTACCCCCTGGAATGAGCTGGTGGATCTTTCCAACAAAATGAGAGCGCGCTAGTACTGCGTGTGCACTACCCCCTGGAATGAGCTGATGGATCATTCCAACAAAATGAGCGCGCGCTAGTACTGCGTGTGCACTACCCCTGGAATGAGCTGGTGGATCATTCCAACAAAATGAGCGCGCGCTAGCCTGTAGCCTAGTCTCCCGCGCAGCCCGTCGTCGGTCACGCAACGCCTCCTCCCTCACGAACAAAGGACGGACTGCGCGAGAGACTAGCCTGTAGAAAAAGAAACCAAAAAACTCCACGCCATAACTGTTGAGGCTTCTTACTACTTTTACAGCCAAAGTTGCCTTTAATAAAAAAAAAAAATGAATAAATGGGGAAATTTGATGTTTACAACGAGTATTATATGAAGTTTGAACATGCGAAAATTATTCGATGTAGTGTCTTGGACAGAACTACGCTATTGTAAAACGCTAAATGTTGAGTGAAATAGGCACCATAGACCAAATCGGCTAACTAGGTTTACATCGCGTTGCCACCCAATTCAGATCATGTGATGATTCGCTTGGGTGGATACTTTTACTGAATTTTGATACTTCTGCTCACACACTCATGCAAACTGTTGAGTGAGAAGAATTTGAAAATTGTAATCGCCCAAAAAAATAATCACATAATCAAGATGAAAACACCGTTATCCGATTTGGTTTATTGGCCGATAGTTGCCCGCAAAAGCGAAAAATGGAATTGCGCCGAAATTCTACACGAATGGTTGACTATCTATTGACTCGTAGAAGCATCCATTGACTCTTAGTCTATTTGTCAAATATATCTCAGAAACTTATCATTTTTCCGTTGTTAGGTCGAACATTCCCTACTTTCGGCGAAGCTTCGCGACCGAAGTGCATTACGGGAAGACATGGACGCCCCAGTAAGTGACAACTTTGGCCAGTTCAAGGACTACTAGAGCAGTCAGCTCAATGTGCACAGGCTAGACATTATAAAGTCTGTCTGACATGTTGTATAAAGCTCCGACCTTCGTATCGTAAAAGATTCGTTTGAATATCGGACTCGCTTGGGTTCCCTGTGGATTTTACACGCAGTGATGATACCTCTGAATTCTGTCGCATTTTCGCGCTCAGAGCCTTTCGATCATGCTGACTGTGGGCAGCCTGTGTAGCGGCTCTAAAAGGAAAGGGAGGGAGTCGGGGCGAGCGAAAACCGGAAATGGCGCGGGCCAAATGTGTTCTGGGAAGGGAGAACCCTTGCGGCCCGCGCCATTTCCGGTTTTCGCTCGCCCCGACTACCTCCTTTCCTTTTAGAGCCGCTACGCAGGCTAGACTGTGGGTGGGAGGCTCTGGTGCCAGAATCTGGGACATCTGACATAAATGTTGACCGTCTTTGTCGGTTAGGCGAATTTCAAAATGGCGAGCGGGAATATCTGCCTATGATTGTCTGGCGCCAGGGCCCACGACAAACAACAAACAGCTCAAAAACAACTGTGTTGGCTCTGGAGACTGCATGACTGCATGCCGCAGTTCTTAAAGCATAATACGGAAGCTACCAGGAACTAAACAAGAGCGAGCGATATCAGCCTTTGTCTGTCTTCCATCTAGATTATGGGACGCTCTATTCATCTTGCCTTTTCACGCGAAACGTACGTCGCATGTACATAAGTCAGCCACTAGGTTTTTTGTAAGGCCTTGTGTGTTTAGCGTAGATTGTCAGCCATCCAGTTAGCACCACAGGTATCCCACACCCTTGAGAGTTCACGTGCTCCAATAGCATAGATTTTTGCGCTCGCCCCCGGGACCGCGCGCCTCAAAATTCCAAGATGGCGCCCGGTCAGCGAACGGACCGAGTACCGCCTGCAAGCAGTCTGCAGTAGCTAAGACGTTGGCTCCACAGATAGGCTTTTGTAGGGTCATGGGGTCCATGGATTTAAGCACTCTTGAAAAAGTAAGAGCTTTTCAAGCAGCGATTAGAAGAAGAAAAAGCAACTGAACGACTTTTTATTTATTATATATTCTTTGTAAACGGAAGATACATAGTATGTAAATAAACGTAGTGTGATGGTCAAATTGCGCTCGTGTGATAATTTCAAAATCGATGGCATTTTAAGAATTAAGTTAAAGAGATTATTTATGCTAAAAAACAGTGTCGATGATTCTGTTTGGCACAACCTTTTCTGAAATAGGTTTATAGGAGTAGCTTTCAACCATTTGATTTTGCCGAGCTCTTCATAACGGTTGGGCAAGAGGAAAATCGGTCGGGCGGAAAAAGGGTTCGCCTAACTCATTTGCCGCCGTTACACGGTGCAATGTTTTCTGCAGCTTGTCTCGTAATGCCATTGGGAGACAAGTTGCACGAGTCATTGCAGCGTGTAACACCCTCTGCAACCTTGCGAGACAGGTTGCTGCAACCGTTGCAGCAAGTAGGATACGATTCTACTTCTCGCAAAGGATTACAGCAACTTGTCTCGCATTGCAGCGTGTAACAGAATCTTGCAACTTTGTCTCGCAATTTCGTTCCCGAGGGTGCTCGTCGTACCTTTTAGGGTTTAAAATTAGGCCTCTGGTACCTTTTAGGGGTAAAATTTGAAAACTTGCATTTTTTTCCAGATAGGTACCAATTTAGGGTCCGTTCTAGCAAATCAAGCAAATCACGCTTGTTTGAAGCCTGAATTTGAGACGTATGTTCGCTCGGAAAAAGTTCAAGAGAAAATTACGCGGGAAAATACGTCTTGTTGGTACCTTTTAGGGGTCAAAATCAACTAACTAAGCGACGCCATTTTAGGTACCTTTTAGGGCTAAAATCGAAAGTTCCCGACGAGCACCCCCGCCCCAAAAATAGGGGAGTCCCCCCCCCCCCTGGTTTCGGGCTTCTTTGTGCATGTGCGTTCTGTATCAAAATGGCGACAAATAGCGAAAAGTTCGATATGTTGCGAGCGACCATTGCGAGCTAATAGCAGCTGCAATGGCTCTTGCAACTTGTCTAGCAATGGATTGCAGAAAACATTGCACCGTGTGTAACTCCACCTTTAGTTCCATCACTGCCATCTTTCTGAGAGAGCCACTTTCCTGTTCCAGACAAAACATCAAATTTCATTAATCATTTATTGCTGCATTCTTGTCACTTGGCTGATTCCTCTGTTTGAAACTTATTTCATCAACATCTTTGTTTTGCACTTCACATGACTGTTCCACTTCCCCGCGCCTCCCTTATCTCCACTTACACACGCTGGGCCATGTGTTACGTGCTTCACGTGAAAGTGTTAGAAAATATTACACGTCTGTAGGGGCTACAGACGTCTAATATTTTCTAGCACTTTCACGTGACAAACGTATCCACAAGAGATATCGTCCTGGAGTAATATTATATATTATATTTTTATTATATTTATATATTTTTATATTATATATATATATATTTTTTCATATAGCCCTTGTAAGAGCACCGAGACTGAGTGGGGCGCCCCTAAAACCGTTATATTATTATTATTATTATAAAACCATGATACATTACTGCGATTTTCATTCTGCGAACTCTACATCAACCAACAAACCGCGGTTTGGCTTCCGTCAATCAAACGAGTGGACAACTCTGGGTGATTGCACACGGCGGCTCTTATAGATCTTGTGATCTCATAGGGGCTAGCTAGGCTTCCAAAAACACAATTTTTCACTGTAAAATGTAAACCGAACTCGGGAAACAAGCGTGGACTTGACTTAAAAGGTTTGATTGACGGAAGCCAACAAAACGCAGTTTGGCGTTCGGAAATGTCAAGTGGGAGTTCGCAGAATTATGAAAATCGCAGTAATAGATGTAAGATTAGGATATTGAACATCCCGGCCCCGCGGGCTATGTTTTCATTCAGACATGACTTTCCTATGACTTCATGGACTTGACTTCTTTCTACTCTGGAGGGAAATGAGAATGAGCTTAACGTAGCCAGGCCCGGTCGTGATAGTATTTTGAAGTGATATCGGCTTAGACATGGTCTGCCGAGCCCCGACAAATAGATTCGCCACCCGAGAAAGCGACTCATAGAAAGCTATACGGGTGTTTCCTGTATTAATAGCGATAAGATCTCTATTGAAAAAATATCTATAATTAGATTGAGATTCCATTTTGTGAGGCCCAGACAAATGCCGTGTTCAAGCAGTCGACTGGCTTCCACGATGAGCATATGAATGGCTTCCTGATATGCCCTTTATCATACGGTCAAGCAATTAATCAAAGCGAATACTTGTGTTTTAATTATGCACTTGGCCATCGTGAGAAACGATAATGTTTTTTGTAAGTTTTCAGAGAACAACACATTCAAAATACTAAACTTTAATTTTAGAAAGAAAAAAACAAGGGTGATATAAAAATAAGCTTTTTCTGAGAATGTGTATCGGAATTGTCAGCGGTGATTTTGTCACTCTATAACGCGAGGCTACATCGATGTTTAACAAATAATACGTCATTAGTCTGTCAATTGTTCAGCGAATCAGGACAGTGATTTGCATTGAACCGCAAAACCGCATATGTGTTACGGAAAACCGCTTTTTTTCTGTCACGTCTTTTTAGCTCGGCCAAAGCACGCCAGAGAAGTACAGAGCAAGGCTGTTGGAGTCTATCGGCATTTATTTGGACGCCCACGTTTTTGTAATAACTTGGATATCAACGACAGCTGGGGCCTATCAGTTAATTTGGTTCATACACCCTGTCTTAGAACTGCGCTGAAAGGTCGTGTGAAGGACTAACTGTGTTTACGAGATTTTGGGAGAGGGCATAGTAGATTGAAATCGCACCTCAAGCTACAGAAAATATACCAAGATACAGCGTGTTGGAATACTATCATTAACCTATCATTAAGTCTTGCCAGCAGAAAAGAGCAGCCGTGATCTCTTACTAAGTCGTGAGGAAGCAATTCGACTGCTTTGAGAGTGATAATCTTTTTTGAGTGAGTTTTACACTCCTAAGTACACATTATAATTTTCGTAGATGTCAAACTACTCAGTCAGATAGCTACAACCGTGTATTCTTTATAAACAAAATCTTATTTGGAACAATTCAATGGGTCATCGCGCAGCGTGATAAAATTGGGAAGCCATTCAAAGACTTTATCAGTGCCAAGTTGGCGATAGGACGCTGTAGGAACTCTGTTTCCAATTTTACTCGACGTTCGACAAACTCGCAAGTATTTATTTACACTAGCCGTGATTTCATTCAAAATGCAGCCATGGAATGCCGAAGTTTCCGTCAACAATTTATTTCCGCTGGGTTTATCAGGAAACCAGACTTGTTTTCAAGACGAGCCTTATATTTATGAGTCAATCGAGGTCAGAATTTGCCGTCTCTCTGCGGAAGCTGTTTTTGCGCTGCTTGGGATTATTGGAAATATTTTCGTGGCTTGCATCAAGTTGGATCACTTAAGAATCAACAAGTCTGTTGGTGTGTGCATAAGAAACCTTGCATTAGCTGATCTTGGAATATTATTGTTTTGTTTTCCATTTGTGTTAGCAAAAGAACAAGAGTCAACGCATGAATGGGTTTTTGGCGCCATTGGGTGTCGGGTTTTCTACCCTCTTACAGAAACTTTCTATGGTGCAGCTACTTGGAGCCTGGTAGCAATTGCATTCGAAAGATACCGCATTTACAAAGAGAATAACTTTAGCTGGAATCCACGGAGCTCGAAGTATTCAAACTGGAGGGTTATTTTTATCATTTGGATCGCAGCATTTTTGGTCTTCTCGGTCCCGCTGTTTTTCGCGTGCAAGTTTAATACTGCCTGCGGCAAAACTATTTGCTACAACCTGTGGCCTGCTACAAATAGTACTCAAAATATCCCTGCTCAGCTACACTCATTTAGCCTTATATTAACCCTTTACATTCTTCCAATTTGTTTCATCGCTTGGACCTACAGCAGGACTTCAAGGGAGCATAGAAAAATCCCGCGAAGACACAGACGGAGACGTAAAAGAACTCAATTTAATTCAATTAGCTCCAATTTAATCGAGGAGGAAGAAGCCGCGCGCGCTCAACTGGACGAGGCAAAACGAATCCACATCCCTTTGGTGGTTATTTTTATTATAACCATGATCCCGTTAAATCTCATACGAATAATATTCTCTTTTTTCCCGAACAAGATATCGCTGGAGACGTACTTGGTTTTACTAAATGTTTCTATTATGTTTATAATCACCAACTCGATAATACGGCCTGGCGTGTATTATATTGCTAGTAAAGAGATGAGAGAAGGGTACAGGAGGGCGTGGCGTCGAATTAAGGGGTGTACGAGGTGCAAGTTTAGAGGAGAGGAGAGTCTTGTTCCCTTGCATGACATGGGCGCCGAGGTGGTCTCTATTACAAGCACAACAACAAGTACACTGAGTCGATACAAAGAAACAACTTTGTAAATACGATATGATAGAATAATATAGTGGCCGTTTGTGTATTAGTCTGCGACGCGAGCGTTCGTGATTTTCAGGGAAAAGAAACCGGCCAGAGAAACAGGAAAATGCGGCGAGAAGTTCGACGAGCGAGTTTTTAGCCGCGCGAAACTGAAAACCCCACGGAAGATGCTCTAGGCAGGCTATTTGTGCACAGATGACCCAGGCCTAATGTCTGTGTGCTGCAACATTGAATTGTTATAGGGCCGGTTTATATGTATGGTGTTGTGTGACTGGACATTTATAGTAAGAAATTCTCAATAAAAGTTACTGAAAGTTACCAGTGGTTAGTTGTGGTTGTCCTTGATGCTCACATGGCAATTTTCAGTAAGTTTATTGAGAATTTCTAAATTTCTAAATTTAGGCACCGCCTAAAAGCGGAGCTCTCAAAAAGGTTGTTGACGTCATTGATGATGACGAAATCGACGGCATCGACAATCAGGAGGTCACAGTTTTGCATTGCCCTGACAACCTCCGCTATAAATTTCCAAGTCCATCCCTTCACCATATAAACCCTATAATAATTCAATGTTGCAGTTTTGTATACATCTGCCCATGAAACTGATTGATTGTGATTTATGAGCGTGTATGTTTCTCGCTGGTGTACTTTCTTTACGCAATTAAAATATCTTGTTTAGCACTCCATTCCCGCCATTTTTCGCGCGCGCGTCTACCACAAAGGAATGGCCCCAAAGGTGCAAAGGGAATGCGGGATCGAGCTAAATTTGAGATTTAGAATCCGGGATCCAGAGCATGGGATCCGGGATCCATGGGTCGCCGGATACTGGGGTCCGGATCCAAAACTTCTGTGAATCCCTTTACACGGGGCGCGGAGCGCAAAGGAAACCACCCGCGCAGATTTTACGAAGATCACAGCGTAAAACACTAGCCAAAAGCTCACTTTCAGCTCATTCTCTCCAGGTTTCTGTGCTACAACTATTTGCGATACCCTGGTTACCAGAGGCTCGAAGCTTCACTCGTTTACTGACACGCTAAGCCAAGACGCCGCGATAGTACGAGGAGCGAATCAGTAATGCGTTTTGTAAAGGAGTGAAGCTTGGAGACTCTGGTACCCAGGGTAGTCACGGGAGCAAATAGGTTGGTTTTTAAGGATAAACAGTTATGCTTATCACCCCGCTTATGCCACATGATTCATACATCGCTCGCAAAAATTATGTACTGGATTAACACGAGAATTTTTGTTCTTAGTTTCTCCCGTGACACACGGCGCTGCAACAGAAAGTTGTGACGGTGCAGCCTTTTCTGTAGGTGTACACGACACCTCTGATTTATGCTTGGTTGATTCTTGCGTCTTCAAGGCGAGCTGGCGACGCATGTTCTGATAAACACTCCAGCATGGCGGGACGGAAGACGTCTCGACCATATGATAACGCAGATAAGAAAAATAACGTAATGCATGTGCTTAGAACATTCGATCCGTGTCGCCTCATTGCTCCCTTTTCGCCACGAAAGCTGAAAAGACTAAGTGAAAAAACATTTGAAATATAGATCAGATATAGGCGAAGAATCGGACGCAGATTATGTAGCGGGAGCATTCATTTTTAGAGGGGTACTGGATTTCAGTACATAAGGGACGTGTCATTATTTAGCGGGGGGGGGGGGGGGGGGGGGGATGGCTACAATTTTTTTAAGCAAGGCTAAAAAAATAGAACCCTCCCTTGAACATAAAAAAAATGTGACCCTCCCCCAGTCGTAGGTAAAAAAAATTAGGACCCTCCCCTGTCCCCTATTTACCTAGTAGAATACATTTTACAGAAATATCTTTTTGCGCGCGAGAGATCTTTTTGCGCGCGAAAATTTGATAAACGCATTTCATCATGCCTTAGAGAACGGGTAGATGAACAATTTTCGTGTATAGTAAACAAAACCTTTTAGCAGCCCAGGAAATACGCTACCTCAACTACATAGGTTTAAGATGAAAGCGTCTATTCATGAGCTTATAGGTTATATCATTCATGCGCGCAACTGCGCGCCCCAAATGACGAAAACTAGTGACTGCATAGTGACAATCCGTGATGACGTTCGTCTTGCAAAAATATGAAAATCCTCCCAAGTGCTATCTTCTAGCCACGAGAAAAACAAAGGAAATATTGACTGGATATTGACTTTCTGATATTGAAGTGCTTTATGTAATATATTTTACCAAAGTTCACACGATTACTATATTTATAAGCCTCAGCTTTACAATTACAGGACTCACAGGAGCTATTTTGCATAACATGTCTTCAGCACATACCTCCAGAAAGCCAGGCCGTGACTACTCCTATGAAAACTAATAATTGCAACGGGTTCTATAACTTGTTTGGGGATCTGCAAGACCTAGTATGAGGGACGTAGCCAACTCCCCTTTCGAAACCCAAAAATACAGTAAATGCATGGGACAAAATAAAATACACGAGCAAATGTCATGGGGGGGGGGGTTCCAACTTCTCTCCTAAAAGATACCCAAAAGTTTGTGGCTCAAATATTTTTTTATCCTAAAAGATACCCATCAAGAAATTTCGGTCTTTGATTGAGATGCTGCCTAGAATGTTGTCTCATTTATCCTCTTGTCAACAAGTATTATTTCTCTTTCTTGAAGGTTTGCCATCATGTTAGAATCCCAAACCATACCAATCTCCCTTACATTTTATTGCAAATCAAGGTTACCCCTCAAAGAGACCAAAACCTGTTGTTTTAACCCTTGAAAGATACAACAATCATCCCGACCCAAAAAAATGGAAGTCCCTCCCCGGGGGTAGATGTCTAACAAAGGTCCCCTCGGGCCTCCGCCAGATTTCTGGCTATGCCCCTGTTATTTGATGTCCTCAGTGGAGGACATTTGAAAATCTTCATTTGCAGATGTGTATAAATTCTTTGTAATAGCCTGAGCGCTCAGTGTCGGTCTGAGTGTTATGAATGTTGATCCAGCCCTACTATTTGGCAACTATTCTGCTGCAGTATGTAATTTCAATAAGTCACTTTTTTTGTAGACTCCTTCGCAGTGTTGGGTGACTCCATTAGCGGCTTTGAAGGAATCTATTAATTTTGTGAATGATGTCATTTTTATCTTGTAATAATAGATATATAAATAAAGTTTAAATTAGTCGGAATTTTACCTACAGGTGGACAGAATGTTTCAGATGTCAATTATAATTCTAGTGTTTCAAAAGAGGGACGGGCAGCCCCCTTCTTGATACGCCATTGCATGTGATAAAAAATAAGTTTTGCCCACAATTCTACATTGATAAATAAACATCACTGATGTAATATAATTACAACCTCCCAGCTCTTTCATGGTGGTCGTCTTCAAGCAAGTAAGCAGGCTTATACTCTGAGCTACTTCCTTCCACCTTTAGCATAGGATTGGGTTTGGTGTTATGTGAACTGCCAAGAGAAGTGTAACCATTATCATAAAGTGAACAATAAGGGATCTTGCAATGCAGGAGGAATGACCAGACATCCTTATGGTTCCAGTCCAAAATAGGGTTAATCCTCATGTATTCAGGCCAGCCAGGATCTGTCATTGAAAATGTATGTAGTTTTTCAGTGAATGGGTCATGACGTCTAGTGCCCATAAGAATAGCTTTGATATTTGGGTGAGAAGTTTTTAGATTCAGTAAAGCTTCTTTGATCTTCCCTTTCATGCATATCAGATTCAGGTTGTAGCGTTTGGTAGTTTCTTCAACAAACTTCTCAGCTTCTGGAAATGGAGAATCATGTTGAACATACAAGGCATTTATTTTAGGTACTTTTGAAACCCTCTCTGCTATGGCTGCATATAAAATGTGTAACAGTACAGTGCAATCCTTTCCTCCATTGAAACTGATGCATAACTCATCAATGAAGTATTGCTGCATTGATTGCTGGATCACAGACCAAGCTCCTTTGACACATGAGCTTACACTTGTTTTGTCATTAGGGGAGAGGAGAGCTTGGATATTGTGGACTTCAGGCGAGGATGTCTGAGTTGGAGTTGATGATTCTGATGAGGGGTTTGCATCTGAAACAAGACAAACATCATACATATGTTATGATTAACACTGACAGTTGTTGCCAGCTAAGAAATAGACTTGCCACAAGTCGGCACAACCAAGCAAAACATTTTTAAAGGACTTTGAGAAAGTCTAGCTAAGAAACTACCAGTGGTCCAATAAACCTGAGAGCTACATGAATAAAATGAGGAGATTGAAGACACAACCATACTCTGCTGAACTGCCCACTTTTAAATGGGGGGCATATTTAATGTATTTTATTTTAACCCCCTAAATCCTCCATTTTGGCCTGCAAATACCCAGCAACGACAGACAAAGTTAAAATAATAAATGTAATTCACTAATAGTGAGGCCAAAAGAATATTTACATGAAAATGTCCTGACAAGACCACTATCAAAATAGATAACACATCTGGACAGACTCCAGCATCATGCTGACATAGTAAATACAGGATACAAAAGATATTCAGCTGGAAAGAATATTTTATTTTTTACAAGCAGTGGCAAGAAAGGGGGTATGGATATTTTTTGGAACCACACACTCATGTGAAAATTTTATAATTTCACACTTGAAATTAATATGATATTTTTCTAAATGGAGCATGGGAATCATATTTGTGCAATAAACAGAATATGGCAATAAACAGAATAATACATGGACACTTGGAGATATGAAATTTTTTTCTCCACATCTCCATCTGCCCATGTATTATTTCTACTTATTACA
Source organism: Scolanthus callimorphus (assembly GCA_033964015.1). Classification (NCBI taxonomy): domain Eukaryota; kingdom Metazoa; phylum Cnidaria; class Anthozoa; order Actiniaria; family Edwardsiidae; genus Scolanthus; species Scolanthus callimorphus. The sequence continues at coordinate 21,761,069 of CM066923.1, forward strand.
GTCGAAGCTCTCGTAAGCGACCACCTCAGGAACTGAAAATTGCGGTCGTTAACGGAGCTGGTCGCTTACGAGAACGGCTCGCGTAAGCGACCACCAAGCGGCTTCCTACTTGAACAATAGGTGTTGGTCGCTTACGAGAGCTTAGTACAATAAATCTAGAAAATATGTGATACTAATGCTTAAAATAGTTTGATTTATTTCCCGACTTTAATTAATATATACCGCAAATATGTACATAGAAAATAAGTAGAAAATAGCATTTCAATGGTGCAGCTTGTATCAGTTTAGATATTTATGAGGTGATGACTGATGTTTTAAAGACAAAAAGTACTGTGGTCGCTTACGAGAGCTTAAAAACAATAGAAAATCTATGTTGGTGATTTGAAATTGTGGTCGCTAACGGAGCTGGTCGCATCGATAAGGCGGTCGCTTACGAGAGCTTGAAATAACAGAGTTTATGTGACATTTCAAACGGGGTTTCGGGAAAATGGTCGTTATGGGAGCTGGTCGCATACGAGAGCGGTCGCACAGAGAGCTTCGACTGTATATAAACTATATTGTTTTATCAGGATTTTGGCCACTGAGAAATATTGTAATTTGAATGATAATGCCCCACTATCAAAATTCATCAGTGAAAATTTTTCACAAAAAAGGTTTATAATACCGGTAAACAGAATAATACATGGGTGTTTGGAGATATCCAATTATCTTCTCATGTTCCCATTTGATATCTCACTTATTCGTGGCGCTCACTCGTTCTATCAATGTGAACACTCAAAGATTAATTCCATATCTCCATGCACCCATGTATTATTGATGGGGTCTATCTTCCCACCATTACAGGGCTTGAAATTGTGCCTGATACAGGCGTAAGTATGGCAAAAAAATTTTCTTTTACGTCTAACTTTTTCAACTTAGGCATAAAATATTGAACGTTTTTCAGTTTCTACAGTGTTCTACTAGTGGATTTACAACTAGATTTTTTGATGAATTACCTATAATGAAGGTATAAGGCGTAAAATTACAACTATGATTATTTCTTAATTCCTAATGTTCAAGCCCTGCATTATACACGTAGAAACAACATTTTTGCAAACCTTTTTTCCAGTTGCTCTTTTCTGTGGTGTGGATGGATTTTTGCGACCTTGCTGATTTTCAAAGTTCAAGAAACCATGGAAAGGTCTATTCTTAGCACTTTATAATTGCTTACCTTCACTTGTTTGGCTCAATCCTAACCCTTCCATTCTCAGAATGGAATCTTGCGGCAACTTTGATTGAAGGTACTGGCAGGCCTCTCTGAGTTGTCCCTCCGACTCTGATTCTAATGTCAGCTTGACATGCCAACCACTACTTGTGCATTCAGGATACGATCCCAGCTGTACGGTCTCCTTGAATTCTCATCTACGTCATCCAAAACATGCGCTACCGCTGTCTCGTCGACTGCCAAAAATATTTTGCATAAGTGAAACTTCTTAACCTCAGGATGCGCCAGTAAAGGCTCTATAATCTGGAAACCTTTATACACAAGGCCGGGCACTCCTGGGAAAATGAATACATTACGAACTGAGAGGACAGGGAAGGGACTTCTCATTCCAGATTTCGGGAAGATTAGCTTCCCCGATGGTGGTAATTTGGCCATTTGAGATGCGACGAATTCAGTGACGACACATCTTCCTTGTAAAGTTTTGCGACCACATGTTTCAAATCCTCATTTAGCTCTAGTTCTTCATTGAAAGCTTTAGCTATACTAGACATTGTAACATCATCGTGGGTCGGACCGATTCCTCCGGTTGTTATAACGAAATTAAACTTCTCCGAAAATTCTCGAACCTCTTCCACGATCGCACTTTCTCGATCAGGAATCACTGAAATTTTGCATACTTTGACTCCCAATGCCCACAGTCGTTTTGATATAAAGTGTGAGTTTGTATCTTGAGTATGACCTTTGAGGATTTCGTCCCCGATTATGATAATTCCCGCAGTATGAGTTGGCAACATGTTGCTTTGATCAGCCGCCATTTTGTTCCGCTTCACTTTTGCTGTGCATGACGGGATCGGTAACCTACTTTTCTGGGTTCCCTGTGGAAATTTCGATGATCTTCTTGGAAAAAACTAAAAGATATATTTTTTCAATATTATGAAAGCTAGAAACTTCATGACTAATGGTTAGAATATCCTTATGTTTTTAAAGATATCAAAGCCTCAGCCAAATGCACTGCGGGGGGGGGGGGGAGGGTGTTTAAAACTACTCTATTAAAATAATGCTATTAAAATAGTGAATGTAATAAATAATTTGCGTGCTTCTTATGAAGTCCCAATAATTATAATCTATAGATTTTCATTGGTTTTCATTACATAATAAGATATGATAAAAAACACAAAAGAAAATGATTGAAAAAAATCGATTAGACATTTAGTCACGTGACTTTAGATAGCAACGAAGTCAAACAACATGGCGGCCGTCAGCTTCTCGTTGCTAAAGAGGAGGCTTCAAAACCGGCCCGCGAATCTGGAAAATACATAACCCAACTCCGCAGAAACACAGCGAATATTTTAAGTAAGTACTTACTATTGTTATGTATTATTCTTGGGCCATGTAAATGCTTTCATAGCATATTTTCTTTGGCCGAAGTAGCGTTGCATTTTACGCGCGAATTCTGAATCGACAACTTGGCTTCTTGTAGGTTTCATTGGTTTGATCAATCTTCAGGTTTTGGCGCGTTTCACGTAGCACTGTATCCGAAGCTTGCTTTTGAGAAATACTCCAGCAATATAGTCTCTTTTTTGCCCCTGGTCACAGCTTTAAGATACACAAAGCTGTGATTTTGTTTTGCTGTTAGCCTTTTGCAGGACGGCCCCGTGAACTTAAGCTTATCTGAAATCGACTAGATCCCTGCGAGAAACCCTGTTTATTGAAATAAATTGACATTAGTTTGATTGGGACAAGCCTGAACCATCTGAGAATTCATTTGATCCTCGTAAAATGTTCATAATGATTGTGATATTGATTGCTGTTTGGCAATAAATAATGAAGTGTTTTACGAAGTGCACTAGTCGTATCACATTCATTTTACATTGTTGTTGAATGGTTTTTGGTCCTTTTACTTTTAGCTCAGTCGGTGTAAGCGGGCAAAAATTGTTCTGGGTTTTGAGGAAAAAGAACAGGGATGACAAATTCAAATATTTTGGAATTCTGGAGTTTTGGGTTTTATGTGTGAAGATTCAGTAACATTTTCTTGTAGAGGATGTGAAGTATTTCGAGCCTCCCGCCAACAGCAAAATTCATATAGAGTTTGTCATCCCTGAAAACATTCTAATATTGTGTTTTCTTTGCAAATTGTTGTAAATATGTGCCGCCTTCTGATCTACCAGGGAACTAAAATAATAAAATGAAATTGTTTTTGAAATTAAGGTGTTTTACTATTTACTACTCTTCCCAGTAGACCGTTACACCTCTCGGTTTTTCAGCCCGCCGACGGCTGTCTAAAATTGATCGCGTGATCACTTTTTCTGTACCATGTGATGAGATGCTTATGTACCACGTGATCAATGTTTGTGGGTGTAAACTTTGAGAGTTCATTGTTTTTCTGCATTCCAACGAAGTCTACGCCCAAAACGGTTGATCACATGGTACACAAGCAACCCATCACGTGGTACAAAAAAGTTGATCACGTGATCAATTTTAGACTGCCGCCGGTGGGCCGAAAAATCGACAGGTGTAACGGTCTACTGGGAAGAGTAGTACTATTGTTACAACATGCCTATATTTTTACCCTTATTTTCCATTATTCAGATTATTCCCATAAATACGCCTCCTAGAAAGATAATCAGTGAAAATGGAGCTAGATGAGAGGCTGCGATGGATTGAAACGAGGGTCACATCCTCATTAAAACCTAGGGCAGAGGAACTGAAACACCTGTTCACAAATGAAGCTTGCAGGTCAGTGGAAACTAATGATTTCATAATATAGCGATAAAAAGTATGTTAAGGCCCATTAACACACTGCAATTTGTTGGGCCAATTGTCGGATGGTACATTTGCACACTGTGATTTGTCGGGCCTCTGATCTTTGATCTGCGAAATGAAAAATCTGTTGAATCGCATCAGATTTTTAGAAGTCAGGCCGACACTGAACGAACGTAACCAAAATTGGGCCCAACAAATCAGCGCATGTAACCCAGCCTTTAGAAATATATTTAGTTGTCATCAACAATAATCCATTTTTCTAAAACCTAGCTGCATGTTTCAAAACCTCTATTTTTTAACATACCCATCCAGTCTATGATTAATACCTAATGTTTTCAAGCATTTCCTTTGTTTATTGAAAACATGTAGTTTTAAAGTTTAATTTTTGGGGGCAATATAGTCCTGTTTCTTTCCCTAGTCCACCACTAAATAGGTGTCATGCATGAGTAAATACAGTGAGTGCCTAAATTACAATTAGCTGAAAAAGTTGAGAATACCAACAAGTCCCAAAAGTATCCTCAAGTTTGCCTACCACATGTTCTAGATTGAAGCTTTATAAGTATCTCATTCATGGTACTTGCAGCTTGTTTGGCTTCAAAATGAGGCCCCACTGTATTGTGTGTACCTTGATTTAAAGGGGCAGTGTCACGATTTTGAGGCAAATTTAGGTTGCTTAAATGTAGTCAAATTCAAACGAAATGAGCAAAATAATCATCTACATTTGTTAAATAACCTTTCAACTGCTAGAAACGCACAAATTTGGAGTATTTTCGTGTGTTATCGAGCAGATGGAATTGGATTACGAAATGACATTTTGATTTCTGTTCAGGCTGAACAGTTTTCAAACTTGGAAATTTGAAGCGAAAGCTATAAACTTACATGAAATGATGCTATATAATGCAAATTCAGTTCCTTTTTCTTTACAACACTAAATAGTAGTGTCATTTAGGATTCTGAGATGTTTATAATATGTAGATCACTGGGGTCTTATTTTATAAATTTTTGTTGAAACAACCGTGACACAGCCCCTTTAATGTACCCTTATAAGTCCAGGAAGGAAGTTGTCAACCAGGACCTACAGGATTGGGGACTCAAACCCCATCAGGGTTCCTACGCATCCTGGAATATCCTGGATGTTCATTTCCTTCCTGGAAAGTCCTGGAATGTTAAGAAAAATCCTGGAGAAATGTTTCAACTCAAATGTGGTTGAATCAGTCAGTTTCGTGAATCTGATTTTGGGCTGCAAATTATGACATCCTCCAGACTTATCATGTTTTTGTGGGGGAGGGGGCATTTCTACCCAGAAAAACTCCTGGAAAAATAACTAAATTCTTCCTGGAAAATCTGGATGTTTGTCATTCAGAAAGCGTACAAACGCTGCCTTATGATGCCCTGAACCTTCAACTAGTCTTTGCGTCCCTTCGAACCAGTCTACCACATCTAAATGATTTCCAAGAAATAAACCTGCAATCAGGGCCAGAAGTAAGTAAACATTTGGCTATCCAGGCTGTTTCCCACTCCCCTTTTCAATGTTGTTTCAGTGCTTGAAGCATTCAATTCAAATCTGCATTCTCCAACATTGGAAGAGGGAACAGGGTGTTTATGATACTTTTGTCCACCACTGTGGAAAGTAAGTGCGTGATGCCTATTTAGTGGTACAATGAAGAATTTACACATGTATGTCCAAGTAACTGGTAGGTTTGATCAGACATACATGTAGATCAAGAAAAAAACAAGAAAAATTATAGTTCTGATGTTATGTCTTGCTAATATACTAATATTGTTTTTTCCAGGACTGCGATGTTTGAGTTCTGTAACAATGAAGAAGTCAAAAACCTGTATATATATTCTGCTACTCCACCTGGTGGAAAATTAATAGCCTCGCTTACTCCACCCCAGACAATACGAGAGAAGGCAATGTTCTTTATCAAATCCCACACTGTAGGGAAACTCACAAGGGACAACATTATAGATGAAGTTGCCTTTGTTGATTGCTCTAACAAGCCATTGAATCATATGAATGCCCTGACAAGAGATGTGTACTTGCCTCTTTTGAGTATTGAAATGGGTGGCAGTGTGAGCTCGGACAAATTAATGGATCTGTTACATCGGCTGGTGGCTAACATGGAGGTTATGGAAGGATCTCTAAAGGTGAAAACTGTTGTTTTCTGTTCTCTTCTATATGTAATGTATATTCAACTGGGATGACCACACTAAATTTTGGTAAAAACAAATTGGATGGTATTTTTTAGGGTGTTAGTCTGCCAAATATGACCTAGAATATTGTTGAAAACAAGGATTTGGCAAGATCTGAGAAAGTTTTTTTCTTGGGGGGAGGGTGGGTTTGGGTGGGGTTCTTTGTTACTTTAGTACTTGTAAATATGTAAGAATGCTCTTCTGTAATAATAGCAGGAAATTACTGGTATTAGCTTGACCAATTGTCCTGAACAGTTTGTCTGTAGAAGGTATCCTACAGTTTTCATCCAGAGACAAGGACAGATCCTGGAACTTCAGAAAGGGAGGGCTCCAGTCTTTGAAATTAAGTGAGATAATTTTGAAAATTTTCACGAACAAATACAGTAAAATATGTATGGCGAAATTTTCAGAGACAGGAGGGGGTTGCGAGCTCCCTGAGCCCCCTCTAAATCAGCCCATGTAAGACATCAATGATGTACTGACATGTATACCGTTACATTTTTCTTCAATATACAGGATCAAGTTTTCCTCCCTCTTCCCTCGATTGAAGTGTTATCTGAAGCTGCAGCCTACAGCAGCAGAAGACCTGTGGTGATCCATGTGCTTGAGACAACAGTCATTAGCTGGATTAAACTCATCAAGGTCTGTAAATTATGGTAGCTGTTATCCAGTCATCATAAGGAAGCTGAGAGTGAATTTGAATTATCAATGGAAGCCTTTGCAGTCAACTTGATCTCCACACAATCTCAAATTTTGCACTTAAAGTCACACAATTGAAACCCAAGGTAGAATGAATGGAAACAAGAGGAAGATGGTGGAGGCAGCTGAAAAATGCTGACTGAGTCTGGAGGCCAGGGTCAACATTTTCCAGGCCAAGGTCACATTTTTTATTCTTTACGGACTGGCCTAAAAGCCAGTAAAAAACTTTTTTCCAACTCTAAAAATTTGATTTTATAGATGAAAAGAAGCCCATGCAAATGGTTACTGTGACCTAGGTCAAAGATAGGAAAATACTGCCCCCGTGCGCACACTCTGAACCAATCAGAATGCAGAATTCGCTACAGTGCCCTCAAGAAAAAAAATTATATTTGTTATTTTGTTCTATTAGTCTTAATTAGAAAAATTCCAACTGTGGTTGGTGCATCATATTGGATTATATAGTTTATCTAAAAGTATACAATAAACCACATGCTTATTTACATGACATTTGTGTCAGAGGAATATTTTTAATACTAAAAGAAATCTTTTTGTTACAGGGAACACTAAAAATAGATCCTGAGGCAGAAATAGCAAAGAAGTTTGGTGCCAAACCTTGTCCTTTGGATGAAATTGAGGTACAGAGGGCAATTGATAACAGTGCCTAATAGTATTTCAGTCATCAATCCATTCATTTGCTCCCTCCTTCACTTGCTCCCTCTCTAACTTGTTCAATTATTCATTGTTCCTTCCTTCATTTTTTGTCCAATCTGTCATTCATTCATTCTTTTATTCATTTGTTTGCTGATGCATTTGTCCATTTATTCCCTGATCATGCTTTGCTTGTTTGTTTATTTGTTCATGATTTGCATGAGTACTTTAATTAGGGGTAGTGATGGGCACCTTAAAATTTCGAAAGTCTCACAAAAATATTGCAAAATCTCAGAATCTCAGCGTTTTTTCACAAGTCTCGGAGTCTTGTTTTTCTCGCAATTTTGGCTGTCTCGGAGTCTCGGATTTTTTCTACCGCGGTTTTGGAGTCTCGATTTTTTATTTTATCATTCTGACTTGTGTGCAAGGCATGATACCGTCAGATGCAGGGACGTCAATTTGGAGACTGCCTTGAAATGGCGAAGTTTCATGCAATTCTCCCGGGAGAAATACAGTAAATGTATGGCAGTCGTCTTGAATTTTTCCCGGGAGACGAAGGGAAAAGACTCGGACTCGGATTTTGAAATTTGTCAAAAGTCTCGGGCTCGGATTCTGAAATGGGCGTCTCGGCAAGTCTCGGATTTACCCATCGCTACCCCTTTAATTGGACACTTGTCACATCTTGTGCCACATGTTTGAACTTTTCACCACCGGCAAAATTCCAGTCACAGAGCCAATGGATTATTGGATTGATATTACAGATGTGGTCAGATCACCTTGAGCGGATAACCATGATAAATGAACAGTTGTGTTCACATGTGGCTCTTAACATCATCATGAATCTTGAGGATGCCCACAGCACTTATGCCCAGTCCTTCCATGGTGTTAAACGTGACATAGCAAAGGTAGGATAAATGAAATGAAATTAGTTTAAGAGAACTAAATGCCATAGAAGTTCGAGCAATTTTGTAAACAAGCAGTTAAAAATAAGGTTACAGAAAAGTATAAGATCTATTGACTAGATTTTAGTATCTTTTGAAAGGGGAGAATATAGAAAATGACTTGCCATTAGGCCCCAAAGAAATGTTAAAGAAAACTCTAAAAAAGTGATTTGAAATTTGCCGACCTTAGGAAAAATGGGTGAAAAAAATTTGACTCCAATGTTGATAGCGCTCAAGTCCCTATAGGTTCTGAATAATCGTTGGAATTTTTTGGGGGTTTTCCATCAACATTTCTTTGTGGCCTAAACGCAAGTGACTTCATGGATGGCGCATTTCTCAGCGCATTGTTGTTGGAATAGCAAATGATGACCTTTGTCATAGAAAACCATTCAAGTAATTGCATTAACCCGTGATCACAGTGTTTTGCGACAAAGTTGTACACATTTGTTTTTTCATTAAAACGTTAATTCTATCATACAAACATTTTCTCCGAAATTTGCTTGTAAAATTCACACAGGATCAGCCGTTTTTTTCACGCGAATTTTGCCGAATTTGAACCTAAAAATCACGCGAAATCGGTGTTTTTCCCGCGAAATCTGCTGTTTTCCGCGAATTTTGCCGCCCGCGAAATTTGTCTTTTTTCCACGACCTGCCAGAAGCCCTGTTGAGTTACATGCACTACAGTGCACAATACTAATGCTGGTGAACATAGAATTTACATGTGTATCTTAAAGGTTGTCGAAACAGTTTTGATTGACAGATGCCAGAATGTGGTTTTTCGATTAGTAATCAAAAGTTTGAGTTTGCCGAAAATTGAAAACTGGGGTACAGCGTACAAACATACGTATGTCAGCCACAGGACACTTGCTCACTGCCACTTGACTTCTCCCTCTTTTAGGCCGAGACAGAAGCCAATGACAATCTTCAATTCCTTACTACCTTGCTGCCGTGGTTTGAGAAGCTCCATTACACCACAGACTCGAGAGACATGGTCTCCCTGTTTGCCCCTCTTATGCACACCATGTATTTGGTCTGGGCTTATTCAAGGTAGGACTGACTGACACACGTTTTAAATTGCTATTCACCAAATACTGTAAATGTATGGAAAAATCTCCCCAAAAGGGGGGTGGGGGTACAGTCCACTCGTCCTCCCCTAAATCAGCCCCTGTAAAACTTTAATCTTCAAATAGTATAATAAAGGATTCGATCTTTATTTGATAACATTTTGTTGAAACAACCATGACATAGCCCCTTCAAGCCCTGTGTTCTATTTCTTCCAGGTATTATCATGACCCTAAGAACTTTACACGCCTACTTACGATGATCTCGAACGAGGTGGTTGCCAGGGCAAGGCATCTTGTTGGTGAAAATGTACTGGACAGTCTTTTAGAGGTAAAGATCCTCAAAAAAATTTATCATTTTTGACAGATACAATTTCGCTGAGTATTAATAAACTAAGACATGATCAACTTAATTGCTAAAATCTTGAAACTACTGGTAGAAGCCTGGTAGCCTTTGGCAAAATTCAAGCTTAAAGCAATAGCTGTATTCACACTAGAGAACGGAAAACTCGTCATGACAGGTTTTCGTCTGAAGAGTATTCCTTCTGATATGAATTCAGACGATTTCTCGTCAAAAAACTGTCTCGTCCCAGTTTCACACTAAGATTTCCGGTCAAAAATTCATCTCGTCCCAGTTTCACACTAAGACGAGTTTTCCGTCCGGACGAGTTTTCCGTCTCTAGTGTGAATACGGCTAATGATGGAGGCTCGACCCAGTTTTCCAGTTGCTAAGATATCCCTCGTCTTTGTGCCTCAAATGCACAATTTCCTGAAAACCTTTGGGAGATTTATCTAAAACAATGTTTAGATGAATCTATCACATGAAGTGGTTTCTTGCATCGGGCCTTGTTAAGTGCTGATATGACGTCACATGTTAGCAGCCAATAGCCATCAGTTTCTTGTTATTAACAATTTGTGTGGTTTACCACTTTTACTCATTGAAGATTCCCCCCTGAGGTGATACGGTATGGCTTCCCTGTTATTTATATGACTAACACTTGTGTGAACCATGCCCATAGCTCCCAGCCAAAGTGGCCAATAATTTCTAACCATCATAAGTACCATAAAATAATAAAAACAATCATCTTCAGGTAACATATTAACAGATGATGAATAACATTAATATTCCAACTCATTCTTTTTTCAAGGAGTCTCCAGAGATATGCATCATATTCCATCCAGTGAGTCTGATCTAACAAAAGCATGACTCTCATTACGCCCAGTGTAATTGTAACACAACCTGCTGGCATGCTGTAAAATGTTTCCGCTTTAAATGCAAACTTGTTATATTAAAACTGCATGTCGATGAAAAAAGCGCTACACTAGTATAATTATAATGAATGCTAGAAACGGATAAAATAAAAGTGAGTTGAAAGTCTTGCTTCGATACTGAGCTGCGAACTTTCCGCACATTACAATAATTATCCAATAAAAACGCAAATAAAAACCTAATCTAATCTATTATTAATTGCAACGAATACATAAAATTCCGTGTAACTTTAATATTAGAGCTCGTAAAACATTGAAAAAACGCATTCTAACAAAAATGATGACTTTGGTTTCCATTTTAGTCTTACACAAGTTTGAAGGACGCGCTGCGCGTTTGTGCGGCTTTTCGCGGATGTTACCTTGACAAGAAGGACAAAGCAGACGACCTTAACCAGAAGAAGCTATCTGAACAAACGGGAACCAAGTACGTTGAGACACACGGCTAGAACGCCCTCACTGTCTTTCATATTGCTACAGATCTTTTTGTTTTGGGCCAATTAAAAAATTGCATCTATGGAAAAACTTAGAAGAACGAAATTCTCGTGTTAACAGAGTGTAAAATGTCTTGCAGAATCATTTGTATGAGTATTGTATTGTGAGTATTGTATTGTAGAATCATTTGGCATGAGAAGGGTGATACTAAGAATGGCTATTTATACTAAGGGACTGGTCAGAGAGTATCGGGGGGGGGGGGGGGCGGAAAAATAATAAAACTGCTTTTCATGTGACCCACCCTCATTCATTTGCCACAATAATCCATGGCCCCCTTAAATCCAAGAGCAAATATAGATGACCCATCCCAAGTAGCTACTGGTTGCCCTTGCACCCCTGTCGACCCCATGTTATTATATTAATAAGTGATCCTTGAGAGGTTTTATGTTTATATTAATACCTCAGTCAGAATCTCCAAAAAATTGCCGTGACCTGTAAGAAGTTACATGTCTTCCAGCCCTTGTTAGTTGTAGTGGTCCTAGCCGGCTAGAGTCTGCTTCAGTTATACTTACAGCAAACTGTTGCAGGGACGTCAACTCTCCCGGTTTTGCCGGGAGTCTCCCGGTTTTTTACCTCATCTCCCGGTCTCCCGTTTTTGAAGTAAAATCTCCCGGTTTTCTTTGAAAAAAACGATTTTTTTTTGCTTCTGGAACTTTTAAGCGAAAATGTTAGCGATATTTAGGTCTTTTCCTGCCTCAAAAGCCCAATATTTTGGTGTCTCGAGGTTTTTCGAGCGGCAGGGTTGATGTCCCTGCTGTTGTTGTTTGTTCGAAAAATTGTATGAAAAGAAGAACCAGATGTAATATCATCAGACCTCTATCATGCTTTTGTTACTTCAATTGTATTATAGTTCTCAAAAATTTGCTCTGATTGGTGCCAAATATTAAAGCTCAATTAGTTGGTGGCCCACCCCAAAAGCATGGCTCAATTTTGTTTGGCCCATCCCTTTTTGCAGGCAAAAAAATCATGGCCCACCCCCCCCTCCCACCCCGGTATTTTATGACCAGTCCCTAAAAAGCATTCTCCATTATTCTGCTCTGTTATACCTACAGTATTTGCTCCCATGACGGGCTACAACACACAATTGTGACTGTACAACCTTTTCTGAAATACGTGTATTAAATCAAATGTAGTCATCTTCCAAGGATATAACTCTTTATTGATTTCAAACATATATTCCCCCTCATCTTTGCAGTGTCGACAGTGGTGGCGTTGTATGGCATTCCAAACTCTACACGGATAGCATAACCCCGAAAGCCGGCAAGCTGTTTGACCGCTCAGGGAACCTGACAAATAGCATGAATGATTTAGACTCGAATATCTGGGTCGACTCCGCCTGGCCGCCAAGAAACAACCCTTGTTTCATCAGCTTGAATAATTTCATGGAAAGATGCAATGACGTGCTAGAATTGGTCCAAACTACACGCCATTTCGAGTTGTTGACCATTGCCTCAGAGGTTGGGGGCGCTGGAGAAGACAATTTGGATTGTCTTGTTCGAGAAATTCACGTTAAGTTTAACGAGGCAATACGCTCCTTCAAACAAATGGCACATGTGAGTGGAAATGTTAGCTGTATTTAATAATGAAAATGGTAACTTTGAATATGAACCCTTGGAAGAGTTTTTCCCTAAAGAATTGAATTTTGGAACATTTGTAGTTGTATTTTGGGAACATTTGTAGTCCATATTTGAAGTTTCAAACCTTATTTAACTTTGACTTTGTTTTGAAGGTTTTCGCGAGAATTTTTCGGATAAACATCCGTCACTTCAGTACTCATAAAACAAGTCTAGTTTTCCTGAATCGCTACAATACTGTAAACATTTCTTTTTTGCAGGTTGAACAACAATTTTCGTTTAACTTTAGCCAATCAAGCAATTTCAGTCTACTTCTTTTTCGTAGACGTGGCAAATCGGGTTTTAAAAACCAACGAATTCGTCTCAGATTCTTGCGCTAAAGTTTTTGAATGGCTTTCTTGAGTGACATTTCAGATATAACCTTTTAAGCCGGCTTTTCACTAGTGAAGTAAGCGGAGAAGGAGAAGGAGACGTAAGGACGCTTGCGTTCGTGTAAAAATCAAAGAACGAAGACGAAGAAGGAGACGTAAGCGTGAAGGTAGCAGAACGGAAGGGTTCCTTTTTCTTACCTCTCCGCTCACGCTTACGTCGCTAACTGTCACAACGCAACGATTTCCACACAAACCTAATATAAGCTCTTACGTCTCCGTCTCCGCTTTTTTCACAAGAGAAAAGCCGGCTTTAAAAAAATTATGAAAATGCATGTCGTCAGAAGCACAGGAGCTTCAATCTGGGATACATTCTTGAGGCAGCGTTTTGACTGACCAAGCTATTTTTAGAAACAGTTTCTAATTCAATGTCTCACTTGTGGCAAGGCAAGACGTCTGCTAAAATAACCCACTCTACATTAAAAGAGTAGAAATACAGTGTTGCAAAAAGAATCAACAATATCCGACCATAATGAAGATTTCTGTGCACTGGGAATCAGGCTTTTGGAAAACAATAGAAAAGTGCTTCTAAAATAGCAAGGTCAGTCAAAATGCTGCCTCCATAGCCTAGTATGAGAGAGGAAAGCTCCTACTTATGGGCTTCTGATGTCTTGAAATGTTTTGTATGTCGTGGACTTTCGCATATTGAATATTATTTTGGCTTTTCTTCACTCACCCGATGTCGTTTAACGGCTAAACTAGGAATAATTGCACATGTATATCTCGGAAACACAAAATGTTTCTTGTCTAGCAAAGAAACATTTTTTGTGTCCCGGCTACAAAATTTCTCACGCACAACAATCTTTCTTGCGTGGCTAAATTGGGAAACATGAAGGAAACATATCCGGATACATTGAATGCTATGCGCTACACATGTGTCCTAGTTTAGCCGTAGAACCTTTAGTTTGAGATAAAAAAGGTACCTACTGAACCAGCAGGCTTAAATATGACACTTGGTTATATACGGCAAAATATACGGCTAAACTATGAATAATTGCACACGTATATCTCGGAAACACAAAATGTTTCTTGTCTAGCAAAGAAACATTTTTTGTGTCCCGGCTACAAAATTTCTCGCGCACAACAATCTTTCTTGCGTGGCTAAATTGGGAAACATGAAGGAAACATGTCCGGATACATTGAATGCTATGCGCTACACATGTGTCCTAGTTTAGCCGTAGAACCTTTAGTTTGAGATAAAAAAGGTACCTACTGAACCAGCAGGCTTAAATATGACACTTGGTTATATACGGAGACAAAAAAGGTACAATTTTGAGTTTGCCCTATTATGTATTCTTCTTACTGTTTCAGGATGTTTTAGATGCCGATGAGACTCAACATTTCGAGAAAGAATTCTTTGCCTTCCGCTCTATTACTAGGGTAAGTTTTCGTTCGCAAGAACAATTAGAGTCATGAGAAAATTGTTCAGTCATGATTTACAGCTAAACCACTGTTTCGCGCTGCACATTTTCTAAACGTTGCTTTTGGTTTTTGCCTCTGTTCCGCCAGTCAAATCATCTAAGCCAATCAGGTCCTTCCCTTGTTTCGTCTGGTGCATTCGCCTGGCTTTCTGTCGCGACGAAAACCGAAGGCAAGGACCTGATTGGCTTCAAACGCCAAAGCTATAAAGGGTCAAAATCAATAGAAAAATATAGTAACTACGTATAGACGGTACCGTTTGCAGAGTGTAGCAAGAGACATGCCGGTAAGGGAGATGTTCTGTATTTTTGCACGTTAGGCCCATTAGAATAGGAAATTTTCATTATGACGTATTTAACTACGACTACCAGAAACCTTTGCGTTGTCCCTTTTGTTCGCGTAATTACCGCCTATTGTTTCCAATAGCGGCTTATCTGCATAAGAATAGAAAACTGAAAAGGATTCTAGTAGTCGTAGTCAAATTACGCAATAGTGCAAATGTCCTATTGTTACGAAACAACGAAACAATGAACAGTGTTCGTAAATAATTAGCATACGTACTAGGGCAATTAGAATTGTGAGAATTTTGACAAAACAAAGAACAAGGATTCGTAAATAATTAGTATACGCGCGAGAGCAATAAAATTGTGACAGAACAAACAAAACTCTTCTTGAATAATTACGATGCGTACTAGAGGGCAACAAGGATTCGTAAATAATTAGCATACGCGCGAGGCAATTAGAATTGTGAAGAATTTTGACGACACAAAGAACAGGATTCGTAAATAATTAGCAAACGTGCGAGGGCAATTAGAATTGTGAAGAATTTTGACGACACAAAGAACAGGATTCGTAAATAGAGCGGGTTTCAGTTGACTGTCGTGAGTAATTCGCAATTTGTAATTACTCCTATAGGTTTTGTTCAGAATTGGTGTAATTACTTTGCGATTGGTTTCACGACAGTCATGTGAAAACCGCTCTATTAGCATACACGCGAGGCAATTAGAATTGTGAAAAATTTTGACGAAACAAAGAACAGGATTCGTAAATATTAGCATACGCGCGAGGCAATTAGAATTGTGAAGAATTTTGACGACACAAAGAACAGGATTCGTAAATAGAGCGGGTTTCAGTTGACTGTCGTGAGTAATTCGCAATTTGTAATTACTCCTATAGGTTTTGTTCAGAATTGGTGTAATTACTTTGCGATTGGTTTCACGACAGTCATGTGAAAACCGCTCTATTAGCATACACGCGAGGCAATTAGAATTGTGAAAAATTTTGACGAAACAAAGAACAGGATTCGTAAATAATTAGCATACGCGCGAGGCAATTAGAATTGTGAAGAATTTTGACGACACAAAGAACAGGATTCGTAAATAGAGCGGGTTTCAGTTGACTGTCGTGAGTAATTCGCAATTTGTAATTACTCCTATAGGTTTTGTTCAGAATTGGTGTAATTACTTTGCGATTGGTTTCACGACAGTCATGTGAAAACCGCTCTATTAGCATACACGCGAGGCAATTAGAATTGTGAAAACAGGATTCGTAAATATTAGCATACGCGCGAGGCAATTAGAATTGTGAAGAATTTTGACGAAACAAAGAACAGGATTCGTAAATAATTAGCATACGCGCGAGGGCAATTAGAATTGCGAAGATTTCTGACAAAACAAAGAACATGATTCGTAAATAATTAGCATACGCGCGAGGGCAATTAGAATTGCGAAGATTTTTGACAAAACAAAGAACATGATTCGTAAATAATTAGCATACGCGCGAGGGCAATTAGAATTGCGAAGATTTTTGACAAAACAAAGAACATGATTCGTAAATAATTAGCATACGCGCGAGGCAATTAGAATTGTGAAGAATTTTGACGACACAAAGAACAGGATTCGTAAATAGAGCGGGTTTCAGTTGACTGTCGTGAGTAATTCGCAATTTGTAATTACTCCTATAGGTTTTGTTCAGAATTGGTGTAATTACTTTGCGATTGGTTTCACGACAGTCATGTGAAAACCGCTCTATTAGCATACACGCGAGGCAATTAGAATTGTGCAAAATTTTGACGAAACAAAGAACAGGATTCGTAAATATTAGCATACGCGCGAGGCAATTAGAATTGTGAAGAATTTTGACGAAACAAAGAACAGGATTCGTAAATAATTAGCATACGCGCGAGGGCAATTAGAATTGCGAAGATTTCTGACAAAACAAAGAACATGATTCGTAAATAATTAGCATACGCGCGAGGGCAATTAGAATTGCGAAGATTTTTGACAAAACAAAGAACATGATTCGTAAATAATTAGCATACGCGCGAGGGCAATTAGAATTGCGAAGATTTTTTTGACAAAACAAAGAACATGATTCGTAAATAATTAGCATACGCGCGAGGGCAATTAGAATTGCGAAGATTTTTGACAAAACAAAGAACAGGATTCGTAAATAATTAGCATACGCGCGAGGGCAATTAGAATTGTGAAGAATTTTGACGACACAAAGAACAGGATTCGTAAATAGAGCGGGTTTTAGTTGACTGTCGTGAGTAATTCGCAATTTGTAATTACTCCTATAGGTTTTGTTCAGAATTGGTGTAATTACTTTGCGATTGGTTTCACGACAGTCATGTGAAAACCGCTCTATTAGCATACACGCGAGGCAATTAGAATTGTGAAACATTTTGACGAAACAAAGAACAGGATTCGTAAATAATTAGCATACGCGCGAGGGCAATTAGAATTGCGAAGATTTCTGACAAAACAAAGAACATGATTCGTAAATAATTAGCATACGCGCGAGGGCAATTAGAATTGCGAAGATTTTTGACAAAACAAAGAACATGATTCGTAAATAATTAGCATACGCGCGAGGGCAATTAGAATTGCGCAGATTTTTGACAAAACAAAGAACATGATTCGTAAATAATTAGCATACGCGCAAAGGCAATTAGAATTGCGAAGATTTTTGACAAAACAAAGAACAAGATTCGTAAATAATTAGCATGCGCGCGAGGGCAATTAGAATTGCGAAAGAGTTTTGACAAAACAAAGAACATGATTCGTAAATAATTAGCATACGCGCGAGGGCAATTAGAATTGCGAAGATTTTTGACAAAACAAAGAACATGATTCGTAAATAATTAGCATACGCGCGAGGGCAATTAGAATTGCGCAGATTTTTGACAAAACAAAGAACATGATTCGTAAATAATTAGCATACGCGCAAAGGCAATTAGAATTGCGAAGATTTTTGACAAAACAAAGAACAAGATTCGTAAATAATTAGCATGCGCGCGAGGGCAATTAGAATTGCGAAAGAGTTTTGACAAAACAAAGAACATGATTCGTAAATAATTAGCATACGCGCGAGGGCAATTAGAATTGCGAAGATTTTTGACAAAACAAAGAACAGGATTCGTAAATAATTAACATGCGCGCGAGGGCAATTAGAATTCTTGCGAAGATTTTTGACAAAACAAAGAACAGGATTCGTAAATATTACCATACGCGCGAGGCAATTAGAATTGTGAATAATTTTTGACAAAACAAAGAACAGGATTTGTAAATAATTAGCATACGCGCGAGGGCAATTTATTAGAATTTTGACAAAATTACAGAAATTAGCATACGCGCGAGGGCAATTAAATTTGTGACAAAACAAAGAACAGTCCTCCGAAAATTATCATACGCCCCAGGGCAATTATGTTAATTGTGGAGAATTGTGACAAAACAAAGAACAGTATTATTAAATAATGGACATACGCACTATAGAAAAATTGTCCATTATAGCCCACGAAATATGCCACAATGCCTGAGAAATATATTATAATGGATATAAGAAATTTTGTGTTATTTTGCACCGGATTCCGTGTACTGAGAGAGGTGAACTGTGATCATAAACATTTCTATTGGGACTAGTAAGACTTCTCATTTAATTTTCATTCCATTCCTTTTGCCAAGATGTCTAATATCATAGGCGGTGGAAGTGGGGGCTTGTGGGGGACCCCCACTTTTTAGACGAATTTCCTTACTTGCACTTCGTAAGGGACTAAATTATTGACTTTAATATTAGAGGAAGCAGATACTTTTCCTTTCAAATAAGCCCCGACTTTTGAACATGTCCATCGGCTCTTAATATCTTTCCAGGAATTGTTAACATTAAAATTGAAAATTATCAAACATCAAGTGTTGCTTAAGAGCTTGCACAAGTGTATATTTAAGCCTAAAGACATTGGCTGAAGACATATGTGATTCCTATCAGGAATTGGAGTTCAGCTTGGCTGATGTTCTGAGGCAAAGTTTCAAGCAGTGTTGGGACACTCGGGCCAAACTCAGGCTGTTGGAAGTCTTCGAAGGAATCAGTGGGCGCGAGCTTGTACAGGTACTTACAACTTGTCCTGAGTCACGCATGACGGGTTTTTGGTTTGATGAGTTTTCCGTCTGATATGAATTCAGACGATTTCACACTAACATTTCTTGTCAAAAATCCGTCTCGTCCCGGTTTCACAGTAAGACAAGTTTTCCATCCGGACGAATCGTCTCAGAGTTTTCCGTCTCTAGTGTGAATACGACTATTGCGTCTTCATGTAATAGAGCGGATTTCACATGACTGTCAAGACTTGTTGTGTAATTGCGATTGCTTTTCGTTCTTATTGGCTACTCGATTTTCTCAGCCAATCAAATTTTGTAGTAAATACAATTGTGTAATTACTTAGTAATTGGTTCGGCTTGCAATTGGCTGAGAAAAGCCATTTAGCAGCAAGTCGTCATTTCTCTCGATTCTCATTGGCTAGTGATTGCTCAATCCACGATTCCGGAAAAGATGGCGCCGCGCGCGGCATTCTGGGAAAACGTACCAAATTGGCACAAGATCAAAACAAAAAAGATGGCTGAAAGGTCACGCAGAAAAATTCACTTTGTTCGTTATTCGGGAATCAGGATGAAAAAATTATAAGTAGTTATTGCCACGTATAAGCAAAAGACAAGTCCAAAGATAAATTTAGTGAAAAAAGCGTAGATATTGAGAAGAAATATGCTTCTTTGTAGTAGCGCTATTTTTTTCACGGTCCCTTTTCGAGAAAACAAAACTCCTTGTAAATGCTAAAACCCTCTTAACAGTAGCACATCACCTCAACCAATCTCCTTCAAAATCAATCATAATAACGACAAATAAACATACCCTATGTCTGATGCTTAACATTCATGATATTTGTAGTTTATGATAATAAAAACAAATGCACTCTACTCTGCTTTTCATAGCGCACTGTGATAAATTTCAGAAACAACGGATCAACTGTTCAAGTCGTCCCTTTAATTATTGTTATGAAAATACGAGAAAGTCGTGTCAAAATACGGGAATGCCATGTCATATATTAAAAGAAGAAGAACTATGTTTTAAGGAATGGATTTGAAGTAATATTTCAATCAACATAGAGCGCATTAGGGTGAGAACAATAATGGTTTTACTGAATCTCGGGCTACATATTTAGCACGTCCCACTTTAGAATCGAACATGCTCTTAAAAGCCGGAAAGCTGCTGAAATTACCTGAAGGCATATAGCAAAATACGTCTTATTGCTGAGGAAATTTCTAGAACACCTTTAGAAATGCTTTCTGACATTTTTGGATACATTTTTTTCAAGATAAATTTCTAAGTTCACTAAATGAAAAACCAGTTGTGCGAAGTCACATGATGTTTTTATTTATGACTAAGTTCTTTTACTTCATTTTGAAAACATTATTTGTTAGAAAATAAGGCTTACAAGGTTTGAAAAAATACTAAAACAAAGATTAATAAAAAATTAATAAGAAAAATTGCAGATCAATTTTGTTTTTGGTAAATTCTGGGGGTGCTACGTTTGAATCCCTCATGCACGGTGCGCCGCCGTTTTTAGTGAATTCGAATTTGATTTTCGATAACAATTTGATCGGACCAGTACTTTGCTATTACCGGCAAACAATTATTCTCAAAGGACTACACAACCCTATATACCTTTTAACAAGTTTCACCTCTAGTGTTACTTCGCCAGTTTTGTATTTAGAGGGTCTTAGATTGAATAAATACAGCAAATCGAACTGCAAACAGGCCATTCAATTCGCCTACTTTACGCAAAAAAATAATTCGAACGCTGGCTATCTGAAAGTAAGTTTGCCGTATTTTTCTCTGAATACTTTCGGCTTTGCAAAATTTAACTAGAGAAATGTTTCTTTAAGGTACCTAAATCATTGACATTGAATCATTAGTGGAACGGGCAACGGAAAAGTGTAGAATGAACTAATTTTGGCAGATCTACATCAACTGGGGGCCATTCCATTTTTTGTCCACCCCCCCCCCCCCACCCACCCCCGGTTGATGACATTTTATGAGGGGTGGTCGCAGAAAAAATTCTGAGGGGTTGTTTTACCATTTTCTGAGGGGTTTCCCCGAAAAATGTGTTTTCTGAGGGTCAAAAATACGGAAATTTGTGATCAACCGGTAAATTTTAGGGGCATATGCCATTTTTTCTTAGGGGTTAATTGAAAAAAGGCAAAATTCTGGGGGTCCGCCGGCAGAATTTATTTCTTAGGGGTTAATTCTTGACGATGTCATCAACCCGGGGGGTGTGGATATAAAATGGAATGGCCCTGGAAAGTCAAAATTTGACTTCTAGTCCAGTACATCTATCGAAAAAATGGGGTGAACCTAGAACTAATTGCAACAGAAGGTCTCTCAACGGTTTTCGACACAGAATTCTATGCTGAATAACATGAAAAGTCCTATTTAGTCCTAGTGGTGGAAAGTGGTGAAATTTAGATTTTAAAGACAGTGCTCGAAATCTTGAATGGCCGCCATCTTGTGTCACAGGGTAAAGCCCGCGTGGTAACAAAAGTAGAAAATAAACATTAGAACACTTCCATATTGATATTTTTCAGGTCTAAATATATTAGTATGAATATTTAAAACCTGTTTAACAACCTAACATTGTATTTCTTGGCATTTTGAGCAAAAAATGGAGTCCGACAGAAAGCGTATGCAATCTAAGCCGATGAACTCACATCGCTTAATCAAGAAGTCAACATAATTTTTCATTTATTTATGGGAACAGGTCAAATTCGGGATTTCTTTACTTTATTTGTGTTATTTAGAGCAGTTTTCCTATAATTCGACTCTTTATCAAGCTACTGTGACTTCACCTGGGTCGTAAATTTATACTTGAATGAATCAGCAATGAGATTTAGGCAGTCTCATGGAAAGGCGCATCTTTAGGAAAAGTGGGATCACCCTAAGATCTGATTACGAGCCGCCAGCTCCTATTTCTGATAGCAGTGAACTACATATTTTTCCAGCTATAGGTGTTTGAGTATATTTTTATCTCATATTTGGTATATCTCATATTTTCCACATTTCGAGTCTTTCGAAAACTCATTCTAATTAGATTACACGCATCAGTTTAAAATTCCGCGCGCGATCTATAAAATATTTTCTCGAAATATGCTATTTGTTTATCATAGAAGAAGATTCATATTTAAGTAAAAAAATGAAATATTTTTCGAAGAGAAACCACCTAATAACAACAAAATATTATACTTAGGTACGTATTTCAGTTCATTTGAACTGCATTCCAAACTAATTGAAGATAACTTTCTTTGGTTGCCCGTAGAATAGTGAATGCGCCTTGGATTCACTATTCTACGTAGAAAATGAAACTCTCTTACTTTCTCTTACCTTATTGAACATTCAATGGGGACGAACATTGTGCCTTCAGCCAGGGAAATACAAGGCACAAAATCCCTCAACTTGTCGCGCTACGTTTGTCATCACAAGTTGTGTGTTTGATGAAAAACGAGCAACAATGCCAGAATTTGTGGCTCTATTTCGCGCAATAAGCTTTTACAATTTGAACAAATGGTTTGATTGCGGGACAACTTGTGATGCGAGATGAAAAACACGCAACATCGATCATCAACGTGCAACGCACTAATTTGGCGCGACAAGTCGAGGGATTTCGTGCCTCGTATTTATCCCTGCTTTAAGCTTGATGTACACTTGCGACATAAGGACATAAGAAAAACATCACGCGAATACAAGTTAGTGGTTTCAAAAAATCGCTAGTGTGCACTGTGCATTACGTAAATAAATATACTGCTACTACTACCATAATGCAAAATCTATCCATTTGCTTCACCAACTGATCAGAATATAACATCACTTCTTTACAGATAGGGATGTTGATGGTTCTGGAAATGCCTCACCACGTAGTTTAGCACATATACACCCGAGCCGTGCCATTGAATTTGGTACCCGTACCACTTTTTATCCGAGCCGTGCTAAAAAATACCCTCCGTGTAAATGAGCCATAAGTGCAACTTTACCAGACAGGGCGGGAATCAATAGATGCAGCAAGGAATGAAATAGTACCGTTTAAACATGCCCGGCACAATATGTTCACAAGGAACATTTAGAGCTGGTTCTAACTGGAACCCAAGTGCAAGGACTTCAAACTCATACATTTCCCTTTTGTGGTTTACACTAGAACGCAAGTGCAGGACGCAAGCATATGATGAACATTAAGTCGTCGCGTTCCCTTGAACATGGGCTTGCGTCTAGTGTGAATCAGGTGAACACAAGCGCAAGCAACTAATCAATGCTGATTTTAGGCCTGCGCTTACGTCGCTATGATTCACGCTTGCGTCCAGCACTTGCGTCCGGTGCTTGCTTCCTGTACTTGCGTCCTGCGCTTGCGTCCTGTGCTTGCGTCATGTGCTTGCGTTCCAGTGAGTACCGTGTTTTACAATGTTAAAACGTACTGGTCATTTTGACCAAAAAATTGGTCATCTCTGACTCAATTTCACATCATTTGAGTCAGAGATGACCAATTACGTTGGTCAAAATGGCCAGTACGTTTTTACAGTATACTGCCGACCGCAAAATACACTCAAGCCGAAAAGGAGATCCCTAGTCCCAAAGTCAGGCGTCAATCGCTGGCCCGCAATATTGAAAGCACTTTCAGTTTTGATACAGAGTTAATTTCGATATTGCTAAAAAGAAGCGCCAAAATGCTATCAAGGTTCTCTCGAATCTGATACTGTGGATAGGTGTTGTGAGGGGGGATTCATGATTAGCGGTAGTGAGGGCGAGGTTGCTGCACGTGCACGACTTGCCAGCCGCGGTGTATAGAGCAGATTTCGTATGACTGTGAAAAGTACCTTGACACGGCGCGGCACGGTCGCGGTGGCGGTACGAAACCTGGCCTGTTGTAAATACCAAACGAAACCGCGTAGTCGCGATACGGACACGGTCGCGGCGTGGTACAACTCTTTCGCGGTACTTTTCACAGTCATACGAAATCTGCTCTATCATCAGTCGTGTAGTGTAAACTACACACGCACCCCGGGGATGGTACTACACTGATTTCTCGGTACTAGGGGTGTGCCGCCAAGGTCAAAAACTTGACCCTATCAGATACCAAAAATTCTCGTTAGTTTTATACCCTACCGTAGACCTACGGTCAAAATCGTATACCCTACCGCAGACCTGAAGTTAGTCACCAGGGTGGTCAAATTGGTCGCAATCAAACCGGCATTTTGATAATCATGAAAAGGTTTCAAAATAAACCACTTTTCCACTAATTGCGGCACAACTTTGATCGAAATTTGTTTGCACCTGGGTAGCCAAAAGATGAGCAGAAGATGATAAAGACGATCTTACGAATTCAGAAAACGCCAGTTTATTACTCTTATGATTATCAAAAGGCGAGAATTGCATCTGTCACTTTCAAATTCTTGTTTAGGACGAGCAATATCAACGAAAATAAAAACTCCTATTTTATATGCGTATTTCCCTTACGATCTTGACCTAATACGCGTATCTCGCCCATTAAATCTTCCTAAGCAAACGACTAGTCTCAAGAAGAAAATACTCAAAAAGGGTCACATATATAAGAAGAATGTTAAAGAAGACACAAAATATATATTACTTTGAGATCAGATAAAATAATTGCTCGGTTTCCAGCGAAATAGCTCAACTTCCGGTTACAGCCTCGTTTCCATGCTAAAGGAAGAGAGTCATATTCTAAACTGTTAAATTTGAAGGGGTTCCACCGCACGGATGCAGTAGGACTTTTAGTATGTTGTTTATGATGGTAATTACTATTGAATTGTGGAGAGAGAGCTTCTGTTGCAATTAGTTCTAGGTCTATCCGTAAATGTACTGGACTATTCCCTCGAAAGCACACGTTGACACAACTTACATGGTTTTGGCAATATTTCCATCCCAAATCCAGTTCAAAATTCCCTCCTTTGAATATGGATTCCTTTAAGAGCGTGTTTCCCTTCATATTTTACCAACCCTATTCCCGAATAACGAACAAAGTGAATTTTTCTGCGTTAGTTTTGCACGGCACGTGTCCTTGAGTCAATTTGGTACATTTTCCCAGAATGCCGCGCGCGGCGCCATCTTTTCCGGAATCGTGGATTGCAATTGTTTTCACGACAGTCATGTGAAAACCGCTCTATTCATAGTCATATAATAATTTCAGAAAAGGTTGCACCGTACTTCATGGGCGAAGCTAAGAAGAACGAAATTCTCGTGTTAACCCAGTGTTAAACTTCTTGCGAGCGATATATTTAAGCAATAAAAGTACTTTTCACGTGCTCTCTGCTTTCTTACAAACACGAGGGGGATGTTGGGAGAACTGATCAAAACTTGAAAGACACGAGCCGAAGGCGAGTGTCTTTCAAGTTTTATCAGTTCGACCAACATTCCCCGAGTGTTTGTAAGAGAGCAGAGAGCACGCAGAAAGTATTTTTATTGCTTTTAGAAAATAACATACACATGCGTGACAGCATTGCGTGACAATCGTGTTTCTCAGATCTCTTAGAAACACGCTTTTTAACCAATCAGAATGCGCACAATGGATGACGTCAAATTTCCTCAAGTACGCTGTAATTTGAATCCGCGAATATCTTTGCGATCCTACATCGAAATGATCTCACATTTTCATCACATGATGTTGAAAGTATTCTTTGCACGTCTGATTTGTCATTTTTTGATAATTTTGATGTTTTCGGCGTTTGGCAGATTTTGGATACAACGTGGTTTTCCCTTCTCTTTCTTCTACAGGCGAATCTAAAAGACATCTTTACCAGTATGGTGTACGGATTGACTCAAGAGCTTCTGAGCATCCGAACACACTTTGAACATAACAAAGAGGATCCCCCGTCACACCCACACCTCCCCCCTGTGGCTAGCAAAGTGCTCTGGCTGAGGGGACTGAAGCTTCACATACAGGTAATAGAGCCCGGAGAACACCATTCCACAACATCTCGTAAAGATTTCTACTGTAATTACAGCTAAAACCATTGTTTAGTCGCCGTATTTCGCATAAAAGTAGTATAGTATGCACCGAATTACACTGTATGTTCATTACGCCTGCGCCGGAACAACACGTGGTCCCATTCTCGTACCCAGAGCTCGTCTGCTCGCAGGGGAGGCTCTGGGGACATCCATTTGAGGGCTTTTGCTGATTGGCTGATTTTGAATGTTGGGGCATGCGCTGAAAGTTGTTTCTCTCAACGGCTCCGTATCAATGCTCGCGCATGCGTCAGTGGCTGTCACCAGAGCCTCCCCCACGAGGTTACGAGCCGGGGAGCTCTGGGTTCGAGAATGCATGTTGTCCCGTACATGTGGAACGACTACAAAGTCAAGCTCTCACTGAACTAGCAGAAAAATAATGAGAATTGGAACGGTATTCATATTTCACCTTTGTAGTTATACTTAAGCATTACAGCACAACGTTCTATAACTTTATCGGCGAAATAGAGCACGCGTGATGTTGGGAGACACGAGAACGTTTATCGGTGAATTAGGCCTAATTCATACGTTGATCTTTTGCCGCGTCAATTCTAATTTGAGTATAAGGTCGACTTAAATTTAATAGAATCGTCTCCGATTCAGACGTCGATCGTAATCTGCCGATCTCAATAAATAAAATTGAGCCTATAAGCAGTAGATCATCGGCGTACCGCACAAGATAAGGTGCATTGTGTGTAGTGAACACTGGATTAGAATTGACGCATGAAGAAGAGCGGTGTTTGAATCAACGCCGATCTTTAGTCGTTTCGAGCGACACAAGCGGTCGTTTTCATCTTGGCGTCGCTCTTAATTCCGTGGCTGATTCATACGTCGATCTTTTCATGCGCTTATTACAAATAATTAGAATTGACGCGGCAAAAACTCGACGTATGAATTAGGCCTAAGAGCATAGATTTGGACCAATCAGAGTGCGCGTTTTATCGTAGCTATATTATAAATGTATTTGGATGCCACTTCCTCATATGAACATGTTTTTTTTCAGCAACCCATGGCACGTCTTGGCCGCGTATCTCCTGCGTCCCTCAAAGGGGACGATGGCTGGAGATTGCGTGACACATACACAGACTTGCTCAAGGACATAGAAAAGTAAATAGAGGATATTACATGGCCGCGCGGAGATACGAATTTTACCTTCGAGTGTTGAAAATTTATCTCACGAGTGAGCGCAGCGAACGAGTGAGATAAATTTTTAACACGAGAAGATAAAATTCGTATCTCCAAGCGGTCATGTAATGTTCTGTTTATTATATAAACATCAATGAAATACCAAATTCAAATTTTATTTGAGTTAAGCTTAAAAATCGAGCATCAGCAAAGGCAAGTGTGATATTTTCACATGTGAAAATAACATGATATTTTCACGTGTGAAGATATCAAGTTTTCGCGCGGGAGATCACCTGGTATTTCATTGGTGTTTATATAATAAGTATTACTATTACTTTTATTTTTATTTTCTCCTTCGAAAATGGTTCTCATGTTTTGTGCGAATTGGCGGGAAAACCTTATTTCCTGATTTCACGCCTGGGCCGAATCCGTTAATGTTACGATTATCTGTACAAGACCCAAATAAAGGGGAACAGTATATCGAACTATACGAAATCACAAAGTCAATAGTGATCGAGAAATAAACATTCAAGAAGTTCAAAAATTTACAAGATTTGCGTGAAATCCGGACGCAGCGTCCGGCAGCCCATAGAAATCTTATAAAATTATTGCATTTTGGAATGACTATGTCTCGATGGGATTTTGTAATAGTTCAACATGCTCTTTCTCTTTATGTGGGCCTCCTTTCGCTAATGGTAATATTAAGGGATTCACTCCGGGTACTCTAAAGCAATACACTCTGATTCTACATATGTGGTCTGTCGCTGATTGTTATCTTTTTCTGAGCAGGTTTCAGAAGAGTATAGAAAACGATTGTATTTGGGGTTACTTTACATTTGTCAATCATTTCTATCAACCAATCAAATTTTGAACTCAAAACGCAACTTTTTGTCTGGTGATCACGTGCTCTCCCCCTGATAGTTATTTTGGCAGACAAATAAACCCGTCACGTGTTCAATGAATGATAGTGGTTTTACTTGGCTTGTGATTTGCTTACAGGGAAACCATTTAGCAGCAACTTCAAATTTCTCTCGTTTTTGAATGTCTAGGTGTATTACATCAGTCATTTTAAATTTACTATGTTTCGCTTTGTTTTTGTTTAAAGGTGTGAGTCGGAGACTCTAAATCAGTGGCAAAATGATATCCAGACTGAACTTCGCGTCAAACTGAAGCAACCATTGCTGGTACGTAAGAAGACAAAAAAAAAACCCGGTCAAAATGTTAAAATTGTTTTTTAGTTGTTTAGTGAGAGTAGCGCGTTGGCGATAACTGATCAATGCATGATGACCAATCAAGCATAAAGCGCAGCTGCCCATTAGCTTGTATGACAGAAAAGAGCTTGATAGCCAATCAGCATGGGAGTTACATAAAGCGCGGTTTCCCCGCATTAGCGTGCATCCTAGAAAAGGGCTTGATAGCCAATCAGCATGGGTGTTACATAAAGCACGGCTCCCGATTAGTTTGCATCAGGGCTTGATAGCCAATCAGGACTCCCCATTTGCGTGAATGCTACAACAGATATTCAATCAGCATGCCTGCTACGGAAGTCAGTAGCCAGTCAGTGAGCGATTTGTTTCTGTAGAGAGCCGACTATTTGATTCTACAAAATATATATTTTCTCTTTTTCCAGATCTCGGAAGTAGAGTCAGCAGAGAAGCCACCGATCTTACACGTCAACTTTGACCCCGAGTTATTACTTCTACTCCGCGAAATCCACTACCTCGCCTCCTCGCCGTTTGATGTTCGACTTCCCGACCAAGTTCGGGTGTTACTTCGGTCTACCGACGACGGCCTCCTGCGCTCGACTGCCGCTCGGCTCGACACGATTGTCTCTCGGTACAACTCCGTCATGGCGTCGATGGAGGATTTCGAGAAACCTCTGTTTGAGAAAAAGTTGGCCAGGATAGATGAGGTAACGACTTGATTTCTCAGATAAGATACTGGCGGAAACATGCGAAAATCCTCGCAAAATTTAATTAACGGAACTGTCGTCTTACTTTTGCGCCTTAAGCCCTGGCCAAACGAAACGCAAGTTCACACAAGTTTTGCTACTTGCATCGACTTGCGCTCGTTTGGCCACCAACTTGCGATGACTTGCGATGATTTGTGTTACCTTGTTACCACTTTGAACATGTTCAAATTTTCACGCAACTTGCGTCTCGTCTGGCCACCACATCGCAAGTGTACGCAAGTTTACAATTTTCTTCGTTTTCCAAAATTAAATATATTATAACCAAAACAAGCAATGAAAAGTTGCACTTATACTTCTAGCTGTTACTTACAAGAAATTGGTTGAGATTTCTTAATTTCTTTTGTCTTTTTTAATAAGAAAAGGCCCAGCTTGAGCGCGCGCTCTGTGTTCGAAAGTGGCGTGATCATGTCGTCAATACCGCGCGGAAAGGAGCATAACACTTAATGATGACTTACATCAAAGCTTGCATCTCGTTTGGCCACCTCAACCCAAGTGAATGGAAGTCACAACTTGCGCGAAACTGCATTTCGTTTGGCCAGGGCTTAAGTAAAAAATATCTTGTCGCCAAATAGTAAAGTTTGGTCGCCATATTATAAATCTGGTCGCCATATTATAAATCTGGTCGCCACCTTTTCTGGAAAGGTAAGTCGCCATTTAGCGACTAGGTTTAAATTATTGGCCATTATTGGCCAAGCCCTAAAAACTAGTCGCCATTCGCGACCATATAGTCGCAGTGTCGAGCCCTGAATATACAGTCTTAAAAAATTAGATTTATCTAATCTTGTGTTGCGGACGCCCACCATTAGGTGATGGGGGCTCCTGGTCATGTGGCCTGCTCGCAGGCGTTGGAGAGTAGTTTTAGTTCGAGAAACGCAATTTTGCTTTCGCGTGGCTACCATCTTGGATTTGTGTCGACATGTCCGACATCGCCCCCTCCCCCCGATTTTGGCTCTGGCTTAACATTTCTCTGAAAAGGAAAAAAAATTGTATGCCTATCTCAACCGCTCTTCTTACAGCTTCTTCGTCAAGGCCTGTACGAGTACTCCTGGAAAGCAGTGGAGTCAGCGGACTTTGTGGAGCATGCGTCGTACCTAGTGTGCGATGATGTACATTTCAATCTTGGCGTCGTCCAGAGCAACTACCGTGAGATCTGTAACGTTGCTGGCTCGTGGTCGACCAGCGGTCAGCTTGACGTGTTCACACCGAGGAATCCCTCTGTTACATTCCCGATGGAAAAGCTACAAGACCAGCACACGTATGTCCACATTTGTGTCGAATTCGCCTTTGTCTCGGGACCGCCATTATGTTTCCAGAATGACTCGGCAAAGCGGGAAAAAGCAATGAGCCAATCAACTTTTTGGTTCTAAAATAAGGAGTACTTTTCGGTAGCTTGGTCAACTTTTGTACCATAAATCCCTGCTTTTCAACGTGAGCAAAATCCGCTCGCTGCTTGGCCAAATAATGACACCGCTCTGTTTCAAGCATGTCGGGCTATAAAAACTCCCGAATAGGCTCACCAGAAACATATAAGTGAGTTGAAACGTGTAACAAACATACATTGCTTTAGTGCCAAGCTGCGGAATGTTCACATAAGCAATTAAACAGATTTTGAAAATAATGTTGTTGCAAGACTTCAAGATGTTAAATGTTAGCATATTATCACTTACCACTGTTGCTCTACTTTTTTGAGCGAAAAATGAAATATTATGAAGGGAAAACCTGCTTGGATTAGCAGTCCAGAGTTCATTAGTGACCAAATATGGTCATAAACTGGCCACGAATAATCCGCAGCTTGGTTCGCCGTTACATGTTTCAACTAAGTTATATGTTTCTGGCTCAACTCATTGATTTGAACATTCACAAACCTCTCTCATTTCCTATTTTCCTCCTATTTTTTGGACCGAATCTTTCCTTTTTTTCCTATTTTCAACCCTGAAATTCCTATTTTCCCAAACAACCCTACCGCTTAAAATCCTGCCCACGGTATAACCGTGAGGGCGAACTATTCTATTTCTTTTTGAACAAAAGTTCGCAGGCACCATTTAGCTGTAATCACCAATAGGTAACTTCCCCTTTTTCCTGACAATTCAAATAATCCCCTTTCGTCTTGTCTGAAACTGATTTATTTTCGTTTAAACGCAGAGAGATCTACGAGAACCACAAACATACCATCATGGTTGGGGGTCAGAGAATCCACTCACTTATCCAGTCCACATTCGAGGTAAGATGACATACTACCTACAAATGCAGGCCCGTGGCAGGGCGAAACATTCTGGGGGGCCCTAGCCGGTTGAATCAATCTGGGAGGGCCCTAGGAAAGAAAAATATACTTTGCACAAATCTGGGGGGGGGGGGGGGGGAGGGGGGGGCCCCTGCCCCTCCCCTAGCTACGGGCCTGAAATGTAAGTTTCACAGCAGTCGATGACAGCAAGCAATCTTTGGATTTCATATGACGTTATATTCGCGCGTTCATAATTCAAGTGGAGGTCAAAATGATCGCGCGCTCTGAAAGCAAAGAAACTGTTCCGCAAGTGCGCGCGCTACTTGTAAATCGAATGATATCAGCAAACAACATAGAAAGCAGGGCTTGAAATTGCACCCGATACAGGCGTAAATACGCCTAAACGTTGCTGTTATGTCTTGCCCCATGCGAACAAGCGCGCCCCAGTAATCACTATGCTCTTGTATGAAATGCAATTCCTTTTACGCCTAACTTTTTAGACTTAGGCGTAAAATAACGACTGTGTTTTCAATTTCTACAGTGTTCTCCTAGTGGATCTACGCCTAGATTTTGATAAATTACACCAGAAGTACACTTATAATGTTGCTTTCCAAATAGAGATTATGATTATTTCTTAAGTTCGAGCCCTGGAAAGAGATTAAGTGTTGGTCCATCGGATAAGGTTTCATGTTTCTTGAGATATCTAACGGAAAACTTTGCTTTGAAAGTCCCAAACGAGTGCAAGTAAATCAATTTTCTTGGGGAGCCATTTTAGGACTTGACTTCCACCTGATTTTATCGGAAATGAAGTTTTGCGCCAAAAGTCATTTAAACCCAAAAATAGAACAGTTAAAATCTTATTTTTTGACTGCACGTCCTTGTTGCTTTTCGACTAGGATATGTCATATTATCATTTCGAAGCTCGAAATTTATAGATTGTGACCAGTTTTTGTCAAGTTAGGAGTGATATGCACTCAAAATTGAAATGTTCACATCTTGGATGTACACAGCTTTACAGCTCACTGTTTGTATGTTGCGAAAACATTTGCCGATCTGGAGTAATCCGTGTTCCAGTGGTAAAATTCCGGTGCTTCTGCATACTCCAAAGGGGATGTCAGCAAAGCAATAGTAGCCTTGATTATTTTTGTACACAACGCCTTGCTCCTTTGTTCTCCATCTTCGACTTGTAATTTTTTTTCAAGGTAAACGTTCGTGTTTTTGTAATGTGATTTCTCTTCTCCTTTCTTCTCCACGTGCGACTTGTAATTGGTTTATTTAAGAACTGTCATCTGCGATTTTGTTATGTTAATTTACTACTTGGTCACGGTATTTCAGGATCCGGGCCTGCCACCCAGTAAGTGACATATACAGGAAAGGTTCTTCTGCTTCTATCTCTCCTTTACAAGATTCACTAGAACACGTACGTGATTTGACTAGCACACGATCGGGAAGTCATTCAGGTGCGCGCGCAAAACCGGGTTCGTATATGCACCCGGTACACCAAAACTGAATTATGGATGCTGGTTTTAAGGATCAGTAGTCATACTTATCACCCTGCTTACGTCAAATGATTATATATCGTAATTTTGTACTTGGGTTAACTCAATTTCGTTCTTCTTATTTTCTCACATGACGCTCTACGTGTACAAGCTTGACGGTTGCAACCTTTTATGAAATAGGTGAACACTCCCCCAGACCGCAGTGTCTTTAGCTGGATAGGAGTTCTTGGTCAATGTTTGAGTACGCGAGTTACTAGTTACAGCTAAAATCGTTGCATCGCGACACGCGTTTTCAAAACATCGATTTATTTTTAGCTTTGCTGTTAAGCCAGTCAAATCTTATGAGCCAATCAGATTCTTGCCTTGTTTCGCCTAGTGCAGTCGCCTGGCTTTCCGTCGCGACGTTGTCTGGTTTTAGTTCAGAGGGAAGCCAGTTCACTGCACTAGGCGAAACAGGGCAAGAGTTTCATTGCCTCAGATAGTTATAAAATCCAGGTTCTGCACGAACCTCAAAGGGTATATCAGCAAAAGGATGCAAGCCTTGATTGATTTTGTACAAAACAACTCGTTACTTCGTCTTCCATCTGTGATTTGTAATTGGTTTATTCAAGGAAAACCTAAGTGGTTTTTCTGTCATGCCATGTTTCTACATTATTAAACCCCTTTTATGATCTTGACAAAATTAACTTTACATGGATCTGCGAAATTAATACTAGAAATAATCAAGAAACTAATTATATTTCAATGCAAAAATTGCCTTGTTTGAAGTTTGTTTTAACAAACAGAGTTGTTCAAAAACGATGTTGAAAACCTAAGGTAATTCTTTCTTTCTTTCTTTTTGTTGAAATTCCGCTCAAGTTATTTATCCTCTTGTCTTCCGTTTACAAAGTCGCCCCGGCACTTTGAGTCCGGTGGGCTATTAGCTTTCGTCTCTGTTAATGTACCCACGTTTGCACTGTTTTTAACCTTTTGTGAACAGCTGTCTTGAGGTTGCAAATAATACACTCCTCTTCTGAATGCTAAGCGATCCAGCTCTCTTATCTTAAGCATCCTTGTCCTAGTTTCTGATCGCCAACACCCTGAACAAATTCGTATTTGCTGTCGGAATTCTCTAGAATGTAGCGAGTAGATTATGGGATTTAATGCCGTGCTTGCCAGTGGACACATACGAATCAGTAAATTTGCCTTTGCATTAGAAGGACTCACAATTAAAATGCCGTACAGCGGCATCCAACAAATGATAAAAGTCAAAGCCATTGTGATCAACAACTTAGTCATCTTTTTACGCGCTTTCAAAATCGCGGCATTCGTTCTCGATGCCCCTGCCTGAAACCAAATTTTATAGATTATTTTCCCATAACAGACACCCATGAAAACACTAGGAGGTATGGTACATGTGAAAAGCAAGAAAACCGTATAGCCGAATTCCATCTGTAAGATATTGTCCCATTTTTGGATCTCCAGTTGTGTAGCATTGGTATTTTCATTGCGATGTTGTTTGATTATTCCAAACCACGCCATTGGCGCCGCCAACCCTGTAGATAGAATTATAATAAGGATGCTCACACCTCGTAGAAGTTTCAAACTACAGTGAACCTTGTGTTTGAAGGGTTTAATAATGGCGAAGTATCTTTCCGCTGCTATTGCGCCGAGGAACATCGAAGACCTCAATCCCAGCGCGAAGAAGCTAAACAATCTGCCATTTTCTACTATCCTCTTTAAACTCTCCGTCTTTGAACTATAGCAGTCTATAGTCTGAAAAACAATTGTTAAACCGAAGAATATGTCTGATATTGCAAGCTCGGTGAGAAGAAATATCGAGGTCTTTTCCTTTAACTTCTTGGTCTTCCAGACTTTTACCATTACGATCACAATAAGTGAGTTTCCGACGAGGTTTGGGAGCATGAAAAACCAACGACTCATGCATGTCATGTCCGTAGGATGTAGCATTTTGAACACAAGTGCAACCAGGACCCTCTTCTCAACTATTTTATCTAATAGTAAACCTTTTCGCTAATATTTCAGAAATAGATGGACTAAACCTCGCACCTAGAAATGAATTAAAATCTCACTTACAAGACGTGCACGCAAAATGTTCTGTTGACATCATTGTTTTTTTGGCTTTGATTGTACTTAGAAAATGGTTCTCTTTAAAAGCGAAGAAAATTAATTAAAGTTATGAATTCAGAATGTAGGTTTTCCAATAACTATTAGGTTCAGCATGATTTGAGTGGCATCTTTTGTTGAAGGACTTGCCATCTTGAGTCTTTCTTAATAATGTGGCCTGCCACAACTTAATTTGAAAAGCTTTAAACCAATCCAGACTGTCTCGTATTCGTATGAATGATACAACAAAAGGTCTGTTTTATTCCAAATGGTTTTGTGTACCCCTAGAGACTAAGCAATTTACTCTATTAAGGATTCTCCGGCAATCTAGAATAATCTGTTTGGCTAGTTAGATATGAATGCGACTTATGTACTTTCGTCAAAACAAGGCCTATTTCTACATGGTGAAGGCGCCAGCAAGGTTCCGTGGGCTTAAAATCGCTTTCTTAGACATTTCAATATTTTCGCGATCAAAGAAAAAAGCAGCAAAAAAGAGAGAGAAAGAGAGAGAGAGAGAGAGGGAATACATCCTATAGCCATATTGTGTGCTATCTTAATGTAAAGTAGGCCGACGGAAGCAGCGAATTTATATGCTTTTGTAATCCAATTATGTAGGAAAGTTAGTTTTTCGTTCTCAATATATAATACTGACTTCATATTACGATTGTCAACCCCATTATCTTTCCTTAGTGGGGCGCTCTTCGTGTTGATGCTAATGTGTTCCTTTTATTTCGTAATTCTCATTTTCGTTAGCAAAGGGGATGAATGACATGTTGGGAACATAATTGAAAATGAATTTCTATCCATATTGTGTCCAACATAGTAGAACGTATACTTATCACGAATTTTGTTCGCGTGTTTGTCACCGAAATTTAAAGGAAGGCTGTCACGATACGCGCATGCTACATATATATTTAGAAAATAACACCTATGTTGTATTGTGAATGTGCGCATTCTGATTGGTTAAAAAGCGTGTTTGTAAGAGACCTGAGAAACACGATTGTCACGCAACGCTGTCGCGCGTGTGTATGTTATTTTCTAAAAGCAATAAAAATACTTTCTGCGTGCTTTCTGGTTTCTTACAAACACTCAGGGAATGTTGGTCGAACTGATAAAACTTGAAAGACACCTTCGGCTCGTGTCTTTCAAGTTTTGATCAGTTCTCCCAACATCCCCCTCGTGTTTGTAAGAAAGCAGAGAGCACGCTTAAAGTACGATACTTTTTTGTTTTGAGATGCGCAGAACAGCTAAAAAAATCGAGTCCCATAATAGACCTCCCCAGACTGAGCGCGGCATTTTTGTTTTTTTGTGTGGGATGCTTCCATATTTATTTATACAACAACGCGCGCGTTTCTCGAATTCTGATTGGCTCTCAGCCATGGGTACATAAAAGTATATACCACGGTACCCATGTTTTTGATCGGCTGTCCGATAACCGGCGATGTTCGACTGATTTGTTCCATAAAATGTAGCACAATTTTGGTGGGTCATTTGTCGATTTTCATCCGGCTCGAAGGACCATTGTCGTAATCCCTTCGCTTATGAAGCCACGAACATAATAACGACAAGACAATAGCTGGGTGTGACATTGCCGATTGCTTGGTGAACAGCGTGCAATCAACATTTATTGTTCAATATATACTACGTTATATTTTACAAAGAAAAATTACAATAATAATAAACATGACTGAATGTGCAAGAATGCTATCGTATCCAATAGAATAGAATTTCTATAAAAATGTATTTGAAAACTATGTTTACAACCATATGACTAAGAAATACATAAATCCGTACACTGCGCGCGAAAAACCCACTGGGATAAAACCCACTTCTTTGGGACAAAAACTCAGTGTGAAACGGACCCTGCTCGCAAAAAAACAGTGTACAACTCCGAGGGCTAGAGTTTTAATCCTAACCACGAGAATAAATATTTATTTTAAATTCTAAACTATAACAAGTGAAAATTTGGTCACAGTAAATTATCTCGTTTTGCTGTTCAACAAGCGAGAGAAAGCTCGCTAATTTAAACAATGTATATATAGCCGAAATGAACAATGAAGGCTATCCATAATAGGAAATCTATTGTCCAATGACAATAGAAGGTATGCTACGGAACCGCAATGAAAACGCTTTCCTACTCACGTTGTTACGTAGGAAAGCATTATTTACTGTGTATTTACCGAGAGAGATTTTTTCAAGTGTGGGCTCGCGCTAATTACATTCATGCGTCATAACTGATTATTCCACAGGAATCCCGAATATTTCAGCACGACCTCTCTTTGTTATATTGCAGGCAGTACAGATAAGCCGCGCGTCTCCTTCCTGGCAAAGCTACACACAGCATGTCAATGAGGTCGTTCTACGAGGTCTGCTCGACTCCACGCTGGTCTCTCTACAATCCATGCTTAACCAGATTGTGCATTCCAATATTGCACAGGTTAGTATTAAAGGCCCATCATCAACCGAGAGCCTTTGCGGTCTATTAGCCAATCAGAGCAGCCGAAAAACATTTTAAATTTCCAGTTTTCAAATTTGGAAATTTGATAGCGAAAGCTGTTAAATCTCAAGTAAGAATGCTTATATATTGCAAGTTTCAGTTCCTTTTTCTTTCTAAGGCTGAATCACAGTATAATATTATAGGATTCTGAGTTGTTTATGTAGATCACTGGTCTTATTTTATAACAATTTGTTGAAACAACCGTGACAGTGCTCCTTGAGCTTATGAGAGCCTGAGGCGACATATTGTTTTAGTAGAATTACTCAAGTGGTTCATATGGTTTTTCGACAGAAAAACGTGTTTTTGTTGGATTTTTTCACGATCATAACAAAACTCGCGCGCGCACTCCCAATCCTTTCAATATTATAATCACCTGTAGGTGATTATAGCGAGAGAAAACGAGCCTCTCGACCAATCAGCGCGCGGAAATTCTTATAATCACTTATACTAATGAGTTTTAGAAACCTCCTTGAAAACCCCCTGGATTTCTGAAGTTATGGTGCGTGTGAAGCCAAGATGGTTCACTCAAGGATAAATATTAGATGTAGAATAACTGCAAGGCTTGTTTGTATCATTGCAATCATGTATGTTTGAACACCCCACAGGACAACACAGCCATCCCAATCCTCACTATCCGCCTTGAGTTGGTGGGACCCCAGGTCCTGTTTAACCCCACCCTGGACGAGAACACGGCCTCAATTAGCGTACAGGAGTCTGTACAGAGCTGGCTGAGGGACTTCCTCAAACGAGGCGAGCAGATCAAACCCCTCAATGACGCGGCCAAGGTAAGCACTTCCACATGAACAGTTTCATGGACAATTGAAATTATGTCGATGCTAATGATAAAATCCTGTTGAAAATTAGAGCAGATTCCATATGACCGTCGTGAGTCATTGGCAATAGGCCACTTACACTAACTGCGTCACGTGACCAAAATCCAATACATTCTAAGTAAAACCTTGAAAATTCAACTCGCTGCCATTTGCTCTAGGTTAGAGATTTTATGCTGAAACTTCAGTTTCGTAATAATAATATCAATTGGTTCTTTGTATTTCTGGAATTGATTTTGAGAAAAAATTTCATTAAGAGAAATGACATAAGGGTCCTCAAAGCATCGATCCTTCTCCGATGCTCACCTCTACATGTATCTGTTATCATAAAAAGGAGTATATGATGCCCCATATTTCCTCTGGCATAACTTGACTGACCGGACGGTTCTTATCGCATTCCGTAAGCTGACGCAATTACTTAGATTGACGTTAAATCTTTTTCTAGCCTTATACTGAGACCATTACCGAAGATGAAGAAGTGCAACGATTGGTGAAACAAATCACGGATGTCGTTGTACAGAATTCCAACGAGTGCAAGGTTAGTGATATGGTGTGCGTCGTGTTCGTGGCCTTGGACCCATTTCGACAGCAATGAAGAAACTTCTCATGAGCTCTTATCAAAATTTAGTAGGCTGTTTCCGAATTAAGCTCCACTAACTCCACCTCTGAAATACATTTACACCATATGTACCGCCTCAATTTTATTGTGGTCAGTGCAGTGAGCGTTTGGAGCGTAGTTCGGAAATGAACCATGTATTTTCTCACCTTTCGATACATATATTCTCTTTTGTTTGGTGATACTGTTGATTAGGACAATTGTTGTTAAAATAAAAATAAAATGCTAAAATAAAGAAGATTAAGCCAATTTCGCGAAATTTAGTTCCCTGCAAACGTTATCTCGACCCGATCGAAAAATAAGCTGACATAAGCCTGTATCGTTCGGCGGGAGTTGGCTATATTTTGGTAGTATCTCGATGATCCATAGTCAAGATTCCGATTTCGTTTGGGCGATTCTGCGCTGTCAATCAAAATATAAACCTCAATGAAATCCTGACTTTGCACTCAGGATCTAAAACCCCAGAGTTACTCTTCGCGTAATTCTGTCAAAAGTTTCGTGCACGCCTGTGCTTATTTTGATTGACAGCGCAGAATCGCCCAAATGAAATCGTAATCTTGACTTTAGATCATCGCGGTGCTACGAGTTTGGTAGTTAAAATCAAATGTTACTTTTTCTTTCTTCCAGGGATTTCTGGCTACGTTTCGCGAATATGCGTTTCTTTGGATGCAAGATGTCCGGCGCACGTTTGAGGAGTTTCTAGCGGGGAACATCGAGGCTCATCCTAGGAAGATGAATCGGTCTGAGCTCATTCGCTCACGCGCCTCGGGTCACTCGGAGAAGTCTAAAAAGGAAAAAGAGAAGGACACGAGGAGGTAAAGAATCTTGCACATCTGAGGGAGAGCCGTGCTCGAGGATCCCGCGGGACGCGGGCACTCATTAAAAGAGTCACGCAAGACTCTTCATCTTCAATCATGAGGGAGAACCGAAAGGTGCTAGTCTGTAGGACGCGTGTATCCCGCGGGACGCGGGCACTCACTAAAAGAGTCACGCAAGACTCTTCATCTTCAAACATGAGGGAGAACCGAAAGGTGCTAGTCTGTGGGACGCGTGTATCCCGCGGGACGCCGGCACTCACTAACAGAGTCTCGCAAGAAAAAATCGTGCTCCATCCTCAATCATGAGGGAGAACCGAAAGATGTTGGTCTGTGTACCATCGTTCTCTCCCTCTTATCTGTGCTTCTGCATCCTAAATAAATGTTGTTAGGACTTTTACTGCGATTTTGATAATTCTGTGAACTCCAACTTTACATTTCCGAACGCCAAACTGCGGTTTTGGCTTCAGTCCATGAAATCATAGCACATGTATTTTTTCTAAGCTTTTCGTTTCTATTCTATGGTGGAAAATTTGGTTTTGAAGCTTAGCTAGTCCTTATTAGTTCAAGAAACCTCTCAAAGCCGCGTGAAATCACCCAGAGCTGTTCACTTGTTTGATTGACGGAAGCCAAACCGTGGTTTGTTGGTCGGTGTAGAGTTCGCAGAATGCGTGAAATCACCCAGAGCTGTTCACTTGTTTGATTGACGGAAGCCAAATCGCGGTTTGTTAGTTGGCGTAGAGTTCGTACAATTATGAAATTTGCAGTAATTAGTGACATTACACCGAATCCGTTGTATTTTAATACAAAAAGCGTCTGTGGCTTTCTCTCCGCTTGATTCTCAGCCCTTCCCGCCTGTCTTTAACTAACAGTTACCTGTCATTTCTTTTGTCAATGGCGAAGCAGAATGAATAAATAAGTAAATAAATTTTCAGCTCTAGTCGTACATCTGCCGCCGCCTCTAGCCTAAGTACTAGCGGTGCCATGGGGCTATCCGAGAAAACGTTCCTCAACCCCAAGAAGATGACAGCCATGAAGGGATCCAGGGAGGGACAGGGACCGTCTCTTGACGACTTCGACAGGGAAATCGAAATCTACCAGGTAA
Source organism: Scolanthus callimorphus (assembly GCA_033964015.1). Taxonomy (NCBI): domain Eukaryota; kingdom Metazoa; phylum Cnidaria; class Anthozoa; order Actiniaria; family Edwardsiidae; genus Scolanthus; species Scolanthus callimorphus. Next base: position 21,801,886 of record CM066923.1, read on the forward strand.
CTTGAATTGAATTTGTCTAGTTTCAAGAAAATCGAATTTTGATGCGTCGAGTACAAAGAGCAATGCAATCTGCGGTATTTTTCTATCCGCATTATTGCTGTCACCGGGGCAGCAGAGATTTCTGGACTCTGATGTCGTTACCGAAATATTTCTTTTTGAAGTTTGGAGTAGAGCGGTTTTCACATGACTGTCGTGAGAGCAATTCATGAGTAATTCACTATCCAATCACATGCGACATTAATTCAACAACATAGCAATCAGAGAGCGAGGTGATTCACAATCTCTCCTTTTCGTGAGAGAAGTCTTCACAAGTAATTGTGTAATTGTTTTCTCTGCGCGATCTGATTGGCTTAAGGATCCAAAATCATGCCCTCGACCAATCACAACCCGAAGCAATCGCAATTACCGAGTAATTTGTAATTACTCACGACAGTCATGTTAAAACCGCTCTAGAATGAACTCGATCAAGTTCAGAGCTGTTTCAGACTTCAAATCTCTCAGCACAGTAACAAGTCCAGTTCCTGGAAAACTCTAAACTTACCGACTTCGAGGTGTATGGAAATCCTGACGAAAACCTCCTGCTCTCGAGTTTGATATAGCTTCTCAAACGAATCATTTAAGCTGTCCTTGTAATTAAGGACAGCTTATCCAAACCTCTTCGCGCTTATGATTTTTTTTGTTTAAGCGTGATGAATTATTAATGAGCTTGAGAAGCTAGGTATCATCTGTAAATCTGAGAACTGACGTTGATGATTTCTTCCGAATCGGTATGTCTCTCTAGCTAGTACTTCATTAGTGATATAAACCTTTGGTTTGTTTTCGCAGACGGCGCGTGACGAGATAATTGCGTTACAAGACTGGTGTGACGTAGGGTGGATGCGCGTGAACATGACGCCGATCAAACAAGTCCTCGGCACGTATTCTAGCAAGTGGATGTTCGTCTACACCAAATATCTCTCCGACCAGGTATGGATCAGTATTTAATACATATATCTTTTTAAATGTTTTTTTTTGGCGTAATACGGGCGGATATTTACGAGTTTTGGACGGGGCGACGAAAAATGCCCTCCAGTATTACATGAAATTAAACATCTAGACCTTTATTTTTATACGACGAACAAAAATATTTTCTTTTCTTTTACAAAATGCACTCGAAAACTTACATTTGACTTGCACACAATCGGGAAGCCATTGAAATGCGGAAAAACCGGCATCGTGGGACTTAGTAAAAGCGTCTATACGGTACGTACAGCTGTTTCAGGTAACACGCGCCGTTGTCAGATTCTTGGAGTTTGGCAGTTGGGGTTTTCAGCGTTGTTCATCAATGCAGTCCGTGTGAGCCAATCAAATCCTTGCCCAGTGCATTTGTTTGGCTTCCCTTGCGAGACATGTCGCGACAGAAGCCAATTCACTGCACTAGGCGATTTGATTGACTTCGCAGAAAAAAGAAATGGGTCGCGTGTTACCTGAAACAGCTGTAATACTCTTCTTTTGTTATGGATGAATTATACGAACTCCTTGGACGAAAACAATGATAAGTAAACATGTAGAAACGAACGGTTTGGAGGTTTTGCATTGTTGTAGATTTTATTGTCAACCTAGTCGAAAACTCAAAACAAAACAGAACAAAATAAATAATTACAAAATTCTAAGGTAAGCCAACTACCCCCTGCCTGTAGAGCTGTTTTGCGTTCAGGTAATTTTAATACTCGGTTCCCACTGATAGGACAGTTCTAGATTCTCCTCTCCACTATTGTAAGCAGCATTCAACAAGAATGCCCTGATACTCGGGCGACTTTGGAACGTATACCCTCTAGCAGCTTCCTGGTAGGTCTCGAACGTTTCACGATTGCTCTCCGCTACTTCCTCGTGAACTTGTCGATAACTTTCCGGTACCCCATCGGGAACTGAACCTCGAGTTGAATTGATGTTGTTGTTGGGCGCATTGTCATCGCTAGACATGACAGTAACGATGCGGCCGCTAAGGTTGCTGGGATTGGTAATATCGCAAGGTGTGATGGGAATGGTACACTCACAAGGCATGCTGGTCTCGCAGTTAGCGCCTTGATTTTTAGGATTGTTTTCGTCGCAAAGGTTTTTGAAAGATTTGTTGCTGCCATGGCAACTGTCACTGTGCCCACCATCTACCCTAGCCTCAGAAGTTGCTGTATTTGGTGCAGGTGAAACCTGAACGGTATTCTTGTTAGGAGAATCTATCTGTTCATCAATGGACGAGATGAAGCAGTCATCCGTGTACGCCATTTGCGCCAGTATGTCTCCAAGGAAGTGGACAGATTTAGTGCCCGGTACTGCGCAGGCGCGGCGGTGGCGGTAGAATATAGCGATATCGTCAACTGATGACGTCACGACCAGGAGATGATGTAAAACGCTGGAAATGAAAAAAAAAACTTGTTGTGATTGAGGGTTCTGTATTTTGAGGATCGTGAGGTAATGATGGCGATGAGGACAGTGGTGAGAGTGGTGATAATATAGTAGACGGAACACATAGAAGCGCCAGTGGAATAAATGGAGGACAATGGTATGACTAGTTTTACGGGAAAACTAGGTGGAGGACAGTTTTCACCTGATGCGTATGTTACTCGAAAAAGAAATTGCTGGCAAAAAAAAATCTCGGACGTTAAATTTTTTGACATTTTTCTGCCATTTCGTCCAATTTCGGACACTGCGCAACCATGTTCTATTCACCGATCACTTTGATGTTAAAATTTTGGATGGTTTAAATTTCGCACGCTTAAAAAATTCGGACGGCTATATTTTCCGTCACTAGTTTTCTCCGAAATGGAACTCGTGCGAAGGTCTTTGCTATTAATGTAAGCAGTATCTATTCATCCTATTGCGAGAACACGTCAAGATAGATATGTGCTGATGTACTTATCAAATGATGATATGTACCCCCTGTATTTGTAGGGCAGTTTTCTCCAGGTCTTCCTTAGTCGCTCTATGCTGTAGTATCGGAAGCCCGCGAGTAAGGCTTTTGTTCCGCTGAAGTTGTTGTATTCCGCGCATTTCTCAGCCATCTGATAAAGAAGACAAAAATGAGCGTTTTTCAGACATCGATCTTTTGTCGCGTCGAATCTGTTTACAGACGTCAGTGAAACATCAGTGAAATACCAATTTATTTTAAGAAAATCTGAAAACTAGAAAGCTATGTGTTTTATGTTCACTGCGAAGAGCGAGAGATACCTTGGTACGTATTTCACTGATTTTTATGTAATAAATAGAGGATTTTACATGGCCGCGCGGAGATAACATTCGTATCTCTAAGCAGTCATGTATTGTTCTGTTCATTATATACACATTAATGAAATACCAAATTCTAATTTTATTTTATTTTACCACCGTATGCATTGCTACGCGACCTCAAAATTCACTGTTGGGCGATTGGCGATTTTACGCAAGAAAATTGTGGTCAATTTTCTTTGAACCAGAAAGTTAAACATCCGAGTCAAAGAAGCCAAAGGATAGCTTAAAACCATTTTGGTTGATTTTGCAATCAATTCGGCCCGCTGAAGTGGTCGAATCCAGCGTTTTGGTTTGATTGACGGCTAAAAATCGCCAATCGCCTATCGCAACATTAAATTTTGAGGTCGCGTAGCAATGTATACGGTGGTAAGCGCAAAAAAAAAAAAACGAGTATTGAGCACAAGGCAAGTGATATTTTCACATGTGAAATAACATGCGATCACCCGGTATTTCAGTGGTGTTTATGTAATAAATATCGTTGTTATATAGCGAGTGCTCACTCCAACCGAGCGCGCGCTCTTATTGGCTAAATCAAGGTCACCTTGTGAAGTACAAATCAAATATTCCCCGATCAGTCAATTTTTCGAAAAATTATTGACTGGTCGGGGAATATTGCTTTCGCGCGTCGCGTTTGAGAGCGGGAAAAAAGAGAAAGTTTATTGTAAACACGCGAGTCCTTTGACTCGAGACCTTTGCTAATTTTGATACGTTTTTGCTAATGCAAGAAAATTGTGTTGTTTATGAGTGTTTTCCCTTTACATGATGCAGTCGCGCGCTTGAAATACGTTGTTTTGAGTTAATAATTGCAGTATATTTTCTGCTATATACCAAAACACTTAATGACTACTCCCTCGGGAAACACCAGTTTTGTTTCCCTCGAATCTCGATGTTTCCCGAAAAAAACTAATGTTTCCCTCGGGAGCAGTCATTAAGTGTATATTATTTGCGGTGTAAACAGAATAAAACATGAACGCTTGGCTCACTCGTGAGATATCAAAATTTGATCACATGGATAAGATGGATAAGACAGATCTTCTGAATTAGATTCGACTTGTTACCTTGATAATTTTACTGATGATGTAGGCGCGATCGTAAGATTTCTCCTTGGATAGGATTTCCGCCGCTACGATCAAGGAGATACTGTTGAAGAATTCGATCATCTGCACAACATGAGGTGAAATCTGAAACTGAAAACCACAAAATTGGAAATACTAAGGAATACTGTGTGGATGATATATTATAACAGTAAAGTTGATATTCGCGGGCGTAAATACGTCTTGGGCCTCTTTTTTTTAGCCCCAGCGCATTGTTATAACTTTGGAGTGCAGTGAGCACAAAAACAATAACGTATTGCGACCATCATCAACGCCGATTGACTCGCTCTAATATATTAGAGCCCGCCAAAATGTTCATTAGAGAAGCAACCACGAGATCGAGACTACAGCAAGCAAAGCAAGATACCGGATGTGCTTCATTCCTTACTCTTTGCCGGGTTCTCCACACACCGCCCTCGATCTCGTCAAAGTCGACAGAACAAAGCATCTCACTGTCAATCAAAGTCAGTTCTTGCGCAAGCGCAGTGGGATCAATATCCGTCAGATTAACAGGCACGTTATCCTGCCCCGCGCAAATAATGACTGGGATCACTTTGTTATTGTTTGACCTCAATTTCCTACACATCCGGCGAAACAATGTCGGCTTTGGACGCCTGAAGTGGAAGCAATCACTCTTCGTGGGCTGTACTGTCTTTAGCTCCGTTTTTTGTTGTTGACTGACTTCGTTCTTGACGCTCCACATGGTTTGCCCGGTTTGTCTCACTTCGCTGCCCTGGTCGCTTTTAAGAGCGTTATTTGTTTCTGCTTTGTTCGTGTAAGAAGGCGTCGAAGCCCTATCGCTTATTCCTGGGGTTCTGCCTTCTTGACCATGGTCCCTTTGCTGGAAAACCCAATCACATTGAAAATAACTTTGTTATAGTTCTTTTCGTCTTAGACCCCGTCCACACTACACCGTTTTTAAACGAAAACGGATACTTTTGCTCCGTTTTCAAAAAGATTTGCGTCGACATATATCGTTTTCGTATCTCTTTCGCCCGTCCACACTACAACGCGTATTCGTACGAAAACGCTCTTATGCATTCAGTGGGCATGCTGAAACAAGCTCAACGCATGCGCATTTCGATCTGTTGGCCCGCGAAATTGGTCGGGTTTGCTGTGGTGACGTCATCGTTTTCAGATAGCATCGGTTTCACCCGTCCACACTTAGAAAACAACATTTTCACACAGCTCCGTGTTCAAATCGCTCCACTCTGTTTTCGGATTTATCCGTTTTCGGTGATCAGAGTTTTCAGAGTTGTAGTGTGGACGATAGCCGTGAGCAAAAAGTATCCGTTTTCGTTTGGTTTCGTTTGAGTAGTGTGGACGGGGTCTTATTTTCTTTCTTTGGTCGTGTTTTTAGTCTCTGATAGAAATTTTCTCTTCGTGTACATCGAATCTTACACCTTTTAAGTTGTTGATTCGCACTGCGCTTTTTTTTAAACGTTGCTTTGGGTTTGTTATTTTGTGTTTTTCTGTTCCATCAGTCAAACCATCCAAGCCTATCAGGTCGCGACGAAAACCCAGTCGACTGCACTAGGCGAAACAGGGCAAAAGGACCTGATTGGCTTAGATGGTTTGACTGTCGCGACGAAAACCCAGTCGATTGCACTAGGCGAAACAGGGTAAAAGGACCTGATTGGCTTAGATGGTTTGACTGTCGCGACGAAAACCCAGTCGACTGCACTAGGCGAAACAGGGCAAAAGGACCTGATTGGCTTAGATGGTTTGACTGTCGCGACGAAAACCCAGTCGACTGCACTAGGCGAAACAGGGCAAAAGGACCTGATTGGCTTAGATGGTTTGACTGTCGCGACGAAAACCCAGTCGATTGCACTAGGCGAAACAGGGCAAAAGGACCTGATTGGCTTAGATGGTTTGACTGTCGCGACGAAAACCCAGTCGACTGCACTAGGCGAAACAGGGCAAAAGGACCTGATTGGCTTAGATGGTTTGACTGTCGCGACGAAAACCCAGTCGACTGCACTAGGCGAAACAGGGCAAAAGGACCTGATTGGCTTAGATGGTTTGACTGTCGCGACGAAAACCCAGTCGACTGCACTAGGCGAAACAGGGCAAAAGGACCTCATTGGCTTAGATGGTTTGACTGTCGCGACGAAAACCCAGTCGACTGCACTAGGCGAAACAGGGCAAAAGGACCTCATTGGCTTAGATGGTTTGACTGTCGCGACGAAAATCCCATCGACTGCACTAGGCGAAACAGGGCAAAAGGACCTCATTGGCTTAGATGGTTTGACTCGCGGAACAGAAAAACACAAAATCAAATCACGTTTTGAAAACCCACAATGTGAAAGTACGGATTTGGTTAAAAACGGGAAGAAATAGAGTAGATTTCAGATGACCGTTTGTGAAAATAAACGCAATTGTGTAATCACTAGCCAAACAAGAGTAATTACAACTTACTGTTGAATGGTTTCCAGCCCAGCCAATCAGGAGCCAAACCAATTCAGGATTACCTAGTAGTGGCGCAATTGCTCTCGAATTTGATTGGTTGATAGAAATAAGCAGCCAGTGAGAAAGCAAACCAAGTTTAATCATGACAGTCATCTGAAATCTGCTCTATACTGTATGTGTAACTGCCTAACGTTCGTTCCCTACTCTTTTGTACTTGTTAAATTATGTATCCTTTTCAAAGTTTTAGCACTTCAATCCTATTCCCTGGGAGATCAACAAGCGTATAAGTATAAAAACCTAAAGTACGATTTGATGCAGATTTTTCATAGGACACCAAAAGAGATAACCTACCTTTATAATTCCTGAGCAATGGCTGGACATCCTGCTGCTAGAGGCCGAGAATAGGAAAGATCTACTGGAAATTATACTTTCTTTCTCTTTTCTCTAATGAACCGTAAATCGACGAACTCTTTTTTTTCTCAGTTGTCGGTTTTGTTTTTTGGCTTTGTGACGTGTCATGCACGGGACGTGACGTGTCACGCACGTAGCAAAGCTTTCGAATTTCGAAACCGAAGTGCGCACGCGCGCGCCATCAATCGCGCTCTGGAGCTTTCTCGTCCCCAGAGCCTTCGTTTTTTTGGTCAGCGGAAGGTGACGAGACAAAGGCTCTTGAAGAATCCATATTTGACTGACCACGATTCTAGGACTTCCGGTGTAACGAACTCACCTATCTTGTGACAAAAACCTGCGGCAAATGCAGGTGCTTGGATTGTTTGTTCTTGTGGCGGGGTTTTCTTTTAATTTCAGTTGAATTTTGACCGATAAAACGGCGAATTCGTTTGGCGTAAAATCTACTGCGCATGCTCGAAATTGGATTCCTCCTGAGCCTTTGTCCTGTCGCCTTCCGCTGGCCAGATGACCGAAGGCTCTTGCAACGAAATTACCTCTCGTGCTCTTTCATTTTGCGAAGTTTTTTTTTGCAAATAATCTAAGTTAAAGTAATAATAATAATAATAATCTTTATTTAGACACGATGAATAAATTAAAGCGGTGCCGCTTGTGGGGTCGTGTATAAAATAAAAATATAGGCTCGCAACGTTCTCGTGACAAAAAATGTTTTCAAATTATCAATGAGACGCTATATTGTCACGATCCATTGGTGCGTATACGCTAGAATTAGATTATCTCTATCATACGTTTACCCAAATGGAGCCTTGTACTGCTGCTGGGTTGTTAGGTTTAAGTTTAACTTTAGTATTCAGTCACTAAAATTAGAGCATCCTATCGATAATTTTGTCAAATTGTTTTGAGCTTGCGAGATTTGGCGGTTTCGACTGTTAAGTTGAGCGAAAATAACGCCGGACATTTAGGTTAACAGACCATGGATATGCATCCCAGCTATAATGAAACACTAATTTATAAGTTACGCATATTGAAAAGTTATACCAGGCAGTGCAACAAACGAACAGGAAACTTTGGCGTCTGTACCTTTCGGGATCACAACATGGTTTACACACCAGCGTTCTATCTCGCTTTCGAATTTTGCGCATGCGTTATTCGAGTTCGGGTTTCGATGATTGAGTGATCTCTAGGTACGCGAAAGAATCAGCCCAGGGAAACAGAATATTATTTTATCGCGGGGGGCTTGAGAACTCACTGAGCGGAAAGAAAAACAGGAAGTATTGGCGTGGGAGCTGTGCATAATTTCAGAGCAGAAAAGCGTGTTTGTGAATATGTTTTGCTTGAAATGGTTTTGAAAACACTAACAGCGATGGATCTGGATCCAAGATGGATGCAATGTCCCAATAAAATCGAATACAAATAGAGAGAAAGGACAAAACAGACAAGATTTGTGCCGACGTTTCGGACTCTTTACTTTCAGTCCTTTATCAGGGCGGTTACCGCATTTCAGGGGTTACCGCCCTGACGAAGGACTGAAAAAGAGTCCGAAACGTCGGCACAAATCTTGTCTGTTTTGTCCTTTCTCTCTATTTGTGAATATATTTTATAACTCTTGTCATGTTTTCTCCCATCATCTGGACCCTTAACATGCATTTCTATACAGTCTGCCACGAGGACGTTTATTATAGCCACAGCAACCCTGATTTGTCGGTGTAAATGTACAATATCAGTCTTAATCAATAAAGAGCATTTTTATTATTAGAATTGTGATACAAACTCATCTAAGCATGGAAACTGACGAGGAAGTGTTAAGCGTATAGTACAAGATCTCAATAATTATAAAGTAAGAACACAATCGCTATCGAACAAGCTACCCTAGAATCTTAATCTGAATAACCTTAGGAAGGAACTTGTGAATCTAGTCTTGCGAAGTTACCATCTCAACCAGGTTCACACTGTATTATTGTTCAGGAAAAGATACTGCTTTACGAGCAATATCGCTCTGGTCCGCAACTGGTTCTGACGAGTGCTTTTGACAACGCTTTTTAGCAAGACATGGCCTGTATCGAGGAGATCGTGATTGTAATCTTGTATCTAATAGAGAAGTGCACTGGTCTTGCAATCGAGAGCCGCGGTGATTCGAGCTTGCAAAGCCCAGGGGAGGAAGATGGTCTTTTGCAAAGTACTGTGCATGGCAGTCAGGTCTTTCACGAGTTCACATCATTTGACGTTGGTGATTCCGTTTATCAAGAGTTTCATCCTCCTCATGGTTGCGAAGATCAGCCACGAGCTTGGAAACAAAGCAGGCCTTCTTTTATGAGCTCGTTTTGGCGTTGTTTCCGTAGCGTTTTCCTGATCCAAACTATGGCTGGTGGAGCCGTAGGCCTGTGGGTGACATTCTTGTTTTTCTTCGCCTTCAACACCACTGAATTATGTTACGATTTTATAAAAGAACATTCTTGGGACGAGGTGCCCGTTCGCATTCAGAGAATCCACGTGGCGTTTCAATCCATGGAGGGGTTTATCATCCAACAATGGGACTTTCTAATTTTTGCATGCACTTTTCCTTGGTCCTTGATCAAAGATACCAACTTACTGGTGCTGAACGTTCTTGCAGGTTTTGCAGACACTATCTACAGACTGTCTTTTCAAGTGTTTGATATTTATAGCGTATCATGGTTCTCGTACCCTCTGAATACCTTGTTCATTCTAATGATTCTCGTCAACGGATACCGATTAAGTCGATATTTCAGTCCAGACTCACGAATCAGAGCCATAAAGCTTTCTTTTATTATAAATGCTCAGTTCATTTTTGGTTCCCCAATCACCGTACTTGTGGTCTATTATCTGTTACCATGGTACGCTTTGCAAGAATCTTCTTTAGCGAGAGCATTGGTTGCCGTATTCTCTCCGCTTATTATGGTCGTGCCTAAAGCCATTACAAGACTCGGTGCGCAAAGCCTGACGGGTATTCTACATCCGGGTCATGCTCATGTCCTTATAGCTTCACTATACGGGGGGTCCGCAATTGTCTTCAGGGTCATGCAAGGAGAAGTGTCAAATCGATACTTGTTCTTGGGTCTCGGCGTGGCGCATGCGATTATCGATCTGTTCGAGCGCACGACGATTATAATGAGGGACGAACTATGGGAATATTTTTATCGCCTTATTCGGAGAGTCGGCCGCCGCCGACAAAGATATCGGACGCCGAGAAGCCGCCGATTCATTGCCGACGTCAGCGTTCACATTATCTTTATAGAAGCCACGAGTCTAGTTGGTGCGTTGGGCTTCATTTACATATTTCGCTTTTTGAATGACAAAACCTCGCCTAATAACCACACGGAGTATCTCTACGAGTTCTTGCTGCGGGCGGCAATGGGGCTGGCCATTGACTTGTGTTTTGGGACACTTTCCTTCGTCATTCAAACACGTGTGATGAATATAGCAGTGTGTCGAGTGTGGGAGATGAAGTGGCGGTATCACACGCTGGCTAACATGATCACAGCCACTATTGGAGCGCTGTATTTCAGCCCTTACCTCTATGATGTGGTCAGACGGAACAGCGAGGACGCAGTACCACAAGGTCACTGGAACTGCACCAGTACCTTGTTCTTTCATTGAGAAGCCACCTCCACCTCCAGCGGAAGGTGACGAGACAAAGGCTCTTGAAGAATCCATATTAGACTGACCACGATTCTAGGACTTCCGGTGTAACGAACTCACCTATCTTGTGAAAAAAAAAAACCCAGCGGCAAATGCAGGTGCTTGGATTGTTTGTTCTTGTGGCGGGGTTTTCTTTTAATTTCAGTTGAATTTTGACCGATAAAACGGCGAATTCGTTTGGCGTAAAATCTACTGCGCATGCTCGAAATTGGATTCTTCCTGAGCCTTTGTCCTGTCGCCTTCCGATGGCCAGATGACCGAAGGCTCTTGCAACGAAATTACCTCTCGTGCTCTTTCATTTTGCGAAGTTTTTTTTTGCAAATAATATAAGTTAAAGTAATAATAATAATCTTTATTTAGACACGATGAATAAATTATAGCGGTGCCGCTTGTGGGGTCGTGTATAAAATAAAAATATAGGCTCGCAACGTTCTCGTGACAAAAAATGTTTTCAAATTATCAATGAGACGCTATATTGTCACGATCCATTGGTGCGTATACGCTAGAATTAGATTATCTCTATCATACGTTTACCCAAATGGAGCCGTGTACTGCTGCAAAGTTGTTAGGTTTAAGTTTAACTTTAGTATTCAGTCACTAAAATTAGAGCATTCTATCGATAATTTTGTCAAATTGTTTTGAGCTTGCGAGATATGGCGGTTTCGACTGTTGAGCGAAAATAACGCCGGACATTTAGGTTAACAGACCATAGATATGCATCCCAGCTATAATGAAACACTAATTTATAAGTTACGCATATTGAAATGCTATACTATAAGTTATACCAGGCAGTGCAACAAACGAACAGGAAACATCGGCGTCTGTACCTTTCGGGATCACAACATGGTTTACACACCAGCGTTCTATCTCGCTTCAACCTCGTACCCAGAGCCCGTCATCTTTTGGCCAGCGGCAAGATTCAGGGCCCTGGGGGAATCCGATTTGTGAGCATGCGTGGTAGGTCAAAAACGTAACGAACTTTCATACAACAATCAAACCGGAACCCAGAATCTGGGTTTAAAAAAATCGATTCACGCAGATCCCTGAATCTTGCCGCTGGCCAAAAGATGACGGGCTCTGGGTACGAGATTGATCTCGCTTTCGAATTCTGCGCATGCGTTAATCGAGTTCTGGTTTCGATGATTGAGTGATCTCTAGGTACGCGAAAGAATCAGCCCAGAGAAACAGAATATTATTTTATCGCGGGGGGCTTGAGAATTCACTGAGCGGAAAGAAAAACAGGAAGTATTCGTGTGGGAGCTGTGCATAATTTCTAGTAGAATAGCGTATTTGTGAATATATTTTATAACTCTTGTCATGTTTTCTCCCATCATTGGGACCCTTTAACATGCATTTCCAGACAGTCTACCGTGAGCCGGCTACTGCCACGGACATGCAGACATAACGTAGTTGCATATCAAGTTTTCACAATAGTTATACTTGGTTTATCTTGCATATTCAAGGTATACTGAAATGCTAAAAAACACCAAGGTTGACTAAGACTGACTATTAATATATACATTTTTAGTATTATCGCCTTGACAAAATCAAGTACAACCACAGTGTTTTGAATTCCTCCAAGAGGACGTTTAATTAATCAGGGTTGCCACAGCAACCCCGATTAAACCTGGAAAGCACGCTGCGCTTGGTTTATAGAAACTCATCAAAAAATGTAAACTGAGGCGGAAGTGTTAAGCGTATAGTACAAAATCGCTATCGAGCAAGCTACCCTAGAATCTTAATCTGAATGACCGTAGCAAGGAACTTGTGAATCTAGTCTTGCGAAATTGCCATCTCAATCAGGTTCATCCGGTATTTGTTCAGGAAACTATACTGCTTTACGTTGGCATATCGCTCTGGTCCGCTACTGGTTCTGACGAGGTGTGCGCAACCCGTTCAACTGGATATCGTGATCAAGTGCGTTTGACAACGCTTCGGAGCCAGACATGACCTGTATCGAGGAGATCGTGATTGTAATCTTGTATCTAATAGAGAATTGCACTGGTCTTGCAATCGAGAGCCGCGGCGATTCGAGCTTGCAAAGCCCAGGGGAGGAAGACGGTCTTTTGCAAAGTACTGTGCAAGGCAGTCAGGTCTTTCACGAGTTCACATCATTTGACGCTGGTGATTCCGTTTACCAAGAGTTTCATCCTCCTCATGGTTGCGAAGATCAGCCACGAGCATGGAAACAAAGCAGGCCTTCTTTTATGAGCTCGTTGTGGCGTTGTTTCCGTAGCGTTTTCTTGATCCAAACTATCGCTGGTGGAGCTGTAGGCCTGTGGGTGACATTCTTGTTTTTCTTCGCCTTCAACACCACTGAATTATGTTACGATTTTATAAAAGAACATTCTTGGGACGAGGTGCCCGTTCGCATTCAGAGAATCCACGTGGCGTTTCAATCCATGGAGGGGTTTATCATCCAACAATGGGACTTTCTAATTTTTGCATGCACTTTTCCTTGGTCCTTGATCAAAGATACCAACTTACTGGTGCTGAACGTTCTTGCAGGTTTTGCAGACACTATCTACAGGCTGTCTTTTCAAGTGTTTGATATTTATAGCGTATCATGGTTCTCGTACCCTCTGAATACCTTGTTCATTCTAATGATTCTCGTCAACGGATACCGATTAAGTCGATATTTCAGTCCAGACTCACGAATCAGAGCCATAAAGCTTTCTTTTATTATAAATGCTCAGTTCATTTTTGGTTCCCCAATCACCGTACTTGTGGTCTATTATCTGTTACCATGGTACGCTTTGCAAGAATCTTCTTTAGCGAGAGCATTGGTTGCCGTATTCTCTCCGCTTATTATGGTCGTGCCTAAAGCCATTACAAGACTCGGTGCGCAAAGCCTGACGGGTATTCTACATCCGGGTCATGCTCATGTCCTTATAGCTTCACTATACGGGGGGTCCGCAATTGTCTTCAGGGTCATGCAAGGAGAAGTGTCAAATCGATACTTGTTCTGTGGTCTCGGCGTGGCGCATGCGATTATCGATCTGTTCGAGCGCATGACGATTATAATGAGGGACGAACTATGGGAATATTTTTATCGACTTATTCGTAGAGTCTGCCGCCGCCGACAGAGATATCGCTCGCCGAGAAGCCGCCGATTTATTGCCGACGTCAGCGTTCACATTATCTTTTTAGAAGCCACGAGTCTAGTTGGTGCGTTGGGCTTCATTTACATATTTCGCTTTTTGAACGACAAAATCTCGCCTAATAACCACACGGAGTATCTCTACGAGTTCTTGCTGCGATCGGCAATGGGGTTGGCCATTGACTTGTGTTTTGGGACACTTTCCTTTATCATTCAAACACGTGTGATGAATATAGCAGTGTGTCGAGTGTGGGCGATGAAGTGGCGGTATCACACGCTGGCTAACATGATCACAGCCACTATTGGAGCGCTGTATTTCAGCCCTTACCTCTATGATGTGGTCAGACGGAACAGCGAGGACGCAGTACCACAAGGTCACTGGAACTGCACCAGTACCTTGTTCTTTCATTGAGTAGCCACCTCCACATTCACGGGGAATTTCTGCAGAAACTAATTCATTAGAAAGCTGGTTTTCCCATGGGAAAGCTGTTTTTTTTTTCATGGGAAAGCTGGTTTTCCCATGGGAAAGCTGGTTTTCCCATGGGAATGCTGGTTTTCCCATGGATGGGAATGCTGGTTTTCCCATGGTAGGCGTATGGGAAGTGTCCGAACTCTTCCCATACTTCAACCACGGGGAAATCTGCTTTCCCATGAATCGGTGTCTACAGAAATTCCCCCATTCTCGAACCCAGAGCTCAGTGACAGCCACTGACGTATGCGCGAGTTTTAATAGAGAGAAAGACTTTTCAGCGTATGCTCCAACGTCCAAAATCAGCCAATTAGCGACGTCCCTCAAATGGATGTCCCCAGAGCCTCCCCTGCGAGGTAGCAGATGAGCCGGGGAGCTCTGGGTACGAGAACGAAATTCCCCGTGACTGGGCCATTCCACACAGCACAGCACGTAACAAAATGCAGCACGCGCGTTCTTATCACACTGCGAATGGTGACGTGGGAAGCCCTGTGGTTCACACAAGAACGCAAGCGCAAGAAAATCGAGATATGGCGTCCCCTTGTGCTTGCGTCTAATTGCGTAGGTGACTATTCGCCGATATTTACGGAGCCTGAGGCGACTAATTGTTTTAGTATAATTACTCAAGCGACTTTTAAGATTTTTGACCAAAAAAAATCAGGTTTAGGGGTATATTTTTAGTTTCTCGTAATAAAGTGCGCGCGCGATCCCCAATGCTGTCAATGTTTCATTCACCTATAGGTGGATATAGCAAATTATTATTCAGCACATGGATGCACTGCCCAAATATGGTCATTGGAACGCCAATAGCTGTCTTCTGTACATGACAGCTATCCTGCGATATCCGTCTCTGAGGAAAATATGATGTTTTGAGCTCGTAAATAATACACAAAAGTCATTTATTTTCGTGGGTTTTTGTGCTATCGATGTGCTGAATAATAAAACCATTATCCTGCTCGATTTTGCAGAATATGGTCTGATTTTAGCCAACTCGGGACTTCGTCCCTCGTCGGCTAAGTATCAGACGATATTCTGCGCAATCTCGTAGGATAAATAGAGGATATTACATGGCCGCGCGGAGATACGAATTTTATCTTTGAGTGTTGAAAACTATGTCACGAATGATCGCAGCAAACCGGTTACGAGCCGGTTTTGCGCGCGCATTTGAGTGGCTTCCCGTCGTGTGCTAGTCAAAACATGTACGTTATCGACTGCATCTTGAAAAGAACATTTTTGTTCTTCGTACAATAAATAACTCATTAGATGTTTTTCCGTGTAATACTGGCGGACATTTGACTCGTTGCTCACATATTTCCGTCTGCAACTTGGAAAATATCGGCTCGTATTACATGAAAAAACATCTAATATATAGAGGCGCTCGTTCGTAAAATATTGCTTTTGCCACTTGAAAATAAAATTCATATCGTCAAGCCATCGTGTAATTTTCTTTTTATTATATAGACAAACCAGAGAAAATTATTCAAAATTGATTTCCAAGACTTTCGTTTTGACCAATATCCTCACTAGTGAGGATATGGAAAATATGTCACTCACGACCCGGATGTAGCTTCGTATGAGATCTACGGGTGGCGTATTTCCCAGTAAAACACTCGTGTCTATATAATAAAACAATATAGTTGATGTTCGCGGGTGTAAATATGTTTTGGGTCCGACTCAGGCTCATCAACTACATTACTTTTATTATAATAGCTTTGGAAAACATTGAGTATAATAGCGAGAATTTATGGCGAGAATCATACGCCGATTGACTCGCGCGGGCTCTAATATATTAGAGCCCGCCAAAATGTTCATTAGAGCCCGGATAATACGCCACAATGCTCGCCAAAGTTATTATAATAAGATATTTGTAAATACTTAGATGCGTAAGATCATGTTATTGAAATTCACATAATTATATCCTTGTGTATACATTTGCACCGTACTGATGGTAAAGATTTTGATACAAGACTAGCCGATGAGGTCTGTGGGCATTTATCACTCGGCAGCCATCTTGGATAAATCTTTTCTTCTTGCATGTGCAGCCTCGTCATGATTACGAGGTTCCACGGGGAAAGCAATGGATGTTGTCCAAAATGGCTGTCGTGTGATAAGGCCCGTTAATCACACGGAATTTCTGCAGAAACCCATCCATGGGAAAACTGAATTTTCCAAGGCACACGCGTGGGGAAGTGTTCGGAATTCACATGGTTAGCCACTTGAATCCGAACACTTCCCATTCTTCTACCATGGGAAATTCCGCTTTTCCCATGGATGGGTTTCTGCAGAAATTCACACACGCCTAAATCGAGGAATGCTCACTGGCACTTAGAATTTTTTTCTAAACAAGCGCTCACCTACAGAAATGAAAAAAAGAATTATGAAAATCATCAGGGTTCGAACCTGTAACTTTCCAGTTACTATACCCAAACCCCAACCACTACGCTATGAGTGAATTCGCTGGTTCGGACAGCTCGTTTTATTGATTAAGTACCTTAATAGTATTAATCTTTAATAGAACGAGGCATATACTATAAAAATATACTAAAACGATGTATTAACCCTTATCCTGACTAGTAGTCTTGATAGTTCAAATATTTTGAATGTGTTTAGGTCAATTTGAAGTAATATTATCAAAAATATCGTTAAATTATTCATGGTGAGCATTCCTCCATTTAGGAATGACGAGAAATTCCCTGTGAATGGAACGGGGACTCGCGGTCCTTTCAAAACGGTAGCGCGATAGTATATGTTTGAGGAATGGCAAAAATATTGTAATCAGTAGTGCAGCTACAGGTATTAGACTACACAAAAAGTTAAATGTGAAAATTGACTAAAAACAAGTATATTGTCTACACTATAAATAGACTCTGTCTGCTAACGCCACTACGCTCTAGAATTTAGCGCTGTACGTTTGTGAACAGTAACATACTTTCGAGAGCAAATACGTTAGTCAGTCTGTTTTGTATTTTATGACCGGTGTAGAACAAGTGAATCAAATCATGAATAAGTTAGCATTAATCAGAATCAGAAAATGATTTAGCATTATCTTGTTAGAATATGATGTTCACCTTGTGCATGTAATTAAACATAAACGCACAAAGAAAAATGTCCTTTAGATCTCGTCTATTGCATGCTAAGGCGCCGAACTTTACAATAATACAGGAGTTTGGTTTAAATCTCTCCAGTGTTTCTTGTAAAATTTTGAATTAAAGGATACCCATGTTGCTCTATCACGCGCGAAAACCCGCATTTTTCATTATGAAAGGTCATCAATTTTTCGAAACGTCCTTGAAAAGATCCGTAAAAGTTCTATAGAGCATATTTCAGATGACCATCGTGAAAGTAAACGCAATTGTGCAATCACTAGCCAATCAGAAACAAGAGTAATTACAACTGACTGCTGAATGGTTTCCAGCCCAGCCAATCAGGAGCCGAACCAATTGGCTGGCTAGTAATTCCTTGCTTGTAATTAGTTCGCAATTTGATTGGTTGATAGAAATAAACAGCCAATGAGAAAGCAAACCAATTGCAAACACGACGGTCATCTGAAATCCGCTCTATAGTGCAAGTTTCAGTTCCTTTTCATTCTAAGGCTTAGTTTAAGCATAACATAGGATTCTGTGTTGTTTCTACAGACCACTGCAGTCTAGTTTTTTTTTGTTAAAACAACCGTGACATAGTCCCTTTATTTTAACTTAAAGTTTCATCATCAACTGACAGCCTTTGCGGGCGATTAGCCAATCAGAGCAGCCGAAAACCAATAGATCAATCTGAAAACAATAGAAAACACAAAAACGCATGGGTACCGGTTGATGGGCCTTTAAAGGGGCACTCGCACGCTTTATTTTTGTACAACCTGTCAAAAACATAAGCCTAATTCTAGTCATCAAAAATACATTTAAGTTTAGCAGTAATAACCAAAATAACAGTCCAGGTTTGTTAAATGACCTTTTAACTGTTAAATCAATGCAAATCTATAGTGTTTTTATCTATTATCAAGAGGATGGAATTGGATTGCGATTTGAATTATTTGCTTGTCAGGCAAGCGAGCGAGTGCCAGTAGCGAGTCAATCCGGCAATTCCGTAATATTAATGAAAAAAAAAAAAGATGGTGAGACTCAACAATAGTCAGCTTCTACAAGTTGTGAAATCCATATAAGCAGCAAACTTTCGCTGCAGCCCTTTTTGACAACAGCATTCAAGACATTCAAATGAAGTACTGAAAGGAACTGAAATGCTAAGTAATTCTCATTCATGCCCACAGGTATCCACTACACTGAATGACCTTGACTCATTCCTCAAGCGCATTGAGCCTGGAATCGAGGCCATCACGGGAGAAGAACGAGACATCGCGTCCTTCATGAGGTTGATGAGAGTCTTCAACGAGGTACGATAATAATTGCACTTCTCCTTACTCAAACAATGTGCTCCCCCATACACTTGATGGGAGAATTTGGTTCTGCATCATCAATTTGATGAGAGTCTTCAACGAGGTACGATTTGCTTTTAGTTTTGTAGCCCGTAGAAGTCTACGCTATTGAGGTAACGGTAAGTGATATAGAGCAGATTTCGTATGACTGTGAAAAGTTCCGCGACAAAGTTGTACCGCGCCGCGACTGAGTGATTTCATTTGGTATCTACAGCAGGCCAGGTTCGGTACCGCCACCGCGACAGTACCGCGCCGTCTCGCAGCACTTTTCACAATCATACGAAATCTGCTCTATTCCCATTGTACTATATAATTTAAGCCTAGTTTCCATATAGTCTTATCTGTCGTATCTGTCAACCGTGAAACAAAAGAATAATTCCAATTTCCATTGTTTCATGGTCGACTGTTGCGATTGATACGACAGATAAGACTATATCTAACCAGGCTTTATGGGAGATGAGTACCGCGGAGTAAAAGATGGCAAAGGCAAAGGGAGGGAGGGAGGTAGTGTGGGTGGGTGAATAATAGCCAAGAGGTACCACCAGGCCTAAGGTTGAGCACAGTGCGACCTACGACCACCACCGACACATGGCGACACATTGAATTCAATCCGTTTAAATCTCATAGAATTTCAATCCATCCTTTAGTCTAATTCTACAACCAAATGCATAAGTCGTTGGAACACCCAGTCCTTCCTTCCCCTCCCAATGTTGAGCGGGAAATAATACTCGACACGATTTTAGGCAACATTAAAGGGAGGGCAGGGAGAGCGTGTTCTCTCGACAAAGTGTTCCAACATTTTGCATTTGATTGTAGTCATCGCGCAGAATGCCTGTTGTTCTAGCGACATTTTCCGCTCGAACAGATAATGAGATGCAATAAAAAAATTCGCTAATCCATCGCTGTACTCACTCGAGCATTGCGACACAAGGGCGCGCGATTGGCTATTGGTTTGCCTACCAGACTACTCACGGGAATAAGCTCTAAATAATGTGAAGTAATATGTAATATAAAATCATAGAACAGCAAACTATTGGAGTTAATTTGAAAGCTTCTTACCGTATTAGATCAACACAACAAACAGATCATCACAGTTTCACACCCATCGGTCACTAGATCTTTAACATTTCGTGTTGGCTTTTATGTCCAGGTGAGCACTCAGCAGGCTGAGATGGATAGCAAGTTCGTAGCAATGAAAAGAACCATCACCCTGCTCGAGAAATACGGGCAGAAGTTACCGGAGATGACCGAGAAATTCTATGCTGCTGCGCCACAAAGGTAAATTACTTCATAGCATCAGTTTTGTTTTACCCAAGTAACGAATGCATATCCCTTAATAACTGAACAAGCAAACGCAGAAAGAACGTAAATCGTATTTACATTAGAGCGGATTTCAGATGACTGTCATGAGTAATTCGCAATTACTTTGTAATTACTCCCATACGTTTTGTTCAGAATTGGTGTAATTACTTTGCGATTGGTTTCACGACAGTCATGTGAAAACCACTCTATCTAAATTACGCTCTATTACAAAAAAAAACTACATATTATACCACAACATGCGCGTTTTTCGAATTCTGATTGGCTCTCCGCCATGGGTTCATCAGCCCCCGTCTACACGGGACCATGTACGCTTAACCGTGCCAAACTCGATCCGGTACCGCAGTTCCCGTGTGAACGCGCGACGGTACCGTACCAGAATTGTACCTGTCCGATTTTGTACCGGTCTCCTGTGAACGGGATCACAAAGAACCAATGTAACCACTGTTTTGCTGAGCGCGCGCTGTTACTGTTTTATTTTTGCCTTTTTGTTGTGGTATAAAACAAATGTCCTCTGATTTTCCGTGGTATGTACTCCTCTTACATACTACGGAATGACGTAATAAAGTGGTCAAAATGTACTGCGTACCCACCCGGCTGCGCCTCGTGAGTCCACAACATTTTGACCACTTTATTACGTCATTCCGTGGTGTGTATATAAGAGGACATACCACGGAAAATCAGAGGACATTTGTTAAATAACCTTTTTAAATTTTGACAGGTGGAACAACCTCAAGATGAAGGTGAACCAGGCTAAACAGCGACTAGGGCCAAGGATACAAGCAGAGGCCAGAAGCGTCACTCAGGTACTTTACTGCGGCGGTTTTTATAATTCTGCAAGCCTCCACGTGACATTTCCAAAGGCCAAACTGCGTTTTGGCTTCCGTCAATCAAACCTTTTAAGGCAAGTCCACGCATGTTTCTGAGTTTGGTTTACATTTTACAATTAAAAATTGTGCTTTTAAGGCTAGCTAGCCCCTATGAAATTACAAGATCTATCAAAGCCTCCGTGAAATCATCTAGAGGTCTTTACTCGTTTGATTGACGGAAGCCTAACCGTGGTCTGTTGGTCGGTGTAGAGTTCGCAGAATTATGAAATTCGCAGTAAATGATGGAGACGGAGAAGATGTAAGCGTGAAGGAATCCCGGAAGGTTCCCTTTTTCTTACGTCTCTTTCACCATCTCCCTCGCTTACGCCTCCGTCCTTGTCAATAAATTTTGACACAAACGTTGAAGGTTATGTCTCATATTACATCAACAAAACTGAGTGTTAGTAAGAATATCGACACGCTGATGGTGTGTATGTGAGTTTCAATGAATAACCTTTTTACTATCCAGTGCCTAAAATAATATGACTCTCGGTTCCATAATTAAAGCCCATTTGGCGACTATACTACCATTTGCGTTCAACCCTGAAGCTTGACGACTTTTTCGCGTAGGTTTACGTTTCAAACGTGCACGTTTTGTCGAGAAGTAGACACGTTTCTCGCTCTCTGATTGGCTGAAAAATAACGGTCAAAACAGCAGCCAATCAGCGAGCGAGAAACGTGACAATTTCTCGACAAAACGTGCAATTTTGAAACGTAAACCTACCGCGAAAAAATCGTCAAGCTTCAGGGTTGAACGCAAATGGTAGTATTAAAACTTTTGCTCGCCAAACTGTAAATCCAATCGCCATTGGCGACCATGCGATCGCAGTGTATCGGGCCCTGATAACCCCCCTTTTGATGACATCTGTTTACACAGGAGCTGAAGGCGTTTGGTGATCGTTGTGATGCTCTCTCGCGTGAGTTCGCGGCGTCCGAGGCGTTCAACCGCAAGTGCGCCATCTACACATCCTTCACCCTCATGGACGCGTTTGGCAAGAAACTGGAGGCCATGGAGAGCGAAGCACAGGTAACATTGCTGTTATCTATACTATTATTTATTTTACGACTGTGACGTCATTTTACCATATAATGTCAAAGTTTGTGGCAGATATGGAGCCGTATTACACGGCAAAAGCCGTATTAGATGTAACAAACCGGTTTTGCGGGCGCAGTGGAATGGCTTCCCGGTCGTGTGTTGAGTCATGGGAAAATCGATTTTGATAAGGGTATTTGTCATTCTTTTTGGTAAGAAATTAAAGGATTGAAAAAGTTCAGCCGGTATAGAAATAATAGGGATTCATTAAAAACTGGAAGACCGGCTCCAAAAGCTTTGAGTTACTGAAGGTGACAGAGACCCCGTTCACACGAGACCGGTACAAAACCGGACCGGTACAATTCTGGTACGGTACCGCCTGTTCATACGGTACCGGTTCAATTCTGGCACGTTTTGCAACAGTGTTCACACAGGACAGCGAACGCCAAGCCGTGCCAAAATCGGTCAGGTACCGCAGTTCCCGTGTGAACGCGCGACGATACATTGTGCCGGTCCGGTTTTGTACCGGTCTCGTGTGAACGAGGTCTGAACCACCGTTGTTCTTTTCAGGCACCGTCTTATTTCTACATGGGCTCCCAATTTTTATTGTACAGTGATTTTGCCGAGTGCTTTAGATCTTTTGGCGACAGGGAATCTTAACCTTGTCGCAAAAAAAGTTTCAAAATGAATCCACTCAATAAAAAGGTGTTGCGACAAAAAATGATGTTCTTGCCTTAACTGAAGGGAGTGCCAAAAATATCACCGTTTTACTTCATTTATGTTGATTTGGTTGAAAGAAAATACGCTGAGGGATTCATTTTGGTAGCGCAGGTAGAGGTAGCAGGACGAAGAAACTCTTTTGAGTGAATTTTTCCACTAGTATTGGAAATGTCGTCATAAGCCACATTCTAAATTTTTCCATTGTATTTTCAGGATCTCATTGAACTCCAGGAGCTCTTCGAAAAAGTCGTCGTGAACTTTTCTGTGTTACCACAGTAAGTAGTTAAAATGATTTAGAGCGGATGTCACATGACTGTCAAGACTTTTTATGTAATTGCGATTGCTTTGCGTCCTCATTGGCTACTCGTTTTTCTCTGCCAACCAAATTCTGTAGTAAATACAATTGTGTAATTACTTAGTAATTGGTTCGGCTTGCAATTGGCTGAGAAAAAAAGCCATTTAGGAGCAAGTCGTGATTTCTCTCGATTCTGATTGGCTAGTGATTGCTCAATTGCAATTGTTTTCACGACACAACTTAACTTAGTTTTGAAGTCTTTGACAATAGAGCGAATTTTAGATGACTGTCTTTAGTAATTAACAATTATTAGGTCAATTTGTATTGCCAAAAAAATGTTTTTGTTCTGGTCATTTGCCATTTTCTAGCTTTCAAATCCAAAACTTTTCGCTACTAGTAGGCTATAACTTATAGCCTACCAGTAGCGCAACCAATCAGAACGCAGCATTGGTGATAGACCACTAGTGTCATTTGACTAATTCGCAATGGACGCTTTTCCAAAATAGCCGCCGAAAATTCAAATTTTTTTGTTGAAAATGAACATCCACACAAGAACACTTATCATCACTTTAATAAAACTAAAAAATCTCGCTGCATTATATTTGATATCTTCCGAGAAAAAGAAAGTCATACAAATCTCTGTAAAATTTTCATTTTCAAGCTCTGTTTTCTCAGCCGTCATGGCATTTGGCATAACGAAAATTTAAAGGATTAGAACTTAGAACTTAGATATAGTACTTCTATGCTAGCTTTCGCTAATACTAGAAGGGCGGTCAAGAGGTGTTTAAAGCCTCCGAAGGTGGGCTGGTGTCTTCAATGCCCGTATTGCAGAGAAGGCGGTCTCTTTAAAGCTTGACAGAGCGTTAGAGGAGACAACGGTGCATGGTAGAGAGTTCCAGACTCTAATTGTTCTTGGGAAAAAGGAGTAGCTGAAGGACTGCAGGTTTGACTGAGGATGCTGGTATGCCAAGGAGTGTCTACGTGTAGATCTAAGACTGTTATTTCGAGCTATAGTAGCAGGCAGATGACAATTTACAACTCCGTTTCTGAATTTGTATAGAAGAGCCGTCTGGTTTAGCAAGCGCCTATGTTCAAGGCTGTCCCAATTTAGTGACTTCACTAACTGGGTTGAGCTCGACTTGATGGAATAGTCACCTAGCACAAAACGGGCGGCGTTCTTCTGCACCTGTTCCACGCGTTTCACATCAGCGTCGGTGAACGGGCTCCACGAGGAGGACGCATACTCTAATGATGGTCTTACGAGTGTAAAGTATGCCTTTATCTTTACTTCTTGGGAGCACGGCTTTAAAGATCTTCTTAAGAGGCCTAAGGTCTTGTTGGCCTTCGCCGCCACCTTAGTACAGTGTTCCCCCCAACGTAAGTTTTCCGTACACTTCACTCCAAGGTACTCACAGCTGCTGACTTGCGTGAGCGCTTCCGAATTGACAACATAGGTGATATGAGAAGGTTTGCGTTTATTCGTGACTCTGAGCAAGTGGCACTTGGTGATGTTGAAATCCATTTGCCACGTTTTTGCCCATTTTGAGAGCCCATCCAGATCATTTTGTAGCGTTTGGTGGTCTTGCTCCGTCTTTATTGCCCGGTAAATCACCGTATCGTCAGCAAAAAGCCGTATCTGCGAGTGAGACGAATTTACAATGTCATTGATATAAAGCAGGAAGAGGGTAGGGCCTAATACGGAGCCCTGTGGCACTCCAGACAGGACAGATGTACTGGAAGAATGAGTTCCATTCACAGATAAGGATTACTCTTTCTGGTACCAGTATTTGATTTTAAGTCAGTATAATTTTAAGGAGGCTGCCTACAATTTTGTCTGCTCTCCACCACCAAACTTTGTTTGCCTGCTGTTCAGGCTCAAAAACCTGTACCGGTCTGAACTTTCACATGGTTACCCTGGAGGGTTTGAACTTTGTTGTAGTGTGCATTGTGTTGTGATCAGAGTTGCTATAGCAACGTTATAACCACACCCTTGTTTATAATACGCAGCCATCAGACGCGTTGCGCGACCTAAACTTTTCAAATGACACCCCTCGTACTAATCCCTGAGTAGCTAACATTAATCACAGCAAGTTTGGAGAGCATTCATTGGGCCGATTTTATGTTATTCGAACGGACTTTTTCAGGCTCCAAAATGTCAAAGTTATTTATGCCGCAAAGATTTCCTTGAAAAAGAATGGCTAATATCTGCGGAATTAAAAGATCCTTGCCGCCCGAATAATCTACAAACCCAAGGCAATGTACCAGCCAAGTTTCACTTCTTGGAATGCTTCCGATTTTGTTTGGCATGTGTTCAAGCAAACTGCAAAATTTGAGAAATTATATTATAAATCTTACGGTTGTTATAAAATTTACACTTTTCGCCTCTGACAAAAATCTCATATGATTTTTTTTTTTATACTTCCGTAAATTAATCTTGAATATATACCAAAAATAACCCTCTAAGTCTCGAGTTCATTGAAGTATTTTAAGGCACCGAGAAAAAATGCTAAACTTCACTACTCTTTCGGTTTGCTCGAGCCGGTTTTTGCCATTGTACTTCGTTTTCACTTGTTGTAGCTTTCACGTGGTTTTCCCTGTAATCAGTGAAGCGGACTACATTCCATCATGGGAATCAAACTAACTAACTACAACAACAAAAGATAATGCATATTCTATTACCTTTTAGGTACAGACCATTACATGGATTGTTGCAGTCGAAATGCCTCCAAAAATAACCCGTAAGCTTCTGAGCTGGAAAAATAGATTCCTGCAAGCCGGTTAAGCAGACGAAAATAGCAGCTAGGGCTCTCAAAAAATACCAGGCACTCCTTCCATTTTCTTTTTTTGTTTTGGCCGAATGAAGACAAAATAATTTGAGTTGCCTTGATTGCTAGTGTTGCTAAATGCCTTCTCTTTTCACGTGTTGGCTTGTGACTTACCTGAAAAGCCATTTAGTGACAATGAATATCGCGAGATAAGATCCAACAAATAGATAATAGAAAACATTTACAGCTTGGATTTGCAAGCGTTCAGGCTGGCCATATAAATGTTTAACTTGACAGATAACTGACTTTTCTCAGACATCTCAAATGATAAAAACCACTATGTAAACAAGAAAAGACGCGAACAACAATTCAGTATTTTTCTAATCAACAGAATGCAAAGAGTTAGAAAGCTCAGCATTATCAAGTTAACGTTCATAATAAATGTTGTTGGCTTGTTATTGCGTGACATTGTTTGCTACGCTTTGCGAGTCAGATGAATGTTGAGTCAATGGCCCATGAAAACTACAACACGCTGGAATGTAGTTCGCTTCACTGATTACAGGGAAAACCACGTGAAAGCTACAACAGGTGAAAACAAAGTACAATGACAAAAACCGGCTCGAGCAAACCGAAAGAGTGGTGAAGTTTAGCATTTTTTCTCGGTGCCTTAAAATGAACTCGAGACTTAGAGGGTTATTTTTGGTATATATTTAAGATTAATTTACGGAAGTATAAAAAAAAAATCATATGAGATTTTTGTCAGAGGCGAAAAGTGTAAATTTTATAACAAACGTAAGATTTATAATATAATTTCTCAAATTTTGCAGTTTGCTTGAACACATGCCAAACAAAATCGGAAGCATTCCAAGAAGTGAAATTTGGCTGGTACATTGCCTTGCGTTTGTAGATTATTCGGGCGGCAAGGATCTTTTAATTCCGCAGATATTAGCCATTCTTTTTCAAGGAAATCTTTGCGGCATAAATAACTTTGACATTTTGGAGCCTGAAAAAGTCCGTTCGAATAACATAAAATCGGCCCAATGAATGCTCTCCAAACTTGCTGTGATTAATGTTAGCTACTCAGGGATTAGTGCGAGGGGTGTCATTTGAAAAGTTTAGGTCGCGCAACGCGTCCGATGGCTGCTAATTATAAACAAGGGTGTGGTTATAACGTTGCTATAGCAACTACGATCACAACAAAATACACACTACAATAAAGTTCAAACCCTCCAGGGTAACCATGTGAAAGTTCAGACTGGTACAGGTTTTTGAGCGTGAACAGCAGGCATACAAAGATTGGGCGTTGAGGGCAGAAATAATTGTAGGTAGCCTCCTTAAGACAGGTGAATTTGCGGCGGCCATTTTGGAAAAGGGTCTATTACTTTGAATTTACTCATATAGGTTTTATTTGGAATTTGCGATTGGTTTCACTACAGTCATCTAATAGTTGTTACATTTTGTTCATTCCTCGTCTGATCATTCCACTTTTTCGACACGTTCCGTCCTGGTGAACCATTTAATAAAACATTTTATGGTAAATGTTTTCACTTTTTATGCTGCGTTCAGACCTGGAATGCCTGCGATAAGTGTGGTCCACGTTTTATAATGTTTTACTTTCTATGCTGCGTTCAGACCTGGAATGCCTGCGATAAGTGTGGACCACGTTTTATAATGTTTTACTTTCTATGCTGCGTTCAGACCTGGAATGCCTGCGCCAAGTGTGGCCCACGTTTTATAATGTTTACTTTCTATGCTGCGTTCAGACCTGGAATGCCTGCGCCAAGTGTGGACCACATTTCATAATGTTTTACTTTCTAGGCTGCGTTCAGACCTGGAATGCCTGCGCCAAGTGTGGCCCACATTTCATAATGTTTTACTTTCTATGCTGCGTTCAGACCTGGAATGCCTGCGCCAAGTGTGGCCCACGTTTTATAATGTTTTACTTTCTATGCTGCGTTCAGACCTGGAATGCCTGCGATAAGTGTGGACCACATTTCATAATGTTTTACTTTCTAGGCTGCGTTCAGACCTGGAATGCCTGCGCCAAGTGTGGCCCACATTTTATAATGTTTTACTTTCTAGGCTGCGTTCAGACCTGGAGTGCCTGCGCCAAGTGTGGACCACATACCGGGCTGTACAGGAACAACACAGTGAATGGAAACGAGGCAGGTGGCAGCGGATTAACACACGGCTCATGCGCAAAGCAACCGAGGCCCAGTTGGACTTGGTGCAGGCATTACCTGCTGACTCGATAGAATGGGATGTGTACCAAGGAATGATGGACTCTATACTAGATATTCAGGTAAACTGGTGTTAGGCAGGGCTGTGTTTCAAGGCCGTAGGCAGGAATGTTGGTTTCAGAGGGGGGGGGGGGGGGGGGGGGGGGGGGGGGGGAAAGTCCGACTGAAAGTTTACTATTTTTATCGTTAAAAAGGTCACCCAAAATTTTCGGATATACTTTTTCCCCTGGCATTTTCGGAAGACTTGATTTCAATCCCTAACATTTCGCAACCCTAAACTTTCAGCTATGAAATCCGAACAGATATAAAATTTATAGGGATTAAAAATACCCAGTTTGCAGTCATTTGTATGCTCAGCAATAACTTATAAATGGCATTCGGAGCTGTTTTACGGTTTTGCGCGCAGCGTACGAGTGAAAATAACTAATCCCACTCAAAATCGAGCATGGATCACAGGCACATGTGAAGAAAAAAACAGATCACATGAAAATTGTGAAAATAACACACTTGACTGTTCTCGCTCAAATAAAATAAGAATTTGTTATTTCATTGATGTTCATATAATTCGTATTATATGAACATCAATGAAATAACAAATTCTTATTTTATTTGAGCGAGAACAGGCAAGTGTGTTATTTTCACAATTTTCATGTGATCTGTTTTTTTCTTCACATGTGCCTGTGATCCATGCTCGATTTTTAGGTTTGACTCGAACAAAATAAGAATTTAGTATTTCATTGATGTTCATCTAATAAACAGAACATTACATGCTTGGAGATTACTTGGGGATTATATTGTGTTCAATCAGAGTTCAAAGTTTATCTCACGAGTGAGAGCATCTCCGCGCGGCCATCCTCTGTTTCTTTCACTCAATGGTACATTGTTTCCACTCAGGCTTGTCTTCCTATTATCGACGACCTGAGCAAGTCCGCCATGCGGCCACGACACTGGAAACAACTGTTGAGACTAGCAGGCGGCGCTGTGCAGATCAGTAACGAGGGACTAACACGCATGACGCTTGGCCAGCTACTTGATCTCGGTCTTCATAGTAAGTGATGCTTAATCTATCTCATACGTTATGGGATGGGATACCATGGGTCTGTTTCTCGAACACCCAAGAATTCTCGGGGCCGTAAAGTTTGTTCTGAAATTTTAATAGATTGATCCCAAAGTTTTTCGTTCTCTTTTCTACCCTGCTGATTTAAATAGTCTACAACTTCCTATTCGTGGATATCTATAGTATTTACGTCTCAAAAATGACATTTCGATTTCATTCAAACCCTCAAATCGACGGCAAATGACCCGAAAAGTCTCGGGAGGGCAGCTTCTCCCGAAAACATTCAATTCTTTTAACGTAATTCTATGAATACTTCATATAAATATCAACGAATAGGCTGTTCTAGACTTTTCAAATCAGCAGGACAGAAAAGAAAACGAGATCAATCTATTAAATTTGCAGAACATATTTCTCGGGCCTGAGAGTTCGAGAAAACAGTCCCCTGTTATCCCTAAACAGAATTACGTTAGTTACGGGAGAAGATGCTCCCGAGACTTTTCGGGTGAAGACCTAATCCTATAGGATCAATGAATACAATAGAACAATAAGGGCATCAAGCCAATGGCGTTAGATCTTACGAGCAGCTGCTACATAACTGGAGGTGTAATGGTTCCTTTGTTTTGTAGATCACGCGGACGAAGTGCGAGCCATCATTCAACGCGCCACTAAAGACGTGGCGATAGAAAGCTCCCTCAAGACGTACGAGGAGGTCTGGCTGAGTAAGATTTTCGAGATGAGACCTCATACGAGGATGAAGGGACCTGCCTCATCAGCGGCAGCAGTTACACAAGAGGTAAGTGTATCCAAAAATACTATAAATATATCTAAAAATACAATAAATATATCCAAAAATACAATAAATATATCCAAAAGTACTATAAATATATCTAAAAATACAATAAATATATCCAAAAATACAATAAATATATCCAAAAATACAATAAATATATCTAAAAATACAATAAATATATCTAAAAATACAAACATATATCCAAAAATACAATAAATATATCTAAAAATACAATAAATATATAAAAAAATACAATAAATATATCAAAAAATACTATAAATATATCCAAAAATACATTAATATATCCAAAAATACTATAAATATATCCAAAAATACAATAATATATCTAAAAATACAATAAATATAAAAATACAATAATATATCTAAAAATACAATAAATATATCCCAAAATACAATAAATATATCTAGAAATACAATAAATATATCTAAAAATACAAACATATATCCAAAAATACAATAAATATATCTAAAAATACAATAATATATCCAAAAATACAATAAATATATCTAAAAATACAATAAATATATCTAGAAATACAATAATATATCTAAAAATACAATAAATATATCCAAAAATACAATTAATATATCCAAAAATACAATAAATATATCTAAAAATACAATAGATAATATAAAACTGCTTCTAAAAATAGCCAGGTCAGTCATAGTACTGCCTCCATAGTCTAGTATGAGAGATGAAAGCTCATACTCATGGGATCCTATTTTCACATACACTACACTAACCGGAATCAGAGGAACGTTAAAGAACCACGAGGATCTCACCATACTAACACACACTCATGTTTATACAACTCAGTGGTTTCTATAGGATGAGTTATCTATAAATGTAAAGCGCTTTAAGCCGTGAGGATAAGCGACATATAAGCACAGTTAATTTACTTTACTTTAAAAGTCTGATTCCTTTGAAGAGCGCAAAAATCTTCATTATGGTCGGAAATTGTTGATTCTTTTTGCAACCCTGTTACTCTTTTAGTGTTTAGAGTGGGTTATTTTGAACAGACTTCTTGCCTTACCACACCTGACCTACGTTGAACAATAGAAAACGGTTTCTAAAAATAGCTTTTTCAGTCAAAACGCTGCCCCAAGAATGTATCTCAGATGGAAGCTCCAACTTATCGGCTCCTGATATATCTCAAAATACAATAAATATACAAAATGAAATGAGAGCTGAGCTATGAATACAATGCAGTTGCGTACCTCGTAAAAATGGCTTGCTGCGCACCTGGCTGCTATTTTAAGATACACAAACATCGTTTGCCAAATTTTTGGCCTTATTAGAAAATCCCATCCCAGGGCAACTGATGAGGCAAGCAGTTTTACAGAATAACATGCAGGGGCGCGAAAGAATAAATTACATATAATTAACACTTATTGGATGAGATTGAGCATGATAGTGAGATTTGTCAATGCCGAGGTTTGTGTTATCTGCCGAAGCGAAGCTGAGGCGGATAACACTAACTCGAGGCGTTCACAAATCTCACTATCATGCGAAAACCGAATTCAATAATTGTTTTATTATTCAGCAACCAGGAATTCTTACCTAGCTAAACGTAGTCGTCGATGAGGCTTTCGCTTCCGAGATGAAAACCAAGATGGCTGCCAAACCTATTGGCCGTCATTCCTAAATGGAGGAATGCTCACCATGAATAATTTAACGATATTTTTGACAATATTACTTCAAATTGACCTAAAAACATTCAAAATATCTGAACTATCAAGACTACTAGTCAGGATAAGGGTTAATACATCGTTTTAGTATATTTTTATAGTATATGCCTCGTTCTATTAAAGATTAATACTATTAAGGTACGTAATCAATAAAACGAGCTGTCCGAACCAGCGAATTCACTGGTAGGGTAGTGGTTAGGGTTAGGGTATAGAGACTGGAAAGTTATAGGTTCGAACCCTGATGATTTTCATAATTCTTTTTTCACTTCTGTAGGTGAGCGCTTGTTTAGAAAAAAATTCTAAGTGCCAGTGAGCATTCCTCGATTTAGGCGTGTGTCCTATTGGCTTGCGTTATGACGTCATTAGACTGCATCAATCCTAATGTCTGGAGTATGACGTCACGAACTGCGCGCCAACATGCTTTCGCTGTGTACTCTTAGCCAATGAGAATCGAGATAGTAGCATGGCTGAATAATAAAGGAAGTTATCTGTATTCAGACCGAAAAGACGACATACCCATGCTACTTTTCCCCTGAGACAAATTTGTCAATTATGGTAAACATCCCAGTGGCGGATGCAGACCCTTAAGAAGGCGGGTGGCTAGTGCAAAGGATATACTACAGAGTTCAGACGAAGGGGGTGGCTAATCTTATGGTTTTTACAAGAAATATGACCACCCTAATCACTCCCCTAGATCCGCCTTGCATCTTCAAGGCCCCTATGAATCCCACCTTGAGTGCTAAGCACTGCTAGAAATTGTTTCATCTTCTTTTACAGAACACGGGTAGCGAGTTCGGCAAGGATTCCGAGTTCGAGATGCACGCGGGTCCACGCGGGATGTCCAGCCGGGTGTCAGTTACGAGTCACGGTAGTGGTGGGTTCAGCGTCAAGGATAACAAGACAGCTCGTAAGACCTCTATCGCCTCTGCTACATTCTCACAGTCACTCATTAATCTGACGCAAGTAAGAAGTACACGGGTTTCGTTTTTTTATCCGCCGCGTATTTTTTAGAGTTGTTTCGCCAAGTGATACGCCATCATATTCGTGATTAAATGCTAGCTCATGTGTATACAGGAAAATACAAGTCAGGGGCACCCAACGATTATTTTCGGTAAAATATCTGTTCGGATGGTGGAATGAGAGCGGAAACGTTCGCTTCAGAATTTCAAGCTTTAACTTTCGTATATAGATCATAAGATCCCCTGGATTTTTCGAATTGCACAAAAAGGTTAAATTTTACTAACTTTGGGGGGATTTCTGCCGTTAAAAAGTCACCTAAAATTTTCGTATAGAGTTTTTCCCCTAGCATTTTCGGAAGACTTGATTTCAATGCCTAAAATTCTCGCAACCCAAAAATTTCAGCTACGAAATCCGAACAGATCTAAAATTTGTAGGGATTAAAAATACCCAGTTTACAGTCATTTGTATGCTCAGCAACGACTTATAATGGCATTCTGAGCTGTTTTACTGTATTGTCTCGTTGGGTGCCCCTGACAAGTGACAAGTGAGATATTCTGCATTAGTCAAATCACACTAGTGGTCTATTTCCAATGCTGCGTTCTGATTGGCTGAGCTACTAGTAGGCTACAAGTTCTTATATCCTACTAGTAGCGAAAGTGTCGGACTTGAACGCCAGAAGAAAACAAATGACTAGCCCAGGAAAATTGTTTGGCTATACAAATTGACCTACTAGTGTGAAAGAAAAGTATAGGCAGAGTATTACGTAAAAGCAATAAACGGAGAAAGGCTTAGTGAATACCACAGAATATGCATCTTCATTTCTGCATTATGATTGGGTGTGTTTTCTGTGCTATGGTATAAAGCAAGGAATGTCTTATCGTCCTCAAGTATGCCGACCAGAGAAACTCTGCCCGGATTTGGAATAAAAAAACGGACTGAGTGGGATTCGCGCCATGCTTGCAATAGATCCTTTTCAGAAATGGCCGCCGCAAATTCACATGTCTTAAAATTAAACTGAATGAAAATCAAATACTGGCACTAGAAAGAGTATCATCACATTAGTAATACTTTAAATTGTCGGCTGAGAAAGCAGAGTGAAAAATTTTACAGAGATTTGTATAACTGGGGGTATGACGCATACGGAAAGTCATAAAAACGTCTGTAAATTTTCAAATTTTCAACGTCCGTTTTCTCGGAAAATATAATGCAGCGAAATTTTGCAGGTTTACCAAAGTCATGAGTGATGATGCGTGTTCTAGTGCTGGTGTTCATTTTTAACAAAAATCGATTTGAATTTTCGGCGGCAATTTTGGAAAAGCGCCTATTGTAAGTCCCTGAGGATGATTTCAATATGGAATGTTGTCTTTCTAGGACGCAGGTCCTATCTGTCTGTTGGACAAATGCGAGCCAATATTCGAGGAGCTGGAGGAACATCAGGTAATCACAGCAAAAACTATTTTGCCCTTTTATCTTCTTACGGTAACAACTGGAGCTTTGCGCGCAGAGCAGTTGCATTGTTAAACCCAGTAAAACCCCGCTATAACAATGATGTTTACTTCTGAAGCTGCAGAGTCCAGTATAAAGTATAATATTCAATGTCATCAGCAATGCATTTCGGACTGAGAATGAAATACGTGTTTTATAGGTGTCACTACAGAGCATGCTCACGGGGAGCGCCGCTGGCTCGTTTACTGACGACATCCTAAAATGGCAGAAGCGGCTGCAGACGATTGAGGCAGTACTGTCGGTGTGGTTAGATGTACAAGAGAAATGGGTGGAGTTGGAAGACGTAAGTGCAAATATCGTGTGAATTATCTGATTTTCTAGTCTGAATTGAACAACAATAACCCTGTAAATTTGGCTCCCCTTGCCTAAAGGCCGGTTTAAACTTTAGATTTGTAATTCCAGCTCTCTTGTGTAAACGAGATGCAAATCCGGTGCGATTTCTGTGCTCTCTTTTCCTCAAATCGCATCAAGTTGCAAAGAGTTTGGAACATGTTTGAAATCTCTGAAACATCATCGACTAAAATCGCGGCAGATCGCGCCGAGTTGCACCTAGTTTACATTAGTGGTTTTGAGTTGACGCGTACGTGCGAGAAAAATCGCCGCGACTCATGCGACAAATTGCAGCAAAAATCGCAAGTGTGAACTGGCCTTAATGAAACAACGATTTTACCCGACGTTTGAAAGAAATTTTCTGGAATTTCTTTGAACTTTCTTTGGCTTTAGTACAAGTAATAGGTCTTTTTTTTGCGGGCACGCTTTTTAGGTACCTATTCTTACGTTTCATCACTGAACCATCCAAACTGAAACGACCAATCCCGTCTCCGCTTGAGCTATCACTGCAAAGCAATGGACAGTCTTTCCAAGTGGAATTCAAAATGTCCGAGCATCAAACACAAACAAAAGATATTATGAGACAGCTTCTAACAAATTCCTGCAATCAGTGTATTTTCCACGCTCTATGCCAAAGTAACATTTAACACTTATTGGATGAGGTTGAGCATGATAGTGAGATTTGGCAACGCCGAGGTTTGTGTTATCTGCCGAAGCGAAGCTGAGGCGTTGACAAATCTCACTATCATGCGAAAACCGAATTCAATAATTGTTTTATTATTCAGCAACAAGGAATTCTTACCTAGCTAAACGAAGTCGACAATGAGGCCTTGCAAGGCGAAATGGTTTTTCAACTTCAGCTTACGTCCATTAGTGTTTTCCTCTTCGTATTCAATTCAAATAGCCATTGTTGATGTTTAGATATCCTGAGCAATGATCTCTCGGCAAAAAGCATAGCAGATTCAACGAAAATATTGGCTAAATTGGCTTTCGCCTTCGAAATGAAAACCAAGATGGCGGCCAAACCTATTGGCTTACGTTATGACGCCATTAGAGTGCATCAATCCTAATGTCTGGAGTTTGACGTCACGAACTGCGCACCAACATGCTTTCGCTATGTACTCATAGCCAATCAGAATCGAGATAGTGGCATGGCTGAATAATAATTTGGCTTGTCCGACGTAGCAACAGTAACTATGGAGTAGAACAATGAATGCGGGATCGGTGAATTGGATGAGGCATTCAACTGCGCGCGCAAAACCGGTTTGTAACCGCTTTGCTACAGTGTAATACGGCAGTCATGTAATGGGCAGTGGCAAAAATAATTCGCACCCCCCTGTTGAGGACTCCAGTCACAGCTACCCATCCTGGAATTCCAGTGATTTTTTCCATGATCACCCTGGAAATTGCGCTTTACCATCCTGGAATTTCGTATTTTAAGGCTGGCCACCCTGGAATTCCAAGCTCTACTTTGACCACCCACCCTGGAATTCAAGAGGTCCTCAACAGTGGGGGTGCGAATTTTGTTTTGCGCCTGCCCAATACGGCTCCATATCTGCACTCAATATTGACCTTATTGGTAAATTGACGTCACAGTCGTATGATAAACTCGGATATTCCGAGTTTCAGGCGCCAATCTTGCGGAATTGGATATCCATCGATTTGGTGAATACTGATAATAAATATTTTGGGTGACTTTATATGGTAAAATGACGTCACAGTCGTATAATAATGGATATTTTGGGTGACATTACAGGTGTACACTAGTCTGGAGTTCCGCATAGCCATGCCGCACGAGACCAATCTCTTCTCCGCAGTCAACAGGGACTTCCGTATCCTCATGAAGGCGACAGAGAAAAACCCCAATGTACTACAAGCTTGCTCCAGGACAAGTAAGCATATTTAGGGCTTTCTGATTACATTCCATATGATAGCAGACGTACGGACAACAAAAATAGAGTCAGTCTAGCCCTCACAGTACCCCGTTCTGACATTTTAGAATCCCAAGGAGGTCTAGTAATGTTTTACGGGTGGTAGGACTTGTGAAAATGACCCGACCTAATTTCAACATTCTCTGTCTCTTTATAGCTCTTTTCATAAGACTGTCGTGAGTAATTAGTAATTGCACTCCTATAGGTTTTAGTCAAACTTGGCGTATGAAAATTAATGTATTGCAATAAGCCGTCATAAATTTCACGAGCTTTTACAGTTACGAACATTTGCACATCTATTTGAGGTTAACATCTAGCTTGAAAAAATACTACACTTTACCTTTTGTGTATGTATATTTTACGTTGATTTTGACTACAGCAAAATTACTGTAACTTCCATAAAATCTGTCCTACCTAAACAAGGATTATTTTTTACTTGTTGGCTTTCTGTCTTCATGTTGTACATGCTTACTTCGAAATCTGGATTATAAAAGGATGTTGCAGCCTGTCCGAAAGCAAGATATTGTTAACATACGTTTGCTTCAGATATACAAACCAAGTTGGAAAAGCTAAACATGAACCTACAGCAGTGCTGGAAGTCCTTACTGAACCACCTAGAACGGCGCCGACTCAAGTTCCCGCGCTTTTTCTTCCTCTCACACGAGGACGTGCTACATGTCGTCTGTAATGGTACGTCACTTCCGGTTGTATCACTTTCAGGTGTAACTTATATTCTAGGTTTGATTTGATAACCTTTCAGCTGCCAAAACAAAGACAAATTTGGATTTTGTTCTTATGTTATCAAGTGGATAGAATTGGATTGCGAAATGGCCTTTTTTGGTTTCTTACCGGCTGAGCACTTATCAAACTTGGGCATTTGAAAGCTAATGTCACATAAGAAAGCTTATTTAATGCAAATCAGTTCCTTTTTCCCTTTTTCTTTAGATATAAGTGAAGTAGAATATAGGATTTTGTGTTGTTAGTAGAACACTGGCCTAATTCTTTAGCATTCATATAAGCTTTAACACAAGAATTTATTACATTTGATACCACTAATCCAAGAATCCTTTTCGTAGTTCCTTTTGCTTGCCTCATTAACACCATTATCTTGCAGCTCCAAAAGGAGCTGAAACTTTTGAAGAATAAAACGAATTCGAAGAGGATTCTGGCAGTAGTGGTATGAAGATGTTATAAAAGGGAATTGTGTATTTCAATTCGCCAGCTAGTTGGTAGAACAAAGGCTTTAAATTCTTGCATGATAAATGGATTTGTGCTTCCCAGTAAAAGGCTGCGGTCACCCTCTTTTTCGGGATATGTTTCCATACACCATACATTTACTGTATTTTGCAATTTTTGGTCCCTATATTATCACTATCCGGCCCCTTGTTCTGACCCTTGGCTCCGTCCCTGGTCTATCAGGTTTCTTGTTTAGATTCACGTTTCCTCACTCGTTCTGTTGTCTGTTTTCACTACATAGGGTACGATCCTGGCCTTGTGAACCCTTACCTGTCTAAAGTGGTGGAGAACCTTGGATGCCTGGACTACGAGGAGTTTGAGGCCGAGGGTCAAACGTACTTTCAGATAACAGCGGCTATCAGTAACCATGGGGAGAGACTACCTCTTAAACAGGTAACCCTTTATAGTCCTCATGGAGCATTTATCAGCTGCCATTATATTTAAGGACCGTTCATTAATCATAGGGTGTTCCGTGCTGGATTAATCTATATATTTCTTTTCCATTTTTTCCGTACTCCGGTGCCCGTTTCCCTAAAAAAATCAAAGCCAATATAGCTTTGACCCTTTTTTTCGGCCCGGTATAAGATTCGTGAATGTTAGGTACCTATAAAAACATACAATCAAATGCAAAATGTTGGAACACTTTGTCGAGTGAACTCGCTCTCCCTGTCATCCCTTCAGTGTTGTCCAAAATTGCGTTCCGTATTATTTTTCCGTTCAACATTGGGAGGGGAAGGAAGGACTAGGTGTTCCAACGACTTATGCTGTTTGGTTGTAGCACTAATTGTCAACATCACAATAAAAAAAAGACTGCCATCTTGGCTGCGCCCGTATTCTGCCGAAGTTCATGCATCACTGGAAAGCTCAAATCGCGAATTTTATTGATTAAAGAAAGTATTTTTAAAAAGAGTTATCTCAGTTGAAAAGACAGGATCAGTGGGAAAACGGATTCAATGACAAGACTTCACTTTACCTGCGTGGAATAGTGCAATCCAGAATGATGACTAACATAATACGAACGAAAAATCACAAGGGCATGGTATTTTAAAAATATAATCGTTTGACAGCTGGAATTCCATTTCAGGTGAAGGCAGGTCTGTCCAGTAAAATATTATGACTATCTATGGTAAAGCTAAATCTATGTCTCGTGAGCAGTTGGAAAAGTTGTCGACGCTGATAAATGAATGCGAGCGCAGCCAAGAGGGCAGGCTTGCGAGTTTGCGCAAACGTCGCATTCCTGGCATATTTTCATGCTCCTGGTAAACTAGTTCTTTGTTTTATTACATTGGCACGGATTTATTTTTCCGGTCAAGACAGCCCAACAAAAGACGTTTCGCATGATAGACCGTCAGGAGTAGACAAAGAGTTCATGTCGAGTGAAGGTATAAACGGCCCTCAAAATATACCAAGACCATTTTTTCAGCCGATGAAACTTTTTAAAATAGGTCGGTTTAGATGCAAGAGTGAACCTGAGAAAGTTTGGTTCTGGTAGAAAAGCTATTTTCTCGAATATGTTTATATTTTATATTTGTACACGCAACATTTGCCAGAACCTAGGCACGAATACAAGTTCAAGATCTGAGGAGCAAACGTAAGTACCACCATCGCCTGGATATTTTTACGCGTTAAAGGTATGTGTTCAGCCCTCAGGGCGATCAGGGTACGTATGGCTGATAATTATGATTTTGTTGTTACATTGTTCCAGACAGAGGCTTCGTGTAAAAATAAAAAATATGAACATATTCAAGAAACTAGCTTTTGCACCAGAACCAACCTTTCTCAGGTTCATTCATGCATTTAAACCGACCTACTTTTGCTAGTTTCGTCGGCTGAAAAAATTTTGTTGGTATACTTTGAGGGCCATCTATACCTTCACTCGACATGAAATTGGGCTTAGTTTACTTGACGTTCAATCATGCAAAACCTCTTTTGTTGGACCACACTAACGCGTTTTCGTTTGAATCCGTATACTTTTTGATACGTTTAGGCCTTCCGTCCACAATAGCACGCTGATCGTTTACATCGAATCCGTATAAGTTTGAAAACGCTCTCGAAAGTGAATAAAAACAAATCCGTATACAAATCGTTTTAGTGTGGACGGTCGAATCCGGATAAAAATGAAAACGATAACGTCAACTGTACCATTAATTTGAGACTGTCCTTGCACACGCCAACACCAAATAATAACTGATCCCTTGTTTGGAGCTAAATCTCCAGTCCACACTAACACGCTGCGAATCCGTATAAGTTTGAAAACGAATACTTTTGAAAACGCGTTTGTGTGGACAGGGCCTTAGGCAGTATTGACTGCAACAAGTAATCCGTGCCGATGCAATAAAACAAAGAACGAATTAACCTGGCCGCACGAATATTTGCCAGGAATGCGAAGTTTCCGACGCTTAGCATAAACTCACAAGCCTGGCCGAGTAAATCCATTTCCCGAGTCAAATCCGAGTCCGAGTCAAATCCGAGCCCGAGTCAAATTTAAAAACTGCAATTACATATATATAACTGATTTAGAATTTGAGTCAGGTAATTACACTTTGTTTATTTTCGAACAGAATGCATACATCGATACCGTATAACACTTTGACTGTGGCCCGTCGTTTGTCCTCTTATAAACCTGAGCTTATCTGCATTACAAGTCTTTTAAAATACCAACTAGCATTTTGCAAGTCAGCTGAAGTCAGGCCTTTCATTCTTATTAAAGAATTAATTATAATTGATATGCTATATAGTATTTTCACGCGCTTTTTGTCACTTAGAAAAGTAGAAACAAAAGAAACCGCAACGTAAAGAGAAGCTTCGAGAGCGAACAAATACGTTTTGGAGACCTGCTTGAATTATCTAAAATAACGCCTGTATCCCGCTATCAAAATTGTCATTCTTTTTATATTATGGCTCCCTAAAACTCGTATACAGTTGTTTTGCTATCTAATGATAATGTTAAAATTAAGCGATCCATGGCATGCAATAGGCCCACTTTTCTGTCCAAAAACATTAAACCATCGGCGGCGATATGTTGTTGCCGAACATCAAAACTTGAAAAAAACATAAGCATGAAAGAAACCTAATTTGTATTTTCTTTGTTAAGCGTATTTTGTGCTAATCAAGCCAGGGAAAAGCCATAGTATATTTTAAATGCAGAAATTCCCATTTTGAAAAAAATAAAACTGACTCGGACTGTTGACTCGGGCTCGGATTTGACTCGGACTCGGATTTGACTCGGGAAACCGGTGAACTCAAGCCTGGCCTCACTTTGACGAGCGCATGCTCTATACAAATTTCCCACCTGCTTGTGTCATGTCTTTATTTGTGTAAAAAAAAAAACGTTTGCCAGAAGCGTGCAATCACCAAACAAGAGGCTATGCATAGGCCAGAAGGACTTTATCATCGTTTCCGATTGGCGTATCCGATTTTGAGACTTAGCGTGGCAAAGCAAACACATTCGGCTTCCTAGGCACATTTCCCAGTCGTCATAAAAAAACATCCCGAGATCTTAACAAGACCCTCAAATTTTGCTGCTATTTCCGCGTGGTTTGTTAGATGTGACTTGCCATTAGTTTATTAACAAGCTTTAAAAAAAACCATCTACATGTATTATTCCTATGTTTCTTTTGTATAGAGATATTTTCTACTTTCTCTCTCATTATTCCTATCTTCCTTTCTTATGGAGATATTTTCTATTCTCTCTTTTTAAATGTAAAAAATGTCAGGAATACGAAACGGTATAGATTGAAATCTTGTTCTACAAGCTAATGGAACGAAATATATTTTTTCGGGAAAGAAATCATCATCGATAGGTCCACCCTACAAAAACATCCGGGTCAGTTATTTGACGTTCTGACCGTGGCAATCTGTCACGTGGTCAATTGCTTCTCGGACTGGCAATAGTCAAAATCGGTTAACGTTATTTGTCACCCATGAACTAGCGCACACACATATTATATCTGCAAAATGAACAATGGTTCATCACATGATCTTCATTGGCATGCCTAACTAACTGCCAGGGACAGACAAAGACATCTACTTACTCATGGTTGTATGACACCTGAAACATATAACTTAGTTGAAACACGTAACGGCGAACCAAGCTGTGGAATATTCGTGGTGACTTTATGACCATATTTGGTCAATAATCAACTCTTGCCTGCTTAACCCAAGCAGTTTTTCTTTTCATAATATTTCATTTTCGCTCACATAAAGTAGAGCAACAGTGGTATGTGATAATATACTAAAATTTAACGTCTTGAAGTCTTGCAACAACATTATTTTCAAAATCTGTTCTATTGTTTATTCTGCGAATATTCCGCAGCTTGGCACTAAAGCAATTACCCTGCGAGCAGAGCTTTCTCCTGTGTCTTTTATCATGTCGTAGTCATTCGCGTCTCGGTGTGTTTCGCGTAGCTTGGTTTGTTAAAAACAACGCGCAACACCGAATCGCGAATAAATTAGGTCAACGTAAAAGGGAGATACAGTGGAAAAGCCTCTGCTAGCAGGGTAAGTTACCCTAGGGCACACGATCTTCATTGGCATGTCTAACCGACTGTCAGGGACAGACAAAACCATCTACTTTCTCATGGTTGTGTGACACCTGATGAGAGTGTGTGATGTTCATTTGATTTGGCTTGTTTACCGGTGCGTATGACAGGTCAAGATGCTGAATGGATTATAATTCCCAACTGATCGTGTGAGAGGCAACGCACACTTTTCGCTTTTTGGCACAAAGAGAAGTTTATTATCAAGATCAAATACAAGATGACGTCATTTTCGGCCATTAAAATGCTAAATCAGGGATGGCAACAAAAAAATTCGGATTCAGCGTGAAAAATGACATAAGAAAAGTCTTGTTGCCAGCTTTTACTAAAAAATGCCTCATGCGCCTTACGTAAATATTGCAAAGTTCTGATATTTTGTCTAGTCTACAAAGCCAACGCGAAAATCCAACTCGAAAATCCAACTCGAAAATCCAACTCGAAATCCAACTCGAAATCCTAACTCGGGGTTTAGGTATCCTCGTGCCGCCACTAGCACTACAACTTGGTGTAAAGTCGAATTACTCCGCCGCCGTGTTATTGTCGATAGGGGAAACCCCTATAGATTCTTGCGACTTGTCTCAAGTTCTGTCGGTGAAGCAGTTCTGTCGGTGAAGTGTTCAACAATACAAAACGTCACGATTAGGCAGCGGCCACATTTGCGTGGGCACAGCGTATCGTACAAGAAAGCAAAGGACGCAAGTGAACACCGGCGCAAGTGTTCAAATCGAGCTCAGTACCCTTGGCAGAAATCGTACGAACAACTACAGGAAAAAAATCAAGGCCGAAAGCTGCTAGAAAAGGTAAAGGCTTTCTTTGTAATATTGTATATTCTTCCCCAATAATTAGCACTACCAGTTGTAAAGGTGACACAGTCGAAATGCAAAATCCGTTTTCGGTGACCCAATCTCAAAATAATGTTTTCGCTATCTACCAGGAGCTCTCTGAAGCGGGAATTCAGTGCATTTCACCGATCGCTTGAAGAGTAAATACGAAAGCCAAATTCTGATTGACGCAAAACTTTAATTGCATATTGCGGCTATTCTGGAAAAAAACGTTATTTTTTTGGCTTAAAATTGGCAAATATATTTTGTTTTGATGTAAATCAGCATCTAGCCAAGTAAAAAAAAAAAAATCGTCGGAATAGAAACGCTGTAGCAAAAAGTCCGTCAACTTGGCCAAGTGAGAGGGCTGGTTCTGCTTGGCTTGAATTGAATTTTACCAAGCAAAGGAATGCCCTGAGGGAGATGGCGATAACTTGCTTACGAATGGTCGAATTTCGCGGCAAATTTTAGAGTGAAAATAGTGCTCCGAAAACTCATTATTGTGGACGTTTTCCCACTTGCACTTTTGTAAAGTAATGCACGATATTTTACCGCACGTCCGATAGCAAATACAGAAATCGTGAAAGCGCAATGAATATTACGCTTGCGTGACCGACACAAACCACGGGTTGCGTTACGACTAGGTCAAACTCTAGGGACCAATAAGCTCTACACCGTCTCTAGTTTAAATACGCCGTAGAGCTTATTGGGAAGTCCCTAGAGACTACAAAGTTATTTTAAAACGCGTTTCACGTGCCACAAGCTTCTGGTCTATATACATCTTAGTAAGAAATAATTAACGACACACATGTTATAAATTCATTGCGCTTTCACGATTTTGTTTCTTCGGTTAAGGTTTTTGAAAATTTTAGTAGTTGCAATCGGACGTGTTGTAAAGTTCCATGCATTTCTTTACAAGATAATGGGTTTCCATGCATTTCTTTACAAGATAATGTTTTTTTAAATTCAATTCGAAATTTGCTCACAGATGAACGCTCTTTGCATTTGAATGAATGGTATCTAGTAGGGTGGCTTAGCGACAAAAAAAAAGTCATTTTGTGCAATTTCGCGTAAAGGCACCAAATTTGGCATGAATGTTCCTTGGGTCATCCCGAACAAAACTGGAAGGGGTGCCAGACGATTCGCACTGTGTAGGGGTGGGGAGGGGCAGTTTTGTCACCAAAATGTAATCCAGTTTTTCTAATCCAAATATGACTGAATTCTTGTATTGAATAAATGTATGTGTTCCCTGATAAGCTTTGAACAATTCCAGAAAGATGACATGTTTGAAATGAAGGGGGAAGGGGAGGGGAATTTTATCAAATTATCATAACAGATTCAATTTGACACGTCAGTTTAAGTGGGCAACTGATCAAATTCGGCACACATGTTATATGGATCACCCCTAACAGATTCGGAAGGGGTGCTAAAATGTTGGACACCCAGGGGGAGGGGAGGGGAGGGGAGGGGAGGGGAGGGGAGGGGAGGGGAGGGGAGGGGAGGGGAGGGGAGGGGAGGGGAGGGGAGGGGAGGGGAGGGGAGGGGAGGGGAGGGGAGGGGAGGGGAGGGGAGGGGAATTTTGTCAAATTATCATAATGCGTCAATTTGACGTGTCAGTTTAAGTGGGCAACTGATCAAATTCGACACATGTTCTATGCATCACCCCTAATAGATTCTGAAGGGGTGCCCAAAAAATCCGACACCAAGGGGGAGGGGAGGAGAATTTTGTCAAATTATCACAATGCATTCAATTTGACTTGTAATTTAAGTCTGCAACTGATCACATTTGACATGCATGTTACATGTATGACTCCTAACAGATCCAGAAGGGATG
Organism: Scolanthus callimorphus; assembly: GCA_033964015.1. Lineage (NCBI taxonomy): Eukaryota > Metazoa > Cnidaria > Anthozoa > Actiniaria > Edwardsiidae > Scolanthus > Scolanthus callimorphus. The sequence goes on from CM066923.1 coordinate 21,846,674, forward strand.
CCAAAATATTGGACGCTCAGGTGGAGGGGAGGGGAATTTTGTCAAATTATCACAATGCATTCGATTTGACTTGTAAATTTAAGTGTGCAACTGATCACATTTGGCATGCATGTTCCATGTATGACTCCTAACAGATCCAGAAGGGATGCCAAAATATTGGACACCTCAAATTAAATATATTATAATAATTTTACAAAATTCACCTCCCCTCCCCCCTTGGGGTCGGATTTTTTCGCACCCCTTCCGAATCTGTAAAGGGTGATCCATAGAACATGTGTGCCGAATTTGATCAGTTGCCCACTTAAACTGACGCGTCATATTGAATCTGTTATGATAATTTGACAAAATTCCCCTCCCCTCCCCCCTTAATTTCAAATGTGACACCTTTCTGGAATTGTTCAAAACTTACCAGGGAACACGAAAATTTATTAAATACACGAATTCAGTCATATTTGGGTTAGAAAAACAGGATTACATTTTGGTGACAAAACTGCCCCTCCCCACCCCTACACAGTGCGAATCGTCTGACACCCCTTCCAGTTTTGTTCGTAATGACCCAAGGAACATTCATGCCAAATTTGGTGCCTTTACATGAAATTGCACAAAATGTCACTAAGCCACCCGTAATCGCCTATGTCATGTCTGCGAATCCCGTTGAAACTGCTTTGAATGAAGTGGTTTTATTTTTCCACGGTGTCTTAAAGGGTGGTTTAGATCTCGTTCACAGGTAATTGAGAACAATCTTATGCCAATTTTCAAACAAACCTCATTTTAGCAGAAACAAATTTCCTGATGTGTAAAGTTCGAACAAGCGTTTGTAGGTGTGTCTGGGTACAATAAACGATCACTCGGAGACCGACATTGGTCAGACCAATACCAATGTTTTGCGCGACAAAGCAAAAATTCTGAGAAGTTAAGCATATAAATATTACCAAATTTGTCTGGTCGGAGAACTAGTTTACATGGATAAAGAGGTCAACATAAATATTTTTTATCCCGGTGATGCCGTTTTTTTTTGACAAACAATCCTTTGTGCACCGTGAGAGATCAGCTGGGTGTCGTTCAGAAGCTGAATGCCATACATGGATGGGCAAATTGAATTTTCTTGCTGCTGCGAGTTCTCTTAATCATGATCCAAACTCAAACTGAAAAATAGTATATGCTACAAATGAATTACAGATAACTCACTGACAGTGAAGTTCCGATTTGTAATTGCAAAGAAAATACCTCTATGGAAACAATTTTGTTTCATCACAGATTATTTTAATGAACTTTCTATACAAATACTCCATTTTGATTTTCAGGATGACTAGGATCACTCGCAATTAAAAATAAAAATGACAGCGCGGAGCTGGTGGGTCCAAGAAAGTGATATCAACGGACGTCTAGTCTGGGAACAACTAAATGGGCACGGTTTAGAACTAAATGTCCACTGTTTTCCAGTCCAAGAACAAAGTGGTCATGGATTGCCAATCCAAGAACAAAATGGCCTCAGATTGCCAGTCCAGGAAAAATATGGGCACGGATTGCCAGTCCAGGAACAATATGGCCACGGGTTGCCAGTCCAGGAACAATTTGGGCACGGGTTGCCAGTCCAGGAACAAATTCGCCACGGATTGCCAGTCCAGGAACAATATGGCCACGGATTGCCAGTCCAGGAACAATATGGCCACGGGTTGCCAGTCCAGGAACAAATTCGCCACGGATTGCCAGTCCAGGAACAATATGGCCACGGGTTGCCAGTCCAGGAACAATTTGGGCACGGATTGCCAGTCCAGGAACAATATGGCCACGGGTTGCCAGTCCAGGAACAAATTCGCCACGGATTGCCAGTCCAGGAACAAAATGGCCACGGATTGCCAGTCCAAGGACAAAATGGCCACAGATTGCCAGTCCAGGGACAAAATGGCCACGGTTTTCCTGTGCAGGAAGAAATTGACCATGGATTGCCAATCCAAGAATAAAATGGCCACGGATTGCCAGTGCAAGGGCTAAATGACCAAGGATTGCCCGTCCAAGAAGACCATCACTACGGACGGAGGCCATCCAGGTTGGCGTCCGAAGCACAGGAGTGATGAATCTATTTTAGATTGAAACCCACGATAATCAGTTGTCATGGTTTCAAATGACGTCCCAGGAAATCAGCGCCGCCATCGCACTGCCACGACATTCCACAATGTCTTTAAGGGGGCACTCGCACGCTTCCCTGACAAGCAAACAATTCAAATCGCAATCCAATTCCATCCTCTTGGTAATAGATAAAAACACTATAGATCTGCATTGATTGGTCATTAAACAAACCTGGGGCCCGTTTCTCAAAACGCCCGGTAATTAACGGGCCCGTAAACTTATCGGGAGAGTTTACGGGGAAGTTTATCGGGTACGAGCGAGCGTTTCTCAAAGCTCCCGGTAACCTCCCGATAGTTATCGGGGCCCCGGAATCAAATTTATAATTTCCCGATATTACAAATACCTTACCCAAAAAATCAATGAATTAACGAAAAACTCAGCAATTTGTCGACACTAGATTACAAACTGTACCGCTAAGTTTGTATTTCCAGCGAAAAAAGTAAAGAAATCAGCTAAAATGTACGAAAACAAGAGCATTTTGTCGTGAAATTGTGCAATGAGATTGAACATTTGTTTAAATTCTTGCAATCAACACGTCAAACTGATTGACAGCTAAGCTGTCAAACGAATCGTTTTGATTGGTTGAGAAGCAAGATGGTTGCATCTGATTGGCTAAAACTCTCCCAGTTTATCGGAATGGCGGGAAAAACAATCCCGGTAAGTTTACGGGAAACCTTGGAACTGCAAAGCGAGAACTTTTCGAGGCAAAACGAGACAGGCCAGAAATGGTTAGTTTTGATGGAAAAAGAGTAAGTTTTCGGTAATTTTAACTTGGCAGAGTCTAGTTGAATAACTAAGCTTTACCTAGAGTGAAAAATTTCAGAAAAACAAATCTATTTTCGACCTTATTTTAAGACTTCAAAATGCTTCCCGGTAATTAATGGGAGGGTCAAGAGCTCCCGTAAAAAATCGGCTGATTTAACGGGAACTTTTACGATTTCGAAAATAACGAAAAAAATTAAGCGTGCGAGTGCCCCTTTAAGGGTCAAAATTTTGGAATTGATATTCCAACATAATTGAAAATCTACGAGCATAAGAAGCTTGTTTAAAGCAAATACGTATGTGCATGTTTGTCAGGACCCTCCGGCACGAGGGATACAACCAACAGGAGATTGAATATTCATTTCAGGCTATAGTTATGCCCAATTTCCTTTACGGCCTTTCGGTTTACGGGGCGTCTCCAGCTGCCCGTAATGAAGTACATTTTCAACGAATTCAATATCAAATTGCTATTAAGGCCCGTTTATACTTGCCACTTTTCCTGCTAATTTGTCGCGCGAGTCACGTTCGCTCAAAATCACTAATGTAAACTGTCCTTAATGATGCCACCTTCTCTTTAATTCCCGCTCTTTCTTGTACTCTCTTAGCTGTGAAATTCCCTTCTTTCTCCCTTAACTCCAGCAGACAGCGCTCCACGTGACGTTCGTTGCGCACGCACAATTTCCGTGGTCGACCTCCCGCATGTTTTTTGTTCTCTTTAGCCTTATTTTTCTGGCATTTCACAATCCTGTACACGGTTTTCCTTGAAACGTTAAACCTCTTGCATATTGCTTTGATTGATTCTTGCTTGTCTTCGCGCAAAAACGTAATGTATGCCCTTGTAAAGTCATCTATGCGACCTCGAAAAACCATCTTTCTTGTTTTCACTTTCGAACGAAAATTAGGCGCGAGCACGAAAACGTCACTATTATGGCTGATTCCATATAAGGAGATCTACACATACCGTCAAACGATACCATTCCAAAGGACTCTCTAAGGTGCTTTTATAAATACCTGAACTACAATTTAAGTCAACACTAAATACCTATAATTTGCCTTATTCCGAAAATACAATCCCCGCCAAAACTGTTGACCCATTTTGCAAAATCGGTGCCCCTACTGGCGGATATGGGTGCCTATCAATACAACTCCGCTCTGCCACGCCCATTTCCCCCCTCCCCCCTAAACCAATGTTGTAGTCCTAGGGCTGAACCTTGCCTATCGCATGCTGCTAGTAGTAACTCAACATTGGTACGGGGGGAGGGGGGAGGGGGGAGGGGAGTTTGTTTTTGTAGGGTGCGTGATTGTTAGGCACGGGATTTACAGTTGATGTTCCATAACCGGGTAATGGGTCAACTAGTTTTGGCGCGGATTGTAGGTGCGACTCGGCGCGATTTTTGTCGCGGAGATTTCAAACATGTTCGAAAATCTTTGCAACTTGATGCGATTTAAAGAAAACAGAGCACAGAAATCGCACCGGATTTTCATCTCGTTTGCACAAGAGAGTTAATACTGCAAATCGCGCGAGAAAAATCGCCTCGACAAATGCAACAAAAATTGCAAGTGTAAACCGACCTTTAGAAAGGTCGGACCACCAGGCTAATCTCTCGAATAACTTGCCACTACTAGCTATAATACCTGTATATAAACCTTCAAAGTATTCGTAAAGAAAATTATCTTTTTACCATTCTAAAGTCACCACAGAACGTTTCAAACGTTCATTTCTAAATCGATTAATATTTCAACGTACGTTTAATCAGTGAAATGTAAATAGTGTAAATATTAGATGAATATAAGATAATGTATGGAGCTTTTTACTCTGATTTTGTAAGTTAAGATATGTATTTTTATCTTTCGATTTAATAAAGACATATTTTATTATTATTATACTGCCACGTTGAACCCAACAATCTCACTCTCGAAGGACCAATTTCCCATTTAAATTAGAAACATTAAGTATTCTTTACTCCAGTGCATAGTATTCTTAACTCCAGTGAGAGCAAGTCCAGTAGATGTTGATGGGCTCCTGTAACTGATCCAATTCAAATCATGTGATAAATCATGTGATGAATCATTTTTTACGAAATGTGCTCGGGCATGTGTTTAAAAAATTGTACAATAGACCTTTTTTGTTTTTTTTATGACGAACTGGGAAAAGTGCCTAGGAAGCCGAATGTGTTTGCCAATGCCTAGGACAAACTCCGGTCTAATCCGCAGGGATGGGAAAAGCTGAATTTCCAATGGAAAAAGAATGGGAAGTGTTCGGATTTCCCAAGGCTACCATGTGAATTCCGAACACTTCCCATGCGTGTGCCTTGGGAAATTCAGTTTTTCCCATGGATGGGTTTCTGCAGAAATTCCCTGTAATGATGAGCCATTTCTAATGCAAATGAACTTAGACAATAGAATTTCCTCATTTGCATTAGGAACGGCTCGATATTAGATCGGCGTATGCCCTAGGCCTCATGGGCTATTGACTCAGAGCCCATTCGGGCTCGAGGAATAATTGTTAAATATTAAACATGAGTACCTATATCATAGATATAAACACGAGAACCCCGTATGTAGTGTTGTGCCTATATCGGGATTTATAGACGCTGACGTCATCCATTGTTATTAATGTGCCAACCAGAAATCGATCGGCTCACAGAATAAAGGGCGGTTTTGAATGTACGGTTGGCAAATTAGCATTACAATGGCATTGTTGATAAACAGTAAATAGCGCCATAGGATTCATCCTTTGGTCACTGAACTTATTTATGAATAACTCATGAATTTTGTAATGTTCAATCTAAAGCTGGTTTAAACTTACCAACCCCGGTACATTTGACATGCAAAAAATTGTATACCCCGGTAGAGTTATAACATCCAAATTTAAACCCCGTCACTATTTTTAGCCAGCCCTGTATGAACGGTGCCTAGCACAGGAAAAAAAGTGCGTCAGCTTAGAGACGATAATGCAATATTAATGATTGAATTTGGTACATGTTTGCACAAGAAATCCTCCTTCTGATGTAAATTACAGAACACGCACGGCTGAAAAAGTTAATTCAAAGATTCTTTGTACTCAACGATGTTCGAGAATCGATTTTAGCTGCCGGAAAATAGCGTGTGAGACCCGCGAACATGCCAATTCTTTTTTTTTTTTGTTTATTATAATTATTCCTTTTTGCCTACAAATCTACATTGAGGCACAGGCAGAAAATCGTAGACCAAAGGACCTTGCCGAGGTTTTTCTTGTTTTGAAATGAGACTTCGGAGAGAGAATTGCTATTGACGGACGGAAAGAGCACCTCGAAAGTAGTAAGTTTAACAGGCAAAATTAGGCAAAATTGGAGTCTTGGTCGCTAAGCCCCGAACGAACTAACGTAAAATTCACAAACTTTGACGAGCCTTATTGTCGCAATTTATAAATATTTTTGCCCTGAAACTTTTACAGTTTTACAATTTTTGAGGTGCTCTTCCTAGCTGTGTTGATAGGTTTTCTTTCCGTGGCCAAATTTGGAAATACGAAAAAAAAAAATTCTTACTTTATGGGAAATATCCTGTATATAAATCCTTACCCTCTGCCGGAGGAACGTTTCTGATTGGCTGATTTTTCTCGCCACTTTTGGCGCGCGTGCGTGAAACACAGGAAGCCCGCAACCTAAATATACTGCTGAGCTCCGAGCTTGGGATACGGTCTTTCTCTCCATTTCTTTTCAGTGAGAAAATTAGAGGACGTAAATAATTGAAAAATCGTGACAAGGTGATGGGTTATTTTCTGGTTTCCATTAAAATATTTTTATTGGTTACAAAAGTCTCTTCTACTGGAAAATCGGCTGGATATATCTGAAAAATTGGTCTGACATTTGCTGATTTTGATCAGACAATGTCCGATGACCGGCCGTAATTTCCAGCCCTGCAATAGACCTCCTCGGCTTGCCCGTTTGTTGTCCCATTTTAGATCACGTGGCATTCCCATGAGTATTCTGTCTTTCTTCTGCTACGCACCGAAGGATATATGAATATGGAAACAACCCAAACAAAGAGTATTCAAATGAACGCCACGTAATTTGAAATAGGACAAGATTACGCCCATTGTAAAGAGGTCTATTGTGTCTTCCCAAATGAACAAAAATCTAAATAGCAAGCAACCATGATATATTATATTTGCCGAAAATTATATCAACCGAAAATTAATGTCCCGATTCTTTGTATTTTAGCCCGTACTTTGCGATGGTCCTGTCGATACATGGCTTGCCACGTTCCTCACAACCCTCCGTCAAACCATCACAGACCAGCTAAACACCATAGTAGGGACCCCTCCCTCGCAACAAAATGGTGGACCCCCTGACCAGCCCCCAGGGACATCTAGTAGCTACACACGTATCGAGCAATCATTCACGCTCGACAATTGTACCGAGGTGGTCCTACTGGCAATGCAGATTGAACTGACTAAGAAGGTCGAAAAAGCTCTCCAGGAAGTCATAGGAGGGAACAGAGAGGCTGTTAAGGACGTGTTTGGGAAGCTCACTACTATTCTAGATTCCGTTGCCGTCATGCTGAAAGGCGCGCAGAAGGAGACGGCTTTGAAGGCGGCCAAAAGTGAAGAGGAGGGATCAGAGACGGGGCTGCAGAGGCACTAGAGGAGGTTGCCCTCAAACGAGCCCTTAGCCGCAACACGAGCGCTACCCACCGCACTGTTAGCGCAGCGTCACGCGATATTGACGGTAGATCTGATATCTCGGTGTCCTCGGCCAAGCCCGAAAAACAAGGAACGGAACAAGGGACTGTGGAATTGATAGATATGGATTCTACCCGGAAGTCCTCGACGCTTGTTCTCTTCCCCCACCAGATTCAGAAGATCAGTAATTTGATTGCGTTACTCTCTCAGAAGCGTGACTTGTTGCGTGACTTAGTGGAGAGGATAGATAGTGGTGAGCAAATCAAGGCGGCTTCTGATTGGTTCGATTGGCGTGCCCATTCGCGTTACCGCTGGGATGATGAAGAGAAAAGCTGTAAAGTCGAAATCCTTGACTTGCCGTTTGATTACGGGTTTGAGTACCAGGGCACCTGCACAAGGCTCGCGCTCAGCCCTTTTACAGACAGGTGCATTATGGGTCTTGCCAAGGCCCTCAAGTCCAACATGGTTGGAGTCTGCAGTGGGACAGCGGTAAGCCGGGATAGTGTTTCATACGATAGAAAAGAAAAAATCTTTATTTACAACTTTTAGATGAATCAGAGCCATCCTCGGAGACCCAGGGGATTTTTCCTCTAACGAATCAGAGCCACTATAACCAAGGTCTGTTGTAGTTATGTTCCGTTTCAATAAGCCTAGTTGGAGTGTATATTTTGTGTCTTGTGCGCATGCGATTTTAGTCCGAATATCTTGATTTCTTTTGTTTAACAAGAACAAAGAGAAGTTCAAAAACAAAAGATTCGGACTAAAATCGCATGCACACTGAACACGAAATTTAAACGACATGCTAAGTTGACACCCATACCCAAATTTTACTATTTTATCAAGTCGCCAATTATAAAAGTGGTCGCCAATTTTTAAATCTTGTTGATGTTCTTCTAACACATTAAATCGCCATATGGCGACCGCAGATTAAAGTTCTTGAGTTTCAGAGTTCGAAAGACATATTGAAGCACATTCTATGATTGTCTTATTTCGACTCGAATTTTGTTCATCTCACATCGTTTCTATTAATTCCAGGACTGCGATAAGACGGAGACAGTTAACGAGTTGTCGAAAATACTCGGCTACCCGTTGTACTCGTTCAACTCGTCGCGCGAGCTCAATCGCTCTATGCTAGTGGATATCTGTCGTGGTCTCGCGAGCTCCGGGTCCTGGGTTTGTTTCAATAACATCACCGCTATCACCCCGCCCGTGCTGTCCGTCTTCACGCAGTTGCTACAGGTATGTGAACACAAGCGAGGACTATCAGAGGAAATCGTCTTGATTTTACAAGATATGATTATCATAAGATATTTTAGAAGTATTGGCAAAAAGACGAGCCCGAGCCCCTCTAAGTAGACCATCTCACCTCACGTTGGGCAAATGATTGTTTGTACTCAAGACAGAAATCAATCACATTCATCCAAAAGATCCATTATATATCCAAGGGAACAATAGCGAAAGAAAAATGTGTTTTGCGCGCGCAGTTTTTATTTTATTGATTTTTTAATATTTCCGATTGGCGATTTTTTTCGTTCATCTATGCGTTCTGCGTCCTATGGGGTGAACAATGGTTCCTTTGACGCATGAAGAAGACATAGAAAGTAGAACATAGACCATCATGAAGAAGACAAAGAAAGAAGAACAATGACCTGTCTTTGTTCTATTTTCTATGTCTTCTTCATACGTCACAGGAGAGTCTGAAGAGTTTCTCCCCCAAGATTTATGGCGCATAGTTGTACGAAAAAAAAAACGCCAATCGAAAATATTCGAAAATCAATAAGATATTAACGGCGCTCGTAAAACACATTTGATAAAATGTGGTTGATTTCTGCCTTGAGTGGTGTTTTAACCAAAGGTCTAGCGTGAGAATTTTTGCATTTTTGGGAAGCGAAAACTAGATTTAATCACCATACAAGTATAAAACGCAGTTTACATTTGATATAAGTCAAGATTTTCTGAGGAGATGGAACATATTTTTTATGTTCAAGTGCAATGTTTTTTAGAATCTGTTTGCAACGCTTGGCGATACAACAAAAACCGTTTCGATTGACGAATTGTAGCAAAAGATCATACTCCAGTCATTGTAGTTTGACATAGTTTTGACATAGTTTTGAGAAATCTGTACTGAATGTTTATCATAGAGATCATAGAGAATTTTTGCTGTTATTCAGAAAAAGTTATTTTTCCATTACACATGCAAGTGGATTCCGTACATGCCTGGTCTTCCTTGACATTTCTTTTTCTTTTTTCCACTCTAGATTATCCTTGATGGTCTGCGAGCAAACAAGACATCCATCTTCATCCAGGAAGATGAAGTACCTCTTGTCAGCAACGCTGCGTGTTTTGCTACACTCACAAACACAACCATGAGTGATAGTTCCCCTACACAATACCTCCCGAATGTTGGCTACTTTTCCTCATTTAATAGCTCCATATCACAGCTACCTAAGAATCTCCTCAGCCTTTTCAGGCCCGTGGCGCTAATGGGACCAGATTGGGCCGTTATACTTGAGGTGTGGCTTCTCAGCGAAGGGTTCTCACAAGGGCCTTCCCTAGCATCCAAGATTGTGGCCCTAAGGGACCTCTGCATGAAATTAATCCCCTCTGCTTCTAAGCCCCTTCCTATTGGCATGTCCCGTTGTATTCACAAGTCTACCGGTTGGGGCCTGGTTAGTCTGAAGAGGATGGTGGAAAATGCTCGGAACCAGCTGTTTAAGTGCCAGGAAGAGTGTTTGGTGACCAGGAAGGCAGAAGGTACCAGTCCAAGAGGGGAGGAAGATAGTACTTTGAGAGGTGAAGGCGATGGCGCCCCACCCTCCCCTACTGATGCTGTCGCTGCTGTGAATGCACCTGAACCTGGTATGTTGTCACCTTTGGAGAACGTTCAGTGACTTAAATTAGGGTTATCCATGTTGGATGTTGATATGTTGAACCTTACGCGAAGAAATCTCTAGATCAAATCTAAAAGCAAAGTTTCAGATTTGATTTACCAAATTCAATCGAGAAAATTGGTCTATATTCTCTCAATCAGCCGATGGAAATGGATGCTTTCTCAGACTTGGTATGTTGCAAGGCTGCCAAAATGGCGATGACACAGACTATTTGATAGATGTGTTTCGGCGCCGTAAAAACGTTTTTGGTGTTGTCTGCGTTCTTCTCTGATAAGACATTTAGCCCCGTCCCAGGCTAAAAAGTTTTTTTTTCAGATTCATGATGAATCCTGTGAATAATTCAACTTCGTCCTGTACGCTGATTAAAATATGTAGCATAATCCCGCGCAATTCTATCTTCAGCCAGCCATTCATTACAAAACACGAAAAATATAACCTACTTTTGAATGGCTTCTCTTCTGCATTCTTCACAAACACTACCACTCTAATTAATTTGACCAAACGTCAGAGTTTAAAGAGCCTGTTTCAGCCGCCATTTTGACAGCATAGCAACATACCAAGTCGGAGAAAGCATCCATTTCCATCGGCTGATTTTGGAGAATATAGAGCAATGTTCCCGATTGAATTTGGTAAACGAATCTGAAACTTGTTTTTAGATGTTTATTAAGAGATTTTAACACAAAATTTGTATTCTAATATAGAACGAAAACAATAACAAAGAAGTGGCCGACACGGGCTCTTTAAGCATCGAATCAACGAATCGTAACACTAACTCTGTTACTTATATCCATCTCTAGAAGGATCCCAGACGAGCGAACAACAGCAGGAGAACCTTCGCCTGGAGGAGACCGCTATAGTACTCTCCCTGCGTGATACCTTCATGCGGGACTAACTGGTGGAGATGCCGTCATGTTTGCCACCTTGCTAGCAGACCTTTTTCCTCACGTCCAAGTCCCGATGATCTTTGACAGCTATGGTGTAGTGGACGGCAAGATGGCCTTGAATGATCCCGTGTCGAATCTGGACGAGATTCCAGTCACCTCTCGCAGCCGACAGCAAACACCGATTGATGAAGAGAATGGTATGTCAATGCGTGATTTGAACCGTTTCTTTACCCGCCAGCCGGCGACCAAATTATACTAGTTGACAATTTACTGATTTAATCTTAGTCCCCATTTCTTTTTATTTGGCAGTCAACTGGCTTTTTCTCGTGATGAAAACCCAGGTGAAAAATACTAGGCGAAACAGGGCAAGGATCTAATTGACCCAGCTGGTTGGAATAGCGGAACAGAAAAGCCGAAAATTCGAAACCCAAGAGACGTTTTGCGCTTACAAAAAGAACGATGTTTCGTTGTTGAAAGTTGTCATATAGAGTAGATTTCGGAATCGCGTAGTCACGGCACGGTCGCGGCATGGTCGCGGCACGGTCGCGCCACGGTCGCGGCATGGTCGCGGCATGGTCGCGGCATGGTCGCGGCATGGTCGCGGCATGGTCGCGGCACGGTCGCGGCATGGTCGCGGCACGGTCGCGGCATGGTCGCGGCATGGTCGCGGCATGGTCGCGGCACGGTCGCGGCATGGTCGCGGCATGGTCGCGGCATGGTCGCGGCATGGTCGCGGCATGGTCGCGGCATGGTCGCGGCATGGTCGCGGCATGGTCGCGGCATGGTCGCGGCATGGTCGCGGCATGGTCGCGGCATGGTCGCGGCATGGTCGCGGCATGGTCGCGGCGCGGCACAGCTTTGTCGCGGCACTTTTCACAGGCATACGAAATCTGCTCTAGTTGATGTGCTCCTCGTTTTCATAGTGCGTGGTCAACCGGTTGGAGCTTCACGGGATGGCCGAAAGCTGAGACCTTGTTAGTTGAACACTACAACACGTACATTTGCAGACTTGAAATGACACACTTTTATAAGCACTTAGAAGTCCGTCTTGTGGTTTATGAAATTTTGACCAGAGGTGTCTCACTTTTTCACAGTGCGTGGTCAACCGGTTGGAGCATCACGACATGGCCGCAGTCGAAAATCTTGTTAGTTATAAATGAAATCTTGTTATTATGAATATAACTGGGGATTGACCATAGAAGTGCAATAATTTAAACATCTACACTGACATTAAGGCAAATGAGGACTGCATGCAAAATTTACAATCTACATCAGCATGATCGGTATTTACTGAACAAAATAAACTTTTCGGAACTCAAAGGAAATTGAGACTTAAGCAGTTTCTGAAAACCTATGGAAGCGTCAAGTAAAATTTGTCTTTTCTACTATGGAGTCCATAAATTCAAGGCTTTTGCGATGAGAGAGAGGAATCGATTTTAAGGTTCCGATACAACAAATTATAAGCAAGTTTAGGACGACTCTAGTACGACGTTTGCCTCGCCCTACCAGCGACACCACCACCTCGCCCTACCATGCATTTCCGTCGATCTTTTTTGGTTCAACTGGTTCAGATTTACCTAAGTTCGCCGTTGCCGAAAGCCTTTTATTCCTATGGTTGATGTGTTAATTCTTCAACTTATTCACAGTGCGTGGTCAGCCAATTGGAGCGTCACGGAAGACCCGCAGGCGAAAACCTTGTTAGTTATAAAATGATATTTGTAAAATCAACATTCATTACCCTAGTCATTACACGACAATACGGAATAGTATATTTTGAATGAGACGAGTTTCTTCTCTTGGACGTGGTTCCTTGTTCTTCTGTGATCACGCGAAAAAAAATTTTTGAAGGAGAAATATTGACGCTAATATGCCGACTAGTTTCCGACTAGAATTCACATATAAGCCAGGAAATGTTTCTGACGAGAAACTCGTCTCAAACGAGAAACTCGTCTCTAGTGTGATTTCGGCTATTATGCATGGCTGTAAAGATTCAATAGTACACGATAAGTTTTGGGCGTAGCTTGAAAGTTCTCTCCAAGGCCTGTCTTTTGACAAGATCGTTAGCTGCTGTAGTAACAACAGCCTGTGATTTGTCGGAACTATTTCTTATGTGTCTCAATTGGTCTCAGCACGATTCAATTGGTATCGGCGCGAAAATTCTGCGACAACGCAGTTGCCATCATAAAATCAGCCATCACCTCCTGGGCTCAAATTATTTACCTGAAGCTTTTTGGGGCCTCTCGAGGAAAAATTTTACTTCTCCATTTTAAAGGGAGGCTGTCACGATACGCGCATGCTCCAGGAACGATCACTGAGCAAAACTATTTAGACCATCCTATCAGAAAACTATTGAAGAATATGTAAAACGTAATATTTTGTCGGATAGGTCCAGAAATAGCAAGATTAAAATGGATTGTTTTCGTGGTTTTCAGCCTTCGCTGGCCATCGTTACGGGACGATACTTCTTTGTTTTGAGATGCGCAGTTGAACATTTGCGAGAGAAAAATGTATTATGCTTGTTCCATGATTTTTTCGTACAGATCAAAACAATCTGGAAAGCATATTCTGAATTTTGAAAATGGTCTTCTTTACACGTCACAGTAAGGCGACTATTTTTCTTCCATGATTCTTTGCGCATGAAACCAGTACAAACAAAGCGGCAATTTATCCTTAGCGGAATTCCTTAAAAAAAAAACGGCACTTATAAGACATTTTTCTTTCGCATGAAATGGTATTGCATGAAATGGTTGTACTTCTAAATGAAGAAGTAAAATGTCTGCCTTGAGTGACACTTTCAGAATTTGATGCTACATTGAATAACATATTTTCGACGTGTCATTGTTTCCGCAGCGCTTGACAACATCACGGACGCGATCCGAGTGGCGACGGGAAAACTCGGCTTGCAGCCGGGGATATCGTTCCAGTCTCGGGTGTTTCAGCTGGCGGAGCTGGTGTCGGCACACAGAGTGGTCAGTATTGTTATAAGAATTGTTGCTCAAAAAAGCCTCATTCAGTTGCCTAAAAAAAGGTCGCCCTAACAGAGCTTCTATTCCGTCGAAGTTTATGCAATATTTTTCATTGAAATTCAGTACACAAAGATTTGAACTGATAATGTCTGATGATGTTGATGATGTTTATTGAAGTATTTTTGGATATAATTCACTCCCGCTGCACCACTTTTTCCCTAGTCGCGAAGGTTTCTTTGATAAACGATAAGTGTTTGTAAGTGGGCTTGTAACCCGGGGAAGGGTATAATAACAGAGAGTCCAAATCAGTCGGGCTTACTGACATTGTTTTTGTTCTCGAAAGTAGAGGTTTTTACAGCTAAAACCGTTGCATCGCGACTCCGATCAAACTATCTGAGCCAATGAAACTCTTGCCCTGCTTCGCCTACTGCAGTCAACTGGCTTCCCTCTGAACTAAGTCCAGACAACGTCGCGACGGAAAGCCAGGCGACTGCACTAGGCGAAACAAGGCAAGAATCTGATTGGCTCATAAGATTTGACTGACGGAAAACGAATGAAAACGCGGGTCGCGATGCAACTATTTTATCTGTAAAGGGGAATAACCTATAATATGCAAAGGTTGGGTAAAATGAAAGCCACTTTATAAAAAAAAACTTTTAACCGAACAACAACTACTTTAGTTGAAAAGGTTCACTGCATTTCGCGTTTCTGTTTTCCATGAATTATTCTTGATTTAGCTTCCAATAACATAAATGACCGAGGCTGATTTTTTTCGCCCTCAGGTATGTGTGGTAGGGCCGAGCGGTTGTGGCAAAACCGAGTGCATCAAAACGCTTGCGGCCGCTCATCGAGAAATGGGACAACAGGTGAAGACAGATACTGTGTGTACCGGAGCCATGGACTCGGAAGAACTGTTGGGATACGTTGATCAAAACACCAGGTAAACGATCTTAATTTATCACGAAATTGCCAATTGAATGCGCCGATCAGCGCGTGATTTTCCTTCGACGATGTTCACAAGCCACTATTTATTGCGGGCACATTTGCAAGCGACAACAACAGCAACTTTATTTCGCATTTCCAAAGTTACAAAATTGCGAGCGTGTAACATCCCGCGGCAAATATCTAGATTCATTTGAGTCCTTAATTAAGTTTTTATTTATTTCATTGTCCTGGAAAAGTCCTTGAGAAGTCTTTCATTGGTGCTTTTATGTATGAAGCCTGTGTGACGCCAGGTTCCAACGCAGGAAAATATATCTTTGGACCCATCTAATCAACACTTGTGTTCACCTGACCTTGGCTTTCCAAAGTCTGTTCCTCAGCGGAGCTCACCGAGCCGGAGTCGCAAATCCGTAGCCCCGAAATTTTCTAATATGGCTTCATTTAATGAACTTCATTTCAATTTATTTTGACATTTATTTTACAGTAACAGTTGTACATTGAGCAACTAGGTTGAATAAGAAAAAAAAAAGATGGCGGAGCGCCTAAGGCTTGTGCGAGGAGGCGCCCTCACAATATAAGAAGATAATAGGAAACAAATAACAAATGCAAGACGAGACAGATAAACATAGATTACTAGAATATATCAATTAAAGGGATAGAAATTTAAAACTTCAATTGGAACTGCCCCCATGGTGGTGATTTATATCATATACCCGTTTGAATGATTTCGCATACAGATTTCGTAAAATCTTCATTTCATTTTCGTTAGCATATTTATGTTGTCTTCGCCAATTTGATTTCCCAGAGAGTGGAAGGACGGTTTGCTTGCCGTACTGTTACGCCGCCAGTGCCGACAGCTGTGTCTTCAAGAAAGGGACAGAACTCAGCTGCCGGGAAAACGCTGATGAAGTGGCTACACCTTGATGGAATGGTAGGACAAACCTGACCTGGTTTGTTTCTTTTTTACAATGTTAGAGCAGCTGCAATCAGAATGGAGGCTGAATGTTCTCCCCTGCTTGGATATCGCTACCGAACCAGTTCAACCGGATTGCTCTTTTTTTACATTTGTACATTTTAAACAAGACTATGGGAGACTGTGTTGGACGGTTTAAACGGAGGTTTCCAAAACAGCGAGGTTATCCTTTGTTAAATGTTTGGCCTAGAACATACGCCAAATTAACTTAGACAATGGAGATTCCTCATTTGAATGAGACTAGCGTATGTATGTCCTACGCCTTAGAAAGGGCCGTTTTCTTGGCACTTGTCTTTTGACAAAATGTCGTTTCTCTTTCTTTTTCTCATTCAGATCGATTCTTTGCAAATGGAGATTTTCGGTTCTGTCATTCAGAACTCAGGTAAGTATTATGTTGACATCGTTACTCCACAAAATAGTTTCAGGAAAAATATACTTTGAAGAGAATGCAAAGTGGACGGGCGAACCCATGGCTTGTCAGGTCGGCGGTGTAACAATATACCGTGATCTTTCATTCAATGTTAGCGGATTTCATATGATTAATGGCGACTCAGTTTCATATAACTAAGTAATTTCGATGGCCTCGCTTTGTGATTGGTCGGGTAAAGAGTGTCCCTTGCTACATCAGCCACCAAAAACATTTTTCACCATAACAGTTAGTTTTCTCCCAAAACGATTGGCTGATTTGCCGTCGGAATTTCATACCATTCTGCTCGCATCAGCTTGCGCGCGCGGCTCAAAAACACAGGGAAACTGTTCGCATACGCGCGCTATTTGCAACGAGAGATGATTATAATTCATGGGGAGAAATACCGAATGGACATGCGCACTTGAGCGTGGCACTTCTAAAATATGGACTCAGATTACCTTCAAATAATTTACTGTAAATGTATGGCAATGAAACTTAAATTCAAGATAACACTGGGCTAAATTCGAAATCGAAAGTTACTTTGCCTCCGATCGAAACAACATGTTGTTCATCTTTCTTTTCGTGGTAATATGGTGGGCTACAGTATAAAAATCGGTTCGGTTTTGTCAAATCTAGGTTACAAACTCAAGAGCTCTGTTTACAAGAGGAAGTCTATGCCACGGCGCTAAAATACACAGAACTAACAGTCAAATTTCGTAACGTTATAAGCTCGTACAAACCTCACTTTACCTCCAGATCAAAAAGAACAAGAATTCCTTCGTAAATCACACAGATTTCACGTCATGTAAATGATTTTTCAGCTCGGTTTTTAAGATCCACTTCCATGTTAAACGAGGCTTCATTGTTTGGCCCTTGAAGTCCGCCTCGAAGCAAAAAGCTCGAAAAAATGCCGATTTCTTCGCTTCTTTCCGCTCTGAGCGGCCAGTTCTTCGACAGTGTACAACCAGGCGTTTCCTCTGCTAATAATATGTGTCCAAAAAGACTAGAAACGAGTACCAGAGTGCCTAGCGAACTTAATTTTAAATATTAGCGCGAACTTGAAGCGAACCGGCGAAGGCAAAGTTCAGTATTGACTCTCGTTATTTATCAACGCATCCTCGATATTTTCCCAAAATTAACAAAAGCATGATATATTATTTTACTTTGCTTTCAAATTGTTTCTTCTTGGCATGTTATCAGCCGAAAAGGCAAAGTTTTAAGCAATTTATAACAACCTTCACTCTCTCTTCTGTCTCTCCCGGAAGTCAGGGTTTGTTTTTGCATACTAATTGACCCACCAATCGACAGCGACCAATGAGAGACGCAATAGGACAATCGACTTTATTGACAGCATAATTAGGGTCATGTTTAAACTCCTCCCATTATCATTCGCTATTTCTCGCCATGTATATCATTTGGCATTTTGTCATGGTAAAAAAACAAATTTCCAGAGGTTTTGAGTGGTGTGGACTCTTGTTTACAGCTTTTTACGCCATCTTCTTGGCCAAAATGTGTTGTGGATTCACTAGCCGCGTATCACTTGTATTTGTGAAATTTTAATTATCAGGCACAATCGTGTTAGGGAACAACGAACGAATCAAAGTTCCAGAAGCTTTGTTAATACTTTGGGAGGTAAGTGGTATATTCTTTTTAAAATTCGACTCTATATTTATCGTAAAGAAAAAGCTGGTTGGATCACAGGAGCTAACCTTTTTCCATTTTTGATCTGGCTTGAAAGAGATCAGAGAAATTAAACCTAGAAAAATAACGAATGAAGGTTCTTTATCAACCTAAATTTCTTTTCTACCCATATCCCTCCGAATGTTGCATTTAACTTCCCTCCACTCTTGTCTTGATCAAAAACAACGTACTTCTAGGTTATCTATCTGCAAACAAAACAAAAAGAGGATTTCCTATTTGAAAAATATAGTACGTGGCTTTTCGTATTCAAGCCCTGAAATTTGTTGACCCTCACACTTTTTTTTCTATTTCACTTTTAGCTGGAATCACTGGAGAATTTGTCCCCTGCCGTCCTGTCTTCAGTGGGCATGCTCACACTAAACAGTTCAGACGTCAGCTGGCCATTGCTAGTGGAGCGCTGGCTCACTCACCGTCCCGAGCGCGAAGTCGAGTTCTACGAGAGCTGTGTGATCGCTACATCGACCCGACATTGGATTATCTCGCGTCCAAAACTTCCGTCCCGCCACAGACGGGCGCGCCCGCGGGACAGAACAAGTCGACACAGCTACGTCACGTGGTCTCTGTCAACGAGATGGGGATGGTGAATACGTTACTGACCATTGTAGAGGTAAGGTAGTGGCCTATTAGTTTTGTAGTCCTCTAGATATCATAATACAGCCAGGGGCGTACCCAGGATTTTTGAAGTGGGGGTTCCACTTTGCTATTCCCCTGTTCCTACCCATAAATTTCGGGAAGAACATTCTAGACCTGGCAATTCAAAGCTTGATTTTGAACTGATACGGTGTCGAAGCGATTTCACCTAAATATTACTCGAATTTTCCTAAGTTAGAAATTCCGTAACCCCTGGACCCCCCCCCCCCCCCCCCCCCCCCCCCCCCCCCCCCCTCCCCCCCCTGGGTACGCCCCTGACAGCGATTTTAGTCGGGCCAGAATTTCGAAGCGAACTCGTCGAACTAGACTATCCAAACAAACTAAATATACAATGAACCAATTCAAATTTCAAGAGCATGTTCATCCCACCAGATGCAGCGCGCATAGTTGAACGAAACAAACCGCCATCAGAGATATTCAAAAATCAATAAAATATTCACGGCGCGCGCCAAAAATATTTTTCTTTCGCTATTGTTCTATTGGATAATGGATCTATTTGATTATAACTTTGCATTCAATTTGGTCCATCATTTCTGTCAACCATTCAAATTTCAAACCAATTCATTCAACGTAGCTATGTATTTAGAAATCACGTGTTCACCGCGTGATAGTGTTTTCCTTGACTTGTGATTGGCTGACGAGGAAACCATTCAGCAGCAAGTTGTATTTTCTCTCGCTAAGTGATGTTACTGCAGTCACATCTGAATTTCGCTCTTTTTCCAGGCTATCATAGCGAACTACCAAGACCTCATGCCGAGTGAGTTTGAGAACTACTTCTGTTACGCGGCCATGTGGGCGTTTGGCGGGACGCTGGAAGAGAAACACCGGCCCTACTTCAGTCAATGGTGGAGGGAGCAATGGGGAGCGTTCGTCTCTCTTCCTGGAGATGAAATGGTAAAGCTTTTGTCAATGTATTTAAAGCTTAGTTTCCATATAGTCTTATCTGTCGTATCAGTCAACCGTGAAATTCCAGCTTCCATTGTTTCACGGCCGACTGATGCGACAGATACGAAAGATAGACTATATGGAAACTAGGATTTAAAGAGCTTGATGGTACAGCACCATTATTTAGGAAATGTGACCGACTTCAATCCTATATTGATTTGACAAGGTTGGCTCAGCTGGGCCTCTCACCGCTGTGGTCCAGGTTCGACTCCCGGCCCGGGTAGAGGAAATTTTATTTCTGTTCGGGTCGTGGTCGAAACTGGTTCATATTGTGAGTTGAACTTTGTTCTACTGTGTTTCACGTCTTCGGATGAGACATAAAACCGACATTCCGTCTCGCCTTAGGTCATGATACAGCTCTCGTAAGATCTGAGCCTATTGGATTGATACCCTCAGTGCAAAACAATAGAGGGTCATAATACAACGAGGAAACAATGGGATGCTTTGTTCTGCCTATCCAATCACACAAGATCTTACGAGTAGCTGCATCCTGCTCGCCTTCACTACCCTACCCAGTTCCAGGTCCACCCTTTGGCAGTGACCACCCTCAGTGTCTGTGCTTATGACCGCTTGGCTGCCAGTGGCGCCGTTGAGACCCAGCGTAATTCAGCTTTCGAGCTTCAAGTTTGAGAAGTCGGTCTCCAATATTTGTGTTTCTATTAAATAGTGAATTAACCTGCAAGAACAAGTGCTTGCACTGTGGGTTACAGCCAAAATCGTTGTTTTTGCGTTGGAAATTTCCAAAACGTGGTTTCTTCTTGGGCGTTTCCGTTCTGCAAGTCAAAAACTTCTCATCCAATCAAATCCTTGTCCTGTTTTGCCTAGTGCAGTCAACTGGGTTTTCGTCGCGACAGAAAGCCATTCGACTGCACTAGGCGAAACATGGCAAGGACCTGATTGGCTTAAATGGTCAGACTGGCAGGACGTTTTGAAAATGCCAAGCTTGGAACAACGTTTTTTTTTTTTTCTGTTTTTGTTTTTTGTTTTCAAGGTTTGGAATTACTTCGTGAACCCGGAGAACGCACGAGTTCCAGAGCTGGCGAGACTCGGTTCCACCGTATGCTCAGACGGCAGCGGAGGGAATACCAAACGAGGCTTATGTTCACACCGTACACAACGAGGTTAGAAAAATCGGCAAGTCCTTGGTGTCTTGACTCGTACCAGTACCGATAACAATAGCTACAGAAAGGAACAATAGCACAAGCCAACAAAAGAATTAAATAGGGGACTCGTGATGTGTCAAGACACCAAGGAGAGAGAACGAAAAATCTATACTTCTTTACGTCTGAATTTTCCAAGAGATTGTTTCATCAATTACGTAATTGCTTACCAATAATCTATCAGTAGAATGTTCGCGCTGACGTCATCCATTGTTATTAATGTGCCGACCAGAGATCGATGGTTCACAGAACAAAAGGCGCTATTCAATCTATGGTTGGCACATTAGCATAAGAAATAACAATGTTGGTAAACGGTGAATAGCGCTATAGCCTTTCACAGTACCTCGTGCAGTCGAACGATTTCACGACAACACACTCAAATAAAAAAAGGTGTAAGAACTTCCAAAAAAGACAAACTGCTGAAAAAGGTGTGCGTTGCCTTGGAAACGTGCTTTATGCTTGACAGTGATTACATATTGGATGCAAAAAATCTCAAGGTGAATTCAGACACGTCTTCTCGCAAAGTGAGGTACAATCGAGAGCGAAGGGCGAAATTCAGATCGGATGCACTTATGATGAAATGCACAATGGAGGATTCCAAACTTTGAAGTTATATCAAAATTGTTTGAAAATCGGCCCTTTTGACGATAAAACTTACCTACATTGCTTATAGGCTTGTTATATGAATTGGGGATGATAGATACAATTAAGAGCTGTATTTATGAATTAATCAAATAACCGTGAACCCTTCAAGGTCGAACAAACTTCTCTTCGTCTTTTACACAGGCGTATCTCCCATCTTGTCGGGCTCCTGGCCGATGCAGGAAAACCGGTTTTACTGGTTGGCGAAGAAGGAGGCGGAAAGACCTCGATCTTACGTCACCGGTTAAAAACACAACATGGCGGCGACATAGGCGAGGTACTGAGTATGACCGTGTATTGTAACAAGTTCACTTCCGGTCGGAGTCTGTGGCGGGAGATGTCCAACTGTCTGGTGGTGGAAACACGCGCATACGTACGTACCGAAAGGCAACAAGAGGCTCACGTGTCTGGTGGATGACTTGAACCTCAGCAAGGTATGGTCAGAGGTGCTTTAAGTGATCTTGATTGACTAAATATATGGCTATTTAAAGGAGCGGTTGTTACGATTTAGCAACACTTTTGGTGATGTAAGAACATCTAGGTTTGTTAATAGCCCTTTAACTACAAAGCGATAACAGAAGGCAAACACAAAACAGATCATAACATTGTCATTGTCAATGTTATGATCTGTTTTTTTGTTTGCCTTCTGTTATCGCTTTTTAGTTAAAGGGCTATTAAATAACCTAGACCGAAAAAAGGTTCTTCCATAGGTTTTTCCGAGGAGTGCAATAAAGGAAAGCCTCTTCCATGGGTTTTTCCGACGGGGTGCAATCCCATAAAGCCTCTTCCGTAGGTATTTCCGAGGGGGTAGAGCAAGAATTTCCGAGGGGGTTAGTAAAAAGGGGGGGGGGGGGTGTAGCTAAAAAATGGAGTGCCCTCTGTAGGTAGAAAACCAACCTTGTGGTGTTTTTTTAAGTTTTGTTTTTTAAGTTTTGTGCCATATTAATTAGACAACGCAACAAACCAAATCATAATATTGACACCCATCGGACACAGGCTTTTTAAATGAGTCTCTTATCTAGGCGACAGAATTGGCACCCAGTCATCCTGCGAGCTCGTCCGACAACATATCGATCACGGCGGCGTGTTCGTGTTCGACCCTGAGACACACAAATGGCGAGAAATTCGAGACGTGTCCTATCTGTCGTCCTACAACCCTTACACCCCACCCACTACCGCCAAGCTTAGCAACCGGTTGCTAAGGCACTTTGCTCTTTTCAGTGTCTCATTTCCAAGGTAAGGCTAGTTTTTATAAGTAAGAATAAAAAAATAACGAAATGCCTTTTGGTAAACGCAGATTTATTTTTGCGTGTTTTGCGAGCGAAATATAGTCATAGAACCTTAGGTTGAGAACATATCGTAACATAAGAAGGAATGACAATGTGTAAGTTTATAAATGCAAAAAAAACCGTGTCTTGTAGTAGTACATGTAACAATTATATTGCGAATTGGCATTTTCATGGCTTACCAGGCTGAAACAGTTTTCAAAATTTTACGTAAGAATGCCTTATATGCACGTTTCAGTTTCCTTTTCCTTATAGCACTTAATAAAAGTATAATAAAGGATTCAAATTCTGATCCCACTGGTTTAATTGCGTTTCGACAAAGAAGAAACGCAACCTACTCGCGTATGCCAAGTTTCTTTGAGTGAAATTCAAGCAATTAGCCTCACTTATGTACCCGGGCTTCTCACGGCTAGCCTTCGCGCAAGCAAACCAGTCAAAGTTTTGCCGGCTCTGTATGCCAAGATTCTTTGAGCGAAATTCATGCAACTAGCCTCGCTTTCGTATGCCAATGTTTCTCACGGCGAAACGAAACGCACTTACTAATCTAAGATTACTTCTAGTGTATAACATTTGTTGAAACAACCGCGACATAGTCCCTTTAATTTTTTTAGCCCCTTTAACTTTTTCTCATTTAAGCATTTCTGAGCTTCACTACATCTACACCAACAACTCGAGAAGCACTTCCTTCTCAACGTGCACCAGCCTCAATCAAGTGCGCGGATAGCTCGTCCACGGGGACTGGGGAGAGCGCGAAGAGCAAGCGGGGACTGGGTACCAGGACCGTGCCATGAGGGAGCTGCTGAACTCCATCACGTTTGTGACCCTGGAGCTTCAGGACCATTACGGACCATGTACCTGGCAACGGCCCAGAGATGTCACTACATGTTCACCATGACCGATCTTACGATGATCTCAGGTAAGCTATGCTGTATCACGTTTGGTCGGTGAATTATTTTCGCGAGAAATAAGATCAGATTTCGTATGACTGTGAAAAGTGCCGCAACACGGCGCGCCGCACGGAACTGGCCTACTGGGTAGATAGCGATGCATGAAATCAAGTAGTCGCGGCGCGGCACAACTTACTCGCGGCACTTTTCACAGCCATACGAAATCCGCTCTAAAGTTCTACGAACGTGGAAATAAGATATCTGTCTCTCAAGGTATGGCTAGATCAAGGTTTACAACTTTTCGACGACTTTATTGTTAAGGATTTACTTGACAACCTGCGATCCGCTATCTGTAGGTAGAGATGATGCTTTGAAGGACTAAAAGTTTAGTTAACCGATCAGTGAGTGGTATATGTGTATTCGATTCTGCTCTTCAAATATTCGATTCCTCCCTGCGTTTCCACATTCTTGTTAATCCCCGTCGCTAACTACAAGTAGAAGACAAAGATTACAAAAACAAGCATGCAAATACAGAATTCACATAAAGATCTAACCAAAATCCTTTCGTTGCTATAGAAACATATGCCTGACTCTGCGCCCTGGTTGTTCACACCGGAGCTGTTGTTGCTATGGAAACATGAAGTTGATTGGGTTTACAGTCGTCGGCTGATTGACGCGGTCGATAAGGAGAGATTGCAACAGGCGTTCCTGGTGGCGGCCAAGAAGAGATTTACTAACGAGGAACAGGTTTGTCGAGATAACATTTGTACACTAGCGAGTCCCTGTGCAAGAAAGGCTTTTGAGTAGTGAGTTGAGACATTCTTACTGATGACGTAATATCTCTGCTTTAAGCATATGAAGCGAAATCAGTTTTACATTTTTCAATACATCTATTACTGCGATTTTCATAGTTCTGCGAACTCCCACTTGACATTTCCGAACGCAAAAATGCGTTTTGGCTTCCGTCAATGTAAAAGAAGGAAAAACCAACACAGAAACGCAAGATTTGCCCTGAAGAAGGACCGAAATAAAGGTACGAAAAGTTGGCAAATCTTGCGTTTCTGTGTTGGTTTTTCCTTCTTTTACATTGCATTACCTCAAACCAAGGCATCCCGAAGGGATCCAGAAAACATTGCTGTTTGCACACCTTTGATTTTAAGAAGAAGCTTCCGTCAATCAAACCTTTTAAGCCGTGTCCACGCGTGTTCCTGAGTTTGTATTAACAGTGAAAAATTGTATTCTGAGCCTAGCTAGCTCCATAAGATCAGGTAATCAAAGTTGTTCATCGTTTGATTGGCGGAAGCCAAACCGTGGTAAGGGCTATGCTATGGCCGTTCAAAGTTACGTATTTTGCTGTGGCCTCTGACTAGCACATTAGCATTCACGATATCAGATGACACTGTTTCGTGACGCAATTCTGTTTCTACACTACAAAGTGAGATCAAAGGGAACCCCAGCTGTTTAGCCTTTTAAAGCTTAGAGGGAACTTTGACAACTCAAAAACATTCGTCAAAACTTTATAACTGAAAAGAAACTCAGTTTGGACAATGCGTCTTGTTTTACTTTGGTGAGATTCTTATTTGAATGTCGCCATATTAGAAACATGACGTCACTCCTGCGCTTGCAACAGGTTATCCTATTAGGCTGCATTCATTATGTATACTACAGGGGGGGGGGGGGGGGGGGGGGGGGGGCAGGGCAGAGGAAATTTTTTTGACTGCAAAATTTTCAGATCCCCCCAAGGCACAACATATTTTTTACGAATCCCCCCTCTTGGTCAAAGAAAAAAAAAAACATGGAAAAAACATTTTCAAGTATATATTTATATCAATTTTACATTTTTCAAAAAATAAAGAACAAGGCTCAATGATAAAAAAATACAAAGCGTAAAAAAATGCAAATAAAAATCCTAGGTGCTTTACTTTTTTGTGTCGGTATAAATGGACTTTCTACCAAGTGATCTGGTGCGCTCCTCGAATTGGAGCCTACTACACATAGGCTGAGTATCACTTTATTTGTATTTGATTGTTTGGTATGTTTTCCGTTGTGCGCGCAAAGCGCGCCGCAATTTGACAATGAAGCTACAAGACTATTAATCAAAAGTCCAAAGGCGTTTTTGTCTGGCAGACGAAAGCCACCGAAGAGGACCTCGAGGAATTGTAGTAACAAGAAGGCCTTTTACGACTTTTTAAGTTTAAAATAATTAATAATAATTCTAATAATATAATAATTAATATAATTCTTTATGCGCGCGAAGCACGCAGTTTTTTTTCAACATATCAGTTGAAAGAGGGTGAATACACGAGAATAGTAGTGCAAGTGATATTTCTTCAGGAAGGAGGTTCAAACTCGGTGTTCAACAATTGAGCCTTCCTTCATTTACTAAAACTGCACAACCTTATCTTAAATATATATAATAC